>CM035431.1:20855766-22240766 GCA_020310875.1 Ceratopteris richardii | reverse complement strand
GTTGCAAGTTTAAAGCTATGATTGGATTGCATGACATTCAAGAGGATTGATGAAGAAGAGAAAGCCAAGATCTTTGGCTTGAGGGGGAGCTATTGGTGGAAATCCAAGCCTTCATATTTTCTTAGCTATAGAAGAAGATATGTGAGACCATTTGATGGACCACATGAACCTTTGGCTGTAATAGTTGGATCTTTAACCACTTATAAAAGTTTCTTTATCTTGAGAGAATCTTGTGACTCCCTACATTTCATGAAGTTAGGAGAATCAAAAGTTACGAATTCCTTTTGGTGGAATCACTCCTAATTTGGAGAAACACTTTTAGCTACATCCAAGTTTGAATTCAAATTCAAAACATTGGAGGTAAATCACTTATAAAGAGAGGTTGTAATCTAGCGGCCTGAGAGCCCGCATTCTTGAGCTTATTGTTGCTCATTTGTAGAAGTTGAGAGGCTTCCATCATAGCCTACTCTTCTCACCATCATTGGGCATCATATTTATGCCAATGACATGTATAACATTTTTCCATAATACATTACATTATTGATCCCATCTGTCTTCATCTCTGCTATGTTCATTCAGAAAAATATACTTTAAATGCTCATATCTCAGTCATTTCTTCATCATTTTTCAAGTTCTATAGCTTCTTGGAACCAACTCAAAGTCTACTACAAGCTTTCAAAATTTGAAGAAGTTTGATTTAGCAGATTGGGAGAAAACTGCCTCGAAGTCCTCACTAGTCATTCTCTATGTAGCTCCTCAGAAATCAAGGGTAAGCTATTGATTGTTAAATTGATTCCTCTATTAGAATTAGATGTCTGTGGAAGCACACAAACAACACAAGGAGGAAGAAGAAGCTTGGAGCACAACACACAACTCTGAATGGATTACTAGGGAATGTACAAAGGTAAGTAGCCCGTTAGGGCAATAGGCGTATATACAAGGCAGTGGAAAAACACCTCCTGAAGAGGGAAAAAAGTGCCTAACGTTCCTAGAGTGTTCACACACATCACTACCTAAATATATCAACAAATCCCCCCACGGAGTGATGCGGTGAACAAATAGCTGGCACTCATGTATAAGGAAGTGCCAAGCTATGTGGAAATCACTCCACAAAAGGAAATGATTATAGTAGGTGGACGGTATTGTACTTTATGAAGCACAAAGATGAAGTATTCAATTGCTTTAAAAAGTATCTTGCACTTGTTGAAAACCAAATAGGGAGAGACCTAAAGAGACCAAGGTCAGATGGAGAAGGTGAGTACTTCTCAAATGAGTTTGATTTATTCTTACAGGACAGAGGAATCAAAAGAGAAATCACAACAAGGTATACCCTTGAGCAAAATGGGGTGGCAGAAAGGAGAAATAGATTAATTGTTGAAACAGCTAGTTCAATGTTAAATGAGAAAAAAATACCTAACTACTTGTGGGGAGAGAGTGTATCTACTGCCAATTATCTTGTAAACAGGTTGCCATCCAAATCTCTTGATGGAATGAACCAATATGAAGCATGGCATGGTAGAAGGCCTTCACTTGATCATTGCAGGATCTTTGGATGTGTAGCTTTTGTGCACATTCCTTCTCAGATAAGAGGTAAGCTAGACCCTAAGGCAGAGAAGTGCATCTTCATAGGGTATGACTTGAATTAGAAAGGTTACAGGTTCTACAACCCTTCAAACAAAGAAGGAGTCTATGAATGTAATTGGTTCTAGATGGATTTATAAGATCAAAAGGAATTCTCATGGATCAATAAGCAGGTAGAAAGCTAGACTTGTGGCTTAGGGTTTTGCACAAACCCAAGGAGTTGATTATAAAGAAACCTTCTCACCTGTGGCCAAAATGCCAACCATTAGGGTATTGGTAAGTGTGGTTGCATCAAAGAATTATTACATGTATAAGTTGGATGTAAAAAATGCATTTCTAAATGGTTGGATTTCAGAGGAGTTGTATATGTCACAACCTCCTAGCTATGAGGACCCAAACAAGGTAACATATGTATGTAAATTGAACAAAGCTCTCTATGGATTGAAGCAGGCACCTAGGGCATGGAACCATAGGTTGACTACCTACCTTCAGGATCAAGGTTTTTTCATTAGTAAATTAGATACTTCTCTGTTCATGAAGAGAAGTAATTTAGAGGTAATATACTTATGTGTATATGTTGATGATATCATACTTATAGGAAATGATGCTAATGGCATCAAGCAGATCAAAAATCAGATGACGAAGGAGTTCAAAATTGGGGACCTTGGATCACTAAAATACTTTCTAGGACTTGAGTTAGTCTATACTCACTCTAGAATTTATATTACTCAGAGAAAGTATATACAAGACATGTTAAAGAAGTTTCATTTGCACGATGCCAAAGTTGCAAGTACTCCAACGGAGGTAAACCTAAAATTAAGTGCTCATGAAGGTGATGTGCTTGAGAACATTTTAGGTTACCAAAGCATAGTGGGAAGCTTGAACTATGCTACATTGACAAGGATTGATATTGCTTATGGAGTTAGTGTTCTAAGTCAATTTATGCACAAACCTAGGGCATCTCACTTGGAGGCTGCCAAAAGGATTTTGAAGTACCTTAAGGGTACTCAGAAGCATGGATTGTATTTCCCTTATACATCAAACTTGGACATCAAGATATATTCTGATGCAGATTGGTCAGGTTGCAAAGATGATAGAAGGAGTACCTTAGGATACCTAACTTTTGCAGGTAACAAACCTATATCATGGTCTTCAAAGAAGCAACCTACTGTTGCTTTATCTTCTATCGAGGTAGAGTATAGAGGATTGGCCAATGCTACTCAAGAGGCCATATGGATCAGATTATTGTATATAGATTTAGGTTTGCATACTACATCTCCAATGATTCTTGGAGATAATACCAACTCATTACATCTTGCAGCTAATCCTATTTATCATGCTAGAACCAAGCATATAGAGGTCCACTATTATTATGTGAGAGAGAAGCTATTGAGCAAGGAGATTTAGTTGACATATGTAAACTTTGTAGGTTCAAATCAATGATTGGATTGCAGGATATTCATGAAGATTGAAGACGAAGACCAAGCCAAAATGTTTGGCTTGAGGGGGAGCTGTTGGTGCGAATTACAAGCCTACACATTTGGCTTGAAGTTCATAAACATATGAAGCTCCATGGAAACCATTGCTAGAAAGATTTTTCATCTTCATCAATTGTAAAAGTCATTTTTGACTTCAGAGAATATTTGTAATCACCTACCAAAAACTCGTGGATTTATTAGATAGAAAAGTAACTACTTCATTGAGGTAATATTTCCTAAATTGAAGGACTACTTTTAGAGAGAGCCAAAAGTTGAATTCAAATTCAAATTTGAATGTACACTTATATAAAGTGACTTGAAAAAGTTGCGGTCAGATGTCTCTATTCCCGAGCTCTCCATTGCCATTGTGTAAGATTGTGAGGTCTACATTGTAGCCTACACTACTCTCCATCATTAGACTATGATTGTCAAGCCTATCATCTTGTACAACATTGTTCATTAATACAATACATCTACATTGTTCATCTATGGTCTCTCTATAGTCATTCATAACTATCAATGTGTGCTACTTATATCTCAGTCAATTCTCCACCAATTTCAATGATCTATAGCTTGTTGGGATCCGCTCCAAGTTATATAGGTGCTCCCAAAGTTTGAAGGGAATCCATTCAGGAGAGAAGTGTGTCTAAGCACTCACTAGTCAAACTCTCCAGAGGTCCTAAAAAATCGAGGGTAATGATTTAATTCCTAAATTGATTGCTCTGTGTGTAGTGCATCATTTCAAGTGATTTCCACTTGGAATCATTAGCTTACTAAGCTAATTATATACGCTCTAAAAGGAATTTGTCTAATTCCTACTGTACTGGAAGCACTGAGCATAACAAGCAGCAGGTGTGTGATAAAAAATAGAAGGTTTTCATTGATCATTCTATTTGGAAGTAGTCTGTTTTGATTCAATCTTTTCATACATCATTTCCAAAGTACATAGGCACTTGAATAGTGTCATTGGAAAGTGAAGAGGGCCCACAATGCAACTCTGAAGCTACAAAGGGCTGATAGTGAGCAAGATTTGGCAATAGTTACTCATTTATTGGAGTGTCCATCCATCTATTCCAACAAAGATGACATTTTTTGAGATCTTGATGGAGTGGTTCTCAATATATTACAATCTATAAGCTATATATTGTTCACTATATCCAATTAATAGATGTCTCTTGGAATTTGATTGAAGCTTGTGTCAATTTTCTTTGGACACATATGTGAATGCTTCACTTTCAAATACTCTAAAGTAGTTGAGATTGGGATTGCATACACAATAGGTGGAAAATGGAGACTTGTTGTGTAATCCACTTGTGAAGCCTCTATTGATGATGTACATTGTAGTTTGTATAGCTTCAAATCAAAACTTGAATGGTAATACTTTGTTGTGAAGCATAGTGCATGCCATTTCCATGATGCTTCAAATGTTTTTTTTTAGATACTCCATTCTTGGATGGAGTATGAGGTTGAGTGACTCGCCTCATGATGCCCTTTTTCTTTAAGAAATTATTGAAGTTTTGATTTATGAATTCAACACCTCCATTTGATCTAATGGTCTTAATGGAGCTTGATGCTTCATTCTCAACTTGATAAATACCCAAATATATTTTGTGTGATCATGTACTAAGAGAAAGAACTAGATAGATCCAATTACTAGAGTATCCCTAGGTCCACAAATATCCATGTGGACTAGGGATATAGGGTTCCTAGCTCGGATGGAAACATATTTGAGAATGTGATCCCTCTGTTGCTTAGATGATATCATGTACTTGCCCAATCTTGGGCAATCCCTTAACCATTTGTGATGCAAAAATCTTGGTTAAGTACAAGGTGTACCCGTATCTTTGGTTCCAAAGGATAGAATGGAACTCCTTAAAAAGAAAGCATGAAATCTTGTATAAGTCTTTGTCTTGAATTCCTTGGGCTATTATATCCTTGATGCTAGGGTCAATCACCTTCACTGATGTGTTGTCAAATAACACGTTTTTGTAATGGTTTGTGATTACCTTAACAAAGAGGAGGTTCATACACAATTTGGGTACGAAGAGTACATTTGATAAAGCTTTACAGTTCCCTCGATTATTGGTGATTTGGACTTGGATATTGTCTTCTATTGGTAGAATTTTGTTATTGCTTGAATGTTGGTGCAAATGAGTACAAGCCTACATACTTGGAAAATTAGTATTCACTTCATATAGTCATTCAAAATCACATATGACTATCCCCTTGTAAAAGGCATTTATTTTTACTCTTGTAAAAGTGCATAGCACTTACTCTCACATGGATTTAGGAGAAATGAAATAAAGAATCATTTGGTAGGTGATTGATGAGAATGCAAGTCCTAAAGTTTAGGATTCACTTTATGGTAAGAGCTTGAATTTGAATTCAAAAAATGGCTCCAACTCTAGCTATGAAAGATGGATCGAAATCTCACGTGCATGAGTCCGATTTAGAGATCATTTGAGAGGAGGGATCTTTAGTGTTCAGTGAGATCATCCTATAGCTCAAACACTACCCTCACATTGTGCAATTATACATTGCCAATGTCTTTGTAACTCTATGTGATTAATACATATACATTGATCACATCTCTACTTCACTTCTATGTTATGTTCATCTCAGAACAGTGCACTTCTCAGACTTGTTTCTCAGTGCATACTTGATCATTTGATGTGACTTAAAGTGGCATAGATTCAGTGTACTATCTATTCAACGTATTGTCTATTTTGTAGCTAAAAAGTTTCATTCTCATTGCATCAATCAATCTTGAGAGATCTTTAGAAATTTGCTCACTGGTGTGCATACCATAGAAGCCCAAAAATGTCAGGATGGTCATCTAACTTGCTAAGGATAATTCTCTGAGTACACTTGATCATTTCAAGTGAAATAACTTGTGATTGGTATCTACCTAATTCAATTAGATAATCCCAAAAGTAATTTGATCAATTGCTAGCAAGTTGAGAGCACTGTTCATTTTACTGAGCATGTGTATAGACCAAAATAGCAAGTCTTAGGTCATAGTTAAATCTCCTACTCATCTGTTTTGATCCATTTATTAGAGGATCATACTCCAAAGAACTTAGGTGATTATTTGTGGTTCCTATGAACCTCAAGGGGTCTACTTTACAATCCTCAATGTGTTCTTGGCTGGTGTGAAGCAAGGATTTGTAGCACCACTTCATTTCTAGAATCTATCCACCATCTCTTCCAACAGTGGTATTAGAACAATATCAAAGCAAAATGGGAGATGGATTTCCATCATTCATTGAAACAATGGACGGGGGAAATTATCCAAGATGGTCCCTAAGGATGAAGGCTTATCTCCAAGGAAGAAGCTTGTATGGATACATCTTTGGAGATGAAGAAATGCCAATATTCAAAAGCAAACATCAACCTACAAGAGAAGAGCAAGAAAGACTAGTTGCATGGTGTGCAAAGGATGCTCTAGCTAGGTCCTATATACCTAACTCAATATCTGATTTCTTATTACCTCATATTAGGAATTGCAAGACCTCCCAAGAAACTTTTGTACTTTCTTCATACGTCACATCAAATACAAGGGCTAGAAAGAACTAGCTTTGGATGGAATTCACAACCTTGAAGAAGCAACCAAAACAAAGTGTAACTGACTATGTGACCAAGACAAAGGAGATTCTTTGAGAGAGGAGGCTATGGACAATCTAGAGGAGGTTCAATAATGGAGGAAGTAATTACCATCATACTTACAACCACGGCTACAACAACAATTATCAAGGAGGCTTCAGAGGTAGAAGAGACTACAACAAATGTACAAAAGACCAAGAGGATTCTCTATCAATGATGAACATTACATCCAAACAAGGTAAAGATGATGAGCATCTATTCTATATTGATTCTGGTTGTTCCAATCATGTGGCTGGAAATGTAGCATTGTTATCTGATCTTGAAGAACCTAAAGGGAAGCATGAAGTCCAACAGGTGATGACACTAGGCACTAACAAAGGATTTAGAGTTAGCAAGGATGTGGTGTTTGATGAAAATAACTCCTAGATTGAAGATGGTTGTAGGAAAATAAAGTTACCCTATGACTTGGAAAGTGATTTTCCAGCTCTCACTAAAAAAGAACCACAAATATTAGAAGGTGCCAACTCAGAAGATGAAGAACAAATTGACCTCAAAGCTTGGAAGTCCAAGGGCAAGACAAAATTCAAACAATTGAAAGACATTTTAGAGTCATCCAACCAATCACTTAGAAGATCTCAAAGGGAGAGTAAGAAACCAATAAGGTATGGCTATGACACATTGCTAGTCACCAAGCATACTATATAATGGCTAAAGATTCTATGTCAGAAGAGCCTTCTTCATTTGAAGAAGCCAATAAGAAGGAAGAATGGAGAGAAGATATGTAGGAGGAAATTGAAGCACTTCAAGAGAACAACACTTGGGATTTGGTGCCCAAGAAACCAAGCATGAAGGTAATAGGATCTAGGTGGATTTTTGGAATAGGTAATGAACCCCTTGTCAAATCATCATAGGCTAGAAGTAATTTTCCTAAATTACTCTTATCTTTGACATTCCAAATGCCCCAAGCTGCTAAATCACTATGCTTGTCTCGCTTAGGTTCTATAGCATAAACTACTTCATACAATACATTTGTATATAGATAAGCTCTAATTGTATATTTCCATAAATTATAGTTTGTGTTGTTTAGCCTCTCATCCTTGGGCATGAAATTGTTGTAAAAATGAAGGCAAGTAGAATGGACTTGAAGATGTGGTGCTTGAGATAGTAGACATGGTTGCCATTTAAGAAAATTGAACTTTGAAATTGAATCACCACACTTGTCAAAATGGATTTAAAATTGGTACCAAAATTTGAGGTGGGGCAGGGCGTGGCTTAGAGTAACCCTTGCAAAAAATGGAAACCCTTGGATACTTAAAGTATCCCTTCAAGAAACCTACAAGAGAGAAGAGATTTAAAGTTTGTTCTTTTTACTTTTAGGACCATTTTCAAATATAAAGGGGAAGGTACATGGAAGAAGCCTATCTCCTTTATCCCTAGCATAAAATATGTTTTACATGAACTTATACAATGAAATGAGATCACCTTGGTTGCGCATACTTTTGTTGCTTCACTCTCTTCTTTGTTGTCCTCTCTTTGGAAATATCCTCTCATTGTATACCTTCATGGCTTCAAGTCTTCTATGCTTTTGTTCTTTTCTTTGATCCATCTTTGTCTTTGGATCATCTTCAACTTTATCTATGGTTGCAATTTTGATTTGCACCTCCTTTTGAGATTGTCATTGTCATGCTTTCTTCCAATTTGTCTTCATGAATTCTTTTGTGGACCATGCCTTCTTCTTGCATTCTAGGAACTCCTTCCATATAGGTGGCTTCTCATAATTTACCTTTAATGGCTGCTCTTAATCTTTCATTTATCTTTTCTTGGATCTTCACATCCTTGCAAGCTAACTCCCCCTTGCTTCATGATCTTTTCTTTGTTCTTCATGGCTGATTTTATACCTACAAAATCAATAATGGGCTTATCATACATGAACTTGTTCATGAGGTCTTGTTCATGTGAAACATTCATAGCCTCCATATCTTCCAAGATTTTTTCATCACCTACAAAACAACACAAGGAATCCTCAATGTGAAAAATGGTGCCTCTTGCACCTAACAAGGCTTGCCATTCCTCTTGGGATGGTCTTACTTTCCTTTACATAGGCTTGCCACTCATCTTAGGTGTTGGAGTTCGAGGTCTGTGGAAGCACACAAACAACACAAGGAAGAAGAAGAAGCTTGGAACACAACACATAATACTGAATTTATTACCACTAGAATGTACAAAGATAAGTAACCCATTTGGCCTAAGGTGTATTTACAATCCAAGGAAAAGAAACCTCCTAAATGGGTAAAAAAGTGCCTCAATGGTCCTAGTGTGTTCACACACATTACTACCTAAATATATCATCAAATCCCCCCTGGGGGTGATGTAGTGAACAAGGAGCTGGCATTCATGTATAAGGACTTGCCAAGCTATGTGGAATCAATCCACAAAAGGAACTAAACCCAAAGCTTTGTGGAAAACTTGAAACTTCTCCCTAGGTAGAGCCTTTGTGAAAAGGTTTGCAATGTTCTCCTATGTTGGCACATATGCCAAACTGACCTCTCCACCAGAGAACCTCTCCTTGACATA
This sequence comes from Ceratopteris richardii, assembly GCA_020310875.1. Taxonomy (NCBI): domain Eukaryota; kingdom Viridiplantae; phylum Streptophyta; class Polypodiopsida; order Polypodiales; family Pteridaceae; genus Ceratopteris; species Ceratopteris richardii. Next base: position 22,231,530 of record CM035431.1, on the reverse strand, counting down.
ATGATAGTGCACCTCACTGTGCTTAGTGCGAGCATGGAACAAAGGGTTCCTTGCAATTGCAAATGTGCTCTGAGTGTTAGTGAATATGGTTGTGGTAGAAGATTGACCAACCCAATTCCGCCACAAGGCATCTGAGCCACACACACTCAATAGTAGTTGTGAAGGCTTCCGTATACTTAGTCTCACAATTGGAAGGTTCCACAGTAGGCTGCTTCTTGCTCAACGAAGATATGCATGAGCTATCAAGCATGAAGCAAAAACCACATGTGGACACACGAACGTCATAGCAAATAGCCTACTTAGAATTAGAAAAAGCATGTAAATATGGCAGTAGTGATCCCACCTTGGGATAAAACAATCCAAGTAGATGGGTACCACTCAAGTAGAAAAAGATGTGCTTAACCGCTTGCCAATGCTTGACACTTGGGTAGTGCAAAAACTTGCTCATTTGTGAGCTAGCAAACTGATTATTTGGCTGAGTAATGCATAAGTAAATCAAGATCCAATAGCCTACTGATAGAGAACAGCATCAAATGCATCTCCAACATCATGAAGACTCAATCATAAACATGTCTCCATAGGAGTGGAAATAGGTGTATAGTCTTCAAGGCCAAAATGCTACAATAAAGTGTTAATATATTTTATTTGACATAGAGTTATTCTGCCATCAACGTGCATAAACTGAATGCCCAAATAATGATGCATGTGCCCCAAAATTTACATCTCAAATGAGGCATGCAAATTAGCCTTAAAATCTGCAATATGCTTCTCAATAGGACTAGTGAGTAGCATGTCATCAACATAGACAAAATTGATAAAAAGACACATCATTAACATGCTTAACATATTATGTGCTCTTAGAAATGAGAAGAGAAATACTAATAATGAAAAAAGAGTACACTTTGAAGATACTACAATCTTGTCTCAAGAAGAGAAAGGAAGATTAATCAGAGAAGGAAAGAAACCATTAGAAGAAAATACTCAATCAAAAGAAAATCAAAATGCCCCAACTAAATAAGTAAAGAAGAAAACTGTAGTTGAAAATAATCAAAGTCAAAATATTAAAAATGAGCAAAAAGATGATAAGAAACAAGATGAGGAAAAAGGGAAGCAGAAAGGAAGGAGGACTCCAAGAGCAATTATGATCTCGGAGCTTGAGAAAAAGAATGATGCCAGAGAGATCCTTAATGATATACTACTAAAAACCCAAGTCACTATGTCCCTTGAGCAAGTGTTTTCGATCGCAAAACCCAAGTTCAAGGATAGCTTTATAAGACTTATTAGAAGAAGACGATTTCCACTGCCATAGGATGAGGATATGGAAGATGTTGTAGAGGAAACCTTAGCATTGAATAAGGCTGTGATATTTAGTAATAGTGACTATGATGAGGAAGAGGAGTTTATGATTGGAAGTGTAAACAGGAATGTTTTAGGTTCGATACAACCTAACGATGAAATGATGAAAGGTGAAAGTCAATTTAGTACAACCTTTTGGGCATGAGGAACTCCAGAGGTAAAAAATTGGATTGATGATGAGATAGATTTGTGTTTAGCTCTGGCCCTGATTGATTTGGGCTCAGAGATAAATGTAATATCAAAGAAATTCTTCTATAAATTTAGATGGCCTATTGATAAAGAACATGGCTGGAGAATGAGAACAGTCGATAATGGATTAGGGAGCTTACTAGGTGCATGTGCACATGTGCCTATTATGATAGGAGGTGTTCAAGAACCATTTCATTTCTTTGTACAAGAAAATTGTTCTTATGAAGTAAGACCATTTATAATAGAAATGAGGATGGAAACAAAAGCTATGAATGGGGGGTCGACATATTCAAGAATTTGGTCTAAATCTAGGATGGATTCCTTGCAAGTAATGATAGTCTATCCTAATCATTCAAGAAATAGGAAAAAACTATGAAGAAACCCCATTAACTCATACAATCATGTGTGTGAATATTTACTGGCTATTAGAGAATTTGAGGCCTATTACGATCAAAATTTTTGTTAGATTCCACTATTGAGCGAGACAATAGTGGACAATGGTTTGATGTCTCACCTAATGATGTATATAAGTTTGAAAACTTATTAGTTTGCACTCCTACTGCTAGTTTTTATCTTGTTAAAAAAGAAAAACTTACAAAAAAAATTCAAAAAAGGAAATGAAAAATATTTTAGAAAATTAGGATTAATTTCACTTGAAGAACATATTGAATGTATGATTGAGCTTTCAGAAAGCATTAGTTTGATAGAAGAACTTGAGAATACTTCGCAAGAGAAACTAGAATCAAAATTGATCATTCTTGACTCTATTAAGGGATATGTGTTGATTACTAATTTCTTTCTAGAACACAAAGTCATAATTAATACTAAATATAAAACAATCGAAAAGAAAATTAAACTTGTAGCTCATCCCTTGCCTAAAGATAGTTATGATATTAGGATAGGACATACATTTGGGGAAGAGACTATGAAATATATTAAGTTTGGAGAATAATTTCTTTCAAAAATACAAAAAGATCAATTTAGAAAGACCATTATGCATCATGGAAAGGCATTTTCTTTATTTCCACACGAACTTGGATGTGTTGATCCAAAGCTTATAACTTCAATGATTATATTTACCATACTACACATTCCATGGAATCTTCGATCAATACCAGTCCCAAAGGCTCATCTACCTGAGCTTATGAGATTGTTAAAGTAGAAGATCACCATGAGAATTTTAGAACCATCATCAACACCTTAGTCAAATAGGTGGTTCACGGTACCTAAAAAAAATGGGAAGCTACACTTTATACAAGATCTGCAACCTGTTAACAAAGTCACTATTAGAAATGTAGGAACAGGTCCTATTGTAGATGAGTTTGCTAAAGCATTTGCTGAACCCTCCATTTATTCAATGGGAGACCTGTACTCAGGATATTGTTGGAAGAGATGGATGGATACCACAAGAGGATGAGTTGGTATTGCTAATCCCTATTTTGTACCTGCCCCCTTTCACTTCAGAGTTGTGTTGTATGCCCCTTTAGCTTGCTAATGACACTAAATAAGTGCTTATGTACTTTTTAGATGATGCTTCAAACAACTAGATCAAAATAGATAACTTTGCAACTAGCTAGTGATCAAAAACTTGCTATTTTGGTCTTGACACCTACTCAATATTTTGCTTAGTGCTCATAGTATAGTAGCAATTAGGAAAATTCCTTTTGAAGGTATTTAATTAGCATAGAGAGCTAATGATTCCAAGTTGAATCACTTAAAATGATGAACTATGCACTGAGCATGTTGATATATTTACGTAGTGATGTGTGTGAACACTCTAGGACCGCCAGGGCACTTTTCTCCCTCTTTAGGAGGTTTTTTTCTCCCGGCTTGTATATATGCCTAGTGCCCTAATGGGCTACTTATCTTTGTACATTCTCTAGTAATACATTTAGATTGTGTGTTATGCTCCAAGCTTCTTCTTCTTACTTGTGCTATTCGTGTGCTTCCACAGATGTCTAACTCTAACCTTTGGTATTAGAGCAGGTTGTCGCTTCATCTAGGGTCTCATCTACACCTTGTTGGAGAAACAATCACTAATTGGATATATATTTGAAGGTCAAATCTTAGGAAGAAAACCCCATGCCTATGTGAAGGGACAAATTCACAAGTGTATCATATTTGTAAAGTTAGTTCCCTTTAGTTCTAGAAGTTTTTTAAAATCACGAGAATACGAAAATCTATATAAGTTAGTTTGTATCAACTGACGCGGCGAGAGAGAGAGAGAGAGCGAGAGAGAAGAAGTAGAAGAAGGAGCTCATTTTATACGACTGAGAATAGTCGGGCTTCTCTGAGTGAGAAAGCATCTGTAAAACTTCTGAGTTTTCATAGTTATGAGAAAGAACTGGGTAAAGTTCTTTGTATGAGTCTCTCTCCATCATCTTCATGCTTGCCTACTGTGTGATGAATTCAAAAGTTCAAGTTTTCTGAGCAATTCGATGCTTGGCATCGAATCTTGGCTGATAAGTCATTGTTTTCATTCTCTGTGTGTTACCTGTTGTTGAATCTTCTAAAAACATAAAGTTTGTGGAGCAACTCGATGCCTGGCATCGAGTTTCAGCATAAAGTGGATGCCCGGCATCGACTTTTAGCATACAAGTGGTCTTCTTCATGTGTGTGTAAAAGAGAGTATTTCTGGTGCAGAAAAAAGGCCTAAAAAAGCTCAAAGTCGATGCCCGGCATCGACCTTGACTGAAATTCGATGGTAGGCATCAAATTTTTATTTTTAGACACCCAGGAATACTAAAACAGGCAAAATTTCTAGTTTTGGAAGGTCATACAGGGTCATCTTGTGAAGGCCATAACTTGAGTTCTAGAGATCCATTTGATGCATATGATAGCTTTTTGGAACGCTCTACTCTTCTAGTTTTAGCCTATAACGTTTCATGCAGAAATAATACTTGATCTAGGAGAAATTAGCAAAATACTGAAGGTATGTCATTTCGGTGACTAGGAATTTCTGTAGAAGCAAAGTTCTCACTTTAGGCTATCATTTCTCAAAGTTTGGAGTGGCAATGAGTTAATGGTGACCATAGAGGTGTTCTAGTTTCACATTAATTCATTTCTTGTGGTGTTTTATACATCAACAAGTGGTATCAAAGCAGAAAGATTCTTGAGAGCAGAAGACGACAAAGGTACAAGAAGTTTTGTAAAGTTTTCCAGTAAAGTTTGAAAGGTGAAGCATTTGAAGACACAAGGCATCAAAAGGTTACTTCAAAAGTATCCTCATACACAAAGAACTTCAAAAGGTATTATCCTTTATCCTTTAAGCTCACAGGTTGCAGCAGAAGGAAAGAACTATGGCAGATCATATCTCCATTGACAAACTGGACAGAGATAATTACCCCGCATGGGTAATGAGAATGGAAGCCTTACTTATGAGTAAGGATCTCATGGTATATGTAACAGGTGAAGAAGAGAAGCCAGTATTTGAAGATGAAAGCCGACCAAAGAAAGAAGAACTTGATGCTTTAAAGCATTGGCACAAGAAGGATGCAAGTGCAAAAGCCTACATCTACAATACAATCTCTGATCATTTGCTACCACACATCAAAGGATTGAAATCATCTGAAGATATATGGAATGCATTGGAGTATCATTTCCAAAGCACTACTAAAGCACGGAAAGCAAGTCTATGGTCAGAGTTTACAACATTCAAGAAGAAGCCAAGTCAAAGTATTAGTGATTATGTCACTAAGATGAAGGATCTAGCAGATAGTCTTGGATCCATAGATGAAGATGTTGAAGATCACAGATTGATTGCTCAACTACTTGCAGGTTTGAGAGGGGATGAAAGGTGGAAACCTTTTTTCTTATCAACAGAACTTTCATTAAATCATTATGTTCCAGATTTGAACCAGTTGCTTGGTTTGATGCTCACATATGAGCAAGACTTGAAGGGAGATGGAGATAAAGGACAAAGTTCTGCAATGTACATGAAGAATAAGAAGAAAGGAGATAAAGGTAAAGCAAAGGATGAAGAGGAGTCTAGTTCTCAAGCTTATTATGCAAGAGGTAAAGGCACTGGTAGAGGAAGAGCAAGAGGTTTTGGAAGAGGTAGAGGTAATCAAAATAACAATAAGAAGGCTTGTTGGATCTGTGGATTGAGTAATCATTTGGCTCATGACTGTTGGCACAATCAACAAGGATCAAACCAGAATCAAAACAACAATAGCAGAGGTCGAGGTGGAAGATATCAAAGTAATTTTCAAAGAGGTAGACAAAGTCAAAGAGGAGGCTATGGTAGAGGTGGAGGAAGAAGTTGGGGACATAATCAATCCTACAACACCACCTACTACAACTATGCAAATGACACACAGAATGAAAGTCATACATCATTGATGATGAATTCAATCAGTACATCAGACAAAGAAGATCTAAAGGTATTTTACATTGACTCTGGATGTTCTAATCATTTGTCAGGAAACATAGAATTGATGTCAGAATTGGAAAAAGGCATTTCTAGTCATACAGTTCAAAGTGGTGATAATACAAGACATAGTGTACATTCAATTGGAAAAGTGAAATGCAAGAGTGGAGCAGATTTGCTAACCAATGTTTTGTATGTTCCTACAATACCAAAAAACTTGATTAGTGTGGGACAGATAGTTGAAAAAGGTTTTCAAGTCAGGTTTACAAATGAAGGAGTATTTGTTGAAGATCCAGAGAATGGATATAATCAGATTGTCTCTGGTAAGAAAGAAGGTAGACTCTTTACTTTAAGAGTGCAAGGGAACATTGGTCAAGCTTTGCTCACACATGGTGAAGCAGTGATTACAGAACTTGATCTTTGGCATAAGAGATTAGGTCATTTCAATGAAAGAGGAATTAAAGCTATGGTTGCTAATTAGTCTGTACTAGGATTACCAAATGTGCAAAGTCAACATATGGTTTATAAGTGTGAAGCATGTCAAATGGGTAAAGCACACAGGTTACCATTTCAGAAGAAAGGATTCAAACATGATGGAGTACTTGAGCTCATTCATACAGATGTATGGGGACCAACAAAAGAAGGATCTATCAGTGGCTCAAGGTATTATGTTCTTTTTATTGATGATGCTACAAGATGGATAACATTATATGTTTTGAAAAAAAGATCAGAAGTGTTTGGAGCTTTCAAGCATTTTCATGCATATGCAGAGAGAGTCACAGGTCAAAAGCTTAAGAGACTGAGGTCTGATGGAGGGGGAGAATACTTCTCCCAAGAGTTCAATGATTATCTTTGGAATGCAGGTATTAAGAGAGAAATAACTTGCAGGTATACACCACAACAAAATGGTGTAGCAGAAAGAAGGAACAGGACTTTGGTTGAGTTTGCTAGAGCTATGCTAAAGGAGAAGAACTGTCCAAATTATCTTTGGGCTGAGGCTGTAAATACAGCCACATATCTTGTGAATAGATTACCATGTGCAGCTCTGAATGGAATGACTCCATATGAAGCTTGGTGGGGTAAGAAACCAACACTAGATCATTGTAGAGTGTTTGGATCAATTGCATATGCTTATGTGCCATCACAGCTTAGGCATAAACTTGAACCAAAGGCAGAAAAATATGTGTTCATTGGTTATGATGAAAAGCAGATGGGTTACAGGTTGTGGAATCCTCTAACAAAACAATTTCTTGTTTCTAGAGATGTTACATTTGATGAACACAAAAGTTGGTATGCAGATCAAAGTCATACAACTGAAGAATTTGAAGAAGAGGTAAGAAGATGTGAGAAAGGAAAATCAATTGTGCAGGTAAATAGAGATGAAGACTATATGCAAGCAAGTACATCCACAAGTGGATTAACAAGAAGAAATGAAGAAGCTCCTATATTTTATGAAGAGCTGTATCCAGACACTTATGAAGAATGTGAACCAAGAAGGTCAAGCAGGACTAGAAGACAACCAGAAAGGTATTCTTATGATACTTCTTACATAACTCAGAAGAACTATGCATATATGGTCAAAGATGATGAAGAACCTCAGAACTATGATGAAGCTAAAGGTAAGAAGCAATGGGACGAAGCAATGAAGGAAGAATTCAATGCACTGGAGGAGAACAAGACATGGGAACTTGTTCCTAAACCAAATGGTAAGAAAGTAATTGGAAATAAATGGGTTTATAAAGTGAAGAAGCTTGCAGATGGAAGTATAGCCAGATACAAAGCTAAATTGGTGGTGAAAGGCTATGCCCAGACCTATGGCATAGATTATGATGAGACATTCAGTCCCGTAGCTAAGATGTCAACTATAAGGACAATCATTGCTATTGCAGCTTCAAAAGGCTGGACCCTAAGTCAATTGGATATAAAGAATGCATTCTTGAATGGATACATATCAGATGAGGTATACATGGAACAACCTCAAGGGTTTATAGATTCCAGGTATCCAAATTTTGTTTGCAGGTTGAGAAGAGCATTGTATGGATTGAAGCAAGCTCCAAGAGCTTGGAACTATAGACTGGTGAAGTATCTCAATGATCTTGGATATCAAAGTTCAAAAGCAGATTCAAGTCTACTTATCAAAAGAACAGAGGAAGGTACAATCTACATTTGTATTTATGTAGATGACATTATAATCACAGGTACTTCAGATGAAGGAATCAAGGAGGTAAAGAGATTACTTGAGAAAGAGTTTAAGATCAGTGACCTAGGAAAGTTGTCATACTTTCTTGGAATGGAAGTTACTTATACAGATCATGGCATATATGTGTCACAAGAAAGGTATCTTCTGAACTTGTTGAAGACGTTTGATATGGAAAATTGCAGAGAAGCTTCAACTCCACTTGAAGTTAATCACAAGCTCAGTAAATATGATGGTACAGAATACAAAGATATGAGGAAGTATCAATCTCTTGTGGGTAGTTTGATTTATGCTACACTAACAAGATCTGATCTTAGTTATGCAGTGGGAGTTTTGTCACAATTCATGCATTGTCCAAAGGACCCACATTGGATTGCAGGTCAAAGAGTTCTCAGATATATCAAAGGAACTATAAAGGAAGGATTATATTATCCTTTTACATCAGATTTGAAGTTGAGAGCCTACAGTGACTCAGACTGGGCAGGTAATCAAGATGATAGGAGATCAACTCATGGTTACATGATATACATTGGTGATAAGCTTGTAAGTTGGTGTTCAAAGAAACAACATACAGTAGCATTATCATCAATTGAAGCAGAGTACAAAGGACTTGTGGAAGCAGCTAAGGAAGTCATATGGATGCAGACATTGTTCAAGAGCTTAGGCATTGATCAAGGTACACCTACAATACATGGAGATAATATGAGTTCACTTTATCTTGCAGCAAATCCAGTATTTCATGCAAGGACAAAGCACATAGAGATACAGTATCATTTTCTCAGAGAAAAGGTAATGGAGAAGGAGATTGAAGTGGAGTACATTTCTACTAAAGATCAGTTAGCAGACATAATGACAAAGAGCTTGGATGGTGTGAAGACCAGTAGATTCAAAAGCATGGCAGGAGTAAAAGAAAAGAAGATGATATGAAGAAACAGGGAATGTTAATTAGTGATTGAGGGGGAGCTGTTGGAGAAACAATCACTAATTGGATATATATTTGAAGGTCAAATCTTAGGAAGAAAACCCCATGCCTATGTGAAGGGACAAATTCACAAGTGTATCATATTTGTAAAGTTAGTTCCCTTTAGTTCTAGAAGTTTTTTAAAATCACGAGAATACGAAAATCTATATAAGCTGGTTTGTATCAACTGACGCGGTGAGAGAGAGAGAGAGAGCGAGAGAGAAGAAGTAGAAGAAGGAGCTCATTTTATACGACTGAGAATAGTCGGGCTTCTCTGAGTGAGAAAGCATCTGTAAAACTTCTGAGTTTTCATAGTTATGAGAAAGAACTGAGTAAAGTTCTGTGTATGAGTCTCTCTCCATCATCTTCATGCTTGCCTACTGTGTGATGAATTCAAAAGTTCAAGTTTTCTGAGCAATTCGATGCCTGGCATCGAATCTTGGCTGATAAGTCATTGTTTTCATTCTCTGTGTGTTACCTGTTGTTGAATCTTCTAAAAACATAAAGTTTGTGGAGCAACTCGATGCCTGGCATCGAGTTTCAGCATAAAGTGGATGCCCGGCATCGACTTCTAGCATACAAGTGGTCTTCTTCATGTGTGTGTAAAAGAGAGTATTTCTGGTGCAGAAAAAAGGCCTAAAAAAGCTCAAAGTCGATGCCCGGCATCGACCTTGACTGAAATTTGATGCTAGGCATCGAAATTTTATTTTTAGACACCCAGGAATACTAAAACAGGCAAAATTTCCAGTTTTGGAAGGTCATACACGGTCATCTTGTGAAGGCCATAACTTGAGTTCTATAGATTCCTTTGATGCATATGATAACTTGTTGGAAAGCTCTACTCTTCTAAGTTCAGCGTATAAAGTTTCATGGAGAAATAATACTTGAGCTAGGAGAAATTAGCAAAATACTGAAGGTATGTCATTTCGGTGACTAGGAATTTCTGTAGAAGCAAAGTTCTCACTTTAGGCTATCATTTCTCAAAGTTTGGAGTGGCAATGAGTTAATGGTGACCATAGAGGTGTTCTAGTGTCACATTAATTCATTTCTTGTGGTGTTTTATACATCAACACACCTCTCCGGTTACAGTCTTAGATTCGCACAAAATTCAGTTGCATACTCAGATTTTGGCCTCTGAACGCACTATCATAGTGCTTGTGTAGGCTATTTTGTCTTTTTGTGCCAAAGGTATATACTTGTTTCAATTTGCCAGTATAAGCGACTCGAAATCTGCTACAAGTTTAGCAAAAATTGTCTGGGCAGTTCCGTTCAACTTTTTGAGATATAGTCAATTTTCTGCATCAAGGTTTTTAGTCAGAGACCATGGCTGAAAGTAGTGATGTATTTTGTATGTTGGCTGTTGAGGATAAGTTGGATGGTACCAACTACCCGTTGTGGGCTTATATGATGCGACATGTATTGGTTGCAAAAGGACTGTGGAACATTGTGCAGGGTGTTGAAAAATGTCCTATCACACCTACAATTGTTACAACTGCAGGTACTGAAGCTGATGCAAAAGGTGTCAAAGATGATGATATTCAGCATATTCCTGTTCGTGCTGCACCTAGAAAACATGTTTGTGAAGGCTGTATTTTGGGCAAAATGCAGCGTTCCTCATTTCCAAAAGATGGTTCAGTTCGGGCTAGTCAGAAATTACAACTTGTTCATAGTGATGTCTATGGTCCTATGCAAACACCTTCTTTTGGAAATTACCTTTACTTTGTGACTTTCATCGGTGATTCTTCTAGGCATGCATCGGTATATCCATTGAAGGAAAATCCCAAAGTGTTCATGTGCTTCAAACAATTTTTGGTATTGGCTGAAAATCTGTCAGCATGTAAAATGGGCAGCCTCCATTCTCATCGAGGGGGGGAATATATGTCTTCTAATTTTAATGCATTTCTGGTTGAACGTGGGATAAAACACCACTATACAGTGCCATATACACCTCAACAGAATGGAGTTGCTGAATGGAAGAATAGGTCATTCATGGAGATGGTGAGGTGTATGGTCAAGAGTCAGGCTTTACCACATCGTTTTTGGCTTGAGGCTGGCATGTGTGTAGCATATGTAATTAATAGGTGTCCCACTAAAGTACTGTAGTCTATCACTTCATATGAGGCTTGGCATGATCGCAAACCATCTGTTGCTTATCTCTATGTTTTTGGTTGTTTGGCATATGCATTAGTGCCTGAACAACATCGTAGAAAATTGGATGATAAAGCAGTAAAATGTATTTTTTCTTGGGTACAATTCTGAAAGTAAAGGCTATCGTCTGTATCATCCACAGACTAAATGCATTCTAGTTAGCCGTGATGTTGTTTTTGTGGAAGATGCTCTTCAGCCATTGCTTGTACTAAGGAGACATCTGTTAGCTCCAAAGACATGTATGATACTTTGCTTCCTCTTTTTACAGGTGGACAATCTAGTCGTGGTCATAATGAGGCAACTTCTCAACCTTTGCAAGTTTCATGTGATGATGCAAATCATCCCATTTCTGATGCAGATTTACACGATGCACTTGTTGATGACAGAGCTGACATTTAGGAGGCAAAAACTATGCCAAAATGGCTATGCAAACTTTGTGTGATAGCAAATTAGATGCACCTCTATCATATCGTACTCGATGAGGCTCTCATAGTGCCTCTTTTGCATCAGATTGCTAGTCTATGGCTGCATCTAGTCTCTGTGATGAGAATGAACCTATTTCATTTGACGAAGCACAAAATTCAAAAAATTGGATGGCTGCTATGCAATCTGAATATGATGCTATAATGAAGAACAATACTTGGTCTTTATGTGACTTGCCTCCTAGCAAGAAGGCCATTGGCACTAAGCGGGTTTATAAACTGAAGCATAAGCGTGATGGAATAGTTGACAGGTATAAGGCTAGGCTTGTTGCAAAGGGTTATGCACAGGAAAGAGGCATTGATTTTGATGAGACCTTTGCACCTACATGCCATATGACTACTGCTCGGAGCATCTGTGCACTTGCAGCCCATCATGGTTGGAATGTACATCACTTGGACATTAAAACTGCATTTTTGAATGGTGACCTGCATGAAGAAGTGTACATTTTTTAGCCCCATGGTTTTGTGCAGAAAGGGCATGAAAACCAAGTGTGCAGGTTAAAGAAGGCATTATATGGTTTAAAGCAAGCACCAAGTGCTTCATATGAGAAGATACATGCCTATTTGATTGCACATGGTTTTGAGAACAGTCCAACTGAAAACACCTTATATGTTAAGCGTGCTAATGATGTGGTTCTGATCATTGTTATCTATGTTGATGACATGCTGGTCACTGGTCCCATTGAGAAGCATACTGCTGATTTTAAGGCTGTTTTGCATGCCTCATTTGAGATGTCTGATTTGGGGCATTTGCATCACTATTTGGGCATTGAGTTTGTGCAAGTTGATGGTGGAATGGCTTTGTATCAAAGGAAATATATTGACACATTATTGCAGCGTTTTGACCTTGAAGACTATAAGCCTATTGCCACTCCTATGGAGACAGGTTTACTATTGAGTCTTTATGATGCTCGAGATGCATTTGATGTTGTCCTCTTTCAGCAGGCTATTGGATGCTTGGTTTACTTATGCATTACTTGGCCAGATATTCAGTTTGTTGTCTCACAGATGAGTAGGTTTATGCATTTCCCAGGAGTCATGCATTGGCAGGTGGTTAAGCGCATCTTTCGCTACTTGAGTGGTACCCGGCTACTTGGTTTGTTTTATCCCAAGGGGGGGATCACTACCGCCAAATTTGCATGCTTTTTCTGACTCTGATTGGGCTGGTTGCTATGACACTCGTGTGTCCACTAGTGGCTTTTGCTTCATGCTTGGTAGCTCATGTATATCTTGGTTGAGCAAGAAGCAGCCTACTATGGCCACTTCCAATTGTGAGGCTGAGTATAGGGCAACTTTCACAGCGATTGTTGAGTGTGTGTGGCTTAGACGCCTTATGGCTGATTTGGGTGTTGGTCATTCTTCTACCACCACCATCTTCACTGACAGTCAGAGCACATTGGTAGTTGCGAGGAACCCTGTGTTCCATGCTGGCACTAAGCAAATTGAGATGCATTTTCATTATGTCAGGGAGAGGTTCTCTGCAGATATGTGCCCATGCAGGAGAACATTGCAGACCTTTTCAAGAAGGCTCTGCCTAGGGAGAAGTTTGAAGCTTTCTCCAAAGCTTTGGGCTTAATACTTTGATCCAGAGATTGAGGGATCCTTACTTGGTCCCCATACATCTGTATGGACAAGCTCTAGGTAATCCTCATCCATGTAGCCTTTCCTTGAAAAAGGTAACCTGTTAGATTTTCCAAACTAACAAGCACCACATTTATAAATCATGTGTTGCTTGGATAAATTAGGTATCCCAAGCACACATTGGTCTCTACAAATCTGTTTTAAGGTTCTTTCACCAACATGCCCTAATCTCTTATGCCAAATTTCAAGCTCTGATAATGTTTGATTTTTATAACTATAGAGTGCAATATTCCTTGTATCCTCAAGTTCAAAGGTGAATAATCTACCTGTCTTTTCTCCTTTGGCAATTCTCTTGAACTCATGTTGGGGATCCTCCACAAATGCTCCATATTGGTTGAATCTAACCTGCAAACCCTTTTCCACAATCTGTCCAACACTCATCAAATTCTTGGTAATATTAGGTACATATAGAACCCTGCTCAACAGATTCTTGTTCCCATCAAAGGTCTTAACATTCCCTACTTTAATCACTGAGTGCTTGGTGTCATCATCTATTTGTACCTAATCCTTACCCTTGGGTTCCTCAAGATCAGAGAGAAGAGCTACATTGCTTGCCACATGATTTGAGCATCTTGAGTCAATGTAGAAGAGACGGTCATCATTTATACTTGGTTTTGAAGTAATGTTCATTTATTAGAAGAGAATCTTCTTGCTCCTCTGTGTAGTTGTTGTAATCCTTCCTTGATTTGTACCCTCCTTGGTAGTTGCTATTCTAGTTGTTGTAGTTGTTGTTGTATCCTTGATGGTGATTGAATCTTCCTCTTGATTGTGTGTATCCACCTCTTTGATATCCTCTACCTCTCTGATGCTTGAAATTCCTGAAACACTCATCTGTAGTATCATTTGATAAACCACAAATATTGCATGGTGATGAGTTATAAGGTCTCCGCCTACCTTGCTTACCTCATCTTCCCCTTCCTCTTGAGGTTCTACCTCTCCCTGCATAGTTGGCTTGGGAGGTAGTTCCTTCATCTTCAACCTTTTTGTTCTTCCCTTTCTCTATGGACTTACTTTTATCAGTGTATAGGGCAGAAGAGCAATTACCTCTTGATGAATCTCCATTCTTGTTGAGCTTGGCTTCATGCGTGAATAATTGCCCCATGAGTGTGGTAAGATCTGGAACCTGCATGTCCATGTAGAAGTTCATGGCGGTTGTGAAGCTCTCCCATTTGTCATCAGCTTTAATACCATTGATCACTTGTCTTACAATGTGCTCCTCTTCAATTTCTTCTCCTATGCTTGCCAATTGATCTGCTACATCTTTGACTTTGGTCACATACTCTGAGATACCTTGCTTAGGTTGCTTCCTTTGAGTGGTAAGCTCAATCCACAGTTGGTTCTTCCCAGCCCTTGTGTTGGAAGAGAAATATGAAGACAATGTTTCCCAAGTCTCTTGGGATGTCTTACAATTCCTAATATATGGAAGAAGAAAATCAGAGATTAAGTTGAGTAAGTAAGACCTTGTTGATGCATCCTTCGCACACCATGTGTTGAGTCTTTCATGCTCCTCTCTTGAAGGTTGTCCTTTGCTTCTGAATATGGGCATCTCCTCATCTCCTAAGATGTATCCATAGAGGCTCCTTCCTTGTAAGTATATCTTCATCCTCAAGGACCATGCTTGATAGTTGTTCCTGTCCAATTTATCAATGAAAGAAGGAAAACCATCTCCCATTTCACCTTAACTTTGCTCTGATACCACTGTTGGGATAGATGAATGGACACTCCAAGAAATGAGTAGGTAGTGCCAAATCTTTCTTAGTACTAGCCCTTTGTAGCTTTAGAGTTGCATCGTGGGCCCTCTTAGATTTCCAATGACACTATTCAAGTGCCAATGGACTTTGGAAATGATGTATGAAAATATTGAATCAAAACAGGCTACTTCCAAATAGAATGATCAATGAAAACCTTCTATTTTTTATCACACACCTGTTGCTTGTTATGCTCAGTGCTTCCAGTACAATAGGAATTAGACAAATTCCTTTTAGAGGTATCTAACTAGCTTATTAAGCTAATGATTCCAAGTAGAATCACTTGAAATGATGCACTATACACAGAGAAACCAATTTAGGAATTAAATCATTACCCCTGATTTTTTAGGACCTCTCCAGAGTTTGACAGTGAATCCTTCGATGCATTTTCTGCAAATTGGTTGAATCAATTCCCTTCAACATTTGTGAGCATGTAGATAACTTGGATCTAATTCCAACAAGCTATAGATCATTGGAATTGGTGGAGAATTGACTAAGCTATGAGCAGCACAAGTTGACAATTATGAATGACTATAAAACAGAGACCATAGATGAACAATGTAGATGTATTGTATTAATGAACAATGTTGTACAAGATCATAGGGTTGACAATCATAGTCTAATGATGGAGAGTAGTGTAGGCTACAATGTAGACCTCACACTCTTACACAATGGCAATGGAGAGCTCGGGAATATAGACATCTGACCGTGACTTTTTCAAGTCACTTTATATAAGTGTTACATTCAAATTTGAATTTGAATTCAACTTTTGTCTCTCTCTAAAAGTAGTCCTTCAGTTTAGGAAATATTCCCTCAATGAAGTAGTTACTTTTGTATCTAAAAAATCCACGAGTTTTTGGTAGGTGATTACAAATATTCTCTCAAGTCAAAAATGACTTTTACAATTGGTAAAGATGAAAAATCTTTCTAGCAATGGTTTCCATGGAGCTTCATATAATTATGAACCTCAAGCTAAATGTGTAGGCTTGTAGTTTGCACCAACAATCTTTTATGAATATTCAAAGTATTCAACCAAAGAACCAAGTTTTAGTTTCAGTCCACCCATCTACACTTCAGAGGGGGGACACAATTATTTCTAAGAAAAACTAAGAAACACATACTTCTCACCAACATAGGAAATCTCAAAGGCTCATCAAGAAGTAGCAATGTGAACAAAATAACTATTTGAATTATGTACTCATGCATCAAATTCAATAGATTCTAGAGCCTTCCAATTTCAAAAAAGCTAAAAATCAACATGAATGGGAAGAAGCTATGAAGACTTTGGATGCCACTAAAAAGAAAAATACTTGGGAACTTGTTCCAAAGCCTTCAAATCATCAAGTAGTTGTCTATAAAATGTTAGGTACAAATGAGATGTTACTTCAGACAAGTATAAAGCTAAACGTGTAGCTAAAAGGTTATGAGTAAAAGCACGACATTGATTATGAAGAAAATTTTGCCCCTATTGGAGTCAGAATAGCTTCTCTCATTACTAATATTCTCATCATTTCTTCATATGTCGAAGGAGAAGATGAGAACAATGAAAACTATTCTCAAGAAAAGAATTATGAATCAAAAGGACTAAAACCCAATTATACTCCTTCCCAAAATGATACTTTGATCATAAACAGACTCATTTATTAAAGAAGATAATTTTGAACTTCCTCAAACAGACACTTTGATTGATGCATATAACACTTATGTTATTGATGATAGGACTCTTTGCAAAAGCGTTTGTTTCCTATTTTCAAGAACGAATTCTCATGAAAATGATGATGTTGAAATGAAGGCACAAATGACTTGTCTTGGATCTATACGTGTTGTTGATAGCAAGACATTAGGTCTCAACTATTTAAAAGCTAACAAAAACATATAAAAGGAGCTAAAGAGATCATTTTGAGGATGTAATTTTTATGAAACATTGTACTAATAGCTAATGAATGAGAGATTCCATTGTTCCACTCTTTGCTCTACCTTGAGTGCACATGTGTATCTATGTGTGTGCATGCTAGTGTGCTTCTCATTCACGCACTTGTGCATTACATTCACTCATGGTTGTCATAACATCCTCACGTCTCTATGGATTGACCCTTATGAGGTAGATCTCCTCACGTTGGTATTCCCATTGTGCTAGAGTGACAATAAGTAATGCAAAAAAATATCCTGCAACAATCCAAGCTTCATCTTCCTCCATTCCAAGCTTCATAAGGGATCATACTATCCAAAGTTTTTGAAGGTAATCTATTTATCAAGTGTGTGTCAATGGACACTACCTCTACCCACAAATGATTTGATAGGTCCTTTTCATTCAACATAGATCTTATTGCTTCAACAATAGTTCTATTCCTCCTCTCCGCTACTCCATTCTATTCATGTGTGTACTTGGTAGTAATCTCTTTCTTGATTCCTCTATCTTGCAAGTAGGTGTTAGAGGAACACTAGATTGTGCCCTCTAACTAGGCTAGACATGATTTTGGAATTACACTTTTGATTACAAGGTCATCCACATAGGGAAAATAATACAAGATTATATAACTAACATAGGATGTCCCACAACCCGATAGTGATAGGTATGGATAACTTCACTAGACATGATATAGGAGATCCCACAACACGAGATCATAAGCAGGAAACATAATATCTAGATTACAAGGGCTCCCTTCATGGAGATAAACTAGATACAAGAAGTAATTAGAAAGCAACTTGTGCTAGGAGATTACAATAGGACATGATAGGATGTCCAAGATACTAATATAGACAAGACTAGAACAAATCACAAGACTAGAACTCAAACTGGAACTTTGAAAGTACTTATTTGGAGCTCGTGACTCCTTGAGCTCCCAAGCTTTCCATCCAAAAACCAAGTATGTATGTGGCCAAACCCTCCTTATATAGGTTTTCAAAGGTGGTTCATCAATGGTAGTTACAAATTGATGATGTCATCAATTTGAAACAAGACATCCATTTGTCAAAGTCAAGCAAATATGCAGTCAATCTTAGAGGCATGTTTTGGATGCAGTGGAAGCATTACTTTCTCTAGATTCTAAATCAATCATGAGATATAGAAATTTTCATAGAATCTAAGGTTTAGGATGGTTTCCTTTGTGTCCTTGACATCACCTCCCCCTCAAGCAAGGAGTTCCACAAGGAGCGGGTATGTGACTATGAGATCTTCTAGGAATTGAATCTTCATAGATCTTGGTCTTTGTAGAGTTCTTGTTATGTGGTACTTGAACACAAGGATGATGGATGTTCATAATGAAATTAGAAAGGTTTTGTAGTATATCTAGGTACAGAATCAAGGTTAAGATTCTCAAGATAGATTTTATTCCTCTTTTGACTCTAATGATGATCTTCTTGATATTGCATGGTGATTGTAGAAGTATTAAACCCAAATTCTTTCTTCTTCTCACGAAATTTGAATACCATTTGTTCATGGTCTCCACAGTAATGCATAATCCATTATCCTTTTGATGTTTTCTTTCCTTTGGTGTAAGTTGCATGAGCCTGATGTTATCCAACTTGGGCATGGTTAATGTGAGGTCCTTAACATCATCACGTAAGCCCCATCAAAATTGTTTGAAAAAATAATCCTCATGTATATCTTTCACATCAATGGTTGCACTTTGTGGGTCCTTAAAGGTCCATGGTTGAGAAACTTGGGCAACGTCACCTGCATTCTTCAACACATCTTCATCTTGAATTTGTTTTTGCCTTGAATACTTCATTCTGGCATAAAATTGCTTGGTTGATAGCCTCATGTAAAGTAATGACATGTGGCATATAGAGTAATTGATCCTTTATTTTATCTCTAAGACTATTTTGAAATTGATTAGCTAGATATTCTTCTTGATATGTGGACTGTTGAAATAAAGTTTTGAAGACTGATGCAAATTTGACAACAAAGAAATCACCTTGCCGTAGGCTCCTTTCCAAATCTTGGATTTTTTGGTATACATCGTTCAAATTAAATTCAATATTTTAAGTATGGATATGGAGTCAATCATTATTTACATAGTATTGATGTGGATAGTTTTGTAAAAATGTCACGGGAGCACTAGATTGTGCCCTCTCACTAGACTAGACATGATTTTAGAATTACACTTTTGATTACAAGATCAACCACATAGGGAAAATAATACACGATTATAAAACAAATACAAGACTTCTCACAACCTGGGATTTGTTAAACTATTAATGGAATAAGACTGCTACTGGGTTCTTAGGATGGTCAGGGGTCTGTATCACAGAGGCCCTATATTTATTTTCCCAATGCAAACATTCATTGCACTGTGTTCTTCATTACCTTACAGTGACTATTCTAACAGACTTTAACTACTAATTTCATCAACAAGTTACTCAATGTTAATGAAGTGTTTGCCGCAATCGAAATACACAAATTTCCTTACTGACGATTAAGGTGCCACCACAATTAACTTATACTTCACCAATGAACGTAGAACATAGACAAGAGCACCACATTTACTCAGTACCCAAAACAATTAGAGAGCAATACCACCATATGAATAAATTGCAGAGGAACCAATCCGCACGCACACCACCCAGACCCACAGTTCAACGTTTTCTCTCTGCCTCTCGTTTCCTCGTGCTCTTTCATTATCAAAGGGTTACAGCTATTATGCTACATCCTTTCGATGTGCGTCGATTCCCAATTACATTTTCCAATAATGGTAATTACATTCCATTTTGACGGCCTACAATCGAAATACACAGATTTCCTTACGAACGATTAATGTGCCACCACAATTAACTTATACTTCACCAATGAACGCAGAGCATAGACAAGATCGCCACATTCACTTAGTACCCAAAATAGTAAGAGAGCAGTACCACCATATGAATAAATTGCACTAGAACTAATCCGCACGCACATCGCCCAGACCCACAGAATGGCGTGTTCTCTCTGCCTCTCGCTTCCACGCACTCTTTCATTATCAAAGGGTTACAACTATTATGCTACATCCTTTCGATGTGCATCATTTCCCAATTACATTTTCCAATAATGATAATTACGTTCCCTTTCGGCAGCCTACAATCAAAATACATAGATTTCCTTACTAATGATTTCGTGATGAGCAAGGGATTCAATGACATGCGCCTGCACGGTTGATGAAGGGATTCCACCACTATGTCATGTGCTATGTCAGGAACCTCCTTCTATTGCTGATCGGCCGTCTCGATGTGTTGAGCGTCGTCCATAACTGAATCTTTGACGGTTTGCACTTTAGGTGAGGGTGGAGTGGAAGTTGCATCCAAGGACGAGGCTATGTCGAGAAGAAGTACTTTAGTGGAAGAAACATGGGCTTGACTCTGTGAAGGGTGTTGGAGACCTCTTAATCTCCAAAGGTTTGATCTATACTGACTTAAGAACACTTCTATGTCAGTTATAAACCAAACTTTACACAAATATTGTTCTTCTTTACCAAAACTTTCATTAACACTTCTCTGAGTGAAGAAATGTCAACTTCAGAAAGTCTGCTTCAGAAATCAACTTCATTACCTGCACATAACTTCCAATTTCTTCAAATAAATGATGCACAAGTATTTGCAATACCTTTGCGCAATCATACCAATCATTAGTTCTCCAAACTAATCATCAAAAGTTTAGTTTGATCCTTAAGATCAAAGAGATGTCATAACTGTCTTCCAGAGATAGCGCCTTCGACATAGTCAACTTCTTAAGTTGATTTCTCACAACACAATCCCCATTTTGCTAAATGCTTTTAGCCATAGATTCCTCATCTCCTAACTTAGATTTTAAGAGCTCACTCATTAAAAACTTTACAGTATGCACTGAGATCTAAGCAAAACACTGAGACGAAAAAATGTGCTACTCTGAGACTTCTGTTTTCACATTCTACATACAAATGTTCCTATTGATCATTCTCACAGTAGGAAAGAAATCAGATCATGAAACTCTGAACATAGCTTCATTAGCTTCCTAATTAGATGCGTACAAAAGGATTCTTGATCCACATGATCAGACTGAGAGCACTCAGAGAAAAAACCCGTCGCTATTTTCCGGGAAAAACTCTCTACACATCTCTAAGACATTTGTCATGTACAAAATGACTCTCTATATATTTCTTATCATCATTAACTTATATATACATGATTTTTGACTTCTCTCACGTCTATGACATTACTCCTTATCATCCTAAGGATTATATCTATACTCTGATTACAAGAATTTCCATTTCTAATGTTCATACGTATACAGGCTTTACTTCTGAAATCTCTTCATTCTCTTAAGTGATTTCTTCCACTTCATTTTGACCATAAACTTTCTTCAAGGTCTTTATAATCACCAATTTGTGATTGGTTTGTTCCAAAAGCTCCCCCTCAATCACTAATTGTGATTATTCCATTCTTCTTCACTCCTGCCATCTCTTTGAATCTCTGTAGCTTAGGTCCATCCAAGCTTTTTGTCATCATATCTGCCACTTGTTCTTTTGTTGGAGTATACACCACTTCAATCTCTTTATCAAGTACCTTTTCCCTCAAGAAATGATACTGAATCTCTATATGCTTAGTCCTGGCATGAAAAATAGGGTTAGCTGCCAAATACAAAGAACTCATATTATCTCCAAAAATAATTGGAGTACTCTGATCAGTTTCAAAAATCTTCATCAAGGTCTTCAACCATATCACTTCTTTTGCAGCTTCTACCATTCCTTTATACTCAGCTTCTGTGGATGATAAAGCAACTGTATGTTGCTTCTTTGAACACCAAGAAACTAATTTATCTCCAATATAACAGAGATACCCATGAGTAGACCTTCTATCATCTGAGTCACCTGCCCAATCTGCATCACTAAACACTTTGATTCTTGTGTCATAAGTAAATCCATAATACAAACCTTCACTTAGGGTTCCTTCGATATATCTGAGTACCCTTTGAGCTGCAATCCAATGAGTCTTCTTTGGACAATGCATAAATTGTGACAACACACCTACTGCATATGATAGATCTGGCCTTGTCAAGGTAGCATAGATTAAACTACCTACCAAACTCTGATATTTCTTCATATCATTGAACTCTTCACCTCCATACCTGCTCAATTTATGATTTACCTCCAATGGTGTAGTTGAATTCTTGCAATCCTCCATGTTAAACTTAACTAGAAGATTCTTCAAATACCTCTCTTGTGAAACATATACTCCATGTTGAGTATATACAATCTGCATTCCTAGGAAATAAGATAAGTTTCCCAAATCACTTATCTTAAACTCCTTCTCTATTTGCCTTTTAAGTTCATTGATTCCTTGAGCATCTGTTCCTGTGACAATAATATCATCAACATAAATACACAAGTAAATGTACCCATTTTCACTTGCCTTCACTAGCAAGCTACTATCTGCCTTTGATGCTTGAAATCCACATTCATTCAAGAACTTGACAAGTCTGTAATTCCAAGCTCTTGGGGCCTGCTTCAACCCATACAAAGCTATCTTGAGCTTACACACATAATCTGATCCAATTGAATTCATGAAACCTTCTGGTTGCTCCATGTATACTTCATCTGCAATGTATCCATTTAGAAATGCATTTTTCACATCTAATTGTGACAACTTCCATCCTTTACAAGCAGCAATAGCAATCAATGTTCTAATTGTAGACATCTTAGCAACAGGACTAAAGGTTTCATCATAATCTACCCCATAAGTTTGGGCATACCCTTTGACCACAAGTCTAGCCTTGTATCTAGACACCTTACCATCTGCAAACCTTTTTGTTTTATATACCCACTTACATCCAATGACTTTCTGATTCTTTGGTCTTGGTACTAATTCCCAAGTTTCATTTTCAAGTAGAGCATCATACTCTTCCTGCATTGCCTTCTCCCAATTCTGTTTACCTTTGGCTTCTTCATAAGTGATTGGATCTTCTTCTGCCTTCACTATGTAAGCATAATCTTTTGTTGTTAAAAAAGATGTATCATAACTATACCTTATAGGCTCTTTCCTTTCCCTTGAAGATCTTCTGATCTCTGCACTTCTTGAAGTCTCAGCCTCATTTGATTCTGGATCAAATCTTGGCCCATCTTCTACATGATCCTGCAATCTACTTTTAGAGTCAACATCATCAATACTCTCTTCATACATTTTTACTTTTGCCTTCCCTTTTCTTTGTATCTCTTCAACGCCTGCATAATCATTTGTTGATCCTGTATACCATGTGTTTTGCTCATCAAATGTAACATCTTTGGTAACAAGAAATTGCTTTGTGGATGGACTCCACAACCTATAACCCATCTGTGTATCATCATATCCAATAAACACATATTTCTCTGCTTTGGGTTCTAGCTTATGTCTTAATTGTGAAGGAACATAAGCATATGCTACACATCCAAATACCTTACAATGATCAAGAGTAGGTTTCTTACCCCACCATGCTTCATAAGGAGTTCCTCCATCCAAAGCTTTACAAGGTAACCTATTCACAAGGTATGTTGCAGTATTAATAGCTTCTGCCCATAAGTAATTTGGACAATTCTTTTCCTTCATCATTGCTCTTGCAAATTCTACAAGAGTCCTATTTCTCCTTTTTGCTACTCCATTCTGTTGAGGGGAGTACCTGCAAGTTACTTCTCTTCTTATACCTGCATTCCACAAATAATCATCAAACTCTTTAGAGAAATACTCTCCCCCTCCATCTGACCTTAACCTCTTAAGCTTTTGCCCTGTGATCCTTTCTGCATAAGCATGATAATGTTTGAATGTCTTGAAGACTTCTGATTTATCCTTGATTACATATAAAGTAATCCATCTAGTTGCATCATCAACAAACAACACATAATATATGGATCCATTTATGCTATAGTCCCTTCAGGGACCCCATACATCTTTATGAACCAATTCAAGCATATTTGAATGCTTGTACCCTGATTTGTTGTAAGAACCTTTGTGTGCTTTACCTAATTGACAAGCTTCACACTTGTACACCATATGTTGCCCTTCAACACTTGGCAATCCAAGCACCACCTGATTCTTTGACATTTCCTTTATAGCTCTCTCATTGAAATGACCCAGCCTTTTATGCCATAAGTCTAATTCAGACATCTTTTGACTTCCATAAGTAAATAATGCATGTCCCACATTACCTTGGACTTTGAGAGTAAACAATCTTCCTTCCTTTTTTCCTGCAATTATGTTTCTATATCCCTGATTTGGATCTTGCACATAAACACTATCATTTGTGAATCTCACTTCATATCCTTTCTCCAAAATTTGCCCTACACTTATCAAATTTTTAGGAATAGTAGGAACATAAAGTACCTTGCTCAAAAGTGTACTTCCACTCTTTGTCTTCACTGATCCAATGCTCTCCACTTTATGTTTGGTATTATCACCTGTTTGAACTGTATGTCCATTCACCTTTGCTTCCATATCAGTCATCAAGGATAGATTCCCACTCAGATGGTTGCTACATCCTGAGTCAATATAAAACACTCTTTGATCTTCTCCCACTGATTCATGAGTTGCATTCAAGATAAGAGTCATATCATCCTTCTGATCTGATGCATAGTTATAATAATTGTTGTTGTAGGACTGAGATTGGAAGTTTCTTCCAAAGCTATCTGCAATATCCTTCATCCTTGCCACATAATCAGAAATTGATTGTGAGCTCTTCTTCTTGAAAGTTGTGAACTCAGCCCATAGTGAGGACTTCCTTGGCTTGGTTGTATTTTGGAAATGCTCTTCCAAAGCATTCCAAACATCTGTTGCACTTTCCAATCCTCTAATGTGAGGTAGAAGATAATCATTTACAGCCATGTAAAAAATACTCCTTGCTTGAGCATCCTTTCTCATCCAAGTCTTCAAAACTGCAAGCTCTTCCCTAGTTGGAATACTAGGATCTGCAAATTCAGGCTTTTCTTCTTCTCCTGTAATGAATGCCATCAAATCTTTACTCATGAGGTGTGCCTCCATCCTCATGGACCAAGCTGGATAGTTTTCCCTATCTAGCTTATCAATCTGCAAGCTTTCTCCCATCCTTGACCTTCTGTATCTGCAATTACTATGGTTTATGAGGATATAATGTACCTTTGATATGAAGCTTTGATCCTTCTTGATTTCTTTCGAACTCGTACTTTGAACTTCTGTAGGTTGTCTTCAATAATTTGTCCTTGTCCTCCTTTAATTAGGAAGAACTTCAATATCTGCACCAATCGGAACTTCAATTGTCTTTTCTTCTCTTGTATTGCACCTTCAGCTCTGATACCACTGTTGGAGACCTCTTAATCTCCAAAGGTTTGATCTGTACTGACTTAAGAACACTTCTATGTCAGTTATAAACCAAACTTTACACAAATATTGTTCTTCTTTACCAAAACTTTCATTAACACTTCTCTGAGTGAAGAAATGTCAACTTCAGAAATCAACTTCATTACCTGCACATAACTTCAAATTTCTTCAAATAAATGATGCACAAGTATTCACAATACCTTTGCGCAATCATACCAATCATTAGTTCTCCAAACTAATCATCAAAAGTTTAGTTTGATCCTTAAGATCAAAGATATGTCATAACTGTCTTCCAGAGATAGCGCCTTCGACATAGTCAACTTCTTAAGTTGATTTCTCACAACACAATCCCCGTTTTGCTAAATGCTTTTAGCCATAGATTCCTCATCTCCTAACTTAGATTTTAAGTGCTCACTCATTAAAAACTTTACAGTATACACTGAGATCTAAGCAAAACACTGAGACGGAAAAATGCGCTACTCTGAGACTTCTGTTTTCACATTCTACATACAAATGTTCCTATTGATCATTCTCATAGTAGGAAAGAAATCAGATCATGAAACTCTGAACATAGCTTCATTAGCTTCCTAATTAGATGTGTACAAAAGGATTCTTGATCCACATGATCAGACTGAGAGCACTCAGAGAAAAAACCCGTCGCTATTTTCTGGGAAAAACTCTCTACACATCTCTAAGACATTTGTCATGTACAAAATGACTCTCTATATATTTCTTATCATCATTAACTTATATATACATGATTTTTGACTTCTCTCACGTCTATGACATTACTCCTTATCATCCTAAGGATTATATCTATACTCAGATTACAAGAATTTCCATTTCTAATGTTCATATGTATACAGGCTTTACTTCTGAAATCTCTTCATTCTCTTAAGTGATTTCTTCCACTTCATTCTGACCATAAACTTTCTTCAAGGTCTTTATAATCACCAATTTGTGATTGGTTTGTTCCAACAAAGGGCTTCTTTTCCTACGTTTCTCCCAAAAAAACTGAAAAAGATCTTCATCGTCCTCATCAAAGCCCATGACCTGCCCAGATTCTTTGCACAATAGGAGGGTATTCGTTAGAGGATTTGGAACAGGGTGAACGACAGGGAGGAGAAAGGAAATAAGGTGAGGTAACTGGGTACGGAGACAATCACCTTTGGCTAACTGTCGCATAATGCCTTGACACTCACAGAGAATGCACCAAAAGAAAAATAATGCCCAATTTGTAGATTCTCGGGCAGCAGCATCAATCAAGGAATAGAACGGATGAAATATACCATAAGTATCTTTTTGGAGATTGAGGGCAGTTACCAAAAATTGAAGGGCAGAACATTGTGGTTTGGGTCGGCAAAGCATGGCAAACTCGTTGGAGGAATGTCGAGGAAATAACTACTTCATTATTGCCATTGGGTGCAGAGGAACCTCAATACGTCTGTCTTGGGGAAGATGGAACCTTTTGGCTATAGTGTTGAGAGTAACGACTGTGCGTGGATTCAGACAAGAAAGAGGCTAGTAGGTTTTTTTCTGGGGGTATCAGCAATGGCCGTAATCACCTGGGCAAAATAGGGATGACATTCGATCGAATGCCAAGGCAACTCGGCAAATGCCAGCAACCCATGAGGACCAAGGAAATCACTCAGATCGTAGGAGAGACTGACACGGAAGGTGGTGATATTGGCAAGAGCTTCCCTGGCGGAGGAGCGTAAGTCAAATACACAACAATATTACACAGAATACATCAAGCACAGGAACGCAATAACGAAAAAGAGGATAAGGATCCCGATTAAGTAAAAAATGCAGAGTGAAAGTGATGGAGAGTGTTAATCTCCAAAAGAACAACCTACTCTTGTGATTAGAGCACCTCTATACCAAGAGTAAGTCAAAACCTTTACCAAATTAGAGGTCCAATCTCCAAATTATCAAAAGTTAAAAAATTCTGTGAAGAAGATGAAACACAGAACGTCTGCTGCACAATTTCTTCTCATTGACTTATCAAACCTTTAAAGTTTTCTATGAAATTTTGTATGGAGTGTCGTCTAAACATTGCGCACCTCCTCCAAGTTAAAGTTCTTCAAAAGGTTTAGTATAACTTGAGAAATCAACTTCACAAGTTACCTATGTTCAAATCTGCACTTCTGAGAAGTCGATTTGACACCCCTAACTTCTTAACTTTGGTTCTCACAATGTCAAACCCGTTTTGCCAAATCCTTTTGACTGTAGATAGCTTATCTCTCAACTTAGATTTTGAGCTATCACATGTGTAAAACTTTACACTGTGCACTGAGCACTACTCATTTCTTTGAACTCGAAAACTGCACCTGTTTTAGGAGACTGTGAACACTCAACACATATGAATGTTCCTACAGATAATTCTCCTAACCTGTTTACAATTAGACTCTAAAATTTTGGTCACAAACTCATCAACTATCAACTTAGATATCCTCAAAAGGATTTCACAAATGATTTACCACAGAAGGAGCAGACTCGAAAAGATCGGGCGCAAGATTTCTTTCATTTCTGGAGAAGACTACAACTGAAAGTGAGAGAGAGACTTCCCTTAACTTCTCATGTATCTACTGACCTTTACAACCACTTATTTCTCTATTCCTATGCTCATACATAGTCTCTCATTGTCTTCTCATTATGCCCCGACATTTTCCAAAAGTATTTATAGGCAATTATGTACAAACTTTTATCAAAACATAAGTATATGTAACCTATGTCATAACTAATGTACATATGTGTACATGTCCTTCACTCTTGTGAATGTATCCACCTTCTTTGCTTCAAATCTTCAATTGGTGATTGATCTGCACCAACAGCCCCCCCTCAATCATCAATTGAGGTTTCTCCTTTCTTCTTTATACCTGCCATATCCTTAAACTTCTGTAGCTTTGGTCCATCCAAGCTCTTTGTAAGCATATCAGCTATTTGATCTTTAGTTGAAGTATGAATGACTTCAATCTCCTTGTCCATCACTTTCTCCCTTAGAAAGTGATACTGAATCTCAATGTGTTTGGTCCTGGCATGAAAAACAGGATTAGCAGCTAAATACAATGAACTCATGTTATCTCCAAATATAATTGGTATCCCATGCACAATGTCAAGACTCTTCATCAAGGTCTTGAGCCAAATCACTTCCTTTGCAGCTTCAACCATGCCTTTGTATTCTGCTTCTGTAGAAGACAAAGCAACTGTATGTTGCTTCTTGGAACACCATGAGATAAGTTTATCTCCCACATAACACATGTATCCAAAAGTAGATCTTCTATCATCTGGATTACCTGCCCAATCTGCATCACTATAGATTTTGATATTTGTATCTGAGGTAAACCCATAATACAAACCTTCATTGAGTGTACCCTTAATGTACCTCAACACTCTTTGACCTGCAATCCAATGTTCTTTCCTAGGACAATGCATGAATTGAGACAAAACCCCTACTGCATATGATAAATCAGGTCTAGTTAAAGTAGCATAGATAAGACTACCAATCAGACTCTGATATTGTCTCATGTCCTTGAACTCTTCACCACCAAACTTACTCAATTTGTGATTCACCTCCATTGGTGTAGGTGCTACCCTGCAATCATCCATTTTAAACTTGATTAACAAGTTCTTCAAATACCTTTCTTGGGTCACAAATACTCCATGTTGAGTATATGTAATCTCCATGCCCAAGAAGTATGACAAGTCTCCCGAGTCACTTATTTTGAATTCCTTTTCCATTTGCTTCTTGAGTCTTTGTATTCCTTCTTCATCTGTACCTGTAAGAATTATATCATCAACATATATGCACATGTATATGAAACCATTATCACTTGCTTTGACAAGCAAGCTACTATCTGCCTTAGACACCTGAAATCCAAGTTCTTTCAAGAACTTTACAAGTCTATAGTTCCATGCCCTTGGGGCCTGCTTCAAGCCATACAAAGCTCTCTTGAGCTTGCACACATGATCTGGATACCTTTTATCTTTGAACCCTTGAGGTTGCTCCATGAACACATCATCTGAAATATAACCATTCAGAAAAGCATTTTTCACATCAAGTTGACATAACTTCCAACCTTTACATGCAGCAATAGCTATAAGTGTCCTGATGGTTGTCATCTTTGCCACAGGACTATAAGTCTCATCATAGTCAACACCATAAGTCTGAGCAAACCCTTTGACAACAAGTCTAGCTTTGTATCTAGACACACTTCCATCTGCAAACCTCTTGGTTTTGTAAACCCATTTGCATCCAATGATTTTCTGACTATTTGGTTTTGGAACCAAATCCCATGTTTGATTCTCCATCAATGCATCATATTCTTCCTGCATAGCTTTCCCCCATTTTTCCTTACCTCTTGCCTCTTCATATGTAGAAGGGTCTTCATCTGTATTTATCATATAAGCATAATCTTTTGTGGCCAAAAATGAAGTATCATAGCTATACCTTGTAGGTTGCCATCTGTTCCTTGTAGACCTCCTAAGCTCTCCACTTCTTGAGGTTTCTGGTTCTTCATATTCAGGATCAAATCTTGGTATTTCTTCCACTTCAACCTGCACTTCATTATTCTCTTGCTCCTCAAATATTTGAACCTTTGATTTACCTTTCCTTTGGCTCACTTCTTCTTCATTACCTGTATTGATATTAATTGTACCTGCATACCAAGTGCTCTGCTCATCAAATGTCACATCTTTAGAAACCATGAATTGCTTTGTAGATGGACTCCACAATCTATAGCCCATTTGCTTGTCATCATAACCAATGAAAACATATTTTTCAGCTTTAGGCTCCAACTTGTGCCTTAATTGTGATGGCACATAAGCATATGCCACACATCCAAAAACTCTGCAATGATCCAAGGTAGGTTTCTTACCCCACCAAGCCTCATATGGTGACATACCCTGCAAGGCTTTACATGGTAATCTATTAACCAAATAAGTAGCTGTATTTACAGCCTCAGCCCACAAATAATTAGGGCAATTTTTCTCCTTCATCATGGATCTTGCAAACTCAACAAGTGTTCTATTTCTCCTTTCTGCTACACCATTTTGTTGAGGAGAGTACCTGCAAGTAACTTCCCTTTTTATACCTGCATTCCACAAGTAATCACTGAACTCATTAGAGAAATACTCTCCCCCTCCATCTGACCTTAGTCTCTTCAACTTATGACATGTAATTCTTTCTGCATATGCATGATAGTGTTTAAATGTGTTAAACACTTCTGACTTATCTTTGATCACATAAATAGTGATCCATCTAGTAGCATCATCAACATAAATCACATAATATCTTGATCCATTTATACTGTAATCCTTTGATGGTCCCCACACATCTGTGTGTACCAACTCAAGCTTCTCTGAGTACATAAAACCATGCTTGGAGTAGGAAGACTTATGAGCCTTACCTAATTGACATGCCTCACATCTGTATGTCATATGTTGACCTGCAACATTAGGCAAACCAAGCACTGAACCATTGTTAATCATGTCTTTAATACCTCTTTCATTGAAATGTCCAAGCCTCTTGTGCCAAAGATCTAACTCAGAGATCTTATGTCCTCCATATGTAAACATAGCATGACCAATATTGCCTTGAATCTTCAATGTAAATAGTCTTCCTTCTTTCTTCCCTGAAACAATCTGTTTATACCCTTGACTAGGGTCTTCCACATATACTCCATCATTAGTGAACCTTACTTCATAACCTTTTTCCACAATTTGTCCTACACTTATCAAATTCTTAGGAATTGTAGGAACATACAAGACCTTACTCAATAAGGTACTACCATCCTTGGCCTTCACTGATCCAACTGACTTCACATTGTGCTTTGTGTTGTCACCTGTTTGAACAACATGATTAAAAACTTTATTCTCCAAATCAGTCATCAAAGATATATTACCACTCAGGTGATTGCTACACCCTGAGTCAATGTAGAAGACTCTCTGATCTTCACTCTGACTTTCACAAGTAGCATTCATTATTAATGTTGAATCCTCCTTTTGATCTGAAGCATAATTGTAGTAGGTGTTGTTGTATTGTTGACTTTGGAAACCTCTTCCTGCATTTCTTCCAAAGTAACTCCTACCACCTCTGCCTTTGAAATTACCTCTTTGGTTTCTGCCACCTCTTCCTCTTGCATTATAGTTTTGACTGTATCCATTATTATTCTGAGTATTATGCCAACAATCATTAGCTAAGTGATTTGTCTTACCACAAATCCAGCAAGCTTTGCCTCCATCTTTGTTATTCCTGCCTCTTCCTCTTCCTTTGCCACCTCCTCTTCCTCTTAGGAAGTTGGCTTGACTAGTTGTGCCTTCATCTTCACCTGCTTGTTGCTTTCCTTTGCTATTCTTCTTCTTGTCCTTTGAGTACATTGCATGACCTTCACTCTTGTCACTATCTCCTTTAACATCCTGCTCAAATGTTAACATATGACCTAACAACTGATTTAAATCAGGAGCGAAATGATCAAGTGATAACTCTGTAGACAAAATGAATGGCTTCCATTTGTCATCACCTCTTAAGCCTGTTAGAATTTGCCTTACCAATTTATCCTCCTCAATGTCTTCATCAACAGCTCCTAATGCATCTGCAATGTCTTTCATCCTTGTTACATAGTCTGAAATAGATTGAGAAGCCTTCTTCTTGAAGGTTGTAAACTCTGCCCATAAGGATGCCTTCCTTGACTTTGTAGTATTCTGGAAATGCTCCTCCAAAGCATTCCAAATATCAGTTGCACTTTCAAGACCTCAAATATGAGGTAACAAGTAATCATTGACTGCCATATATATAATGCTCCTAGCTTGAGCATCTTTCTTCATCCAATTTTTCAAATCTGCTAACTCTTCCCTAGTTGGGACACTAGGATCTCTGAAACTTGGCTTCTCCTCTTCACCTCTGATGTAGGCTATTAAATCTTTGCTCATAAGATGAGCTTCCATCCTCATTGACCATGCAGGATAGTTTTCCCTATCCAATTTCTCTATCTGAAGAGAATCTCCCATCTTGTGTCCTCCTGTGTATTGAAAACTTCAACCTTTATGAGCAATATGTGTACCTTTACTTCGAATTAGACTCCTTTTGTCCTTCTTGATGTTGTATGGTCTCCTCCTCAAGCTTTGCCTTCAAACTTTCACCTTCTAGCTCTTCAATTGCTGAAATTCTTGAATCTGCAGCAGTCGGGATCCTCCTTTTCTTGATTTTGATGTCTCCTGCTCTGATACCACTGATGGAGAGTGTTAATCTCCAAAAGAACAACCTACTCTTGTGATTAGAGCACCTCTATACCAAGAGTAAGTCAAAACCTTTACCAAATTAGAGGTCCAATCTCCAAATTATCAAAAGTTAAAAAATTCTATGAAGAAGATGAAACACAGAAAGTCTGCTGCACAATTTCTTCTCATTGACTTATCAAACCTTTAAAGTTTTCTATGAAATCTTGTATGGAGTGTCGTCTAAACATTCCGCACCTCCTCCAAGTTAAAGTTCTTCAAAAGGTTTAGTATAACTTGAGAAATCAACTTCACAAGTTACCTATGTTCAAATCTGCACTTCTGAGAAGTCGATTTGACACCCCTAACTTCTTAACTTTGGTTCTCACAATGTCGAACCCGTTTTGCCAAATCCTTTTGACTGTAGATAGCTTATCTCTCAACTTAGATTTTGAGCTATCACATGTGTAAAACTTTACACTGTGCACTGAGCACTACTCATTTCTTTGAACTCGAAAACTGCGCCTGTTTTAGGAGACTGTGAACACTCAACACATATGAATGTTCCTACAGATAATTCTCCTAACCTGTTTACAATTGGACTCTAAAATTTTGGTCACAAACTCATCAACTATCAACTTAGATATCCTCAAAAGGATTTCACAAATGATTTACCACAGAAGGAGCAGACTTGAAAAGATCGGGTGCAAGATTTCTTTCATTTCTGGAGAAGACTACAACTGAAAGTGAGAGAGAGACTTCCCTTAACTTCTCATGTATCTACTGACCTTTACAACCACTTATTTCTCTATTCCTATGCTCATACATAGTCTCTCATTGTCTTCTCATTATGCCTCGACATTTTCCAAAAGTATTTATAGGCAATTATGTACAAACTTTTATCAAAACATACGTATATGTAACCTATGTCATAACTAATGTACATATGTGTACATGTCCTTCACTCTTGTGAATGTATCCACCTTCTTTGCTTCAAATCTTCAATTGGTGATTGATCTGCACCAACAGAAAGCGCGCATATAAAATGCAATCATCACGAGTGGAGGGAAACATGCATGCATGATGATGACATAAGCGCATTAAGAGTTTCCCAATCATGGAGAGCAGTGGTGAATCATGGATAATTAATCAAAACGGGAAGATTACAGTCAAGCAGTCAATCGAAATGCGCGTAGTGTAGACACTGGTCAAATATACAAAACAAACATGATCTGAATGAATGTAAATAAAACTGAGACAAAGTTAAGAAGAAGTAGATGGCATGCAATACGGACGAAGTTTCGATCCCTTGATGGGTTTAGGGAGTAGAGTACTAGTTAAAGTAGATAACTGGAAAGTAGCCAAACGGATCTGTTTGCAATATGATAGGGACCGAACCAACGAAGTTTGAACTTGTCGGCCGAACGATTAGCCTTAGCATTGCAAAAAAGAAACAATTGTCCTTTGGTAAAGACAAGAGTCCTGAGGACTTGATAATGGGTTTTAGCTTTCCGCAGTTGAACTTCTTAAAGAACTAGAAAACTTTCAAGATGTTGTTCATCCAAGGACCGCAACACATCCAACCGAAAAGGGAAGGACTCTTCAGGTAATAACTTATGTTCCAATGCCACACATAAGCTAGGTACCACCAATTCCATAGGCGCAATTGCCTCCAGACCATATGCCAGTTTGAAAGGAGTACTTCTTGTAGCAACTCTATAAGTAGTGCGGTAAGCCCATAAAACCGAAGGAAGGAATTGATCCCATCGCTCCCGATATTCGAGCATAAGTTTCTTTAGCATGTTAAGAAGGGCTTTATTGGTACTTTTGGCCAAGCCATTCACACGAGGATAGTATGGGGAACTAAATTTATGGACAATCGTGAAGGTTTGGTTGAGCACTTACATTAAGGTGTTAGCAAAATGCGTACCTTGATCAGAAACAATCTCCAAAGGGAGCCCATATCAAGGAAAAACATCACACATCAAACATTTAGCAACCACCGAAGCAGTTGCTAACCATAATGCCCAAGCTTCGGCCCAACGAGTAGCATAGTCAGTACAGGTAACAATATACCGATGATTGGTGACCGTAACAAGAGGCGTAATGGGACCAATAAAATCCAATCCCCACTTTTGAAAAGGCTCAAGAGGAAGAACAAGCTGAAGCGGAAAATGATGCCGTTCTAAAGGTTGTCAAGATCGTTGGCAAGCATCACACAGTTGGACATAAGTATCAATATTGGGATGCATAGTGGGCCACCATAATCCACTCTACAGAATTTTTCGGTATGTAAGATCTACCTGAAAATGGCCATCAGACGGAGCAGAATGAGCCATTATAATTACCAAAGAGACTTCATGTGGTGGGATACATCATAAAAGCATGTCAGGTGGATCCATATAATAAAACTGTCCCACAATTATGCAAAATCGATGACTAGACATGGTAAATTTATGGCGAGCAAACATTGAAGTATTATTCTGGGGACATCCACTAGTCAGAAAAATCATAAGGGTATCATAATACAAAGGTGCCACATGCATTAGGGGAAAAAGTGAGCCTTGCATGGGCCTTGTAAGGATCCCTAATTTTTAGGGATTAAAATGCTTAATTGAAGAGATTAGAGGGTCATAAAATACCACTAGTGGTTTTCTCCAATATAATAATATTTCAATTACTATTATACTTGCATTATTAAATGAGAAAATGTATAGCCCTTGGATGCTTCATTTGAATGGTTTAGATCAAATCTACTTGCGACAGTAGAGAGACAATCTCTGACACTTCGTGGGACTCACGAATTCTCATGCCATTCCTTTGCAACAGTTCTGCACATTTCTTGGCCATTCGATCTTGGCTCATCCAAGGGACATGCGCAAATCGGGCTGATCTCTCTTTGTGGATCATTAGATATCTCAGGAATCCAAGGGACGAGCGCGATTCTTGCTGATTGCAAGATGGGAAAGCATATGATCCATGGGATTGAGCATCGATCCGACGGCTTGCATGAAAAGGCGCGTGGAGTTATGGGATGTCAAGGCGCCAAATATTATGAGCCTTTGGATGCAAAGTAGATCCAATGGCCACGGATTCATGCAGAGTCCCTTTTGCAGATTTGATTTGGGACGTTCGATTCGTGTCTGGATCCAATGGCTACCATGAAAAGGTGCAGTTTCTGAATCTCCTTGAATCTCAGCCATGCATACGAAATGAATCCAAGGGTCTAAATGCACTAGAGCCTTGAATTTTGCTACTCAACATAAGCCGTTGGATCTTTGAGGAAATCCAAGGGCTCTAGTTGACTTCCAAGGATTTCAAGACCATTTGAATACCCAAAACCATGCATGCTAGGTGGTTTTCTCCTCTTTGACCACACAAAAACAAGGGAAGCCTATGCCTAGCCTATGTGATTAAGGGACTAGAGTGTGTCTTTCACCCTCTTCTCATTGGTCCATGACTAATCACTCTTTAATCTAAAAGGCCCATGCAGGGTTCATTTTTTCCCCTAATGGTAGCACCTGGGAATTATCCTGAATCGAATCAGTCGCATAAATGGCTGGAGTGGTATCATCAATACCACCAGGAAGCTCATCGGAATCAAGTTGAGATAGGAAATCGGCAAGAGCATGCGCTGATCCCGGGTGATGTACAACCTCGTAATCAAATTCTTTAAGCAAAAACACCCACTTGGATAATCTGCCCCCCTAAATGTTGCTCGCATACAAGATAAACCAGAGCTTCATGATCCACATGGAAGGTAAATGGGCATCCCAACAAATAGTACGGGAATTTCTTCATCGAATAAACTAAGCCAAGGCACTCGTGTTTAGTCACAGAATAATTCTGTTCAACAGCGGCTAATCATCAGCTGGCATAATAAATAGGGCCAAACCACTTGTCCTGTTGCTGCAATAATACACTGCCTATTGCAATGTCAGACATGTCCACAAAGACATGGAACGGGAGTTGCCAGTTTGATGCTTGCAAAATAGGTGCCTATGTTAAGAGTGTTTTCAGGCGATCAAATGCAAGTTGGCATTCTTGCGTCCACGCAAACTATCGAGGATTGCTAGTAATCAGACGATTAAGTGGTATAGCCACATGAGCGAGCCACCGAAGATGTCATCCATGCCATCGTATTTGTCCAAGGAATCTCATAACTTCCTTTGGTGTCATAGGGAGAGGTGCATTCAACACTTCCTTCACTTTATCAGGGTCCACTTGAATGCCCTATTGTGAAATAATATGACCGAGCTCTTTGCCACAAGAAACTCTAAAGGAAAATTTTTTGGGATTTAAGCAAAGATGGAACTCCCAACACTTGGAAAAGCAGCAACCTAGGTGATAGAGGTGAGCTGAAGTGTCACCAAATAACGAAAAATCATCCAAGTATACCCGCATAAATGTAGTTAAGTAGGGGGAAAAGATTTCATGCATGCATCATTGAAAGGTGTTGCAAGCATTGCAGAGATCGAACCACATCAGTGTACAAGCATATATGCCCCAATTCGTAATAAACGCGGTCTTGGGAATATCCATTTCAGCCATGCGTACTTCATTGTAGCCACTATAACCATCCATAAAAGATTACATTTCTCGTCTGGCAACATCATCTAGCATGGTATCTAGGAAGAGAAGTGGAAATGGATTAGGCATCGTCGCTGCATTCAACTTCTAGTAATCCACGCAAATGTGTAATTGCTTGTTTTTCTTCGGGACAATGACAATAGGAGAGATCCATTCAACATGCTCAATGGGAACAATGAAGCCTACTTTCAACAGCCGATCCAATTCAGCTTTCACTTGTGCATCATAAATGGGATTCATTCGGTAACTTGGTTGTTTAATTGGCGGCGCATCCCGTTTCAACATCACACGATGTTGGTAGATACAAGGGTCCAATCCTTTCATGTCGCAACAATCCCACGCAAATACATCATCAAATTCCTTGAGTAGCTGTAGTAAATCATCTTGAAAAGTTTTCGATAAACTAGCCTTAAGCTTGACCGAACACGGATTAGCCTCATCTCCCAAATTACAAGTGATTAGTTGATCTTTTGGTGCATAAAACTATCGGGGGATGGAGATATCCTCACGTGGATGGAGTAATTGTTGTAGATTAGTGGCATCCAAAACGTGCTCCATAACTGGTTCTAATCCTTCGGTAAGGGGAACTACCGTACAAGCGGCCAGAGTCCAATTATCCACAATGGCTTGTTAATCAACAATACCCAATGCTAACAAATCCTGGTTAGCATTTAGAAAAGCTTCTTCTTCGTCGTCTAAAAGTCCATCCAACATATGCAGGATTTTGGTCACATAAGGTCGAGCATCAAGGTCACAAGGCTCCATATCATCCAGGGGTACCACATATTTCTAGTGATTGCTTTTAGAAATAAGTTCGTGTGCAGACCAATCCTGTAACACTTTTGCTTGTTTCAACTAGGGCCTCCGGAATAGTAAGTTGTAATCGAGACTTGATTCAGGTAATTCAAAAACAGGAAAAGTCATTTTGAACACTGCTCTTTGTAGGGTAATGGGTATATCATGCACCAAACCCACTAGATGTACCCTAGATTGATCAGCCATTCTTACAAAAAACTAGAGGGGTTTGATATGAGTCCATCCTAACTTTTTATAGAATGCAGTTGTGGAAATATTAACACTTGAGCCTCCATCAATTAATACTTGTGTAATTTTGTGATTTTTATACCATACCGTAATTAAAGGAACAACATGGTCCACCGTAGAAACAAATTCTGGATTGATGGTTGCTATAGCAAGCATGCACGAAGATCGTGGACTGATTTGTTGTTGAAATTCATGTCGCATACCAGGGATCAATGCTAACAGTTGCCCCAATGGTATCGTAATAGATGCTTTCGATAAAATATTCCACATAGAATCAAGACCCGACGAACCCACTATTAAGTCCAGTATGTCCTCTATCGACAATTGGATCGGATTCCTATCTTTCGGTGGTGTATTTTGTATTGTTTGTTGGACCACCGATATCAGATTGAGAAAAACATTTGGCTCTTGACTTTCCCACATGTTAGCTTTAGTAGAAATTCTCTATTGTTCTGAAATGCCTGGCTCAAAAATCTCAACAGCTGGTTGCAACTTCTTATCGGACCGTGTTGGAACTACTGCTGCTTGGGTATCTACTAGTGAGATGTATACCATATTTGCCATTGGATGTTGTCATTCTTTTCTTCGCTTATCATATTCAAATGCTTCTTTGTAATATTTGTGGATATGTCCTATTTCGCCACAAAAATGGCATCTTGGTGGTGGGAGAAATGCACCTTCACCCGGTTGGCCCAAATTCCAATGGGTCTATCGAAAATTGTTTGGAGGTATTTCTCAAATGCGGTGGCACATAGTGGGTAGCTTGTTGTCGCTGCTCCTGTATTCTATCATTTACGATCAATCTGTTCTGCACTTTGGCATTGTATGGACACGTTTCGATGGAATGACTCACTGTATTACAAATAGCACATTACATTTGATTTAATGCACACGCTGAAGTAATATGTCTTGGGTTCTTACATTTGGTGCAATATACTTGTTTCAGTGGGTCATTGTTCCTACTCTTGGAAGCCTTTAACCAATCCAAATCTTCAGTAAAACCACCAACCTTATGCTCAAACTATAATGCCATCGCAATGACTACGTCCAAGGTCATGCCGCCCACACATTGTATAATCATAACTTGTTTGAGTTGAGGGTTTAATCCATAATGAACCATTGGGTAATCACATCACCCGATAGATTAGCATGCATCGGTGGGAGCTGCCATAGATGAGTGCAAAATAACGTTGCATACTCTTGCACACTCTGATGGGGTTTCTATCTATTGTTTTGTAAATAATCAAAGATTTTGGCCTTATTTTTCTTTAATCGAAAACATTGTAAAAAGGCATTCTTAACATCTTCATATTGACTGAAATGATTAATATCATATTCGGTTAACCAACGAGCAACTTCATTAATAAGGGTAGATTGAAACACTATAGCCTTATATGTCGAATTCGTTGGATAGTTGAGAATAGCATAATTAATTTCAAAAGTACGAACATGAGCATCAGGATCATCACCTCGAAATCCAGCAAATTTCGTATACGTAACTCTGGTAGGTACTGACCATGGGGGTATGATCTGTTGCTGCTGTTGTTGTTGATGTTGTTGATGTTGCTGCTGCTGATGTTGTTGATGTTGTTGATGTTGTTATTGTTGTTGCTGTTGATGCTGTTGCTGCGTACTACTCATATTTTCCAAATCAAGAGGAAGTATCACTTCGAAATTACTTGAACAAGTTGATCCTATTTGCTACTGTGCCGTATAGCCACTTTGCAAATTCTCCCATCGTATGAGATCATTGAGTCGATCACACATGTCTAAATTCAACTGCCATTCCTCGCATTTTGTGTCTAAGATGAACTTTTCTCCAAAACTTTCATCCACCACTATACTAGTTTCACCACAATCAAAACTAGAAATTGAGTTGTCACCAAAATTAACTAAACTGCCACTGGAATTCACCGAACTATCACCGGAATCAGCGACTACTCCACTAACCATACTTTTAGGAGATGAGATTGGTTGAACTTTTCGTATACTCTATAGTCCTTGAACAAGACAATACTGAGGTGCCACTCCACTAGCCCATATATCCCACTTTCCTTCCAGCTACTGTCCTTCACCACTACCACCGAAAGGCCTTCCCAACGTGCTAGGAACTTTCTAGGGATGTTGATCACTTCTGTACTTCGGGTAAGATTCTCTAAAACCTATTACTGGCATATATCATAGGATTCTTTCTTCCCACCCTAATCTACTCTCAGACTGGCTACTCCAAGCCCCATGGCTGATGCCTGTGTTAAACTATTACTGGGATAAGATTGCTACTAGGTTCTTCAGATGGTCAGGCTCTGTATTACAGAGGCCCTATATTTTCCCAAATCAAACATTCACTGCAATGTGTTCTCCATTACCTTACACTGACTATTCTAACAGACTTTAACTACTGATTTCATCAACAAGTTACTCAATGTTAACGAAGTGTTTGCCACAATCGAAACCCACATATTTCCTTACTGACAATTAACCTGCCACACAATTAACTTATACTTCACGAATGAACGCAGAACATAGACAAGATCACCACATTTACTCAGTACCCAAAACATTAAGAGAGAAGTACCACCATATGAATAAATTGCGCTAGAACCAATACACAGGCACACCACCCAGACCCACAGTCCGGCGTGTTCTCTCTGCCTCTCGCTTCCACGTGCTCTTTCATTATCAAAGGGTTACAACTATTATGCTACATCCTTTCAATGTGCATCCTTTCCCAATTATGTTTTCCAATAATGATAATTACATTCCATTCTGGTGGTCTAATAGATTGACATGTATGGGTATTTGGACTAGAGATGATACACAAGATCCCACAACCTGGGATCATACGCATGAAGGAACATATCTGGATTACAAGAACTCCCTTCAAGGAGATGAACTAGATACAAGGAGTAAGTGGAAAGGATCTCATACTGTGAGATTACAACATGACATTATACGATGTCCAAGACACTAGACTAGAAGACTAGAACAAAGCACAAGACTAGAACTCAACCTGGAACTTGGAAAGTACTTACTTAGAGATCACCACTCCTTGAGCTCCCAAGATTGGCATCCACAAGACTAAGCATATATGTGGCCAACCCCTCCTTATATAGGTTTTCAAGGGTGGTTCATCAATGGCGGTTATGAATTGATGATGGCATCAATGATGTCATCAATTTGAACCAAGACCTCCAATCGTCAGAATCAAGCAATTAGATAGTTGATCTAAGGGTTTTGGCATGCGATGGAAGCATAAGGTTCTCTAGATTATGAACCAATCATGAGATATAGATATTTTCAGAGAATCTAAGGTTTAGAATGGTTTCCTTTTTGTCCTTGATAGTAGGAATCAGATTCATCCAAAAACTATTCTCCGCCCCATCAAAACTTAAGTAATTTTAGGGTTTTACATATTTGATTCTCCACAATATCTAAACACTTCTTAAGACATGAGAACACTTCATCCTTGTGCTTCATAAAATACAAAATAGTCCCTCTAATAAAAGCATCTATAGATGAAACATAATACATTGATCCTCACATTGATGGTTCTTTGCTTGATCCCGAAACATATTTGCGGACAAGCTCTAGAAGATCTCCATGTATATATCCTTTCTTTGTGAATGGTTCCCTGTGAGATTTCCGAATGGACATGCACCACACTTCTATATCATGTGTTGATTTGCAATATTGGGTATTCTAAGCACACTTTGATTCTAATAATTTTTTTTAGGGATCTTTCCAAATTATCCAAGCTTTTATGCCAAAC
The DNA here is from genome assembly GCA_020310875.1 of Ceratopteris richardii. Taxonomy (NCBI): domain Eukaryota; kingdom Viridiplantae; phylum Streptophyta; class Polypodiopsida; order Polypodiales; family Pteridaceae; genus Ceratopteris; species Ceratopteris richardii. The sequence continues at coordinate 22,189,549 of CM035431.1, read as the reverse complement.
CTCTAGCTCTAATATAGTTTGGGTATTATATGTGGAGAGGTGATGGGTAGTATTCAGACATGAGATGATCTTGGAAAAATTTTGCTCTAGACCAGCTTGATAACTTAGACACCATTAATAGATTCTATAAGGTTCCAATATATGCATTTAGACCATTATAGTAATTTGGAGCATCATTCCCAAAATTTGATATCAAAATAGATAAGTTCTGAATACAAAGCACCTTGAGAAAACCTTCTATTTATGGAAGAAGGCCCATAGTGTTTTGCTTAAGCTTCATGGCAGTTGACTCGAGAAAATTTTCACACTTTCAAAAGATGTATTAAAAAAGCTATAACAAGTAATTCCATGAATTTATGATGACTACATGCACATAAATGAGCTTAAGAGGTCAGGGGTAATCAGAACTTTTTTAGAGGATGATGACACATAGACCTTGGCACATAGCTTTACTCATAACTCAAGATCTATGCATCCAATGGTTATGAAACTTTGTGGACATGCATATCGTCTTAGCTTAGTTTTCCAATAGATGGATTGAGCAATGGTTAATCACACACAGAGAAATGGCCTCATAACTTAATAGAGTTTTTCAATGTACTGTAGTAGAAAATAGAGATTCACAAACCAATAAGAATGAAGTATAAAATGTGTTGCTAATGGACACGTGATACAAATAGATTTTGGAGGACTTCTCTAGCTTTGATTTAGGGCAATAGGCGTATATACAAGCCGGGGGAAAAAAACCTCCTAAAGAGGGAAAAAAGTGCCCCGGTGGTCCTAGTGTATTCACACACATCACTACCTAAATATATCAACAAATCCCCCTTGGGAGTGATGCAGCGAACAAGGAGCTGGCACTCATGCATAAGGAAGTGCCAAGCTATGTGGAAATCACTCCACAAAAGGAAGTAAGCCCAAAGCTTTGCGGAAAGCTTCAAACTTCTCCTTAGGTAGAGCCTTCGTGAAAAGGTCTGCAATGTTCTCCTGCGTGGGCACATATGCCAAGCTAATCTCCCCAGTAGAGAACCTCTCCCTAACGTAGTGATAATGCACCTCAATGTGCTTAGTGCGAGCATGGAACATAGGGTTCCTCGCAATTGCCAATGCGCTCTGACTGTCAGTGAAGATGGTGGTGGCAGAAGAGTGGCCAACACCCAAATCAGCCATAAGACGTCTGAGCCACACACACTCAACAGTCACTGTGAAAGCTGCCCTATACTCAGCCTCACAACTGGAAGTGGCCATAGTAGGCTGCTTCTTGCTCAACCAAGATATACATGAGCTACCAAGCATGAAGGAAGAACCACTAGTGGACACACGAGTGTCATAGCAACGAGCCCAATGTGAGTCAGAAAAAGCATGCAAATCTGGCGGTAGTGATCTCCCCTTGAGATAAAACAACCCAAGTAGTCGAGTACCACTCAAGTAGTGAAAGATGCGCTTAACCGCCTTCCAATGTGTGACTCCTGGGCAATGCATAAACCTGCTCATCTGTGAGACAACAAACTGAATATCTGGTCGAGTAATGCATAAGTAAATCAAGCATCCAACAGCCTGCTAATAGAGAACAGCATCAAATGCATCTCCAGCATCATGAAGACTCAATCGTAAACTTGTCTCCATAGGAGTGGCAATAGGCTTATCGTCTTCAAGGCCAAAATGCTGCAATAATGTGTCAATATATTTCGTTTTACACATTCCACCATCAACTTGCATAAACTCAATGCCCAAATAGTGATGCAAATGCCCCAAATCAGACATCTCAAATGAGGCATGCAAATCAGCCTTGAAATCAGCAATATGCTTCTCAATACGACTAGTGAGCAGCATGTCGTCAACATAGACAACAATGATCAAAAGCACATCATTAGCACGCTTAACATATAAGGTGCTTTCAGTTGGATTGTTCTCAAAACCATGTGCAACCAGATAGGCATGTATCTTCTCATACCAATCACGTGGTGCTTGCTTTAAACCATATAATGCCTTCTTTAACCTGCACACCTGGTTTTCATGCCCTTTCTACACAAAGCCACAGGGCTGAAAAACATACACTTCTTCATGCAAGTCACCATTTAGAAATGTTGTTTTAATGTCCAACTGATGTACATTCCAACCATGATGGGCTGCAAGTGCACAAATGCTCCGAACAGTAGTCATACGGCATGTAGGTGCAAAGGTCTCATCAAAATCAATGCCTCTTTCCTGCGCATAACCCTTTACAACAAGCCTAGCCTTATACCTATCAACTGTACCATCAGGTTTACACTTCAGCTTGTATACCCACTTAGTGCCAATGGCCTTCTTGCTAGGAGGAAAGTCACATAAAGACCATGTACCATTCTTCATTATCGCATCATATTCAGATTGCTATAATCCCTTGAAGGACCCCACACATTTGTATGAACCAACTCAAGCATATTTGAATACTTGTATCCTGATTTATTGTATGAACTTCTGTGAGCTTTACCTAATTTACAAGCTTCAGACTTATATATCATGTGTTGACCTTCAACATTTGGCAATCCAAGCACTAAATCATTCTTTGATATTTCTTTTATAGCTCTCTCATTAAAATGACCTAGCCTTTTATGCCATAGGTCTAACTCAAACATTGTTTGACTTCCATAAGTAAACAATGCATGTCCCATATTACCTTCGACCTTGAGATTAAAAAGCCTTCCTTCTTTTTTACCTGTAATGATGCTTCTATATCCCTTATTTGGATCTTGCACATAAACACCATCATTTGTGAATCTGACTTCATATCCCTTCTCCACAACTTGTCCTACATTTATCAAGTTTTTAGGAATAGTAGGAACATAAAGTACCTTACTTAATAGTGTGCTTGCACTCTTTGTCTTCATTGATCCAATGCTTTCCACCTTATGCTTGGTGTTGTCTCATGTTTGAACTGTATGTCCACTCACCTTTGCTTCCATATCAGTCATCAATGATATATTGCCACTCAGATGAGTATTACATCCAGAGTCAATATAGAATACCCTTTGACCTTCTCCTATTGCTTCATGTGTTGCATTCAAGATGAGAGTCAAGTTGTCCTTCTGATATGATGCATAATTATAATAGGTGTTATTATAGGAGTGAGGCTGAAAACTTCTTCCACCTCCTCTAGCATATGAAGTCCTACCACCTCTTCCTCTGAAGTTACCTCGTTGATTTCTACCTCCTCTACCTCTTGATTGAAACTCTGATTATGAATTTCACCATTTTGATTATTATACCAACAATCATTTGTCAAATGATTTGTTCTGCCACAAATCCAACAAAATTTAACATTATCTTTGGTCTTACCTCCTCTTCCTTTGCCTCTTGAATTTGTCTTCCCTCTTGTGAAATACACTTGGCTTGAGGATGCTTCATCATCAATTGACGGCTTTCCTTTGGCATTCTTCATCTTATCCTTCGAGTACATAGCTTGGCTTGCACTCCTATCATTATCTCCCTTAATGTTGTGCTCAAAAGTTAGCATGTGTCCTAGCAATTGATTAAGATCAGGAGTAAAATGATTTAATGATAATTCTATGGACAATATGAAAGGCTTCCATTTCTCATCTCCTTTTTGACCTATAAGTATTTGTCTTACCAACTTGTCCTCTTCAATATCTTCATCTACTGCTCCAAAGCTATCTGCAATATCCTTCATTCTTGCCACATAATCAAAAATTGATTGTGAGCTCTTCTTCTTGAAGGTTGTGAAGTTAGCCCATAATGAGGACTTTCTTGACTTGGTTGTATTTTGAAAATGCTCTTCCAAAGCATTCCACACATCTGCTGCATTTTCTAATCCTCTAATATGAGGTGGAAGATAATCATTTACAGCCATGTAAATGATACTCCTAGCTTGAGCATCCTTCTTCATCCAATTCTTCAAATCTGCAAGTTCCTCCCTAGTTGGAACACTAGGATCTTCAAACTCAAGCTTTTCTTCTTCTCCTGTAATGAATGCCACCAAATCTTTGCTCATGAGGTGTGCCTCCATCCTCATGGACCAAGCTGGATAGTTTTCCCTATCTAGCTTATCAATGTGCAAGCTTTCTCCCATTTTTTATCTTTGTCTTTGCAAATGTTAGGATGAATGAGTATGCTTTGTACCTTTGATGAAAAAGTTCAATGATCTCAATCTTCACACTTCTTCAGGTTTTCTTCAAGACTTTAATCTTATCCACCTTCAATTTGAAGAAACTCCAATGTCTCCAACAGTCAGAACTTCATATGTGAAGGGCTTTGGTGTGCAGAACAGGAGGAGGAAGGAGGAGATGGAGGGAGAGAGAAGAGAGGAACGACGCGCGGATATGCGTGGGAGCCTCGAAACCCACATAATGAACTCTCTTGAGGCAATGCTCTATATATGATGTATATATATGAATATGGGGGTAAGGTCACATGACCCTTACATCCCCAACAATCTCCCACTTAAGGGTCAATGTGACCATAAGTGGTAACATATACAAAGAATGATGTAGGACTATACAATAATCTACAGGAAGAGTCCGGATCTCTACCCATACCAGATCAGCCTACACCAACTGCCTCGAACAAGGTGTATCCATGCACCTCAAACTGCTCTGGACTCATATCGATAAGAGTCGAGCTCACATCTGACTGATGCAAGAACTGATGAAGTTCCTGCAAAGCTCCCACTCGCTCTATGCCTATGTCAATCATCGAACGACTGACAACTCCAAGTGCAAATGCTCCAATAGCAATTGCAATGTCTGGTCTCGAGCATAATAACTCGTACATCAGACTCCCGAATGCTGACGAAACATGTGCTATCTTGGCTAACCTAAGTATGTCAGCCATGCCTGTATCTAAGGCATCCAAAGCACCATCATCAAGACCAACATGTCCTGACATATCTATGTCAACATCTGGCATGAGCGAATCCAAGAATGACTGCATAACTGCTGACTCCTCAGCATCTAAATCAGCCATGCTCACAACCAAGGATGTATCTAGCTGTGCATCATGAGAGCTAATATGCTCTACCATACACTGTGTATCATGAGAGCTATCGTGCTCTACCACACTAAGTGTATCATCATGCTCTACATGAGCTAACTGCACAACATCAACACCAAGGTCAAACTGATGATCACACTCTAACTGAGTATCATCACAATGCTCTACATGAGCATCTACATCATGCTCTAAAGCATCCAACTGATCATCCAAAGTGTGCTCCACAAGAGCATCCATATGATCAAAACAATCATGCTCTGTATAAGCACCATGAGCATCCAAAGCATGATCTACATGTGCATCCATATGAGCATCTGAATCCTGCCATACATGTGCATCAATAATATCCATAGACCTGTCTGTAGGTAGATAAAATGAGACATGACGAGTCTCACGTCGCACATAAGGCTGAACTCCCACTGAGACGAGACTGTCTCTCACATGAAGTACCTGCAGTGGATACATGTGCCCAACCCTGGCACCTCTGACAAGCATAAGCTGTCCCAACTGCAACTGAAAATGATGCTTACCAAGGAATGCATAATATCTGCTCTCCTGTAACTGGCTAACTGAAATCAAGCTCATAGGGAATGAAGGCATATAGCGTACATGTCTGAGCATAAGTGATGCTCCACTAGGTAGCATAAGGCATATATCTCCTACACCCTCAATGTCATATGTCGTACCGTCAGGCAACTGCACACATCCACGACTCTCACGTGAGAATCGACAAAACCACTCACGATGTGGAGTAACATGAAAAGTAGCTAATGCATCAAGAAACCAAGCCATATGTGTGCTATCCAATGAACAAGAGGAATCCTGAGATGATCCATAGAAGAAAATGACATCACCATCACTGGCATAATCAACTGTCATAGACTCTCCTGAAATCACTACCTGACCTGCATCATGTGCATATCTCTGACGTCGTCGTCGCATCCGCCTGAAGCAAAATCGTCGAATATGGCCATCACGGCCACAGTGCCAACATCGAAGTCGTCGATGTGATCTATGTCTCATATGAGTCAATGGACTCGCATACATATCATGTAGTCTCTGCCATAATGAACTACTCGTCTCCTCATACATAACAGACTCATATATAGAATCCACAAGCTGTAATCGGATAGTGGAGCTGGCCAATGCATCCATATCCATCCATACATGATCGGGCATGTCACGAGGCCTCTGTGCATCTCTATGCACATACATGTGTAACCCTGCACGAACCAATGTATGCCACATCTGAGCTTTCCATCTCGGAAAGTCAGTGCCATCAAATCGAGAAGACACCATGCTGACAATCCAAGAGACTAGCAATGTAACAAAAGACTAGAAACAATACTCTATCCTGAATAGGATCACACCTGCATATCCATATGCATAACTCACATCACATATGTCTCACTGGAGAAGAAAACCATGTGAACCACCTGTCACATAACCATGCATCTAGCATGCATATAAAACCATGAGCATAAGCATGCTCACCAAGTCTCCAAAGGGACCAAATAGATGTGAAAGAATCCTGGGAAAAATTTGACAGAGTATCCCCTGAAAACTGAGCAATCAAATAAGATAACCAATCACCAAAGAACAATGAATAATCTGTCACCACCTGTCACTGATATAAATCAAGAAGATAATGGCAACTACATGTGCCAAAAAACTAATGGCAATACACGCCAATACAATGGCAATACAACTCCCACTCAAGAATAAATCCTGCAAGATGGTCCAATCTATCACAAATAACCTGTGACCAAGTCCAAGTGAATGGAGATAGTCAATGATCCAAGGCTATCGCACAAGCTTCAAGATCCACTAGCGCTCTCTTCTAGCATAAAAGCCGATGAAATTTCGGCAGCATCTCCTCTGTAAAATGGACTCTAGAACCAAAATAACCATGTGGGAATCACCATCCACATAAGCCAAGAATCACACTGGCAAATAGATATCAATCAATGACCAAATGCTAATAATGGTGACAAACGAATGTGTAACTGAGGCTCCAATCTGGATCATGTACCTGCAAAGAAAACAAAGATACAAGTACCAACTAAGATCCAATGTCAACTCTCACAAAAGTATGTGCAACCGGCAAGTAAATCCATAACCAAGTGGCATAAGCAAGCTATAAACCACAATGCCACTATACATCCATGATCAAACTCATGATGACATAAACCTCAAAGAAGAGTATACCACAATGTCATCTTACATGCCAAACGCGTGACAAGATCATGCTCTACTCTCATATGGAGGAGCTACCACAATGATCATACATGTACAATGCCTTGAAGGTCTAAAAATAAGAGCTTGCACACCAAAAATTCTCTCTCGAAGAAGTTCCAAAGCAAATTCAACCTCCAAGTGCAATTAGGGTTGTTTGGGCAAAACTGTACTGCTCTGTGTTTTGCTGTTTCAGAGGTGATAACCTCTGAATCTGAACTTTTGGTCTTCAGCAAACTTGAAGATCCACTTCTTGGCTACGTAACGACATAAAGAACACCTCAATCGGAGGTGTATAGCTCAAGATATGCTCAAAACAAGCACCTGCTGTCAATTTCACTTTCACTTGCAACAGTACTGTTCTGTATTCTGCAATTTCGGCAACCTAAAACTCAGAATTTGGAACTGAGTTCTTCTACAAAGTTGTAGCTATCTTTCCAAGCTACGAGCAGCAAGTTGAATCATCGCATTCCGAGCTGTAGAACTCAAGTTATGACAAAAAAACCGACCTGTTGTCCTACTCAATGTAGATTAGCTTTCTACAATTCTCTGCGTTTTTCAAATTTTCGGCACTTCAGAAGTCTGAACCAGGTTCTGCGCTCTTCTGTGAAGTTGTAGCTCTCTGTGTTAGCTACGCACAGAACTTTAAAACGCGTCAATCCGAGCTTCATAGCTCGAGTTATGACCGAAATACTGAACAGCTGTCAAGAGATACCGACCTGCACTTTCTCCTCTTCTCACCTAAGCTTCCATTGAAGCTTCTTGCACACCAGCCTTCAGCATGCTCTGATACCAATGAAGGGCTTTGGTGTGCAGAACAGGAGGAGGAAGGAGGAGATGGAGGGAGAGAGAAGAGAGGAACGACGCGCGGATATGCGTGGGAGCCTCGAAACCCACATAATGAACTCTCTTGAGGCAATGCTCTATATATGATGTATATATATGAATATGGGGGTAAGGTCACATGACCCTTACATCCCCAACAATGAAGGGCTTTGGTGTGCAGAACAGGAGGAGGAAGGAGGAGATGGAGGGAGAGAGAAGAGAGGAACGACGCGCGGATATGCGTGGGAGCCTCGAAACCCACATAATGAACTCTCTTGAGGCAATGCTCTATATATGATGTATATATATGAATATGGGGGTAAGGTCACATGACCCTTACATCCCCAACAATATGCTCTTTACTTCACTTTATATTGCACCTTTAGCTCTGATACCACTGATGGAGGCCTCTTAATCTCCAAATGCTTGATCTATAATGATTTAAGAACACTCCTATATCAATCATAGATTTAACTTTACACAAATGTTACCATGATTTACAAATTCATTCACAATCACTTCTCTGTGTGAAGTTTCTTCTTCTTCAAGGAGTCTGTTTCAGATATTAACTTCATTACCTACACATATCTTCAAATTTCTTCAATCTAATGATGCACATACCTTCATGCTACCTTTTTGCAATCATAAAATCCATTAGACCCTTAAAAGAATCATTAAAAACTCTAATTTGATCATTAAGATCAAATATATATCAAAAACTTTCTTTTTGAACCAACGACTTGGACATAGTCAACTTCTCAAGTTGATTTCTCATAGCACAAGTCATGTTTTGCTAAATTCTTTTAGCAATAGCTTCCTTACCTTCTAACTTAGATTTTGAATGCTTGTTTATAAAAAACTTTACACTGTGCATTGAGATCCAAGCAAAACTCTGGCACGAAAAAGTGTGCAACTTTGAGAGCTCTATCTGCAAACTTTACATATACATGTTCCTATTGATTGTACACACAAACTGAAAGGAATTAGACCATGAAACTTTGAACATAGCTTGATCAGATGTGTACAAAATTAGATTCTAAATTAGATGTGTACAAAAGATTTCCTGATCCGCTTGATCAGGTTGAGAGAAATCATAGAAAGACTCGATGCTAACTCAGGAAGATGACTCTCTACACATCTATCACATGAACTCTTGACTTCTAAGGACTCTCACTACTATTTATTTACATTATTGACTTATATACATATGATTCTAGACTCAGCCCGTGTCTATTACATTATTCCTTATCATTATAATGATCATCTATACCCATTGTACAAGAATTTTGATCTTGTAGTGTACATATGTATACAAGCTACATTTCTAAGATCTCAACACTTCCTTCAATGACTTCTTTGACTTCATTTTGATTTCTGACTTGCTTCAAGTTCTTCATAGTCATCAATTGGGGATTTCTTTGTTCCAACATATTACACCTAAAAATATAGGTATTGAAGCTGATGCATATGGCATTGAAGATGCTGATATTCTTCAGATTCCTGTTCGTGCTACAATTTTGCTACACCTACTACAGAGAAAACTTTTGGGATGGCAAAGATGCTAAGGCACATCCATTGATAGCCTTGTCTGTCAAACATGCCATTATTCCTCACATTCACTCTTGTAGAATAGCTAAGGATGCTTGGGATAAACTTACCACATTGTACCAAGCTAGGAATGAGGCTCATGTTTCTTACCTTCAAAAATAGTTGGAGAGTGAGCATATGAATGAAGGTGATTCTATGGAAAATTTTCTAACAAAGATCAAAGACTTGAAGGAACAATTGATTTTTGCTAATGAAGTTATACCAGGTAGCTCACTTGTGCAGAGCATTTTGAATGGTCTTCCTGAGTCGTATCAGAGTTTTGCTTCTACTCTTCATTTGATGATGAAAGGCAATCCAAATGCCTTGACATTTGAGGAGTTAGTCTCTGCTCTATTGCAGAAAGATCATTCTAGGCAGGACATGTCCATTATGCATGTTGTAGATCAAGCTTTCTTGGCTAGTCAGAAGGGCAAAGTAAATGGAGCTTATCTACTAGTAAGTAAAAAACTACAAATGCTACACATTTGAAGAAGGAAGACAAAGATGAGAAGAAATTAGAAAAACGGAAATTCATTTGTAAGTACTATAAAGGAAGCGATCATATCATAAAGAACTTTCCAAAGCTTGCTACAAAAGAGGCAAAGAAAAAAGACGCTCGAATGGTTGTTGTAGAGGCCTCTACACAAAAAACAGAGTCTGCAAATCTTGTGCAAAATGAAGAATGCGCATTCACTACTATTTGCAATTTTGACCCATCTTCTCATGAGCAATGTATGTCTACAGTAGACTCAGATGTTTGGTATTTTGATACTAGGGAAACCAGACATATTACCTCGGAGCATAGTTTCTTCACTTCACTTGAGCGTGTCCCTACACGGAATACTGTCACATGTGCCAACAACTCCTCTTACCTCTCATGGGAGTTGGTAAGATCATTGTCACTACTACTGATGGTAGTTCCTTCACTTTTTCAGATGCTTTATTTGTGTCAGGGATCAAGAAAAATGTGTTATCAGTTTCTACATTAGCCAAGATTGGCTTGGTTGTGAAATTTGTTCATAATAGATGTATAGTTCATGATCTATCAAATGATGACATGATTATTGCTTCTTGCATTTTATGCCATGGGCTATATAAGCTCATAGACTATGAAAAATCTATCAATGATTCAGCATGTGTAGTACATGATTTTGAGGCTATGCCATATGCAAAGCTTTGGCATGCATGCTTTGATCATCTGAATTTTGCTAGTTTGCTACACCTGCAGAGTTATCATGCTACTGGAATAGAAAGATGTTACTTGAATGCTTCTTGTTACCAAAATTATCCAAATGTGAGTTATGATATTGATCGCTTTTGTTGCTTTTCATCCTTTCCCCTCAAGATATGCCTTCAAATAGATCCTCTCCCCTCAAGAGATCATCAGAGTCATCTTGATAAGTATCTTCTAAAAACTCAGTATGTCATAAAATTGAAAGCATCGTTTCTCATCACTTTGTGAGGACTATATCCCCTTTTATTTTTTTGGAGCACTCCATTAGAGACACTTAGAATCTCTTTACTCATTACAAGAAGCCTACCAAGAAAATAAGTGGCAAAAGAAGAACGATGATTAGGAGATACTTATCTTTGTTGGGAAAGATAGATGGACACTTCAAGAAATGAGTAGGTACTACAAATTCCTCCTTTGTACCAGCCCTCTTTCACTTCAAACTTGAGTTTAAGACCCTCTTAGCTTTCCAATGACACTAAACAAGTGCCTATGTACTTTGAAAATGATGCAATTAATGATTAATCAAAACAGAAAACTTCCCACTTCACAATCCAATCAAAACCTTCTATTTTGGTTCACACACCTGTTGCTTGTTAAGCTTAGTGCTTCCAGTATAGAAGGAGTTAAATAAATTCCTTGGAGATATCAAATTAGCTTAAATACCTAATGATTCCAAGTGGAATCATTTAAAATCGTTAACTATGCACAGAGCAATCAATTTAGCAACTATAGCTTTACCCCAATTTTTTAGGACATCTGGAGAGAATGACGAGTGACCTCACTTTGACGAGATTTTCTCTCAATCCACTGAATGGAATGTCTTGAACATTTTGTCAGCATGTAGTAGACTTAGAGTGAATTCCAATGAGCTATAGAAAATTGACAATGATGGAGTAATGACTGAGATATGAGCAATACAAAATGATTGTTCTGAGTGACAATGACAGAGAGATCAATAGATGTAAGCAATGATCTACTGTATTACATGAAAATGTTGTACATGATCATTGGCATGATAATCAATGCCCAATGATGGTAAGAAGTGTAGGCTATGAAGTGAGTCTCACTATCTTACAATATGATCAACTAAAGGCTCGGAAATTGGAGTGATCTAACCACGAGATTTTACATTCATCTTTTATAGATGCTTCATTCAAAATTTGAATTTGAATTCAACTTTGGCTCTCACTAAAAAAGTGATCCACTAATCTAGGAGATATTCTCTCTAAGAAACTCGTATCTTTCCTATCCATCTAACTCCACGAGTTTTGTGGCTCTTACAAATATTCCTTCAAGTCAATTTGACTTTTACATATGGTAAAAGATAAGGATTCCATAGCAATGGTTCTCATGGTCTTCAATCAATTTAACATGAAGTCTTCTCATGCTTAGCCAAGTGTGTAGGCTTGGCATTTGCACCAATAGCTCCCCCTCAAGCCAAACATCTTGGCTTGATCTTCTTCATCAATCTTCTTGTATGTCCTGCAATCCAATCATAGCTTTAAACCTGCAAAGTTTAGTGCTATCAAGTTCTTTGGACAATAAGTCTGCACATTGCATATTAGTTGATACATATGCCAACTGAATTTCTTTGCTCAATAGCTTCTCTCTCACATAATGATAGTGGACCCCTATATGCTTGGTCCTAGCATGATAAATAGGATTTGCTGCAAGATGTAAGGAACTTGTATTATCTCAAAAAATCATTGGATGTATAGTACGCAATCCCAAATATGCATTTAGCAATCTGATCCATATGGCCTCTTGAGTAGCATTGGCCAATCCTCTATATTATGCCTCTGTTGAAGACAAAGCAACACTAGGTTGCCTTTTTGAAGACCATGATATAAGCTTGTCTCCTGCAAAGGATAGATAACCTGAGGTACTCCTTCTATCATCTTTGTAACCTGCCCAATCTGCATCTGAGTATATCTTGATATCCAAATCTGAAGTATAAGGAAACTATAGACCTTGATTTTGAGTGCCCTAAAGGTACTTCAAAATTCTCTTGGAATCTTCCAAATGAGGTACTCTACATTTGTGCATGAATTGACTTAAAACATTTACTCCATAAGCAATATCAATCCTTGTCAATGTAGCATAATTTAAGCTTCCCACTATGCTTTGGTATCCTACAATATTTTCAAGCACCACCTTAATGAGCACTTACTTTTTAGTTCACCTCCATATGAGTGCTTGCTACCTTAGCATCCTACAATTCAAATTTCTTCAACATGTCTTGTACATACTTTCTTTGAGTAATGTAAATACCAAAGTTATTATAGACTAACTCAAGTCCAAGAAAATACTTTAGTGATCCAAGGTCACTGATTTTGAACTCCTACATCATTTGATTCTTTATTTGCTTCATGCTATTAGCATCATTACCTGTAAGTATGATATCATCAACATACACACATAGATATATCACTTCTGAATTACTTCTCTTAACAACCAGAGAAGTATCGGCTTTACTCATGATGAATCCTTAATCTTGAAGGTATGTAGTCAACCTATGGTTCCATGCCCTAGGTGCCTGCTTTAATCCATCAAGAGCTTTGTTCAATTTACACACATATGTTACCTTGCTTGGATCCTCATAGCTAGGAGGTTGAGACATGTACACCTCCTCTGAAATCCAGCCATTTAGAAATGCATTTTTTACATCCAACTAGTACATGTTCCAATTCTTTGATGCAACCACACTTACCAATACCCTGATAATTGGCATTTTTGTCACACGTGAGAAGGTTTCTTCATAATCAACTCCTTGGGTTTGTGCAAAACCCTTAGCCACAAGTCTAGAGAATTTCTCCTGATCTTGTAGATCCACCTATAACCAATTACCTTCATAGACTCCTTTGGCACTAGCTCCTAAGTATCATTCTCCTTGAGTGCTTCAATTTCTTCATCCACAGCTTCCTTCCGTTCTGCCTTGGTCTTTGCCTCTTCATATGATGATGGCTCTTCAAGTGACAAATCTTTTGCAAGATAAATAGAATGCTTAGTAACTAAAGAAGTGTCATACACATATCCAATTGGCTTCTTGCTCTCCCTTTGTGATCCTCTGATTGCTTGGTTGGATGATTCAGGTATATCATCCAACTTCTTCATCTTGACTTCGCCTTTGGACTTCCATGCCTTGAATTCTTCTAGGTTGATGATCTCTTCATCATCTGAGTTGATGCCTTCAATCTGTTTTGGCTCCTCCTTGGTGAGGCTTGGAAAATCCTCTTCCAAGTCATAAGGCAATTTTACTTTCCTACATTCACTTTTCAAACCAAGAATCATTCTCATCAAAGACAACATCTCTACTCACCATAAATCCTTTGTTGGAAGGATTGTAAAACCTGCATCCTTTCTTATTCAAGTCATACCCTATGAAGATGCACTTTTCTGCCTTAGGGTCTAGCTTACCTCTTATTTGAGAAGGGATATGCACATAAGAAACACATCCAAAGATCCTACAATGATCAAGTGAAGGTCTTCTACCATGCCACGCTTCATATGGGGTCATCCCATCAAGAGATTTTGATGGCAACCTATTAACAAGATAAGTAGCAGTAGAGAAACTTTTTACCTACAAATAATTAGGTAGTTTTTTCTCATTTAGCATTGACCTAGCTGTTTCAACAATTAGTCTATTTCTCCTCTCTGCCACCCCATTTTGCTCAGGGGTATACCTTGTTGTAATTTCTCTCTTGATTCCTCTATCCTGCAAGAATGCATCAAAATCATTTGAGAAGTACTCACCTCCTCCATCTGACCTTAGTCTCTTTAGGCTTCTTCTTGTTTGGCTTTCAATAAGTGCACGATACTTCTTAAAGCAACTGAATACTTGATCTTTGTGCTTCATAAAATATAAGATAGTCTACCTACTGAAGTCATCAATGAAAGGTACATAATACCTTGATCCAGAAATTGAGGCATCCTTACTTGGTCCCCATACATATGTATGGACAAGCTCCAAGTAGTCCTCATGCATGTAGCCTTTCCTTGAGAAGGGTAACTTGTGAGATTTTCCAAACTAAGAAGCACCACATTTATAGATCATGTTTTGCTTGGATACATTGGGTATCCCAAGCACACATTGATCTCTACAAATTTTCTTTAAGGTTCTCTCACCAATGTGTCCTAATCTCTTATGCCAAATTTCAAGCTCTGACAATGTTTGGTCTTTGTAACTATAAAGTGCAATATTCCTTGTATCTTCAAGCTCAAAAGTAAATAATCTACCTGTCTTTTCTCCTTTGGCAATTCTCTTGAATCCATGTTGGGGATCCTCCACAAATGCTCCATATTTGTTGAACCTGACCTGCAAACCCTTTTCCACAATTTGTCCAACACTCATCAAATTTTTCGTAATTGTAGGTACATATAGAACCCTACTCAACAGATTTCTATTCCCATCAGAGGTTTTAATATTTCCTACCTTGATCACGGAGTGCTTGGTGTCATCACCTGTTTGTACCTGATGTTTTCCCTTAGGTCCCTCAAGGTCAGAGAGAAGAGCTACATTCCATACCACATGGTTTGAGCATCCTGAGTCAATGTAGAAGAGATGGTCATCATTGATACCTTGCTTTGAAGTCATATTCATAATCACAAGAGAATCCTCTTGTTCCTCTGTATACTTGTTGTAGTCTTTCCTTGATTTGTAGCCTCCTTGGTAGTTGTTATTGTAATTTGTATTGTAGTTGTTATTGTAGCTTTGATGATGGTTGAATCTTCCTCTTGATTGTGTATATCCAACTCTTTGGAAACCTCTACCTCTCTGATTTTTGAAGTTCTTGTAACACTCATTTGTAGTGTGATTTGACAAACCACAAATATTACATGGGCAAGAGTTGAAAGGTCTCCCTCTACATTGCTTACCTCCTCTACCCCTACCTCTTGAGTTTCTACCTCTCCTTTCCTAGTTGGCTTGAGAGGTTGTACCTTCATCCTCAATCTTCTTGCTTTTCCCTTTCTCTTTAGACTTGCTTTTATCTGTGTATAGGGCAGAAGAGCTATTACCTCTTGATGAATTTCCATTCTTGTTGAGCTTGGCTTCATGAGTAAAGATTTTCCCCATGAGTTTGGTAAGATTTGGAATCTGCATGTCCATGTACAAGTCCATAGTAGTTGTGAAGCTCTCCCGTTCCTCATCTGCCTTAATGCCATTGATCACTTTTCTAACAATTTTCTCTTCTTTGATTTCTTCTCATATGCTTGCCAATTGGTCAGCCACATCATTGACTGACTCTGGTCACATACTCTGAGATGCCTTGCTTGGGTTGCTTTCTTTGAGTGGTAAATTCAATCCATAATTGGTTCTTCCTAGCCCTTGTGTTGGAAGAAAAATATGAAGATAGTGTTTCCCAAATCTCTTGGGATGTATTACAGTTCCTAATGTGTGGAAGACGAGAATCAGAGATTGAGTTAAGTAAGTATGACCTTGCTAACGCATCCTTGGCACACCATGAATTGAGTCTTTCATGCTCCTCTCTTGTAGGTTGTCCTTTGCTTCTGAAAATGGGCATCTCCTCATCTCTTGAGATGTATCCAGAGAGACTCCTTCCTTGCAAGTATGTCTTCATCCTCAAGGACCATGCTTGATAGTTGTTCCTGTCTAATTTATCAATGAAAGAAGGAAAACAATCTCCTATTTTACCTTAATTTTGTTTTGATACCATTGTTGGGAAAGATGGATGGACACTTCAAGAAATGAGTAGGTACTGCAAATTCCTACTTTGTACCAGCCCTCTTCCACTTCAAATTTGATTTGTACTCCCTCTTAACTTCCCGATGACACTGAAAAAGTGCCTATGTACTTTGGAAATGATGCAAGTAATGATTAATTCAAAACAGACTACCTCCCACTTCACAATCCAATGAAAACCTTCTAATTTGGTTCACACACTTGCTGCTTGTTAAGCTCAATGCTTCCACTACAATAGGAATTAAATAAAATCCATTTGGATATATCCAAATATCTTAAAGAGCTAATGATTCCAAGTGAAATCACTTAAAATGGTTAACTATGCATAGAACAATCAATTTAACAAGTGTAGCTTTACCCCATCAGCAATAGTCAAAATGATCTTACCAACTCCCATAACAGGATAAGAGGAGTTGTCGGCGCACGTAACAGTATTCCCTATAGGGGCAGACTCGAGTGAAGAGAAGAAACTGTGCTGTGAGGTAATATGTTTGGTCGCTCCACTCTCAAAGTACCAAACATCTGCGTCTACTACAGAAATGCACTGCCCATGAGAAGATGGGTCAAACTGCAAACATTAGTAAACGCCCATTCTTCTTCCTGTACAAGATTAACAGACTCTGTTTTTGGTGTAGAGGCCTTTGCAACAACCATTCCAACATCTTTCTTCTTTGCTCTTTAGTAGCCAGTTTTGGATGGTTCTTTATGATATGATCATTTCTTTTACAGTACTTGCAAAAAAATTTTTGCTTTTCTGATTTCTTTTCATCTTTGTCTTCCCTCTTCGATTGTGCAGAATTAGCAGATTTTTGCTTACTAATTAAAGATCTCCATTTTCCTTTGCCCTTATGACTAGCCAGGAAAGCTTGATCTGCAACACGCATAATGGACCTATTCTACCTGGACTGATCCTCCTGCAACAGAACAGAGACTAACTCCTCAAATGACAAGGCATTTGGATTGCCTTTCTTCATCAACCGAAGAGTAGAAGCAAAACTGTGATATGAATCAAGAAGACCATTCAGAATGGTTAGCACAACTAAGCTATCTGGTATAACCTCATCAACAAAGATCAATTGTTCCTTCAAGTCTTTGATCTTTGTTAGAAAATTGTCCATAGAAACACCTTCATTCATGTGCTCACTCTCCAACTGTTTTCGAAGGTAAGCAACACGAGCCTCATTCCTAGCTTGGTACAATGTGGTAAGTGTATCCCAAGCATCCTTAGCTGTTTTGCAAGAGCGAATGTGAGGAATAATGGCACGATTGAGAAACAAAGCTATCAATGCATGTGTCTGGGCATCTCAGCCATCCCAACAAATTTGCTCTACAGTAGGTGCAGCAAAAACCGTAGCAAGAACAGGAATATGTAGAACATCATCATCTTCAACACCTTTTGCATCAGGTTTAGTACCTGCAGTTATAAGACTTGCAGGTGTGATAGGACATTTTTCAACACCCTGCACAATGTTCCACAATCCTTTTGCAACCAATACATGTCGCATCTTATAAGCCCATAATGGGTAGTTGGTACCATCCAACTTATCCTCAACAGCCAACATACGGAATACATCACTACTTTCAGCCATGACCGGTGACTAAAATACCTTGATGCAGAAAATTGACTATATCTCAAAAAGTTGAACAGAACTACCCAAACAAATTCTGCTAGACCTGTATCAGACTTCGAGATGCTTATATTGGCGAACCGAAACTAGTATATACCTTTGGCACAAAAAGATGAGATAGCCTACACAAGCGCTAGGATAGTGCATTCGGAGGTCGAAATGAGCTCATATCATGATTTTGGTACCACAAACGGCAAAAGTTTTGATCTCGAAAACACACTGAGTATGCTCACCAAAATTCATGCAATTTTGAGATTGCAACTGGAGAGGTGTCAACGACACCCTAGATGAAGCGATGACCTGCTCTGATACCAATTGTTGGAGTCAGATGTCTGTGGAAGCATGCAAGCAGCACAAGGAAGAAGAAGAAGCTTGGAGCTCAACACACAATACTGAATGTGTAACCACTAGAATGTACAAATATTGTTGGTGCAAATGCCAAGCCTACACACTTGGCTAAACATGAGAAGACTTCATGTGAAATTGATTGAAGACCCATGAGAACCATTGCTATGGAATCCTTATCTTTTACCATTTGTAAAAGTCAAATTGAATTGAAGGAATATTTGTAAGAGCCACAAAACTCATGGAGTTAGATGGATAGGAAAGATACGAGTTTCTTAGAGAGAATATCTCCTAGATTAGTGGATCACGTTTTCAGTGAGAGCCAAAGTTGAATTCAAATTCAAATTTTGAATGAAGCATCTATAAAACATGAATGTAAAATCTTGCGGTTAGATCACTCCAATTCTCGAGCCTTTAGTTGATCATATTGTAAGAGAGTGAGGCTCACTTCATAGCCTATACTTCTCACCATCATTGGGCATTGATTATCATGCCAATGATCATGTACAACATTGTCATATAATACAATAGATCATTGCTTACATCTGTTGATCTCTCTATCATTGTCACTCAAAAAAGGCATTTTGTATTACACATATCTTAGTCATTACTCCATCATTTTCAATGTTCTATAGCTCAATGGAATCCGATCTAAGTCTACTACATGCTGAAGAGCTTTGAAGACATTCCATTTAGTGGATTGAGAGAAAATCCCATCGAAGTGGTCACTGGTCATTCTCTGCAGAGGTCCTAAAATTGGGTTTCACTTTGTCAGATGCTTTGTTTGTGCCAGGGATCAAGAAAAATATGTTATTAGTTTCTGCATTAGCCAAGATTGGCTTAGTTATGAAATTTTTTTATGAAAAATGTACAATTCATGATCTATCAAATGGCGATGTCATTATTGCTTCTGGCATTTTATGTCGTGGGCTATATAATCTTATAGACTATGAAAGATCTTTGGTTTTGGCTGAAGATCTGTCAGCATGTAAAATGGGCACCCTCCATTCTGATCGAGGGGGGGAATATATGCCTTCTGATTTTAATGCATTTTTGGCTGAACATGGGATAAAACACCAGTGTACACTGCGGTATACACCTCAACAGAATGGAGTTGCTGAATGAAAGATCAGGTCACTCATGGAGATGGTGAGGTGTATGGTCAAGAGTCAGGCTTTACCACATAGTTTCTGGCTTGAGGTTGTCATGTGTGCAGCATATGTACTTAACACGTGTCCCACTAAAGCACTATAGTCTATCACTCCATAGGAGGCTCAGCATGATCGCAAGCCATATGTTGCTCATCTGCGTGTTTTTGGTTGTTTGGCATATGCATTGGTGCATGAACAACATCGCAAAAAGTTGGATGATAAAGTAGTAAAATGTATTTTTGTTGGGTATAGTTCTGAAAGTAAAGGCTATCGTTTGTGTCATCCATATACTAAATGCACTCTAATTAGCCGTGATGTTGTTTTTGTGGAAGATGTTATTCAGCCATTGCTTTCATGTACTAAGGAGACATGTGTTAGCTCCAAAGACATGTATGATACTTTTCTTTGTCTTTTTTCAGGTGGACAGTCTAGTGATGGTCCTAATGAGGCAACTTATTAGCCTTTGCAGGTTTCATGTGATGATGCAGATCATTCCATATCTGATGCAGATTTACATGATGCACTTGTTGATGAGAGAGCTGATATTGAGCTGGCAAAAAGTGTGCCAAAATGGTTGGTGCAGACTTTGCATGACAGCAAATTAGATGCACATATGTCATATCATACTCGTTCAGGCTCTCATAGTGCCTCTTTTGCATCAGATTGCTATGCTAAGGCTACATCTAGTTTCTATGATGAGAATGAGCCTATTTTGTTTAATGAAGCACAAAATTCATAAAAATGGATGGCTGCTATGCAATCTGAATATGATATTATAATGAAGAATGGTACTTGGCCTTTATGTGACTTGCCTCTCGGCAAGAAGGCCATTGGGACTAAGTGGGTATACAAGCTGAAGTGTAAGCCTGATGGTAAAGTTGACAAGTATAAGGCTAGGCTTGTTGCAAAGGGTTATGCGCACAAAAGAGGCATTGATTTTGATGAGACCTTTGCACCTACTTGCCGAATGACTATTGTTCATAGCATCTGTGCACTTGCAGCTCATCATGGTTGGAATGTACATCAGCTGGATATGAAAACAACATTTTTGAGTGGCGACTTGCATGAAGAAGTGTATGTTTTTTAGCCCCATGGCTTTGTGCAGAAAGGGCGTGAGAACTAGGTGTGTAGGTTAAAGAAGGCATTATATGGCTTAAAGCAAGCACCACGTGCTTGGTATGAAAAGATACATGCCTATCTGATTGCACATGGTTTTGAGAACAATCCAACTGAAAGCACCTTATATGTCAAGCGTGATATTGATGTACTTCTAATCATTGTGGTTTATGTTGATGACATGCTCCTCTGTTAGTATATGATCAATGTCTACCCTCATGAATGTATGCACATTTTGTAAGGCCCCCATTATGAGGAGAAGCCAAGTGTGCATTACCCAATTGATGGGAATCCCAACTTGCATGTTGGATGAAGGTCATATTGGACCATGTAAGATATTGTAAGGAAAGGGAGTTACCAGGGTCCCCAATTGTTGGGTCCGAGGCAGCAGGGAGCAACCCCGATTGGGGGGTCCAAGGGGGCCAGCGGGCCCCCTGGTGGGGTTCGGGGGCAGCGGCCATGGCACGACGGTAAAGGGAATATTCCATGGAATATTCCCTGTCAGATGTCGGTTCAACCGTCTTAAGCCATGTATGGCAATTACGCAGGGGGTGGCCGCCCACGCTCTACCACACATGTATAGCTGTCCATGGAAGGCCATTCATGATCCTATATATACATGACTTCTGCACTACCTCAGACATCGAATTGAGCCAACATACTTCTACCTTGTATCTCGCTATTTAGAGTTGTCTAGATCACCATTTAAGCTCTACATTGAGAGCGCATGGGTGGTCAACACCATCATCTTTGTACTTCTACTAGTATAAAATTGTTGAGATTCTCGTATATCTGTTATCTTCTCTGCTATTGCTCCTATGTTATATTGTGTAACTATTGTCTTACATGCTCACTGGTCCTCATGAGAGGCATATTGCTGATTTTAAGGCTGATTTACATGCCTGATTTGAGATGTCTGATTTGGGGCATTTGCATCACTATTTGGGCATTCAGTTTATGCACCTTGATGGTGGAATGGCTTTGTGTCAAACGAAATATATTGACACATTATTGCAACATTTCGACCTTGAAGACTGTAAGCCTATTGCCACTCCTATGGAGACAAGTTTACGATTGAGTCTTCAGGATGTTGGAGATGCATTTGATGTTATTCTCTATCAGCAGATTGTTGGATGCTTGATTTACTTATGCGTTACTCGGTCAGATATTTAGTTTGCTATCTCACAGATGAGCAGGTTTATGCATTGCCCAGGTGTCAAGCATTGGCAGGCAGTTATGCGCATCTTTCACTACTTGAGTGATACTCGGCTACTTGGGTTGTTTTATCCCAAGTGGGGATCACTACTGCTAGATTTGCATGTTTTTTTTTTACTGTGACTAGGTTGGTTGCTATGACACTCGTGTGTCCACTAGTGGCTTTTGCTTCATGCTTGGTAGCTCATGTATATCTTGGTTGAGCAAGAAGTAGCCTACTATGGCCACTTCGAGTTGTGAGGCTGAGTATAGGGCAGCTTTCACAGCTACTGTTGAGTGTGTGTGGCTCAGACACCTTATGGTTGATTTGGGTGTTGATCACTCTTCTGCCACCACCATCTTCACTGACAGTCAGAGTGCATTGGCAATTGCAAGGAACCCTATGTTCCATGCTCGCACTAAACACATTCAGGTGCATTATCATTATGTCAGGCAGAGGTTTTCTGCTGGGGAGATCAGCTTGGCATATGTGCCCACGCAGGAGAACATTGCAGACCTTTTCATGAAGGCTCTGCCTAGGGAGAAGTTTGAAGCTTTCGGCAAAGGTTTGGGCTTACTTCCTTTTGTGGATTGATTTCACATAGCTTGGCGCTTCCTTATACATGAGTGTCAGCGTCTTGTTCACCGCATCACTCCTAGGGGGGATTTGTTGATATATTTAGGTAGTGATGTGTATAAACACACTAGGACCGCCGGGGCACTTTTTTCCCTCTTTAGGAGGTTTTTTTCCCCCGCTTGTATATATGCCTATTGCCCTAATGGGCTTCTTATCTTTGTACATTCTAGTGGTAATACATTCAGTATTGTGTGTTGACCTCCAAGCTTCTTCTTCTTCCTTGTGTTGTTCCCATGCTTTCGCAAGTGTCTAACTCCAATAGAGAATACTGGTTGGAAGGCATGATAGACCTAATAAAAGATGTTTGAGTTTTTTAAGAAAAAGAAAATGAAGGATTTTTTTCCTCCATTAAAGCAAAAAGATGGAGATTTTGCTATCAATGCTCAAGAGAAGTTAGATATGGCTATTCATTTCTTTACTGATGTTTTTATAGAAATTCAGAGAGGGGAGAGGATACCCAATGGGCCAAAAGTATCATTGATTTTAAAAGGAAAATAAATCTTCCTAAAGACTTGGTTAACCTCTTGGATTTTCCCCACACTACAAGTGAGGTTTTAAAAACCATGATTAGATTGAAACCAAGCAAGTCATCAATTATTGTTTGTTTACCCAAGAAATATTTTATTGAGCTTAAAGGCTTTCGTTCACCCATTACCGCCTTGATTTGGAAAAAAGCCACTAGATGAGGTACCCTTCCTATTTGTGTCAACATTGGGTTTATCAAACTTATACATAAAAAGTGGCCCAAAGATTACCTAAATAATTGGAGACGTATTACTTGTCTCACTTCTATATACAAGAGTTTTGGTTCTACCATGGCTACAAGACTTAGCAATCTCATGGATAGGATCATCCTCCCATACCAAAAAGGTCTCATAAAGGGGAGAGATATTCTTGATGCCATTATTTCTCTTTGGGAAGGAATGGAGTTTTCGGGTGAGCTTGGCCAAGACTTCTATTTTTTTCAAGATTGACTTTGATAAACTCTACGATCGTATTGAGTGGGATCTCATTCTTTCGTCTTGGCATGTTATGGGGGCTCATAGATCCTATATTAAATATGTTAGCTTCCTTTTTGGGAATGCCGTCTCTAAATTCTCCTTTTTTGCCCTAAAACCTTACCCAATATATTACCAATCTGTTCGATCCAAGGGTAGAATTCTATGGGGAGATCTATGAACCCAACCCAAACTAGAACCTTTGTAGGTTTGGGTCCTAATGACCTTCTGATAGCATCTGAATTGCACTTTTAGCATCTTCAAAAAAAAAGATAGAAGTTATTGGGTAGGTTTTGAAAGTGAGTAATATGAAGGCCTTTGTTTTCCTAGTTCGATTTAATCCAAGCTTTAATCCTAGGGCCATTACATAAGCCTACAACGACTTTTTCATATATTTGATTATGCCAATTGGCCAGAGAATTCCTATCTATGATCAAAGTGGAATCGTCCTAATTCCTATCTATGATCAAAGTGGAATCGTCCTTGTCTGACACCTCAAAGTCAAGGTTGATTTTATTGTAATGATCTTCACAAGAGGGTTCCTGAAGCGAATCTTCAAGCTGGCCATTGCTTGAGCATATGTCCTGGCCTCCTTATACGTTTTTGTCACGTCAGGGGAGAGACCTATAGGATCAAAGACATTACAGTTAGAGTTGTTGACAACTAGAGAGCTCATCCTCGTTGTAGTCGAGGATCCATGTTTTTTTTTTTTATAAAAGGAAGTTTGGCCATGGCCTAATCTCCTAGACTTTAATTAAAATAATGAAGAAAAGTTACAGGTGAATGGGACTAGTGCCCATGGGACCCCCCAAATCCCACAAAGCAGGGGACGAGTTCGGTAAGCTAGAGGGTGTTACAAATGAGGCGTACAAAACTATCATCTCCTTCATGGGGGACCCATTTGGGTTTCAACTTGTTATCTACGAGGAGATAAATACAGTGGTGCCTAAACGCAGGAGATATCTTGTCTCAAGAGATTCTTTTACCTAGAAGAAACAAGGATTTCTCAATCGACCATTCCTTTGGGGTTTGGCCAAAGTTGACAGCACATCACTCCCTCCAAATTTTCCAAAGAGTCTCGCCTCTGATGGCATTCCACAGCCTAGAAGAGCAGCCAACCGCCTCACCCAACAGCGCCTGTTGCCAATTGATTTGGTTCGAGAGACGCAGAATCCGTGTCACGTGATGCCAGATAACACGGGACTTGGGGCAATCGAAGAAGAGGTGAACAAGGTCTTCGATGCATCGATGGCACCGCTTGCACCATGGAGGCACACCACAAATTCTGTTGGCCCTTGCGTTGTACCAGATGCCTTTATGCAATATTTGCCGCATGAGAACGGAGTTCTTGATCTCAATAAGGGGGTGCCAAATTGACATGAACTTAAGTTCCCATCGAAGTTTGGTCCAAGAAAGGCACCACACCTTGTTAAGAGTGTGATGAACATCTAAGTTTTCTTTGAAGTTGGGAATTCCGGATAGTTTATTACCATTGCTCCATTTGAGGCCCTCTAGGCAAGGAAGATCTTGTCCGTAGAGAAGGCGGGTAGTTGAGTGGTCCCACACTGAACACCTATTTTGAAGAAGAGTCCATTCTTCAAGAGAAATTCTATGTCTTGGGTCTAAGTCTTCAAACCTAATCCACTGGCCAGTCTCTTGTTTCCAGAGTTGTTTCCACTGTTTGTACCCCTTGTTCCATAGTCGCTTAGCCGTTTGGAGGTTCCAAGACTCCACCTCCCTTAAGCCACTGATTAGGAACCAAATAGAGTCATTTTGTCTTATCCGAGCAGCCCACTTCCACTCATCATTGACTCTGATGAATTGTTTGGCTTTGTTCCAACTCTTTCATAAGGAACAGACAAGGCTAGAGCCTTTAGGGGGCACCGGGTGGGGGGAGAACAAAAGCGTGAGGATCCCAATGTCCTTCCAACCGGGAAGACCAACTAAGGTAAGGTCTTTGGAATTTCTGAAGATCAATTTAGCCCAGGAGGACTCTCTATTGC
The DNA here is from genome assembly GCA_020310875.1 of Ceratopteris richardii. NCBI lineage: Eukaryota > Viridiplantae > Streptophyta > Polypodiopsida > Polypodiales > Pteridaceae > Ceratopteris > Ceratopteris richardii. The sequence continues at coordinate 22,163,906 of CM035431.1, read as the reverse complement.
ACCAAGCCTTGATAACCCACTTTGCCACCAGCTTGTCAGCTAACCCAGTGATATCCAAAATACCCAAGCCTCCCGAGTCTTTTGGGCTAATACAAGTTTTCCATTTGATTTTGGGAATCCCCCTCCTATTGGGGTCCCCAGTCCATAGGAAGTTTCTGCAGATCCTTTCCACTTTGGCCAATTCTTTCTCCTTAGGTCTCCAACACGAGATATAGTAAATAATCGTAGAAAGCATAAATGTGTTGACAACCATTCCACGCCCTGCCAAGTTGACTTGCATACCTTTCCAATGATTTAGTTTGCTATCCAACTTGGATAGCACCCAGTTCCATCGTTGGTCCATTGAGATGTCGAATCCCATCGGAATGCCAAGGAGATGGAAGACTTGACCTCTAGGGATAACTTGACACCCCTGATCTACAACAATTGGGGTGTAGGTCCGCTGATTGCTCTAAAAGCAGTTTTAGCATGGTTGATTTTTAAACCTGATGCCACACAAAAGGTGTCGAGGCACCACCAAAACACCCCAATGCTGTTTATATCGTTATGCACAAAGGCATTCATGTCATCGGCAAAAAGTCTCACAATCATTTGGTTGTGATTTAGAGGTAGGGAAAGACCCTTGAGATTGCCAGCGTCCATGTGATGCTTTAATAGGCGACTGAGTCCATTCGAGGTGATAGCGAAAAGTAAAGGAGCCAGAGGGCAGCCTTGCCTAATTGATCTTTTTAAACGAATGGGCTCAGAGAGCTTACCGTTGATATTTACTCTAGTTGAAGCATTTCCAAGAAGAGCGGAAACCATCTTCGTGAACTTTTGGCTGCATCCAAGGTCTTTCAATGATTGAAGAATGAAGTCCCATTCCAATCTATCATATGCTTTGTCGAAGTCGATCTTAATGAATACCAGATCTTGTGCAGTCTCCTCTGCAAACGCAAGGCCTTCCCAAATATCGACAATTGCTTCAATATAGATCTACCTTTGATAAAACCTTTCTGGTCCTCACAAAGCCATGACTTTAAATGACAAGAGATTATGTTGGCGATAACTTTTGCAATTATCTTGTATCCTGTTTGGAGCATGGTAATCGGTCGCCAATTTTCAATTTTGTTCTTATCTCCCCTTTTGTGGATTAACTTGATGACGCCATTATTAAGACACTCAGGGAGGGCACCGAATGAGAGAGCCTCTTGCCACACCAGACGCAGTGGGGTGGTGTTGGCATACAAGTCAGATGAAGAGCATACTAGCGCAACGGAGGAGTCATGCACAATACGGCAACAAGGCCCAATCATTTTTTTCCATGGACCATTTACAACTCAAGTGATTTTAATCACTACACAAACATTGTAAATTCCGTTTTTGGTAGAATAGACTCCATTTTGTGCAAGCCGAGGAGTCCTCGAGCTTGAGGAGTATTAGAACTAGCTACATATCAATTTTCATAATTTTTAGACTCTGTTTGAGCCCTCAAATAGGCTCTAGAACCTAATTTTTAACTAGGCTGGACACTAGGTCTGGACAAGACCAAAGCTAGTTAGAAAACTATAAAAAGAGCTAGAGAGCTCATTTTTGGGGTTAGATTGTTTGTGAATTGAGCTTATGAAAGAGATTTTTTGACTAATGCAAAGAACTCCATTGTTCCTCTCCTTGTTCTTGCCTTGTGTGCGCGTGTGTGTGTATGTGTGTGCATGCTTGTGTGCTTCTCACTCACACACTTGTGCCTTCACTTGCTCATAGTCTTCATACTAGTCCTCACGTCTCCACGGATTGACAATTATGAGGTGAATCTTCTCACGTTGGTACTCACCATTGTGCTAGAGTGACACCAAATTTGGCGCCGTTGCCGGGGAGAGAGCTTCGAGGACGAGCGTGTGATGGTAAGATGTCGAGTTGAGACATTGGAGTTATAGGTAATCTACTTCCTTCTCTTTATTTTTCTTCATGTTTTTCCCTACTTTCGCATCACCATCATCACCATCATCATCCCCACCATCTCCCACCTCCATCTCCATCTCCACAAAAAATTTCAGTTTTTGCTCATATTACACTCCCCACCTCATTTCCCTCATTTCATTGTGAGAGAGAGCGAGAGAGAGCTTGCATGCTATCTGTTTTTGGTGTGTTTTTGAGCTTTTATTGCAGGAACTAGCTGTACCACCTTCTCCAGCAGTGTGCGCAGGTACGACAGACTCTGCACACGTCCCGGGACGACGACCTCTGTCTGTCGCGACAGACAGAAAAACTTAAAATTTTGTGAATGCGTGTTTGGCACGGTAACCTACACCATTAGAGCACTCCAAATCACTAGAAGTTTCTCAAAAATTTGCATTTTTTCAGTCTATCGCGACAGACACCGTCTATCGCGACAGACACCGTCTATCGCAACAGACCCATCTATCGCGACAGACACCATCTATCGCGACAGACCCGTCTATCGCGACAGACACCATCTATCGCGACAGACACCGTCTATCGCGACAGACCCATCTATCGCGACAGACACTGTCTATCGCGACAGACCCATCTATCGCGACAGACACAGTGTATCGCGACAGACACCGTCTATCGCGATAGACAGACATTTTCGGCAAAAATTAAGGGGTAATTTTTTTGGAAATTTAGGCTAATTTTGGGCTTATTTGCACTATCAAATACTCACACACTTGCAAAGGCCTTAGAAAAATGCATTAAACTCCTGAAAGGTTCTGTTTGTCTGTCTAACCTCCTAAACCCTGAACGGTCATAACTTTTTCATACGAAATCCATTTTTTGAGCTCTAGGGCTTGTCGGAAAGCTCGTGGCATATACTACACGCCCTCAACTGTTTTTTATAAGAATAATGTGTTGATTTTCAGATAGGATATTTGGAAGGTGACACACAGAGGGGTAGGAACACCAAGGGAGCTCTAGAGGAAATTTTTAGCAATACAAAAGGGGGAACAAGGATCATTAAAAAAGTGTCTGAAATAAATTGTCTGTCAATTGAAGGATCAAATTGAAGCTAAACGTGGGATTCTTGCAGGATCATCGAGAGCTCTTGGAGAAAGCAAAGTAAGTGCCAAGGCGAACAAGCTTGGGAACGTGCTTCCTAGGTAGACCAGCATCGCCAGGAGGAGCAACTTGAGGTTGGAACATCACTTAACCCCCTCAGTCTATTCTTAGCATAGGCTAAGTGCGAGTAGATGTTCTGATTGACTAGGGGTACGATAGGAACACTCAAGTTTGAAGAGCCCTTAATTTCTCAAGTGCAAGGGTAGGCTAAATTGTAGTCAAGGGATAACTTAAAGGGAAAAAAACTTAAACTAAGCGGACACAGAACATCAAGTACGACCCACGAAAGTGCTCCTGATGACGCTTAATTAAAAACAAGAAAACACATCCAAAGGAACTTAAAAGAAACGAGTGACTGGTACCAAAGAATCAGCAACGTACAAAGGGCATATGAACCTTAGGTCAGGTAGACACCTAGGGAGAGACAGACAAAGTCTTAGATCTTTGGAGGCTAGTGTCAATCATACTGCGAGGTCTTGGGCCCAGCAGTTGAGCCATCATTCGTATTACCCTAGTTCTCAGACTAGCGATTCAGAGATGTCTCAAGGCATGGATAGACCTACGGGAAGTTCAGGAGTGCCATACTTGCACAGGGTAGAAGGCCCTTACAAAACGCAATTGGAATACCTTAGGACCAACTGATTGGGTGCTAGCATCTATGAGGACGGCCTAGGAAGATCTGTGGTACAGATTAAGAATCCTGATCAATCCATTGGGCTAGAGCGCCCAACTGTCAAGTTCGAAAACGGAGCGTACGTAGACAAGGAAGGGACAATATATGTAGTCACCAGTCATCCCGATAGGACTGATGAATTTGGGAATGTAGTCCCAGAATCGGACTTAGATGACCTAGAGCAAGGGAACATGGGAGTAGAACCGAGGACCCCTCGAGGGAAATCTGTTCTTATGAGGATTATCACACCAGAGTGGATTCCCCAAGATAATAAGAGCATAGATCTTCTTCTGAACCGAGAAACTGAAGAAGCCTTTTGGAGATATAAATCTGATCGGCCATTTGATATAGGAACAATCATGATCTATGAGTTTAAGGATCCTGATAGCCCAGGCAGAGTGACCTACTTAGATCACGCCTCAGAGAGGATCTTCGTGGTGACAGAAAATGATAGGCATGCTTACACTTGGAAAGGTGAAATTATTTTCCCCCAACCAAGATCAAATGTGTCCTACGGTCACCCTGGAGCGGGAACATCCCAAGCTCATGGAACTCAAAGAGACAGAAGTAGAGATAGGCCAGAAGTAAGCTTTGCTAACCCAGGGGGCAGAGAAAGAACAAGGATGGAAACAAATAGGATGGAATCTGAGATGCATAGAGCTCACAGGAATCAAAGAAATGCGGATGAGTTCCCTCTACCCCGACCTAGAGAGCACACAAGGACTTTGAGACCAACTCAGCTAGTTAAGTCCATGAAAAATTACTTTGATGGCACAGGAGACCCATACGATCATGTGGCAGAGTTTAGGCAAGTCTTGAGAACAGAACAAGTGGAGGACCTATTCACACAATATAATGCCTTTGGTCTAACCCTTAGGAACACAGCTCTTACGTGGTTCCAACCATTGAATGAGAGACAGTTTAGGAGCATAGACCAACTCCTGGAGGCTTTCGTTATTGCATTCTCTAAGAGTGGCATAAGACATAATACCTCCTCATTGATTCACAGCTTCAAGCAAACCCCTCAAGAGACCGTGAGACTTGCAGGACAAAGATTTAGGCAATATCTTGAAAGATGCCCTATTTCGGAGCTACCCACACCAGCTAAGCAAGTGGCTTTATTCTTGGATGGATTGCTGAGTACAAAGTTAAGATCCTATGTGTACTTGAAGGACCCTAGGTCCATAGAAGAGTGTGTACGCATGTGCATTGACATCGAGGATAACCTAGGGGAGGAGTTAGAGCTTTCTAAGATATACAAAGATTCAGATAGTGCCTCTAGCCTCTCTTCCACGCAATCCACATCAATTGAGGAACTTGCAGAGAAAGTAGCTCAGAAATTAGGTGTCACTAGTAAACAGATCCCAAGGTTTGCCCCTGTGAAGAGATGCTACACTTGTGGTGGCGACCACATGGCGAATGTATGTCCCATTATGGCTCAACCCCAAGTAAATCCTAGTAGCCAGTACTGCACCATAGAACGGAGATACACAAATCACACAGCACAAGACTGCCCATACAACAAGCAAGCAGTTAGGCAAACCTACCCTCAGACATACCCTCAACAAGGCAGGTACCAGAACCAATACCAACCACAACAGTATGCTAGGCCTCAACAAACCTACCAACCACAATACCAAGCCCAGCAAAGGCCTCAGCCTGTGTTAGTCCAACAACCTCCAGCTCCAGCCAACGTGATCCCTGTAAAGTATGCAGCTGTAGAAGAAAACCTGAATAGAGCTATAGTCCCCGTAACACCATTGCTTTCAGAAAGTGATCCCAGTGACCATAGCTTCGATTCTACACATGTTGATAGTCCCCAGGCATACTACATGCAGTCTCTTGAACATGGTGAGTCTTACTATAGTGAAGAGCCAAATGAACCTAGTTGGGAATCAGATTACACAAATGTCATGTATGCAAACCCCAACCCTAGACCCCAACCTAGGCAGGTAAGACCCCCATTCCCTAGAGGACCATGCTACCGATGTCAGGGTGATCATCTCATTCGTGATTGTCCCTTGCCTCCACCTACACAACCCCAGTCAGTAACTATCCAAGGCTATTGCCAAGAGTGTGGGAAGGAGCATCTCTTACGAGATTGCCCTAAAAATCCTAATAATATGCCAAAAATCACTCCTATTAACGTTATTGGGTTAGTAGTAGACTCCTCAGGGAGTGTGACTTCCACTGCACCAGTACAGGTAGTGACTAGAGCGCAGGCATTGCAGCAAAACCAAGGGGTAGGCCAGGAAAAGAGCCCAAAAGTTAGTGAAACCGAGAGCATGACAAAGAAAAGAACTAGAGCTTGGAGAGATAGTCGTGAAAGAATGAAAAGGCAATGGGCAAAGAAGATGAGTGAACTAGAGGAAAGTCTACGAGAAACCAAGGCCAAAATCATAGAGATCACATCTCAACCGCACTCTCACACATTCCCACCGCTACCATCCCCATCACCCTCCACCCCTCCACCCTCTAATACACCCCACGTAACCCACCCACCACCCCGAGCAGGATCAGTATTAGCTGATCCCACTCCTGAAGACATAGACATGATGCTTAAAGCATATCAAGCCAGAATCCAAGAAGGGCCAAATGTAACGGATCATGACAAGTGCTACCCTAGAGTTGACCTAGAGATAGAAAGAACCAAGCTTTGCGCGAAAATGGTCGCATTGGCTCAGACTATGTTTGAAGCCAGTACCCTTTTCAATTACTCGGGCTCAGCCAAGACGCAATTACACTTGGATGGACTTCTAGAGAAGTTAGAGGGCATAATTGCAAGATCTGCCAAGGAAGAAAAAAATCAAGAGAGAGATAAAGCAAGCAAAAACATGACCCATCCCCCATCAAAAGCTTATGTGCCCAATTCCACGAAACCAGACAACCCCCCCTCCTTAGAAAGAATAGAGAATCTAATGGCACAATCACAAAAGTAACTCGCCCCTCAACACCATAACAAGGCTAGTGAAAGAGCAGGTCTTCCTACCCAGAGAGCCTATGTGCCTGAAGCCTATGTGCCTAACTCTACGGAGCCAGACACATCATCTTCTATGAATCGGTTCACACCAGAATTCCTACGCGAGATTCAAGAAGACAAATGGGCTAAGAAAAGTGAAGTCCCTCCTCCCATTGAACTGGTGGATGACACACACGATCAATTCCCACAAGACCTTCCTTCCATTTATGGAGAGCAGGAGAGTACCCAATCTCAAGAAAGATTAGACTTTGAGTCTAATTCTTTACAAGAACTACCCCATTTCACAGGCCCATGGGAAGCAAAGTCCACCTGTATGAGAGCGCCTACAGTCATGGTGAGAAACGAAGATTCAGTCATACCTAGGAACACAGAGGTAGTGAAGAACACCAAAGTGCAGTGCAATCTCACTTTGGAAGAGCTGCTTAAGGTTAGACCAGAAGTGTGGAAACATGTAGCCAATCAAGTGCCCGAGATAGCAAAACCTCGTTCTCTGGTAGGATCACATAGGACGGTGCTAGAGATACCCTTGGATAAGATAGGAGATATGTGTGAAGGTGAAGAAGGGAACACCTATCTTCCCATTACCTACCAGGGGCACACCACCAAGGCAATTTTGGACTCAGGTGCAGGAGTTGCAATTGCCACCACCTCCCTATGGAAGCGTTGGGGCAAGCCTGCACTCAGGCCCAGAAGGATGAAATTGCAAATGGCTGATGGTCACATAGAGAGACCCTTAGGATTGCTAGAAGGAATAACTCTCACCACCTGTGGTGTCGAGTTTGAGCATACATTTGCTATATGTGATTTTAGCAAGAACCATGCCTATGAAATGATCTTGGGACGACCTTTTATGCGACAGTTGCAAGTGGTACAGGATTGGGGAACCAATTCTTTGTACCTGCAGCACTTAGGTGTTACGACCAAAGTCAATCTTAAGGATTACTCTCATAGAGATGTACCACCTATTCAATGGAATCCCATCCATAGAGCCAAAGATGAGACTGAGTCTGTACATTCCATAGAATCCGGATCCTCGTGGATGCATGAAGACACCCACTTATGGATGTGTAAGGTAGCAGTAGAAGAAGAGAAGAGAGAGAAAGCCAGAGAGGTAGGTGCAAAAGAAAACCATAGATCAATTCAAGACCCAGCCTATGCACCTGTAGTCTTTCCTGATGAGGAATTTGAACCCCATGGTTGGGCAGAAATCCTAGCAACAATGGATGTAGCCATCAATGAGGAACAATGGACACCTCACTGTGATGAGGATGGCTATGACATTTCAGTCTTCTCCATAGAGTCAATCATGGGAGAGGCAGTTCTAGAAGAATGTGAACCTATCCCTGATGAAATTGAGGATGCAAGTGACTCCGATCTAGAGTCAATTATTATGGACCCACCTTTTGCATCAGATGAAGAATACTTCCATGAAGTAGAATTTCAACCCCAGAGGCATGGAGAGCTTACAAATCCTGTAAGATTAGCCACACATGTGACCCCGAAGGAAGAAGGAAAGAAACGAAAGAAGAGAGAAGTCTCACCAGAAGAGGAAGAATCTTTGTTTGAGGTCCGAGAAAATTTTAAGAAGTATGAGATAGACGACAGGAGAGTCATGATAAGAATGCCTAAACGAGAGGCACAATCAGGAGAGGCCTATGATAACAAAGAAACCACCAAGAAGATAGTAGTGGCCCTAGAAGAAGGAGAGGAGAGATGCACGTACATAGGCCATGACCTAACAGAGGAAGAAGAGCATGTGTTAATAGCCTTGCTAAGAGAATACAAAGATGTATTCGCTTGGAGTTACAAGGATTTGAAAGGTGTTGACCCTGACATATGTTCACACACTATCCCCATGACCTCAGATGCTGAACCCTCTAAGCAAAAGCCCTATACATATAACGATAATTACGCTACCAAGATTAAAGAGGAGATAGATAGACTGGTTGAAGCTGGATTTATCTATGAAATTGAGCACACTGAGTGGGTATCCCCCATCGTAGTGGTGCCCAAGAAGAATGGCAAGCTGCGTGTATGCATTAACTTGAAGAAGGTCAATGCAGCCACAATCCGAGATAACTATCTGCTTCCCATCACAGAAATATCTCTTAGAAAGAGTAGCAGGCAAGGAAGTGTACAACTTCCTGGATGGATTCTCTGGCTACAACCAAGTGGCCATAGCTCCAGAAGATCAGCATAAGACGGCATTTGCCACTGAATGGGGCATATTTGCTTTTAGAGTAATGCCATTCAGGCTTACCAATGCTCCCGCAACCTTCCAAAGGCTGATGTGCCATGTATTTAAGGAGTTCCTGAGAAAGAACTTAGAAGTCTATGTTGATGATCTTTGTGCTCATTCCAACATTAGACAAACCCATATTCCTGAACTCAGACAAATCTTTGACAAATGTAGAGAATATCAAGTCTGCCTAAACCCAGAAAAATGCATTTTTATGGTCAGGCAAGGCAAAATTCTAGGACACATAGTGTCAAAGAATGGCATATCCACTGATGAAGAAAAAGTGAGAGCCATAGCAGAGCTACCTAGGCCAAGGAATGTCAAGGAAGTACAAGCTTTCATGGGACATTGTGGTTATTACCGACGGTTTATACACATGTATGCCATCATAGCAAAGCCTCTGTATGGACTTTTGACTAACTTCGAGTGGACTGATGAATGTGAGAATTCCTTCCAAGAGCTTAAATGAAGATTGTGTTCAGCACCAATCTTGACCACACCAGATTGGAATAAGCCTTTCCATGTTCATGTGGATGCATCCAATTATGCCATTGGATGTGTGCTTGCACAACCTACTGGTGAAGGTAATATGGATCTTCCAATTGCCTTGCTAGTAGACAATTGAATGCAGCTGAACGAAATTATACCACTACTGAGAGAGAAGGCTTAGGCATGGTATATGCAGTTAAGAAATTTAGAAACTATTTGCTTGCAAATAGGTTTAAATTTTTTACTGATCATCAGGCATTGCTATACCTCGTAAACAATCCATGCAATACAGGACGATTAGTAAGATGGTTTCTCTTGCTAATGGAATATGATTTTGAGGTTGTGGTAAGGAAAGGGAAGACTCATTTGAGAGCAGATCATCTCTCAAGGCTCACATCAGGAGAAGCCCCACAAGGAGTGTCAGATGACCTACCTGATGCTTACTTGTTTAACTTGGAAGTGGTACTGCAGTGGGCTAAGCCATTAGTGCCAGTGTTAACCTACGGGCCTAACCACTCAGTAATGGCCACACAGGATAGAGAGGTAGTAAAAGCCCAAAAGTATCACATCATGGCAGGAAGTATGTACAAGCACACGGATCAAGGGATCTTGGCTTGTTGTGTGGAAGAGGACGAGCACGCGAAGTGGTTGCAATTAGCACATGTAGGTGCATTAGAGCAACACTACTCAAAACAACAAACCCTGCAAACATTGAGGAGACTTGGAGAGTACTGGCCAACTATGGAAGCAGAAGTCCATAGAATGTGCAAGGAATGCCCAATTTGTCGCACTAGGCCACCAGTGGAACATGCCACCCTTTATCGCGTGTCTCTAGTGCCAGATTGGAGCGAGCCACTAGTGGCTTTTCTGAGGACGAAAACATTCCCTCAAGATATGACCCTCACGAGACAAAGAAGTCTAGAACAAGAGGCCCTAGATTACTCACTCATTGGTGATAATCTATACAAGCGTGGAAAAGATGGTTACCTGAGACTATGTGTTCATGAGAATGAATATCTAAAGATCTTGGAAACTGCTCACCAGGGTGTAGCAGGAGGACACTTTGGTCCCGATAGGGTGATCAAAGCAATCCTATTTGCAGGATTTTGGTGGCCCACCCTTCACATGGACGCACATACCTATGTGAAGAGGTGTGAGATTTGTCAGTGAACCCAATATCCTATACGCAAAGATGAGATGCCACTGAAGCCCATGATGGGCGGACGCGCATTCTCTAAGTGGGGAATAGACTTTGTAGTTCCTATCAATCCCCCAGCTAAGGGTTCCCATGCTGAGTATATCATCGTTGCCACGGACTATCTAACCAAGTGGGTAGAGGTAAAAGCCACAACGAAGAACGACGCTCAGACAACTACTAAATTCTTGTTTGAGAATGTATTCACAAGATACGGGTTACCTATAGAGCTAGTTAGTGATAGAGGCACTCACTTCTTAAATGAAGTTATTGAAAATCTGCTCCAAGAATTCTTGGTAGTGCATAAGAAGTCTGCCCCCTATCACCCTCAAGCCAATGGGCAAGCCGAAAGCACCAATAAGATCCTATGCAATGTATTGACAAAATTAGTGAACAATAAACGCTCTGATTGGGACAAACAACTACACCATGTTGTTTGGGCATACCGAGTCGCCTACAAAATGGTACTCCAAGCAACCCCCTTTCAGATGGTATTTGGCCAAAACGCCATGCTACCTTTGGACTTCTTAATACCTACATTGAAAGTAGCACAAGAGCACGAATGGACGGGTCATGAACTCTCCTCTAGACTTTTTGACCTTGAACGATTAGGAGAAACAAGACTGAGAGCAGCTGCAGGGATATATGCAGCTAAGAAGAGACAGAAGGCATACTTTGATGCCCATGTGAAGGATAAGGGCTTGAAAGCAGGAGATCTAGTTTTAGTCTACACATTGAAACAACACGCAAGGAAGCTAGAAAAGAGAGGCTACGGACCTATGATTATCAATAGAATCTCCACAAGTGGCGCAGTTCAACTAGCCACTTTAGAGGGCGATATTCTACCAAGTTACATAAGTGGATGCAGAGTCAAGTTATATCAGGAAACCCTCACTGAAGAGATGCTAAATCGACTCAACACTGCCAAGAAACGTAAAGAAGAAGAGAAACGAATTAGAGAAGAAGCACAAGCAGAAGCTTTAGAACGCATCCGACGAATGAAATTGAGGAGACAAGGCAGAGACCCGCCTATGCTTGACACTCAAGAATCTGTAGGCTATCCCATGGCCATGTGCGAGACTTCAGGTGGGCATTCCCATAGAATAATCGACCGACGGCCTTTTGTAACCCTAGGAGTAGGACAAGGAAAGGGTGCAAAGACTGTAAGAGCTTTGATTGACTCAGGTGCATCCACTAGTGCTGTCAAGTTGTCTTACTGTCAAGAATTGAAATTAACTGTCGATCCTATAGAAGCATATCTCATAGGATTGGGAGGTGTGGAAACCCCTTGCATGGGCGAGGTGGATCTTCCCATCTCCATTCAAGACAAAGTGATGACAGTCAAAGTACTAGTGTGTCAAGATGAGGACCTCACTGAGCCTCTGGTCTTGGGTCAGGACTAGATCTATGATCATGCAGTCAACCTCAACCTAAGAAGTGGACTTCTTTAGGTATGGGTAGATCATAGCCGAATTACAGTTGAATTGGAAAATGAGGCACTCAAGGAACTAGGCAAGGCACAAACTCCTGGTCCTTCCAGGGGTGCACATGAAGTTGACAGTGCTATTCTTGTCCAAAACTGTATGATGCAGAAAGAGGCTTGTCTCAACAACGGAGCCAGGGCGAGGACGGAACTCCCTTCTTTTCCAAAGACTAGAAGGTTGCAACAACCAACGGCAGATCCAATACAAAAGAAGCAGAACACTACCGATACTGGATGCCAAAAAAAGGAGCAAAGCAGATTGTTTCAGCCATGGAAACGAGTATGGAGGCGAAAAGGCGAATACCCGGTTCAGACCAGGCCAACCCCACGACCAAAACCTCTTATTAGTAGTCAACAACACGACACTAATGAGAAGTCCTTCATTAATTCTTCTGTGAAAGTGAAATCTATATGGGTACCCAAGAAGTCAATGAAGGCCAGCCCACAATCACGACAAATCTGGGTGCCTAAGGCTTGCTTGCAGGCTCAAATAGCTACACCAAGGCCGCAACCGGTACAACATGCCTTACTCACTCGAACATCTGAGGCCCAGTCTTACGCATCACGCACGAACACATATTCTTCCATGAGCACTAGTAGAATCACTTGTAAATGGGTCCCTAAAAAGCCTCATCTTCAAGCAGATACCCCTATCAAACTCTTCAGAGTCTCCACAAAATCAAGATCAAAGCCCACCCACTGCACTTGGCAACCTAACACTTGTAATAAACCCCCGGATCCCAGTTGTAAATCCATGCCCACCTACTAACTATGTCACCCTCACACTCCATCATTCCACGGAGTTCTTAGGTCCAACCAATTCCTAACTACACACACAAGCACCGAGCACTTATTAACCTACTAATCCCTCCCGAACCTCATGATAATGTTGTAATGGGGACAAAACCGGTTCCAACTTGTCCTTTACAATGTTAACACATATTTCTATAATTTCACAGAATCAAGAGGCAAGAAGTGACATGGCAGAAGCGGCAGGTCCAAGCTCACAAGTAGGAATACTTACTGCAGGAATCGATGTGGATAGTCTACCTGTGGATGTGCCACCAACTGAATGACATGTGGAGCTGCAACACCTTCAGCAGATCCCGGTACCGGATCCCCCCACAGGGATCACAGAAAGAGTCCATGCCAATTCTCATTGGTTCAATGGCATGCCAGGTCCATTAGGAGAGGCCAAGTATATATGGGAGTCTAAGTGCGAGTATGACAGATCATGGGTTCGATTCCAATTTTTCTCCAAGGAGTTTGAGACTCTACAGAACACCGAGGATCTCTAGACCATATGGCAACGTGCAGGGCTAGCAGAATACTTTGAAGCACCACTACCTAAACCGGATCTCCTCCGATGCTATTATTTGGTCTCCACATTACAAGCTAATGAAGAAAAGGACAAACCAGGATCATTTGTTCTTCCTTCCTTGCTGGGCAACAACGAGTTAAAGAGGTTTGAACTTACCGTGGAGTTGGTGAGCTCTGTGTTGAATATGCACGGCACACATGTACCTTCTGAGAAGGATGCTCTCGTTCCTACTAACATGAAGGATAGGAAACTATTGAAGCTTAAAGACATGGCAGCACTCACACCAAACGTGTCCATCCCTCTCCGTATGTGCATGCAACATTTTGCTTTCCCCGGCCAAGACCGCTTCACACAACCACACAAAAGAATCTGGTTCGCTCTCTACTTAGCGGAGGCAGGTGCGTTACCAATTAAGCTGCTGGTATGGATTATAGATCAATTGTATGAAGCAAATAAAAGGTCTTCTAGGAAATTAGTGGTGAACGGTTGCTGTGCAATCACACGCATTATTTACCGGTGCCTAGCATACGATGTTCCCATTGAACGTGCCTTAACTTGGGCACAATTACAAATGTTTAAAAGGCTCAAGACATCCTCACATCAATCCAAGCGCATGAGGGGTGCGATCCCTTGTGTCCAGACAAGGGAAGTTCTGACTACTCCTGAAGTATCGCCACGAAGGGAGACCACTGTACCTCCCTTTACCATTAGGATACCTAGGTCTGGATCTAAAACTACGACACAAGCTACCCCTTCAGCTCCTCCTGCTCCACCTGAATTTGAATTTGCTACGACTGGAGATGCTGAAGGAATGGATCCTCAGGACTTCGAAGCATTCTTACAAAGTACACAACTCTCTGATGTAGAGTATTATTCAGATGCAGAAGAACAAGGCACATCTTCACAAAGGAGAAGAAAATCTACAGACGACCGCCATGTACATTGGAGCGACGCCCAGCAAGGTCAACAACAAGGACACCTAGAAGAAGAAGGAGCATATGAAGAGGAGACCACTGAAGCCCCAGCCTATACAGCAAAACTCCGAAGGTTGTATCAAATTATGGAACGGGTGCGATCGCAACAACTGCTCACCGAACAGAGCAGTAGAGTACTCATGACTCAGCTGTTGGAAGAAGCAAGAGTTGACTCAGAATATAGTGAAGGTCTCTTATTGATGGCAGAAACATATGGGGTAGTAGAAGAAGTGCGGACCGCCATTAGGAGGTCTCCAGTTCAATATGATCCACGAAGATTCCAGACACGACCACGCTCAGGTAAGAATATCCAGATTCCCATTACAACGGCAGAAGGGCCAAATATTACATCGGAACCCATCAGGACAACCTCCCAAGCAACAGAAACTATTAGCCAAGAGCACCCAGTCACCCATGAGGAATCCACCGAGCCACTACCACCCACACCCCCACCCTTGCCTCCTAGAGCAGAAACGGTGGAAATCACCGCGACCACTCAACCCACCGAACCAACCTTCATCTTCCGTACTCCCATCTCTAGTTCAACCCTATTCTCCACCACTGATAACCCAATCTATGAAGCAACCCCCATCACTACACAATCCACCGAATCGCTCATAGAGCCTGCCCTAGGACAACCATCCCCCATGCCCTCAGCCATAGGTCATCCTGACCCTAGGTCCATATTCATGGGTTTCCCTGCTACCACGCAACCCTTCATGCCCTCCTCAACTCTACAACCTCAACCCCCAACCTCCATCTCTCCACTTCTCCAATCCCTCCATAACTTCCTTGTTAAAACTTTTCAACCCAGGTCTCAACCATTCCCTTTATTTTCAGCTCCCCACCCCACCTCTCATCTATTCACCACTTTCACACACACACCACCTACCATTCCAACGTATATGGTAGACCCCACACTTGCACCCACTCCTGAAAGTATGGACATTTCACCACCCACAGCACCTCCCCCTCCCCCCACGCTTCCACCTCCTCCCATTCCCCCTCCACCAATTTCACCCACACACACGTCTTCAATAGACACATCATTCACTCTTCCCCTTCCCCAATTCCCTTCCCATGCATCTTCCATTGTAAACACCACCCCCTCATCTATAGGCAATGCATTGGACACCATGCTAGCTTGTATATCAAACTTGAGGACAGATTACAATCAGCTCCAGCAACAGAATGAATGCTTGCAAAAGCACTCGGAGACACTACAACACCGCCTTGCTGCACTAGAGGACGAAAATGCTCGCCTCCACACACAATTCCAAACTCTCCAAGAGGCTCATAGCATATTGGAGGTACAGTTGCAGAACACAGATAAGGACGCTATACAAGTGGTAGAAGGTCACCTACGGACACAGCTGGAAAGCAATTCAAAGCTTCAGCGAAATATGGCCCTACTCAAGCGACATCTTGTTGTCGCTCAAGAAGAAAATCGACGCCTGCAATTACAAAATCAAGAGAACCTAGAAGCAGCTATCGAAAGCACACCTGGGGCACCCATCAGCCCATCAAAGTTTCAAGCAGTGACCCCCGACAATATCAAGATCATATTGGAAGACTATGCCATGCTGCTTGAAGCACATGACCTGCTATCAGAGGAACTGGGTCAACTGAAGCAGAAACACCAAAAAGAAACAACAGCAGCCTCTCAAACCACCTCCTCCGCGGCTTCACTTCTCACCGACTCAGAGGCCTTAAAAGATCTCCAGAAACAGGTCACCGAATTGCAAGCACGTCTACTACAATATGAGAGACCACCTTCCCCTCCAGAGGCTCCCACCGACGAAGAAGTAGTACAAATTCCTGTGGAACAGACATTTGAAGAAGAATATGACCCACAACCCTTCCCAGGAGGCCAACAAACGGAAGAAGCTCAGGACACATTTGAGGCACCACGGCCTCCATGGTTACGTCAAGTGGAGGAAATCGGGAGTTCTCACGAAGAGCGCACAGTAGTGCAAAATCAGGCCATGAGGGTCATAGAGGAAACTGTGCTACAATCTGCTTACTTCAAGAACCTGTCATCAAGACGCCTTATCCTCTCATCTGAACTCCAATACAGGCCTTATTATATTATCCTGGCTGATTATAATGCAGAAATACAGAGAGTCACGGGTCAGATTCCTACCTTTGCTACCCAATTTCAACCCGAAGACCTTCCTCCAGAGGCGCAAAAAGGCGAAATTCGTCAACCCACCTGGCGGCAGAAACTTCTAGAGACATATCCAGAAATGCTACGCACATGGAACAACGCGCCTTTACATCTCCTATACAATCCATGCTACGGTCCCGTTCCACGCCGCAGGTCTTGGAAGGCATTCAATATCAAAGTACAGAACAACGTGCAATGCAAGGAATGGCTAAACTACCCGTACATTGCGCCACCACAGGGACCACCGTCGGTAGCATACATGATGGGAACCATTCGCCATTGGATGCCGCGATTGAAGCCCATGCCAGATGTAGCAGCTCAAATGATGCTTAAAATTTTAGATATGATGCAGGTAGTCCTAAAAACTTTTAGAAATGCAGCCGCACCACAGGTACGTCTCCCGGGGTTTACCAATGGAAATTATGATTTGGTGTATGACATGAGCACCACCCCCAGTATTCGTGTGGCTTACGCTTGGCATGCACGCATCAAATACCTCCCTGCATGTTACAAACAGACCTTCGAAGAAATGTTCAGATCAGGTTTCTGGGAGTATCACTCGGAGATCTTCGCACCGAAGCCAACACACCTGCTCCATCTCTTTGCTTGTGAACAAGCAATGTACTCTGAGTACTACACCACCCCACAACCAGAGGTCCCTGGCGCAATAAATTGGGATGCATTGGAAGCTGATCTAGCAAGAGGCTTAAGGATCGGAGAACACGAACTTGCCACCAATGTCATCCAATACTATATCGACCACCCGATAGAACAGAGGTCTGTCAGGGGCGACAGACGCTAGGAAGGGGGGAGTGTTGGCATACAAGTCAGATGAAGAGCATACTAGCGCAACAGAGGAGTCATGCACAATACGGCAACAAGGCCCAATCATTTTTTTCCATGGACCATTTACAACTCAAGTGATTTTAATCACTACACAAACATTGTAAATTCCGTTTTTGGTAGAATAGACTCCATTTTGTGCAAGCCGAGGAGTCCTTGAGCTTGAGGAGTATTAGAACTAGCTACATATCAATTTTCATAATTTTTAGACTCTGTTTGAGCCCTCAAATAGGCTCTAGAACCTAATTTTTAACTAGGCCGGACACTAGGTCTAGACAAGACCAAAGCTAGTTAGAAAACTATAAAAAGAGCTAGAGAGCTCATTTTTGGGGTTAGATTGTTTGTGAATTGAGCTTATGAAAGAGACTTTTTGACTAATGCAAAGAACTCCATTGTTCCTCTCCTTGTTCTTGCCTTGTGTGCGCGTGTGTGTGTATGTGTGTGCATGCTTGTGTGCTTCTCACTCACACACTTGTGCCTTCACTTGCTCATAGTCTTCATACTAGTCCTCACGTCTCCACGGATTGACAATTATGAGGTGAATCTTCTCACGTTGGTACTCACCATTGTGCTAGAGTGACAGGTGGCCACCGCATGTTTGAAGGACTTGAAAAACTCATTGGTGAGACCATCAGGACCCGGACTTTTCCCATTGGGAAGAGCATCAATCACCTTGATAATTTCATTCTCGGAAATGTTAGCATCCAACAGAGAAATCATGGTATGTGGGATTCTAGATTGAGAAACCCTTGAGATGGTTGCCATGGAGTCATGTCTATGTGGGGAAAGGGGAGTTGAGACTCCGAGAAGATGGGTAAAGTGCTCGACGATGATAGATCTATTCTCGACTTCCATGCTACATTCGGTTCCATTGTTATCGACCAATAAGGGGATGGATTCCCTAGCTTGTTTCCTTTTGAGGACGTTACACATCTCTTTCGATGGTTTGTCAGCCTTCCCCGCCCACCAATCTTTGAAGAATATTTGAAGATTTTTCCTTTGAACCTCCTGTTGGCAGTAGCCAGAGGCACAGACGACGCGGAAGCATGTAACAACGGAGCAAGGAGCCAGTCGAATCTTTTTTCAAAGAATCATGTTTTAGAAATACCTTTCAAAGACCTCCAACAGTGATTTTCATCACTAATGTAACATATGTAACATAGAAAAACCCTTTTCTTAAGTTCCAGCTCCATTTTGTGCAAGCTGAGGAGTCCTCGAGCTTGAGGAGCTTAGGTAGAACAAGCGTATCAATTTTCGTTATTTTTAGACACCGTTTACCCTTCCAAATAGCATCTAGGACCTAATTTTTAACTATGCCGGTCACTAGATGTGAAACCGATCAAAACTAGTCTAGAAACTATAAAAAGAGCTAGAGAGCTCATTTTTGAGGTTGGTTAGTGTGAGCTTAGAGCTATTTTTGAGCTTGTAAGAGTG
Organism: Ceratopteris richardii; assembly: GCA_020310875.1. Taxonomy (NCBI): domain Eukaryota; kingdom Viridiplantae; phylum Streptophyta; class Polypodiopsida; order Polypodiales; family Pteridaceae; genus Ceratopteris; species Ceratopteris richardii. The sequence continues at coordinate 22,145,054 of CM035431.1, read as the reverse complement.
TTCTTGAGTAATAGAGTTGATTTCTCACCTTCCATTGTGTCTTGCTTGTCTCTTCGTTGTGTGTGTGTATGTGTGTGTGCATTTCTATGCTTCTCACCTTCACTCTCACTTCATCTCACGTTCACGATCTTCATATCACTCCTATCTCTTCCGCGGATTGACAATTAAGGAGGTGAAGCTTCTTAACGTGGTACTTACCATTGTGCTAGAGCAACACCAAATTTGGCGCCCTTGTCGGGGATCGAGTCTAGGACGAATGTGTGATGGTAAGAGTATAGCAAGAAGTAGCGTTGGAAGGTAAAAATTTCAGTTTTTGTTGTTGTTTTTACTTAGTTTTTAGTGTTTTTCACCTCCCCCACATTCCATCTTCATCACCGCATCATCATCTTCATCTCCAAAAAAATCAGAAAATTCACCATATCCACCCATTCCCCTCATTTCCCCTCAATTGTGCATGCGAGAGAGTGAGAGAGAGCTTTGGTGCTTGTGTGTACTTTTGTTTTCTTGAGTTTTCTTGCAGGTACAGAGCTCCGGTGCATCAGGAAAGCTTGGAAAAGGTAAAATTTTCAGTTTCTGTCAGAAATTTCCGACTGTGTCAAACCATCGCGATGGTCTGCAAAGTTCGGAATTTGAAGAAGGCGACCACACCAGCGTGTAGAGCACACTTGCGCCTCTAGGAATCCATACTTGCATTGCAAAAAATCATACTTTGGTGGACCATCGCGACGGTCTCAGACCATCGCGATTGTGTCACACCATCGCGATAGGCTCATGCCATCGCGACGGCTCGGCCGGACCATCGCGACGGTCTCACGCCATCGCGACGGTTCATTTGGACCATCGCGATGGTTCGCGGACCATCACGACTGTTCTGTTGACCCCACACCATCGCGATTGGCTCACGCCATCGCGCCGACGATGCCACGTGGCAAGTTGGACCATCGCGAGGATACCCTCAAACCATCGCGACAACTCAAACATTGGACCATCGCGATTGGCTCACGCCATCGTGCCCGGACCATCGCAATTGGCTCAAGCCATCGCATCTGTGACCATCGCGACGGTTCACTTTGGACCATCGTGATTGTTCACGTTGACCGTTGACTGACGCCATCGCGACTGTCCGCCTGATCGAGCCATCGCGACGGTTCACCTTCACGCCATCGCGACGGTTCACTTTGGACCATCACGATTGTTCACGTTGACCGTTGACTGACGCCATCGCGATTGTCCGCCTGATCGAGCCATCGCGACGGTTCACCTTCACGCCATCGCGATTGTCCGCCTGATCGAGCCATCGCGATGGTTCACCTTCACGCCATCGCGATTGTCCGCTTGATCGAGCCATCGCGATTGTTCACTTTTGGACCATCGCGACGGTTCACCTTCACGCCATCGCGACGGGTCGCCTGGACCATCACGACGGTCCCAGACCATCGCGATCATCTCAGACCATCGCGATTGTGCACCCCCATTGCAAATTTTAGGGTTTCAATTTTTGGCCAATTTTGGGGCTATTTTTGGGAAATTTTTGGGTGATTATACTCATAGGAGACCCCTTAGCTCATATTTGGAGAAAAACCTGTTTGTCAGTTTTTACCCCCCCAGGGCCTGAACGGTCATAACTTTTTCATCCGAAGTCCATTTTTTGAGCTTAATAGCTCATTAGAAAGCTCTTGACGAGTACTACATGACCTCAACTGTTTTTTTCTTAAAGGATACATCTATTTTTAGATAAGCTATTTTGAGGTTGACCTAGTTTGGGACTAGGAAGCCAGGGGGCAAGCATTGAAAAGTTGGGCAAAAGGGAAGGGACTTAAAAGGTGTATACACTCAAGTGCTTGATCATCCAACTGTGAATCGGTCTAATATTGGATTTTTCCAGGTCTAGCAAGGACAATCAAAGGCAACCAAAGCAAGGATGTGAAGGGCATAAAGCTTGGGAAGCGCGGCTTCTTGGGCATCAGAGCAACCAAAAAAGGCTGACTCGAGGTTGGAAGATTACTCAACCCCCTCAGTCAATTCTTAGCTTAGGATAAACGGTAGCATTGTGGATTCAAGACGATAGGAACGCCTCAAGTTCAAGAGAATTAAATTTATCAAGTCCAAGACCAAAGTAAAGGTGTGTGACACGAAAACCTAAAGGAAAGAACATAACTCTGACGGAACGAGAACTCAGAGTACCACAGAAAGTCGAATTCCTGACGCATACATTAAGACAAGAATCTAAAGAAATCTAAAAAGAATCAAGAAAGTAATAACAAAGAATCATTGACGATCTGAGCGTGTACTGAGTGTGCAAGGAAGAAAATTAATGAACCTTAGATCGGGCAAACATATAGGTAAGTCAGACCGACGAAGCCTTAGATCATCAGAGGCAAGTGTAAGAACTACTGCTCGATCGTGGGCTCAGCAATTGAATAGTAATTACCCCTACGAGAGCTCAGACACCAGCGGATCAGAAATGGCATTTAGCACAGATAGACCAGAAGTAGGGTCAAATGTAGCATACTTAGAAAAACTAGAAGGACCCTATAGAACACAATTAGAGTTTCTCCGAACCAACCGATTAGGTGCTCGCATCTATGAGGATGGTTTGCGAAGGCAAGTGGTGCAAATGCACAACCCTGATCAACCCATTGGATTGGAACATCCAGTGGTGAAATTCGAGAGAGACGCGTACATAGACAAGGAAGGAACAATGTACATCTTAAGTACGCAGCCAAACAATACGAACGAGTTTGGCGTAATTCAATTAGAGACGGAAACTAAATCTCAAGGAAAAGAACCTCTAGAAGAGCCTAGAACACCTAGAGGGAAATCTGTACTGACACGAGTACTAATCCCGGAATGGATCCCTCAGGACAACAGAAGCATAGAGTTGTTTGTAAATAAAGAAACTAATGAAGCCTTTTGGAGATACAAGACAGAACTACTTAGTGAGGTAGGAATCATCACGATATACGAGTTCAAGGACCCGGATACACCTAGAAAGGTTGTATACTTGGATGAGACTTCAGAAAGAGTCTTTGTGGTGCCTGACCACGCTAAAAACACATACACATGGAGAGGTGAATTGGTATTCCCGCCATCTAGAACGAACATGAATACAAGTCAACAAGGGGTAGGAACATCATCAGCCCTTGGAAATCAAAGAGAAAAGAATAAAGAAAGACCCGAAGTAAGCTTCACTCATCCTGTAGGGAGAGATAGAACAACCACAGACACTAATAGAGCAGATAGACAAAGAGATCATGGAATACCACGTGGTAGAGATGATTTTCCTCTACCTAGACCACGTGAACACGCAAGAATATTGAGACCCACACAGTTAGTGAAATCCATGAAAAATTACTTTGATGGGACAGGAGATCCCTATGACCATGTCGCAGAATTCAAGCAAGTACTAAGAGCAGAACAAGTCGAAGACATGTTCACGCAATACAACGCATTTGGACTAACGTTAAAGAATACAGCTTTAACTTGGTTCCAACCATTGCAACAAAGGCAATTTAGGGACATCCATCACTTTTTAGAGTCATTCATCACTGAATTCTCTAAAAGTGGGATTAGACATGACACGTCTTCGTTGATTCATAGCTTCAAACAGACCCCTCAAGAAACAGTTAGACTCGCAGGACGTAGGTTTAGACAATATGTTGAACGATGTCCAATGCAAGAGCTACCCTCACAAGCCAAGCAAGTGTCATTGTTCCTAGATGGCTTGTTGAGCGCTAAACTACGCTCCTATGTGTACCTAAAAGAACCCAGAACGCTAGAGCAATGCATAAGAATTTGTATAGACATTGAGGACAACTTAGGAGACGAGTTGGAACTCTCAAAGGTCTATAAGGACTCGGACTGTTCATCTCTAGCATCCACAAAATTGTCTAACTCGATAGAGGACCTAGCAGAGAAAGTGGCCCAGAAACTAGGAGTTTCTAGTAAACCTAGGGTACTAATGAACAAGCGTTGTTACACTTGTGGTGGTGATCATATGGCAAATGTGTGTCCCAATGCACCACAACCTCAAGCCAACCCTAGTGGCCAATATTGTACAATTGAGAGAAGATACACAAATCATACGACTCAGGACTGCCCATACAACAAACAAACCGTGAGACAGAACTACCCGCAAGCACACCAGCAGCCAGGTAGGTATCAAGGCCAATACAATGCTCAGCCTTATTACTATAGGCCTCCTCAGAACTACCCATATCAGGCTCAACAGAGACCTCAACCTGTCTTAGCTCAGCAGCCACCACCACCAGCGAATGTCATCTCAGTCAAATATGTTGCTGCAGAAGAGAACCTAAGTAGGGCCTTAGTGCCTTCTTCACCTTTGATCACAGAGAGTGATCCGAACTCAAACAGTTTTGACTCTACGCATGTAGATAGTCCACCCGCTTATTACACGGAGTCACCAGAACATGTGGAGACATATCATTACGATAGTCCACCAGTTGAACCTAGTTGGGAGCCCGACTACGCTCATGTGATGTACACCAACCCAAATCCACGGCCCCAATTGAGACAACAAAGACCACAGGGCCCTAGAGGACCATGCTTTAGGTGCCAAGGAGATCACTTCATAAAGGATTGTCCACATCCTCCAATAGCAGGGCAATCACAGTGCTATAACATCCAAGGCTTTTGTGCCGATTGTGGCAAAGAGCATATAATCAAAGATTGTCCTAAGAACCCAGTTAATGCTTCGAATGTGACACCGATCAACGTGATAGGTATTGTAAATAACGCAGATGGATCCAACCCTACCTACGTGCCTATCCAAGCTATCACCAGAGCCCAGGTGCTCTTACAGAACCAACAGCTTAATCAAGAGAAAGTAGTTGGAACCAGTGAAGTTGCAGAATCTAGCAGTAAAAAGACAAAATCTTGGAAAGATTCTAGAGAAAGAATAAAGAGAAAATGGAGTAAAAAGATAACTGAGTTGGAAGGAAGTTTGAAGGAATCTAGAGCTAAAATCCGAGAATTGACTTCACAGGACTTGAATCAAGAGAATCCAGCTCAGAAATCAGGATCAGTTTTAGCGGAACCCATACCAGAGAATCTAGACATGATGTTTCATGCATATCAGGCTAGATTAAAAGAGGGACCTCAAGTAGCTGAAATGAGTAAGAACTACCCTCGAGCTGATCTAGAAATTGAGAGAACTAAACTTTGCATGAAGATGGTAGAATTAGCACAAGCTTTGTTCGAAGCCTCTAGATATCTTAATTGGAATAACATGGCAAAACTGGAGTTACACTTTCAGGGACTAATGGAGAGACTAGAATATTTGATTGAAAGCAAAGAGAAAAAGGATCAGCATAGGAACCCTAGCATCCCAGAGACACAGGAAAGGAATGCACCATCCCTGTCTCAAGTACCCAATACAAAAAGTCAAGACAATTTGTCTTCTATACATAGGTACTCACATGAATTTTTGAGAGAAATCCAAGAAGAGAAATGGAGAAAAGAACAAGGAACTCATCCTCCCATTCAAGAAATAGATGATTTGCAGGAGCAATTTCCCCAAGACATCCCCTCTATATATGATGATGTAGAGGAAGAACAACTGAGTGAACACACAGGCTTTGAATCTAATTCTTTACAAGAATTACCTCAGTTCACAGGACCTTGGGAAGCAAATTCTATTAATATGAGAGCACCCACGATAATAGTGAGGGATGAAGAATCAGTAATCCCTAGAAACACAGAAGTGATCAAGAACACTAAGGTACAGTGTAATCTCACTCTAGAGGAGTTGTTAAAGGTAAAACCAGAATTGTGGAAGCATGTAGCAAATCAATTCCCCGAGCTTGCTACTACTCCCTCACAAATAGGATCAAAAAATAAGGTACCAGAGATACCCGTGGAAAAGATCGGAGATGTAAGCAAAGGAGAGGAAGGTAACACTTATCTTTCGATAACCCATCAGGGCTACACCACGAAAGCCATCTTAGATTCAGGAGCCGGAGTAGCCATCGCTACCACCGCTTTATGGAAACGTTGGGGTAAGCCAGCACTCAAACCTACCAGGATGAAGCTACAAATGGCTGACGGACACATAGAAAAACCATTAGGCTTACTAGAAGGAATATCTCTCACCACTTGTGGTGTAGAATTTGAGCATACCTTTGCCATTTATGATTTTAGTAAAAACCATGCTTATGAGATGATATTGGGACGACCATTCATGCGTCAATTGCAAATTGTACAAGATTGGGGAACTAATTCGTTGTACTTGCAACATTTAGGGGTGACTACCAAAGTCAATCTTAAAGACTATTCACATAGAGACGTACCCCCAATACAATGGAATACCATCCATAAGACACAAGTGAGACGGAATCCGTGCACTCATTGGAGTCAGATCCTTCTTGGTTGCATGAGGATATTCATTTATGGATGTGTAAAGTTGCACAACAAGAGGAAGAAAGATTAGAAGCAAGGACCTTAGGTGCAGAACAACATCCACGAACCCTTCAAGATCCAGCTTACGCACCTGTAGTATTCCCTGACGAAGAGTTTGAACCCCAGGGTTGGGCAGAAATCCTAGCAACCATGGATGTAGCCATCAATGAAGAACAATGGACAGCCCACTGTGACGAGGATGGCTATGACATTTCAGTTTTCACGATAGAACCAATCATGTGCGATGCAATTTTAGAAGAATGTGAACCTAACACTGATGCATTTGAGGATGCAAGCGATTTCGATTTAGAATCAATTATCATGGACCACCCTTTGCATCAGAGGAAGAATATTTCTACGAAGTAGAGACTCACCCTCAGAGACACGAAGAAGTTATGAATGATGTGAGAATCGCCACTCAAGTGACTAACAAGAGTGAAGGCAAGAAAAGAAAGAAGAAAGAAACCATGTCAGAAAAAGAAGAATCTTTATTTGAGGTACCAGAGAATTTCAAGAAATATGAAATCGAAGATAGAAGAATCATGGTACGAATGCCTAATAGGAAGGCGAATGACGGACAAGTATATGATAACCAAGAGAAAACCAAGAAAATAATAGTAGCCATAGAAGGAGAAGAAGAAAAATGTACATACATAGGGCATGATTTGACGAAGGAAGAAGAAGAAGTATTAGTTGCCCTATTGCGCGAATATAGAGATGTGTTCGCTTGGAGTTACAAAGATTTGAAAGGAGTAGACCCAGACATATGTTCTCATAGAATCCCTATGACTCCAGATGCAAAACCTACGAAACAGAAACCATACACGTACAATGATAACTACGCTGCGAAGATTAAAGACGAGATAGATCGGCTGATAGAAGCAGGATTCATTTACGAAATTGAGCATACCAAATGGGTATCCCCCATTGTGGTAGTGCCCAAGAAGAATGGAAAATTGCGTGTGTGTATTAACCTTAAAAAAGTTAATGCCGCCACGATTAGAGACAGTTATCCTCTTCCTATCAGAGAACATCTATTGGAAAGAGTTGCGGGCAAGGAAGTTTACAGCTTTCTTGATGGATTTTTAGGCTATAATCAAGTAGCCATTGCTCCAGAAGATCAACACAAGACGGCTTTTGCCACTGAATGGGGCATATTTGCATTTCGTGTAATGCCATTTGGCTTAACAAATGCACCCGCCACTTTCCAATGACTCATGTGTCATGTTTTTAAGGAATTCTTATGCAAGAGTTTGGAAGTTTATGTCGATGACCTATGTGCTCATTCAAATGTAAGACAGACACATATCCCAGAGTTAAGGCAAATATTTGACAAATGTCGAGAATATCAGGTTTGTTTGAACCCAGAAAAATGTGTTTTCATGGTCAGACAAGGCAAAATTCTAGGACACATTGTGTCAAAAAATGGAATCTCTACGGATGAAGAAAAGGTGAAGGTAATTGCAGAATTACCTAGACCAACTAATGTGAAAGAGGTACAGGCATTTATGGGCCATTGCGGTTATTATAGGAGATTCATACACATGTATGCAATCATAGCCAAGCCATTGTACTCTCTTTTAACCAATTTTGAATGGACAGAAGAATGTGAGAATTCATTCAACGAACTTAAACGACGCTTGTGCTCAGCACCTATATTGACTACCCCAGATTGGAGTAAGCCATTCCATGTACATGTGGATGCATCCAATTACGCCATAGGATGTGTGTTAGCACAACCCACGAGTGAAGGTAACATAGATCTCCCCATAGCTTACGCGAGCAGACAATTGAACGCAGCAGAAAGAAATTACACCACGACGGAACGAGAAGGATTAGGGATGATCTACGCAGTAAAGAAGTTTAGGCACTACTTGTTGGCCAACAAATTCAAGTTCTTTACAGATCATCAAGCCCTATTGTACCTAGTCAACAAACCATGTAACACAGGACGACTAATACGTTGGTTTCTATTACTCATGGAGTACGATTTTGAAGTAGTAGTCAGGAAAGGAAAGACACATCTTAGAGCTGACCACCTTTCGAGATTAACCTCAGGAGAAGCTCCTCAAGGAGTAATGGATGATCTACCAGATGCATATTTGTTTAATCTTGAGATAGCACTAGAATGGGCTAAGTCTATAGTCCCTATCCTGACATACGGACCCAAGAATCCTAGGATAAAGATCAAAGAAGGAGAGGTTACCAAGTCTCAGAGATACCAAATCTTAGCAGGAAGCATATATAAACAGGATAATCAAAAGATTCTTGCTTGTTGTGTAGATGAATCAGAACACGCGAATTGGTTGCAATTAGCACACATAGGTGCATTAAAGCAACATCATTCGAAACATCGAACATTATAGACTCTGCATAGACTAGGAGTATATTGGCCTTCAATGGAAGCAGATGTCTACAAGTTGTGTAAAGAATGCCATGTTTGTTGTGAAAGATCACCAGTAGAGCATGCGACATTATATCACGTGTCTCTCACACCAGACTGGAGTGAACCATTAGTGACATATTTGAGGACGAACACATTCCCTCAAGGAATGACCTTAGCTCGACAACCTAGTTTGGAGCAGGAAGCTCAAGACTATTCACTTATTGGCGATAATCTATACAAAAGAGGACGAGATGGATATCTAAGACAATGTGTTCATGAAAGCGATTATCTGAGCATACTAGAGACTGCACACCAAGGTGTTGCAGGAGGTCATTTTGGACCCGATAGGATAATCAAAGCCATCCTCTTTGTAGGATTATGGTGGCCCACTCTTCACATGGATGCTCATACCTATGTTAAGAGATGTGATGTGTGCCAAAGAACTCAGTTTCCTACTCGCAGAGATGAAATGCCATTGAAACCCATGATGGGCGGACGTGCATTTTCTAAGTGGGGTATAGACTTTGTAGGACCCATTAACCCCCCTGCAAAAGGTACACATGCGGAATACATTATTGTTGCCATAGATTATCTTACGAAATGGGTAGAGGCAAAAGCCACAAAAAAGAATGATGCACACACAACTGCAAAGTTCTTATTTGAAAATGTCTTTACAAGATATGGATTGCCTATAGAGTTAGTGAGTGATCGAGGAACTCACTTTCTAAACCAAGTCATTGAATATTTGTTACAGGATTTTATGGTGATTCACAAGCAATCCGCACCATATCATCCTCAGGCCAATGGTCAGGCTGAAAGCACTAATAAGATCCTTTGTAACGTACTGACAAAACTCGTGAACAACAAACGTTCAGATTGGGACAAACAGTTACACCACGCTGTTTGGGCATATCAAGTGGCCTACAAGACCGTACTCATTGCCACTCCCTTTCAGATGGTTTTTGGTCAGAATGCTGTGCTTCCTTTGGACTTCTTGATACCGAACCTTAAGGTTGCAGAAGAACATCAGTGGACCGGCCATGAATTATCAACAAGAATAATGGACTTGGAACGATTAGGAGAAACCAGGCTAAAGGCAGCAGCAGGAATATATGCAGCGAAGAAGCGACAGAAAGCATATTTTGATGCACATGTGAAAGATAAAGGCCTAAAAGAAGGAGATTTAGTTCTAGTATATACGCTGAAACAACACGCACGGAAGTTAGAAAAGCGAGGTTATGGACCTATGATCATTAACAGACTCTCGACAAGTGGAGCAGTACAGTTAGCCACCCTAGAAGGAAACATAATGCCTAATTATATTAGTGGCTGTAGAGTTAGGTTATATCAGGAACCTCTTATGGAGGATATGCTTAGACGACTCACGTTGGCAAAGAAGCGTAAGGAGGAAGAAAATAGAATACGAGCTGAAGCTCAGGCAGAAGCTATCGAACGCATTAAGCGCATAAAGTTAAGAAGACAAGGACTAGGGAGAGAACATTATAACCATCTGGAAACTACACCCAGATATCCCATGGCTATGTGTGAGGTAAAGTCACGAACTCATCCTAGTATAGTGGACAGGAGACCATTCATTACAGTTAGGCTAGAGCACGGCAACCCTTGCCAAGAGCTCAGGGCTTTAATTGACTCAGGTGCTACGACTAGTGCGATTAGATGGTCCCACTATAAGGATTCAGGAATAGAAATGCGGCCAATTGAGGCATACCTCATAGGGCTAGGAGGCATGGAAACCCCTTGCATGGGTGAGGTGGACCTTCCTATCCTCATTAAGGATGTGATCAGGACAGCGAAGCTACTAGTGTGCCATGATGACGACCTGATAGAACCCCTAATCCTTGGCCAAGATTGGCTATACGATCACTCAGTGGACCTAAATCTTAGACAAGGCTCCTTACAGATTGGAACCTTAGAACAAAAGTGAGTGATACCGCTTGACTTCCCTAATGGCATTCCGACTGAGGTTTGTAACCCTAGACCCTATGAAATACATGCGACGGAAGACTGGACAATCTTGGGTCAGCTCAGTCACGTTACGTCTATACCAACCCACTCGGGCTTGGCTATAGACAGTTGTCTATCGGAAAGACGACAGGAGATCTTCCCTGGGGCTTCCTGCAAACTAGAAGGGGCAGCTACCCAACCGCTAGGGCAGATGGACACAATCAGCGGTCAGGTGGGTTGCATCAGCGGCCAAATGAGCACAACACCCTGCGGTGCTCATCCTTCCAAACTTGCTGCGGACTGGCCTAGATTAAAGATAAAGAACGAATCACTTCCTAATGGGCAGGTCACGCAAGTGTTGGATCTCCCTTCTTTTACAAAGCAGAGCGTCCAATGGACCTCTCAAACCCATCCACGAAGGAGTCAACCACAACAGAGGAACCAAGACCGACGACACCACCAGATAAGGCAAAGACAGCAGCAGTATCAAAATCACAGAACAAGTGGCACGAGACAAATATGGATGCCAAAAGGACAGCAACCACAGCCTATTGGCAACACTGCAGACAAGAACAGGACAAAGTTTCAAAAAAAGCAGAGTCAGCATCCAAAGTCCCCTCGATCTTCTTCTACAAGTACAAATACTTGACAGATTTGGGTCGCCAAGAAGTATCTTATCAATCGACCCACACCCATCCAGATTTGGGTACCCAAACAATGTATTATAGCCCAACCCTCTAGCCATGTAATATATACCCCTCAGAAATCTTTTCATCCTTCAATACCACCAAACCCGATACCACTTTTTGTCCCTCAGCAAAACCACACCATCCACCCAAAGACTCTTAGGAAATGGATACCGAAACATATCCAGACGTCTTCTTGTGCCCCATTATCTAACAATTCTCCCATCCCGTTTAAACTCCACCCTTGTAATAATTCACCCTCAACCAAACCTTGTATAAATTCACACACCATAACCCCACATCATGCATGATAAAAGCTCATCAAGAAATGTATGCATCATCTGACCATGTAGGCGTCTAGAGACCTGCATTAGTTTTGCAAATAATCATTCCATTAACCACCTCACAACACCTGGCTACAAGGGTTATACATCGGTTATGGAAAGGGATTGCGGTCTCACCTTATTGGGATCATAATTAATTTCCATACTAATGTGTTAATCTTTTGTAGCAGATTTTTTCCATTAGCTCGTCAGTCATCATGCAAACCGAAGAAGGACCACCAGAAGCTGGCCCAAGCACACCAATGGCCCATATTGGAGAATTACTCGCGGAATCTTATCCGACGGTGCAACCACCAGAGTTTCAAGGTTTTCCAGGACCCATGCCAATAGACGATCCTCCTAGAGGATACACTGAGAAGATTCATCGTAATTCTCACTGGTTTCAAGGCCTAGCAGGACCCTTAGCAGACGCTAATTTCATATTTGAGGCCAATTTGGCATTTGATTTGCGCACATGGACCAAGTACCAGTTCTTTTCAAGAGAATTTGAAGGACTACAGAATACACAAGATTTAACGCACGTTTGGGCACGAGCGGGATTTACAGAATACTTTAGTGACCCTCTCCCTAAACCCAATTTTTACAGATGCTTTTACCTAGTAACCACCTTGACAGCTTCAGAGAACAAGGATTTACCCGGCACATTCATGTTACCATCCTTGGTAAATGACCCTCCATTCAGAAGGTTTTATTTGTCTAAAGATTTAATTCGTGCAGCTCTCAAAATACATGGAACACACACTCCGATGGAGAGAGAACGGCTAGTCCCAGAGCAGATGAAACGGGGTGACGTAACTAAGTGGGAGGATATTTCAGCTATAACCCCTGAGCTTTCCAAGCCTCTACGGATATGCACGCAGCATTTTGCTTTCCCAGCTCAGGATCGTTTTACCATGCCCCACAAAAGAATCTGGTTTGGATTATACTTAGCATGCACTGGCCCTCAAACAGTAGACCTTGCAAGCTGGATAATTGATCAGTTGTACTTAGCACAACATATGTGGGAGCGAAAGAAGGTCATCAATGGATGTTGTGCGCTTACGAGAATTATATATATGTGCTTGGCGTATGACTTACCGATTGAGCGTGCCATGACAAGTGAGGAACTGAAAGCATTCAAAGGGACCACTAAGAAGGCTAGAAATTCTAGCAAAGGCAGAGCCGGAAAGCGGATGAGAGGCACTATCCCATGCTTACAAGTCCTAGAATCACCCTCGCCACAACCATCTCCAGAGCAGTCACCAACAACAGCCACTCCCACGGTACCACCAATTCGTATACGGTTATCAAGACCAGTTACGCCGGAGGGCGCCACCAGTACTGTTGAACCTCAAGCAGCCACAACCCCAGAACCTACAACCACGACAGCTGAAATTCCCACCACTATTGGTGCGGAAGCTTTCTCTTTTCCAATACCTCATTTAGAAGCAGAACAAACAGCACCACTGGATCCAACTTTTGATTTTGAAATGCCCGATGCATTCTCCAATGAGTTCCAGTTTTTAGAAGGAAAATTGTTTTCTCAAGAATTTGAAAGGCCTAGCTACCCTACCACACCCAGGGATTAGCCACAAGGACAGGTTGTGTCTAGCTCTAGTGATGAAAGAACAGCAACCGATGACGACGAAGGTGATGATGAAGCTAGCCAGGGAACTCAGGAATCCCAAGAGCATGAACAGACAGATGGCCAAGGCCAACAAACAGACACACATGGTGATACAAGTACCCATGAAGATGAAACTTACGAAGTAGCAGCTTACACACTGGCTATTAAAAAGTTGTATAGAACTATGGAAAAAGTTTGGGCACGCAAAAAAATGACCAAGGAAGAGAGTCAAGCCATAATAGAACAGGAACTTGTCACAGGCGGATTTGAAGACGCATACATCAAAGGATTCCGCGAGTTAGTCAAATCAGTAGGCTCCAACGAAGCACTCAGATACTTGCAAAGAAAGCCACTACCACACTTTGACCCCCGCAGAGTGCGACTACTTTCAAAGCCCGGCGAATACATTCGTGTACCAACAAGGGCACAGTCTTCCGAACAAGCCAGGGAGGCACGCCTCGTCCCCAAAAGTTTGTTGGCAGCAGAAATCATCCTTGTAGATTCCCCACCCCGCGCTACAACTGTACATACCTCAGTAGTAACTGAAGTACCGACCACCCCAACCGCTCCCCCATCACCGCCCGTCCATCCAGCCTCCCCTCTTCACCCTCCTTCCCCCCGACTATCATCTTCTATCGCTTGCGATGTAGCCGAAATCGTCTTTACTACCACTCAGCCCACAATTCCTGCACCCATTAGACCTAGTCTACCCCCTCACACATCCACCTTTCCATTCAACCCATTCCTCCATCCAGTTTTTCCATCCTTCCCCACAACTCCACGACCCCTTTTCCCATTCCCACTGCCATTAACCTTCTCCCTCGTCTCACCTCCCCGACCCACTATAACCCCTATTTCCCCTTGTTGGAGACCTCTTAATCTCCAAAGGTTTGATCTATACTGACTTAAGAACACTTCTATGTCAGTTATAAACCAAACTTTACACAAATATTGTTCTTCTTTACCAAAACTTTCATTAACACTTCTCTGAGTGAAGAAATGTCAACTTCAGAAAGTCTGCTTCAGAAATCAACTTCATTACCTGCACATAACTTCAAATTTCTTCAAATAAATGATGCACAAGTATTCGCAATACCTTTGGGCAATCATACCAATCATTAGTTCTCCAAAATTAATCATCAAAAGTTTAGTTTGATCCTTAAGATCAAAGATATGTCATAACTGTCTTCCAGAGATAGCGCCTTCGACATAGTCAACTTCTTAAGTTGATTTCTCACAACACAATCCCCGTTTTGCTAAATGCTTTTAGCCATAGATTCCTCATCTCCTAACTTAGATTTTAAGTGCTCACTCATTAAAAACTTTACAGTATACACTGAGATCTAAGCAAAACACTGAGACGGAAAAATGTGCTACTCTGAGACTTCTGTTTTCACATTCTACTTACAAATGTTCCTATTGATCATTCTCACAGTAGGAAAGAAATCAGATCATGAAACTCTGAACATAGCTTCATTAGCTTCCTAATTAGATGTGTACAAAAGGATTCTTGATCCACATGATCAGACTGAGAGCACTCAGAGAAAAAACCCGTCGCTATTTTCTGGGAAAAAAACTCTCTACACATCTCTAAGACATTTGTCATGTACAAAATGACTCTCTATATATTTCTTATCATCATTAACTTATATATACATGATTTTTGACTTCTCTCACGTCTATGACATTACTCCTTATCATCCTAAGGATTATATCTATACTCAGATTACAAGAATTTTCATTTCTAATGTTCATATGTATACAGGCTTTACTTCTGAAATCTCTTCATTCTCTTAAGTGATTTCTTCCACTTCATTCTGACCATAAACATTTTTCAAGGTCTTTATAATCACCAATTTGTGATTGGTTTGTTCCAACAGCTCCCCCTCAATCACTAATTGTGATTATTCCATTCTTCTTCACTCTTTCCATCTCTTTGAATCTCTGTAGCTTAGGTCCATCCAAGCTTTTTGTCATCATATCTGCCACTTGTTCTTTTGTTGGAGTATACACCACTTCAATCTCTTTATCAAGTACCTTTTCCCTCAAGAAATGATACTGAATTTCTATATGCTTAGTCCTGGCATGAAAAATAGGGTTAGCTGCCAAATACAAAGAACTCATATTATCTCCAAAAATAATTGGAGTACTCTGATCAGTTTCAAAAATCTTCATCAAGGTCTTCAACCATATCACTTCTTTTGCAGCTTCTACCATTCCTTTATACTCAGCTTCTGTGGATGATAAAGCAACTGTATGTTGCTTCTTTGAACACCAAGAAACTAATTTATCTCCAATATAACAGAGATACCCATGAGTAGACCTTCTATCATCTGAGTCACCTGCCCAATCTGCATCACTAAACACTTTGATTCTTGTGTCATAACTAAATCCATAATACAAACCTTCACTTAGGGTTCCTTTGATATATCTGAGTACCCTTTGAGCTGCAATCCAATGAGTCTTCTTTGGACAATGCATAAATTGTGACAACACACCTACTGCATATGATATATCTGGCCTTGTCAAGGTAGCATAGATTAAACTACCTACCAAACTCTGATATTTCTTCATATCATTGAACTCTTCACCTCCATACCTGCTCAATTTATGATTTACCTCCAATGGTGTAGTTGAAGTCTTGCAATCCTCCATGTTAAACTTAACTAGAAGATTCTTCAAATACCTCTCTTGTGAAACATATACTCCATGTAGAGTATATACAATCTGCATTCCTAGGAAATAAGATAAGTTTCCCAAATCACTTATCTTAAACTCCTTCTCTATTTGCCTTTTAAGTTCATTGATTCCTTGAGCATCTGTTCCTATGACAATAATATCATCAACATAAATACACAAGTAAATGTACCCATTTTCACTTGCCTTCACTAGCAAGCTACTATCTGCCTTTGATGCTTGAAATCCACATTCATTCAAGAACTTGACAAGTCTGTAATTCCAAGCTCTTGGGGCCTGCTTCAACCCATACAAAGCTCTCTTGAGCTTACACACATAATCTGATCCAATTGAATTCATGAAACCTTCTGGTTGCTCCATGTATACTTCATCTGCAATGTATCCATTTAGAAATGCATTTTTCACATCTAATTGTGACAACTTCCATCCTTTACAAGCAACAATAGCAATCAATGTTCTAATTGTAGACATCTTAGCAACAGGACTAAAGGTTTCATCATAATCTACCCCATAAGTTTGGGCATACCCTTTGACCACAAGTCTAGCCTTGTATCTAGACACCTTACCATCTGCAAACCTTTTTGTTTTATATACCCACTTACATCCAATGACTTTCTGATTCTTTGGTCTTGGTACTAATTCCCAAGTTTCATTTTCAAGTAGAGCATCATACTCTTCCTGCATTGCCTTCTCCCAATTCTGTTTACCTTTGGCTTCTTCATAAGTGATTGGATCTTCTTCTGTCTTCACTATGTAAGCATAATCTTTTGTTGTTAAAAAGGATGTATCATAACTATACCTTATAGGCTCTTTCCTTTCCCTTGAAGATCTTCTGATCTCTGCACTTCTTGAAGTCTCAGCCTCATTTGATTCTGGATCAAATCTTGGCCCATCTTCTACATGATCCTGCAATCTACTTTTAGAGTCAACATCATCAATACTCTCTTCATACATTTTTACTTTTGCCTTCCCTTTTCTTTGTATCTCTTCAACACCTGCATAATCATTTGTTGATCCTGTATACCATGTGTTTTGCTCATCAAATGTAACATCTTTGGTAACAAGAAATTGCTTTGTGGATGGACTCCACAACCTGTAACCCATCTGTCTATCATCATATCCAATAAACACATATTTCTCTGCTTTGGGTTCTAGCTTATGTCTTAATTGTGAAGGAACATAAGCATATGCTACACATCCAAATACCTTACAATGATCAAGAGTAGGTTTCTTACCCCACCATGCTTCATAAGGAGTTCCTCCATCCAAAGCTTTACAAGGTAACCTATTCACAAGGTATGTTGCAGTATTAATAGCTTCTGCCCATAAGTAATTTGGAAAATTCTTTTCCTTCATCATTGCTCTTGCAAATTCTACAAGAGTCCTATTTCTCCTTTTTGCTACTCCATTCTGTTGAGGGGAGTACCTGCAAGTTACTTCTCTTCTTATACCTGCATTCCACAAATAATCATCAAACTCTTTAGAGAAATACTCTCCCCCTCCATCTGACCTTAACCTCTTAAGCTTTTGCCCTGTGATCCTTTCTGCATAAGCATGATAATGTTTGAATGTCTTGAAGACTTCTGATTTATCCTTGATTACATATAAAGTAATCCATCTGGTTGCATCATCAACAAACAACACATAATATCTGGATCCATTTATGCTATAGTCCCTTGAGGGACCCCATACATCTGTATGAACCAAATCAAGCATATTTGAATGCTTGTACCCTGATTTGTTGTAAGAACCTTTGTGTGCTTTACCTAATTGACAAGCTTCACACTTGTACACCATATGTTGCCCTTCAACACTTGGCAATCCAAGCACCACCTGATTCTTTGACATTTCCTTTATAGCTCTCTCATTGAAATGACCCAGCCTTTTATGCCATAAGTCTAATTCAGACATCTCTTGACTTCCATAAGTAAATAATGCATGTCCCACATTACCTTGGACTTTGAGAGTAAACAATCTTCCTTCCTTTTTTCCTGCAATTATGTTTCTATATCCCTGATTTGGATCTTGCACATAAACACCATCATTTGTGAATCTCACTTCATATCCTTTCTCCACAATTTGCCCTACACTTATCAAATTTTTAGGAATAGTAGGAACATAAAGTACCTTGCTCAAAAGTGTACTTCCACTCTTTGTCTTCACTGATCCAATGCTCTCCACTTTATGTTTGGTATTATCACCTGTTTGAACTGTATGTCCATTCACCTTTGCTTCCATATCAGTCATCAAGGATAGATTCCCACTCAGATGGTTGCTACATCCTGAGTCAATATAAAACACTCTTTGATCTTCTCCCACTGATTCATGAGTTGCATTCAAGATAAGAGTCATATCATCCTTCTGATCTGATGCATAGTTATAATAATTGTTGTTGTAGGACTGAGATTGGAAGTTTCTTCCACCTCCTCTAGCATATGATGTCCTACCACCTCTTCCTCTGAAGTTGCCTCTTTGGTTTCTGCCTCCTCTACCTCTTTGATTAAAACTCTGATTATTGCTTCCACCATTTTGATTGTTATACCAACAATCATTTGCCAAATGATTTGTTCTGCCACAAATCCAACAAGCTTTAGCATTATCTTTGTTCTTACCTCCTCTTCCTTTACCTCTGAAATTCATCTTTCCTTTTGTAAAGTTAGCTTGGCTTGAAGTCCCTTCATCATCAGTTGACTGCTTTCCCTTGCCATTCTTTTTCTTGTCCTTGGAGTACATAGCTTGACTTGCACTTCTATCATTGTCTCCTTTAATGTCCTGCTCAAAAGTTAGCATGTGTCCTAGCAATTGATTAAGATCAGGAGTAAAGTGATCAAGTGACAACTCTATGGATAATATGAAAGGCTTCCACTTCTCATCTCCTCTCAGACCTGTAAGTATTTGTCTTACCAACTTATCCTCTTCAATGTCTTTATCCACTGCTCCCAAGCTATCTGCAATATCCTTCATCCTTGCCACATAATCAGAAATTGATTGTGAGCTCTTCTTCTTGAAAGTTGTGAACTCAGCCCATAGTGAGGACTTCCTTGACTTGGTTGTATTTTGGAAATGCTCTTCCAAAGCATTCCAAACATCTGTTGCACTTTCCAATCCTCTAATGTGAGGTAGAAGATAATCATTTACAGCCATGTAAATAATACTCCTTGCTTGAGCATCCTTTCTCATCCAAGCCTTCAAAACTGCAAGCTCTTCCCTAGTTGGAATACTAGGATCTGCAAATTCAGGCTTTTCTTCTTCTCCTGTAATGAATGCCATCAAATCTTTACTCATGAGGTGTGCCTCCATCCTCATGGACCAAGCTGGATAGTTTTCCCTATCTAGCTTATCAATCTGCAAGCTTTCTCCCATCCTTGACCTTCTGTATCTGCAATTACTATGGTTTATGAGGATATAATGTACCTTTGATATGAAGCTTTGATCCTTCTTGATTTCTTTCGAACTCGTACTTTGAACTTCTGTAAGTTGTCTTCAATAATTTGTCCTTGTCCTCCTTTAATTAGGAAGAACTTCAATATCTGCACCAATCGGAACTTCAATTGTCTTTTCTTCTCTTGTATTGCACCTTCAGCTCTGATACCACTGTTGGAGACCTCTTAATCTCCAAAGTTTTGATCTATACTGACTTAAGAACACTTTTCTTTACCAAAACTTTCATTAACACTTCTCTGAGTGAAGAAATGTCAACTTCAGAAAGTCTGCTTCAGAAATCAACTTCATTACCTGCACATAACTTCAAATTTCTTCAAATAAATGATGCACAAGTATTCGCAATACCTTTGCGCAATCATACCAATCATTAGTTCTCCAAACTAATCATCAAAAGTTTAGTTTGATCCTTAAGATCAAAGATATGTCATAACTATCTTCCAGAGATAGCGCCTTCGACATAGTCAACTTCTTAAGTTGATTTCTCACAACACAATCCCCGTTTTGCTAAATGCTTTTAGCCATAGATTCCTCATCTCCTAACTTAGATTTTAAGTGCTCACTCATTAAAAACTTTACAGTATACACTGAGATCTAAGCAAAACACTGAGACGGAAAAATGCGCTACTCTGAGACTTCTGTTTTCACATTCTACTTACAAATGTTCCTATTGATCATTCTCACAGTAGGAAAGAAATCAGATCATGAAACTCTGAACATAGCTTCATTAGCTTCCTAATTAGATGTGTACAAAAGGATTCTTGATCCACATGATCAGACTGAGAGCACTCAGAGAAAAAACCCGTCGCTATTTTCTGGGGAAAAAACTCTCTACACATCTCTAAGACATGTCATGTACAAAATGACTCTCTATATATTTCTTATCATCATTAACTTATATATACATGATTTTTGACTTCTCTCACGTCTATGACATTACTCCTTATCATCCTAAGGATTATATCTATACTCAGATTACAAGAATTTCCATTTCTAATGTTCATATGTATACAGGCTTTACTTCTGAAATCTCTTCATTCTCTTAAGTGATTTCTTCCACTTCATTCTGACCATAAACTTTCTTCAAGGTCTTTATAATCACCAATTTGTGATTGGTTTGTTCCAACACCCCTTTCCACCAAGCTGCTCCAGCCAGCCTCCCTGTAAATTACTCCTCAACCTTTGTAAATCCCGTATTTACACCAGCACAAGCACCCACAGTCACACCCATATTCACAGTCACCGCACTGGACATGTCCAATGACATGGACATCTCATCACCCACTGCACCATCACTCACTTCACTCACAGCACAAACATATTTAGGCACCTCACAATTTTCCACAATCACCACAACATCCACCTTCCCACCCCCATTCCCCATTCCCGTTGCATCTACACCCACTGCATCTTCATTTAGCACCTCATTAATACTATCACCCACTGTAGATAATGCATTTCGACAGATGTTCATGTGTATGACGCAAGTAAGAGATGAGTTCACATCTCTTGGCGATAATTACCAGCAGCTGCAGAGGACAACCAATGACTTACAGTCACAGCTTAATTTATTGTCTATTGAGAATGCCTCTGTGAACACCCGATACCAGGAATTACGCGAGGCATATCACAAATTGGAACTAGAAAGCGAAGAAAACGCTAAAGAAGCCACTACTGACCTGGATAATTTATTAAGAGCCCAAACAGTCCGCAATGCAACGCTAACACGAAACATGGGCTTACTCAGAAGACACCTAGCAGCAGCAAAGGAAGAAAACCAGCGCTTACAGAATCAGAACCGAGAAAACTTAGAAGTAGCTCTTGACCACCTAGACCAACGTTTGAGTCCTAGTCGGTTCAAAGCCATTCCCTCAGACTCGATGAGGATGCTGCTAGAAGATCATGTAAGACTGCTAGATGAATACGACCGCATGAACGAGGAGTTACAGAAACTCAAAGAAGATCATAAATTACTCCAGTTACGAGCACTGGCACACCAAGACATACCAGCACCTGTGGACCCCTCTCCTGACATCTTAGAGGAACTCAACGCATTACGGGCCCAGGTATCAAACCTTGAATCAAGGATTGCAGTATATGAAGCACCACTAAGGCCAGATTCCTCACCTGAGCTTCCAGCTGAGGAAGAAACTGTCACCATCCCGGTGGAGGAAACGTTTGAAGAGGCATACGAGCCACAACCCATCCCAGGCGGACGCGTCACGGCCGAAGGCCGGATGACTTACGAACTTCCGACCCCCGCGTGGATGAAGACTATTGAGGAACTTGGGACAACACACTCAGCTAGAGTAGAGGCACAATTACATGCCATGGCGATGATAGAAGAAAGAATTTTACAGTCTCCATTCTTTGCTCATTTGGCCCCCCAACGATACATATCTGGGCATGAGCTACAGTATAAACCGTATTTTATGTTAATGGCCAAATACCAGTTAGCCATTGAGAAAGAAACAGGTAAGAAACCATCGCATACGACTCAATTCGAGGCGGCCGATCTACCACTTGAGGCACAGCAAGGAGAGATATATCAACCAGAGTGGCGGAAAGATTTACTACAGAAGTATCCAGAAATGATGAGTACATGGGTAAAGGCACCTTTGCATTTAAAGTACAACCCATGTTGGGGACCAGTACCACGACGCCGCTCCTGGACAGCCTTTGCTATTAAGGTACAAAACAATAAGCAGTGCTAGGAGTGGTTGAATTACCCCTATTTTAAGCCACCCATCGAATTACCAACTGTAGGCTACATGATGGCGACAATTCGCCATTGGCTCCCTAGATTAAAGCATATGGATGATATAGCGGCGCACATGACTGTCAAAATCTTTGACATGATGCAAATGATTTTTAAAGTCTTCCGACGCGTCAAGGCACCTCATGTAAACACCCTGGGCTTTGAGCATGGCAATTTTGATATGGTATATGATATGAGTACAACGCCATCGCTACGGGTGTGTTATGCCTGGCATTGCAGAATAAAGTACCTACCGGCGTGCTACAAGCAGACATTCGAAGAGATGTTCACAACCGGCTTCTGGGAATACCATTCAGAGGTATTCATAAGTAGGCCTACACATTTATTACACTTATTTGCTTGTGAACGAATGGTCTATTCCACACACTATCAGCTCCCGCCACCGGAAGAACCACAACCAATAGACTGGGAGAAACTCGAGGCCGACCTGGCCCGAGGCATTCGTATCTCCGAGCACACCCTCGCTCAAGACCTCCTACAGAACTATATCCGGCAGACCTCACAACAAGGTTCTGTTAGGGACAACAGAAGCGAGAGGGAGGGGGGTGTTGGCAGCAGCCAGAGGCACAGACGACGTGGAAGCATGTAACAACGGAGCAAGGAGCCAGTCGAATCTTTTTTCAAAGAATCATGTTTTAGAAATACCTTTCAAAGACCTCCAACAGTGATTTTCATCACTAATGTAACATATGTAACATAGAAAAACCCTTTTCTTAAGTTCCAGCTCCATTTTGTGCAAGCCGAGGAGTCCTCGAGCTTGAGGAGCTTAGGTAGAACAAGGGTATCAATTTTCTTTATTTTTAGACACCGTTTACCCTTCCAAATAGCATCTAGGACCTAATTTTTAACTATGTCGGTCACTAGATGTGAAACCGGTCAAAACTAGTCTAGAAACTATAAAAAGAGCTAGAGAGCTCATTTTTGAGATTGGTTAGTGTGAGCTTAGAGCTATTTTTGAGCTTGTAAGAGTGTTCTTGAGTAATAGAGTTGATTTTTCACCTTCCATTGTGTCTTTCTTGTCTCTTCGTTGTGTGTGTGTATGTGTGTGTGCATTTCTATGCTTCTCACCTTCACTCTCACTTCATCTCATGTTCACGATCTTCATATCACTCCTATCTCTTCCGCGGATTGACAATTAAGGAGTTGAAGCTTCTTAACGTGGTACTTACCATTGTGCTAGAGCAACACCTCCTCTTCTAATCTTAGTCTTCCCTTGATTTTAAAAAGACCTTGTTGGCATTGTAAGTTACCTTTATTCACCTCTTCTTCAAGCCGTGAGAGCCTCCGATACACCATTTCTCTTCTTTTTTTCCTTATATCTCTTATAGCCTTTTGAGTCCTGATCAGAATTTTTCGAGTCCTTTCCACCGCGCTTCTCCAACACTTAGCGGATTCATTACAGTAGGAAAAGGCTTCCGCCCACACTGCAGAAATTTCTGAAGGGCTTTGGTGTGCAGAACAAGAGGAGGAAGGAGGAGATGGAGGAAGAGAGAAGAGAGGAGAGACGCCCGGACATGCATGGGAGCCTCGAAACCCACATAATGATCTCTCTTGAGGCAATGCTCTATATATGATGTATATATATGAATATGGGGGTAAGGTCACATGACCCTTACATCCCCAACAATCTCCCACTTAAGGGTCAATGTGACCATAAGTGGTAACATATACAAAGAATGATGTAGGACTACATAATAATGTACAGGAAGAATCCGGATCTCTACCCATACCAGATCAACCTACACCAACCGCCTCGAACAAGGTGTATCCATGCACCTCAAACTGCTCTAGACTCATATCAACAAGAGTCGAGCTCACATATGACTGATGCAAGAACTGATGAAGTTCCTGCAAAGCTCCCACTCACTCTATGCCTATGCCAATCATCGAACGACTGACAACTCCAAGTGCAAATGCTCCAATAGCAACTGCAATGTCTGGTCTCGAGCATAACAACTCGTACATCAAACTCCCGAATGCTGACGAAACCTGTGCTATCCTAGCTAACCTAAGTACGTCAGCCATGCCTGTATCCAAGGCATCCAAAGAACCATCATCAAGACCAACATGTCCTGACATGTCTGTGTCAATATCTGGCATGAGCGAATCCAAGAACGACTGCATGATCGCTGACTCATCAACATCTAAATCATTCATCCTCTCAACCAAGGATGTGTCTAGCTGTGCACCCTGAGAGCTAGTATGCTCTGGCATACACTGTGTATCATAAGAGCTATCCTGCTCTACCACACCAAGTGTATCATCATGCTCCACCTGAGCGAACTGCACAACATCAACACCAAGATCAAACTGATGATCACATTCCAAATGAGTATCATCATAATGCTCTACATGAGCATCCACATCATGCTCTAAAGCATCCAACTGATCATCCAAAGCGTGCTCCATATGAGCATCCATATGATCAAGAAAATCATGCTCTATATAAGCATCATGAGCATCCAAAGCATGCTCTTCATGTGCATCCATCTGAGCATCTGAATCATGCCATACATGTGCATCAAGAATGACCATAGACCTATCTGTAGGTAGACAAAATGAGACATGACGAGTCTCACATCGCACATAAGGCTGAACTCCCACTGAGACAAGACTGTCTCTCACATGAAGTACCTGCAGTGGATACGTGTGCCCAACCCTGGCACCTCTAACAAGCATAAGTTATCCCAACTGCAACTGAAAATGATGCTCACCAAGGAATGCATAACATCTGCTCTCCTGTAACTGGCTAACTGAAATCAAGCTCATAGGGAATGAAGGCATATTAGCGTACATGTCTGAGCATAAGTGATGCTCCACTAGGTAGCATAAGGCATATATCTCCTGCACCCTCAATGTCATATGCCGTACCATCAGGCGTGTGCACACATCCACGACTCTCACCTGAGAATCGACAAAACCACTCACGATATGGAGTAACGTGAAAAGTGGCTAATGCATCAAGCAACCAAGCCATATGTGTGCTATCCAATGAACAAGAGGAATCCTGAGATGAACCATAGGAGAAAGTGACATCACCATCACTAGCATAATCAACTGCCATAGACTCTCCTGAAATCACTACCTGACCTGCATCACGTGCATGTCTCTGACATCATCGTCGCATCCACCTAAAGCAACATCGTCGAGCATGGCCCTCATGAACACAATGCCAACATCGAAGTCGTCGATGTGATCTATGTCTCACATGAGTCAATGGACTCCCATATATATCATGTAGTCTCTGCCATAATGCACTACTCGTCTCCTCATACATAACAGACTCATATATAGAATCCACAAGCTTTAATCGGATAGTGGAGCTGGCCAATGCATCCATATCCATCCATACGTGGTCGGGCATGTCACGAGGCCTCTGTGCATCTCTATGCACATATATGTATAACCCTGCACGAACCAATGTATGCCACATCTGAGCTTTCCATCTCGGAAAGTCAGTGCCATCAAACTGAGAAGATACCATGCTGGCAATCCAAGACTAGCAATGTAACAAGAGACTCGAACAATACTCTATCCTCAATAGGATCACACCTGCATATCCATATGCATAACTCACGTCACAAATGTGTCACTAGAGAAGAAACCATGTGAACAACCTATCACATAATCATGCATCTAGCATGCACATAAAACGATGAGCATAAGCTTGTTCACCAACTCTCCAAAGTGACCAAATAGATGTGAAAGAATCCTGCGAAAATTTCGACAAAGTATCCCCTGTAAACTGAGCAATCAAACAAGATAACCAATAACAAAAGAACAATGAGTAATCTATCACCACCTGTCACTGATCCAATAAAAAGATAATGGCAACTACATGTGCCCAAAAACTAATGGCAATACATGCCAATACAATGATGATGTATCTCTCACTCAAGAATGAATCCTGCAAGATGGTCCAACCTATCACAAATAACCTGTGACCAAGTCCAAATGAATGGAGATAAACAATGATCCAAAGCTATCTCACAAGCTTCAAGATCCACTAGAGCTATCTTCTAGCATAAAAGCCGATGAAATTTCGACACCATCTCCTCTGTAAAACGGACTCTGAACCAAATAAACCATGTAGGAATCACCATCCACATATGCCAAGAATCACACTGGCAAATAGATATCAATCAATGACCAAATGCTAATAATGGTGACAAACAAACGTGTAACTGAGGCTCCAATCTGGATCATGTACCTGCAAAGAAAACAAAGATACAAGTATCAACTAAGATCCAATAGCAACTCTCACAAAAGTATGTGCAACCGGAAAGTAAATCCATAACCAAATGGCATAAGCAAGATATAAACCACAATGCCACTATACATCCATGATCGAACTCATGATGACATAAACCTCAAAGAAGAGTATACCACAATGTCATCTTACATGCCAAACACGTGACAAGATCATGCTCTACTCTCATATGGAGGAGCTACCACAGTGATCATACATGTACAATGCCTTGAAGCTCTAAAAATAAGAGCTTGCACACCAAAAATTCTCTCTCGAAGAAGTTCCAAAGCCAATTCAATCTCCAAGAGTAATTAGGGTTCGTTTGACAAAAATCTGCTGCTCTATATTTTGCTGTTTCAGTGGTGATAACCTCTGAATCTGAACTTTTGGTCTTCAGCAAACTTCAAGATCTAACTCTTGGCTATGTAACGAGATAAAGAACACCTCAATCGGAGGTGCATAGCTCAAGATATGCTCAAAACAAGCACCTGCTGTCAATTTTACTTTCACTTGCAACAGTACTGCTCTGTATTCTGCAATTTCGGCAACCTAAAACTCAGAATCTGGATCTGAGTTCTTCTACAAAGTTGTAGCTATCTTTTCTAGCTACGCACAGCAAGTTGAATCAACGAATTCCAAGCTGTAAAACTCAAGTTATGACTCAAAAACCGACCTGTTGTCCTACTCAATGTAGATTCGCCTTCTACAATACTCTGCGTGTTTTGAATTTTCGG
Source organism: Ceratopteris richardii (assembly GCA_020310875.1). Classification (NCBI taxonomy): domain Eukaryota; kingdom Viridiplantae; phylum Streptophyta; class Polypodiopsida; order Polypodiales; family Pteridaceae; genus Ceratopteris; species Ceratopteris richardii. Next base: position 22,117,750 of record CM035431.1, on the reverse strand, counting down.
CACTTCAGAAGTCCGAATCAGGTTCTGCACCCTTCTGTGAAGTTGTAGCTCTCTGTGTTAGCTACGCACAGAACTTTAAAACGCATCAATCCGAGCTTCGTAGCTCGAGTTATGACCGAAATACTGAACAGCTGTCAAGAGATGCCGACCTGCACTTCTACCTCTTCTGACCTAAGCTTCCATTGAAGCTTCTTGCACAACAGCCTTCAGCATGCTCTGATACCAATGAAAGGCTTTGGTGTGCAGAACAAGAGGAGGAAGGAGGAGATGGAGGAAGAGAGAAGAGAGGAGAGACGCACGGACATGCGTGGGAGCCTCGAAACCCACATAATGATCTCTCTTGAGGCAATGCTCTATATATGATGTATATATATGAATATGGGGGTAAGGTCACATGACCCTTACATCCCCAAGAATTTCTTGGTGGACAGAGGGGAGGGAAAACGATATCTGACAAGCATGAAACCAAGGGGCTTTCTGGAGCATGGGAATTGGTTTGAAAGACAGAGTGATCGGGTAGTGGTCCGAGATAGTCAGGTCCATGTGTTGGGAAATTGAAGGAATACCCCATTGGAGGATGGTGTTTTGATCGATGTAACATCTATCAAGTCTTGCTTTCCTCAAAGAGTCCCCCAATCGGAGATTTGACCAGGAAAACCCCTTCATGTCTTTCACCTCTACGAGGTCGAGATGGAGCTTGATTTTATCCCATATCTCTTTCTCCTGGCCGTCAATAATTTTCCCCTTGTTATTCCATCGGTCCTCAGGAAACTCAACCATGTTGAAGTCCCCACAAATCAAAACATTATGTGAGAGGGAGTCGAGAGAAGCCCAAGTATCAATTCTATCCGCTTCTCCATTAGGGGCATAAATTGAGACCACTGAAAAGGGAACCCGATAAAGGCAACAATCCAATGATGATTCCGACCTTCAAAAGTCGAGGTCACATTGCCAGACAGGGAGTGACTAATACCAATCGCAGCACCCCCCGCCCCCCTAGGGTGAGAAATGGAGAACCAAAGGTGGTTTGGAGAAATGCATTTAAGCCGTTTCTGGAGATCCTCTCCGTCGATTTTAACCATGTTGCCAGCAGACCATAGGCTCTCGTTTTGAAGAATAAGGTCATGGAAGGGACATCCAGTGGCTGCTCCAAATCTTTCAGGTGATGACTTGAGGTCTACGAAGCAATTTTTTAGCGCTTTTTGAAGCGACATACCTCCCCGTTGGGGGAGAGAGGGCCCGGAGGGTAAGGGCTAGACAGTTTAAGGCTAATAATGGAAGAGCAAAGGCCGGTTAGGATCATGCAGGTCACGGATGCAAAATTAGGGTTTCCCCCGAGTCAAGCTCGAGTTTAAATTTTTAATAAAAAGAAGTTCGGCCTTAGCCTATTCTCCCTGACTTTCATTTACTTGTAACTTTTCTTTATTTTAATTAGATTCAAGCTCGAGTTATTATCTTTTTTCATGTTACTCTATTTTCATATTTATGATGATTCAAAATTGTAAATGATTTGTGAGTTGTTCTGGCATTGGTTTTTTTTTGTATTGGTTTGCTTAAGCATTACCATAGAAAACTAGTTGTTCTATCATCATTCGTAGCCACTTTATCGTTCCCTTGTAACTTTACGCCATTAATACAACTCTTCTTTTCTTGTTCGCTCAAAAAAATAAATAAATTGTCATGTCTACAATGTACATATACATAGTGTAGAGAAAGACGAAGACGGCAACGGAGAGGATGAAGAACGTATAATCAACAGTCAAAGCCTCTTCCACAGCCGTTTTTGTGATCTGCGTATCTTTTGTATGAGTTCGACGTAGAATGCCATGAATCGCTGATTCGCTGGCGATGGGGAACTCCTAATTGTGTGGGTTTCTTGTTTTCCGTCCCTCTCTGATGACTGCTGGGAAATGCCAACCAACTCTGAGCGTAGAAGCTGGCGATGCATTTGACCACCATTTCACATGCACAATGCCATCTCACTTTAAGAGCCGAACAAGGGACCCGTCCTGTCGTCCTACACACGCGCACCCATGAACAATGACCGTATCCGCAGAATTCAGTGCGTGCACAGACTCTTTAGTGCCAGACATTCATCCACTGGAGTCTGCCGTCCTCACTGGGAAAGTTGCGAGGTCCAAGCTATAGCCGTCCTCGAACATCCTCAAGAGCCCTACTCCTGCACCGCTACGATGGAGGAAGACAAGGCGGCGGCGGCGGTAGCGGCCTTCCAACGCCTGACTGACCGGAGTGTCACCAACCCACCACTCATCATGGCTGCCCGAACCGCTACATCGCATCGCAAACAACAGTCATGATTTATGCAGCGTGAGTACAGAGTCAGGGAGCAAGGGGGACGAGGACTCGCGAGTCGCTGGGGAGGACGGACAGTAGCTACATTCTTCAAAATGGGTACAAATCACTATCACTTTTCGTGTCCCGCTCTTATTAGCATGTCGCATGTATGTGTGTGAGATGTCTTTCACCAGAAGCCCGAGGGAGACTCGGCACTCGACGCTTTTGCTTTTGTGTTTTTCTTTTGCGCGGTGGGCAAAGCAAGTGCATACATGGGTTGGAGGAGGAGAGTTGCTTTTCCTCGCACGCATGACGAACGATCCTCATTGGGCACAAGAATGCCGCTCCGCTGCAACATTTAAGATGATGATGGATTGCATAAATTCGCAAGGTTATGTACGACATGTAAAGCGTACGATCGACAAAGAACAGGAGTAAAGCAGACGGCAGATTAAAGGATCGATCTGATGCGGCTATTCTCTGCTAGAGAATAGAGTCATCGAGTTTGGTAATAATGTATATATATAATTAAAAAAAAATCAGGATGGAAAAAGTGGTGTAGTTGCTAGCATATGTAGAGAACGATCCAAGCTCTCTCTCTCTACATATACACACATATATATAGAGAGAGAGGCTCCAAATTGATTTGTAAAATAGAGTATAACAGATCAGAAAGGAGATACATCTGTAGAATCATTTCTTTTTCAACTTATCCTTTCATATAAGTTTACTATTAAAAGACAATTTTATTGTATAAAAATATTTTCAAGGTATTGGACCTTGGCTATATCAACAAATCCCCCTTGGGAGTGATGTGGTGAACAAGGAGCTGGCACTCATGTATAAGGAAGTGCCAAGCTATGTGGAATCAATCCACAAAAGGAAGTAAGCCCAAAGCTTTGCGGAAAGCTTCAAACTTCTCCCTAGGCAGAGCCTTCATGAAAAGGTTTGCAATGTTCTCCTGCGTGGGCACATATGCCAAGCTGATCTCCCTAGTAGAGAACCACTCCCTAACATAATGATAATGCACCTCAGTGTGCTTTGTGCGATCATGGAACACAGGGTTCCTTGCAACTGCCAATGGGCTCTAACTATCAGTGATGGTGGTGGCAGAAGACTGACCAACACCCAAATCAGCCATAAGGCATCTGAGCTACACAGACTCAACAGTCGCTATGAAAGCTTCCCTATACTCAGCCTTACAACTGGAAGTGGCCACAGTGGGCTGCTTCTTGCTCATCCAAGATACACATGAGCTATCAAACATGAAGCAAAAACCACTAGTGGACACATGAGTGTCATAGCAACCAGCTCAATTAGAGTAAAAAAAAGCATGCAAATCTGGTGGCAGTGGTCCCACCTTGGGATAAAACAAACTAAGTAGCCGGGTACCACTCAAGTAGCAAAAGATGCGCTTAACCGCTTGCCAATGCTTGACTCCTGGGCAATGCATAAACTTGCTCATCTATGAGACAGTAAACTAAATATCTGGCCGAGTAATGCATAACTAAATCAAGCATCCAACATGCTACTGATAGAGAACAACATCAAATGCATCTCCAGTATCATGAAGACTCAGTCGTAAACCTATTTCCATAGGAGTGGCAATAGGTTTACAGTCTTCAAGGTCAAAACATTGCAATAATGTGTCAATATATTTCGTTTGACACAAAGCCATTCCACAATCAATGTGCATAAACTGAATGCCCAAATAGTGATGCAAATGCCCCAAATCAGACATCACAAATGAGGCATGCAAATCAACCTTAAAATTAGCAATATGCCTCCAATGAGGACTAGTGAGCAGCATGTCATCAACATAAACCACAATGATCAGAAGTACATCATTAGCACGCTTAACATATAAGGTGCTTTCAGTTGGATTATTCTCAAAACCATGTGCAATCAGATAGGCATGTATCTTTTCATACCAAGCACGTGGTGCTTGCTTGAAACCATATAATGCCTTCTTTAGTAGTGATTCAGATGCTAGTTCGGTGACACATGATGATATTCCGGTGAATTCCGGTGCGAATCCGGTACTTTTTGGAGAAGGTACAGTGACTTCTGAGTGTACAGAGATGCAGTGCGGAGTTAGTCCGACACTATCTGGTCAGAATTCGACCATTTTTGGTGATAAAGTTATGTTATCGAGTGAGACCATTTCCGGTGAAAGGGTAACCTGGTTCGCTGAAAGTTCGACAAGTTCCAGTGGAAGTTTGGTACCATTTGGTGGGAATTTGAAGTTTTTCGGTGATAGTGCGGTGTTACCTGGTGGACCCCTCTTACGTTCACCACTTTTCGGTACGAACCTACCTAATTTCAACACCAAAGCTAAGGAAAGGCTTTTAGATTTTGAGTTAAGTAAGAGATTCAACGACATTTTTGAATCGGAAGGGGAGCAAGTTGATAATACAGATTCTGAAGGACAAGAGACACCCCCTCAACATACAGATAACAACAATACTACCCACAATAGCACCATGAGTGGTTCACAGTCATAGCAGCAAACACCCCCACAGCCGCAATCGCAGTTTCAGAGACAGCCATAGCCAATCATTCCACCTCGATCGGTTCCGACCGGGGTGACATATACAAAATTCGGTGGATTTTTGGGGGATGACCCCTATGCACATGTTCGCACATTCGAGATCAGTTATGCAGTGTTGAATCATCCACCAGAGCCGGCGTACAAGGCCATTGTATTTCAGGCCACATTAGTTAATGAAGCAGCAAGGTGGTTGACTGAATATGTATTAATCATTTCGGTAACTATGATGATATGAGAGACGCGTTCTTATAGAGGTTTCGTTTGAAGAAGAACCTTGCAGAAATCTTTGACTGTTTGCAGAACAATTGACAGAAACCACACCAGAGTGTCCAGGAGTATGCGAAATTGTTTAAAACTCACTTAAGGCAGCTGCCTCCGGCACATGCCAATCTGCCAGATGATGTCATAACACAATGGTTCATTAATAGACTAAACCCACAGTTAAGACAAATCATGATCATTCGCTGTGTGGGTGGAATGACATTGGATGTTGTAATTGCGATGGCCTTATAGTTGGAGCACAAAGTTGGAGGTTTTACGGAGGACCTGGAATGGTTGAAAGCATGTAAGAACGTAGTTGATGATCCGTCCAAACAGGTGTATTGTACTAAGTGCAAGAATCCAGGTCACACCAGTTCTACATGTGCCCTCAACCAGATGTATTGTGCCATCTGTAACACAACAGGTCACTCAACAGAAACCTGTGCATATAATGCAAAGGTGCAGGGTAGAGCGGCCGTAAATGCTATAATATAGGAACCAGGGCAGCCAACCACCCATTACGTGCCACCACAGTTGCGACCCAACCAGCAGCAGGGATACCGGTGTCGGGAAGATTTACATCTTCCAGTTGATAACCAGAGGAAATAAAAGCAACTTTATTGGTGATCTCAAACCTTTTATATCATTGTTAATCAATTGTGTGGATTGGAATTAACTACTTTTGAAGTGTTTGCAGGTTCAAGTGGATGAAGAAAACAAAAGTTCGAACTAGGGTTTACCCTAAACTGCTTAAATAATGTGTGTTTAGGCCATAGAAACATTGAATTATGGGTTTAAGACCCTAGGCTTATGTTTAATCCTGTGTATTTAAGATAGGAGCATTAATTCTTGGTTAATGTTAGGGTTTAACTAGGTATTCAATTGATTTTCAAAGGGTTCTAATGGGTTTCTGATGGGTTTCAAATAGGTTTTCTAGGGTTTTACTATATTTAAAGGGTTAAAATCGATTTTATTTAAAAACATTAATATATAAATTACATATTTATTATTTAAAAATTAATCTATGCTATTATTAATGATTGTAAGCATATGTGTGCATTTAAATATTAAGGTTCTAATTAATTAAACTCTTACACTAAACTTAAATTAAATGATTTATTTAAAATAAGAAATATAGGTTAATTAAATTATAAATGATAAATGAAATGGATAAATATCTAGTGGTGTGTATGAGTACTAGGAAAAAGAATGGTTTATAGAAGATGTGTAACTAAAGGGATTTAAGGAGTGGTTTGAATAAAAGATGCAATTAAAGGAGGTTAAAGTGAAACTTTAAATGAATGGTAAAGATGAAAGTGGGTAAAAGAATGGAGCAAGTGAGTTATGTGAGAAAAGTTAATTTAAAGTGTGGTGAATAAATGTGGGCAAAAGTGTGGATATAGGATAAAGTAAAATTTAAAAGAGTGATAGGCACAGATTTTTGTGTGTATATATATGTCTATGTTTATTACAAGTTTTCTAATGATTTTTTTTCAGGTAGATTTTATCTTCCTCTTTTGCTTCGTTTTCCTTCACCTCCATTATACGTGCATCTGCTCCGAGAGAGAAAGAGCGAGAGAGAGAGAGTGGCGACGTTGTAGGCTGTAGTGTGCATGCAAGTCACGACAGAGAGAAGTTAGAGAGAGAACGATTCTGTCCTGGCATAGGGCTCAAAGCATGCGCAGAGCGCAGAGAGAGATGATTTGATTTATGAAGAATTGCAGCCTCTTGGTGAACTGAAGATTTGATTTATGAAGAATTACAGCCTCTTGGTGAACTGAAGCTATTGGCGAACTGGAGATACACATGTGACCTGAAGTTTGAAAAGCATAGATTGTCCTTAGTTTGAAACTTTTATTAGCTTGTATAGGCTATCTTTTAGACTGTCATTTTTAAACATCATCCTTGAGGTTGTATAGGACTTTGATTATTAATTTAGTATCATCTTTTATGTCTAAAGAAAATTCTTCTAGTAACATCTTTCTACCTTCATCAACTTTTGAATTGTTGTTTCCAAAACCAATAGAAGATAAAGAATCAATAAAAGCAGTCATAGTAGAAGAATCTTTGCACGATCTTAGAGCAACTATAACTTTCCTTTCTACTGTTCCTCCTAGTGTTAGTGAAGAAAATTTTCCTCCAACTGTAGATAGAAACGTAGAAACTATCCAAGAAGAAACAAACGAAACTATAAAAGATCAAATAGTGAGTGAAACGATTATCCTACCTTCGTATTTTGATGCAGTTGAACTTTATAGGAACGCTTCACCTTACGGACCTTAGGAAAAGTTATACTTGTACCTGAGTTTGCTACAGACACCCCGCGTGTGCCGAACGATTTAGGCGGATGACTTGATCCACCATCCGAGCATCCCTCACGACCCGACACCGGAACTATCGAGGACCGCGAAGTAACAACTTTAATCAAAATCGATGGCAGGCAGGTACATCAGCGGAAAGTACCTCTCTCCCACCCCCTGGGTGCCATTTTTGTGGCGAGGTTGCCCATATCCGTAGATTTTGCAAGGAAGCCACAGAGTACGACAAAAGGAAGAAGGAACACCAAAATCCAATGACTAACATGGTTTATATTTCCCCAGTTGAGTCACAAGCAGCCGTAGTTAAGAGAAGATCAAGTAAACAGTTGCAACCAATAGCTACAGTTTTCAAGCCTGGAATTCGAGCCCTCTACCAGAGGCAAGATCGAATGAACAGAATTATGCCCCAACAACATTAGAATCATCACCAGAATCGGTGATAACTACAGCCCAAACAGATCAGGTATGATACGTCCTATCTAAGGCTTCAATCACACTCCCTTTGGGACAGTTGCTCGCCTTAGTTCCAGGAGTAAGACAGCAATTCCAACAGCAGGTTAGTCCCTGACCTTCATGTACTCCGACGATTGCGACCATACAGCCGGAGATGGATTCTACGGTGGATCATTCAGTCCCATTGATCACCGTCTGGTATAAAAACCAGAAGATTACCCAAGTATTAATTGATGGCGGGTCTGGTGTGCATATTGCAACAGCCGCACTCTGCAAGAAATTGGGTTGGACCCAAATTGAACCTATACAAATATTTGTGTGAATGGCGGAGCAATCCAGAGTCCATCCGGTGGGACTCGTACGTAATATTCCTATTATCTTGCAGGGAACTACATTTAAAAATGACCTTTGTAGTCCTGGATCTACCGGAATCTAGCCTCGACTACAACTTACTCTTCGGTCGATCATGGCTCAAGCAAGCCAAAGTCGTACAGGATTGGTCAGCTCAAGAGTTAATTTTTAAAGACAATCACCGGAAATATGTAGTTACATTGGATGCTATGCAACCTTGTGATCTTCATGCACGACCATATGTAGCGGAGCTAGTCCATATGTTGGATGGGCTATCTGATGATGAGGAGGAGGCTTTCCTCAAGACTAATAAGGATCTGATCCCATTAGGTACTGTGGATTTATAGTTGGTAGCAGACAATTGGAGTTCAGCAATGCTTCTCATGGTCTTCAATCAATTTCACATGAAGTCTTCTCATGCTTAGCCAAGTGTGTAGGCTTGGCATTTGCACCAATAGCTCCCCCTCAAGCCAAACATCTTGGCTTGATCTTCTTCATCAATCTTCTTGTATGTCCTGCAATCCAATCATAGCTTTAAACCTGCAAAGTTTAGTACTATCAAGTTCTTTGGACAATAAGTCTACACAATGCATATTAATTGATACATATGCCAACTGAATTTCTTTGCTCAATAGCTTCTCTCTCACATAATGATAGTGGACCCCTATATGCTTGGTCCTAGCATGATAAATAGGATTTGCTGTAAGATGTAAGGAACTTGTATTATCTCAAAAAATCATTGGAGGTATAGTACGCAATCCCAAATATGCATTTAGCAATCTGATCCATATGGCCTCTTGAGTAGCATTGGCCAATCCTCTATATTATGCCTCTGTTGAAGACAGAGCAACACTAGGTTGCCTTTTTGAAGACCATGATATAATCTTGTCTCCTGCAAAGGATAGATAACCTGAGGTAATCCTTCTATCATCTTTGAAACCTGCCCAATCTGCATCTGAGTATATCTTGATATCCAAATATGAAGTATAAGGAAACTATAGACCTTGATTTTAAAGGTACTTCAAAATTCTCTTGGCATCTTCCAAATGAGGTGCTCTACATTTGTGCATAAATTGACTTAAAACACTTACTCCATAAGCAATATCAATCCTTGTCAATGTAGCATAATTTAAGCTTCCCACTATGCTTTGGTATCCTACAATATTTTCAAGCATATCACCTTAATGAGCACTTAATTTTTAGTTCACCTCCATAGGAGTGCTTGCTACCTTAGCATCCTAGAATTGAAATTTCTTCAACATGTCCTGTACATACTTTCTTTGAGCAATGTAAATACCAAAGTTATTATAGACTAACTCAAGTCCAAGAAAATACTTTAGTGATCCAACGTCACTGATTTTGAACTCCTACATCATTTGATTATTTATTTGCTTGATGTCATTAGCATCATTACCTGTAAGTATGATATCATCAACATACACACATAGATATATCACTTCTGAATTACTTCTCTTAACAAACAGAGAAGTATCTGCTTTACTCATGATGAATCCTTGATCTTGAAGGTATGTAGTCAACCTATGGTTCCATGCCCTAGGTGCCTACTTTAATCCATCAAGAGCTTTGTTCCGTTTACACACATATGTTACCTTGCTTGGATCCTCATAGCTAGGAGGTTGCGACATTACACCTCCTCTGAAATCCAGCCATTTAGAAATGCACTTTTTACATCCAACTAGTACATGTTCCAATTCTTTGATGCAGCCACACTTACCAATACCCTGATGGTTGGCATTTTTGTCACAGGTGAGAAGGTTTCTTCATAATCAACTCCTTGGGTTTGTGCAAAACCCTTAGCCACAAGTCTAGCTTTGTACTTGCTTATTGCTCCATCGGAATTTCTTGTAGATCCACCTATAACCAATTACCTTCATAGAATCCTTCTTTGGCACTAGCTCCTAAGTATCATTCTCCTTGAGTGCTTCAATTTCTTCATCCACAGCTTCCTTCCGTTCTGCCTTGGTCTTTGCCTCTTCATATGATGATGGCTCTTCAAGTGAAAAATCTTTTGCAAGACAAATAGAATGCTTAGTAACTAAAGAAGTGTCATACACATATCCAATTGGCTTCTTGCTCTCCTTTTGTGATCCTCGGATTGCTTGGTTGGATGATTCAGGTATATCATCCAACTTCTTCATCTTGAATTTGCCTTTGGACTTCCATGCCTTGAATTCTTCTAGGTTGATGATCTCTTCATCATCTGAGTTGATGTCTTCAATCTGTTTTGGCTCCTCCTTGGTGAGGCTTGGAAAATCCTCTTCCAAGTCATAAGGCAATTTTACTTTCCTACATTCACTTTTCAAACCAAGAATCATTCTCATCAAAGACAACATCTCTACTCACCCTAAATCCTTTGTTGGAAGGATTGTAAAACCTGCATCCTTTCTTATTCAAGTCATACCCTATGAAGATGCACTTTTCTGCCTTAGGGTCTAGCTTACCTCTTATTTGAGAAGGGATATGCACATAAGCAACACATCCAAAGATCCTGCAATGATCAAGTGAAGGTCTTCTACCATGCCACGCTTCATATGGGGTCATGCCATCAAGAGATTTTGATGGCAACCTATTAACAAGATAAGTAGCAGTAGATAAACTTTCTACCTACAAATAAATAGGTAGTTTTTTCTCATTTAGCATTCACCTAGCTGTTTCAACAATTAGTCTATTTCTCCTCTCTGCCACCCCATTTTGCTCAGGGGTATACCTTTTTGTAATTTCTCTCTTGATTCCTCTATCCTGCAAGAATGCATCAAAATCATTTGAGAAGTACTCACCTCCTCCATCTGACCTTAGTCTCTTTAGGCTTCTTCTTGTTTGGCTTTCAATAAGTGCACGATACTTCTTAAAGCAACTGAATACTTGATCTTTGTGCTTCATAAAATATAAGATAGTCTACCTACTGAAGTCATCAATGAAAGGTACATAATACCTTGATCCAGAAATTGAGGCATCCTTACTTGGTCCCCATACATATGTATGGACAAGCTCCAAGTAGTCCTCATGCATGTAGCCTTTCCTTGAGAAGGGTAACTTGTGAGATTTTTCAAACTAAGAAGCACCACATTTATAGATCATGTTTTGCTTGGATACATTGGGTATCCCAAGCACACATTGATCTCTACAAATTTGCTTTAAGGTTCTCTCACCAATGTGTCCTAATCTCTTATGCCAAGTTTCAAGCTCTGACAATGTTTGGTCTTTGTAACTATAAAGTGCAATATTCCTTGTATCTTCAAGTTCAAAAGTAAATAATCTATCTGTCTTTTCTCCTTTGGCAATTCTCTTGAATCCATGTTGAGGATTCTGCACAAATTCTCCATATTTGTTGAACCTGACCTGCAAACCCTTTTCCATAATTTGTCCAACACTCATCAAATTTTTCGTAATTGTAGGTACATATAGAACCCTACTCAACAAATTTCTATTCCCATCAGACGTTTTAATATTTCCTACCTTGATCACTAAGTGCTTGGTGTGTCATCACCTGTTTGTACCTGATGTTTTCCCTTAGGTACCTCAAGGTCAGAGAGAAGAGCTACATTGCCTACCACATGGTTTGAGCATCCTGATTCAATGTTGAAGAGATGGTCATCATTCATACCTTGCTTTGAAGTCATATTCATAATCAGAAGAGAATCATCTTGTTCCTCTGTATACTTTTTGTAGTCTTTCCTTGATTTGTAGCCTCCTTGGTAGTTGTTATTGTAATTTGTATTGTAGTTGTTATTGTAGCTTTGATGATGGTTGAATGTCCCTCTTGATTGTGTATATCCAACTCTTTGGAAACCTCTACCTCTCTGATTTTTGAAGTTCTTGTAACACTCATTTGTAGTGTGATTTGACAAACCACAAATATTACATGGGGAAGAGTTGAAAGGTCTCCCCCTACCTTGCTTACCTCCTCTACCCCTACCTCTTGAGTTTCTACCTCTCCCTGCATAATTGGCTTGAGAGGTTGTACCTTCGTCCTCAATCTTCTTGCTTTTCCCTTTCTCTTTAGACTTGCTTTTATCTGTGTATAGGGCAAAGAGCTATTACCTCTTGATGAATTTCCATTCTTGTTGAGCTTGGCTTCATGAGTAAAGATTTGCCCCATGAGTTTGGTAAGATTTGGAATCTGCATGTCCATGTACAAGTCCATAGCAGTTGTGAAGCTCTCCCATTTCTCATCTGCCTTAATGCCATTGATCTGTTGTCTAACAATTTTCTCTTCTTTGATTTCTTCTCATATGCTTGCCAATTGATCAGTCACATCATTGACTCTGGTCACATACTCTGAGATGCCTTGCTTGGGTTGCTTTCTTTGAGTGGTAAATTCAATCCATAATTGGTTCTTCCTAGCCCTTGTGTTGGAAGAAAAATATGAAGATAGTGTTTCCCAAATCTCTTGGGATGTCTTACACTTCCTTATGTGTGGACGATGAAAATCAGAGATTGAGTTAAGTAAGTATGACCTTGCTAATGCATCCTTGGCACACCATGAATTGATTCTTTCATGCTCCTCTCTTGTAGGTTGTCCTTTGCTTCTGAAAATGGGCATCTCCTCATCTCTTGAGATGTATCCAGAGAGACTCCTTCCTTGCAAGTATGTCTTCATCCTCAAGGACCATGCTTGATAGTTGTTCTTGTCCAATTTATCAATGAAAGAAGGAAGACAATCTCCCATTTTACCTTAATTTTGTTGTGATACCATTGTTGGGAAAGATGGATGGACACTACAAGAAATGAGTAGGTAGTGCAAATTCCTGCTTTGTACCAGCCCTCTTCCACTTCAGATTTGAGTTGTAGGCAGACTACCTCCCACTTCACAATCCAATGAAAACCTCCTATTTTGGTTCACACACTTGCTGCTTGTTAAGCTCAGTGCTTCCAGTACAATAGGAATTAAATAAATTCCTTTTGGAGATATCCAATTAGCTTAAAGATCTAATGATTCCAAGTGAAATCACCTAAAATGGTTAACTATGCACAGAGCAATCAATTTAGCAAGTGTAGCTTTACCCCCGATTTTTAAGGACCTCTGCAGAGAATGACCAGTGACCACTTCGATGGGATTTTCTCTCAATCCACTTAATGGAATGTCTTCAAAGCTTGTCAACACGTAGTAGACTTAGATCGGATTCCAATGAGCTATAGAACATTGAAAATGATGGAGTAATGACTGAGATATGCGCAATACAAAATGCCTTTTTTGAGTGACAATGATAGAGAGATCAACAGATGTAAGCAATGATCTATTGTATTATATGACAATGTTGTACATGATCATTGGCATGATAATCAATGCTCAATGATGGTGAGAAGTGTAGGCTATGAAGTGAGCCTCACTCTCTTACAATATGATCAACTAAAGGCTCGGAAATTGGAGTGATCTAACCGCAAGGTTTTACATTCATGTTTTATAGATGCTTCATTCAAAATTTTAATTTGAATTCAACTTTGGCTCTCACTGAAAAAGTGATCCACTAATCTAGGAGATATTCTCTCTAAGAAACTCGTATTTTTCCTATCCATCTAACTCCATGAGTTTTGTGGCTCTTATAAATATTCCTTCAAGTCCATTTGACTTTTACAAATGGTAGAAGATAAGGATTCCATAGCAATGGTTCTCATGGGTCTTCAATCAATTTCACAATGAAGTCTTCTCATGTTTAGCCAAGTGTGTAGGCTTGGCATTTGCACCAACAATCTTTGTACATTCTAGTGGTTATACATTCAGTATTGTGTGTTGAGCTCCAAGCTTCTTCTTCTTCCTTGTGCTGCTTGCATGCTTCCACAGACATCTAACTCCAACAATTGGTATCAGAGCAGGTTGCCACTTCATCTATGGTGTCGTTGACACCTCTCCAGTTGCAATCTCAGAATTGCACAAATTTTGGTGAGCATACTTAGCGTGTTTCCGAGATCAAAACTGTTGCCCTTTGTGGTACCAAAATCATGATATGAGCTCATTTCGACCTCCGAATGCACTATCCTAGCGTTTGTGTAGGCTATCTCATCTTTTTGTGCCGAAGGTATATACCAGTTTTGGTTCGCCAATATAAGCATCTCGAAGTCTGATACAGGTCTAGTAGAATTTTTTTGGGAAAAATTCAAATTCCGACCAAATGGTACCGAACTTCCACCGGAACTTGTCGAACTTTCACCGAACCAAGTTATACCCTTTCACCGAAAACGGTCTCACTCGATAACACAACTTTATCACCAAAAATGGTCGAATTCTGACAAGATAGTGTCGGAGTAACTCCGCACTGCGTCTCTGTACACTCAGAAGTCACTGTACCTTCTCCAAAAAGTATCGGATTCGCACCAGAATTCACCAGAATCTCATCATGTGTCACCGAACTAGCACTGGAATCACTACTAACTCGCTCCGATCCTTCTGCAACTGGACTTAACTTCTACCACCTAGGGGTGTCCCTAATAAATTTGGAACTGCCCAGGGATGTTGATCTCTCCTATACTTTGGATAGGACTCGCCGGACGAGTAACCGGCATATATCACTTCTTCAACTAGCGGTTACTATTCTCCACTGCTTGCCTTGCATACTGCTCTTCCCTTACTGATTATTCCCAATCTTCCATCTTCCCACAGACGGCACTAGTGTTACACAATATAACACAGGAGCAATAGCATAGAAGATAACAGATATACGAGAATCTCAACAATTTTCTACTAGTAGCAAGTACAAAGATGATGGTGTTGACCACCTGTGCGCTCTCAACGTATAGCTTAAATGGTGTTCTAGAAAACTCTAGATAGGGAGATACAAGGTAGAGGTATGCTGGCTCAATTCGATGTCTCAGGTAGTGCAGAAGTCATGTATATATAGGATCATGGATGGCCTTCCATGGACGGCTATACATGAGTGGTAGAGCGTGGGCGGCCACCCCCCGCGTAATTGCCATACATGGCTTAGGCCGGTTGAACCCACCTAACAAATATAAATGATTTCTAACTTTGACAGGGAATATTCCATGGAATATTCCCTTTACCGTCGTGTCGGGGGCGCTGCCCCCGAACCCCCACCAAGGGGCTAGCTAGCCCCCTGGGACCCCCCCAGCCAGGGGGCCCACTGGCCCCCTTGGACCCCCCTGTCGGGGTTGCTCCCTGCTGCCCCAGACCCCACAATTGGTGACCCTAGTAACTCCCTTTCCTTACAATATCTTACATGGTCAATTATGACCTTCATCCAACATGCAAGTTGGGATTCCCATCAATTGGGTAATGCACACTTGGCTTCTCCTCGTAATGGGGGCCTTACAAAATGTGCATACATTCATGAGGGAACCAGGGCAGCCAACCACCCATTACGTGCCACCACAGCTGCGACCCAACCAGCAACAGGGATACCGAAACTATCGAGGACCGCGAAGTAACAACTTTAATCAAAATCGATGGCAGACAGGTACATCGGCGGAAAGTACCTCTCTCCCACCCCCTCGGTGCCATTTTTGTGGCGAGGTTGCCCATATCCGTAGATTTTGCAAGGAAGCAGTAGAGTACGAAAAAAGGAAGAAGGAATGCCAAAATCCAATGACTAACATGGTCTATATTTCCCTAGTTGAGTCACAAGCAGCCGTAGTTCAAACAAGATCAGGTAAACAGTTGCAACCAGCAGCTGCAGTTTTCGAGCCTGGAATTCGTGAGCAGTAGCGGATGTTTGCAAAGGCTAGTCAATGGACAGCTAAGGATTCGAATGTGTTTCCTGATCCAATTCCGGTAACAGAGGTCCCTCTGCCACAGGCAAGATCGAATGAACATAATTCTACCCCAACAACATTAGAACCACCACCAGAATCGGTGATAACTACAACCCAAACAGATCATGTATGGGACGTCCTATCTAAGGCTTCAATCACACTCCCTTTGGGACAGTTGCTCGCCTTAGTTCCAGGAGTAACACAACAATTCCAATAGCAGGTTAGTCCCGGACCTTCATGTACTCCGGCGACTGCGACCATACAACCGGAGATGGATTCTACGGTGGATCATTCAGTCCCATTGATCACCGTTTGGTATAAAAACCAGAAGATTACCCAAGTTCTAATTAATGGCAGGTCTGGTGTGCATATTGCAACAACTGCACTCTGCAAGAAATTGGGTTGGACCCAAATTGAACCTGTACAATTTTTTGTGTGAATTGCGGACCAATCCAGAGTCCAAGTTTGTAGTCTTGGATGTACCCGAATCTAGCCTCGACTACAACTTACTCTTTGGTCGACCATGGCTCAAGCAAGCCAAAGTCGTACAAGATTGGTAAGCTCAAGAGTTAATTTTTAAAGACAATCATTGGAAATATGTAGTTACATTGGATGCTATGCAACCTTGTGATCTTCATGCACGACCATATGTAGCAGAGCCAGTCCATATGTTGGATGGGCTATCTGATGATGAGAAGGAGGCTTTCCTCAAGACCAATAAGGATCTGATCCCATTAGGTACTGTGGATTTACAGTCGATAGCAGACAATTGGAGTCCGGCAGCTTGTACGATCGTACCAATGACCGGAGAAGCAGAAGCCGATGATGGCCTAGCAATGGATGAAGCAACCTTACAACAACTGTTTCACCCAGCTGATGATTTGGTGAAACCTCGCCAATTTTATGTACCGGAGGATCAATTAGTAACGTACAATTTGGGTGACACGGTCAACCCGAGACTAGTAAAAATTAGGGCAGGATTAGCAAAGAAATTCCAAGATGATTTGGTACAACTTCTGTGTGAATTCTGAGATGTTTCGCTTGGGATTACAGAGACATGAAAGGTCTTGACCCACAGATTTATTAACATCGGATAGTGCTCAAACCGGATGCGAGGCCAATCAAACAATCTAGTTACAGAATGAATCCTAATTATGCGGCAGAGGTGAAAGCTGAACTTGAGCGTTTATTGAAGATGGGATTTATTGTACCAATTGAGCATGTTGAGTGGATCTCTCCAATAGTGATCGTTTCAAAGAAAAATAAACAGTTGCGTATCTGTGTCGACTACCAGAAACTCAATGCCGCCACTATACCGGATCCGTTCCCCCTCCCCTTTCTAGATACAATGCTCGACAGGGTAGCAGGTCACGAAATGTATTCTTCTCTGGATGGCTACAGTGGATATAATCAAGTGAGAATGGCAGAACAGGATATACCGATGACAACATTCATCACTAATTGGGGTGTCTATGCTTGCACCGTAATGTGGTTCAGTTTACGGAATGCCCTGAGTACATTCCATAGATGTATGCAGGAAGTCTTTTCACCTTACTTGATGACGTTTATGCAAGTATATTTGGATGATTTTTCCTTATTTGGTGCCACTTTGACGCACCTGTATCATTTACGGTGCTGTTTTGAAAAATGCTGAGAGTATTGGTTATGTTTGAATCCTACCAAATCAGTTTTTGCGATCTCCTGTGGCAAACTGCTTGGTCATATCATTTCTAAACAAGGAATACAGGTTGATCCGGATAAAGTAGCAGCCGTGTTGGAGGCACCAGTCCCAAAGACACCGAAAGAGGTTATGCGTTTTCTTGGCCAAATCCGGTGGCATGGTAGACATTTACGGTGGTTAGCTCATTTAGCGACACCACTTAATCGGCTTATGACTAGCGCTCCGTGGAAGTACAAATGGACTCAGGAGTGCCAAAGTGTATTTGATCGGTTGAAGGTCTTATTGATGCAGGCCCCGATCCTGCAACCTCCTGATTGGGAACGACTGTTCCATGTCTTCGTGGATGCGTTAGATATTGCGATTGGTAATGTCCTCATGCAACAAATTGATAACTGGTTTCGGCCTGCGAGCCGCCGATTAGCTCCTACGAAGAGAAATTACTCTGTGATAGAACGAGAATGTCTTGGTTTGGTATACCCTGTTAAGAAATTTTGGCATTACTTGCTAGGCCGCAAATTTACTTTCCATGTGGATCATGCTGCACTGGTGTACTTGGTTTGGCAGCAGTATTTAGGTGGTAGATTGGCAAGATGGGTTTTACTATTACACGAGTTCGATTATGATGTTATTCATCGAACCGGCATAGCACATGTCTTGGCAGATTTCCTATCTCTACTGGATTTCGGTGAGTCTCCGATAGGTGTTGATGACACTACACCGGCGATTTACGTCACCGAGACAACTTCTGAAGAATCTTCAAAACCTCTTGTTTCTCCTACATACTATGATATGTTACTAACTTTTCTCACTGACGGTTGTCTCCCTCCTAATGCTCTCGTTACTCTGCGCTGAAAAATTACAGTCTACAGTTGACGCTTCCGGTTGATTGTGGGTCAACTGTATTACATAGATCATACTGGTGTCTTGCTCAGATGTATCCCTCCACATGAAGCAAAATTAGTTATTGCCATGGCTCATTCATTACCCTCTGGAGGACACTTCGCAGCTGATCTTACTCACCGAAAAATTCTGCAAAGTGGGCTATGGTGGCCTACAATGTACAGAGATGTGGTTCAATTTGTGCAGCAGTGTGATGTCTATCAACGGTCTGGACAGCCCTTGCAGCGACACTTCTTTCCCTTGCAACCTGTCTTACCTCTGGAGCCTTTTCAGAAGTGGGGTCTAGATTTTATTGGCCCAATAACACCACCAGCGACCCTCACCAACAATCGATACATATTGACTTGTACAGATTATGCCACTAGATGGGCGGAAGCTTCGGCTTTACGTTCTGCCACATCTGTTTCGGTGGCCAAATGTTTGATGAAGGATGTTTTCCCTCGATATGGATTACCTCTGGAGATAGTGATGGACCAAGGAACACATTTTGCAAACAACTTAATGCAAGTACTGACTCAGACTTTTCAGATTATGCATAAATTCAGCTCACCATACTATCCACGTGCTAATGGTCTGGCTGAAAGTACCAATAAGTCTGTGTTGAATATGCTTCGCAAATTGATCTTGGAATCTCCGGAACGTTGGAATCTACTCTTACCTGCCGTATTATGGGCATACCGGACCACGTACAAAGTGGCAACCGGAACAACTCCGTTTAAACTTGCTTATGGATTGGAAGCTATTGCGCCAATGGAAGTAGTGATACCGAGTCTACGTGTTCCATTATCTCAGAAATTGCTATCGGAAGAATCTTTTCCATTTCGGTTGGATACGCTCTGCTTATTGGATGAACAACGCTGGGAAAGTTTCCTGATTCTTTAAGAAGTTCAGCTTCGTCAAGCCCGTACTCATGATCGTTTCCTCCAAACCCCTGTCTTTACGGTTGGCCAACTTGTTTTATTCTATAATGCTAAAGCCAACAAATCTGCTGGAAAATTTAAATTATGGTGGTTTGGTCCATACCGGATTGCTGAACAAGTGGGACCAGTAACTTTTTGGTTGGTGACCTTAACAGGTGTTCTCCTTCCAAAAGTGATTAATTGTTCTAAACTTCGCCCATATCACCAACCGTCTGATAACCTATGACGTATACTTAGTCTTTTTCGAGTGTCACTTGTTTTTCTTTTGTTCCCCGTATTTCGGTTGAGCATTGATCGTAATTTCCTTGTTTTGGTATCTAAATATGATTAATCGCCGCCCTGTGTTACTGTTTTTGTTCATGCATGCATGCCGTAATTATGAAGGATCTCCCTCCAATACGGTGTTATGATTAGGTTTTTGTTGCCTAATGTTTCCCGTGCTCTTACTTAATCTTGTTTTTTCTACCAATAATCCCTATTGTGTTTGTGTGATTGTGCGTTCTGTGTATTCTGTGTTCTCGTGATTACTTGTGCGCCATGGAAGCACTCGCGAATGTCGCAACCTTCCATGCAGGCCTCACTCCAGAAGTGAGTGAGTATTTGCGCACTCGTGGTCTGTTGGCCTTCGCTGAATTGCCCTGGCATTCAGTGGAGTGTCATCCATTCCACGCGCAAATTATTTCTGCTATTGCCGCCACACCTGCTACAGAGCAGTGTTGGCCTGTTGCTTGTTTACCATCTCGTGTAGTCATTACTTTAGATACGTTTGCTGAAGCTTTTCGACTCCCTCGAGAAGGATTGGAGATGGTCCACTTCTTTCCGTGAACACCATGAAAGAATTGTTCCCCCGGTACTCATCTAATGAGTATGCCATTCTTTGCAGGCCTGAATCAGAGCGTACAGCTCTGCAATTTTTGGTAGCCACCTTGAATTTACAAAAATGCACATATGGTTTTTCTCAACCATTGTATTCAATGATAGATACTACGTCCCGTGAGCTTGTAAATTTCACATCTTTCTTTTTCTGACGTATTCACCGTGATTGCGTGACGGTTACGAAGCAAATCGCTAAGGGTGACCTTCCTCATTCCCGTTTATCCCATATCCTCACTTTCCTCTTTCCGATGATCCAAGCCGCGCAACCTCCTCCAACCGCTCCCTTCTTGTTACATGAAGAATCTACTCAAATGCTCGAGGACGAGGATGATGACGATGAAGATCTGCTTCAACTATTTCGCCGAAAACGCAGATGTGCTAGCCCCTCTAAAAATCAGGTGCAGAGATCCACTGTCGGTCACGAAACTGAAGTCTTCCATGACACTGCCACATCTCTTCATGTAGAATCATTCGTTCCCTCTTCTCCACTCAACCAGCAGGAACATGGTGCACACCTCGAAGAATCCGAAGAAGTCTCATCTCGGGTGGACTCTCATCAGTAGGATGAGGAAACTGTGAAGGAGATCGTCGGTGAAATCATCACAGAAGTAATTGCTAATGCTGAGTGCAGTGATCGCAAACACTGAGGTGACGAGTCAGAATGTGACCGGCATAGTCCTGGTGCAGAATACTCTTATCCCCCTTCCTCCGCTAATTAATCCTGCTGAACCTATTGCCGTACGTCCTAGTGCAATCTCCAATGTCATTCGCGAAGCACCCACTCCTCCATCCTCTTCTCCCGATTACTCTCTACCACCCTCCCCTCATCTGCTTTCCGCCTCTTTATCACAACCCCCTCCTGCTCTTTCTCCTCCGCCAGTAATGTTCACTGAATTGAATCTATGGGTCACCTCCGGATTCAATTTTCTCAGCAATTACCTCTTCAAATGAAGCTGGCAACCGAGAATATCCGGTAGGAATTACAAGGCAAAGTCAATTTGCTTGAAGCAGACATTGCTCCGTTGCAGGAAGAAGCCAATGCAGTCAAAGCAAAGAACCATGCTTTGCAGGTTCAGCTTCAACAACTCCAAGCACGGATCGCAGAGCAGGACAGCCTGATTGCCCAAAGCGATGCAACACTTGCTCAGTTAAATGAAAAATATGTTCTTTTAGCCGCTCGCGATGAAGAAATAAAGCAGTTAAATCAATTGGTGTAGGATAAAGACGATGTTAGAATTGCTCTGGGCAACTTATTGGAAGAAACTCATGAAGATCTCGTACTCGTGACACAAAAAGGACAGGAAATGGTAGATTTGGCCATGCAGAATACTGAAGAATTAAAGACCATGACTGCCAAACTATTTCAGAAGAGTCGTGAATTGGAAGCAGAGATAGGCCGGACGCTTCAAATAAAGAAGGAGATGGAAGGTATTATGAAAGAAAGGGATGCATATTACAAAACCATCCAATATCAAGCTTAGGAGCTAGAACGCAGAGAAAAGCAGCTAGGCATTCAAGTAGAAAGATTATCGCGAATTGATGCCCAAATTGTGGATATAAAGCAGCAGAGAGATGCTGCATTAGCTAATGAATTTTATTTACAAGAAGCATTTTTGCAGACGCAGACCGATGAACTGATGAGTCAAATTATTACGGCAAGTTCAGTCAGAACAGACGCACAACTGGTAGAGCCAGACACATTGAAGATTATGCTAGATTCCCTGAAACAAAAGATCACCCGAACATTTAAATTAGCTAGAGCACTGTACATACAAGGCATAGTTGATGAGCCTTAGTTCTCTTTTTCTTTGCGGGTTCGAGTCCACCGTGCATGCCAGTGTAAGGTCGCCGGAATTGGATTG
Organism: Ceratopteris richardii; assembly: GCA_020310875.1. Lineage (NCBI taxonomy): Eukaryota > Viridiplantae > Streptophyta > Polypodiopsida > Polypodiales > Pteridaceae > Ceratopteris > Ceratopteris richardii. Next base: position 22,095,554 of record CM035431.1, on the reverse strand, counting down.
TATTTTTCATATATCGCACGCACCAAAAAGGCATAGCGAATAGATGTAACTTTCACCCATTCATGAAAAGGCATTATGGTGATTCTTCGGCAGGGAGAGACGAGTTTGCCAGATTTCTGTCTGGGCAACCGTGCTGAGAAGATCATATGCAGATTTACAGAATTCTTAAGTACTGTATGATGTTCATTGAATTGCAGTATTAAGTATTAACACAGTAATGTTACATTCACATTAATAAGTCTGTGCGACTGTGTGATTGTTAACTCGCACGATAAGTTTACTGAGTAAAGATAATCATAACCGAAAAAATAGTAACTGTGTAGCGGAAGTTGTTGCCTTGAAAGTATCATTACTATTTAGTGGAATAGTTAATTTGGGAAAATTAAATAAAGGGCCTCTGCATTGTCAAACCCCTAACCATCCCCAAGAACCCGAAACGAGATTAAAAGCGACTTGGCAGAATTGCTTTTAACATAAGATTCTGTTGTACCATATTTTCTCTTCCTTAGAACTTTGAGAACATAGTGCTCTAAGTTACCACCATTTTATCATGGTTTTAAGAGAGAAAATTTTTGTATTACTACTTTAAGTCTATGGCCTTGCTGATTAGGCATGCCATGGGTTTTTATGGAATTTAAACTTCCATAAGAGGGATTTTTTGTTTTAAGGTAGTTCAAGAAGTTATGATTATTTGAACTAAGCCAAACTTAAAGGAACTCAATGGTTTATAGTGGCCAATTGGCCTTATCACCATTCTTCCTAGAAACTAATAAAATCAAATCCTACTTAACTTCAAGAACTTAATCTCCCTCTCTACTCAAAAACCCATGTAATATATTCCAAATGCATCGTTTAGTGTATGCCAAAACATTTACACCTTTATTGGAAAAGGTGTTGCATGCATAAGGTTCAGAAATTGAACCCCTCCTTAAAGCATGCAAAAGTTCCAATTCAGAACTTTGTTCATCCAATAGATGGTGCAAAATTTCCATGAAACTTAGTATATGCAAGTTTCAACAATGCATTAGATGCATTCTTCCTAACCACGACCATTTTAAAGCACCTCCAATATTTCTTTTCAAAGCAATGAACTTGATGCATAGTGCACTTATTTCCATGATTGATTGTCGATGTGACTACAAAAACTAGGCCACCTAAATCTATGCATCCACTTCTGAGTCATGTCTATTAGGACATGCACTGTATGTTCTTTAATTTGCAAAGAAAAGAAAAAGGTGCAAATATTTACCTGGAAATTAAGCTTTGTCCATCCCGTGGTTTTATTTGAGTGTTCCCATGGTGATGAAGTAGGCTTTGGCCATCCCATCTTGTCCATCATTGGATTCCTTCTTGGGCATTTTGATACTTACTTGTGTGCCCATATGTGTGGATTTACCTTTGTAATCATGCATTTATGCATGCATTTTAAGGGGTGAAATCTATATGCATAGTTAATGGATGCAATGCGCATGCCTCCATAATCCTTGGCAAAGGAACCTTTCAAAACAAATCATGCCCTCCTAACTATATGTACTAGCATATAAAGCCAGTCTTCATGCAAAAGAGATTTATGCATAAAATATCCACTCATTCATGTATAAAATTTCACGGAATTTGTGAGAGAAGAAAATAACTAACTCTTTAACCCTGTTCTTTCCATGATCTTGGTGAAGAGTCTATCCTGCCTTTGAATTTTGTCCCATGGAACTTCGTTCCATAGTTTCTCTCACGCCTTTCAAAATATCTTACAATGAAACTACACATTAGTGAGTTTATTCATATATAATAAAAAAAAATAGCTCATACGAGCAACATTATAGCAAGTAAACCCATATGCAATATGTAAAATGAGATTAACAAATGTATAAACTTATGTTCTCGGATTTCTAATGCAAAGAAATAATGGGAAACTCCATGCATCGATAAAAAATTGTCAAATAGGAGCTAGAGGTGTGCTCTTCATCTCGTCTCTCCCACTTAGCTTGTTGCTGCGCTTCGCAGTAACAAAAGGTGGCAGAAGAAGAGGAACATTGTCGGGAAGTAACACCTCTTCGTTCTCGATCCTTTCTTGCTGCAGATGAAGAAAATACATGCTAGGAATCAAACGAGGCCTTGTTCACAATCGATATTGGAGGCTCACGTCCTGAGGCTGAAAACACCTTTACGTCGCTCCTAGATAACAATGCCAAATCATCACTCTTGCCGCAGCTGTTGCAGCAGGATGCGGAGGCATTCGTGCCCCCGATCTTCAATCATTCGAACTACTGACTATGGCCCCCTGTCGCCTCAACATAGCCCTCTAACATCTACCTATGAGGGAGGCGAACCATCTGAGATTCATGATGGTTGTCTCAAGATCTTGAACAAAACTGTGCCGCAATGGAAAATAGATGAAATGTTTCAACCCATTTGGATGATGAGGTGAGTTAGCAGAACGATCCTACGACTGCATCAATCTACTATCACGTACGAACTGTAGAAGATGTGAGGAGTTGTCGATTAAGGGAAACATATCCCATATAGTGGATATGCGCCAATTTTAGGCTCTTCATATAGCGAGGTCGCAGTGCGTTGCCATCGGAATCGAAGAGAATGAGTTCGCGTTCGTTCTTCTCATGCATGCCCGTGAGCTGCTCCGTGATGAGTGGCGCTTAGTTCTTCTCACGCACACCCATTGGTTTGGGTAGATGTCTACGTACGGGGAGGCTCACAAGATGTTATTTTGTCTTCTTCAAGAAAGAAGAAGGAACTCTCAGCTCGGCAAGCTAACATGAACCACGAATCTCATATTCGAAGATCATCAATATAGGTCAAATCTTCTGTGGAGATGAACTTCAAAAAGTCCTAGCTCTGATACCACTGTTGTCAAAGGACTCCATAGCCTTCACACAACTAAACTAAAGACTAACTAGCAAGGCCACACACTCGGAAGAGAGATGTCTTTCCACCCAACCAACCCCTGCAATATATAGCTCCAAATCCAAGGGGTTAAGTCCCTCTCAAGGGGACATGTTTACCTTCCATCACATGGGTCCCTAAGGTGTTCACATGGTTTCCAAGCTTAGGAAATCACATGAAATCACATAGCTTCTAAAAGAAGACTCTCCAAGTTCTCACGTACAAACCAAGTGGCTAGGAGAAGCTTCCAATCAAGCCTAAGGTACTCAACCTTAGACAATTAGCCCTAAGGTTCAAGACCCATCTAAAAGGGGTAAATAAACAATAAATCCCAAGGGTTTCACACCTAGAAACCCAAGGGTTCTACCCCTCAGACCCATGTAATTACACAACAGACCAACACTAGACTGTTCACCTGTAAAAAGAGGCAGCAAAGTATCATACATGTCTTTCGAGTTAACATATGTCTCCTTAGTACATAAAAGCAATGGCTGAATAGCATCTTCCATAAAAACAACATCACGGCTAACCAAAATGTGTTTAGTCTATGGATGATACAGACGATAGCCTTTACTTTCAGAACTGTACCCAATAAAAATACATTTTATTGCTTTATCATCCAAATTTTTATGATGTTGTTCAGGCACTAATGCATATGCCAAAAAACCAAAAACATGCAGATGAGCAACAGATGGCTTGCGATCATGCAAAGTCTCATATGGAGTGATAGAATGCAGTGCTTTAGTGAGACACCTGTTAAGTACATATGCTGCACAGATAACAACCTCAAGCCAAAAACTATGTGGTAAGGCCTGACTCTTGACCATACACCTCGCCATCTCCATGAGTGACCTATTCTTCCATTCAACAACTCCATTCTATTGAGGTGTATATGACACTCTACATTGGTGTTTTATGCCACGTTTAGCCAGAAATTAATTAAAATAAGAAGACATATATCCCCCCCCCTCCATCAGAACCGAGGGTGCCCATTTTACATGCTGACATATTTTCATCCAAAACCAGAAACTCTTTGAAGCACATAAACACTTCAGACTTTGCTTTGAGTTAATATATACATGCATACATGGAAAAATCATCAATGAAAGTCACGAAGTAAAGATAATTTCCAAAAGAGGGTGTCTGCATAGGACCACTGACATCGCTATGAACAAGTTGCAATTTTTGAGTAGCCCAAACTGAACCATCTCTTGGAAATGAGGAATGCTTCATTTTGCCCAAAATAAAACCTTCACATACATGTTTACCGGGTGTCTCAAGTTTGGGCAAAGAAGACACCATTTCAGATTTCTATAGGCATAGCAAACTAGCAAAGTTCAGATCACCAAAGCGTGCATGCCAAAGCTTTGCATCTGACACCGCCTGAGAATCATGTACTGCACATGCCAAATCATTTATACAGCCCACGACATAAAATGCCAAAAGCAATAATAACATCACCATTTGACAGATCATGAATGGTACATCTGTCATCAACAAATTTCACAATCAAGCCAATCTTGGCTAATGCAGAAACTGATCACAGATTCTTCTTGATCCCTAGCACAAATAAAGCATCTGACAGTATTCCCTATAGGGGCAGGCTCGAGTGAGGAGAAGAAATTATGCAGTGAGGTTATATGTTTGGTCACCCCACTATCAAAGTACCAAACATCTGAGTCTACTACAAACATGCACTACTCATGAGAAGATGGGTCAAAACTGCAAACAGTAGTAAACTCCAATTCTTCATCCTACACAAGGTTAGTAGACTTTGTTTTTGGAGTAGAGGTGTCTGCAACAACCATTTCAACCTCTTTTTTCTTTGCCTCTTTTGCAGCCAGTTTAGGGCAGTTCTTTATGATATGATCATTTCCTTTATAGTACTTGCAAAACAATTTCTTCTCATCTTTGTCTTCCTTCTTTGAATGTGGAGAATTAGCAGATTTTTGCTTACTAGTTGAAGAGCTCCATTTTCCTTTGCCCTTCTGACTAGCTAGGAAAGCTTGATTTGCAATACACATAATGGACCTGTTCTACCTCAAGTGATCTTCCTGCAATAGAATAGAGACTAACTCCTCAAATGACAAGGCATTTGGATTGCCCTTCATCATCAACCAAAGAGCCAAAGCAAAACTTTGATATAAATCAGGAAGACCATTCAGAACGGTCTGCACGAGTGAGCTATATGGTATAAGTTCATCAGAAGAAATCAACTATTCCTTCAAGTCTTTGATCTTTGTTAGAAAATTGTCCATAGAATCATCTTCATTCATGTGCTCACTCTCGAATTGTTTTCGGAGGTAAGCAACACGAACCTCATTCCTAGCTTGCTACAATGTGGTAAGTGTATCCCAAGCATCCTTAGCTATTTTGCAAGAGTGAATGTGAGGAATAATGGCACGTTTGACAGACAAAGCTATCAATGCATATGCCTGAGCCTCTCTGCCATCCCAATGAATCTACTCTATAGTAGGTGCAGCAGAAACCATAGCACGAACAAGAATCTATAGATTATCATCAGCTTCGACCCCATCTCCATCATCTCCAATACCTGTATTTGCAGTACCTGTATTTGCAGGTGTAAGAGGACGTCTTTCAACACCCTACACAATATTCCACAGTCCTTTTGCAACCAATACATGTCGCATCATATAAGCCCATAACAGGGAGTTGGTACCATCCAACTTATCCTCAACAGCCAACATACGGAATACATCATTGCTTTCAGCCATGGCTAGTGACTAAAATACCTTGATGCAAAAAATTGATTGTATCTCAAAAAGTTGAATAGAACTGCCCAGATGAATTCTGTTAAACCTGTAGTAGACTTTGAGATGCTTATATTGGCGAGCTGGAACTATTATATACCTTTGGCACAAAAAGACAAAATAGCATTCACAAGTGCTATGATAGTGCGTTTGGAGGCTAAAGCTATTTTGATCTCTGAAACACCCTGAGTATACTCACCAAAGTTCATGTGATTCTGAGACTGCAATGGGAGGAGTGTCAATGACACCCTAGATGAAGCGGCAACCTGCTCTCATACCAACTATTGGAGTTAGGCGTCTGCGGAAGCATGCAAACAACACAAGGAAGAAGAAGAAGCTTGGACCACAAGACACAATACTAAATGTATTACTAGAGAATGTACAAAGATAAGTAACCCATTAGGGCAATAGGCATATATACAAGCCGGGGGAAAAAACCTCCTAAAGAGGGAAAAAGTGCCCCGGCGGTCCTAGTGTGTTCACACACATCACTACCTAAATATATCAACATCTTCTAGCCATTATATGATCCACACTCTTAAATAAATTAACTTGACTAAGAAAAAAATATAAAAGTAAATAAAATATTACATGCTTGTCCATACATAACATTGAGCATACAATTTACACATTATGCAATCAGAGAGCTCTCTCTAAGGTCTCCAATAATACTCTGCTTGATTGTGTTTCTCATTTGGAGTATGAAATCATCAAAGAAGGAGAAGTTTTCATATTATTAGTATCTAGATGGGTTTTAATGTCTCTTTTCAACAAAGATGGAACTCGGCTATTGGCAAATTTAAGGGGAAACTGTTTTCCTGGTATCATAGTCAAAGTTTTATTGCGCATAGAACTTTTTTCTTAATCATTATATGCTTCCCATCCTAAGTCATTTCTTGGACTATTGACAACTTACAGAAAAGTTGATGAATGAGGTGATTGTTCAGTCTAGAGTTTTTATGGGGTGGAAACTCTCAACATAATAAAATAGCTAAGGTTGCTTGGTTTACTTCTTGTTTACGTGAGTCTAAAGGTGGGTTGGGTATTTTTTGTCCTACTAAAATGGCGGATAACTTAGTTGCTAAGTGGATTCTCAAGTGTATATCTAGCTATGACCTCTAGAACTTCCTTCTCCAAAGGAAAGTGCATCTCTTTTTTGTTAAAAACTATAAAGCTTGGGTTAATACTATTCTTGGGATATCATTGTCTCACCTCGGTTTGGTAGTTCCTTGTTTTGTAGGGTCTGGAATGCTTGGATGAAGGTTAAGCTTAGTTGTACTCCTAAAGTTGATTTCACTAACAACATTAGCTTTCTCATACAGGAATTCCCCTAGCATGGTTCATTGTGTCTATGGCATAGTAATTCTCTGTCTATCAAGGAACATAAATGCTTCAAAATGGGATTTAGGACTTGGCAAAAAATTTTGGTGGTGAGTTGAGGCCGAATTCCTTTTTCAATTCCATGCCTAACTTGTCTATTGCCTGTCAATAGTTATTATGCAAGTACAAAAGGATTTTGGAAAGGAGAACGGAGATTTGTCATATGAAGAAGTTGGGTCTAGAAGAAATTACTAAGGACATGATGCTCAAATTCAAATCCTGTAAAGGGAGTGTTTCTAGAGTAGCTGGGAAGCTAAATTGTAGATGGAGATTGAAATGTTCTAATGCTTAATGGAGGTATAGGTTCAGAAGGTATAGGCTCATCTTGCATCATGGAGTCTTTAGAGATAGCAAGGTTAGGATGATAAATATTAATGAAGGTCTATGTTCTTATTGTGGCACGATGGAGGATTTAACCCACCTCTTTGCGGATTGCTATCATGCAAAGAGATTTTGGCCACCCTTGTAGCATGTGCAAGAATAAATTTGGTACTCTTGAGATTAATGAGATTCTCCTTGGTTATTGTGAGAGGATGGACATTGTCTTATGACATATATGGAGAGACAATACCTTATGGTATATATGGCTCAACATGAACCAAAAGCTTCCAAATTCTAGAAAAAATATATTTTTGTACTCCCTTAATTTTGTATAGGACTAGCATCCAAAATTTCCAAGCTATCTCTGAAGTCCCTATGGTTGACTTCAAGCTAACCAATGTTCTACATGATACCCACTACAATAACTCGAGAGAAACCCTGTTACCCTATATTCCAAACAAAGATTCCTTATGGTTTTTTCTTTGTAACATGAAGGGTTTTTTGATTAGGATCCTGTCCGTGCACCATTTGTAACAACCTTCATTGATATACTCATCTTTCATTGTTTCTTAAAAAAAACTATATAGAAATTACATGTGATTTTTCATGCTTGTAAGGAGTGAAACTACACCATTCGTAACAACCTTCATTAATATATTCATCTTTCCTTTTTGCTTTAGAAAAACTATATAGAGATTACATGTGATTTTTCATGCTTGTAAGAAGTGAAATGACAGAGATGGATAAATGCGATAAATACATGCATATATATATAAATAACTACACATGTCTATATACATATGTACTATATACATACATGTGGTGAAGAAAGGTAGAACTCACCTACATGTAGATCAATTATCAAGGATCCTGATGGGGAACCAATATAGAAAGCCACCAAACTTGACAAATTCCAATGTCCTTATGTTAACATATGGACCTCACTCTAGGAAATCCTCATGTGAAAAGGACATTCATGAGAGCATAAATCAATTTATGACATATGTATCATCCCTATAAGTCAAATGTGTTGTAATATTGTATTAAGAAGGAGGAAAACAAGGAATATTCATTAGGGCAAAAACGACTGAAAAGGGGCCGTTTGCTAATGATGGATTAAGGAGATCAACAAACAGTGGCTTTCCATGTGTACAATAATATAAAATTCCTATCTCTTTTAATCCTACAAAGAAAGGAATTTTTTAGTAGATATGCTCTAAAAGCATTTTTGAGGCGATGGAACTTTTTATTCCATGTAGAATGTTTCTCTTTTCATACAAAAATGCATATTTTTGCACACCATACAATGCAAATCTTTACGTTTCCAAGAGACCAAAAGAGTTTTGAAGAAACAAAATATTTTGCGTTTACAAAATTCAATGATTTTTTTGACACACTTGATACATCAAATCAAGAGTTTGTGAGTCTCAGTTTTCCATGTGTATATCAAATTTTTCTATCTATAAATACTCGCGAAGTTTGTGAGTCTCGGTTTCTTGCTTTGATCTTTCTCTATTATTTCTTTAAGTTTTCGAATGGCTTCTACTTGTGGTCATCCTTCCAATTGTGTACCCTCATGTCACATTTACAACAGAAAAGAGGATTCCTTATGGAAACCTCTTTCTATGCAGTTAAATGATTGTGTAACTATGCTTCCTTGTTGTAGAGGTGCCCATAAAGTGAAGCCAGCTGAAAGAGATGATACAAAAAATCATTGGAACGGTCATATTCTCATATTGAAATTAAGAAGACATGGCTAGTTTGCAAGAGTTTATAATCTATACACTGCTAAGGATCTGGTGCTAAATAATCATATGCATTTCCCATCACCCTAAGTGAAGTTTAACAATGCTCTTTAATAATTTTCAGCTATTTTTGTTTTATAAGATATCTGTTTTCATATTGCAGATATTTTTCCTTTCAATGTTCAAGAGTGGCAACATGTTGAATGTTTAACAGGAACATTCAAAGCTCTTCATGAGGACTATGCAAACAAATGTGTTACATTTTTCAATAGCATTCAATTATTTGTCTATTTTGTAGAATATCAGGTTGCCTCAGGAAGGAATGCATATGGAAATCTTGTACACTTGCCCACTGCTTGCATCTCTTCACTAGATTGGGAACCTCTTGATCAATCAAAAGGTACAAGTTTTCTATGCAAGATGAAAGACAACATTCAAAGGGCAATGTCAACAAGCCTGAATTTTTTTGAAGGATTAGGATTTAATGATTTTTGCCTCTTCACATTTTTATAGCATGCTCTAAATACTTGTGATTACAAAAAACAAAACCATTATGGTTGGATAGGAGAGTTTCAATTTCAGAGATTGAATATGTTTTCAGTAGGGAGTGGGATAACAAAGAAGTTCAAAAACTAGGTGACATCATTTTATGTAATGTTATTACAAATTCTCTTTCAATTTCATATCAAATATCTAGACAATCTCTAGTGTTAGGATATGACTAAAGAAGGTGGAAGAAAAGCTCAGAGCTTGAACTCTCCACAATTTGAGTTAGAATTACTCATGCATCCAGATTTTCAATCGAGGAAACTAATTGTCACTGCAAATTGGAAACTTAAAAATGTTAGAGAGAAGATTAAAGGATCGATCTGATGCAGCTATTCTCTCTGGTAGGCTATTTTCTCTCTCCTAGAGACTAGAGTCATCAATTTTGGTAATAATATATCTATTTAATAAAAAAATTTAGGACGAAAAAAAAGTGGTGTAGCATATGTTAAGTGTAACAAAGTAAGTCTGTGATCTAAGGGTCTGACCGGTTCAGACGAATCTGAAATCAGACACATTTTGGTCATCCGTGTGTATGACCAAACATCCCGAGTTTAGACTTACTAGGAGCTCTTGTGCTCTTGTGAACAAGTCATCCACTTAGCTTAGTGGTTAAGTCTCAACGATGTGAAGGAGGAGGTCTTGGGTTCAGTCCCCATGGGGCACATGGGGAGAGTATTTTGCCCAAGGAGATCTAGAGCCTTCTAGAAGCATCCACTTGAGTTAACTCGAGTTAACTGGGACACTTGGCACACATGTAGTTACATGGCTGACACTTGGATGGTTAGTATCCACCTGCCCAAGAAGGCAGCCCCCTAGAGAGAGCTATATATAGAGGCATTTGGTTGGGAGGAGATTCATCTCTCTAGCACGTGGTGGTCATAATCTTTAGGTTGTTGCATTGGTATCAGAGCCTAGGCAGTAGGCTTGGGAAAGGTGGATTGACCTAATGGCCTCTAAAAAGGCGCTTGGGCATCCTTTATATGAAAGGGTACAAAGTAGCGCATGTCGCTTTCACAAGTTATCCTAACAAAGATTGAAGTGTATCTCTCAATCGGTAGGTCGGATAGAGGCATGTAATATACCATTGGAAAGCTCTAGCAACAAACTCTCCAAATCTGATGAGATAGCTAGAATGTGCAAATCCCTTGGGAAACCATGGGTGGCACATGATTGAGGGTTCAAGATACCAAACATGGGTGAGAAGAAGGTTCAAGATTGAGGTCGAGAACAAGGGCCCAAGATACCAAGGTTGCAAACAAGAAGGTTCAAGACACCAAGGTTGAGAGCAAGGGTTCAAGAGACCAAGGTTGCAAACAAGGTTCAAGAAATTGTGCAAGGTTGAGGACATCAATTCAAGGGTACCTACAGAGTTCAAGGGGTTGGTCATCGAGGCTAGAGGGATACAAGAGTAGATCATTGAGGACAATGATTCAGCAAGGGGGGAAGAATGCAATAAAGTGATAGGTAGGAGATGGTTGAACCACACCCTTGACAAATAGGAGATGGTTGAACTACACCCTAAGAGAGAGGATTAGGAAGTAATCCTCAACCATGGCTTTTGGGGCAAGTGCTTAGCCCATCACATTCCTAACCAGGAGGTTGTGAGGTTGGAGATGGTTGAACCACACCCTTGACACAAAGGAGATGGTTGAACTACACCCTAAGAGAGAGGATTAGGAAGTAATCCTCAACCATGGCTTTTGGGGCAAGTGGTTAGCCCATCACATTCCTAAGCAAGAGGTTGTGAGTTCAACCATCTCCTACCTATCACTTTATTGCATCCTCTCCCCTTGCTGAATCATTGTCCTCAATGATCTGCTCTTGTATCCTCTAGCCTCGATGACCAACCCCTTGAACTCCCTACGTACCCTTGAATTGATGTCCTCAACCTTGCACAGTTTCCTGAACCTTGTTCACAACCTTGGTCTCTTGAACCCTTGCTCTCAACCTTGGTGTCTTGAACCTTCTTGTTCGCAACCATGGCTTTTGGGGCAAGTGGTTAGCCCATCACATTCCTAACTAAGAGGTTGTGAGTTTAATTGCTTACATAAAGCACGATCTAAGCTCTCTCTCTCTCTCTTTATACATATATATATATATATATATATATATATATATATATATATATATATATATATATATATATATATATATATATTATATATATAGAGAGAGACTCCAAATTTATTTGAAACATAAAGAATAACAGAGCAGAACGGAGGTACACCTTGGCAAACCATTCTAGCCATTATATGATCCATGCTTTTAAATAAAGTAACTTGATTGAGAAAAAAAATAAAAGTAAATAAAATATTACATGCTTGTCCATACAGAACATTGAGCATACAATTTACACGTTATGCAATGAGAAATCTATTTCTAAGGTCTCTAGTAATACTCTGCTTGCATGTGTTTCTCATTTGGAGTATGAAATCATAAAAAAAAAGAGAAGTTTCCATATTATTAGGTATCTAGATGGCTTTTAATGTCTCTTTTTAACAAAGATAGGACTCGAATATTGAGAAATTTAAGGGCAAACTGTGTTCCTATTATCATAGTCAAAGTTATATTGCTCATAGAACTTTTTGCTTAATCATTATGTGCTTCCCACCCTAACTCATTTCTTGGACTATTGATAGCTTAGAAAAAAGTAGATGAATGAGTTGATTGTTCAGTCTAGAAGGTTTTTAGGGGGTGGTAACTCTCAACATAATAAAATAACTAAGGTTGCTAGTCTAATTGTTGTTTACCTACGTGGGTTGGGTATCTTTTGTCCTACTGAAATCGTTGAAAACTTAGCTGCTAAGTGGATTCTCAGGTGTATATCTAGCTATGAACTCTAGAACTTCCTTCTCCAAAGAAAAATGCATCTCTTTTATGTTAAAAAATATGAAGAGAAAAATGCATCTCTTTTATGTTAAAAATTATAAAGCTTGGGTTAATACTGTTCTTGGGATATCATTTTCTCACTTAAGTTGTTTGTTCCTATTGGTAGTTCCTTCTTTTGTAGGGTCTGGAATCCTTGGATGAAGGTTAAGCTTAGTTATGCTCCTAAAGTTGATTTCACTAACAACATTAACGTTTTTGTATAGGAATTCCCCTAGCATTGTCTCTATAGCATAGTAATTCTCTGTCTATCAAGGAACATAAATGCTTCAAAATGGGATTTAGGACTTGGCAAAAAAATTTGGATGGTGGTGAGTTGAAGCCAAATTCCTTTTTCAATTCCATGCCTAACTTGTCTATTGCCTGTCAATAGTTATTATGCAAGTACAAAAGGATTTTGGAAAGGATAACGGAGATTTGTCATATGAAGAAGTTGAGTCTAGAAGAAATTACTAAGGACATGATGCTCAAATTCAAATCCTACAAAGGGAGTGTTTCTAGAGTAGCTGGGAAGCTAAATTGTAGATGGAGATTGAAATGTTCTAATGCTCAATGGAGGTATAGGTTCAGAAGGTATAGGCTCATCTTGCATCATGGAGTCTTTAGAGATAGCAAGGTTAGGATGATCAATATTAATGAAGGTCTATGTTGTTATTGTGGCACGATGGAGGATTTAACCCAACTCTTTGCGGATTGCTATCATGCCAAGAGATTTTTGCAAACCTTGTAGCATGTGCAGGAATAAATTTGGTACCCTTGAGATTAATGAGATTCTCCTTGGCTATGATGAAAGGATGGACATTGTCTTATGGTATATATGGAAAGACAATACCTTATGGTATATATGACTCAATAGAGACCAAAAGGTTTCTTTGAAGTCCCTATGGTTGAATTCAAGCTAGCTAGTGTTCTCCATGATACCCAATACAATAACTAGAGAGAAACCTTGTTACTCCTATATTCCAAACAAAGATTCCTTATGGTTTTGCTTCGTAACATGAAGGGTATTTTGATGTATTGAGGAGGAACCCTACCCCTGCACCATTTGTAATGAACTTCATTAATATATTCATCTTTCCTTGTTGCTTCAAAAAAATATATATATAGAGAGATTACATGTGATTTTTCACGCTTGCAAGAAGTGAAATAGCACCATTTGTAAAAGCCTTCATTAATATATTCATCTTTCCTTGTTGCTTCAAAAAAACTATATAGAGATTACATGTGATTTTTCATGCTTGTAAGAAGTGAAATTGCAGCGATGGATAAATGAGATAAATACATGCATATATACATAAATAACTACGCATGTCTATATACATATGTACTATATACATATGTACTATATACATACATATGGTGAAGAAAGGTAGAACTCACCTTCATGCAAATCATTTATCAAGGATCTTGATGGGGAAACAAAGAGGGAATAGATGATGAGATTCTTGGTGCCTATTTGTTCAACATAGAAAGCCACCAAATTTGACGAATTCCAATATCCTTATGTTAACATATGGACCTCACTTTGGGAAATCCTCATCTAAAAAGGGCATTCATGAGAGCATAAATCTATTTTCGACATATGTATCCTACCAATAATTCAAACGTGTTGTACTATTGTATTAAGAAGGAGGAAAACAAAGAATATCTGAGAATGGCCCACAACCCCATGTTGAAACTATACACTTAAGAAGCTCAAAATTATTGGAATAAATATGAAATGGATATATATTGAACCACGTGGAAAAGTGATGTCACAAGGTTTACACACTTCTTATGAGTAGTTTCAACAAAAAATAAAGAGTAAATACGTACATTTTATCGAGTTTGACATAATCCCTCCTAGAGTGCTCACATAGTGCACTATCTAAGGGAGAAGAGTAGCCTAAAAGGAAAAAAGATGCTAGTTTAAGGAATATGGAAGAAACATTTAAGGACTATATCCTGATTGAAGATCAATTGTAAAAAAGGAGAAAATGAAATAATCTACACCTATGCATGAATGAAGGGGAATATCTACCCACTTTATGTGGATGTGCTGGAGGAAGCTCAAAAGTCAGCCTAATAATTAAAAAGTCAAAAAAGTAAAATCATGAAGAAGGTGGTAAAAGGGAAGCACAAGCATCAAAGTAAAGGAGGAAGGAATCTATCAATGTTTCTCATCTTAAATCCCAAAATTCATATAAAAATTCCTACTAGCATAAATTCCTTTTCTTTAGCAATAACTAGGCCGACAATGTAAACATCACATAGTACTTGAGGTTTCTGGGAATATTAGAATAGCCACACCCATTTTCATATTTTTTTGACATCGTTTCAACCTCTATATACGTTTTGGATACTATTTTTAAAGATACACCAAACACTACACTGTTGACAAAGCTCTTACAAAATCTATTTAAATGAAAAGAGCTCTCATGTGTTAGGGTTACTCAATTAGATTTGACAACTCTTTCGAGAATTGTATGTAGGACTTTTCAATAAATTTAGCTTCTTGGAGCATCCTATCTCTTGCCTACTTGTGAATGTGAGTGCATATGCATGTTTTCATACCTACTGATTGATTTTGTCTTGGATATCGCATTCTTCTTATCATGCACACTCTTGGACAACAAAGATGGGTGCATTACACTTTTCACATCATTTTCAAGGAGAGTTCTTGTCGGACATGCGTGGTGATAAGATTTTGCATGAGATATATGCTTTTAGTTCTTCTTGCATGTTTTCTAAGTACTTCTCCATCCCTCATCATTTGAGATAGCTAGGTAGGTAGGCAGATCTAGTAATATGCAAAAATTAGGTTTCTATGTTAGGTTTTTTCAACTTTTCCATTGAAACTATTTTTTTTTATTCTTCTTCTTTATGTTTCTACTGTTTTCCACACTTATTATTCCTATGTTCTTCACTTTCTACATAATTCAGGGGCTAAAATAATAGCTCTTTAGTTGGGAAGATTCAGAGAATAAGATACAAGCTCAAAAAGATGCATTGACACATTCTTTCAAGTCATAAAGGAGGTGGCTAGCAAAGCAATTGCATGTGCAAAAAGAGGTGGTAACTAATAATTTCATGCATGTTTTACTTGCTAAAGGTTAGAGAATGATGTATTTAGTCCTGATGCAAGTACAATTAGTGGCTTTGGAGGTGAGAGGGGAAAAACAAAGCTCAAATAATTCAAACCAATAGACCAAGAGATTGCACAACAATGCATTTTTGCTCATCACATTTGAAAATGTCAAAACCTTAAGATGGACTATCTACTTGTTTGATTCTGACATCGGAAGGCCTTCTTTTGAGGTGATGACATTATCAATTCATAACTACCCTTCAAAACCTATTTAAGGAGGGCTTGGCTACTCATATCTTTAGTCTTACTGATACCATTCTTGAGAACTCAAGGAGTTTTGATCTCCAAGTATTTACTTTCCAAATTCCAATTCACATTCATGTCTTGCTCTTTGTTCTAGTCTTTTCTAGTCTAGTATTACGGCAAGGTGATTGATCGGACTCAAATTGCATCTCACCTTTCAAGATATTATCTTGTGGATCTACATATCAATGAGAATACCTAATTAGATTCCAAAGGAGCGTCAAAGATGAAGTGAATTATCTCTTGTTATCCATCAGAATCAATTGTTCAAAGAAATCCAAGAAGACCTAGAAGTCTTGAATAATCAAGAGACTAGTCCTCAAGAATCTGAATCAAGGGTCTTTGAATCCCAAGAATTCATTAAAAATGGCATGGATCATACAAATTACAAAGATAAAAAGAACCTAAAGGGAAAGAAGACGTGAAGATCAATCAAGGAAGTGCATTAACTCTATTTTCTCCCTCAAAGAATTTGGAAAAACCAAAATTTACTATAAGAAGTACAAAGGATCTACCTTGTGAAGAACCCATGCAATTTGATAACATCAAGGTCAGATGACTTACACGAAAGAAAATAAAACATGAGAAAGAAAATGGATTATGCTTTTATTGTGAAGATCATGATCATATGGTATTCAAATGTTATAAGAAGAAGAAAAAAGTTGTATTCAAGACTTCCACAATCACCATCCTAAATCAAAAGAATCATCAACAAAGTCAAAAGAGGAATACATACCACCATGACAATCATGCTTGCACACCCAGATATGTTACAAACCCTTTAGAGTTTCATTATGGATATCCATCATCATGTTCTAATACCACATATCAAGAACTCCACAAAGACCAAACACTGGATATTCAAGTCTTAGAATATCTTACAATTATATAACTAAGCTTGGAACTCATTGCTTGAGAAGGAGGTTGTCATGGAGACACATGAAGAAACCTTGAGCAAGCCTAGATTATATATGGATTTAATATATATCATGATTGGTTAACAATTTAAAAACAATAGCACCATTATTTTTGAAGCATGTCAAACCCATAAGATTGATTATCTATTTGGTTAATTCTAACATTCAAAGGTCAACAGCCAGTCGTAACAAACGAGAACTATGTCATAAAAAGAGAACACTCTCTTCAAAAATCATGCAAATGGCAGCTTATGTTTGAGATTCCTTTATACCAGTATACATATATTACAAAAATGAAGTGAAAACATGTGATTTTTTGACATTTTTTGTCATTTTCTCATAAAAAAAGAGCTAAAAATGTAGTCAAAATTTCACTAGATAAGACATTGACATGTCCAAAATCTATATGATAAGACACTGGCATGTCCAAAATCTATATGATAAGACATTGACATGTCTAAAATCTATATAGAGAATGTAAAACTGAATAATTCTTATACAAAAATAACATTTTAGACATATTTTCAATGGGTGGATATCTGATTGTTATTCAAAATTGCTACAAAACATGGTTTCATTAACCAAACTACTTCGAGGCATTTACATAAGCACTAAAAATGTTAGAGAGTTTCAATGCAACTCAAAACTATGTCGATCTATGTCTACACTCTCATCATCTGATGCACTTGATTCAGTCTCATACTGTTGAGAGCTCTCTTCTTCTTCTTCTATATCCACAAGAGCTCTATCTTCATCCACGTACATACCAAATTCTGTAGGATCATGCACTAATCTTCTTGTTTGCCTATGATTTCCTATACCACATACATCTGGAAGCTTTTGTTTTATCATATTGATGGTTGCTTTCCTCAAGTGACCTGTTTTTGTCAAGGAAAAATCATAAACAAGAATATATACATCATCCATTTTAAGAGTGGATGTGCTTCAAATATTCTTTTTCTTTTTTGAACATGTTCGTTTAGTATCACACACCATTTCTAAGTTATATTTACTTGTGAATGCATTACTACTTTTAGTGTAATACCAATGCACCATCAAAGCCTCTATTCTTCTCTGATAAATATCTTTAGTTATCTCTAAAACCTTTGCAATCCAAAATGGTCTAGTCGCTTCATCACCATCAGCAAGTACTGCAATAAGTGTTCCAACATTTATCTCTATTAAATTTCCTTGTCATCTTGCTTCTGCCTGTTTTGTCATCCTTGGGCCTACATAAATATTTCTTTCTGGTGGATATATAAAACTTTGAAGTGCATCTGCATTACATGCTTGGGCCACATTCACGGATCTTTGTGTACAAAAATCCCATGTGAATGGAACATCAACTGGCCAATGACCTGCAATTGTTCACTGTATAATCTCTTCTTGATGATTGAAAAAGTCCTCCCACCAAGATACATCTTGATCTCCAGCATATTTTTTTGCACGCTCAATATGTCTCTTCTTTTCAATGAGTGCATGCATCGAGCTTCTACTTTGATCAATCACATTTCCACATCTTTCTGTATTGTTTTTATCTTCATATGGTGATTTTTGTGCACCATACAGTGTAGACAAATTAGGCACCTGCAATAAGAATCTGCATCCCTCTTTAGGCTCCCACCCAGGACAAGATGAATACTCCTTTGCAAATAAAAGGGTTATTTCATCAACCCTCCTCATCAAGAATACATTGTTGAAACTAATATTGTGCAATGGAGCCAAAACCTTAGCACTGTTATCAAGGCCCATTGAGCAAAAGTGCTTAAAGTTATAAATCTGTGTGAGGTGTTGAACTTCTGGTTTTGGAGTATATGCTTCTGAAATCAGCTCAGATAAAATCGAAAGAGTAAAAGCATTGTTACGTGCCAACTTCTTAGAGAAAGTACTGAACATTTGATCAATGTGATCATGAGTGTGGCCAACAAGAAGGAAATTTACCCTAACCTTCTGAAATACCTGTTTTTCAACAAGCATGCTTAAATATCCAAAGACTGTAGAATTTTTATTCTCTCTTGTAGTATTATCAAGTTGCAAATATAGAGTTGGTGGCAAAAGACCCTTCCATGATTGCAAAACCCGATGAATGACAGTAACTGTAAGGTTTGGATCATTATGCACATTCGGATATGTGAAGAAAACCTTGGACATTACAGTTCCATTGTATACCAAAGCACCAACCAAATCCATTTGCACAAGGACTTCATCTCCAATGTCCTTAGGGATGCGATAAAAATGTGGCAAACAAGTTTTTTTTTTATCCATACCATCGATCAACAAATACATATAACGTGTTGGAGACCTCTTAATCTCCAAAGGTTTGATCTATACTGACTTAAGAACACTTCTATGTCAGTTATAAACCAAACTTTACACAAATATTGTTCTTCTTTACCAAAACTTTCATCAACACTTTTCTGAGTGAAGAAATGTTTACTTCAGAAAGTCTGCTTCAGAAATTAACTTCATTACCTGCCCATAACTTCAAATTTCTTCAAGTAAATGATGCACAAATACTTGTAATACCTTTGCGCAATCATACTAATCATTAGTTCTCAAAACTAATCACCAAAAGTTTAATTTGATCATTAAGATAAAAAATATGTCATAACTGTCCTCCAGAGGTAGCGCCTTCGACATGGTCAACTTCTTAAGTTGATTTCTCACAGTACAAGTCCCGTTTTGCTAAATGCTTCTAGCCATAGCTTCCTTATCTCCTAACTTAGATTTTAAGTGCTCAGTCATCAAAAAATTTACAGTATACATTGAGATCTAAGCAAAACACTGAGACGGAAAAGTGCGCTACTCTCAGACTTCAGTTTTCACTTCTACATACAAATGTTCCTATTGATCATTCTCACAGTAGGAGAAGAATTAGACCATGAAACTCTGAACATAGCTTCATTAGCTTCTCAATTAGATGTGTACAAAAAGAATCTTGATCCACATGATCAGACAGAGAGCACTCAGAGAAAAACCCGTCGCTATTTTCTGAGAAAAAACTCTCTACACATCTCTAAGACATTTTTCATCTACAAATGACTCTCTCTCTTTTCTTATCATCATTAACTTATATATATACATGATTTTAGACTTATTCCGCGTTTATGACATTACTCCTTATCATCCTAAGGATTTAGCTCTACTCAAATTACAAGGATTTCCACTTATATGTACATATGTGTACAAGCTATCATTCTGAAATCTCCTTCACTTTCTCAAGTGTCTTCTTTCACTTCATTCTGACCATAAGCCTTCTTCAAGATCTTTATAATCACTAATTTGTGATTGGTTTGTTCCAACAGCTCCCCCTCAATCACTAATTGTGATTATTCCATTCTTCTTCACTCCTGCCATCTCTTTGAATCTCTGTAGCTTAGGTCCATCCAAGCTCTTTGTCATCATATCTGCCACTTGTTCTTTTGTTGGAGTATACATCACTTCAATCTCTTTATCAAGTACCTTTTCCCTCAAGAAATGATACTGAATCTCTATGTGCTTAGTCCTGGCATGAAAAACAGGGTTAGCTGCCAAATACAAAGAACTCATATTGTCTCCAAAAATAATTGGAGTACTCTGATCAGCTTCAAAAATCTTCATCAAGGTCTTCAACCATATCACTTCTTTTGCAGCTTCTACAATTCCTTTATACTCAGCTTCTGTGGATGATAAAGCAACTGTATGTTGCTTCTTTGAACACCAAGAAACTAATTTATCTCCAATATAACAGAGATACCCATGAGTAGACCTTCTATCATCTGAGTCACCTGCCCAATCTGCATCACTAAACACTTTGATTCTTGTGTCAGAAGTAAATCCATAATACAAACCTTCACTTAGGGTTCCTTTGATATATCTGAGTACCCTTTGTGCTGCAATCCAATGAGTCTTCTTTGGACAATGCATAAATTGTGACAACACACCTACTGCATATGATAAATCTGGCCTTGTCAAGGTAGCATAGATTAAACTACCTACCAAACTCTGATATTTCTTCATATCATTGAACTCTTCACCTCCATACCTGCTCAATTTATGATTTACCTCCAATGGTGTAGTTGAAGTCTTGCAATCTTCCATGTTAAACTTGACTAGAAGATTTTTCAAATACCTCTCTTGTGAAACATATACTCCATGTTGAGTATATACAATCTGCATTCCTAGGAAATAAGATAAGTTTCCCAAATCACTTATCTTAAACTCCTTCTCTATTTGCCTTTTAAGTTCATTGATTCCTTGAGCATCTGTTCCTGTGACAATAATATCATCAACATAAATACACAAGTAAATGTACCCATTTTCACTTGCCTTCACTAGCAAGCTACTATCTGCCTTTGATGCTTGAAATCCACATTCATTCAAGAACTTGACAAGACTGTAATTCCAAGCTCTTGGGGCCTGCTTCAACCCATACAAAGCTCTCTTGAGCTTACACACATAATCTGATCCAATTGACCTCATGAAACCTTCTGGTTGCTCCATGTATACTTCATCTGCAATGTATCCATTTAGAAATGCATTTTTCACATCTAATTGTGACAATTTCCATCCTTTACAAGCAGCAATAGCAAACAATGTTCTAATTGTAGACATCTTAGCAACAGGACTAAAGGTTTCATCATAATCTACCCCATAAGTTTGGGCATAACCTTTGACCACAAGTCTAGCCTTGTATCTAGACACCTTACCATCTGCAAACCTTTTCGTTTTATATACCCACTTACATCCAATGACTTTCTGATTCTTTGGTCTTGGTACTAATTCCCAAGTTTCATTTTCAAGTAGAGCATCATACTCTTCCTGCATTGCCTTCTCCCAATTCTGTTTACCTTTGGCTTCTTCATAAGTGATTGGATCTTCTTCTGTCTTTACAATATAAGCATAATCTTTTGTTGTTAGAAAAGATGTATCATAACTATACCTTATAGGCTCTTTCCTTTCCCTTGAAGATCCTCTGATTTCTGCACTTCTTGAAGTCTCAGCCTCATTTGATTCTGGATCAAATCTTGGCCCTTCTTCTACATGATCCTGCAATCTGCTTTTAGAGTCAACATCATCAATACTCTCTTCATACATCTTTACTTTTGCCTTCCCTTTTCTTTGTATCTCTTCAACACCTGCATAATCATTTGTTGATCCTGTATACCATGTATTTTGCTCATCAAATGTCACATCTTTGGTAACAAGAAATTGCTTTGTGGATGGACTCCACAACCTGTAACCCATCTGTCTATCATCATATCCAATAAACACATACTTCTCTGCTTTTGGTTCTAGCTTATGTCTTAATTGTGAAGGAACATAAGCATATGCTACACATCCAAATACTTTACAATGATCAAGAGTAGGTTTCTTACCCCACCATGCTTCATAAGGGGTTCCTCCATCCAAAGCTTTACAAGGTAACCTATTCACAAGGTATGTTGCAGTATTAATGGCTTCTGCCCATAAGTAATTTGGACAATTCTTTTCCTTCATCATTGCTCTTGCAAATTCTACAAGAGTCCTATTTCTCCTTTCTGCTACTCCATTCTGTTGAGGGGAGTACCTGCAAGTTACTTCTCTTCTTATACCTGCATTCCACAAATAATCATCAAACTCTTTAGAGAAATACTCTCCCCCTCCATCTGACCTTAACCTCTTAAGCTTTTGCCCTGTGATCCTTTCTGCATAAGCATGATAATGTTTGAATGTCTTGAAAACTTCTGATTTATCCTTGATTACATATAGAGTAATCCATCTGGTTGCATCATCAACAAACAACACATAATATCTGGATCCATTTATGCTATAGTCCCTTGAGGGACCCCATACATCTGTATGAACCAATTCAAGCATATTTGAATGCTTGTACCCTGATTTGTTGTAAGAACCTTTGTGTGCTTTACCTAATTGACAAGCTTCACACTTGTACACCATATGTTGCCCTTCAACATTTGGCAATCCAAGCACCACTTGATTCTTTGACATTTCCTTTATGGCTCTCTCATTGAAATGACCTAGCCTTTTATGCCATAGGTCTAATTCAGATACCTTTTGACTTCCATAAGTAAATAATGCATGTCCCACATTACCTTGGACTTTGAGAGTGAACAATCTTCCTTCTTTTTTTCCTGCAATTATGTTTCTATATCCCTGATTTGGATCTTGCACATAAACACCATCATTTGTGAATCTTACCTCATATCCTTTCTCCACAATTTGCCCTACACTTATCAAATTTTTAGGAATAGTAGGGACATAAAGTACCTTGCTCAAAAGTGTACTTCCACTCTTTGTCTTCACTGATCCAATGCTCTCCACTTTATGTTTGGTATTGTCACCTGTTTGAACTGTATGTCCATTCACCTTTGCTTCCATGTCAGTCATCAAGGATAGATTCCCACTCAGATGGTTGCTACATCCTGAGTCGATATAAAACACTCTTTGATCTTCTCCCACTGATTCATGAGTTGCATTCAAGATAAGAGTCATATCATCTTTCTGATCTGATGCATAGTTATAATAATTGTTGTTGTAGGACTGAGATTGGAAGTTTCTTCCACCTCCTCTAGCATATGATGTCCTACCACCTCTTCCTCTGAAGTTGCCTCTTTGGTTTCTGCCTCCTCTACCTCTTTGATTAAAACTCTGATTATTGCTTCCACCATTTTGATTGTTATACCAGCAATCATTTGCCAAATGATTGGTTCTGCCACAAATCCAACAAGCTTTAGCATTATCTTTGTTCTTACCTCCTCTTCCTTTACCTCTGAAATTCATCTTCCCTTTTGTAAAGTTAGCTTGGCTTGAAGTCCCTTCATCATCAGTCGATTGCTTTCCCTTGCCATTCTTTTTCTTGTCCTTGGAGTACATAGCTTGACTTGCACTTCTATCATTGTCTCCTTTAATGTCCTGCCCAAAAGTTAGCATGTGTCCTAGCAATTGATTAAGATCAGGAGTAAAGTGATCAAGTGACATCTCTATGGACAATATGAAAGGCTTCCACTTCTCATCTCCTCTTAGACCTGTAAGTATTTGTCTTACCAACTTATCCTCTTCAATGTCTTCATCCACTGCTCCCAAGCTATCTGCAATATCCTTCATTCTTGCCACATAATGAGAAATTGATTGTGAGCTCTTCTTCTTGAAAGTTGTGAACTCAGCCCATAGTGAGGACTTCCTTGACTTGGTTGTATTTTGGAAATGCTCTTCCAAAGCATTCCAAACATCTATTGCACTTTCCAATCCTCTAATGTGAGGTAGAAGATAATCATTTACAGCCATGTAAATGATACTCCTTGCTTGAGCATCCTTTCTCATCCAAGTCTTCAAAACTGCAAGCTCTTCCCTAGTTGGAATACTAGGATCTGCAAATTCAGGCTTTTCTTCTTCTCCTGTAATGAATGCCATCAAATCTTTACTCATGAGGTGTGCCTCCATCCTCATGGACCAAGCTGGATAGTTCTCCCTATCTAGCTTATCAATCTGCAAGCTTTCTCCCATCCTTGACCTTCTGTATCTGCAATTACTATGGTTTATGAGGATATAATGTACCTTTGATATGAAGCTCTGATCCTTCTTGATTTCTTTCGAACTCGTGCTTTGAACTTCTGCAGGTTGTGTTCAATAATTTGTCCTTGTCCTCCTTTAATTATGAAGAACTTCAATATCTGCACCGGTCGGAACCTTGATTGTCTTTTCTTCTCTTGTATTGCACCTTCTGCTCTGATACCACTGTTGGAGACCTCTTAATCTCCAAAGGTTTGATCTATACTGACTTAAGAACACTTCTATGTCAGTTATAAACCAAACTTTACACAAATATTGTTCTTCTTTACCAAAACTTTCATCAACACTTTTCTGAGTGAAGAAATGTTTACTTCAGAAAGTCTGCTTCAGAAATTAACTTCATTACCTGCACATAACTTCAAATTTCTTCAAGTAAATGATGCACAAATACTTGTAATACCTTTGCGCAATCATACTAATCATTATTTCTCAAAACTAATCACCAAAAGTTTAATTTGATCATTAAGATCAAAAATATGTCATAACTGTCTTCCAGAGGTAGCGCCTTCGACATGGTCAACTTCTTAAGTTGATTTCTCACAGTACAAGTCCCATTTTGCTAAATGCTTCTAGCCATAGCTTCCTTATCTCCTAAATTAGATTTTAAGTGCTCACTCATCAAAAACTTTACAGTATACACTGAGATCTAAGCAAAACACTGAGACGGAAAAGTGCGCTACTCTCAGACTTCAGTTTTCACTTCTACATACAAATGTTCCTATTGATCATTCTCACAGTAGGAGAAGAATTAGACCATGAAACTCTGAACATAGCTTCATTAGCTTCTCAATTAGATGTGTACAAAAATAATCTTGATCCACATGATCAGACAGAGAGCACTCAGAGAAAAACCCGTCGCTATTTTCTGAGAAAAATCTCTCTACACATCTCTAAGACATTTTTCATCTACAAATGACTCTCTCTCTTTTCTTATCATCATTAACTTATATATATACATGATTTTAGACTTATTCCGCGTTTATGACATTACTCCTTATCATCCTAAGGATTTAGCTCTACTCAAATTACAAGGATTTCCACTTATATGTACATATGTGTACAAGCTATCATTCTAAAATCTCCTTCACTTTCTCAAGTGTCTTCTTTCACTTCATTCTGACCATAAGCCTTCTTCAAGATCTTTATAATCACTAATTTGTGATTGGTTTGTTCCAACATAACGCTCAAATTATCCTTTTTGTGTGGTGTTGTAGCCTCCTTTGCCATGTTTTTCAAAGTGACGCAAACTGAACATTCACCCATTCTAACTTTACGAGGAATAGACACATTGTTAAACTCTTCCTTCCATAATCGAGTAAAATTGAAATACTTCTCATTTCTATTTTCCATGTCTTCTCTATATATTTGAAATACCTCTCGACGAGTAAAGTTATCTGACAAGTGCAACCTTCCAGTTGTAGGCATAACCTCACAATGCAAGCTAAAATAGTTCATCATCCAATTCCTTGCATGACGTCCAACAGATCCTTTGGTCCCAACATGGAACGTATCCAAAATGAGATCCCCATTCATAAGCCCCTGTTGAACCCTATGTATTCTAAAATTTCCCACACCCATTGCAATTTTAAATGCAGCCCTACAACATCACATCCCTTGACTAAAGAAATATTCAAAAGCAACACGTGTTACTGACATGTTATCCTCGATCATTTGCATGCGAGAAACAAGGTATATATCCTGCCTTTCACTATCTAAATGCAGGAATTTCTCTCTTAGGTTCTTTAGTTTCTTCATTCCTAAATTGTACAAACATTTCAAACCACAACAATGCTTCACAATATCCAATGCAATATGTCTATCTGAAGTAAGAAATTTAAATCTTTTTTGACTTACTTCACGAGGCCTTCTTTTAAAACGTAGATTGAGCTTGCTTTGCTTTTCCGTTGTTCCACATGCACTTGAGTCAGAAGGGAGATCAATGGTTATAGGGATCATCACTTATGTTGAAAGAGTCAACTGAGAACAATGAATCCGAAACTGTATCAATATGAGCAGAGGAAGCTGATGCCCAAGCATCCACTGAAAAGATTGAGCTCATCTTCACTCAGTTCAAAGAAGACTGAAGATGAATGACCTTTTTAAATAAGTAGAAATCCGAGATCAAGTGAAGATGTCACATCAAATGTCACATCAAATGTCACATCAAGTAGATATGAAATCAAAAGTTCATTAAAGTACATTAAAGTGCATTAAACATCAAATTACATTAAAGCCTAAAATTAAAGTACTTAATTACACAAATATACACTAATAAGGGAACCAAAGATTTGATTCACTTTTGAAAGATGAGATACACAGTTGATTTCAAACTAGATATGAGTCATTGAGTCTTAGCATTATGAGTGAATCAAAATATATCCAAGTTGAGTTCCAGCTGGATTAGATATTAAAATTGTTTGGAGTAGTGCCATTGAAGACTTTACAAGAAGAAATTTTACCTTTGGTTAAGATTTCAAGGATTAGGTTTTATTGTGGTCTTGGCTAGATCCCGCTTGTTACAAAAGATTTTCAAATGAATTTTGAATCTACGATTTTCCTGAACGTTGGATGCTATGAATAACTTCGTTTGATTTTCTCTTTTCTACAAAGAAATTACCAACCTATTTTGTTGTTCAAGATGTCTGAACCCCAAAGTTCTTTGTTGAATGTTTATTCATACATCGATTTTCCTTTTCAACAACGTGAAGATGAATATGAACTGAAGTGAGAAGGATAAGACTATAAAGATGTCATTAATCTCCCATATTCAACACAACTTAGACTTGACTTTTTCCCAAGCAAGAGATTAGACTTCCTCATGTACATACCATACTCTTGCCATTGACGTGTAAATTACATGCAAATATATATAAATAGTTGCAAGGTTCTATAAATATTTCACTAAAGTCGAGGTGAAACAGCCTATTTGTGTGAGTGGTATTTCCTGGTTAGATAAGTTGACAGATATAGTTAGCAACTGGATTCATTCAATTAGATCCAGTTAGTCTTTGGTTCTAGAAGAGTACAAACAAAATGGAAGGTTGATCACCAAAGAGAACAACGTGGGTAGGATGTTCACCTTGAATGTGAAGATTCTTGAAACGGTGCAAGTGTTAATTCCAACATAGAGATTTGGCACAAGTCTATTGGACATGAAAATTTGTGAAAGCTGAAGTTGACACAGTCAAAGGAGCTTGTCAACGAACTACCAAATTTCAAGGTTGCAGAGATGCAGGAGGTATATGAAGCATCTCAATTTGGTAAACGATCAAGGATAATGAGAATCTGCTAGAAATAGTACATACATATGTTTGGGGTCTTGCAAAGAACACTTTTATGGGAGATTACATGTTTTATGCCACTTTCATTGATGACCATACACGAAAAGTATGGGTATACATCATGAAGGAGAAGAGTGATTTGTTTACTGACTTTTAGAATTTCAAGGCTATGGTGGAAAAGGAGACAAGGAAGTATATTCAAACATTAAAGTTTGATGGAGGAGGTGAATACATAACAAATGAATTTAGTGGTTTTCTAAACAGTCATGGAATTCAAAGACAATTTTCCTATAGTTACACACCACAATAGAATGTCATTGTTGAATGCAAAAATAGACATATTTGAAAAATAGCAAGAGCCTTTATGGTTGAGAAAAATATATCCCATTGTTATTGGGTAGAAGCTATGCACACTCTTGTATATATCATGAATATAACTCAGAATTCTGTTGTACATCAAGTTACACCTGAAGAGAAGTTTACAAGTAAAAAGCCAAACTTATCACATATGCAAGTATTCGGTTGTATTGCATATGTACATGTTCTAGATTGTTGGTGTATTTCATCCAAACCTAGTGCTTGATCACTTATTATTGTAAAGAATTGGCTATGAATACTCTCAATGAGAGAAGCCATAGAAACAAACTCTTGTAATAGTTATTACTTGAAAAGTAATTGCATCAAAAGTAAATATCAAAAGGAGGAAGTCGTGGCCTTATTAGGCACAAATCATGAGCCAAAGTTATGAGAGATTGATTGGCAAGAGATTCCCCAAACTTGAGGGAACTTTTAGGTACAATCCCTCCAAGTTTTGAATTCAAAAACTCCTATATATACAGATATGTGTAGTCACGGATTAGAGCATATCATTTTGAGCTACACTCTGATGAGATTCTGACCAAGTACCTAGTTATTTGTGATGCAAACATTATGCTCATCCTTTCCAAGCTTCATGCCCATGTATATCATGTACCATATCTGCAATAAAAAGTGTTTTTCAAGCTACATCTTGGAGTTCTCCTCATCTACTACTATAAGTCTATATTCACATTTTTAGTCAACATCAATTACTGATTTCTCAGTGTATAATTAGTCTTTTGATGAGATTTAAATTGATATAAGTGATTTGATAAGTCTATTTGCATGATATCAATTATCATCATCATTGACTCATTATTCTATGAGTTACATTCATTTGACATCACCTATGTATTTTGGTAGATAATTCCTCAAATGTCGGGATGACACCAGTATATTACTAAACTTATTTCTCTCAATATGGCTCATAAAAATTCATCAAATTTGTTGCTTTAGATTCATTTTGCTTTAGATTCATTATATATTTAATAAGAGGTGTGCAAAATATCTCAGGTCAATTTCCAATAGGCTGTGAGATCTGAGTAAATTTCTAGAGTGCATCTCATCTAAAAATAGCAAGTTTTACTTCATCTCTTTTCTCTCAAGTAGTTTCTTTTGGTGAATCAATTTGAGAATGATAATCCAAAGCACTAGGGTGGTTTATATTCATCCTTAGCAAGCTCAAGGTGTCTACTTATAATCCCTGAAGCTATCTTGGCAGGTATAGAGCATGTTTTTGCAGCACCAGGCACATCCTTGGAGTGTATCTACAATATCCTCTCACAGTGGTATCAGAGCAAAGTTAAATCAATATGGAAGATGGTTTTCCTTCCACGATTGACAAATTGGATAGAAAACTACTCAGCTTGGTCTCTAAGGATGGAGTCCTACCTTCAAGGGAGAAATCTGTTTGGATACATATCTAAGGATGAAGTCATGCCAACAATAAGAAGCAAAGGACAACCATCACATGAAGAGCAAGAAAGGCTTACAACTTGGTGTTCCAAGGATGCATTAGCCAGGTCCTACATCTTAAAATCAATTTTTTATTTTTCTTTTACATCATGTGAAATGATGCAAAACATCAAGAGAGACTTGGAAAGCTCTTGTTTCTTTTTTCTCTTCAAACACTAGAGCAAGAAAGAATCAACTATGGATGGAGTTCACTACATTGAAGAAAAGTCCCAAGGAAAATGTGACTGAGTCACCAAAATGAATGAAATCCTTGATCATCTAGGAATCATTGGAGAGGTAATTGAAGAAGAGAAAATCATACGGCAAATCATCAATGGCATCAAAGCTGATGACAAGTGGGAATCATTTACAACTACCATAGATCTGTACATGGACATGCAAGTGCCTGACCTCGACACTCTAATGGGCCAAGTCTTCACACATGAAGCAAAGATAAGCAAGAATGGAAAATCCTCAAGACATAATCAATATTTTGCCTCATACTCTAAAAAAGCTAAAGCTAAGGATAAGTCAAAGTCTAAGAAGAATGAAGATGAAGGTATCTCTTTTCAAGCCAACTTCATAGGTAGAGGAAGAGCTAGATAAAGAGGTAGAGGAGGAATGCAAGGTAGAGGGAGACCCCAAGTATCTCAAACTTGCAATATCTATAGTTACTCTAATCACACCACTGAGGAATGTTATAGGAACCCAAGGAATTCTAGAGGAAGAAATTCAATAGAGGTGGCTATGGATCAAATAGAGGCAGATACAATGGAGGATAAAATAACTACTATAGAAACAATAACACTTTTTGAATAAGCTAAAACAAAAGGATAGATTGTGCATTAGATTGATGTGAAGAATGCTTTCCTACATTTTGAGTTGCAGGAAGAAGCATACATGGACCAGTCACATGGATATTAGGGTTAAAAGCATCAAGAATATGTTTGTAGGTTGAAAGAGGTTTTGTATGGGCTAAAAAAAGCCCCTCATGATTGGCATGCAAGGATTGTAGATTATATTAACCTCCATTGGATTTCTATGTGTGATACAAGTCACTCATTATATGCAAGGAAGGGTGATAATGACATCATGATTGTGGCTATTTATGTTGATGAATTGATTGTAGGTGGTGATAATGAAGAAAGCATTAAAGAGGTAAAGCAACTCTTTGTATAAGAATTTAACATGAAAGATCTTGGTGTGCTGCACTTTTTTTTGGGCATTGAATTTATACATACAAAAATAGCTATATGGATGTCCGAAAGGAAATATGCCTTGATTATGCTAAAAATTATGGTATGGATGATTATGAGATGATTTCTATGCCATTAGGTCTGAATTTGAAGCTAGATACTACATCAAGTGAAGCATTGTAAAATGCTACTATGTATAGGAAAACTGTTGGAAGTTTGATACATCTCACAATTATAAGGCATGATCTAAGCTACACTATAAGACTTGAAAGTCAATTTATGTAGGCTCCAAGGAAACCATATTTAGATGCTTTGAGATGCACTCTAGGTTATGTGATTTCTACTTTGGGTTACACATTGTTTTATGAAGTTTGCATAGAATTGCGAGTTCATGGATACAACAATGTAAATTGGGTTGGTAATTTTCGAGATAGAAGATCTACTAGTGGTTTTTTTTCTCACTTAGAAGTGCTTTTGTTACATGGTGTAGTAAGAAGCACCCCACTATTGCTTTTGCGAGTAGAGAGGCTGAGTATAGAGTAGCTATAAGTGTATCATGTGAAGCATCATGGCTAGATATGCTACTTAAAAATTTAGGTGTGGAAGTGCAAAAATCAATCATCATTTATTGTTATAATCTTAGCAGCATAAAGTTAGCATGAAATCATGTTTTTCATGCTAGATCAAAGCATATGGAGGTACAATATCACTTCATGATGGAAAGGTTATTACAAGATTACATTGATCTTGTTTATGTAAGGACAGACGCGTAGGTTGCTAATATTTTCACTAAAGACCTTTGACTGGAGAAGTTAAAGATGTTTTGGAAGATGCTTGGATTATAGAATATGATGTTGAACTTGAGGGGGAGCGTTGACATATAAAGCTCAACATGTGATGATTAAGGATGAAACATAGCACTTTTTCATCTCTTTGACATGTATAGAGGTTACACTAATATATGTTAGGGAAACTTTTAGTGATCTTTACCAAATATATCTACTAAGAGGGATGGAGCATTTGTTTTTTGCCACCTCAATCATTAATGGATATTAGGGTTTTCTTTATGTATTGTTCTGTATATATTGTACTCATTGCATTGTTGTATTAGGCCATTCTTGTATATTCTCTTTATGTAATAGAATAAGAAGAAGATCATTCCTTCTCGCCTCAATCTATGTGCTCTTCTCTTTGTGTGTGAGAGTGTGTGAGAGCTCTCTTTCTTATCTTCTTTCTCTTGACATGGAATACTACATCCAAAATTCCATTCATGTTGAGGATGACTTGGGTAATTTATGCAAGGCTTGTCACAAGCATGAGGGTCTACTTCACGTGTGAAACGAAGTTCCTCAATGATCAATGAAATGTTAGAGGTTGTTTCCAAGAGATTGAATCTACAATCTTCTAGGTTTCCATGTACAAGGTGTTCATATTGTGAAGTAGAACATCCTGATTATAACAAAAGACCATCTCCTCCTACATACCCATAGTACCTCACATAAC
The DNA here is from genome assembly GCA_020310875.1 of Ceratopteris richardii. NCBI lineage: Eukaryota > Viridiplantae > Streptophyta > Polypodiopsida > Polypodiales > Pteridaceae > Ceratopteris > Ceratopteris richardii. The sequence continues at coordinate 22,063,374 of CM035431.1, read as the reverse complement.
AAGGACTTTATCAAAATAGAACAATAACGGTAAATTTTATAATCCCGAAGCCCTTTGCTGAATAGTACCAGTATCCCCGATGATGCTCGTATTCCGTCAAACAACAAATCCCATATTCTAGGCATTGGAGTACCCTATATATGCAACAAGACCTATGTTGAGTCAGTATCTTGCTATTCCTCCATATGTGATAGCAATCAAATTTGAGAAAGAAAAAGATGAATTGGAGTGAGCTCTAATGCCACTAGCTCTAATTATTACATAGATAATTAGGTATGCAGGTTCCCCATAAGGAAATCAACAAGATCATTTTCCCAATATAATGACCAATCCGCAGACTATTTGGGTTATCTAGATTCTTCAAGTGGATATGAGAATTATTATGGCTAGAACTATGGTTATGATTATAACAAACACAAGTATGGTCAAGTTTATTACACAAATTTCCCACCACCAAACCAGGCTTGACCTGAGTTTGAGCCTACTTAGTCAAGGGGTTCATGCTATAGGTGTAGCATGAACCACTTCATGAGATATTTTCCACTTGTGCAAGTTACCCAATTTACACCCATGTTACCTAAGGAGTCTTTTTTGTAATGATTTTATGCATTTGTAAAAACCTTTTCATCAAATCACATAGGAGCAAAGGGCTGCCTATAAAAACAGTGATGACAATTCCCTTAAGATCTGGAAGTCAAGGGGAGAAAGTGAAGGTAGCACCCATGTAGGAAGTCACTTGAGCATAAGCCAAGGCTCAAAATAAATATAAAGGAAAATAATTGCTTGATCAAAGAAGTTCTAAGAGTGAGGAAGAGGAACCTCCCAAGGAGTCTCAACCCATGAAGGGGACATGGAAGACTTGAAGAGGTAGAAAATCCAACAAATGAGAAAGAGAGTGGTTGAGCTTGAGGATTCCTTCATAGATCCCTCAGGCAAGAATAGATGGGTTACCCAATACATATATTTATATTGGGATCTAGAGAAAGGTACTTAGACTCAGTCTTGGTACCTAGGAACAAGCTAGTTTGGAATAGAAAAGGATATCCACTATCACATATTGACTAGAACCAAACTACACTAGTTTGATGATATGGGATTCATTTGACTCCACTTATATGAGTTTAGGATACGTGATTCATTAGACTCCACCTACATATTCTATTCTGTCTATCTATATATATATATATATATATATATATATATATATATATATATATATATATATATATATATATATATATATATATATATATTTGATTTAGTGTAGGTATGACACCTTGAATTGAAAGAAGGTTCCAGTAGTAGGGGACAGTGGAAACAACTTCCATTTGAGGACTCTTCTTTTATGGCCATGGAGAAAAGGACTCATCATTCATGGCGGCATATCTCAGTAGATGAGAGGAGAGATCTTAGTAGAAATATCCTTAGTATTGGGAATAATTTTTCATAGTTTAGGGAAGCTTTATTCTTCCAATAGAGAATGTGATAGGTGATTTTATCACCATTGGTATGACATACTCATTTCGTGGTGTCTAGCAAGGATAATTCCATTAATACGATTGGATCATATAGATCAATGTACAAAGGATGGTTGGCAAAGATAGTCCTTTAGTATGGATACATGTGTGTTTATTATGGTATCATGTCATACCATTGCTGACCATTTTGGCAAAGGGCTTTGACCCTTAGAAAGAATTTATTTTCTCCACTCTTCATCACATACATCTTCATTGTTTATGGAAGATCTGTTCTCCATCTTCATAGGAATGTAGGTAATGAGGGATTATGCATGAGTTTATGGAAGAGAGGAGAAAATGAATTCACAAAATTTCTCTCTTAAGGAGAGAAGAAAGTGTCAATTAGCTCAGAGGTCGAGGGAGATCTCAATTTAACTCAAAGGTCTCACTTTAGCTCCTTCTTTTTGAAAGAGAAAAAATAAAAGAAAACATCATTTTTCCACATGAAAAGAATACAATATGTTTTCCACTAGAGAGAAGTGATGTTTGGAAAACATCTCTTAGTTTATATTTTAGAAGGAATTCATTCACTCTACTTTTCAATGTAATTTTCCTTCACATGGGGGTTTGATTCTCCACTATTTTTGGAAGGAGAAAATATGGAGAACTTATATACATGTTCTCAGTTATGGATGAGTAGAGCAATTGGATTCAACATATTCTCTTCCAAAGGGAAAGGAGGAGTGGAATAGATTCCACTACTAGCACTCTTTCCTTATATGAGATTAGAGAGAGAGAGAGAGTTTCACTTTCTCACTTTTATACTGTCTAGATAGAGGTGGCACTCTTCCATCAAAGACAAGGGGGAGATCAATTAATCATGATGGTTAGATTGAGCCTCACATGGAGACTCTAAAGAGATTCAGTAGTTATGTTTATTTTCGGTGATGGTCCTTGACTAGATGAGATTATCTAGTTATTGGCATTAGTGAGACTGGGAGTAGAGTATGACTCTTCCCTTTAGGGTTTCTAGGAGATAGGGAAATATCTCACCTATTGGGTAACCAAACTCTTACTTGATGTTTCATAATGAGGATGATTGGTGAGCATCAATTAAGAGGATGGGTGCTTACGTATTATGTGAATCTCCAAGTGAATGCTTTTGCATTCATATGGCAAACTAAAGGGAAGAGAAAATTTTAGAGTTTGCACTAGTGCCAATGGATTTTCTTCCAATAGAACTTGGCCCAAAGGTAATGGATAACAAACCAAAGTCTTCTTGATTAGTGGAATGTAGATGTTTCATTTTACTACTAATAAATTCTTTACATTAGCTAGGATGATGGATTGCATAGTTCACAAGGAAGTTTATATTAAAATACTACTTGTGAGTACACTCAAGATTAGGAAGACCTAGAGTTATATGAGGGAAAATCTATCATTCAGTCCTAGATGGGTTTGGATTCACTTGCTATGAGACTTTGCTCTATATTTCAAAGGATTCTCTGGTCTAATATATCCACTATGGTATGGTCAAGCCTATAAGCTTGGAACTTTACACTTATTTTTCATATTATTACTCCATAGAAGATACATCATATGGACTTAGGTCATTTTGATGATGTTATATGTCATGGGAATGATAGTTTGGAAGTGGAGTGTACATGGGAGATAGTAGGCACCACTCATACGATTTCCCACCTTTGAGATGATCTCATATGAGGTTCTGTAAGGGGAAGGATTTGGGGAAGCAAGACACAGAGACGACTATTGATATATTTAGCTAGTGATGTGTGTGAACACACTAGGACCGTCAACTCACTTTTTTCCCTCTTTAGGAGGTTTTTTTCAGTGGGCTTGTATATATGCCTATAGTCCTAACGGGTTACTTATCTTTATACATTCTAGTCGTAATACATTCAGTATTGTGTGTTGTGCTCCAAGCTTCTTGTTCTTTCTTGTGCTCTTGATGTGGTTCCACAGACGTCTAACTCCAACAATTGGTATCAGAGCAGGTTATCGCTTCATCTCGGGTGTTGTTGACACCCCTCCGATCAGAGTCTTAGAATCACATGAAATTTGGTGAGCATACTGAGGATGATTAGATCAAAATAGCTTCGTTATGTGGTGCCAAAATCATGATGTCAGCTCTTTTCCGCCTCTAAATGCAGTATCATAACGCTTGTGTAGGCTATTTCATCTTTTTGTGTCAAAGATATATATAGGTTTTGGTTTGCTAGTATAAGCATCTCAAAGTCTGCTACATATCTAGTAGAACCCATGAGGTACTTCTGTTCAACTTCTTCAAATACAATTATTTTTTTGCATCAAGGTATTTTAGTTAGTGCCCATGGATGAAAGCAATGATGTATTCTGTATGTTGGTTGTTGAGGATAAGTTGGACGATACCAATTACCCATTGTGGGCTTATATGATGTGACATATTGCTTACAAAAGGACTGTGGAACATTGTGTAGGGTGTTGAAAAATGTCCTATTACACCTACAAATACAGGTATTGAAGTTCATGAAGATGGCATTGAAGATGCTGATATTCTTCAAATTCCTATCTGTGCTACAATTTTTGCTGCACCTACTATAGAGCAAAGTTTTTGGGATGGTAGAGATGCTCAAGCACATGCATTGATAGCCTTGTCTATCAAACGTGGCATTATTCCTCACATTTTCTCTTGTAGAACAGCTAAGGATGCTTGGAATACACTTACCACAAATTACCAAGCTAGGAATTAGGCTCATGTTACTTACCTCCCAAAATAGTTTAAGAGTGAGCATATGAATGAAAGTGATTCTATGCATAGTTTTCTAACAAAGATCGAAGACTTGAAGGAACAATTGATTTCTGTTGATGAAGTTATACCCGACAGCTCACTTGTGCAGACCGTTCTGAATGGTCTTCCTGATTCATATCAGAGTTTTGCTTCTACTCTTTGTTTGATGATGAAAGGTAATCCAAATGCCTTGACATTTGAGGAGTTAGTCTTTGTTCTATTGCAAGAAGATCAGTCTAGGTAGAACAGGTCCATTATGTGTGCTGTAGATCAAGCTTTCCTAGCTATTCAAAAGGGCAAAGGTAAAGGGAGCTCATCTACTAGTAAGAAAAAATATGCAAATGCTACACATTTGAAGAAGGAAGACAGAGATGAGAAGAAATCAGAAAAGCAAAAATTATTTTGTAAGTACTATAAAGCATACGATCATATCATAAAGAACTGTCCAAAACTGGATGCAAAAGAGGCAAAGAAAAAAGAGGCTTGAATGTTTGTTGCAGAGGCCTCTACATCGAAAACAGAGTCTGCAAATCTTGTGTAGAATGAAGAACGGTCGTTTACTACTGTTTGTAGTTTTGACCCATCTTCTCATGAACAGTGTATGTCTGTAGTAGACTCAGATGTTTGGTATTTTGATAGTGGGGCAACCAAACATATTACCTCACAACGTTTCTTCACTTCCCTTGAGCCTACTCCTACAGAGAATATTGTCGCATGCGCCAACAACTCCTCTTATCCTATCATGGGAGTTGGTAAGATCATTCTAACCACTGCTGATGGTAGTTCTTTCACTTTGTCGGATGCTTTATTTGTTCCAAGGATCAAGAAAAATCTATTATCAATTTTTGCATTAGCCAAGATTGGCTTGGTTGTGAAATTTGTTGATGACAGATGTACAATTCTTGATCTGTCAAATGGAGACATGATTATTGCTTTTGGAATTTTATGTAATGGGCTATATAAGCTCATAGACTATGAAAGATATATGAATGATTCAGCATGTGCAGTACATGATTCTTAGGCTATGTTACATGCAACGTTTCGGCATGCACGCTTTGGTCATCTGAATTTTGCTAGTTTGCTATGCATGTAGATATCTGAAATGGTGTCCTCTTTGCCCAAACTTGAGGCACCCAAAAAACATGTCTATGAAGGTTGTATTTTGGGCAAAATGGAGCATTCTTTATTTCCAAAAGATGGTCTCGTTGGAGCTACTTAGAAATTGCAGCTTGTGCACAATGATGTCTATGGTCCTATGCAGACACCCTCTTTTGGAAACTATCTATACTTCCTAACTTTCATTGATGATTTTTCCAGGCATGCATGGGTATATCCATTGAAAGAAAAGTCCGAAGTGTTCATGTGCTTCAAAAAAGTTTTGGTTTTGGTTGAAAATCTATCAGCATGTAAAATATGCGCCTCTGTTCTGATCGAGGGGCGGAATATATGTCTTCTGACTTTAATGCATTTTTGGTTGAAAGTGGGATAAAATATCATTGTACAACGCCATATACACCTCAATACAATGGATTTGCTAAATGGAAGAACATGTCACTCATGGAGATGGTGAGGTGTATGGTCAAGAGTCCGGCTTTACCACATAGTTTTTGGCTTGAGGCCGTCATGTGTGGAGCATATGTACTTAACAGGTGTCCCACTAAAGCACTATAGTCTATCACTCCATATGAGGCTTGGCATGGTCGCAAGCCATTTGTTGCTCATGTGCATGTTTTTGGTTGTCTGGCATATGCATTAGTGCCTAAACAACATCACAAGAAATTGGATGATAAAGCAGTAAAATGTATTTTTGTTGGGTATAGTTATGAAAGCAAAGGCTATGGTCTGTATCATCCACATATTAAATGCATTTTGGTTAGCCGTGATGTTTTTATTTGTGGAAGATGCTATTTAGCCTTTACTTTCATGTAGGAAAGAGACATCTGTTAGCTCCAAAGACATGTATGATACTTTGTTGTCTCTTTTTACAGGTGGATAGTCTAGTGTTGGTCCTAATGAGGCAAGTTCACAGCCTTTACAGGTTTAATGTGATGATGCAAATCGTTCTATTTCTCATGCAAATTTACATGATGCACTTGTTGATGAGAGCACTGATATTGAGGAGGCAAAGTCACTAGTGCAGACTTTGCATGATAGCAAATTAGATGCACCTCTATCATACCGTACTTGTTCAAGCTCTCATAGTGCCTCTTTTGCATCAGATTGCTATGCCTCTAGGCTCTTTGATGAGACTGAGTCTATTTCGTTTGATGAAGCACAAAATTATGAACATCGGATGGCTACAATGCAATCTGAATATGATGCTATCATGAAAAATGGTACCTGGTCTCTATGTGACTTGCCTCCTGGCAAGAAGGCCATTTGCACTTAGTGGGTATACAAGCTTAAGCATAAGCCTGATGAACAGCTGATAGGTATAAGGCTAGGCTTGTTGCAAAGGGTTATGCTCAGGAAAGAGGCATTGATTTTGATGAGACCTTTGCTCCTACTTGTCGAATGACTACTGTTTGAAGCATATGTGCACTTGTAGCTCATCATGGTTGGAATGTACATCAGTTGGACATTAAAACAACATTTTTGAATGGTGACTTGCATGAAGAAATGTATGTTTCTCAGCCATGTGGATTTGTGTAGAAAGGGCATGAAAACAAGGTGTGCAAGTTAAAGAAGGCATTATATGGTTTAGAGCAAGCACCACATGCTTGGTATGAAAACATACATGCCTATCTGATTACACATGGTTTTGAGAATAGTCCAACTAAAAGCGTTAAGTGTGCTAATGATGTACTTCTGATCATTGTTGTGTATGTTGATGACATGCTGCTCACTAGTCCTCATGAGAAGCATATTGCTGATTTTAAGGCTGATTTTCATGCTTCATTTGTGATGTTTGATTTGGGGCATTTGCATCATTATTTGGGCATTTAGTTTATGCACAATGATGGTGGAATGGCTTTGTGTCAAACGAAAATATATTGACACATTATTGGAGCATTTTTGCCTTGAAGACTATAAACCTATTGCCACTCCTATGGAGACACATTTACAATTGAGTATTCATGATGCTAGAGATCACAAAGGCTCTACCGAACGAGAAGTTTGAAGCTTTCGGCAAAGCTTTGGGCTTACTTCCTTTTGGGGATTGATTCCACATAGCTTGGCACTTCCTTATACATGAGTGCCAGCTCCTTGTTCACCGCATCACTCCGAGGGGGGATTTGTTGATATATTTAAGTAGTGATGTGTGTGAACACACTAGGACCATCGGGGCACTTTTTCCCTCTTTAGGAGGTTTTTTCCCCCGGGTTGTGTATATGCCTATAGCCCTAATGGGTTACTTATCTTTGTACATTCTAGTGATAATACATTCCCAAGCTTCTTCTTCTTCCTTGTGTTGTTCGTGTGCTTTCCCAAAGGTCTAACTCCAACAATGACCATGTACATAGGGTATATGGAGTTCAAGGAAGTCCGAGCACTTTCATCTACCATTATGGATGGACATTTCATCTACAGGTTTGAGGATGAAAATGTTTTCAAAGGGAAGGAAATGTCATATCACTTTAAAATCATGTTGGGAACACCTCTAGAACAGACTTTGCCACATGGCATCATATCAATGTCCTTATATATTTTGGGTAGATAGAGAGAGAGGGTGTGTTTATTGTTACCCTTTGGAGTTGTCCTCTCCAATCATTTTAGCATAAAGGATCAACAATACATCTTACATTTGTCAATCCGGGAAGTATACAAAGACCACAACCCCTTCTAAGTTGATAGAATCTCTGTGGATGGAATCGTGTTTTTCACGATTCTGTGAAGGGAATCGTGTTTTTCACGATTCTGTGAAGGGAATCGTGTTTTTCACGATTCTGTGGATGGAATCGTGTTTTTCACGATTTTGTGAAGGGAATCATGTTTTTTCACGATCTGTGAATAGAATCGTGTTTTTCGCGATTCTGTGAAGGGAATTGTGTTTTTCACGATTTCTGTGCCTAGACAATCGTGATTGCTCACAATCGTAAAAAACACGATTTTCTTATGAAAATCGTATTTTGGGAATCGCGATTTTGTGTTTAATTCAGAGGATCACGATTTTGTGTTTGATTACAGAATCGAGATTCTAAGCAGATTTTATAAATTTTTCTAGTTCTTGTTTTTTAAGTTTTTGTTTCTCAAATAGAATCGCCTTATTAAAATTTTAATATGCAATAAAAGATTTTTAGCAAAAATATTATTTTTTCTCAAGGAAATTCAAAGATCTGAAAATCATGATTCCATGTTGTTTACAATTTTTTGTGTTTTTGTGCTCTAATCATCATGTGGAAACTTAAAATCATGCAAAGATTTATTGGAAGACCATTACCTTGCTTGCTTGATCAAAAAAAATCCAAGAGCTTGTAGTTGCAAAAAATTGCGATTCTGTCAAGTTTTCTCACTCTCTCTCACTCAAATGAGCCTTTTTTCTAAGATTCTATGCTTTTATAGCCTTTAGACAATCGCGATTTTGTGTGAATTTCTTAGAATACACAAACTCAGCAAAAGACAAAAAATTCACAAAATACAAGGGAAGAATTCAAGAGGGACCAAATCCTGCAGACCATGTAATGGCTTATCCTATGCCAGATATAGAGCATGAAAGGATGCAAAGATGCAAACAAATCATAGAAGAAGCACAACTCAAAATGGGGGAACTAGACAATTATCAAACAACAGTTGGGGAAACAAATACAACAAAAATAAGGAAAGCTATTGATCAAGAACATAACTCACAAATAAGATTCCAAATAAATATAGACAAACAATGTACAATCTTATACCACACCACAATGGAAACAAAATCCTCACTTACAACACAATATGAAAAAGTGGGAAGCAATGCCAAAACATTTTGATCCACAGAAACAAGGATTGGAAGAGTTGTTGTACATTCCTATTGATCAAATAGGAGGATATTGTGAAGGAGAAGAAGGGAACTCAACTGTGAGAATAGAATTTGGTAAAAATCATGCCAAGGCTATATTAGATAGTGGATCAGGAGTGGCTATCATGACTAAACAAACTTGGGAAAGATGGGGAAAAAATGAATTAGTACCCACAAAAATGAGATTACAACTTGCATGCGGACACATAGAAAAACCCCTAGGAATATGGGAAAAGGTGATTGTGAAAATATGTGGAATAGAAATAGAGCATACTTTTGCCATAGTTGAATTCCCACAATCCACTTCATATGAAATTATCCTAGGAAGACCATTTATGAGGCAAATGCAAATTGTACAAGATTGGGGTAATGATTGCTTATACCTTCAAAGCAAAGGAAGGATAACCAGAGTGAATCTAAGAAATGGTCAATATTGTGACATGTCCCCTCAAGAATGGTTCAAAATACATCAAAATCAGGAATTAAGTGAAGAATCAGAGATTGAAGATCAGAATGAAACGAAATGATCAATATGGAAACGCAATGTGATAAGGAACCTCATAGATAGAAAAAGAAGGTTAAGAAAAGAAGATTGTGTAGAAGAAAGGAAATCATAAGATGAGAGCTATATACCACAAAAATTCAAAGATGAAGAATTTGAGCCTTATGGTTGGAATCAGATTTTGACCACCATGGATCTAGCTAATGATGAGTATGTGGGAGTAAAATTCCAAAATGAAGAAGGATATGATATCTTTCACATAGGAATACAAATGATAAAAGTGTCAAAAATAGAAGAGGACTAGGAGGAAGGAATAATATTGAAAAATGGTAAAACACAATATTTGAAAGAAGTAAAAGCTACAGATGCAATATAAGACAAAATTACAGGTAAATATAGAAAAACCAAACACAAGGAAATAGAAAAAGATCAAGAGGTTGAAAAAAATAAGGAAATAAAAAACAAAGATCAATAGTTTGATGTACCTTCAAATTTCAAGACTTATGAAGTGGAAGACATACTACTTCTAAAAGTGAAACCAAAGAGAGAAAAGAAAAAAGGAGAGGCATATGACAATGAGAAACAAACGAAGAAGGTGATGATCACCCACGAAGAGGGGGAAGAAAGACCTATTGTAATAGTTGATGACATGACAAATCAAGAGGAGGAAGCATTAAGGAATTTGGCCAGAAACTATAGGGATGTGTTTGCTTACAGTTACAAGGATTTGAAAGGAATTGACCCTAAAATCTGTGAGCATAAGATTCCTATTACACCTGATGCAAAACCTAGAAAACAAAGACACTACACATTCAATGACAAATACTCTGCTAAAATAAAGGAAGAAATTGACAAGCTGCTGGCTGCCAATTTCATCTATGAGATTGAGTACACAGAGTGGATATCTCCTATAGTTGTAGTACCAAAAAAGAATGGGAAACTCAGGGTATGCATTAACTTGAAAAAGGTGAATGCTGCAACTATAAGGGATAACTATCCATTACCCATAACAGACCATCTTTTGGAAAGAGTTGCAGGTAAGGAGGTCTATAGTTTTTTGGATGGTTTTTCAGGGTACTATCAGGTACCCATAGCTTTGAAAGACCAACATAAAACTGCCTTTTCCGCAGAGTGGGGAATTTATGCTTTCAGGGTTATGCCTTTTGGTCTAACTAATGCCCCAACAACTTTTCAAAGATTAATGTGTCACATATTCAAAGAATTCCTTAGAAATATCATGGAAATTTATGTGGATGATCTTTGCACTTTTTCATTGAAAAGACAAGATCATTTGAAGAATCTAGAAAATATTTTCAAAAAATGTAGAACATACAAAGTATGTCTAAATCCACAAAAATGTGTGTTCTTTGTGAGGCAAGGGAGAATGTTGGGTCATATAGTTTCCAAAAATGGAATTTCAATAGATGAAAGAAAAATTAAGGCCATAGTGGAACTTCCAAGACCAACAAATGTAAAGGAACTTCAAACTTTCATGGGACATTGCGGGTATTATAGAAAATTTGTACACAAGTTTGCAGACATTGCAAAACCTTTGTATGCTCTGATCACAAGATTTGAGTGGACCAAAGAGTGTGACCAAGCTTTTGAGACTTTAAAAACTTTTTTGGTAACAACACCAATTCTGAAAACCCCACAGTGGGATAAAATTTTTCATGTCCATGTGGATGCTTCAAATTATGCTTTGCGATGTGTGTTAGCACTGTTGGAGTTAGACGTCTGCGGAAGCACGCGAACAGCACAAGGAAGAAGAAGAAGCTTGGAGCACAACACACAAGACTGAATGTATTACTAGAGAATGTACAAAGATAAATAGCCCATTAGGGCAATAGGCGTATATACAAGCCGGGGGAAAAAAAACCTCCTAAAGAGGGAAAAAAGTGCCCCGGCAGTCCTAGAGTGTTCACACACATCACTACCTAAATATATCAACAAATCCCCCCTGGGAGTGATGCGGTGAACAAGGAGCTGGCACTCATGTATAAGGAAGTGCCAAGCTATGTGGAAATCACTCCACAAAAGGAAGTAAGCCCAAAGCTTTGCGGAAAGCTTCAAACTTCTCCCTAGGCAGAGCCTTCGTGAAAAGGTCTGCAATGTTCTCTTGCGTGGGCACATATGCCAAGCTGATCTCCCCAGCAGAGAACCTCTCCCTGACATAGTGATAATGCACCTCAATGTGCTTAGTGCGAGCATGGAACACAGGGTTCCTCGCAACTGCCAATGCGCTCTGACTGTCAGTGAAGATGGTGGTGGCAGAAGACTGGCCAACACCCAAATCAGCCATAAGGCGTCTGAGCCACACACACTCAACAGTCGCTGTGAAAGCTGCCCTATACTCAGCCTCACAACTGGAAGTGGCCACAGTAGGCTGCTTCTTGCTCAACCAAGATATACATGAGCTACCAAGCATGAAGCAAAAAACACTGGTGGACACACGAGTGTCATAGCAACCAGCCCAATCTGAGTCAGAAAAACCATGCAAATCTGGCGGTAGTGATCCCCCCTTGGGATAAAACAACCCAAGTAGCCGAGTACCACTCAAGTAGCGAAAGATGCGCTTAACTGCTTTCCAATGCGTGACTCCTGGGCAATGCATGAACCTGCTCATCTGTGAGACAGCAAACTGAATATCTGGCCGAGTAATGCATAAGTAAATCAAGCATCCAACAGCCTGCTGATAGAGAACAACATCAAATGCATCTCCAGCATCATGAAGACTCAATCGTAAACCTGTCTCCATAGGAGTGGCAATAGGCTTACAGTCTTCAAGGCCAAAACGCTGCAATAATGTGTCAATATATTTCGTTTGACACAAAGCCATTCCACCATCAACTTGCATAAACTGAATGCCCAAATAGTGATGCAAATGCCCCAAATCAGACATCTCAAATGAGGCATGCAAATCAGCCTTGAAATCAGCAATATGCTTCTCAAGAGGACCAGTGAGCAGCATGTCGTCTACATAGACAACAATGATCAGAAGCACATCATTAGCACGCTTAACATATAAGGTGCTTTCAGTTGGACTGTTCTCAAAACCATGTGCAATTAGATAGGCATGTATTTTCTCATACCAAGCACGTGGTGCTTGCTTTAAACCATATAACGCCTTCTTTAACCTGCACACCTGGTTTTCATGCCCTTTCTACACAAAGCCACGGGGCTGAAAAACATACACTTCTTCATGCAAGTCACCATTCAGAAATGCTGTTTTAATGTCCAACTGATGTACATTCCAACCATGATGGGCTGCAAGTGCACAAATGCTCCGAACAGTAGTCATACGGCATGTAGGTGCAAAGGTCTCATCAAAATCAATGCCTCTTTCCTGCGCATAACCCTTTGCAACAAGCCTAGCCTTATACCTGTCAACTGTACCATCAGGTTTACGCTTCAGCTTGTATACCCACTTAGTGCCAATGGCCTTCTTGCCAGGAGGCAAGTCACATAAAGACCATGTACCATTCTTCATTATAGCATCATATTCAGATTGCATAGCAGCCATCCAATTTTCTGAATTTTGTGCTTCATCAAAAGAAACAGGCTCATTCTCATCACAGAGACTAGATGCAGCCATAGCATAGCAATCTGATGCAAAGGAGGTACTATGAGAGCCTGAACGAGTATGATATGACAAAGGTGCATCTAATTTGTTGTCACGCAAAGTCTGCACCAGCCATTTTGCCATAGTTTTTGCCTGTTCAATATCAGCTCTCTCATCAACAAGTGCATCATGTAAATCTGCATCAGAAATGGAATGATTTGCATCATCATATGAAACCTGCAAAGGCTGAGAAGTTGCCTCATTAGGACCAGCGTTAGCCTGTCCACCTGTAAAAAGAGGCATCAAAGTATCATACATGTCTTTGGAGCTAACAGATGTCTCCTTAGTACATGAAAGCAATGGCTGAATAGCATCTTCCACAAAGACAACATCACGGCTAACCAGAATGCGTTTAGTCTGTGGATGATACAGATGATAGCCTTTACTTTCAGAACTGTACCCAACAAAAATACATTTTACTGCCTTATCATCCAATTTTCTGCGATGTTGTTCAGGCACTAATGCATATGCCAAACAACGAAAAACACGCAGATGAGCAACATATGGCTTGCGGTCATGCCAAGCCTCATATGGAGTGATAGACTGCAACGCTTTGGTGGGACACCTGTTCAGTACATATGCTGCACACATGACAGCCTCAAGCCAGAAACTATGTGGTAAAGCCTGACTTTTGACCATGCACCTCGCCATCTCCATGAGTGACCGGTTCTTTCGTTCAGCAACTCCATTCTGTTGAGGTGTATACGGCACTGTACACTGGTGTTTTATCCCACGTTCAGCCAGAAATGCATTAAAATCTGAAGACATATATTCCCCCCCTCGATCAGAACGGAGGGTGCCCATTTTACATGCTGACAGATTTTCAGCCAAAACCAAAAACTGTTTGAAGCACATGAACACTTCGGACTTTGCTTTGAGTGGATATACCCATGCACGCCTGGAAAAATCATCAATGAAAGTCACGAAGTAAAGGTAATTTCCAAAAGAGGGTGTCTGCATAGGACCACAGACATCACTATGTACAAGCTGCAATTTCTGCATAGCCCGAACTGAACCATCTTTTGGAAAGGAAGAACGCTGCATTTTGCCCAAAATACAGCCTTCACAAACATGTTTTCCAGGTGCCTCAAGTTTGGGCAAAAAGGACACCATTTCAAATTTCTGCAGGCGTAACAAACTAGCAAAATTCAGATGACCAAAGCGTGCATGCCAAAGCTTTGCATCTGACATAGCCTGAGAATCATGAACTGCACATGCCGAATCATTCACAGATCTTTCATAGTCTATGAGCTTATACAGCCCACCACATAAAATGCCAGAAGCAATAATCACATCGCCATTTGAGAGATCATGGACTGTACACCTGTCATCAACGAATTTCACAACCAAGCCAATCTTGGCTAATGCAGAAACTGATAACAAGTTCTTTTTGATCCCTGGCACAAATAAAGCATCTGACAAAGTGAAAGAACTACCATCAGCAGTAGTCAGAATGATCTTACCAACTCCCATAACAGGATAAGAGGAGTTATTGGCGCATGTGACAGTATTCCCTGTAGGGGCAGGCTCGAGTGAAGAGAAGAAACTGCGCTGCGAGGTAATATGTTTGGTCGCCCCACTGTCAAAGTACCAAACATCTGAGTCTACTGCAGACATGCACTCATCATGAGAAGATGGGTCAAAATTGCAGACAGTAGTAAACGCCCATTCTTCTTCCTGCACAAGATTTGCAGACTCTGTTTTTGGTGTAGAGGCCTCTGCAACAACCATTCCAGCCTCTTTCTTCTTTGCCTCTTTAGCAGCCAGTTTTGGACAGTTCTTTATAATATGATCATTTCCTTTACAGTACTTGCAGAACAATTTCTGCTTTTCTGATTTCTTCTCATCTTTATCCTGGTTCTTCGATTGTGCAGCATTTGCAGATTTCTGCTTACTAGTAGAAGAGCTCCATTTTCCTTTGCCCTTCTGACTAGCCAAGAAAGCTTGATCTGCAGCACGCATAATGGACCTGTTCTGCCAGGACTGATCTTCCTGCAACAGAACAGAGACTAATTCCTCAAATGACAAGGCATTCGGATTGCCTTTCATCATCAATCGAAGAGTAGAGGCAAAACTCTGATATGAATCAGAAAGGCCATTCAGAACGGTCTGCACAAGTGAGCTATCTGGTATAACCTCATCAGCAGAAATCAATTGTTCCTTCAGGTCTTTGATCTTTGTAAGAAAACTGTCCATCGAATCACCTTCATTCATGTGCTCACTCTCCAACTGTTTTCGGAGGTAAGCAACACGAGCCTCATTCCTAGCCTGGTACAAAGTGGTAAGTGTATCCCAAGCATCCTTTGCTGTTCTGCAAGAGCGAATGTGAGGAATAATGGCACGTTTGACAGACAAAGCTATCAATGCATGTGCCTGGGCATCTCTGCCATCCCAACGAATCTGCTCTGCAGTAGGTGCAACAGAAACAGCAGCACGAACAGGAATCTGCGGAATATCATCTTCGACACCATCTTCATCAGCTCCAACACCTGTATTTGCAGTACCTGTCGTTACAGGTGTAACAGGACGTCTTTCAACACCCTGCACAATGTTCCACAATCCTTTTGCAACCAGTACATGTCGCATCATATAAGCCCATAATGGGTAGTTGGTACCATCCAACTTATCCTCAACAGCCAACATACGGAATACATCACTGCTTTCAGCCATGGCCGGTGACTAAAATACCTTGATGCAGAAAATTGACTGTATCTAAAAAAGTTGAACGAAACTGCCCAAACGAGTTCTGCTAGACCTGTAGCAGACTTCGAGACGCTTAAACTGGCG
Organism: Ceratopteris richardii; assembly: GCA_020310875.1. Taxonomy (NCBI): domain Eukaryota; kingdom Viridiplantae; phylum Streptophyta; class Polypodiopsida; order Polypodiales; family Pteridaceae; genus Ceratopteris; species Ceratopteris richardii. The sequence goes on along the minus strand of CM035431.1, from coordinate 22,047,279 downwards.
AACAGAAACTGGTATATACCTTTGGCACAAAAGGACGAAATAGCCTTCACAAGCGCTGCGATAGTGCGTTCGGAGGCCGAAACGAGCTCAGATCGTGATTTTGGCACCACACAGCAAAGCTGTTTTGATCTCGGAAACACCCTGAGTATGCTCACCAAATTTCGTGCGAATCTGAGACTGCAAACGGAGGAGTGTCGACGGCGCCCTAGAAGAAGCAACGACCTGCTCTGATACCAATTGTTGGAGTTAGACGTCTGCGGAAGCACGCGAACAGCACAAGGAAGAAGAAGAAGCTTGGAGCACAACACACAAGACTGAATGTATTACTAGAGAATGTACAAAGATAAATAGCCCATTAGGGCAATAGGCGTATATACAAGCCGGGGGAAAAAAAACCTCCTAAAGAGGGAAAAAAGTGCCCCGGCAGTCCTAGAGTGTTCACACACATCACTACCTAAATATATCAACAAGCACAACCAATAGAAGGGAGCAAGCTAGACTTCCCAATTGCTTATGCTAGTAGGCAATTGAATTCAGCAGAAAAAAATTATACAACCAGTGAGAGAGAAGGGTTGGGAATGATATTTGCTATAAAAAAATATAGACATTATCTTTTGGCCAACAAGTTTAAATTCTTTGTGGATCACCAAGCTCTACTCTACTTAGTAAACAAACCATGTCACACAGGTAGGATAGTCAGATGGTTTCTCCTACTGATGGAATTTGAGTTTGAGGTAGTGGTCAAACAAGGAAATACTCATTTAAGAGCAGACCATTTGTCCAGGATCCAAGCCAAAGAGCCAAGTTCACCTCTAGATGATGACTTACCAGATGCATATCTATTCAAAATAGAAATTATTGCTGAATGGGCCATGACTTTAGTACCTTTGCTAACCATGGGACCATGTAGAACATTTGAAAACAACACACATCTGGTATTACAAAGTAGGAATTTTATGTTGCTAGCTGGACCTTTGTATCATCTCAATCAGATAGGTATATTAGAATATTGTACTCCAAAAGAGGATCAACAGGAGTATTTAAGAAGAGCTCATTGTTGGAATCCCTGTATTCATGTTTCCATGATAGTCACCCAAAACAATCTCAATAGGATGGGAGTACATTGGCCTAATAAAATACAAGATGTAAAAAAATATATTTCCAACTGCTAGGAATGCCAATCCTTGCAAAATTCAAAAGTTATAACCTTATACTTTTTTCAGAAAAATCCAGATTGGAGTGCAAACATAATTGAGGAGTTGAAAAGAAACAAGAAAGGAAAGCAAGTAGGAGCCAGTGCAGATTCAAAGAATCTACAAATGATCTCTGAAGAGTATCAACTGATAGGAGATCAATTGTACAAGAAAGGAATGGATGGATATTTAAGAATCTGTGTTCCTAAAAATAAATATGTGGAAACGTTAGAGATGGCACATTCAGGAGTGGTAGGAGGACATTTTTCAAGTGAAAGAACTGCTAAACTCATATTACATTCTGGTTTTTGGTGGCCAACTCTATTTCCTGATGCAAGAACATATGTAAAAAGATGTGACATTTGTCAAAGAGTGAGTCACCCAAATAAAAGAGACAATATGCCATTAGTACCACTGATTTCAGCAAGAGCATTTAGTGAATGGGGGTTGGATTTCATTGGACCCATACATCCTCCAGCAAAACAATCCCATGCTGAATATATACGAGTAGCCACAGATTACCTAACTAAATGGGCAGAGGCTAGGGCTACAAAAAGGAATGATGCTCAGACCACTGCAAAACTTCTTTATGAAAATATTATCACCAGATTTGGATTACCAATTGAATTGGTAAGTGATAGGGGTACTCATTTCTTGAACCAAATAATAGAGAACATAACTGAATATTTTATGATCAGTCATAGAAAGTCAGCCCCTTATCACTCACAAGCCAATGGTTTAGCAGAAAGTACTAATAAAGTACTTTGCACTGTTTTTTCAAAAGTGGTAAACACAAATAGGAATGATTGGGATTTGCAACTTAATCATGTCTTATGGGCTTATAGAGTGGCATACGAGACTGCACTTGGAACCACACCATTTAACTTGGTATATGGACAAAATGCAGTTCTACCTTTAGAGTTCCTCATTCCAACACTAAGGGTGGGTAGTCAATACAAGTGGACTAGACATGAATTATCTGAGGGAGTGGTGGAATTGGAAAAACTGGGAGCTTCTAGACTTCAAGCAATCATGAGCATATATGCAGACAAGAGAAGGCAAAAAGCTTATCATGATGTTCATATTAAAGAAAAGGAATTACAAGAAGGAGATCTAGTTTTGGCATACACAGTAAAATAACATCAGAAGAAATTCCATAAAAAAGGACATGGGCCTTATATTATCAATCAAATAAGTAACAGTGGAGCTATCCAATTAGCTAATATAGATGGAGAAATCATGCCAAACTTCATAAGTGGATGTAGAGTAAAAAGGTATGATCTTCCATTAACTGTTTCTGAATGGAGAAGAATACATCAAGCTCAAAACAAGAAAAAAGAAGAGGAAAAAATTAGAAAGGAGGCTCAACAGGAGGCAAAGGAATCAAGGATCTTAGAGAAGTCCTTTTGTGTGAAACACCTCTAAGAGTAAGGGAGCATTTGCATGTTATAGCAATGAATTTTCATGATGAAAAAATAAAGGTTTTGATAGATTCATGTGCACAAGTAAATTTGATCAGTTCAGTTTTGTTGGATAAGTTTAACCTAAAAAGGACTAAAAGTAAAACACTTATCAAAACCTTGGAAGGAAAGATAATACAAAGCATGTCTTCACCATCTATTGAAGTCAAGTTCAATGAAGAATATATGAAAATAGATTGTGAAGAATGGCCAGATCATATGATGACTGAGAAATTGATTTTGGGACAACCATGGCTCAGGCAAGGTAAAGTAATTTTAAATTTTGAAAATATGAAGCTTAAATTGACATTAAATGACAAAAGGTTGTTAATGTTTTTATTGAGTAATGAAGAACAAGAAAACCAATAGGATATCTATAACTCAGAATTGGAGGGATTTATTTTTTCACTAAAAGCTACAAAGAAATCACAAACACCACTTCTTCATGACCAAATCTATTTCAATCAACAACGGGAGGAAATTGAAGAAACAAAAGGTATTGAAAAGGCAGAAGAAAGGTGGAAAGTGTGGAATGATCAGAAACATCTAGGCATCAAGACAAGAGAATGTGGAAACAAAGGATATACAAGCACTGCTCATCAAAACAATTTCCCAGAATTAAATGGATATGGAAGCCAAAAACTTCCAAGTACAGTTTATCAAAAGAAGATGGTTTTATTCCTAGAACAAAGTCAACAGGAATCAAGTATTATTTGGTAAAAAAATCAGATCTGATTCAATGGAAAAGAAGCAAGTAGGAAGATACTAAAATAACTCAAAAAAGTATAAAGAGTTGTAGATGAAGGGAAAGACAAAATGATTATCTGATACACACATGGGATTCTTGAAGAAAATTCAGAATTTTACAAGAAGGAAATTATGACATCTTGGAAATTATTTCCATTTGACTCTACCTCATTCTCTTTCTAAGAAAAGAAATAGGAGGGGAAGAGAGTGGAGGAAATTATTATTAAAAAAAAGAGGAAAGAAAACAAAAAAATTAAATTGAAAAAAAGAGAAGTGGAGGAAATTATTCTTAAAAAAAGGAAGAAGAGAAAAAGAGGAAAAAAAGAAAAGAGAAAAATTAAATTAAAAAAAAGAGAGAGAGAAAAATTATCAATTCTTTTGTTTATATAAGTTATATTGCACAAGCAAGATATAGGGCGTAATTTAGCAGGTTTCTATTTTTCATTCAATTTTTCTTTTTTCATTTGTTCTTTTTATTATTAAAAATATATAAAAAAAAGAGTTGTTAAAAGGAAAGAGAGCACTAGACATCTTGTTACACATGTGATGATCACTTCAATTGAGTTTTTTATCTGTGACACAAAATGATGATGTCAAGATTCATCTCAGATTTTATTTTTATTCTCTTTCATTTATATCTTAAGACAAATGTGATTTCATTTATGTTTACTGTGACTCATGTGGGTGGAGTCTTCTTTTTTGTGTAATGTTATATTTTCTCCAGAATGGTGAATCCAAAGGAACTGCCAATCCATGATTTCAAAGCAGACTCAGTAACTTTGTCTAGAGGACATTGGTTCTTAGATAGTGAGGCAATAGTAGAACCAGTAGAGCTAGAGTCTGATGAAGAACAAGAAATTCCTAAAGCAGAGAAGATAGTCAAGGAACTCAAGGAAACCCTTAGTATCATTGTTCAACTCATTTTCACAGTAGGAGTTGGAGGTCACAAGTACACCATGCTGTGCTAGGAATTTTACAAATTCCAAAAAATTGCAGTCAATTACAAAAAATGGAAAGCAGTAGGATTACACAGACTGTTGGATGAACCCTTATTTTTCATAGACTTTGAAAGAGTAGCACAGGTGATGAATAGTCTGCTGGAAGTTGGAAAGGGCAATTATGCATATTTCAGGTGTTCAGTCAAGGACAAGGAAAACAAAGAAGTGATATTACTATAAAGGCAGAGCATATCAGGGCAGCCCTTCAGTTCTATTCAATGGGAACCAAGTTGGACAATAGTTTTGTCAAAAAGAATAAAGCAACCTATGCAAGATATTCCAAATTCCCTGATTTTAAAGGAAAAATGAATGAAGAGTATGCTATCAGAATGTTCCTTCAATATTTTTGTTTTCCAAATTTACCTAGATACACCAGGCCACACAAACCAGTGACATTGATCATGTTCAATAATAAGGACAGAACCAAACGTTTTGGAGTGATGGATGTAACTCCATACATACATGATCAATTGAAGGAAGCAGCAAAACATTGGGAGCAAAGGAAGTTCATGAATAGGGCTCAATTCTTAACAAGAATTATATATCATGTTCTAGGAATGGAGGATCAATTGAAATTGGCTCGAGAAGCTCAATACTTCAGAATTTTGATGTCAGGAGTTAAGAGTCCTTCCATAATGATGTATGTAAGAGAAGTAGAAGCCCAACCAAGCATGAGGGGAGTAGAGAGGAAAAGAAAGGGAGTCTCAGAAGAAGTCATTCCTGTAAAGAAAAGAAGATTGGATCCCAGAAAGGTAGAATTGGAAGAGGTGGAAGCAACAAAGGAAGAGCATGAAGCGGCTCAAAAGGAAGTTCAGTCTTCAAATGAACCTCATCCACCTCAGACAAGCAAGGAACAATTGTATACTTATTTGACTCAAGGAAACAATAAAAGGGCAATCTATGAAGCCCAATATCAAAAGATGTTGGAAGATTATTCATGTAAAGCAACTGACTGGATACAAGAAGAAGTAGAACACTATAAGGAGTTGCATGATCAGATGATGGCAGCAGAGATTGAAGAGGTTTTCGTTAAAAAGGAAGTAGAATTGTTGGCTTACTTCAAGGAGTTACAAGGTCCTCCTGAAACTAGGACCACAGTAGTAGTGAAGAAGAAGGTTCAGAAGAAACATGTGCAGAAAAGGAAGTTGACCAAGAAAAATAAAGGAAAAGCAATAGAACATGTACAAAGGATGGAGACAGGAAAATTGTCACTAGAAGAAAAGAAGCAGGAGGAATCCATTGTTATAGAAGAACCAAGAATGGAAAAATCAGGGATAGCAGGTTCTTCACAGTTCTCTTTAGATTCAGAGAGTGATATTGAAAATTTTTTGTTGAAAAGTTTGAATTTATCAGTACCTAGTACACCAAATGTGACAGTGCAAACCTCTGAAAAAAATAAAACACCAGAAGATTTAAGTGAGAAGTCACAAGGAAAATAGGTCCAAGGAGAAGCAGCAAAACAGGTTAGTCTTGGAGAAGAAAAGAGGATACTAAAAGGTAAAGTAGTGATGATGGAAGAAGAGGTTGAAGCAAGAAAAGAGTTCAGTAGTGGATTGGTGGACTCAGGGTTTAAAGTAGTATGGACAAAACCATCACAACAAACTTATTTCAAATTTAATGAGGAAAAGTTAGAAGCAGAAAAGTAAGCTCAATTGTGTAGCTCAGTACACAAGAAAGAAGACAAAGATCAAATTAAGGAAACTGAGGAGGTATTAGAAAAAATGAATTCCAAAGAGGTGATAGAAGGGAATACATAAAAAGAAATAAATCAAAGCATAGAAGATATACTTTATGACCTAAAGCATAATGAGGATTTCACAACTACAGAAGATCAGGAGAAAGAAGAAGACTTGGATCTTATGGATACAGATGAGCAAGAGGAGGGACAAAAGGAGCAGATAATCAATAATCAGATAAAGCTCTCTGTGGAGACTGATTCAACCTTAACTTTGGATAATAAAGCACATGAAAAAGAAGGAGAGGTCCTTGAAGAGAAACAACAAGGAATGGAGAAAAAGAAGGCATAAGAGATAGAGATAATAAAAGAAATATCAGATCATGAGAAAGAAGAGGATCACACATTAAAGTATGAGGAAGAGGCTGCAGATAAAGAAGAAATGAAAGAAGAAAAGGGTTATGAAGAAGAAAAGAACCAGGTTATAGAATATGAGGAAGAAGATGAACAAGAGAATGACTGCAAAGAAGAAAAGCAGATAGAAGTAAAGCAGATGGAACTAGAAGCTGGATTAGAAAGGATACCTAAAGATATTAGGTCTGCTTGTAAAATTATCATGAGCAACGTAGAGCAGTTCATACCATCTAGTAGAAACATGATCATAACAGGAATGGTGGCTGAGTCAGAGTTTGTAAAAGGCAGTAGAATCATTAATGAGAAAAAGAAAGAAAAGGAACAGTTAGAGGAACAGTTGAGGATTATCCAAGAAAGAAATGAGGATTTGACCAAAAGAGTAATCTCATTAGCAGAATTAGAGGTTCAACAACAAAATAAAATTCAATTTCTTGACGACAAATGTGCAAAGCAGATAGCAAAGCAGCAAAACAAAAATGGAGTTGAAGAAAATAGAAGGAAGATACAGAACACTTCAAAGATCATATCAGATTATGGTTAAAAATGAAAAGATAAACAAATTATTGATGGAAGAAGGTCAAATGAAGGAAGAAAGTAAGATTGTACAGATAACACAGAATGAGAGGGAGGAATTGAATAAAGAAATTCTAAGGCTACAAGAAGAACTGAAGGAGGCCAAGGAATTGGAAAAGCAAGCCAGTGTACATGCTGCCAACTCAATGAGAGGTTATAATAAACTACATTTGGATATAGCAAAAGAAAGGAGTGATTGGTAGTTGAGTATAGAAAAGGAAAGAAGTGAGTGGAAATCAGAAAGAGAGTTGTGGACATCTCAAAATAGAAGCTTAATGTTGATGGTGGAGGAGCTACATAAAAAGCTAGAAAATCCACAAAGCCAGGTTGAAGAGCCAGGTTGAAGAGCAGGGGAGATGATAACAAAACTCATCATTTTAATGAACAAGAAAACAAAATAGCAGTTGAGGAGTACTCATATGAGTTTGTTTAGAAGCTTTTAAGAGATAAAGAATCTAGAATGGAATTTATCAAAAAAATGCATAATGAATATGAAGAACAAATTATGAACTTTGCTCTCAACAAAGGAATAAATCCATACCAACATCATTGGGCAGCAGATGGCCTAGATATACCTTTTTGCATGATTATTGAAAGTATTAAAAATTACCAGCTTGCAAGGGTAGGATTGTCATCAAACAACTATTTGGAATATGAAGAGGATATCAATGTAACTAAGGAATTATTTGAAAAAGCCAATCCTAAATGGAGGAATAGGTGGTTAGATGCTAATAAAGAATGCAGGAAAATCTGGAAAGAAGCACCAATTCAGCTAAAGATCAATCCAACTTATTGTCCAGTAGCAAGAAGAAGGGAATGGATTGTGTTTTGGGAAAGAAGAAATGCAAGACAAATTCCAGCAAAATGGTTGAACTTTCCAAAGATAGCAGGACCTAAAACAGAACATGGCCAACAAAGAAATATATGGTTCACACCGCAGAGTCTGTCATATCTACATATAAAGATGTCAATGATCCAGCTTGTATTCTATTAAGCAGAGTAATGCAACTTATATTGGCATGTATAGAAACTTTTACAGATACAGATGTCAGAACCCTTAATTACATTGGGTTCAATTCACCAACTGATGCCTTACTTTTTGATTTAAGTGAAACCCCCGACAGAATTTGTTTAATGGCCTAGAAGTCACTACCTTCAAATTTTTGGGGATGCTTTTGATTATGGATTTTTTGAAAGAGAACCGGAATTTTTTAGGAATTTATCAGCAGTTACAAAATCAAGACTCACTGCCTATGAAGCAGCATATATAGAATATCTGAAGAAAGATGTAATAGACAAACCAGAGGTAGCTGTAGAGTGGAGAAAAGCTCTATTCGAGATGGTGAATAATTTGAATCTCACAAAGAGAAAAAGTCATGATCTACTGTCATAGGTGTATCAAAGAAAGAAGAAGTGAAGGAAGCACTCATTATATATCAGCAGGAATATTTTTTGTCAAGAGCCAAAAAGTCTAGGAGGGGAAGAATGTTAGAAGAAGCATTTTTTGAAGAGAAATATTTGTAAAATGTCAAAAAATTGTAGAAAAAATGATGTAAAAAAGAGGAAGAGTCTGTTGATATATTTAGGTAGTGATGTGTGTGAACACTCTAGGACTGCCGGGGCACTTTTTTCCCTCTTTAGGAGGTTTTTTTCCCCCGGCTTGTATATACGCCTATTGCCCTAATGGGCTACTTATCTTTGTACATTCTCTAGTAATACATTCAGTCATGTGTGTTGTGCTCCAAGCTTCTTCTTCTTCCTTGTGCTGTTCGCGTGCTTCCGCAGACGTCTAACTCCAACAATTGGTATCAGAGTAGGTCGTCGCTTCTTCTAGGGCGCCGTCGACACTCCTCCGTTTGCAGTCTCAGATTCGCTCGTTTCGGCCTCCGAACGCACTATCGCAGCGCTTGTGCAGGCTATTTCGTCCTTTTGTGCCAAAGGTATATACCAGTTTCTGTTCGCCAGTTTAAGCGTCTCGAAGTCTGCTACAGGTCTAGCAGAACTCGTCTGGGTAGTTCTGTTCAACTTTTTGAGATACAGTCAATTTTGTGCATCAAGGTATTTTAGTCACCGGCCATGGCTGAAAGCAGTGATGTATTCCGTATGTTGGCTGTTGAGGATAAGTTGGATGGTACCAACTACCCATTATGGGCTTATATGATGCGACATGTACTGGTTGCAAAAGGATTGTGGAACATTGTGCAGGGTGTTGAAAGACATCCTGTTACACCTGTAACGACAAGTACTGCAAATACAGGTGTTGGAGCTGATGAAGATGGTGTCGAAGATGATATTCCGCAGATTCCTGTTCGTGCTGCTGTTTCTGTTGCACCTACTGCAGAGCAGATTCGTTGGGATGGCAGAGATGCCCAGGCACATGCATTGATAGCTTTGTCTGTCAAACGTGCCATTATTCCTCACATTCGCTCTTGCAGAACAGCAAAGGATGCTTGGGATACGCTTACCACTTTGTACCAGGCTAGGAATGAGGCTCGTGTTGCTTACCTCCGAAAACAGTTGGAGAGTGAGCACATGAATGAAGGTGATTCTATGGACAGTTTTCTTACAAAGATCAAAGACCTGAAGGAACAATTGATTTCTGTTGATGAAGTTATACCAGATAGCTCACTTGTGCAGACCGTTCTGAATGGTCTTCCTGATTCATATCAGAGTTTTGCCTCTACTCTTCGGTTGATGATGAAAGGCAATCCGAATGCCTTGTCATTTGAGGAATTAGTCTCTGTTTTGTTGCAGGAAGATCAATCCAGGCAGAACAGGTCCATTATGCATGTTGCAGATCAAGCTTTCCTGGCTAGTCAGAAGGGCAAAGGAAAATGGAGCTCTTCTACTAGTAAGCAGAAATCTGCAAATGTTGCACAATCGAAGAACCAGGATAAAGATGAGAAGAAATCAGAAAAGCAGAAATTGTTCTGCAAGTACTGTAAAGGAAATGATCATATTATAAAGAACTGTCCAAAACTGGCTGCTAAAGAGGCAAAGAAGAAAGAGGCTGGAATGGTTGTTGCAGAGGCCTCTACACCAAAAACAGAGTCTGCAAATCTTGTGCAGGAAGAAGAATGGGCTTTTACTACTGTCTGCAGTTTTGACCCATCTTCTCATGATCAGTGCATGTCTGCAGTAGACTCAGATGTTTGGTACTTTGACAGTGGGGCGACCAAACATATTACCTCGCAGCGCAGTTTCTTCTCTTCACTCGGGCCTGCCCCTACAGGGAATACTGTCACATGCGCCAATAACTCCTCTTATCCTGTTATGGGAGTTGGTAAGATCATTCTGACTACTGCTGATGGTAGTTCTTTCACTTTGTCAGATGCTTTATTTGTGCCAGGGATAAAAAAGAATCTGTTATCAGTTTCTGCATTAGCCAAGATTGGCTTGGTTGTGAAATTTGTTGATGACAGGTGTACAGTCCATGATCTCTCAAATGGCGATGTGATTATTGCTTCTGGCATTTTATGTCGTGGGCTGTATAAGCTCATAGACTATGAAAGATCTGTGAATGATTTGGCATGTGCAGTTCATGATTCTCAGGCTATGTCAGATGCAAAGCTTTGGCATGCACGCTTTGGTCATCTGAATTTTGCTAGTTTGTTACGCCTGCAGAAATCTGAAATGGTGTCCTCTTTGCCCAAACTTGAGGCACCTGGAAAACATGTTTGTGAAGGCTGTATTTTGGGCAAAATGCAGCGTTCTTCCTTTCCAAAAGATGGTTCAGTTCGGGCTATGCAGAAATTGCAGCTTGTACATAGTGATGTCTGTGGTCCTATGCAGACACCCTCTTTTGGAAATTACCTTTACTTCGTGACTTTCATTGATGATTTTTCCAGGCATGCATGGGTATATCCACTCAAAGCAAAGTCGGAAGTGTTCATGTGCTTCAAACAGTTTTTGGTTTTGGCTGAAAATCTGTCAGCATGTAAAATGGGCACCCTCCGTTCTGATCGAGGGGGGGAATATATGTCTTCAGATTTTAATGCATTTCTGGCTGAACGTGGGATAAAACACCAGTGTACAGTGCCGTATACACCTCAACAGAATGGAGTTGCTGAACGAAAGAACAGGTCACTCATGGAGATGGCGAGGTGCATGGTCAAAAGTCAGGCTTTACCACATAGTTTCTGGCTTGAGGCTGTCATGTGTGCAGCATATGTACTGAACAGGTGTCCCACTAAAGCGTTGCAGTCTATCACTCCATATGAGGCTTGGCATGACCGCAAGCCATCTGTTGCTCATCTGCGTGTTTTTGGTTGTTTGGCATATGCATTAGTGCCTGAACAACATCGCAGAAAATTGGATGATAAGGCAGTAAAATGTATTTTTGTTGGGTACAGTTCTGAAAGTAAAGGCTATCGTCTGTATCATCCACAGACTAAACGCATTCTGGTTAGCCGCGATGTTGTCTTTGTGGAAGATGCTATTCAGCCATTGCTTTCATGTACTAAGGAGACATCTGTTAGCTCCAAAGACATGTATGATACTTTGATGCCTCTTTTTACAGGTGGACAGGCTAACGCTGGTCCTAATGAGGCAACTTCTCAGCCTTTGCAGGTTTCATATGATGATGCAGATCATTCCATTTCTGATGCAGATTTACATGATGCACTTGTTGATGAGAGAGCTGATATTGAACAGGCAAAAACTATGCCAAAATGGCTGGTGCAGACTTTGCGTGACAGCAAATTAGATGCACCTTTGTCATATCGTACTCGTTCAGGCTCTCATAGTACCTCCTTTGCATCAGATTGCTATGTTATGGCTGCATCTAGTCTCTGTGATGAGAATGAGCCTGTTTCTTTTGATGAAGCACAAAATTCAGAAAATTGGATGGCTGCTATGCAATCTGAATATGATGCTATAATGAAGAATGGTACATGGTCTTTATGTGACTTGCCTCCTGGCAAGAAGGCCATTGGCACTAAGTGGGTATACAAGCTGAAGCGTAAACCTGATGGTACAGTTGACAGGTATAAGGCTAGGCTTGTTGCAAAGGGTTATGCGCAGGAAAGAGGCATTGATTTTGATGAGACCTTTGCACCTACATGCCGTATGACTACTGTTCGGAGCATTTGTGCACTTGCAGCCCATCATGGTTGGAATGTACATCAGTTGGACATTAAAACAGCATTTGTGAATGGTGACTTGCATGAAGAAGTGTATGTTTTTCAGCCCCGTGGCTTTGTGCAGAAAGGGCATGAAAACCAGGTGTGCAGGTTAAAGAAGGCGTTATATGGTTTAAAGCAAGCACCACGTGCTTGGTATGAGAAAATACATGCCTATCTAATTGCACATGGTTTTGAGAACAGTCCAACTGAAAGCACCTTATATGTTAAGCGTGCTAATGATGTGCTTCTGATCATTGTTGTCTATGTAGACGACATGCTGCTCACTGGTCCTCTTGAGAAGCATATTGCTGATTTTAAGGCTGATTTGCATGCCTCATTTGAGATGTCTGATTTGGGGCATTTGCATCACTATTTGGGCATTCAGTTTATGCACGTTGATGGTGGAATGGCTTTGTGTCAAACGAAATATATTGACACATTATTGCAGCGTTTTGGCCTTGAAGACTGTAAGCCTATTGCCACTCCTATGGAGACATGTTTACGATTGAGTCTTCATGATGCTGGAGATGCATTTGATGCTGTTCTCTATCAGCAGGCTGTTGGATGCTTGATTTACTTATGCATTACTCGGCCAGATATTCAGTTTGCTGTCTCACAGATGAGCAGGTTCATGCATTGCCCAGGAGTCACGCATTGGAAAGCGGTTAAGCGCATCTTTCGCTACTTGAGTGGTACTCGGCTACTTGGGTTGTTTTATCCCAAGGGGGGATCACTACCGCCAGATTTGCATGCTTTTTCTGACTCAGATTGGGCTGGTTGCTATGACACTCGTGTGTCCACCAGTGGTTTTTGCTTCATGCTTGGTAGCTCATGTATATCTTGGTTGAGCAAGAAGCAGCCTACTGTGGCCACTTCCAGTTGTGAGGCTGAGTATAGGGCAGCTTTCACAGCGACTGTTGAGTGTGTGTGGCTCAGACGCCTTATGGCTGATTTGGGTGTTGGCCAGTCTTCTGCCACCACCATCTTCACTGACAGTCAGAGCGCATTGGCAGTTGCGAGGAACCCTGTGTTCCATGCTCGCACTAAGCACATTGAGGTGCATTATCACTATGTCAGGGAGAGGTTCTCTGCTGGGGAGATCAGCTTGGCATATGTGCCCACGCAGGAGAACATTGCAGACCTTTTCACGAAGGCTCTGCCTAGGGAGAAGTTTGAAGCTTTCCGCAAAGCTTTGGGCTTACTTCCTTTTGTGGAGTGATTTCCACATAGCTTGGCACTTCCTTATACATGAGTGCCAGCTCCTTGTTCACCGCATCACTCCCAGGGGGGATTTGTTGATATATTTAGGTAGTGATGTGTGTGAACACTCTAGGACTGCCGGGGCACTTTTTTCCCTCTTTAGGAGGTTTTTTTCCCCCGGCTTGTATATACGCCTATTGCCCTAATGGGCTACTTATCTTTGTACATTCTCTAGTAATACATTCAGTCGTGTGTGTTGTGCTCCAAGCTTCTTCTTCTTCCTTGTGCTGTTTGCGTGCTTCCGCAGACGTCTAACTCCAACAGAGTCTTCCTCATATAAGTTAGAATCATATATATTTTTTCTAGAACTTTTGGAAGCTCTTGGGTAGCATATTTTTAGATTAGAAGGGAAAAGGACCAAAATTCAAGTGTGAAAAGGGACACTTGAAAATGTATAAAAGATAATTTCCTCTATTTTGAGAGGGTTGGTTGTATTATTTTTGCTATCCAAGTAATGTGAAGAGCTCTCCTACAAGAAATCGTGTTTTCTACTTCCATGTGATTTTCTTTGATTTGTTGAGTCTATTCTATGTGTAATCCATGGAATTTGCAAGCTTCAATTGTGTATTTCTGATTAATGTGTATGGAGAGAGGTGATTCTTAGAGTATTGAATAAGAAAGTGCTGAACAATAGAGCTAGAGATGGAAATTATCAAATTTCACAGAATCGCAATTGTCTCGTCTGAACGTTACAGGTATCATTTTTGAGATTTGACTTCATAATTGTGATCTGCTGAGAAAATAACACACTTTAGGCACCAAGATCATTGAAAATGATGTAGTGTAGCTCAAGATAATCAAAACCCTAGAAATTTCTCTTCATCTCCATCATTTCTCAGAAAAACAATCATTTTCCTCTTATTCTTGGATTCCATCAACTTAGAAGGGGTTGTGGTCTTTGTATACTTCTCGGATTGACAAATGTAAGATGTATTGTTGATCCTTTATGCTAAAATGATTGGAGAGGACAACTCCAAAGGGTAAATATTTATGCAAATGACGTAAAAATGAGGAAGATTCTTCCTCATTTTTACATCATTTGCATAAGTATTTCTACAATTTTTTGACATTTTACAAATATTTCTCTTCAAAAAATGCTTCTTCTAACAGGGTGTGTGGATGATTGACACTCGATGATGTACTACACACACTCGGGTGTCACTCGGAGCATTGAAGAATGCAACTCTCTATGTGTGTTCTGTACGATCGTGTGAACTCCTTCATGGATCTATGAAGGCAAGAAAAGATATTTGAGACCACCCATCTGATCACCTCATACCTCCACGTTTGTTTCTTGTATCCCATAAGTAGGATGAGTATTAGAAAATCCTACCTAAAAGAACTTGGACATGATGTCAAGGCTTATTGGGATCCTCTTCATGTAGGGTCAAGATGTGTTCAAGGACAATCAACTTTTCAACCTCTCTAATTCCAATAAGATAGAGCTACATTTTTGGCAACTATTGGAATCATTGGAGCAATTGGTAGTTGTCTCTCATAGAACAATGGTGAGTATCAACATCAAGGAAGATCCACCTTGTAATCCTCAATCTGTGGAGACATAAGTGGTGATATGAAGATTGTGATCAAGTGATGCATGCAAATGTGAGAGTGAGAAGCAGAATGACATGCACACATACACACACTCATGCATGCATGCTAGGAAAAATAAAAAGAGTAGAACAATGGAGCTTCATGATTGCCTGAATACCAATTACAAATGTAATTCTTTAGCTCTTCGAATCCTCAACCAAGTAACCCCTTAAAATAAGCCTACATGCTCTATTTATAGTTTTGGACTAGCTTTGATGGGTTTCACTTCTAGTTGTCTGGCATAGTAAAACATTAGGTTCCCTAACTAATTTTAAGGCTCAAATGAGCTACAAAAAAATACAAAAATTGATACATGAATTCTACCTAAGCTCCTCAAGCTTGATCACTCATCAATGTGCACAAAATAGAGCTCATATTTACATAATGAGGCTTTCACAATTGTTTTCGTGATCAAAATAACCATTTATGAAGAGATGTATATCTTTTTTTTTAGTGTGCTTGCTTGGATTATGGCCTCCACTTCTACTTCAAGGTGGTCCATGCATTTGGAAGTCAAGACTCCTCTCCCGACATGTGAAGCCTCTTCCTTAGGTTCTCTTAACTTTGACTTAGAAAGAGTTTTCCCAAATTCATTGGTCCTATCGAAGAAACTAGTAACCATGTACATATTTCCTTACTTATCTATGCATCATCCCACCTCAATTTTAACCATAATGATCTATTCCAAAAGAATGTTCATGGTTTCTCAAATGGACTATTAATGTTCTCCAGCCATCCTCCTAGATCCAAGCTATCGAGTAACCTCTCAAAATATGCCTACATGCTCTATTTAAAGTTTTAGACTATCATTGGCTAGTTTTACTTCTATTTATCCCAAAAAATTAGAAATTACCCTCCTTGATGGAAAGGAAGAAGAACTAGCCTTGATCATTGCAAGATATTTGGTTGCGAAACTTATGCACATATTCCATCTCAAATCAGAGGTAAAATCGATCCTAAAATAGAGAAATGTGTGTTCATTGGATATGAATTAAAATAAAAAAGAGTACATTTCCAAGAAATAAAGGTTTTATTGTTAGTAGAGGTGTTGTATTTGATTAGAACAACTCTTGGTTTGAAGATGATTGTAGGAAAGTCAAGCTACCTTATGAACTAGAGGAGGACTTCCCAACATTACAAAAAGGGAATGAGTACATACATGAAGATTCAAGTGATTCTGATGGTAATCAGAAGACACCATGAAGAAACATCAATGCTTGGAACAACAAAGGTAAAGAAAAGATGAAGGAGTTGAGAGATGTCGCAAAGTCCTCTCAACAAACAATAAGAAGATCAACTAAAGAAAAAAGGAAACCAGAAAGGTATGGATCTGACACTTCTCTAGTCACCAAGCATTCAATTTATATTGCTCAAGGTACCAACTCAGAAGAACCATCAACATTTCAAGAAGCTAAGAAGAAATCGGAATGGAGAGAAGAAATGGAAGAAGAAATAGAAGCTCTTCAAGAGAATCAAACTTGAGAATTGGTTCCCAAGAAACCACCCAAGAAGATAATTGGATCTCGATGGATCTACAAGGAAAGAAGAACTCAGATGGATCAATAAATAGGTATAAAGCAAGGCTTGTGGCTAAAGGTTTTGTTTAAACCCAAGGTATAGATTCTGAAGAAACTTTCTCTCAAGTGGAAAAGATGCCTACAATCAGAGTACTTATGAGCATAGTTGCCTCAAAGAATTGGAACATTTATCATATGGATGTACAAATTGCATTCTTGAATGGTTGTATTTCAGGGGAGGTATACATGGCACAAACTCCTAGATTTGAAGATGAATGACATCCTGAGTATGTGTGTAAAATCAGGAAAGCACTATATGGATTGAAGCAATCTCCTAGAGCTTGGAACCATAGACTAGTGACCTTCTTGCAACACAAAGGATTTCAATTAAGCAAAGAAGATCCTTCACTTTTCACTAAGACAAGTAAATCTAAAATTATATACTTGTGTGTATGTAGATGATATAATCCTCACAAGTGATGATGTTGATGGAATCAGAAAGATCAAAGCACAAATGAAGGAGGAGTTTGAGATAAGTGATATTGGATTGCTTACTTACTTTCTTGGATTGGAAGTAGTCTAGACAGATCAAGGGATGTTTCTTACACAAAGGAAGTATATAAAGGATATGATTGCAAAGTAAAAAATGCAAGAAGCTAAAGTTGCAAGTACTCCCATGGAGGTCAATCACAAATTAAGTGCTCATGAAGGAGAACTTATTGAAGACATCACAAGCTATCAAAATTTAGTTGGGAGTTTAAACTTGCAACTCTAACTAGGGTTGATATTTTCTATGGAGTAAGTGTTCTTAGTCAATTCATGCACACCCCAAGGAAACCTCACATGGATGTAGCAAAGAGCATGTTGAAGTACCTGAAAGGAACAATAAATGAACGTTTATATTACCCCTACACATCTGATTTGAATGTAAAGTTATTCAGTGATGCAGATTGGGAAGGTTCCAAAGATGATAGAAGAAGCACATCAAGATATCTCTCATTTGCAAGCGCAAAGCTCATATCTTGGTTTTCAAATAAGCAACCTTCAATTGCTTTTTCCTCAACTAAAGCTGAATAGAGAGGGTTAGCAAATGCAACACAAGAAGCTATGTGGATCCAGACCCTATACACAGATTTAGGGTTGGATTTTGACTCTTCACATATATTTGGAGATAATATGAGTTCACTTTATCTAGCTGCTAATCCAATCTTTCATGCCAGGATGAAGCATATAGAAGTTCATTATCATTTTGTTAGAGAAAAGATTGTGAGCAAGGAGATACACCTCTCCAATGTATCTAGTCATATGCAATGTGTAGATAGGATGTCCAAATCATTGGATGGAAGAAAATTAAATAGGTTTAAATCCATGATTGGATTGCAAGGGATACTAAAGGATTGAAGACTCAAGAATTTTATGCTTGAGGGGGAGCTCTTGGTACATTTGGCAAGCCTAGATGCTTGACCAAATGATTATGATTTCTCACATATTCATTTAGCTCACATATGAATTGCATATGAATACCTCTTGTAAAAGTTATAGACTTGACTTCATTGGATAAAAGTAAAAGGAAGTGAGATGAGGAATCTTGTACTGCTAGGAGCAAAGAACCATGACTTATTTGGTGGTTGGAATCAAATCAACTCCTAAAGTGTAGGAACACTTTTAGGTGAGAAAGATTCAAATTTCAAATTCTCTTTATGTGTATAAATAGAAATGACTTTTAGTTGGGGGATACGGCAGAGAAGAGAGAGCCATTGAGCTTCATGGTTGAGCATATCATGAGCTCACATATGTATGAGTAAGTCCACAACATCACCTTCATATCATACATTCATTAGCACATATAATTTAATTCTTTAATTCATTATAATCTCTGTATACTGCTCTTTGCTACAACATTTTCATTCCAGTGATATTAATTGATCAATTTCTCTATGCGTACTTGATCATTTGATTTAATTTAACTTGGTATAGTCTGTGTGATTAGTCTAGTTACTATATATCGAATTTCATTACATTTGGGTAATTGGATCTTGAGTTATGAATCAGACAAGTTACCTGTGTCTGCTTACTTTCTTCTTCCTGAAGAGTCGGAATTACACCCCTGAGTTCTTAAACTCACATATGCATTTGTGTACTATATGCAAGTGTGTTTATAATTGTGTATGCATGTATAAGTATACATGTGTGCATGTAGGCATGTATATGTGATGTGTACATGTATATATGTATATGTGTCTATGTGTAAATGTGTACATGTAAATATGTATGCATGTATATATATACATGTGTGCATATAGGCATGTATGTGTGATGCATAATGTATCTACTCCATTTTATAATTATGTATGTGTATCTACATGATGTGTATGTATCTTTATATATATTATGATCCTCGTTGATTCGAGTAGCTATATATAGAGGCATAAGGTTGGGAGGAGAGACATCTCTCTAGTAGGTGGTTGGAGGAATAGATTTAATGTGTACAGATACTTCAATCATATCGCTAAAAGGCTGAATTAGAGTTTTAAACTTAGGTTTATAGAACCCTAAGATCAAAATTAGTGTTTCCAAATTAGGGTTTTTGAAATAATATTTCTGAATTAAAATATTTATAATAAGGTTTTGAATTAGAATATATATATATATATATATATATATATATATATATATATATATATATATATATATATATATATATATATATATGTATGTATGTATATGTGTGTGTGTGTGTGTATGTGTTCCTATGTATGTTAATATGATTATGTGAGTCTATGTGTGTGTACATATTGTGAAGAGATGGATACGTATGTGCTTGAAGATGAAGAGGTGTTGCAAAATTCTTGATCTACACCAGCCAATTGAACTCCAGGAGTATATGGTGGGCCCTTTTAGCTTGCCAATGGATGTGTTAGACACCCTATGTACCTTGGAAGATCACTCTCAAAAAGATAGATCAAAACAGATAAGTTGGAGTTAGCTCAGAGGTGAAAAACTTGCTAATTTGGTTCATACACCTGTCCACTATTTTGCATAATTCTCTAAGCACACCAGCAATTAGCTTAATTCCTCTTGGGGAAATCTAGTTAACTTAAAGAGCTAACTTTCAAGAGTAATCTCATCAAAAATAATAAACCACACACTGAGAATGCGTTTTAACAAGTGACGACATCATCCCGATTTTCACGGGCTGCTACAGTTTGAGACCAATGAGCAGAAACATGACCATAACTCAAAATGTAGGAATCCAATGATTATGCAAATTTGTATGCTTATACTAGATAGTAAGCTAAATCCAACAAGCTTTAAATCATTGAATGGGGATAAGTAACCACTGATAAATGGCTCTGACAAGATGAGTGAAAAAGTCGGTTACCTGACAGAGAAGTGAAAATGAACAGACATTGTTGACTTCAACTGACCATAACTGAAGATTGCAACATCCAAATGACATGAAAATTTTTTAGCATATAGTCGACTTACAGAGCTAACGTTACCAAGTAAAATCACGGAAAATGATGCACCAAGCTCAGAGAAACAATCTCTGCAATTTGCTTAGAAAACTGAGAGATATGGCAGTGAGTAGTACACTTCACAAGAACATGGACATATGAACTCAAATAATCATGAAAATGAAAGTATATTGCTTGTACAATACAATGACTTACTGATACATATGTGTGCCTTGTAATCACACCTTGATATGGCATAAAGCTCAGCTCTTGGAGGTCTTCACATAGGTCTCTCTAACCATGACTAAAACTGCCATCTATTTATAGTTGAGTTTGGGAGGCTAACTTCTCTCAATCACTCTCCAATAATCAATGATTGATTTGATTCTCTACCTACCACAAATCACAAATTTGGGCTCCTCTTTCCCTTTTTGATCAAGTGGACTCAACCACTTAAGATTCTTTCACTTTTACATTAAGTAAACTCTTCAAAAGTTACAAGAGGTAGTTCACAAGTGAACTTTACATAGTCTTCATGTTAAGGCTTCTTCTCTGACTTTGTGGGACTCAAGCCAATACTTAGGCTTGTCATAGACTTGCTCCAACAGCTCCCCCTCAAGCCAAGTATGCTTGAGGTCTTCAATCTTCCAAGATTACTTGCAAACCAATCATAGCCTTGAATTTGCAAAGCTTTGTACCATCCAATGCTTTGGTTAGAATATCTGCACATTGTTGATGACTGGACACATATGATATTTGAATCTCTTTGCTTAGAACCTTTTCTCGTACATAGTGATAATGAACTTCAATATGTTTAGTCCTTGCATGAAAAATAGGATTAGCAGCCAAATGAATAGAACTCATATTGTCACCATAAATAGTTGGAGTTCCAAACTCCAATCCAAGATCTTTGAACAATATTGAAGATGAAGA
The DNA here is from genome assembly GCA_020310875.1 of Ceratopteris richardii. Lineage (NCBI taxonomy): Eukaryota > Viridiplantae > Streptophyta > Polypodiopsida > Polypodiales > Pteridaceae > Ceratopteris > Ceratopteris richardii. Next base: position 22,026,335 of record CM035431.1, on the reverse strand, counting down.
GGTGTTGCAAAATTCTTGATCTACACCAGCCAATTGAACTCCAAGAGTATATGGTGGGCCCTTTTAGCTTGCCAATGGATGTATTAGACACCCTATGTACCTTGGAAGATCACTCTCAAAAAGATAGATCAAAACAGATAAGTTGGAGTTAGCTCAGAGGTGAAAAACTTGCTAATTTGGTTCATACACCTGTCCACTGTTTTGCATAATTCTCTAAGCACAGCAGCAATTAGCTTAATTCCTCTTGGGGAAGTCTAGTTAACTTAAAGAGCTAACTTTCAAGAGTAATCGCATCAAAAATAATAAACCACACACTGAGAATGAGTTTTAACAAGTGATGACATCATCCCGATTTTCACGGGCTGCTATAGTTTGAGACCAGTGAGCAGAAAAATGAACATAATTCAAAATCTAGGAATCCAATGATTATGAAAATTTGTAGGCTTATACTAGACAGTACGATGAATCCAACAAGCTTTAAATCATTGAATGGGAGTAAGTAACCATGGAGAAATGGCTCTGACAAGATGAGTGAAAAATTTGGGTACCTGACAGAGAAGTGAAAATGAACAGACACTGTTGACTTCAACTGAACATAACTGAAGATTGCAACATACAAATGACATGAAAATTTGTGAGCATATAGTAGACTTATAGAGCTAACTTTACCAAGTAAAATCACTGAAAATGATGCACCAACCTCAGAGAAAAATTCTCTACAATCTGACTGAGAAAACTGAGAGATATGGCAGTGAGTAGTACACTTCACAAGAACATGGACATATGAACTCAAATAATCATGAAAATGAAAGTATATTGCTCGTACAATACAATGACTTACTGATACATATGTGTGCCTTGTAATCACACCTTGATATGGCATAAAGCGCAGCTCATGGAGGTCTTCACATAGGTCTCTCTAACCATGACTAAAATTGCCATCTATTTATAGTTGAGTTTGGGAGGGTAACTTCCCTCAATCACTCTCCAATCAGTCAATGATTGATTTGATTCTCTACCTAACACAAATCACGAATTCGTGGCTCGTCTTTCCCTTTTTGATCAAGTGGACTCAACCACTTAAGATTCTTTCACTCTTACATTAAGTAAACTCTTCAAAAGTTACAAGAGGTAGTTCACAAGTGAACTTTACATAGTCTTCATTTTAAGGCTTCTTCTATGACTTTGTGGGGCTCAAGCCAATACTTAGGCTTTTCATAGACTTTCTCCAACACATATGATTATGTATGTGTATGTGTATATGAGTATGTGGGTGTATGTGAGTATGTGGATGTGTCTATGTGTGTATTCATTATATGTGTGTAATTGCATGATGTGTATGTGTGTGTGTAAATGTGCATGTATGTGTGTGTATGTATAAATGTGCATATATGTGTATATGTGTGTAAATGTGCATGTATGATGTATATGTGTGTGTATGCATGTATTTTCACCTCTACTCACACTCTTTTCTCTCTCTCTCTCATATACATACATACATACATAAACACACATACTCATATCCACATATATATACATAAAAGCAATGTGTACCTTGCATTATCACGAGGATGTGTCATAAGTGTTCGCATCTCTTTTAGACACCACTTATGCGACCATCCTATCGCAAACTCTGTCTCAAGTGAACTTAGTACGTATTTTTTATCCCTCCCATCATGCTCACTAGAAAAATAAAAAAAAATCATGTAAATAAAACATAAGATATTTATTTCAATTTATATGTAAAACGTATACCTACTTCCACTGCAAGTGGACAAGGCACAGGTAAAAGTCGCATAATGCTCGCATTCTTCTCTTGAGCTTCAATCCATTCCCTATATACACTATATTCCCCTCTGGCTTTATATCGCACTCCAACCCTAAGGTGCCTATGCATGTCCTCATAGGCACCTATGCTCTGCTCTCATTATCTAGAGGTGGTATAGATGTCCTGAAAATAGATAGATAAAAATAAATAAAAATATGTGTCATACTATCATTACAAAAAAAATGTGAGAAAAAAACATTCCTATGAGCAGATAGCTCTCTTCCTGCATGTGGAGCTGCAAAAGAGCCCTCCTCTGATCGTTGTGTAAGCATCTCGATCGTAAAATCTAGCTCATCATTAGGCATCTCTGAGTACTCATGCATGATGATCCCTAAAGTATCAAGCGGAACTCTTGCTCTCATAAGACTTTTTATGAGAGTGAGTTTTGCCTTTCTCTCTCTACTAGGATCCATAATACATGTACATATAAAACAAAATGGGTTAGAAATCAATATATGTACGTGTGCATATCTATGCATGTATATGTGTATGTAGGTGTATATGTGAGTGTGTATATGTATGTATGCATGCAATCATGTATGTATGCATATGCATGTGCATTATGTATGCAAATGTATGCATGTGTGTGTATGTGTGTGTATGCATGTAAGTATGTATGCATGCTTATGCATGTGCATATGCATTATGTATGCATGTATGTGTATGTGTGTGTGTATGTGCCTCTATGTGTGTATATGCATATATGTGTGTGTATGTCTCTATGTGCCTGTCTATGCATATATGTGTGTGCATGTGTGTATGTATGTGTGTATCTGTGTGTGTATGTGTGTGTGTATGTGTGTGTGTCTATGTGTGTATATATGTGTGTATCTGTATATATGTGTCTATTTGCATGTGTATGTGTGTGTGGGTAAATGTGTGTGTGTAAATGTGTGTGGATGTGTGTATGTTTGTATGTGTCTATGTGTGTGTGTATGTGTCTATGTGTGTGTGTATATGTGTGTGTGTGTAAGTGTGTATCTCTCTATGTGTGTATGTGTGTGTATATGTGTGTGTATGTGTGTGTATATGTGTGTGTATGTGTGTGTGTGTGTATTTTTATGTGTGTTTGTAAGTGTGTATGTGTCTATGTGTGTATGTGTGTGTATGTGTGTGTATATGTGTGTTTCAATGTGTGTGTATGCATGTGTATGTGTGTGTGTAAATCTGTGTATATGTATGTGTATGTATGTGTATGTGTCTATGTGTGTGTATGTGTCTATGTGTGTGTATGTGTCTATGTGTGTGTATGTGTCTACGTGTGTATGTGTATGCATGTAAGCATGTATGTATGCATATGCATGTGCATTATGTATGCATATGCATGTGCATTATGTATGCATATGCATGTGCATTATGTATGCATATGCATGTGCATTATGTATGCATATGCATGTGCATTATGTATGCATATGCATGTGCATTATGTATGCATATGTATGCATGTGTGTGTACGTGTGTGCATGTGTGTGCATGTGTGTGTATGTTGTAAGTATGTATGGATGCATATGCATATGCGTTATGTATGCATATGTATGCATGTATGTGTATGTGTGTGTATGTCTCTCTACGTGTGTGTGTGTATATGCATATATGCATGTGTATGTGTCTATGTGTGTATATGTTTGTGTGTGTATGTGTGTGTATGTGTGTGTGTGTATGTGTGTGTCTGTGTATGTGTGTGTGTATGTGTGTGTCTGTGTATGTGTGTGTGTATGTGTGTGTGTATGTGTGTCTATGTGTGTATGTGTATGTGTGTGTATGTGTGTGTATGCATGTTAGCATGTATCTATGCATATTCATGTGCATTATGTATCCATATGTATGCATGTGTGTGTATGTGTGTGTATGCATGTAAGTATGTATGTATGTATATGCATATGCATTATCTATGCATGTATGTGTATGTTTTTGGTGCATTTTACCCAAGCCTACATGCTTGATATGCTTGATATTATGATTATTTGTAAGTCACATGTGTAGTCATGTGAACACCTCTTGTAAAATAGTACATTTTATCTCTTGTAATTGTGAAAAAGAAAAAGGAAAAAGATGGCTTACCTCATCCATGATGTAAAAGCAAATTTGTGGCTCTAACTACCTAAAACCACGAATTTTTGAGCTAAGGGTATATCTCCTAACTTTGGGGATCACTTTTAGGTGCAGCCATTTGAATTCGAATTCAAAACTCCCTCCAAGAATAGCTATAAAAAGAGCAAGAAGGAAGAGGCGATTAGCAAGCCTTGTACGTGAACACCATGTCATTTTGTAGATATTGAAGAGCTTACTCCATAGCTCTATCATTCTACTCCCATTGTGCAAATATTCATTGCCAATGTGGTTGTAATCATATGTGAATCTATACATTTGTTATTATCTACTTCTTTGTTTTGTTCTCTACTATACTCACTCAGAGCAGTAACTTCACAAGGTCATATCTCAAGTTCTACGCAACCTTTTTTAGTGTTTTAATGTGTCTATTGTCAAAGCTGTAAGGTCCATGCTCAACGAAAAGGGATTGCCAAACTACCTATGGGCAGAGGCTGTGTCGACAGCCACATATCTCATAAATAGACTTCCATCTAAGTCACTAGATGGAACAACTCCATATGAAGTGTGGAATGGAAGAAGACCTAGTTTAGAGCATTGTAAAATCTTTGGATGCGTAGCCTATGCTCACATTCCTTCTCAAGTAAGAGGGAAATTGGATCTCAAGGCAGAGAAGTGCGTATTTATTGGTTATGACCAAAACCAAAAAGGATATAGATTGTACAATCCAACCAATAAAGGATTTTTTGTGAGTAGAGATGTAATTTTTTATGAAAACAAATTATGGTTTGATGATGACAGGAAAGTGAAGCTGCCTTATGACTTGGATGAAGATTTTCCATCACTTCAACCAAAGGAGCCAAAGCAGATTGAAGAAGGTGATTCAGAGATTGACCTAGAAGACTTGGAAAGACTAAAACTATGGAAGAACAAAGGTAAAGCAAAGATGCAGGATGCTACATAACTCACATCAACCACTTAGAAGGTCTTCAATGGAGAAGAAGAAACCAGAGAGGTTTGGTTATGATACTTCTTTGGTCACCAAGCACTCAATCTACATTGCAAAGGATTCAACCAATGAAGAACCTACCACATTTGAAGAAGCACAAAGCAAGAAAGCTTGGAGAGATGCAATGGATGAAGAAATGGAAGCCTTGAAGGAGAATGACACTTGGGAGCTTGTACCTAACAAGCCATCTATGAAGGTAATTGGATCTCTATGGATATACAAAATCAAGAGGAATCCAGATGGAAGTATAAATAGACACAAAGCAAGGTTAGTTGCTAAAGAGTTTGCTCAAACCCATGGTATTGATTATGAGGAGACTTTCTCTCCTGTTGCAAAAATGCCTACAATTAGGATTCTCATTAGTCTTGCTGCATCTAGAAATTGGAAGCTCTATCAACTTGATGTAAAAAACGCTTTCTTGAATGGATGGATTTCTGAGGAAGTGTATATGGCACAACCTCCTGGATATGAGGAAGAACATCATCCTAACTATGTATGCAAACTAAAGAAAGCTTTGTATTGATTGAAGCAAGCTCCAAGAGCTTGGAATTTTAGATTGGTGACTTATTTGCAGGACCAAGGATTCAAAGCTAGCAAAGCGGATACCTCTTTGTTCATAAAGAGGAATGGATCTGAAGTGATGTATTCATGTGTGTATCTTGATGATATTATTATCACCAGCAATGATCTTGAAGGAATCAAATAGGTAAAGACTCAAATGAAGGAGGAGTTCAAAATAAGTGACCTTGGACCACTCACTTATTTTCTTGGATTGGAGTTGATCTACACAGATTCAGGTATATACATCACACAAAGGAAGTATGTGCATGACATGCTCGTCAAGTTCAAGATGGAAAATACCAAGTGTGCAGGTACACCTATGGAGAAAAATCATAGCCTTAGTGCTTATGAAGGAGAGCCAATTGAAGACATCACAAGCTATCAAAGCTTGGTTGGAAGTTTGAACTATGCAACACTCACAAGGGTGGATATATGCTATAGTGTTAGCATATTGAGTCAGTTTATGCATAAGCCGAGGAGACCACATATGGAAGCGGCCAAGAGAGTCCTCAAGTACCTAAAGGGGACTATGAATGAAGGTTTGTTTTATTCATTTACTTTAGATATTGAGCTAAAGTTCTACTCAGATGCAGATTGGGCCGGATCTAGAGATGATAGAAGAAGCACATCCGGGTATATATCATTTGCAGGTTCAAAATTCATTTCTTGGTCATCCAAGAAGCAACCAACTATGGAATTATCTTCTATTGAAGCCGAATATAGAGGTTTGGCTAATGCAACTCAAGAAATCATGTGGTTAAAGTCTTTGTACACAGATCTTGGACTTCATTCTTCAATACCTCACATTTTTTGTGACAACACAAGCTCACTACATCTTGCAACTAATCCGGATACCATGCTAGAACCAAGCATATTGAAGTCCACTACCATTATGTAAGGGAGAAGCTAATGAGCAAGGATATTCAACTATCCTATGTCTCTACAGATATGCAATGTGCAGACATGTTGACTAAAGCTCTTGATGGTACAAAGTTAAGTAGATTCAAGTTGATGATTGGCTTGCAGGAAATCAAGGACAATTGAAGACTTATTTGGAGGCCAAGCATGTTAGGCTTGAGGGGGAGCTCTTGGTGCATTTTACCCCAAGCCTACATGCTTGATATGCTTGATATTTTGATCATTTGTAAGTCACATGTGTAGTCATGTGAAGACCTCTTGTAAAATAGTACATTTTATCTCTTGTAATTGTGAAAAAGAAAAAGGAAAAAGATGGCTTACCTCATCCATGATGTAAAAGCAAATTCGTTGCTCTAACTACCTAAAACCACGAATTTTTGAGCTGAGGGAATATCTCCTAATTTTGGGGATCACTTTTAGGTGGAGCCATTTGAATTTGAATTCAAAACTCCCTCCAAGAATAGCTATAAAAAGAGCAAGAAGGAAGAGGCGATTAGCAAGCCTTGTACGTGACCACTTCATGTCATTTTGTAGAGATTGAAGAGCTTACTCCATATCTCTATCATTATACTCCCATTGTGCAAATATTCATTGCCAATCTGGTTGTAATCATATGTGAATGTATACATTTGTTATTATCTACTTCTCTATTTTGTTCTCTGCTATACTCACTCAAAGCAGTAACTTCAAAAGGTCATATCTCGAGTTCTATGCAACCTTTTTCAGTGTTTTAACATAAGTTGGATAGCTCTTACTCTCTAGTTTCTGATGCTAATTTTTATGGTCATTGAATTTAGAGTTTGGGCGATATCTGCATTTTACTGCTCATTGGTCTATCTCTGCAGAGCCCCGAGAATGGTGGGCATGTTTGAGAAATTGATGAATCTTGTTCTCAGCGCTCAGTCCATCATTTGAAGTGTTTTAACTTGGATTTGGAAGCTTGCTAAGTCTATTTGCTATGCCCAAAAGGAATGTATCTAATTTCTTCACATATGTGTGTGTATGTCTCTCTATGTGTGTGTATGTATGCATATATGCGTGTGTATGTGTCTATGTGTGTGTATGTGTGTGTGTGTCTATGTGTATATGTGTGTGTGTGTCTATGTGTGTATGTGTGTGTCTATGTGTGTATCTATATATATGTTTGTGTATGTGGTGTGTGTAAATGTGTGTGGATGTGTGTGTGTAAGTGTGTATGTTTCTATGTGTGTGTGTATATGTGTGTGTATGTGTGCATGTGTGTGTGTGTCTATGTGTGTATATATGTGTGTGTGTATGCATGTGTATGTGTGTGTAAAGTTGTGTGTATATGTGTGTGTACATGTGTGTATGTGTGTATATGTGTGTGTGTCTATGTATGTATGTGTGTGTGTCTATATGTGTATGTGTGTGTCTATAAATGTATATACGTGTGTACGTGTATATATGTGTGTGTATGCATCTTTATGTGTGTGTAAATCTATGCGTGTGTGTGTATTTATGTGTGTATGTGTGTGTCTATGTGTGCATATACATGTGTATGTGTATATATATGTGTGTATGCATGTGTATGTGTGTGTGGATGTGTGTTTGTGTGTGTGTAAGTGTGCATGTGTCTATGTATGTATGTGTGTGTATGCGTGTGTGTCTATGTGTGTATGTGTGTGTGTCCATGTGTGTATGTGTGTCTCTATGTTTGATATATGTGTGTGTATGCATGTTTATGTGTGTGTGTAAATCTATATATGTGTGTGTATGTGTGTGTATGTGTGTATGTGTGTATGTGTGTATGTGTGTATGTGTGTATGTGTGTATGTGTGTGTGTCTATGTGTGTATGTGTGTGTATGTGTGTGTCTATGTGTGTATATTGTTGGTGCAGATCAATCACCAATTGAAGATTTGAAGTAAAGAAGATGGATACATTCACAAGAATGAAGGACATGTACACATATGTACATTAGTTATGACATAGGTTACATATACTTATGCTTTGATAAAAGTTTGTACATAATTGCCTATAAATACTTTTGAAAAATGTCGGGGCAGATAGAGAAGACAATGAGAGACTATGTATGAGCATAGGAATAGAGAAATAAGTGATTGTAAAATGTCAGTAGATACATGAGAAGTGAAGGGAAGTCTCTCTCTCACTTTCAGTTGTAGTCTTCTCCAGAAATGAAAGAAATCTTGCGCCCGATCTTTTCGAGTCTGCTCCTTCTGTGGTAAATCATTTGTGAAATCCTTTTGAGGATATCTAAGTTGATAGTTGATGAGTTTGTGATCAAAGTTTTAGAGTCTAATTGTAAACAGGTTAGGAGAATTATCTGTAGGAACATTCATATGTGTTGAGTGTTCACAGTCTTCTAAAACAGGCGCAGTTTTCGAGTCCAAAGAAATGAGTAGTGCTCAGTGCACAGTGTAAAGTTTTACACATGTGATAGCTCAAAATCTAAGTTGAGAGATAAGCTATCTACAGCCAAAAGGATTTGGCAAAACGGGTTCGACATTGTGAGAACCAAAGTTAAGAAGTTAGGGGTGTCAAATCGACTCCTCAGAAGTACAGATTTGGACATAGGTAACTTGTGAAGTTGATTTCTCAAGTTATACTAAACCTTTTTAAGAATTTTAACTTGGAGGAGGTGCAAATCTCTAGGCGACACTTCATACAAAATTTCATAGAAAACTTTAAAGATTTGATAAGTCAATGAGAAGAAATTGTGCAGCAGACTTTCTGTGTTTCATCTTCTTCACAGAATTTTCAAGGTTTTGATAATTTGGAGATTGGACATCTAATTTGGTAAAGGTTTTGACTTACTCTTGCTATAGAGGTGCTCTAATCACAAGAGTAGGTTGTTCTTTTGGAGATTAACACTCTCCATCAGTGGTATCAGAGCAGGAGACATCAAAATCAAGAAAAGGAGGATCCCGATTGCTGAAGATTTAAGAATTTCAACAATTGAAGAGCTAGAAGGTGAAAGTTTGAAGGCAAAGCTTGAAGAGGAGACCATACAACATCAAGAAGGACAAAAGGAGTCTAATTCAAAGTAAAGGTACACATATTGTTCATAAAGGTTGAAGTTTTCAATACACAAGAGGACACAAGATGGGAGATTCTCTTCAGATAGAGAAATTGGATAGGGAAAACTATCCTGCATGGTCAATGAGGATGGAAGCTCATCTTATGAGCAAAGATTTAATAGCCTACATCACAGGTGAAGACGAGAAGCCAAGTTTCAGAGATCCTAGTGTTCCAACTAGGGAAGAGTTAGCAGATTTGAAGAATTGGATGAAGAAAGATGCTCAAGCTAGGAGCATTATATATATGGCAGTCAATGATTACTTGTTGCCTCATATTCGAGGTCTTGAAAGTGCAACTGATATTTGGAATGATTTGGAGGAGCATTTCCAGAATACTACAAAGTCAAGGAAGGCATCCTTATGGGCAGAGTTTACAACCTTCAAGAAGAAGGCTTCTCAATCTATTTCAGACTATGTAACAAGGATGAAAGACATTGCAGATGCATTAGGAGCTGTTGATGAAGATATTGAGGAGGATAAATTGGTAAGGCAAATTCTTATAGGCTTAAGAGGTGATGACAAATGGAAGCCATTCATTTTGTCTACAGAGTTATCACTTGATCATTTCACTCCTGATTTAAATCAGTTGCTAGGTCATATGCTAACATTTGAGCAGGATGTTAAAGGAGATAGTGACAAGAGTGCAGGTCATGCAATGTACTCAAAAGACAAGAAGAAGAATAGCAAAGGAAAGCAACAAGCAAATGAAGATGAAGGCACAACTAGTCAAGCCAACTTCCTAAGAGGTAGAGGAGGTGGCAAAGGTAGAGGAAGAGGCAGGAATAACAAAGATGGAGGCAAAGCTTGCTGGATTTGTGGTAAGACAAATCACTTAGCTAATGATTGTTGGCATAATACTCAGAATAATAATGGATATAATCAGAACTATAACTCTAGAGGAAGAGGAGGCAGAAATCAAAGAGGTAATTTCAGAGGCAGAGGTGGTAGGAGTTACTTTGGAAGAAATGCAGGTAGAGGATTCCAAAGTCAACAATACAACAACACCTACTACAATTATGCTTCATATCAAAAGGAGGATTCAACATTAATAATGAATGCTACTTGTGAAAGTCAGAGTGAAGATCAGAGAGTCTTCTACATTGACTCAGGGTGTAGCAACCACCTGAGTGGTAATATATCTTTGATGACTGATTTGGAGAATAAAGTGTTTAATCATGTTGTTCAAACAGGTGACAACACAAAGCATAATGTGAAGTCAATTGGATCAGTGAAGGCTAAGGATGGTAGTACCTTATTGAGTAAGGTCTTGTATGTTCCTACAATTCCTAAGAATTTGATAAGTGTAGGACAAATTGTTGAAAAGGGATATGAAGTAAGGTTCACTAATGATGGAGTATATGTGGAAGACCCTAGTCAAGGGTATAAACAGATTGTTTCAGGGAAGAAAGAAGGAAGACTATTTACATTGAAGATTCAAGGCAATATTGGTCATGCTATGTTCACATATGGAGGACATAAGATCTCTGAGTTAGATCTTTGGCACAAGAGGCTTGGACATTTCAATGAAAGAGGTATTAAAGACATGATTAATAATGGTTCAGTGCTTGGATTGCCTAATGTTGCAGGTCAACATATGACATACAGATGTGAGGCATGTCAATTAGGTAAGGCTCATAAGAATTCTTACTCCAAGCATGGTTTTATGTACTCAGAGAAGCTTGAATTGGTACACACAGATGTGTGGGGGCCATCAAAGGATTTCAGTATAAATGGGTCAAGGTATTATGTGATTTATGTTGATGATGCTACTAGATGGATCACTATTTATGTGATTAAAGATAAGTCAGAAGTGTTTAATACGTTTAAACACTATCATGCATATGCAGAAAGAATTACAGGACACAAGTTGAAAAGACTAAGGTCAGATGGAGGGGGAGAGTATTTCTCTAATGAGTTCAGTGATTATTTGTGGAATGCAGGTATAAAAAGGGAAGTAACTTGCAGGTACTCTCCTCAACAAAATGGTGTAGCAGAAAGGAGAAATAGAACACTTGTTGAGTTTGCAAGATCCATGATGAAGGATAAAAATTGCCCTAATTATTTGTGGGTTGAGGCTGTGAATACAGCTACTTATTTGGTTAATAGATTACCATGTAAAGCCTTGCAGGGTATGACACCATATGAGGCTTGGTGGGGTAAGAGACCTACCTTGGATCATTGCAGAGTTTTTGGATGTGTGGCATATGCATATGTGCCATCACAATTAAGGCACAAGTTAGAGCCTAAAGCTGAAAAATATGTTTTCATTGGTTATGATGATAAGCAGATGGGCTATAGATTGTGGAGTCCATCTACAAAGCAATTCATGGTTTCTAAAGATGTGACATTTGATGAGCAGAGCACTTGGTATGCAGGTACAATTAATATCAATACAGGTAATGAAGAAGAAGTGAGCCAAAGAAAAGGTAAATCAAAGGTTCAGATATTTGATGAGCAAGAGAATAATGAAGTGCAGGTTGAAGTGGAAGAAATACCAAGATTTGATCCTGAATATGAAGAACCAGAAACCTCAAGAAGTGGAGAGCTTAGGAGGTCTACAAGGAACAGATGGCAACCTACAAGGTATAGCTATGATACTTCTTTTTTGGCCACAAAAGATTATGCTTATATGATGAATACAGATGAAGACCCTTCTACATATGAAGAGGCAAGAGGTAAGGAAAAATGGGAGAAAGCTATGCAGGAAGAATATGATGCATTGATGGAGAATCAAACATGGGATTTGGTTCCAAAACCAAATAGTCAGAAAATCATTGGATGCAAATGGGTTTACAAAACCAAGAGGTTTGCAGATGGAAGTGTGTCTAGATACAAAGCTAGACTTGTTGTCAAAGGGTTTGCTCAGACTTATGGTGTTGACTATGATGAGACTTATAGTCCTGTGGCAAAGATGACAACCATCAGGACACTTATAGCTATTGCTGCATGTAAAGGTTGGAAGTTATGTCAACTTGATGTGAAAAATGCTTTTCTGAATGGTTATATTTCAGATGATGTGTTCATGGAACAACCTCAAGGGTTCAAAGATAAAAGGTATCCAGATCATGTGTGCAAGCTCAAGAGAGCTTTGTATGGCTTGAAGCAGGCCCCAAGGGCATGGAACTATAGACTTGTAAAGTTCTTGAAAGAACTTGGATTTCAGGTGTCTAAGGCAGATAGTAGCTTGCTTGTCAAAGCAAGTGATAATGGTTTCATATACATGTGCATATATGTTGATGATATAATCCTTACAGGTACAGATGAAGAAGGAATACAAAGACTCAAGAAGCAGATGGAAAAGGAATTCAAAATAAGTGACTTGGGAGACTTGTCATACTTTTTGGGCATGGAGATTACATATACTCAACATGGAGTATTTGTGACCCAAGAAAGGTATTTGAAGAACTTGTTAATCAAGTTTAAAATGGATGATTGCAGGGTAGCACCTACACCAATGGAGGTGAATCACAAATTGAGTAAGTTTGGTGGTGAAGAGTTCAAGGACATGAGACAATATCAGAGTCTGATTGGTAGTCTTATCTATGCTACTTTAACTAGACCTGATTTATCATATGCAGTAGGGGTTTTGTCTCAATTCATGCATTGTCCTAGGAAAGAGCATTGGATTGCAGGTCAAAGAGTGTTGAGGTACATTAAGGGTACACTCAATGAAGGTTTGTATTATGGGTTTACCTCAGATACAAATATCAAAATCTATAGTGATGCAGATTGGGCAGGTAATCCAGATGATAGAAGATCTACTTTTGGATACATGTGTTATGTGGGAGATAAACTTATTTCATGGTGTTCCAAGAAGCAACATACAGTTGCTTTGTCTTCTACAGAAGCAGAATACAAAGGCATGGTTGAAGCTGCAAAGGAAGTGATTTGGCTCAAGACCTTAATGAAGAGTCTTGACATTGTGCATGGGATACCAATTATATTTGGAGATAACATGAGTTCATTGTATTTAGCTGCTAATCCTGTTTTTCATGCCAGGACCAAACACATTGAGATACAGTATCACTTTCTAAGAGAGAAAGTGATGGACAAGGAGATTGAAGTCATACATACTTCAACTAAAGATCAAATAGCTGATATGCTTACAAAGAGCTTGGATGGACCAAAGCTACAGAAGTTTAAAGATATGGCAGGTATAAAGAAGAAAGGAGAAACCTCAATTGATGATTGAGGGGGAGCTGTTGGTGCAGATCAATCACCAATTGCAGATTTGAAGTAAAGAAGATGGATACATTCACAAGAATGAAGGACATGTACACATATGTACATTAGTTATGACATAGGTTACATATACTTATGCTTTGATAAAAGTTTGTACATAATTGCCTATAAATACTTTTGAAAAATGTCGGGGCAGATAGAGAAGACAATGAGAGACTATGTATGAGCATAGGAATAGAGAAATAAGTGATTGTAAAATGTCAGTAGATACATGAGAAGTGAAGGGAAGTCTCTCTCTCACTTTCAGTTGTAGTCTTCTCCAGAAATGAAAGAAATCTTGCGCCCGATCTTTTCGAGTCTGCTCCTTCTGTGGTAAATCATTTGTGAAATCCTTTTGAGGATATCTAAGTTGATAGTTGATGAGTTTGTGATCAAAGTTTTAGAGTCTAATTGTAAACAGGTTAGGAGAATTATCTGTAGGAACATTCATATGTGTTGAGTGTTCACAGTCTTCTAAAACAGGCGCAGTTTTTGAGTCCAAAGAAATGAGTAGTGCTCAGTGCACAGTGTAAAGTTTTACACATGTGATAGCTCAAAATCTAAGTTGAGAGATAAGCTATCTACAGCCAAAAGGATTTGGCAAAACGGGTTCGACATTGTGAGAACCAAAGTTAAGAAGTTAGGGGTGTCAAATCGACTCCTCAGAAGTACAGATTTGGACATAGGTAACTTGTGAAGTTGATTTCTCAAGTTATACTAAACCTTTTGAAGAATTTTAACTTGGAGGAGGTGTGCAATCTCTAGGCGACACTTCATACAAAATTTCATAGAAAACTTTAAAGATTTGATAAGTCAATGAGAAGAAATTGTGCAGCAGACTTTCTGTGTTTCATCTTCTTCACAGAATTTTCAAGGTTTTGATAATTTGGAGATTGGACATCTAATTTGGTAAAGGTTTTGACTTACTCTTGGTATAGAGGTGCTCTAATCACAAGAGTAGGTTGTTCTTTTGGAGATTAACACTCTCCATCATATATATGTGTGCATGTATGGATGTGTATGTGTGTGTGTCTATGTGTGTGTGTGTGTGTGTGTCTATGTGTGTATATATGTGTGTGTATGCATGTGTATGTGTGTGTAAATATGTGTGTATGTGTGTGTAAATATGTGTGTATGTGTGTGTGTGTGTGCATGTGTGTGTATGTGTGTGTATGTTTCTATGTGTGTATATGTGTGTGTATGTGTGTGGATGTGTGTGTGTGTGTCTATGTGTGTATATGTGTGTCTATATATGTATATATGTGTGTGTGTATGAATGTGTGTGTGTATGCATGTGTGTGTGTATGCATGTGTATGTGTGTGTACATGTGTGTATGTGTGTGTGTGTGTCTATGTGTGTGTCTGTGTGTGTGTGTGTCTATGTGTGTGTGTGTATCTATGTGTGTATGTGTGTGTCTATGTGTGTGTGTGTCTATGTGTCTATGTGTGTATGTGTGTGTGTAAATGTGTGTTTATGTGTGTATGTGTGTGTATGTGTCTATGTGCATATATATATGTGTGTGTATGCATGTGTATGTGTGTGTAAATCTATGTATGTGTGTGTATGTCTATGTCTATATGTGTGTGTGTGTCTATGTGTGTATTTGTGTATGTGTGTGTGTATATGTGTGTGTATATGTGTGTGTGTATGTGTGTGTATGTGTGTGTGTCTATGTGTGTATGTGTGTGTATATATGTGTGTATGTGTGTGTGTATGTGTATATGTGTCTATGTGTATGTGTGTGTATGTGTCTATGTGCATATATATGTATGTGTGTATGCATGTGTGTGTGTGTGTAAATCCGTGTATGTTTATGTGTATGTGTCTGTGTGTGTGTGTATGTGTGTGTCTATGTGGGTACTCTTTTCCCTCTTTAGGAGGTCCTTTTCCTTAGATTGTATATACGTCTATAACCCTGAAAGGTTAATTAAATAAAAAGGAAGTTCCACTAGGGCTCGATTACTTATCTGTGTACATTCACTTGGTAATACATTTAGTATTGTGTGTTGTGCTCCAAGATTCTTCTTCTTCCTTGTGCTATTCTTGTGCTTTCAGAGACCTCAAAATCCAACATCAATAACATCATCCCTGGGATTTTTTTTATTAAAAGGAACTGTGATAAATGTGATAAAATATAAGATATTATTACTTCTCCTAACATTTTTATTCTTGTAGGTAACATAATTATTTGTAACGTTTAGTAGGCTTGGATGGTGGTGAAGCAAACTTATGATTTCAATACTAGTTTTTCCACTAACTCTTGGTTTTATTCTTCGGAATCCATGTGGAAAGGTTGCATAGTGGACATGGAGAAACAAGAATTGACCATAAGAATGAATAAATGTAGAAAGGCTGGATTTGAGACTTGGAACAGTCTTTACAAGAATAATGTATTGCTACAAGATGATGAAGTTTTTAAAATTATTGATTTGTCTCTCGATTGTGAAGTATTTCGATGGCGATGCACCACAATGCGCTCTCCTTCTTGAGAGCTGCATGACATTATCCTCGAAGGACAGAATTCTTAGGTCTTATAAATGCGATGGAACTTACAGTCTGTGACTGACTAGGCCACTATATGTTTTATTAAAGAACATATACAAAGAAGTGTCCGGTGGTCATTTGGCCTTTCACATGGACACTAATGGTAACAATCTTCCACCAAACACCAATATGGCCAAAGTAACTATGAAAGAAAAATAAAGAATGATAAAGAATGCCTGAGTGTAAGTATACAAATTATACCTCCCACCTAATGGGCATGTTACACAGTATACAAGTGACTGTAAGATCGTGAATCAAGTAACCCCCATCAAGTGCCAACAGTGTCGAAAGCTATCCTATGGTAGAGCTTTCTTTTCATTGGGTGGCATCGCTACGCCCCCTATTTCTAGTAGTGATTGATTTTGATGAGACCTTTAGAACCATGTGTCGAATGACTACCGTTCGTAGCATTTCTGAGTTGCAGCCCATCATGGTTGGAATGTACATTAGTTGGATAATAAAATTGTATTTCTGAATGGTGACTTACATGAAGAAGTGTATATTTTTTAGCCACATGGTTTTGTGCGGAAAGGGCATGAAAACAAAGTGCGCAGGTTGAAAAAGACATTTTATGGTTAGAAGCAAGCACCATGTGCTTGGTATGAAAAGAAACATGCCTAGTTCATTGCACATGGTTTTGAGAATAGTCCAACTAAGAGAACCTTATATGTTAAGCATCCAAATGATATGCTTCTAATCATTGTTGTGTATGTTGATGTTATGCTACTAAGTAGTCCTTATGAAAAGCATATTGCCTATTTTAACTTTGATTTGCATGCCTCATTTGAGATGTCAATTTTGGGGCATTTGCATCATTATTTGGGCATTCATTTTATGCAAGTTGATGGTGGAATAGCTCTGTGTCAAACAAAAGATATTAACACATTATCACAATGTTTTGGCCTTGAAGATTGAAAACCTATTGCCACTCCTATGGAAATAGGTTTAAGGTTGAGTCTCCATGATGCTAGAGATGCATTTGATGTTGTTATATATGAAGAGCTTGTTGGATGCTTGATTTACTTATAACTCAGCCTAATATTCAGTTTGTTGTCTCATAGATGAGTAGGTTTATGCATTGCCCAAGTGTGAAACATTGGCAGGTGGTTAAGTGCATCTTTCACTACTTGAGTGGTACTCGACTACTTGGATTGTTTTATCCCAAGGGGGGATCACTAGCACTAGATTTACATGCTTTTTCTCACTCTGACTGGGCTAGTTGCTATGAAACTCGTGTGTCCACTAATGGTTTTCGCTTCATGCTTGGTAGGTCATGCATATCTTGGTTGAGCAAGATGCAACCTACTGTGGCCACTTCTAGTTGTGCAGCTGAGCATAGGCCAACTTTCATATAGACTATTGAGTGTGTGTGGCTCAGAGGCCTTTCGGGTGATTTGGGTGTTGGTTAGTGTTCTACCACCACTATCTTCACTCACAATGAGAGTGCATTGGAAATTCCAAGGAAACCTATGTCCTATGCTTGCAAAAAGCACATTGAGGTGCATCATCATTATGTCACGGAGAGGTTCTTTGGTGGAGAGATCAGTTTGGCATACATCTCACACATGATAACATTGCAGATCTTTTCACAAAGGCTCTACGTGAGGAGAAGTTTGAAGCTTTCCACAAAGCCTTGATCTTACTTTCTTTTGTGGATTGATCTCTTTTGACATGGCTTGGCACTACCTTATACATAAGTGCCAATGCCTTGTTCACTGCATTACTCCTAGGGGGCATTGTTGATATATTTCTGTAGTTATGTGTGTGAACACACTTAGGACCGTCGGGGCACTCTTTTCCCTCTTTAGGAGGTTCTTTTCCTTAGATTGTATATATGTCTATAACCCTGAAAGGTTAATTCAATAAAAAGGAAGTTCCACTAGGGCTCGATTACTTATCTGTGTACATTCACTTTAGTATTGTGTGTTGTGCTCCAAGATTCTTCTTCTTCCTTGTGTTATTCTTGTGCTTTCAGAGACCTCAAAATCCAACATCAATAACATCATCCCTGGGATTTTTTTTATTAAAAGGAACTGTGATAAATGTGATAAAATATAAGATATTATTACTTCTCCTAACATTTTTATTCTTGTAGGTAACATAATTATTTGTAACGTTTAGTAGGCTTGGATGGTGGTGAAGCAAACTTATGATTTCAATACTAGTTTTTCCACTAACTCTTGGTTTTATTCTTAGGAATCCATGTGGAAAGGTTGGATAGTGGACATGGAGAAACAAGAATGACCATAAGAATGAATAAATGTAGAAAGGTTGGATTTGAGACTTGGAACAATCTTTACAGGAATAAGTTATTGCTACAAGATGATGAAGTTTTTAAAATTATTGATTTGTCTTTTGATTGTGAAGTATTTTGATGGCGATGCACCACAGTGCGCTCTCCTTCTCAAGAGCTCCACGACATTATCCTCGAAGGACAGAATTCTTAGGTCTTACAAATGAGGTGGAACTTACAGTCTGTGACTGACCAGGCCACTATATGTTTTATTAAAGAACATATACAAAGAAGTGTCCGGTGGTCATTTGGCCTTTCACATGGACACTAACGGTAACAATCTCCCACTAAACGCCAATATGGCCAAAGTAACTATGGGAGAAAAATAAAGAATGATAAAGAATGCCTGAGTGTAAGTATACAAATTATACCTCCCACCTGATGGGCATGTTACACATACTACAACATATGAAGGGAATACCGACGGTTAGTGTACCGACGTGCAGCTGTCGGCGTCGGTATACCCCTCAGGAAATTTGGGAAAGATGCATTGCCTCGGAATCATAGCCGCGTCGGTTCGGAATCACAGCTTCGGTATACGCGTCGATATATGCGTCGGTATTTTGCTGAAACTACCGACGCATATACCGACGCTCTCTTTTTAACTGGGCCCGAACCCAAAATTTGTCATTTTTGAATGTAGAACTTCTCCTTTCGAGCTCGCGCGCACCAACAACAGAGCAAAACTCTGTTTGTCATCCTCTCTCTCTCTCTCCCTCTCTCCCTCTCTCCCTCCCTTCCCTCTCTCTCTCTCTCTCCCTCCCTTCCCTCTCTCTCTCTCTCTCCCTCTCTCTCTCTCCCTCCCTCTCTCTCACTATCTCTCTCTCTCTCCCTCTCTCTCTCTCTCCTCGTCTCTCTCCCTCTTTCTCTCTCCCTCTCTCTCTCTCTCTCTTTATACAGACCTCTATCTTTATAGATTTGAAGTTTTGGTTTTGCTAATATGTTCTTTGTTTGGTTTTGCAGGAGAATTTCGCATCAAACCTTTGGAAATTCGACGAAGAAGCACTTCAAGTGGAATACCAAAAATTACATCAATGTAAGTAAAACATATATCACTCTTTAAGATTTCTTTATATTTTTGTTTTCTAATATCTTCTCTCTTTATTTTTGTTTGAGAGAGAGAGAGAGCGAGAGAGAGAGAGAGCGAGAGAGAGAGAGAGAGGGATATGCATATGCATACATGCATGCATATGCATACATGCATGAATGCACATGCATGCATATGCATACATGCATGAATGCACATGCATACATGCATGCATGCATACATGAATGCATATGCATACATGAATGCATATGCATACATGCATGCATATGCATACATGCATACATGCATATCCATACATGCATATGCATACATGCATATGCATGCATGCATACATGCATGCACACACATGCATACATGCATGAATGCACATGCATACATGCATGCATGCATGCATGAATGCACATGCATACATGCATGAATGCATATGCATGTATGCATGTGCATGCATGCATATGCATACATGCATGTGCATGCATGCATATGCATACATGCATACATACATGCATATGGATACATGCATATGCATACATGAATGCATATGCATACATGAATGCATATGCATACATGAATGCATATGCATACATGAATGCATATGCATACATGCATGCATACACATGCATACACATGCATACATGCATGCATACACATGCATGCATGCATACACATGCATGCATGCATACACATGCATACATGCATGAATGCACATGCATACATGCATGCATGCATGCATGTATGCATATGCATACATGCATACATGCATGCATATGCATACATGCATGCATATGCATACATGCATACATGATCACAAGCATGCATGCATGCATGCATACATGCATATGCATACGTGCATGCATATGCATACGTGCATGCATATGCATACATGCATGAATGCACATGCATACATGCATGAATGCACATGCATACATGCATATGCATACATGCATGCATATGATACATGCATGCATATGCATACATGCATGCATATGCATACATGCATGAATGCACATGCATACATGCATGTGCATGCATGCATATGCATACATGCATGTGCATGCATATGCATACATACATATGCATCATGAATGCATATGCATACATGAATGCATATGCATACATGCATGCATACACATGCATACATGCATGCATACACGTGCATACACATGAATGCATACACATGAATGCATATGCATACATGCATGAATGCACATGCATACATGCATGCATGCATACGCATACATGCATGTGCATGCATGCATGCATACGCATACATGCATGTGCATGCATGCATATGCATACATGCATGTGCATGCATGCATATGCATACATGCATGCATGCATACATGCATATGCATACATGAATGCATATGCATACATGCATGCATACACATGCATACATGCATGCATACACATGCATACATGCATGCATACACATGCATACATGCATGAATGCACATGCATACATGCATGCATGTATGCATATGCATATATGCATACATGCATGCATATGCATACATGCATGCATATGCATACATGCATGCATATGCATACATACATGCATACATGCATATATGCATGCATGCATACATGCATATGCATACATGCATATGCATACATGCATATGCATACATGCATGCATATGCATACATGCATGAATGCATATGCATACATGCATGCATGCATGTGCATACATGCATGCATGCATGTATGCATGCATACATGCATACATGCATACACATGCATACATGCATACATGAATGCGTATGCATACATGCATGCATACACATGCATACATGCATGAATGCACATGCATACATGCATGAATGCACATGCATACATGCATGCATGCATGCATGTATGCATATGCATACATGCATGAATGCATATGCATACATGCATGAATGCATATGCATACATGCATGAATGCATATGCATACATGCATACATGCATGCATACACATGCATACATGCATGCATACACATGCATATGCATACATGAATGCATATGCATACATGCATGCATACACATGCATACATGCATGCATATGCATACATGCATGAATGCACATGCATACATGCATGAATGCATGCATGCATGCATGCATGCATATGCATACATGCATGTACATGCATGAATGCATATGCATACATGCATGCATGCATACAAGCATACATGCATATGCATTCATGTATGCATATGCATGTATGAATGCATGAGGGATATGCATACATGCATGCATGCAGGATATGCATATGTATACATGCAAGTAAGCATGCATATGTATACAAGCATGCATGCATATGTATACAAGCATGCATGCATATGTAAGCAAGCATGCATATGTATACAAGCATGCATGCATATGTATACAAGCATACATGCATATGCATACATGCATATGCTTATGTAAGCAAGCATGCATATGTATACAAGCATGCATGCATATGCATACATGCATGCATATGTAAGCAAGCATGCATATGTAAGCAAGTAAGCATATGCATACATGCATCCATATGTATACAAGCATGCATATGTAAGCAAGCAAGCATGTGTACATGTATGTAAGCATGTGTACATGTATGTATACAAGCAAGCATATGCATACAAGCATATACAAGGAAGCATATGTATATGTATATGTATGCACGTATACATATACAAGCATATGTATACGTGAATGCATATGTATACAAGCATATGTATATGTGAATGCATATGTATACAAGCATATGTATACATGAATGTATATGTGTACAAGCTTAAGCATGCATATATATACATTGGATGAGATGAGATCTTCATATTGCATCAGATGGGATCTCCACGTACACCATGGGATGCACACGAGCACGATGAATCAAAGATATATCATATTCGTAACGGAGCTCCCGTTATGGATGCGGCGGGGAAGTCAATGCGACAACGTATACGACAACTCTGCTCGATCGAATTCGGTCATTCAGTAATGTTAAAATGGACCGAACAGGATAGAGACTCTAAAAATTATATCACACAATGCATATATGAAGAGTACCGGTCAGCACGTGGCAATCCAGTTGTGAGTTCCGATTGGATACAACATACAGCACGCGAGGTGATGTCGCATCGACGATCGGAAGCTCGCGATGCTTTCAAAGCAGGCTTACCGAAGCCTGTATGGCTAGAGGCCGAAGAATGGGAATCGATTCAGGATGAGCATCAACATACTCCTGATCGGTATCGACAACAAAGAGATGCGGCAGCCACTCGGTTAGATACGGTTGGAATGTCGCATTTAGGTAGCGGCGGATACGACAGTATGCGCTACCAATTTGTAAGTATGATGTTAATTATTGAAGTTGTTTGTGTTAACTATATTATGTATATTCATCTAACATTTTGCATATTTACTATAGGAGTTGGCAGTGGGTCGTCCTCCAACGCGAGCAGAAGAATCGTATGGATATCGACATGGATTGACTGCACTGTTACAAGACATAGAGGGGCGCGGTGCAATCGTCTCATGGGAGAATATTCTTGATTAGGTAAAGTTATATCTTGGTTTCGTGTTTCTAGTTGTTGTTTATAAATATCATTGTTTATAAATATCATGTTAATTGGTTTTATTTTATACATATGTTTTGTTGCAAGATTGTAGGTGTAAATATTTTGATCAATGCCACAATTTTGTATCACACTCGCATACGACAATCATGAACCATAATTTTGTATTCGATTCCTATATGGAAGTGTTTTGTCACATTGCCACAATTTTGTATTACACTCCTATGTGGCAATGATGTACCATAATTTTGTATTTGATTCCTATATGTAAGTGCCATTTATGGAATATACGACTTTCTGTACATGAATCATTGTTAATATTGTTCATATAAGTTTATGTTTTGGTTGGCATTAGAGTACATAACACATGTACTCAGTTGGGCAGAGTGTATTGTCTTTTGCTAAACAACATCATGCTGTAGCAAAAGACAACACACTCTGCCCAAAAAAATTTGTGCAGGTTTGGTCGTCGGTATATGCGTCGGTACGTCCAGTATGGTCGTCGGTATACGCGCCGGTACACCCAGTGCGGACGTTGGTATAAGCGTCGGTATATCCGTCGGTATTTCTGACGGTTATACCGACGCATATACCGACGCCCATACCGGTGCCATATTGGCGCTTTCTTTCCGACGCATATACCGACTGTAACACCGACGTCGTGAAGATTTCACGCCCGTTCATTTGCCTCGGTAGCAACCTCGGTATACCCTCGATATGTTGTAGTGATAGTATACAAGTGACTATGTAAGATCGTGAATCAAGTAACCCCCGTCAAGTGACAACATTGTCGAAAGCTATCCTATGGTAGAGCTTTAGTCAAAGCATTTGCAGCATTATCTCGAGTGTGAACCTTCTCAAGAATAATGCAGTCAGTAGCTAAGCAATCTCTAGTGAAGTGATACCTCACCTCAATGTGCTTGGTCTTTGCATGATAGACTGGATTTTTAGCGGAAGCGATGGCACTCTGACTATCACTGAGCAAACGAGGTACATGTTGAGGTAAACTTTTGTATAATAACATGGGTCTAAGGGGTAGAACCCTTGAGTTTCTAGGTGTGAAACCCTTGGGATTTATGGTTTATTTACCCCTTTTAGATGGGTCTTGAACCTTAGAGCTAATACCGACGCATATACCGACGCCCATACCGGTGCCATATTGGCGCTTTCTTTCCAACGCATATACCGACTGTAACACCGACGTCGTGAAGATTTCACGCCCGTTCATTTGCCTCGGTAGCAACCTCGGTATACCCTCGATATGTTGTAGTGATAGTATACAAGTGACTATGTAAGATCGTGAATCAAGTAACCCCCGTCAAGTGACAACATTGTCGAAAGCTATCCTATGGTAGAGCTTTAGTCAAAGCATTTGCAGCATTATCTCGAGTGTGAACCTTCTCAAGAATAATGCAGTCAGTAGCTAAGCAATCTCTAGTGAAGTGATACCTCACCTCAATGTGCTTGGTCTTTGCATGATAGACTGGATTTTTAGCGGAAGCGATGGCACTCTGACTATCACTGAGCAAACGAGGTACATGTTGAGGTAAACTTTTGTATAATAACATGGGTCTAAGGGGTAGAACCCTTGAGTTTCTACGTGTGAAACCCTTGGGATTTATGGTTTATTTACCCCTTTTAGATGGGTCTTGAACCTTAGAGCTAATTCTCTAAGGTTGAGTACCTTAGGCTTGATTGGAAGCTTCTCCTAATCACTTGGTTTGTATGTGAGAGTTTGGAGAGCCTTCTTTTAGAAGCCATGTGATTTCATGTGATTTCCTAAGCTTGGAAACCATGTGACACCTTAGGGACCCATGTGATCACATGTCCTCTTGAGAGGGACTTAGCCCCTTGGACTAGGAGCTATATATTGGAGGGGTTGGTTGGGTGGAAACACATCTCTCTCCTAGTGTGAGCTTGGCTATTTAGTCTTCTTAGTTGAATTTGTTGTTCAATTGTGGAGGCTATGGAGTCCTTGCACAAAGTGGTATCAGAGCTAGAATTTTGGAGCTTCATATTTAGCTGAAGCATTCGATTCCGAGAGGATCTTCAGAGTCTTAGTTGACCAAGAGCTAGAATTTTGGAGCTTCATATTTAGCTGAAGCGTTCGATTCCGAGAGGATCTTCAGAATCTTAGTTGACCAAACCGCGAGGAGTCCAATCCCGCCTATGAGGCTCTGTGCCTCCTTTGGAGGCTGAAAGAATTGTTTATATGAACCCCCCCCTTAGTAGGGGGCTCACGTATGACCAGCTCGCGTGGAGAAGGCCACAGTATGTACTACAAGAAGTAGCAGGCGCTACCGTCTCCCTCATCGCAATGACAGGCTAGCCCATACGCACATAACACGCGCACTCTTATCACAGGCGTCTGGTTACTGGGTGCTCTTCATAGTAAATGAAGGCACCTCTTATATATAACGAGAACTGGGCCATGTGGATGGCGTATATGGGATAGAGAACCCTTCATCCTTGACGTGAGAGCGAAAAGAGGTTGTAATGAGCATTTCTTGAGGTGCACACGCTATTCAGCAGAGCTCCTATGGAATGGACACGTACCCTCTCATGAGGAGACAACTTTATTGTGAGCTCTTTTACAAGCCAATGGCATGCCCGATTAGAGCATCAGCTCCATGCATGATTATGGATGTGAATCTATTGGGGAGCACTATCAAGAAAGGAACAAAGAATGAGCAAGGCCGGAATGAAAGCTAAGTACTTTCCAAGTTATGCTCTTTCTCAATTTTTATTTTTGATGTCATAAATGGCTACTAAGAGAGCCACACGTTTCATTATGTATCCCCTTTGAAGAATGAAATCGCTCTTCTTTTTCTTTTCTTTTTAAGTAAAGATAATTATATCTTCTAAATACATAGAGGTGTGTAAGGACCAAATACTTATAGTTTCTTCATCATAAAGTCTAAGGAAGTACTCCATTTCTTGCTTGCATAATTTTTGCATGTGAATGAGCCTCATGGTAATTGTTTTGTCATTATTGAATTAATTGGTTATACATTGGGGGTCTAGATTATTCATGCACAAAGGATACGCTTATGCATTTAAAAGAGATTGATTCTTCCTTTCTTTTCCAAGACATGCAAATAGATTAAGGAGTGTCTGCCGTGCAAGGGGCACACTTTTGTAAGATATATGAGGAATGCATTACTTAAGCCTTGGAACATTATAGATCAAAGATGAAAGCATGAGCTTATTTTCTAGAAGTAAAGCAAGCATGTTTTTGGATTAAAATTGTATGCATAAATAGAATGATTGCATGAATTTTAAAGTTAAGATACATAGTGGACACACAAGTAAGTATGTAGTGCCAAGATGGAAGGAAAGGAGCACAATAGTCCAAGCCTACTTCATCATCGTGAGAATACGCAAATGAAATCGAGGGATGGACAAAGCTTAATTTCCAGATAAGTATTTACCCTCTTTTCTTTTCCTTTCAAACTATGAAGCATGCATTGCATGTTGTAATAGAAAGGAACTGAGTAGTGGATGCATCGATTTAGGTGGTTGGGTTTCATTGACCACATAGACAATTATCATGGAAATAAGTTGCACTATGCATCCACTTCATTGATTTGAGAAGAAAGATTGGTTGTGCATTTTCATGGAAAATGGTCTATGAAGTATTCATTATGGAAACTCATATGCATAGAAAGAAAGAAGTATGGAAATTTTGCACCATCCTTTGAACGAACAGAGTTCCAATTTGGAACTCTTTGCATGCTTTAAGGAGGGGTTCAACTTCTGAACCTTATGCATGCTACACCTTTGCCAATAAAGGTGTAAATGTTTGGCAAACACTATGCACATGGAACATATTACATGGGTTTTTGAGTTGAGAGGGAGATTAAGTTCTTGAAGTTAAGTTTAAATAAGATTTGACTTTATTGGTTTCTAGGAAGAATGATGATAAGGCCAATTGGCCACTATAAATCATTTAATTTCTTTATGTTTGGCTTAGTAATTAAAAGCCAAATAATCCTAACTTCTTGAAAATACCTTAAGCTGAAAATCCCTCTTATGGAAGTTTAATTTCCATAAAAGCCCATGGCATGCCTGATCAACAAGGCCATAGATTTAAGATAGTAATACAAAATTTTTTTCTCTCTTAAAACCATGATACAATGGTGGTAACTTAGAGCACTATCTTCTCAAAGCTCTAAGGAAGAGAAAATATGGTATAGCAGAATCTTATTTTTGGAAGATGAATGTATTAGTGCTTTTGTTCAAGAAAGTTCTTTGTTTAAAAGAACTACAGAACTATTTGGAGCTTTACATTATTCTTCCAAGAAAATGCAAGGCATGAAGAGAAGGTAAAACTCAAGGGTTGTAATAAACCCTAAGTACCATTTTCTAATGTCCTAGAAATAAAGGACTCTTTAGTACATGGAATTACCATCTACTTCAACATAGAGATTTGATTGGCAAAGTCTATTATTCTCAGATTACTCATTCTGTCATAAGAGATAATATCTAGTTGAGATTTAAACTAGCTCTATTATCAAGTGACATAAGAAGGATCTTTCAAAGTATATCTGAATCAAGGAATAATTGAAAAAATCAATCTAAGGCTAGTCTTGTCAAATTTCAACTAAGACTTGGTAAGGTAAAATTTTCATGAGCACCAAAACATGCTATGAAAGTTACACTTACAAGTCCAAGAAGTAATAGATCTTACTTGATGAGAAGAAGGTTTGATCCCAAAATTCAAGTTAAAGTTACCTTTACTTAAGTGGAAGTATAAGTCAGATGGTATGGGACATCTAGGCTTATATTACCACTGGAGTTGATTCGGTGGTAAGGGACATCGAATTTAGAGGTAACTCAAAACTTGAACCTTGGGAATTTTGCTCTTTATGCTTGGAGAAAAGAAAGCAAAAAAGCTCTGAATAGTTCTTTTAACCAGGGAGAACAATAAAAGATTGAAAATAAACTCTTTCAAATACTTATGAAAGAGCACAATTTTCAATTTACTCTCAGGTAGTTTTCGAGGATGAAAACTCTTAAAGAGGGGAGAAAGTCCCCAAGAACTTGTATGTTATGCCTTGAAAAATACCAAAATAGGGTATTTTAAGGTAAAAGATATGCAAGAAATAGATAAAGTTGAAGTACTCCCTTGTATTCTAGTACTTCATATATCTTTCATTACATCTTCTAGCTAAATGAAGTTCTCAAAAATTGGGGATTCTCAAAGAACCCCAATGCAGGAGAAGACTTGCATACACCATAATGATTGTATAAATCCTAAGTGGGATAGGAAAAGAAGTTGGATGAGCTATAAAGAAGAATCCTAAAAGTATCTTGATGCTTCATGTGGATAACATAACATACGTTATGAATTCAGTTTTATAGACCTAAGGAATATGACTTCTTGTATGAAGCATAATAGCTAGATCCCCAAGTAAAACCCATGGGTAAAGCTTTGAACATGAAAGGATCTATTGGACAAAGACCTAGTCTTATCTCTTATTTTGGAAAAAGAAGAGCCAAAAGACCCAAGTAGGGTAAAGATCAAGTCAAACTTAAAGTTTGATAAGATAAGTCACACCACATTAAATGGTTAACCAAATATTTAAGTAAGATTAGTAGTGGTGTATCTAAGCACCTTAGTCCTTGCTCTTATAATTTGGTACCATAGTATGAAGGGCATTCAAAAAGTACAAAATAAGGCGAAAAGATATAGAGACATAGTTATGTGGATTGGATGAAGAACCCACCAGTATGGGACAGGGATTATGTAAGATTCATCTTCCTTTTAGAAAAAGTTGGATTCTAACTTGAGAGATGAATTTGATAAGGAAACCTTAAGTAGCATTCATCTATTTTGCTAGTTTCATGCACTAGTAGTGCAAAGAGATGGACCAAGGTACCAATTTAGTTGAAGTCACTTTGAATCCACCTAATCCACATGTTTGAGCTTTGGAGACCTAGATGGAACATGGATTAAACAAAGGAAATAGGCAGGGATGTTCTCTTCCACCCTTTTCGTTCTTTCCATACTTTGCATTCGATTCAATTCTTTTTCATATGCAAACTAGATGGAACTTTGAATGATTGGGGCAGGGAATCAGACCACACATGGATTCTCCTCTTTAAAGATTCATTCGAGATAGAAATCATCCTTTCGAATTAAGAGGCGAATTAGAGAGATGAAGGCCATGATCTTTGAGATTGATCATGGAGCACGGGGGAATACCCCAAGGTATATATCACCACTCATTTTCGAGGATGGAAATTCTTTTAAGGGGGGAAGAATGTTGTATAATTACATGGGTCTAAGGGGTAGAACCCTTGAGTTTCTAGGTGTGAAACCCTTGGGATTTATGGTTTATTTACCCCTTTTAGATGGTTCTTGAACCTTAGAGCTAATTCTCTAAGGTTGAGTACCTTAGGCTTGATTGGAAGCTTCTCCTAGCCACTTGGTTTGTATGTGAGAGCTTGGAGAGCCTTCTTTTAGAAGCCATGTGATTTCATGTGATTTCCTAAGCTTGGAAACCATGTGAAAACCTTAGGGACCCATGTGATCACATGTCCTCTTGAGAGGGACTTACCCCCTTGGACTAGGAGCTATATATTGGAGGGATTGGTTGGGTGGAAACACATCTCTCTCTCTCCTAGTGTGGGCTTGGCTATTTAGTCTTCTTAGTTGAATTTGTTGTTCAGTTGTGGAGGCTATGGAGTCCTTCCACAACATAAACCCATATCACAAGCAAGAGGAGAAAGCCACAATGCTTCCTTACATGCCTCACTTGCTGCAACATACTCTGCTTCTATGGTGGAAAGAGTTGTACATTCTTGAAGATGAGATCTCCAAGAGATAGCACCTCCAGAAAAATGAAAAATGTATCTTTATGTAGACTTACGATTGTCTACACAACGAGCATAGTCAAAATCTGTGTAACCAATAATGGATGCTTTTCCTCTACCTAAGGATAGACACTTGTCCTTAGTGCCACTCAGATATCTTAAAATCATCTTGATCGGTTCCCAATGCTTCTTACCAGGATTAAACATATATCTGCTCACAACTCCCACTGCAAATGCAATGTCTGGTCTCATAGCTACCATAACATACATGAGACTATCAACAACAAACTGATAGGGAACTTTTTCATGAATTCCTTTTCCTCATATGATTTGGGGCAATCATCCTTGCTCAATTCACATATGTGGGCAAAGGTGTACTCAATGCCTTTCCACCCTGCATATTGAACCTGTGAAGTACTTTGGATATGTACTCACTTGAGACAAGTATATGCATCTTTTGCTCCTATCACGAGTAACGCGCATGCCAAGAATATGTTTGGCATCCCCCAAATCCTTCATATCAAATGTCTGACTCAAATTCTTTTTGAGAATTGACAAATCATAAGAGGACTTACCAGCGATCAACATATCATTGACATAAAGTATCAAGCATATCAAGCTGCCATCTGAGCATCTCTTTGTGTAGAGACAATGATCCTCATTGCTTCGAGAATAGCCTTGAGACTTCATAAAAGCATCATACTTTTGGTACCATTGTCTAGGGGACTGTTTAAGTCCATACAAGATCTTCTTAAGATTAAAAACTAGACTTTCCTTGTCAGGAACTACATAACCCTCTAGTTGTTCCATATAGATTTTATGTGTAAGATCTCCATGCAAGAAAGTGGTTTTCACATCGATTTGGACTAGCTCTAAGTCCTCCATTGCAACGAATCCAAGCAACATGCGCAAGGTAGTCATCTTGGTCACTGGAGAGAAGATTTCCTCGAAATCAACACCATGTTGTTGCTTAAAACCCTTTGCAACAGGTCGTGCTTTATACTTTAGAGAAGCACTATCTGATGTGAAGTTTAACTTATATACCCATTTACATGGTAAAGCTTTCCTACCCTTTGGCAAAGGTACTAAATGCCAAGTACCATTCTTGTGAATAGAATCCAACTCACTCTTCATTGCACGCTCCCACTTGACATGGTCCTCTGTTTGCATAGCCTCTTTGTAGCAAGAGAGCTCACTGGAATCTGTTGGCATAAAAAAATCTAAACCTGGAAGATATCTATAAGGTGGATGTGAGACAAGTGCAAAACATCTCAATGGTTGCTGAACAGGAATATGTGCAGACTGATATGAATGGACATTCTCTTGAACATCCCGATGTGCAGCATTTTTATGCATGCTAACTGGAGGACTAGTATCCTCAAACACCACTCTTCTCACTTCAACCTCCTTAATGGGCTGTTTATGCATCTTAGACTCATTGAAAATGACATCACTACTATTGATCACTAATCGTGTTCCAGGAACCCATAAGCGATATCCAAATTTTCCTTCTCGACCATATCCAAGAAAAATGCATTTCTTTGACTTATGGTCCAACTTTTGTCTAAGATTCTTGGGTATATGAACATATGCTTCACATCCAAAAACTTGAAGATGATCATAATATGGTGGCTTCCCTGTCCATAACTCTTGTGCCACTTTCAGACCTTTGGCAGTACCAGGTGAAAGGTTAATCACATGAACTGCAGTCAATACTAATTCTACCCAAAAACCTTATGAGAGGTTTGCATGATGCAACATAGAGACTACTCTATCTTGAATAGTTCTATTCATCCTCTTAGCTGCAGCATTCTGTACTGGGGTATAAGGAGCTGTAAACTCTCTACAAATCCCTCTAGACTGAGAGAAAAGTTAAATTCATGTGAGGTATACTCACCCCCATTATCTTAACGTAAAGCCTTAAGCTTAGTTCCTTTCTCAGTCTCAACTGAAGCAAGCCATTTTCTAAAAGTACGGAATACCTCATCCTTCGGTTTGATAGGATATACCCAAACTTTTCTAGTAGCATCATCTATGAAAGTGACAAAGTAAAGAGAACCAACCTAAGGACCTAGTCGGCATACGACCACACACATCTGTATGAACTAGATCTAAAGGCTGAATTGATGAGTCAATGTGTGTTCTATGCACATTTTTGGTTTGCTTTCCATATTGACAATGCTCACAAAATGAAAAATCGGAGAAAGATAACATAGATAAGTAGCCAGAACGAGAAAGATTTTCCATTCCACTACGAGATATATGGCCCAAATGAGCATGCCAAATACAAGCCATAGGCTATTCAGTAACAGCTAACAAGTGTTCTTTCTGTGATACAAATAAAGGATAAAGTGAGCCAACTTTGCTTCCTTTTGCAATAACCATATTGCCCTTTGATATGCGAAAGGAGTGAGTATAGAAGACTACCTTGTAACCAAGGTCATCAAGTTGACCAACTGACATCAAACTACGTGATAACTGAGGTACATGGCATACATTATGCATAGTAAATTTTGAACCACCAATGAACTACACAACCACATCTCCAATCCCCACAACATCACACTGGTAAGAGTCACCAAGTCTCATGGTACCCAGAGACTTTGCTGCATAATTAGAGAACCATTCTCTATGTGGTGTCACATGGAAAGAAGCACCAGAATCTAGCAACCAAGTGTGGGAAAGAGAATCAGCCATAAGAGCCTTAGTTGGCACAATACTATCAAGTGTCAACACATCAGCATCATCAGAAATAGCAATAATTTCTTCAATCTTCACAGTCAAAGTAGATGGTGCAGGTAATTGTTTAACATGCCCATCAACATTCTGTCCTTTACCTTTAGCATTCTTTAATGCATAACAATCTTTCTTCATGTGTCCTTTCTTATGAAAATAATGGCATTCGATATCCCTCTTTCTTGATTTACTTCTACTCTTATTTCGTTGACCATTCTTTTCCTTGTTCTTGCTCCTACCACGTTGTTGATTCTTTCCTTGGTAAGAATCACGAACACTATATACATCTCCACTCTGAGTGCCAACCATAGATTTTCTGTGAATCTCCTCACTCAAGAGTGCTCCACATATGTCATCATAGACGAGTTTACCACCAAGTGCACTATTGCTAATAGCTATGCAAAATGTATCCCATTAGGGGGAAAAATGAACCCTGCATGGGCCTTGTAAGGATCCCTAATTTTTAGGGATTAAAGTTAACAAAAGAGGGGTTAAGGCCACAAAAAAAACCACTAGTGGTTTTGCAATAAAATATTTCCTTTAAGAAATGTGATCATTTCAAATAAAGTCGTGGGAAATCTTGTCCATTGGATAATCATGCATAAACGGCTATGATCTTCTTCAGTGTGCTTGTCAAAAGAAGACAAAAGTTATCCCAACTCATGAAAAGTCATGGGCATTCTTGTTCATTGGATGAAATTTTCACGGACGTCTTGGATTGAGAGCAATTTGTGTGTCACAAAAAGACAAATTTTGAAGCATTCAATGAAGTGAGAGAGGGCTAGGACTGGTAGAAAATGACAAAGCAAGAGGCGCAGTTCCGTGGCGGGGAGATTTCTGTGACATCCGATGAATGGAAAATCGATGGCTACGAGTTGATCTTGGGATGCTCTCAAGAACAAGCATTCACAACCATTGGATCAAGAAGTGATCCAATGAATACAAATCAAAGCAATCCAAAAATCAAGTTGAATGAATCCGGATCACTCCTTTTCAAGTCCATCCAATGATGGAGATACTAAAGCACAAATTTTCAGGACTTTCAATGTACATCATTAGATCTTTGCCACATGTAAGGGACCAGATTGTATGCCGAGTTTTTTCTGACATTTAACATGAGCCATTAGATCCTTGAGTTCATCCAATGTCTATGGCTCAAAATCTAGGCCTATCAAAACACTTTTGGAGAATAACTCATGGTTTTTAGTCTTTCATACCACCTTTGACCACAAAGAAACAAGGGAAGCCTATGCCTAGTCTAGGTGATTAAGGGACTAGACTGTTGCCACCACCCTCTTCTCATTGATCTATCACTAATCATCTCTTAATCTAAAAGGCCCATGTAGGGTTCATTTTTTCCCCTAATGCCATGATGATGGCAAGGTGCATAACAACAATATTGCTTTCATTTCATTATCTATATCCATTTTTTGAGCCTATAATTGAGAGAATATAGCATCAAACTCATTTAGATGAGCAACAACACTATTTGTGTCCTTCATACAAAGGTCATATAATTTTCTCATCAGATAGACTTTATTTGATGTTGTCTCTTTTTCATATGTATTGCATAACTTCTTCCAAAGATCCTCTGCACTTTCACAGTCTAATACTATAAAGTAAACATTATCTTCCAAGTGCAAGCAAATGGTAGACCTAGCCATTTCATCTAACTTATCCCAATCATCTTCATCCATGTCAGCAAGCTTCTTTGAGATTCCATTTACTGGCTTCCATTGCCTCCTTTGAATCAGCACATCTTTAATCTGATTCTTCCATAGAGAAAAGTTTGTGCCATCAAATTTTTGAATCTCAAAATGGTCTTTGCCCTGCAAGTTATAGATCCTCCTCAGAATACTAGCACTAGACCCTAATCCACTGGATGTGCCTGAGACCTCTGATGCCATGATGGTAGAGAACTGAATAGAATGATAATGGAGCTAGAAGAGTCCGAACACCAACGAATAAGTGTATCAAGGAGTGAATCAACGACTGTATAGTTGACAAAACCAGAAATCTGGAAAAATTTTGTGAGAGTATCCTCTGCAAAATGAGCATATGACCAGTGTCAAAATATCATAAAACTGCAAGTATTGACATGTTTTCTTGCATAGTGAATCACTAACTCCACTGCATATAATCAGTTACCCAATAGAAGCCAACTAGGCTTATCGAGCACCTATGAACAACTATCATACATCTCCTATGGCGAGGCTGGGTAAGTCTTCCACCTGCATCATCGAAGAGACCCCGATATCTGGGTGTCTCCCAGTTAAGAAAATCTCACCACGACCCTCTTTATCAAACGTAAAAGGCTTTATGCAAAAACGTACCTGCTATATCAATGACCACATGGACGTACATAGGCGGTATAGGCGGAATGCACAGCCCAAAAACTAGCCAATAACACCTGCAAGTTTTTGTCAACTCTGATGTTTTAGGCTCAAAAACTTGCATAAATTTGTAGCGGTTGCTCCCACAAAACTGAAAACCTCTCAAGGAACCTGTAGTTTTACGAGTGTGGCTGAAAGCACACCCAAAAGGTTGATATTTATTGTCAGAGAAGAACACCCTTCTTGATGTTATTGGACCTGTGTGAAGAGAAATATGTGCGAAAGTTCTCCATACTGGCTCCAAAAGACACCCCAAAATTGCTCTAGAAATAGGCTTTGAAAGCAAAGAATGAAGCTTTGAGG
Organism: Ceratopteris richardii; assembly: GCA_020310875.1. Classification (NCBI taxonomy): domain Eukaryota; kingdom Viridiplantae; phylum Streptophyta; class Polypodiopsida; order Polypodiales; family Pteridaceae; genus Ceratopteris; species Ceratopteris richardii. Next base: position 21,991,010 of record CM035431.1, on the reverse strand, counting down.
GACCAAAACTTGTTCAAGGTAATGTCAACCTTAGTCTTTCCCCTTCTTCAGACACCACAAGAGTGTAGCTTACTGGCAAGAGATTGCCACAGTTAAGCGAGCTCTGGGGGGAACATATATTCCTTGATCGTTGAGGTCCTCCCATGCGCATAGCCAACAGCGCCAACAGTGACTTCGGTGACTCGGATGACAAGGTATGCCTTGGTCACGGCCTTAGTCGTAAGCTTTGGGGGGGGGGGGTGAGAGCTTTTGCCTTGAACTGCTTTGATACTAGTGAAGTATTTTGATGGCGATGCACCATAGTGCGCTCTCCTTCTTGAGAGCTCCATGACAATATCCTCAAGGGAGAAAACCGAGCTCCTAAGACTGCACACAATACTTCATAGAGGCTGCTAAATACACAGAAAAACATAGCACACAGGGAGCACGAAGACAGAACTTCTTAGGTCTTACAAATGCGGTCGAACTTACAGTCTATGACCTAGGTTGCATTATTCATTATTGGACAATTCGTTTATTCGTGAATAATTACGGAATTTCACGGCAATCCCCCATTATTCGACCAAATTATTCGGTGCCACATCAGCTTATTCGGAGATGAGCGAATACTTTTTGCACGGTAATTCGACAATTTTTGATCGAATGCGCTTTCGATCAAAATTTTTTTGATCAAAAATTTTATCAATAAAAAAATCTTCGATCGAATTAAATTTTGATCGAAACGAATTTGGTTGAATATTTTTTTATAAAACAACACAAGCAGACTCATTTTTCATAAGAGTTACTTTGTTTTTTACAAATTTACAGTGTCGTAGATAGAACAAAGTATAAATTGTTGCTATACATATTAACTTTCGTACTTAAAGCATGAAGAAGAATATATTTGTTTGCGAATTAAGAACTATTGTGATTGTTTGACTCAACATTGATTCTTACTTCACAATAGTATATGTATATGTGTGTATGATTGTGAATAATATGTATTGTGATTGTTTGAATAAATATTGATTCTTACTTCATAATAGTATATGTATTTGTATTTGAGTGTATAATTGTGAATGAAATCTATGTGATTGTTTGATTTAACATTGATTCTTACTTCACAGTAGTATATGTGTGTATGTATGATTGTGAATAAAAATGTATTGTGATTGTTTGAATCAATATTGATTCTTACTTCACAATACTATGTGTATGTGTATGTGTATGTGTATGTGTATGTTTATGTGTGTGTATGTTATATGATTGTGAGTGAAAATATAATATGATTGTGTATGTGCATGTATATGTGTGTGTATGATTGTGAATTGAAAACTATTGCAATTGTTTGAAAAGATTTTATGTTTTTTTTATAATTCAAGGGTTCAAAAGGTATTAATAAGTGAAGCTCAAAGGCATCCATGGTTGCATATCAGCTAAGAGAAGGTTCTTGATATATCGATTCAATATAACTTCAAATATCTATAGATCTTCTTATTTTATCGATTCAATATAACTTCACATATTTATAGATCTTCTTGTTGTATCGATTCAATATATCTTCACATATCTATAGATACAACAAGAACCTTCTCTTAGCTGAGATGTTGGGCCTTGGTATCAAGACAATACCATCAAGAGGGATTTTTTAAGAGGAAAGAAATCAATTTGTTGAAACAATAGTATCGAGAGGGATGAAGAAGTTTTGATAGAAGTCGATTTATGCACTTGATCCTTGGATACTTATGATAAAAAAAATACAAACAGGTAAAAAAGGATTTTACTTTTTATGATATAGTTTAGTATTTTTTTCTAGCATATAATAATGAATGTGCATATGCATGTGTATGCATGCATGTACATATGCATGTGAGTATGTATGAATATGTGTGTGTAGGTACGCATGTGAGTATATGTGTATGTGTGGCCATGTGTGTATGTATATGTGCAAGTATATATATATATATATATATATATATATATATATATATATATATATATATATATATATATATATATATATATATATATATATGTATATGTATATGTGTATGTGTGCATGAAAGTATGTATGCATATGTGTGTGCATGTATGCATGTGAGTATATGTGTATGTGTGGCCATGTGTGTATGTATATGTGCATGTATATATATATATATATATATATATATATATATATATATATATATATATATATATATATATATATATATATATATATATATATATATATATATATATATGTGTGTGTGTGTGTGTGTGTGTGTGTTGAGCCCATAAAAGTCATGTGGTCAAAGTCAACTGTAGTCAAACTCAAAAGGTCAAAGTCAACTGGTCAAAGTCAACAAGGTCAAGGTCAAAGTCAATAGGTGCAAAGTCAAAGTGCTAAAGTGCAGGTGTCAAAGTGCACAGGTAGTGCACAATTAATTGTCCACAAAGGGTAAATTGGAGAAAGTGGGTTGCAGGTTGCAGAGGTATTTTCTCTAATTTCCCTAAGGTTCAAAGTGTTTTTAAAGTATTTTGGAAGGTTCAGGTGAACCCTCTCTTATGTGCAAAAGTGAAGACTTAAAAGGAAATGTGAAGGTATGTGAAGCGGCAGCGTACGCACAGGGGAAAGTATGGCCCCCCAATTAAAATTTTTGGGTTTTAGTCTAAAGTCACTACAGGACAAAACAGTGAGTCGTTGGCTGCCACTTGTGAAGACAATCTTGGGACATCAAAGTGAGCACCAAGATACTCTTGCAGTTAGGAGCGTACGTGATCGACACACTAAAATCAAGGGAAGGACTATTCTTGGACCAATGCTAGAGTAAGCAAGAGAAGCATAGTCTAAGTGAAGCAAGAGAAGGAAGTGCAAGAGTCACCAGTGTGCGACGCAGAGAAGTGGAGTAAAGGAGTGCATGGAGAGTGACTAAGGGATTGTGCAGAGAGTGCGAAGCTAGTCCCCCAAGGATCTCAAGGTCTCCTTGCAGTGTGCGCGTGCCGACAGAAGGTATTCATTCCTCCCCCTTAGTGGAAGCTTGGTGCAAGGTGTGCACAAGGATAAGCTTGAAGCAGGTGGAGGTCTGGTGCAGAAGAGGTTGGCGGCAAGAAGACTTTGGGAAGCTTCCAAGGTGTATTTCCTCTCCTGGTCTTTTCCTTTTCTCCTACAAACTCTCAAACTCCTTCTTGTCTAAGAATCCCCCAGCAAAATGTGGCACGCACGGTGGGACTTCCAAGGAGATTTGAGCTTAGGAGAAACCAAGTGCAAAGTATAGCAGAGGTCACGTGTCTACAGTGCTACTACAGTGCTACTTCATCAAACAAAAGGTAAGTATTCTTATCAAGTGTCTCATATTAAGTGGGCTATGAGTTGCTCATGACGGCAACCCGGTCCCAAACATTGAGGGTCACCTGCAAGCAGACAAGAAGGAAGGTTGTTAGAAGGTCCTCCAGTCCACTATCTTCAACCTCATCAGTAAAGAGCATGGCGGGTCAGGTAGACTTGGAAACTTTACTCTCTAGATTAAATATAAAGTTTCCTTCTTTCAAAGGCCTAGCTTAGGAGGATCCGGATGAACACATTAGAAGGTTTTTGGCACTATGTAAGACTAGAGGCTTAATGGGTAGGGAGGATGCCTTTTTGATTCTCTTCCCTGCCACATTAGAGGGATTAGCAGATAAGTGGTTCAGCCAGTTTGCTGAAAACCATTTTACCACTTGGGATGTGATGAAAGATGCATTTAAAAATCAATTCCAGCATGGCAACACTGCGGGGATTATCATAGAAGAACTAGAAAATTTGAGATTGGGTCCAGGAGAAAAGTTCCCAGAGTTTGTGACTAGGGCCAACGCACTAATGGCTAAATTGCCAGATCCACCACACGATTTTTTTGTTAAGAAATGGTGAGCTAAGCCCCTACCAATGGCCACCCAATGCAAAATAAAGGAATTAGTGTTACCTACAGCCTCCATAGAGGAGTTCATCAACATAACCACACGCTTGGAGCAGATAAGGCACCAGTATGGAGCAACTTCTTCCCAACCAACATATGGTACAGAAATGGAGGATCCAGTGATCCAGCTAAGGAAGGAGCTAGAGGGCTTAAAAAGAAATAAGTCCTACAAAGAGGAGGAGAATACTGTTGCTCAGTTGAGAAGGGAGATTGAAGCACTAAAGCTCCAAAAGGAGGAGGAGGCCCAAACAGAGGAATTGGCTCAGCTGCGACAGGATCTGCAGGAACTCAAAGGGAGTGGCATCAAGAGTGGACTTTGGTGTTCCATGTGTAGCAAGCAAGGTCACATAGTAAGTGAATGTCCTCTGTTAAGTGTGACTTGCCAATTATGCAGGAAAGTTGGCCATGAGGCCCATGAATGCCAATCAAGGGGAATGCCTGCAACGACATATTGGACACAAGGAGGACCCCTAACACCAGCAAATGTGATGGCTGCTGCACCCAATCAAGGTAACAACTATAATCCTAGACAGAGGAATAACTTTGGAAATGGGCCTAGGAGGCCAATCATCTGTTTCAGATGTGGAGAATGCGGGCACTATCAAAGTAGGTGCACCCTACCAGAAAATGCCCCTCCTTGCAGGAACTGCCCTGAGGCAAGGGACCATTATACAAATTTTTGTCCTAAGAATCAAGCCTCTTCATCCGGGCCCCATATTCAAATGATTTCTATGCACAAAGAAGAAGTGTGTGATCTAGTCAATGAGACTTGAATCATTTGAATCTTTAACTTCGCTTTTTTTTAGTCTCAAGTCGATTTATTGTATGTATGTGCTTGTATTTATGTATATATACATATGCATGTGTGTACGTGTGTATACATGTGCATGTGTGTGTATGAATGCATGTAAGTATGTATGCACATGTGTGTGTATACATATGTATGCATGTGCATGTGTGTATATGCATATGTAGGTATGTGCATGTGTGTATATGCATATGTATGTATGTATGTATGTGCATGTGTGTGTATACATGTCTATGTATGTATGCATATGTGTGTATGTATGCATGTGAGTGTATGTGTGTGTGTCTATATGTGTGTGTATATGTGCAAGTATCTATATGTGTGTGTGTATGATTTTGTGTGTACATGTGTACATGTTTGTCTGTGTATATGTGTGCATGTACATACACACATATGCATATATGTACTTTCAAATTTGTAAAACAATAACACTAATTTTATCTTTGAAGAAAATTCGAGAGCTCTCTAGATTCTCAAACATGTGTGAAATGGGTTCTCGATAATAACGTTTCGATTGAAAGAAATTTCGAGCGAAAATGTTTCAATCGAAATGTTTTTCTTCGAAAAAACTTTGAATCGAAAGTTTTTTGATCGAAAGTGTATCCCTCTCCGTTACTTTTTAGTGTTTATTCGGACAACCCCGAATAAAACGAACATGTTCGGTATTTTTTAATTATTCGATCGAATAAATGCAACATAGTCTGTGACTAACTAGGCCACTATATGTTTTATTAAAGAACATATACAAAGAAGTGTCGAGTGGCCTTTTGGACTTTCACATGGACACTAATGATAACAAATTGTAAACAGGTGGTCAAAGCACAAAAACAATTGTTGCTTGATAGACTTGAAAGTTGCACCCGTCACAAGGAGCTGGACCTATACACTCTTGCTCAAGTTATGTTTCAACACTTCAAGAGGAATTTTACTTCCTTCAAGCCAATTGTTGATAAGCTAAATAAAGGTTGGAATGTGTTGTGGGACTCCTAACCAATGGCACTATAGATTCAAGAGCATTTGGGCTTTCCCATCGTCTATCAAGCATTCTACTGTGCTATGGGTGATTATGCATAAAGGTGTTTCGATTGGCAACAAAGCAAGTTAGGTGAATATTAATACAGGAAATTGTTGCTTATGTGATAGGGAGGAGGATCGCGCTCATCTCTTTGTCAACTATAGACATGCATAGAAATATTGGAGCTTATTCAACAACCTTTGCTGCATTGCTGGCATCCCCAAGCTTGGGTATAAGGAGATCCTTTTAGGTGAAAACAACAAAAGGGATGTGGTTCTATGGCATTTATGGAGATCTCAGATAATCCTAAGTATGTGGACTGGTAGAAACCATAAATTCTTGAGTACTATTCAAAAGGACTTCTTCTTTGCTTGTAGCACAAAGATGAAAAGAGCGGGAGGAATTTGTATAAAGTCTACCATTGATGCTCCTTTCGAGGATTTTAGACTTAAGGATATCATTTGTATTTATAAGTACACTAGATGGAGAGAAAAACTCCTATCCGTGTACTCAGATATAAGATTAATATTCAACTTTTATCTCTATTTTTGTTGTCCTCAAAAGTAAAGCTAGAACCTCTTTTGGGACATATCTATCCTTCGAGAAAAGCTAGAACGTATAGCGACCGAAGTGAGATCATTCCAGGGTACATATCTTGGGGAACCGTAGGTAACTAGGGTCGAGCCGATCCGAAAGGACAATGGCTCTCCGTGATGTGAGAATACTGAAGGCAGAACGAGATCGGTGATGAGGCAGAAGAATTTCGTGCTCTGGAGTGGATCTCAGAAAGGAGACCACCGAGTCACTGACCAGTGGGACTACCCGAAATTCCAAGGTCCGCTAGGCTCTAATTCCTGAGGGAGTCCGGAAGTAGTAAATGGGAACAATATGAGCTGGCGAACTCTGTCCCCCGACAGCGCAGACATGGAACCCCACCAGATAGCTGTTCCGCTTTGCTCTTCATCTCGGAAATGTCCACGTGCGGCACCGATCGTGCTGCAAGGGGGACGTTCTTCTGCAGGCCCACAAAAATTCCAGCGCCAAAAAACTCTGGCCAATATTTGGATGCTGCCGATCTTTAGATTACCGGGAGAAAAGACGGGCATCTTTAGATTATCGATCTGATTAGTCCGGCAGCTGTTAAGCGTTGCAGATAATTCGGCCGACATGGAATATTTCGTTAATGGTAACTCTGGAATTCATATGTAGTATTTGGTCATGCTTCTATGCGCATTCCATGAAGGCCTCTGACTGCTGACTGCTTTTTGCAGACATCGGCGGCCGACTATGGCAAGGCAAGACAATCTCTGAGAAAGGAAAAGAGTGAAATCAGGATTTAGAATCATTAGAATAATGCCGATTGGAAGCGTCGCTATCCATGTACCGTTCCCTGTTCACTCGGGCGGCGCCGGGAGATCCTTCGTCCATGTTCCATCTGGAGGTGTGGCGGATATGGTGCTCACTGCTAACTCCCTAGTTCTAACGGGACCGACGAGATGGTTGCGAGGATGTATAATCAATGCTGTAGGTACTATATAGGAGTCATAGGAGTCAGGACCATCTCACAGATCATGAGCTGATCGCCTTTCCTCTATCCTTGAATTGAAAGAGGCATACATGACCTTAGTCCCTGTCGCTAAGCTTGCAAATTAAATTAACCCTTCCTTGTTGATACTGATTGTCCGTTCCTTAGTGCCCACATTCCCTGTTCGCTCTTTTCTGGATCTTCGAGCTCCCGAAGCCTATATAAGAAGCAGTACTTTGCTCTAAGCCACCCGCACTTCGGCCCACCAGTTCACTCTACTCTTTGGCAGTGTTACTCGATGAGCTGAAAGCTAAAGATCATAGAGGGAGAGAGAGAGAGAAGTGAGAGAGAGAGAGGTTAAACATACGGCTCGCAAGTAGCTATTCTGCGACAGAAGGGCAGGAACAAATACGTTGCCGTTGTTCCTTCTTGCATACCATTTGTTTCGAATATGCCTGCAGAAGAGCTCCCGCTTCGCATAGGCCGAGGTCGTGCAGACCACGAAGCAAGGCAGAGGGCGGCGCTGGATTTTATTGAGTCAGTAACATGCGAGGCCGCTGCCGTGCAGGAGGAACTCTTGTTGAAGATACTGAAGCGCAACTCCGGCACCCAATATTTGAGCCGGCTCGGTCTTAATGGGTGCGTGGATCGCCTCAAATTCAAGGAGACTGTCCCACTTGTAACCTACGAGGACATCCAGCCTTATATACAGCGCATTGCCAACGGAGACAAGTCACCTATCTTGTCGTCCGACCCCGTGACGGAATTCCTAACGAGGTAAGTCTCGGTAGATTCATCTCCAGAAGAGGAGCCTTCTTTATCCTCGTATGGCATCGTGACAGCACGGCGTGAAGACCTCGTGCAACTCGATGTGCCTCATCAATGTTCTTGTGTGACAGAAGAAAATACTATCATAGAGTGACCTATAGCCGCTAATATTCATGTTGTATCGCAGTTCTGGAACATCAGGCGGGGAGAGGAAGTTAATGCCGACGATTGCCGATGAATTTGAGCGAAGGAGCCTCCTTTACAGCTTGTTGATGCCCGTGATGAATCAGTAAGTATTGTTAACCTTCTGAATTATTGGCGAGTTTGTAATATCCGGCATAACCAATATACATAGAGTCGCGGAATCGTGCCTTAGAGAGTCGTTCAAGCTGTTCCAGATTCCTCCATCATCGTAGCAGCAGATGAATACATCTCCTCTGATGAGCGTAATCTTAGATCATGTGGATCATAAAAGACTAGGTGCCTCAGACGACACCGCTTAACACCCAGCTTCAGCTTCCTTGATTACATTTCACTCTAGGTCACTGGATGCTTCAAATATATCAGTCCTTTGTCAGCCATGTTGTTTTAGGTTTCTCTGCATGCTTCGGTGATACTCTTAACGTTTCTCTGATCGCCAACATTAAGGGTGGGCAAGTTGTTAATTCTTAATGTGGTGCGTGCCAGATACGTAGACGGACTGGACGACGGAAAGGGCCTCTATTTCCTCTTTGTGAAATCAGAGATGAAGACTCCAGGAGGCCTGCTAGCCAGGCCGGTGCTAACAAGTTACTACAAAAGCGACTGGTTCCAGCGGCAGGCAGAGGTTGCCGACAACCAGTACACGAGTCCAGTGGAGGCGGTTTTGTGCCAGGACTCGCTGCAGAGCATGTATTGTCAGATGATAAGCGGTCTGGTATTGAGGAAGGAGGTCGTCCGCGTCGGGGCTGTGTTCGCCTCGGGCTTTCTACGCGCTCTTCGGTTTTTACAGGAGAGGTGGCCTGAGCTTGTTCGAGACATCCGGGCACGCAGACTCGTCGGCGACGTGATCACAGACCCAGCTTTGCGAGCCATTACAGACGGTATCCTAGCTTCGAACGTCAGTGGCGCCGGACAAGCAGCGGCGGCGGAGGTTGAGCAGGAGTGTCTACATGCCAACTGGGAAGGCATAATACGGCGGCTTTGGCCACGCGCCAAGTACGTCGACGTCATTGTAACAGGCTCCATGGCGCAGTATATCCCCACTCTTAACTTTTTCTCTGGGGGTTTGCCGCTTGTGAGCACCATGTATGCGTCGTCCGAGTGCTACTTTGGGCTCAATCTGACTCCTATTTGTCCGCCTTCTGCTGTTTCATACACCTTGATTCCGACGATGGCTTTCTTCGAATTCCTGCCGCTCTCTAGCGAGCCTTCGCCTTCCAACTTGGTGGACCTTGTGGACGTGCAAATCGGCGAGGACTATGAGCTTGTCATCACTACATACGCAGGTATTGTTCGATCTCATTCACTCTTCCGCTCTTAGAACGTAAACCTCTACGTTCCTTCTAATATCTGCAAGCATTTCTTGTGCAGGTCTCTACCGTTACCGTGTCGGAGATGTTCTTCGAGTGACAGGATTCCATAACAAGGCCCCTCAGTTTCAGTTCGTCTGCCGGAAGAACGTGGTCCTAACCATAGACGCAGACAAGACCGATGAAGAGACTCTCCAACGAGCCGTCAAGGCAGCAACCTCGAAGCACCTGGATGCTACAGGATGCAGGCTTGTGGAGTACACCAGTTTCGCGGATTTGTCCACGATTCCGGGTCATTACGTTTTGTTCTGGGAGCTTAACTGTAGCGTGGAAACTGCAATCCCATCTGACTCCAACGCGGACGCGCAGAGCTTAAGCTCCATCGAGGGCAACACTGCCGCTGTATCACCGTTCCCGGATCCTTCCGTCTTCGAGGATTGCTGCTTGGCAATGGAGGACTGCCTTGATTCTGTGTACAGGCAGGGAAGAGTTTCAGATAGGTCTATAGGCCCTCTCGAGATCAGAGTCGTGAAGCCTGGCGCCTTCGACGCCCTCATGGACTACTGCCTTGCTGAGGGAGGCGCTTCCATCAACCAGTACAAGACCCCTCGCTGCGTGAAATATGCACCTCTTATTCAAATCCTGAATTCGAGAGTGTCTCATAGCTTCTTCAGCCCTAAGTGTCCTTTCTGGGCACCTACGCGCTCCGAGTGGCTTAACGCCGATCGTGCTCCCCAGCGCAACGATATACTCCATCAAACCTCGGCTACAATTCACTCCGCCTCTAACTGTTCTCCACTACATCTACAGGATCGGATTTGTACCTGATATGCTTCGCATCATCCTCTCTGCCTTTCTCCACCATCCCCCCTCTCGCTCTTTTGTTTTCCATCCTATCAGAAGCAGGAATTGGGGAGCTACAAAATACCCAGCAATGTCTGCGTAGGTTTGCTAGAGGTAGTCATGTCGGTCACCGTCGTCATCTTTATCCCCCCCCCCCGGTCACCGTTGTAAATCATACACATGAATTCAGATCATCTCAGAAACTAGAAAAAGTTTCCAGTAGATTTCAATCGTATTTCTTCAAATTTTTTTGCGGTGATCTGAATCATCTATTCGTCTCGACGATTGCAAAGGCATGTTTTTACCTTTTGTGAGTGTCGTATTACTGTGAGCGGTTTCTTTGATTTTTCTGTGCTTGTCTCGAGCTTGATCTGTTATCAACGATCAACGTCTCATTTCGCTCTACAGCGATCTCACACTTTAGATCGAAAACTACAGCCTACCACTCAAAAACTTTATTTCGTTACACAATCCAAGTTAATGTAGATTTTCTGCGAGATTTAGTAAAATAGGAAGAGCGTACAGAAGTTCGAAGACCTACGTATTCACCACTTCATGAGGGATTTGATTTAGAATCAAATTGTAGTCCACCAGCTTTCATTCAAAACTTCTTTTTAAGTATAGCAATGGATTGATAATATTTACACTGGAATTTATCTAATCACCGCATTTTAGGCGGAAATGAAGTGGTGACAGACTTTTTGTTTCCATATTGTCGTAACAACAATTTCAAATTCAACAACTGCATGTGTTGTCTCAAACGGAAGAAGAGGTCACAATGTGGAAAGTTGGATCGTCTCTGATAGTGTACTTAAGAACTGAAGACCATGAAATCAAGAATTAAGTGTGTATCAATGCATGGCGTTTTGTGCAACTTTTTAATGACTTTTGAGTAAGTAAAGTCTTATCTTATCAATTAAACCTTAACCAGCTATGGAAAAGATTGTACTTAAGAACTGAAGACCATGAAATCAAGAATTAAGTGGGCATATCAATGCATAGTTTTTTTGTAACTATTTTAACGAGGAAAGTCTATCTTATCAATTAAAAACCTTAACCAGCTATGAAAAAGGTTGATATATATCCTTTAGTTTTGTGTAACGATGATGCATCAGTTTTTAGGTTCTTTCTGTCGTTGTTGTAAGACTAATGGTTCTGGGATACATTTGCTTGCTCCGAGATTGTTATTTGAAGTTGTTGAGAAGTACATTCTGCATGTTTGTCATGTTAGCCCTATTTTATGTTCAACTATTTTATGTTTGTACTCTGGCGGTCAAGTGGAGGCAGAATTTCCGTTTCCCACTCTACCATGGTATTCTTCTTCTTGCTTTTTTTTTTTTTTGGTGTATTATTTGGAACGGTCTAATATGTTCATCAGTGTGGTTTATTAAGCTAGACGAGAGAAAACCATGCGTGATTTTTTATTTTTAGATCGAAATGCCTGTATTCCAGTAATTAACGATATCCAGGAACTTTCTTTTTTCAACTATTTGTAGCTTTGAATATTGGACATATTTAGCTACAATTTAAAGATTCTCTTTCAATTTCGCTTACAGTGAATAGCAACTTGATTCTCTTGAAATGGAATTATTCTCTTGATCGCTGTGGCATCTCTAAAAACCAATCGCGACAAGAAAAAGGGAGGGCAAAGCGGCACCTCCATCTTTTTTTTTTTAGTCTGAACCATTGTTTAGATCACGGTTTAAATCCCAAAACATTGCACATACGCGTCAGTTAATATATATAAAACAAGAAATGGTAGGATGTTGTACGCAAGTTTGGTCAATATTTTTTTAAAAAAAAGGGGAAACGGTGGGATGTTGCTTGCACAAGTTTTGATCGACATAGGTACATATTTCACATAAGGCAGTACTTCGAGCGATAATTCTTCTTGCATCAATCAAAACTATACACATGTACATCACCATTCAGATAGGTCTAGAGGAACTATCCTCTTTGCAGTCCACGTCATGGAACAAAAACATGAATTTTGTTTGGATGTTGTTATCGTTAGTGTCCATGTGAAAGGCCAGATGGTCGTTGGACACTTTTGTATTTGTTCTTTAATAAAATATAGAGTGACTTGGTCACAAACTTGAAGCCCAACTCCATTTGTATGACCTAAGAAATCTCTGTTCATGGTCTATGTAGTGTGTGTTTTTTTGCATATTCTGCAACCTCAACCTCTGTGTGTAGTAATGTGTGTGGTGTCTGGAGCTCGGTTTCCTACTTCGAGGGTATCCTCGTGGAGGTCTCGAGAAGAAGAGTTCACTATGGTGCATCGCTATCGAAATACTTCATTGGTATCAAAGCATTTTGATGCAGAATCTTCGCCTCGCACATGCCCACCCACCCAAGACTTCCTCCAAGGCTTCGCTCGCACCCGTGCACCAATCCAAGGCTTTCTCCAAGCCTTACCACGAAAGCGGCGACCAAGGCATAGACCTTGGCATATCTTGTCATCCGAGTTAGTGAAGTCACTGTTGGCGTCATTGGCTAAGCAGGGGGGAGTATCTCAATGATCAAGGAAGACAGAGATTCCCAGTACTTCCTGGGAGGTCACCCTTCCTAGTTTGTTCCCCCTAGAGCTCGCTTTACCGACATAGCCCTTGCCACTAAGCTACATTGTTGTGGCGCTTGAGGAAAGGGAAAGACTAACGTTCACATTACCTTGAACATGTTTTGGGCCCTCAAAGCTTCCTTCTTTGTTTTCAAAGCCAATTTGAAGCATTTTCAAGGTGTTTTTTGAAGCCATTTTGGAGTACTTTCATGCATAGTTCTCTTTACATAGGTTCAAGAACATCAAGAAGAGTGTTCTTTGTACTTTTACGACTACAAATATTCAGATTTGGGGCTCTACTTTCAACCACACTAGTAAATCTACAAGTTTTTTGAAATCTTTTCATTTCTGGTGGGAGTAGCCACCGCACATTTATAAAGGTTTTTTGAGCCTAAAGAACAAAGTTGATAGACACTTCTAGGTGTTGTTGGCTAGTGTTTAGGCTATGAATTCAAGCTTTTAGTGCCATTTTAGTGCATATATTGAGCACATACTTTATACGCTTCTATGGATATCGCTTATGTACGTCCATGTGATCATTGATATAGCGGTTATGTTTTTTGCATGAAGCCTTTTACATTTGATAAAGAGGGTTGTGGTGAGGTTTTCTTATCTGGGAGACACCGAGATGTTGTGGTCTCTTTGGTGATGGAGGTGGAAGAGTTACCCAATTTCGCCATAGGAGATGTATGATAGTTCACATGTGCTTGGTGAGCCACTGGCTTCCTTCAGTTAAGTGGTTGTATGTAGTGAAGTCAGTGATTCACCATGCAACCTCACATGTTAGTACTTGCAATTTAGTGAGTTTTTCTCAAACAGGTCATTGCTCATTTTGGAAAGGAAACTTTGGTGAAATTTTTCCACATTTCAATTTTTCAACTACATTTGAGAATTTTACTCCTTGACACACCTATTCATGTGAGCACATACATTCTCACATAATCCTTTTAGTTGCTCATTGCTATTCATTAATCCATTTTTTTTGGGGACACTTGATTTTTTCCCAGAATTTGACACTCAAGCATCCTTTTTTGAGCCTTAGTGGTGTTCGGACTACTCTAGCTCCATTATCACTCTAGGCAGATCTCTATCATCATGGAATCAAAGATCTTTGGCATGCTTGGTGGATCAAGGTCTAGTGCTAATGTTCCTAGGAGCTACAACTTACAAGGCAAAAACCATTTTGAGATCCAAAAATTTGATTGCACAAACTTTTCTCTATGGAAGAATCAGATTAAAGGTGTGCTGATTTAGAGGAGGCAATGGTAGTCAGTAAATGGAATCTCAAAGAAGTGTGCTGACATGGATGAAGATGATTGGGATGAGTTGGATGAAATGGCTAGGTCTACCATTCAATTGAACCTGACAGATAATTTTTACGTCACAATATTGGCCACTAAAAATGCAAAGGATCTTTGGAAGAAGTTATGCAACACATATGAGAAAGAAACAACATCAAATAAAGTGTATCTAATGAGAAAGTTATATGACCTTTGCATGAAGGACACAGATAGTGTTGAAGCTCATCTAAATGAGTTTGATGCTCTATTATCTCAGTAAGAGAATCAGCAAATGGAGATGGATATTGAAATGAGAGCAGTCTTGTTTTTATGCACCTTGCCATCATCATAGGATACATGTTGCATAGCGATTAACAATAGTGCACCCAGTGGTAAATTGGTCTATGATGACATATGTGGAGCACTCTTGAGTGAGGAGATTCGTAGGAGATCTATGGTTGGTACTCAGAGCGGAGATGCATATAATATTCAGGATTCTTACCATGGAAAGAATAAGCAACGTGGCAGGAGCAAGAACAAGGAAAAGAATGGTCAATGGAGTAAGAGTAGAAGTAAATCACGGAAGAGGGATATCCAATGCCAATATTTTAATAAGAAAGGACACATGAAGAAAGATTGTTATGCATTAGAAAATGCTAAAGGTAAAGGGAAAAATGTTGATGGGCATGTTAAACAATTGCTTGCACCATCTACTTCGATTCTGAAGATTCAATGCTATTTTTGATGATGCTGATGTATTGACACTTGACAATACTATGCGTATTGAGGCTCTTATGGCTGATTGTCTTTCCCACACATGGTTTTTAGATTCTCGTGCTTCTTTCCATGTGACACCACATAAAGAATGGTTCTCTACTTATGCAGCAAAATCCCTTGGTGACTCTTACCAATGTGATGTTGTTCGGATTGGAGATGTGGTTGTGTAGTTCATAGATGGTTCAAAATTTACTATGCATAATGTATGCCATATACCTCAGTTATCATGTAGTTTGATGGCAAATGGTCAACTTGAGCACCTTGGTTACAAGGTGGTTTTCTATGCTCAGTCCTTTCACATATCAATGGGAAATATTGTTATTGCAAAAGGACGGAAAGTTGGCTGGCTTTATCGTTTATTTGTATCACAGAAAGAACACTAGTTAGTTTTTACTGAACAACCTATGGCTTGTATTTGGCATGGATGTTTGGGCCACATATCTCATAGTGGAGTGGAAAATATTTCTCATCCTCACTACTTATCTGTGGTATCTTTCTTTGATTTTTCATTTTGTGAGCATTATCAATATGCAAAGCAAACTAGGAATGTGCATAAAAATGCACATTGACTCTTCAATTCAACTTTTAGCTCTTATTCATATAGATGTGTGTGGTCGTATGCCCACAAGGTCATTAGGTGGTTCTCTTTACTTTGTCACTTTTATAGATGATGCTATTAGAAAAGTATGGGTATATCCTATCAAATTGAAGGATGAGTTATTCCCTATTTTTAGAAAAGTGCTTGCTTCAAATAAGATTGAAAAAGGAACTAAGCTTAAGGCTTTATGTTCAGATAATGGGGGTGAGTATACCTAACATGAATTCAACCTTTTCTGTCAGTCTAGAGAAATTCGTAGAGATTTTACAACTCCTTATACCCCAGTACAGAATGATGTAGTTGAATATAACTTTTTAGGATATAGTAGTTTCTATGCTGCTTTATGCAAACCTTTCACAAGGCTTTTGGGTAGAAGTAGTGTAGTTCATGTGATTAACCTTTCACCTAGTACTGCCAAAGGTCTGAAAGTGGCATGAGTTATGGATAGGAAAGCCACCATATTATGATCATCTTCAAGTTTTTAGGTGTGAAGCATATGTTCATATACCCAAGAATCTAAGAGAAAAGATAGAGCATAAGTCAAAGAAATGCATTTTTCTTGGATATGGTCGATAAGGAAAATTTGGATATCGCTTGTGGGATCCTGAAACACGGTCAGTGATCAAAAGTAGTGATGTCATTTTCAATGAGTCTAAGATGCATAAACAACCCATTAAGGAGGTTGAAGTGAGAAGAGTGGTGTTTGAGGATACTAGCCTTCCAATTCACATGCATAAAAATGCTAGACATAGGGATTATCAAGAAAATGTCCAATCATATCAATTTACAAATGTTCCTGTCCAGTAATCATTAAGATGCTCTATACATGTCTCGCATCCACCTTATAGATATGTTACACATTTGGCTTTTGTTATGCTAACATATGCTAGTGAGCCTTCTTGCTACAAAGAGGCTACGAAAATAGAAGATCATGTCAAGTGGGAGCATGCCATGAGGAATGAATTGGATTCTATTCACAAGAATAGTACTTGGGATTTAGTACCTTTGCCAAAGGGAAGGAAAGCTTTACCATATAAATGGGAATATAAGCTGAAATTCGCATCAGATAGTGCTTCTCCAAAGTATAAAGCATGACTTGTTGCAAAGGGTTTTAAGCAACAACATGGCATTGATTTCAAAGAAATCTTTTCTCCAGTAGTCAAGATGACAAAAGAAGTTGAGTCAAACATTTGATATGAAGGATTTGGGATGCCAATTTATTCTTTGCATGAGCATTACTCTTGATAGGAGTAAAAGATCCATATACTTGTCTCAATGAGAGTACATATCCAAAGTACTTCACATGTTCATATGCAAGGTGGAAACTCAATAAGTACACCTTTTCCCACATATGTGAAATTGAGCAAGGATGATTGCCCCAAATCTGATGAGAAAAAGGAAATCATGACCAAAATACTTTATTAGTATGCTGTTGGTAGTCTCTGTATGCTATGGTAGCTACAGGACCAAACATTGCATTTGGAGTGGGAGTTGTGAGTAGATATATGTCTAATCTTGACAAGAAGCATTGGGAAGCGTTCACGATGATTTTGAGATATCATGGCACTAAGGACCATTGTTTATGCTTAGGTAGAGGGAAAGCATTCATTATTGGTTAAACAGATTCTAATCATGATGGTTGTGTAGACAATCATAAGTCTACATCAAGGTACATTTTTCATTTTGCTGGAGGTGCCATCTCTTGGACATCTCATCTTCACAAATGTACAGTTGTTTCCACCATAGAAGTAGAGTATATTGCATCAAGTGAGGCATGTAAAGAAGAATTATGGCTTTCTCGTCTTGCTTGTGATGTGGGTCTACCTCAGCATGTACCTGGTTTGCTCAGTGATAGTGAGAGTGCCATTGCATTGGCTAAGAATTTGTTCTATCATGCAATGGCCAAACACATTGAGGTGCAATATCACTTCATTAGAGACTGCTTAGCCATTAATTGCATTATTCTTGAGAAGGTTCATACTGGTGATAATCCTGAAGATGCTTTGACTAAATCTCTACCACATGATAACTTTCAATACTATTGTCACTTGATGGGGGTTCTCTAGTTTTCTCCCATAGTCACTTCAAGCATATTGTCTTTTAGAGGGAGATTCTTACCGCTAGTATCCATGTGAAAGGCCAAATGGCTGCTGAACACTTTTGTATATGTTCTTTAATAAAGCATATAGTGGCTCAACCACAAACTTGAAGCTCAATCACATTTTTATGACCTACAAAATTTGTGTTTGTGGTCTGTGTACTGTGTACTGTGTGTTTTTTTGTGTATTTTGCAGTCGCTATGTAGAGTATTATGTATGGTGGAGAGAGAGAGAGAGAGGGAGAGAGAGAGAGATACATACACATATGGATACACATACATGCCAACACACACAGATGCATGTATATACATATGCATTCAGGCTACACATACATACAAATACATAGACACACAGATTCATAGATACATGCATGTATTCACATGCACACATGCATCAACACATACATAAACGTACAAACACACACATATACATGTATGCATGCACATATGTATAAACATACACATGCACACATATATTCACATGCATACACATACATGCAATCATACACATGCATATTCTAAAGATACACACACATGCATACATAGGCACATACATGTTGGGGATGTAAGGATCATGTGACCTTACCCCTCTTCATATATATATATATATATATATATATATATATATATATATATATATATATATATATATATATATATATATATATATATATATATATATATATATATATATATATATATATATATATATATATATAGAGAGAGAGAGAGAGAGAGAGAGAGAGAGAGAGAGAGAGAGAGAGAGAGAGAGAGAGAGAGAGAGAGAGAGAGAGAGAGAGAGAGAGAGAGAGAGAGAGAGAGAGAGAGAGAGAGAGAGAGAGAGATAGAGAGAGAGAAAGAGAGAGAGAGAGAGAGAGAGAGAGAGAGAGAGAGAGAGAGAGAGAGAGAGAGAGAGAGAGAGAGAGAGAGAGAGAGAGAGAGAGAGAGAGAGAGAGAGAGAGAGAGCATTGCCTCAAGGGAGATCATTATCTGGGTTTTGAGGCTCCCATGCATATGTGTGCATCTCTCCTCCCCTCTCTCTCCCTCCATCTCCTCCTTGCTACTGTTATTTGGCAACTATTCAACTGATACTCGTTGATGGGCTTAATCATTACTCTACTTTCGATTCAGATACTTCCCCTTCAATTGATTTTCAATTATGTTTACCCGCAAGTCATCTCTGAGTCACGTGGGTTCTTGGGAGTGGTAGGGGTCTGTTAAACAGAGGCCCTGTACTAATTTCCCAATTTAACATACAATCTTACGGTCATTCCGTCCTTAGCTCAGTATCCGTCCCTGAACAATGGAAGTCTGTTCAGCGTATTGGCATTCGAACTTCAGGACTGGGGTCAGCTGACCGATTACGTACTCCTCACACAAGAGGTACTTCCAAGACCACCTGATTCGTACTTCTTCAAGGTAGGTAGGTTTGTCAACTAGACATTATACCTTAAGGTCACGCGAATTCGAACAGTTAATCTCCTCGTCATAATCCATCAACCATAAACCAGCGCTGTTCTAATCACACGGTTACTAATCTTCCCGTAGTTCGGGTAAACAACAAGTATAAGAGGCGATAGCGAATTCAGTGGCTTACAAAGGATCTACAGACAATTATTTCGAGGTTACGATTCGCACTACTTACTTCACCGAAGAACTAACAGGTAACATGCCCTACTGGTCGCACTCAAAATCCTAATTAACCATTACCGAACAGATTCACCACACACTACAACTGATTCAACTTCCGTATTAAGGTGAGTATACCCGACTAGGAGGAAAACAGACGGAATTATTCAAGCGGCACTTATCTTCAACAACACATACGCGCCTACGAGACGTGATATCGATCTCAGCGAAACTTGATCAGACAGCACACTACCATTCCCCAAAAACAGGGACTGCCTGCTCTTTCTTTTCATTGCCTTAAATAGAGGATTTTTTTTTACAAGGGTGCGCTCTTCTGCAGTTACCTGCGCGTTCCCTGAAAGATTCTATTTTGCATTTAAGCTCCCTGTCCTCGTACTCTTGTCCTTGTTCGGCGGCCGTCCAGTCTCTTTCACATTTACGTCGTCTGTCTGGGTTCATCCGTCCTGGTTTGCCGGCTCCTCTAACACTGGCACGCACGGTGGACTCGAACCCGCAAGTGCATTACTGTCTTTATCATCCTTTTGTACTGCCTGTATATCTATTCCAGGGTTTGACTCCCCAATCCTTTCTGACCGTAATTGTTCAAGCGGCGGAACAAGTATAGCCAGCCATCGCCTGCGAAAAAGTGTCCAGCTAACCAAACCTCCATCTTCGGCATGTAATAGTGGGGAAAAATTTTCTTTCGACATTAAGTCGAATTTCACTAGTAAACAGAGCTTTTCTAAATACCATTGAAATTGTTCTCGTCGGGGGTAGGTGGCATGTTTCAACAGGAAATACCGTCGGGGGCCTTCACAGTCGCCAAATTCCTTCCTCAGATCCTCATTTGAACATTTCAGATAGCGGGCGTCATCGTAGAGTGGTAGTTTAAATACGGCGGAGACTAGCTGGGGCGAAAAGCGTACCTGATTTAGAATGAAGCCATTTGTTTGTCTCATGCTATGTAACTGGTCTTCGGCATTGTCATTAGCAATCCACTGCTCCCATGGTAATTGGGCAAATTGAAGGAGCCCTATTTTACGTAACCAGTCCTCATTCTTTTCCGAATTGATGTCGAGGTTGATTTTGAATTCGGTGGAGAATTTATGCTGAGTTTTTTCTGATGCAGAAGTTACTACGTCATCTGCTTCATCTTGTAGGGTAGTATCTGTTGTCGTTACCACATGTTTCTCTGTGTGGGCGCGCTTCCTGAGTTGCCATCTGAGTGTGTCGGATTCAGACATGCTGGTAAAGGTTGCCGAGAAGAATAAGTTGGAAGTTTCTAATTGGCACTGAATCTATGAAGAATACTAATGAAGAATGTTGTGCTCTGTATACTCATTTTATAAACACTGGTGCTGGAACGGCCATTTGCTAAACTGATTGTATGTCCGTATTACGTGACTCTTCCCTCATTTGATAATGTTTGTATCAGAGTAAAAATCATTATTCCGCGTGTTACTCCATAGATTGATGCGAAACTGGACAAGACCTTGCATGTGCGAAAATGTCAGAGAACCAGAGTGGTTTGTCATACTCATTGCAAATCCATCTTTACATTAAGAATTAGGATGGGTGAATATACTTATTCTTCTATGAGACCTTCGAGATACATACTCCTAACCAATCTAAATGTGCGAGCTATCTTTTTCTTAAGGGTTTCTAATAGTTGTTTTAGCGTGTCGGGCTCTAAAACCTGCGCATCTATTCTAACAGAGCTGAGCGCGATTGCTTCGGTGAGCACGTTTTTGGCCTGGGTCTGCACAAAAGCTTCCTGTAGATAGAAATCATTGGAGAGGGCGACATCCCTGGAAGTCTTTAGTTCGGTCAGTTGGGTCTTCAGCTCTGTAATACACTCCTTCTGGTTTCGCACTTGGTTGTCTAGGCGTTCAAACCGCTGTGTTTGGAACTCGAGAGATTGCTTGAACGCATCTCGTTCTTTGCGCGCCCTGTCGATATCCTTTAGGTATTGGCCTTCCCGTAGCAGTTTGCGTTTTAGGATAGCGTTAACCTCATTTGCGCATTCTTCGGCTCGCCGTAACTGTTCTCGGACTTGTTCGGTTTCTTTCTGTTGGTCCTGATTCTTTTGGATGGACTCTTGCAATTGAGTCTTTGTCTCTGCGATCAATTCTTCGAGAGAGGCGTTGATATCTTCGTTTTCGTGGAGGGTGGTTTTCAGGGCTCGGATTTCTTCATGTGCGGCTTGTAGTAGTCGTTCTTTGGCTGCAACTTGCTCGAGGGCTACGTCTCTTTGTTGTACTAGATTCTGTTCTGCCGAAAATTTTTCTTGGAGTTCTGCTACTTGTGTCTGTAGCTGATGATTCTCAGTTTTTATGGCTTCGATTTCCTCCTGGAGGGGGATGATGTCGGCTTCCAGGACGTCGACCTTATATTGGTATTGTGCCTTCAGATTGTCCGTGGCTTCCTTAAACTGTACTGGCAGCTGGTGTGATAAATGCACGAGGAACTGCCCCATGGAGGCTAGTTCCGAAAATACGTTGTGTGGTGGTGGTGGTTGACGAGGCTGAGAGGACGTATCGGTGAGTAGGTTCTGGGAGTTTGGCGGAGAGTAGTTAGGGGAAGAAGAGGAGGAGGGTGTAGGTTCAGGACCGGGTCGGCGGGATGATTCGGGTGGTAGGTTGGGGTCGACAGGTGGGGTGGGCAAGACAGAGTCAGTCGTGATTACCTTTGCAACGGTCTGTTGTTCATCTTCTGTATGATTGATGGCCGCGATAAGTTCATCCAGTGCTTTTGTGGCGGCTTCCAGTGCGTCCTGTTGATGCTCTGATTCCTTTTCAGTGGACACTATCTCTGTCTCTGCTTGGTTTTGCTGGTCTTGCTGTTCCGTCGAGGTGTCATTGTGTATTGAAGTGGCGGTGTCGTGGTATGTTTCTTCGTGTTTATCTTCTTTGGTGGCTTGTTTCTTTTCGCCGGATCCTTGGACTTCGCTTTCTGAAGAGCTGATCCGGATTCGCTTAGTGCGGGAGAGTTGATTGATCTCTTCGTCGTCTTCTTCAGTTTCATCGAGCGGTTGTGCTGATTCTTCGTGCCTAAGTGCTGGGCCTGTGGGTGGTGGTTGTGCGGCAAGAATGGTTGGGAAGAGGAATGAGATGATGTGGGGAAGGCGAGAGCGTGGAGAGGTGCCTTTCTGGAGTTGTTTTACTATCGCTACAGATTCCTTATGAATGCGTTGGAAGAAGTAAGAGGCAAAGTTGACAGGTTCGCGGGTGGCTAATTCCAGGGCGGAATAGAAGGGGCGAGAGATGCCGTAGGTTCGTTTTTGCAGGTTGAGGATTGCTACTAGGAACTGTAAGGCAGATCGTTCGGGTTCGGGGCGGCAGAGGATGGCATATTCGTTTGATGAGGAGCGGGGGAAGAGTTTGGTCATGCGAGCTACAGGGATGCTAGGGCCATTTTCGCGTCCTTGCGGGGTAAGGCGGTAGGCTGTAGAGAAGGCTTGGAAGGTGATGACGGTTCTAGCTGGGAGGGAAGGGAAGACCCACTATCGTTCGGTGATGGGGAATTGGGCGATGGCGTGGATGATCTGCGCGGAGAAGGGATGGGCTTCGACTGAGTGCCAAGGCAATTCAGCGAAGTTGGCCAATCCCCTGCAGCGCAGGTATTCGCCGACGTCTGTTGGGATACCATCACGGAAAGCAGCGTAGTTGGCCAGTGCTTCCATGGTGTTTACGAGCACACTTACAAGCAACACAGAAGACAGGGCTAATAGGTATACTCTGGAGAATACAATAGCGTCGTTGGCTCAACCGAGAGGGTTAAATAAGGAGAACACGGTGGGGGTGGGTATCATTGTGCAGTGTATGCATGATACGGTTTGCATGCTGGCGTGCGTGCTTGAGTGACCGGTAAGGAGGGGCGGCGGGTAACATAAAGTTTCGTACAAAACGCGGCTATTTATATAGGGAAAAAAAAGAAAAAAAAGGGAAAGATAAAACAAAACGCGGTTCACCGCCGAAAAATTTAAGGCGTACTAGTAGTGGGATAATATGGCCGCAGCTTCGACCCATTGATCACCTTTGGAAGTGGATTTCCGGTTAACGTGGTCAACCGAAAAGTTGCCGGACCGACTTGTTCTGAGATTTTGAAAGGGCCGAACCATCGTAGTTTGAATTTTCCTGCTACTCTATCCGATTTTGCGTTATAGAAGAGTACATGCTGGCCTACCGAAAAGATTGGAGTCTTCAAATGTCGATCGTGTGTCTTGGCTTGCCTTAGTTGTACTTCGCGCATAGTTAAGAAACTGAGCCATCGGTGCTCATCAAGTTCTCTGAGTGCGTCCATTCGTGCTGTCAGTGAATATTCCGGTAGCATCTTCTGAGTGATTGCTACACACAGGCTTGGGATGACTATTTCCATAGGTGCTATTGCTTCTAAGCCATAAGCTAGTTTGAAAGGTGTCAAGCCTGTTGTTACCTTATATGTAGTCCGGTATGCCCATAATACGGCAGGTAGTAGTTGATCCCATCTTTCCGGTGCTTCTATGATCAATTTTCGGAGGATATTCAACAGTGACTTGTTTGTACTTTCGGCCAATCCATTGGCACGTGGATAATAAGGAGAGCTAACTTTATGTGTGACCTCGAATGATTGTGTAAGGGCCTTCATTAGATTGTTTACGAAATGAGTGCCTTGATCTGAGACTATTTCCAGGGGTAACCCAAATCGTGGGAAGACTTCCGTGAGTAGGCATTTTGCTACCGTAACCGCTGTAGCAGATCGTAAAGCCCAGGCTTCTGCCCATCTTGTTGCATAGTCTGTACAGGTTAGGATGTATCTGTTGTTAGTGAAGACGGCTGGAGGTGTGATTGGACCGATAAAATCTAGTCCCCATTTCTGAAATGGTTCGAGTGGTAAGATGGGTTGCAAAGGAAAACGATGTCTTTGCAAGGGCTGACCCGTTCTTTGACAAGTATCACATTTTTTAACAAACTGTACGACATCTCTGTACATCGTTGGCCACCAGAGACCTCCTTGCAGAATTTTTCGGTGAGTTAAATCTACTGCGAAATGACCACTGGAAGGAATTGAGTGTGCCAAGGTGATAACTGAATTAACCTCATGAGGTGGAATACAGCGAAGTAAGATTCCGGTATGATCTGCATAATATAGTTCTCCTGCTACTAGCCGGAATCGACGGCTAAAGACTGTCAATTTCTTTCGAACTGCCTTGGTCGTCTCAGATGGGAAGCATCCTTCAGTGAGAAAAGTTAGAATCTGATCGTAGTATGTAGATGGTGATGGTGGGTTGGCCGTTTCATCGGATAGTGGTTCAGTATTATAAATCGCAGGAGTCGTGTCATCTATGCCGATCGAAGCTTTACCAGAATCCAGGCGAGATAAGAAATTTGCTAGGACATGTGCTTTTCCGGGTCGGTGAATGATGTCATAGTCAAATTCTTGTAAAAGTAGCACCCATCGGGCTAATCGTCCGCCTAGATGTTGTTGTCTTACTAGATACACGAGGGCAGCATGGTCCACATGAAAGGTAAACTTCCGGCCTAGTAGATAATGTCTGAACTTTTTGATTGAGTAAATCAATCCTAGACATTCTCTTTCAGTAGTGGAGTAATTCTTTTCTGCTGGTGCAAGCCTTCTACTGGCGTAATAAACAGGGCAAAACCACTTATCTGATTGCTGCATCAGAATACTGCCAATTGCAATATCCGAGGCGTCGACAAAAACATGGAACGGATTATCCCAGTCTGGTGGTTGCAAAATTGGGGCTTGCGTTAGGAGATATTTGAGCCGATCAAATGTAGTTTGACATTCTTCAGTCCATTCAAACTGTCGGGGGGTTTTTGTGATTAGCTTGTTCAGTGGTACTGCGAGGTGAGCAAGCCACCGTAAGTGTCTACCATGCCATCGTACTTGACCCATAAAGCGCATTACTTCTTTTGGAGTTGCGGGTACCGGGGCTTCTAAAATTGCCGAAATCTTATCTGGATCTACTCGGATACCTTGAGCAGATACAATATGCCCAAGTAGTTTGCCACATGAAACCGCAAACATGGATTTGTTTGGGTTAAGACAGAGTCTATATTCTCTGCATTTCTGAAAGCAGCACCGTAAATGACTTAAATGTGTTATCATCTTTCCAAAGATTGAGAAGTCGTCAAGATATACTTGCATGAATGAAGTGAGATAAGGAGAAAATATCTCCTGCATACATCGCTGAAATGTACTTGGTGCATTTCTTAATCCGAACCACATTACGGTGCAGGCGAAGACACCCCAATTGGTAATGAAGGCAGTTTTTGGTATATCTTCGTCAGCCATTCTAACCTGATTGTAACCGCTGTATCCGTCTAAGAATGAGTACATCTCATGGCCTGCTACCCTATCAAGCATGGTATCCAAAAAGGGGATCGGGAAAGGATCTGGTACTGTTGCGGCGTTCAATTTCCGGTAGTCTACACAGATTCGTAGTTGCTTATTTTTCTTTGGCACAATCACAATAGGTGAAATCCATTCAGCATGTTCTACTGGTACGATGAATCCTACTTTTAATAATCTATCCAGTTCGGCTTTTACCTGTGATGCGTAATTGGGATTCATCCGATAGCTGGGCTGCCTATTTGGTTTAGCTTCAGGTTTTAGCATGACCCTGTGTTGATATATGCGCGGATCTAATCCTTTCATATCTTTGTAATCCCATGCAAAGACGTCTGAGAATTCGCGAAGGAGCTGAATCAATTTAGCCTGAAAGATTTCCGGTAAGTTTTGCCTTATCTTTACAGGTCGTGGATGCTCTTTATCTCCTAGATCGTACGTGGTTAACTGATCTTCTGGGACATAAAACTGTTGCGGTTTCGGTACATCATATGTTGACTTGAACAGTGATTGTAATTCATCATCATGTGTGGGGATACTATCTTCATGCTTAATTGTATTAGTAATAGGTGTGATTGTACATACCGCGGTGTTCCAATTGTCTATAACAGACTGTAGATCAACAGTCCCTATGGTCATCAAATCAGCATTACTCTTCAGAAATTCCTCTTCTTCATCATCTGATAATCCATCTAACATGTGGACAGGTTCGGCAAAATATGGTCTGGCGTGCAGTTCGCAAGGTTGTATGGTATCTAATTTTACTACATATCTACGGCTGGCATCTTTGAACGTAAGCTCTTGGGCAGACCAGTCTTGTATTACCTTCGCATGCTTCAGCCAAGGTCGGCCGAAAAGAAGGTTGTAATCCAAAGTGGATTCCGGCAGATCTAGTATAACAAAATTCATTTTGAAGGTCGTACCTTGTAAAGTGATGGGTACATTTCGCACAAGTCCTATAGGATGGACTCTGGATTGGTCTGCCATTCTGACAAAAAATTGCACTGGTTCGATTTCGGTCCATCCTAACCTATTGCATAAGGCTGTAGTTGCAATGTTGACACCAGAGCCTCCATCAATCAAGACCTGTGTGATTTTGTGATTCTTGTACCATACTGTAATCAAGGGGACTGAATGATCAATCGTAGAATTGGGTTCCGGTTGAACTGATGCTGTCGCCGGAATACAAGAAGGCACCGGACTAAACTGTTGCTGGAACTGTTGTCGAATCCCAGGTACTAATGCCAGAAGTTGACCGAGAGGTAAAGTGATAGATGCCTTGGATAACATTTCCCAAGCTTGTTGAGATTGGTTGTTCTGCTCCTTTGGACTTGAGGGTTCCGCTGGTGTAGAAGTCTCTGCTGTTGTGTCTACTGCTGATGATGACTCTGCTGTTGTTTCCTTTTGTTGCGTTCCTTCCTTTGATGAAGCCTGATTCACCGGAACAGGTTCTGGGAACACTGGTGGTTCTGTTGCGGTCCAATGACTAGCCTTATTATACATCCTATGTTGTTCTTGTATCCCTGGTTCAAACACTTCTGCTGCTGTCTGCAGCTGTTTACCTAATCTGGTCTGAACTGTAGCAGCTTGTGTTTCTATTGGCGTAATTTGTACCATGTTGGCCATTGGGTTTTGCCGCTCCTTCTTCCTCTGATCATACTCAGCGGCGTCCTTGCAGTATCTTCTAATGTGTCCGAATTCACCACAAAAATGACAGCGTGGCGGTGGTAAAGTGGGGTTTTCCGCGGGTGGACCGTTCTGCCATCGGTTGACGTTATAATTGTTATTCCTTTGTCCTCGGTAGTTCCGATATCCCTGTGGTTGGTTGTTTCTCAGTTGCGGAGGTACATATTGATTCGCGGCCTGTCCATGTTCTTGGATAACAACATTGACTGTTGCTGTTCCCTGTATTCTGGCATTGTAGACACAATTTTCGGTGGAGTGTCCGGCAGTGTTGCAGATAGCGCAGAATGTTTGATTTAGCGCACAGTTAGCACTTGTGTGCCCTGAATTTTTGCACGTAGTGCAGTATACTTGCCTAGTTATATCCTCCGTGATATTTTTGTTTGTCCTTAACCACTCCAAATCTTCGGAAAATCCACCAACCTTGGATTCCAACTGTAGGGCCATTGCAATGACTGCATCCAGTGTCATTGCTCCAACACATCTGATGATCATAATCTGCTTCAGTTGTGGGGTTAGTCCATTGATAAACCATTGAGAGATGACATCGTCAGGTAAATTAGCATGTGCCTGTGGTATCTGCCGCAGATGTGTTCTGAAGAGAGTAGCCTATTCCTGGACAGTCTGATTTGCCTTTTGTCGGTTACTCTGTAGATACTCAAAGATTTCGGCAGGATTCTTCTTAAGTCTGAATCGTTGTAGAAAGGCATCTCGTACTGCATCATAGGTGCCAAAATGATTAATGTCGTATTCCGTAAGCCATCTAGCCGCTTCATTGACTAGAGTAGATTGAAAAACAATGGCCTTGTACGCCTGATCTGGTGGGTGGTTAAGAACTGCATAACTTATCTCAAAAGTTCGTACATGAGCGTCTGGGTCATCTCCTGGGAACCCACCAAATTTCGTGTAGGTTACTCCTGTTGGGGGCGGCCTTGGTTGACCTAACTGTTGTTGTTGTCCGTTCATCGTAAGTATCTCTGGTCCTTCTTCTATATTTTGAGGTTGATTAGTTGAATTATCAGAATCTGAATCGCCGGACGGCGTGCCTTCCGGTGTATTGTTTTTGCGCAGGATACTTCGGACCTCAGCTTCGAATAGGTCTCCCTCTTTCTGGATGTCTAATATCCGAAATCTTTCTTCCAGACACGCGGGTCTGGCCGAGGATTCTGCAAAAAATGCTAATCCTTGACCACCAGTTGGTGTTTCTATTGTCGGAATATCACCGGAATGAGCTGACAGTCTACCAGACTGTAGCGTTTTTTTTGCGTGTATTGATTCCTTTTCCTAGAGTTTGTCTAATCTCCAGCGGAGTCTTGATAGATTCTAGAATTACTATACTTTGGTTAGGCCGGGTCGAGGTGATACCAGCATGTACCAAAGACGCTGATCGTTCTACAGGAATATGACCGGAATTAATTCTAGCGTCCTTAACTTGTTCGACCACTGAGTCAGGTCGCGTTATAACTTCTTCTCTTAGAGTTGTTTTTTTTGTTTTCGTCGTCTGGGTCCTAGGATACGCTTCACCAGATCGAGTAACCGGCATGTATCATTGCCCAGTGAGCAGTTTGCAACAATCTGGGTCTGTTGCTACTGCCAGTAAATCAAATGTTACTGGATGTTTGCTTCTTACAAACCACTTAGCACTTTCAATGCCACTTTCTTACAAGTAACTCGTAATCAAATGCTACTTTTATCGTAGTTGCCACATTCCCACAGACGACGCCAATTGTTATTTGGAAACTATTCAACTGATACTCGTTGATGGGCTTAATCGTTACTCTACTTTCGATTCAGATACTTCCCCTTCAATTGATTTTCAATTATGTTTACCCGCAAGTCATCTCTGAGTCACGTGGGTTCTTGGGAGTGGTAGGGGTCTGTTAAACAGAGGCCTTGTACTAATTTCCCAATTTAACATACAATCTTACGGTCATTCCGTCCTTAGCTCAGTATCCGTC
The DNA here is from genome assembly GCA_020310875.1 of Ceratopteris richardii. Taxonomy (NCBI): domain Eukaryota; kingdom Viridiplantae; phylum Streptophyta; class Polypodiopsida; order Polypodiales; family Pteridaceae; genus Ceratopteris; species Ceratopteris richardii. The sequence goes on along the minus strand of CM035431.1, from coordinate 21,961,692 downwards.
CCTGAACAATGGAAGTCTGTTCAGCGTATTGGCATTCGAACTTCAGGACTGGGGTCAGCTGACCGATTACGTACTCCTCACACAAGAGGTACTTCCAAGACCACCTGATTCGTACTTCTTCAAGGTAGGTAGGTTTGTCAACTAGACATTATACCTTAAGGTCACGCGAATTCGAACAGTTAATCTCCTCGTCATAATCCATCAACCATAAACCAGCGCTGTTCTAATCACACGGTTACTAATCTTCCCGCAGTTCGGGTAAACAACAAGTATAAGAGGCGATAGCGAATTCAGTGGCTTACAAAGGATCTACAGACAATTATTTCGAGGTTACGATTCGCACTACTTACTTCACCGAAGAACTAACAGGTAACATGCCCTACTGGTCGCACTCAGAATCCTAATTAACCATTACCGAACAGATTCACCACACACTACAACTGATTCAACTTCCGTATTAAGGTGAGTATACCCGACTAGGAGGAAAACAGACGGAATTATTCAAGCGGCACTTATCTTCAACAACACATACGCGCCTACGAGACGTGATATCGATCTCAGCGAAACTTAATCAGACAGCACACTACCATTCCCCAAAAACAGGGACTACCTGCTCTTTCTTTTCATTGCCTTAAATAGAGGATTTTTTTTTACAAGGGTGCGCTCTTCTGCAGTTACCTGCGCGTTCCTTGAAAGATTCTATTTTGCATTTAAGCTCCCTGTCCTCGTACTCTTGTCCTTGTTCGGCGGCCGTCCAGTCTCTTTCACATTTACGTCGTCTGTCTGGGTTCATCCGTCCTGGTTTGCCGGCTCCTCTAACACTACTCTTGTTCTGCACACCAAAGCCTTTCACTGGTATGAGAGCATGTTGAAGACTGGTGTGCAAGAAGCTTCAATGGAAGCTTAGGTCACAAGAGGTGAAAGTGCAACTCGGCATCTCTCAAGAGTTGTTCAGTATTTTGGCCATAACTCGAGCTAGAAAGCTTGGATTGATGCGTTTTTTAAAGTTTTGTGTGTAGCTCAAATAGAGAGCTACAATTTCAAAGAAGGGCGGAGAACCTAGTTCGAAGTTTTAGACTACCAAAAATTCAAAAAATGTAGACTGATGTACAAGACGAATCTACAATCACTTGGACAGCAGGTCTGTTTTTGGGTCATATGCGATTCAACTTGCTATATGTAGCTTGGAAAAGTAACTACAATTTTGTAGAAGAATGCAGATCCAAATTGTGAGTTTTAGGTTGTCGAAATTGCAAAATACAGAGCAGCAGTGTTGCAAGTGAAGGTGAAATTCACAGCAGATGCTTGTTTTGTGCATATCTTGAGCTACACACCCTTGATTGAGGATTTGTTTATATCGTTATGTAGCCAAGAAAGAGTTCTTGAATTTTATTAAGAGCAAAAGTCCAAATTCAGAGATTATCATCTCTGAAATAGTAAAACACAGAGCATCATATTTTCACCACAAGAACCCTAGTTGCTTTAGGAGGTTCAACTTGCTTTCGAAATTCTTTGAGAGAGAATTTTTGGTGTGTGAGCTCTTATTTCTAGAGCTTAAGGGCATTTTATATGTATGATCACTGTGGTAGCTCCTCCATATGAGAATAGAGCATGATCTTGTCACATGTTTGGCATGCGAGATGGCATTGCAGCATACCTTTCTTTTTAAGTTTATGTCATCTTGAGTTTGATCATAGCATTGTCAGTGGATGTTGGAGCAAGACAATCATTAATTGATGATTACAATGAAGATTGAAGAGTGAAGATGAAGAAAAGAACAAATAATGGAGCATGAAGGAAAGAGGAGAACCAGAGAATAGTGATTTACATATACATGTACATTAAACATGTAATTAGTTCACTTATACCTTTGTAGTGGTGACAATTTTGTACATATATGCCTATATATACTAGTATAGATTCAGGAAATATATGTGAGAAGTGATATAGAACAAAGATAGATGAGTAAGAAGAAGATATAGTGTGATGAATGTATGAGATTCATCAATCAAATGTTTCCATGTAATTAGAAGAAAACTTCTGAAATCTGTGTCACGATCTTTTCTCCATCTCTCCTTCTGTGTTTGATCATTTTAGAACTCCTTTTGTAGATGTCTACGTCCATAGTTAATGCATCTATGGTCAATATTTTAGAGTCTAATTGTAATCAGGCCGAGAGAATTGTAAGTAGGAACATTTGTATGTGAAGAAGTGATAAGTGCCTTCTCAAAATAGGTGCAATCTCGATGATCAAAGAATTGATAAGATCTCAGTGCACAATGTAAATGTTTACACAAATGAGGAGTCAAAATCTAAGTTGGAAGTTAAGCCATCTATGTCTAAAAACATTTCATTAAACGGATTATATTTCGTGAGAATCAACTATTTAAAGTTGCATATGTAAAAGTCGCCTATAGAAAGTTCTTGCTTCAGACACTGGTTCACTTATTGAAATGAATCTAAAGTTTTATAAGTTCTTTTGGAGAACTTTAACTTAAAGTAGTTCCATGCGCAAACACTAGAAGAGTGTTGTATGAAAGTTTCATAGAGAACTGTAATTATTTCATCAGTCAATGAGTGAAGTTTGTGAGGTAGACTTTTCTGCGTGAAGCTAGTTTTCATAGAGAAGCTGAGAGTTCATATTTTGGTAAAAGATTTCAAAATTGGTGAAATTTTTGAGCTATACTTGACATAGATGTGTTCTAAACTCAAGTGTAGCTTTTCTTTTGGAGATTAATCATCTCCATTAGTGGTATCAGATCAGATTTGATCAAAGTTGAAGCAAAGGAAGACCCCAACCACTGTAGATATACAAAATTCAACATTTGAAGATTCAAAAGCACAAAGTGTGAAGAAAAAGCTAAAGGGAGACATACAAGAGAAATCAAAAGGAGTAAATTTCAAAGCTAAGGTACGTTCATTACTTATAAGGTTGAAGTTTTGAAAGTAGAGGTGAAGAAAGGATGGGAGATAGTCTCCAAATTGAGAAGTTGGACAGAGAGAACTATCCAGCTTGGTTTATGAGGATGGAATCTCATCTTATGAGAAAAAATCTGATAGGGTATATTACAGGAGAAGAAGAAAAGCTAAAATTTAAAGATCCCAGTGTTCCTACTAGGGAAGAGCTTGCAGACTTAAAGGTTTGGATGAAGAAGGATGCTCAAACAAGGAGCATAAATTATATGGCACTAAATGATTACTTGCTTCTTCACATTAGAGGACTTGAAAGTGCAAGTGATATATGGAATTCTTTGGAGGAGCATTTTTAGAATCAAAAAATTCAAGGAAAGCATCAATATGGGCAGAGTTTACCACATTCAAGAAGAAGGCCTCACAATAAATATGTGACTATGTGACAAAGATGAAAGACGTTGCTGATTCTGAAGGTGCAGTTGATGAAGACATTGAAGAAGATAAATTGGTAAGACAAATTCTCACAGGCCTAAGAGGAGATGAGAAGTGGAAGCCTTTCATCTTGTCAACGGAACTTTCATTAGATCATTTCACTCATGATTTGAATCAATTGTTAGGACATATGCTAACTTTTGAGAATGATGTCAAAAGAGATGTTGATAGGAGTGCAGGTCATGCAATGTATTCTAAAGATAAGAAGAAGGCTATCAAAGGAAAGCAACAATCAGTTGAAGATGAAGGTACTCCAAGGCAAGCAAACTTCCTAAGAGGAAGAGGATGTGGCAGAAGTAGAGGAAGAGGCAAAAACAACAAGGATAATATCAAAGCTTGTCGCATATGTGGTAAGATTAATCATCTAGCTCATGAATATTGGCACAAAAATCAAAGTTTTAGTAAAATTAATCAAAGTTATAATCAAAGATGCAGAGGTGGAAGAAATCAGAGAGGAAGTTTCAAAGGTAGACGTAGTAGAGACTTCTTTGGAAGAAATGGTGGAAGAAACTTTCAAAGTCAAACCTACAACAATACGTACTACAATTATGCATCAGATTAGAAGGAAGATTCGACTCTAATCATGAATGCAACATGTGAAGTTTCAAGTGAAGATCAAAGAGTGTTTTATATTGACTCAGGATGCAACAATCATCTGAGTGGTAACATTGCTTTAATGACTAATTTGGAGAATAAAGTGATTCATCATACAGTTCAAACAGGTGATAATACAAAACACAAAGTGAAGTCTATTGGATCAGTTAAAGCTAAGGATGGAAGTACTCTCTTGAGTAAGTTTTTGTATGTTCCTACAATTCCAAAGAATTTGATTAGTGTAGGACAAATTGTGTCTATGTTGAAGACCCTAGCCAAGGGTATAAGCAAATTGTTACATGAAAGAAAGAAGGGAGGCTCTTCACATTGAGGGTACAAGGTAATGTTGGACATGCCATCTTCACATATGGAGAGAAAAAGATATCTGAGTTGGATCTTTGGCACAAAAGACTTGGACACTTCAATGAAAGAGGTATCAAAGAGATGATAAATAATGGTTCTGTACTTGGATTACGTAATGTTGCAAGTCAACACATGACATACAGATGTGAAGCATGTCAATCAGCTAAGCCTCATAAGCAATCATATAATAAGCATGGTTTCATGTATTCAGAAAGACTTGAATTGGTACATAGAGATGTGCGGGGTCCTTCAAAGGACTTTAGCATAAATGGTTCAAGATATTATGTCATATATGTTGATGATGCTACTAGGTGGATCACTATTTATGTGATCAAAGTTAATTCAGAAGTGTTTAGTATATTTAAACACTATCATCTATATGGAAAAAGAGTTATAGGACAAAAGTTGAAGAGATTGAGGTCAGATGGAGGGGGAGAGTATTTTGCTTCATTGATTATTTGTGGAATGCACATATAAAGAGACAAGTTACTTGCAGGTACTCTACTCAAGAAAATGGTGTAGCAGAAAGGAGAAATAGAACTTTTGTTGAGTTCACAAGATCAATGATGAAAGAAAAGAATTGCCCTAATTATTTGTGGGTTGAGGCTGTAAATACAGCCACATACTTGGTAAATAGGCTACCATGTAAAGCTTTGCAGGGTATGGCATCATATGAGGCATCGTGGGGTAAGAGACCTACATTAGATCATTGCAAAGTATTTGATTGCTTAGCCTATGCTTATGTTCCTTCTCAATTATGTGTTCATTGGTTATGATGATAAGCAAATGGGATACATGTTGTGGAGTCCATCTACAAAGCAATTTCTCGTACCAAAGGATGTCACATTTGATGAGCAAAGTACTTGGTATTCAGGTACAAATAATACTTATGCAGGTGTTGAAGAAACGTTGAATCAGAAGAAAGGTAAATCAAAGGTTCAAATCTTTGAAGAAGAAGAGAACAATGAAGCACTAGTTGAAGTTGAAGAAATGAAAAGGTTTGATCTAGAATGTGATGAACCAAAAACTTCAAGAAGTGGAGAACTCAGAAGATCATCAAGGCACAAATGGCAACCTACAAGGTATAGCTATGATACTTCATTCTTGACTACTAAAGATTATGCTTACATGATAAAAGCAGATGAAGACCCATCCACATATGATGAAGCCAAAGGAAAGGAGAATTGGGAAAAAGCTATAGAGGAAGAGTATGATGCACTCATTGAGAATGAGACTTGGGAATCGGTACATAAACCAATTAATCAGAAGGTAATTGAATGTAAGTGGGTTTACAAAAGAAAAAGATTTGCAGATGGAAGTGTGTCTAGGTACAAAGCCATACTTGTTGTAAAAGGATATGCATAGACATATGGTGTGGACTATGATGAAACTTATAGTCCTATTGCAAAGATGACAACCATAAGAACTCTCATAGCTATTGCTCCTTGCAAAGGTTGGAAATTATCTCAACTAGATGTGAAGAATGCATTTTTGAATGGTTTCATTTCAAATGAAGTTTACATGGAACAACCAGATGGTTTTAAAGATCAATTTTATCCTAATCATGTGTGTAAGCTCAAGAGTGGCTTGAATCAGGCCCCATGGGCATGGAATTATAGGCTTGTAAAGTTCTTGAAGGAACTTGGTTTTCAAGCATCAAATGTAGATAGTAGCTTTCTAGTCAAAGCAAGTGAAGATGGATTTATATATGTTTGTATTTATGTTGATGACATAATACTTATAGGTACAGATGACAAAGGCATTTAGAAACTTAAAAGGCAAATGGAGAAAGAATTCAAGATCAGTGACTTGGGGGATTTTTCATATTTCCTAGGAATGGAGATTTTGTATACTCAACATGGAGTATTTGTAACTCAAGAGAGGTATTTGAAGAATTTGCTAATCAAATTTAAAATGGAAGATTGCAAGATAACACCAACTCCAATGCAGGTGAATCACAAATTGAGTAGATATGGAGGAGAAGAATTCAAAGACATGAAGCTTTATCAGAGTTTGGTGGGTAGCTTGATTTATGCTACATTAATAAGGCCTGACCTATCATATGCAGTTGGAGTTTTATCTCAGTTCATGCATTGCCCAAGAAAGGTACATTGGATTCCAGGATAAAGGAAACTAAGATATATCAAGAGTACACTTGAAGAAGGATCGTGTTATGGGTTCACATCAGATACAAGGATCAAGATTTATAGTGATGCAGATTGGGTAGGTAACTCTGATGATAAAAGATCAACAGGGGTATTTGTGTTATGTGGGAGATAAATTGATTTCCTGGTGTTTTAAGAAGCAACACACATTTGCTTTATCATCCACAGAAGGAGAGTATAAAGACATGGTTGAAGCTGCAAAGGGAGTGATATGGTTGAAAACTCTCATGAAGAGTTTTGATATCAATCAGAGTATTCCAATTATTTGTGGAGATAATATGAGTTCTTTATATTTAGCAGCTAATCTTGTGTTGCATGCCAAGACTAAACATATTGAGATCCAATATCATTTTCTAAGAGAAAAGGTAATTGAGAAAGAGATAGAGATCATGTACACTCCTACAAAAGATCAAGGTTCAGATATGTTCACAAAGAGTTTGGATGGACCTAAGTTGTAGAGGTTTAAACAAATAGTACGTATAAAGAAAAGGCAGGTAATCACAATTAAAGATTGAGTCGGAGCTATTGGAGCACGAAAATCATTAATTGATGATTACCATGAAGATTGAAGAGTGAAGATGAAGAAAACAACAAAGAATGGAGCATGAAGGAAAGAGGAGAATCAAAGAATAGTGATTTGTATGTACATGTACATTAAGCATGTAATTAGTTCACTTATACCTTTGTAATGGTGATGCGTTTGTACATATATGCCTATATATACTAGTATAGAGTTGGGAAATATATGAGAGAAGTGATGAACAAAGATCGTAAGAAGAAGATATAGTGTGATGAATGTATGAGATTCATCAATCAGATGTTTGCATGTGAATAGAAAAAAAATTATGAAATCTGTGTCGTGATCTTTTCTCCATCTCTCCTTCTATGTTTGATAATTTCAGAAATCCTTTTGTAGATGTCTAAGTCCATAGTTAATGCATCTATGGTCAAGGTTTGAGAGTCTAGCCGTAATCAAGTTGAGAGAATTGTAAGTAGGAACATTTGTATGTGAAGAAGTGATAAGTGTCTTCTAAAGCAGGTGCAATCTTGATGATCAAAGAATTGATCAGATCTCAGTGCACAGTGTAAATTTTTACACAAATCAAGAGTCAAAATCTAAGTTTGAAGGTAAGTCATCTATGTCTTAAAGAATTTCATTAAACGGGTTATATTTTGTGAGAATCAACTGTTTAAAGTTGCATATGTAAAAGTTGCCTATAGAAGGTACTTGCTTCACACATAGGTTCACTTATTGAAGTGAATCTAAAGTTCTATAAGTTCTTTTGGAGAAATTTAACTTGAGTAGTTGCACAAACACTAGAAGAGTGTTGTGTGAAATTTTTATAGAAAAGTGTAATCATTTCATCAGTCAATAAGTGAAGTTTGTGAGGCAGACTTTTCTAAGTGAAGCTAGTTTTCATAGAGAAGTTGAGAGTTCATATTTTGGTAAAAGATCTCAAAATTGGTGAAAGTTTTGAGCTATACTTGACATAGATGTGTTCTTAACGCGAGTGTAGCTTGTCTTTTGGAGATTAATCATCTCCATTAGTGGTTTCAAAGTAGATTTGATCAAAGTTGAAGCAAAGGAAGATCCCAACTACAGGAGATATACAAAATTCAACATTTGGAGATTCAAAAGGACAAAGTGTGGAGGAAAAGCTAAAGGGAGACACACGAGAGCAATCAAAAGGAGTAAATTTCAAAGCTAAGGTACATTCATTACTTATAAGGTTGAAGTTTTGAAAGTAGAGGTGAAGAAAGGTTGGGAGATAGTCTACAAATGGAGAAGTTGGACAGAGAGAACTATCTAGCTTAGTCTATGAGGATGGAAGCTCATCTTATAAAAAAAATCTGATATGATATATTATATGAGAAGAAGAAAATCCAGAATTTAAAGATCCTAGTGTTCCTACTAGGGAAGAGCTTGCAAACTTAAAGGTTTGGATGAAGAAGGATGCCCAAACAAGGAGCTTGATTTATATGGCAGTAAATATAACTTGCTTCCTCACATTAGAGGACTTGAAAGTGCAAGTGATATATGGAATGCTTTGGAGGAGCATTTTTAGAATCAAAAAAGTCAAGGAAAGCATCACTATGGGTAGAGTTTAGCACATTCAAGAAGAAGGCCTCACAATAAATATCTGAGTATATGACAAAGATGATAGACATTGTTGATTCTTTAGGTGCAGTTGATGGAGATATTGGAGAAGAGAAATTGGTAAGACAAATTCTCATAGGTCTAAGAGGAGATGAGAAGTGGAAGCCTTTCATCTTGTCAACTCAACTTTCATTAGATCATTTCACTCGTGATTTGAATCAATTGTTAGGACATATGCTAACTTTTGAGAATGATGTCAAAGGAGATGTTGATAAGAGTGCAGGTCATGCAATGTATTCAAAAGATAAGAAGAAGGCTATCAAAGGAAAGCAACAATCAGTTGAAGATGAAGGTACTCCAAGCGAAGCAAACTTCCTAAGAGGAAGAGGAACTAGTGGCTAAAGTAGAGGAAGAGGCAGAAACAACAAGGATAATGTCAAAGCTTGTTGGATATGTGGTAAGAATAATCATCTAGCTCATGAATGTTGGCATAACAATCAAAATTTTAGTAACTTTAATCAGATTTATAATCAAAGAGGCAGAGGTGGAAGAAATCAGAGAGGAAGTTTCAAAGGTCGAGGTAGTAGAGGATTCTTTGGAAGAAATGGTGGAAGAAACTTTCAAAGTCAATCCTACAAAAATACCTACTATAATTATGCATCAGATCAGAAGGAGGATTCAACTCTAATCATGAATGCAACATGTGAACTGTCAAGTGAAGATCAAAGAGTGTTTTACATCGACTAAGGATGCAACAATCATCGGAGTGGTAACATTGCTTTAATGAATAATTTGGAGAATAAAGTGATTAATCATACAGTTCAAACAGGTGATAATACAAAGAACAAGGTGAAGTCTATTGGATCAGTTAAAGCTAAGAATGGAAGTACTCTCTTGAGTAAGGTTTTGTATGTTCCTACAATTCCAAAGAATTTGATTAGTGTAGGACAAATTGTGGAAAAATGATATGAGGTGAGGCTCAGTAATGATGGAGTCTATGTTGAGAATTATAGCCAAGGGTATAAGCAAATTTTTACATGAAAGAAAGGAGGGAGACTCTTCAGATTGAGGGTACAAGGTAATGTTGGACATGCTGTGTTCACATATGGACAACAAAAGATATCTGAGTTGGATCTTTGGTACAAAAGACTTGGACACTTGAATGAAAGAGGTATCAAAGAGATGATTAATAATGGTTCAGTACTTGGATTACCTAATGTTGCAGGTCAACACTTGACATACAGATGTGAAGCATGTTAATTAGGTAAGGCTCATAAGCAATCATATAATAAGCATGGTTTCATGTATTCAGAAAGACTTGAATTGGTACATACAAATGTGCGGGGTCCTTCAAAGGACTTTAGCATAAATGGTTCAAGATATTATGTCATATATGTTGATGATGCTACCAGGTGGATCACTATTTATGTGATCAAAGTTAATTCATAAGTGTTTAGTACATTTAAACATTATCATATATATCCAGAAAGAGTTATAGGACAAAACTGTAAGAGATTGAGGTCCAATGGAGGGGGAGAGTATTTTTCAAATGAATTCACTGATTATTGGTGGAATGTAGGTATAAAGAGACAAGTTACTTGTAGGTACTCTGCTCAACAAAATGGTGTAGTAGAAAGGAGAAATAGAACTCTTGTTGAGTTTGCAAGATCAATGATGAAAGAAAAGAATTGCCCTAATTATTTGTGGGTTGAGGTTATAAATATAGCCACATACTTGGTTAATAGGCTACCATGTAAAACTTACCAGGGTATGGCATCATATGAGGCATGGTGGGGTAAGAGATCTACATTAGATCATTGCAAAGTATTTGGTTGCTTAGCCTATGGTTATGTTCCTTCTCAATTAAGTTATAAATTGGAACCAAAGGCTGAAAAATATGTGTTCATTGGTTATGATGATAAGCAAATGGGATACACGTGGTGGAATCCATCTACAATGCAATTTCATGTATCAAAGGATGTCACATTTGATGAACAAAGTACTTGGTATTCAGGTACAAATAATACTTATGCAGGTGTTGAAGAAACATTGAATTAGAAGAAAGGTAATTCAAAGGTTCAAATCTTTGAAGAAGAAGAGATCAATGAAGCACTAGTTGAAGTTGAAGAAATGCCAAGGTTTGATCTAAAAAACTTCAAGAAGTGGAGAACTCAGAAGATCATCAAGGCACAAATGGCAACCTACAAGGTATAGCTATGATACTTCATTCTTGACTACTAAAGATTATGCTTACATGATGAAAGCAGATGAAGACCCATCCACATATGATGAAGCCAAAGGAAAGAAGAATTGAGAAAAAGCTATGAAGGAAGAGTATGATGCAATCATTGAGAATGAGACTTGGGAATTGGTACATATACCAATTAATGAGAAGGTAATTGGATGTAAGTGGGTTTACAAAACAAAAAGATGTGCAGATGGAAGTGTGTCTAGGTACAAAGCCAAAATTGTTGTAAAAGGATATGCATAGACATATGGTGTGGAATATGATGAAACTTATAGTCTTGTTGCAAAGATGACAACCATAAGAACTCTCATAGCTATTGCTGCTTGAAAAGGTTGGCAATTATCTCAACTAGATGTGAAGAATGCATTTTTGAATGGTTTCATTTCAGATGAAGTTTACATGGAACAATCCGATGGTTTTAAAGATCAATTTTATCCAGATCATGTGTATACATTCAAGAGAGCTTTGTATGGCTTGAACTAGGTACCAAGGGCATGGAATTATAGGCTTGTAAAGTTCTTGAAGGAACTTGGTTTTCAAGAATCAAAGGTAGATAGTAGCTTGCTAGTCAAAGCAAGTGAAGATGGATTTATATATGTTTGTATTTATGTTGATGACATAATACTTACAGGTACATATGACAAAGGCATTCAGAAAGTTAAAAGGCAAATGGAGAAAGAATTCAAGATCAGTGACTTGGGAGATTTGTCATATTTCCTAGGAATGGAGATTTTATATACTCAACATGGAGTACATGCAACTCAAAAAAGGTATTTGAAGAATTTGCTAATCAAATTTAAAATGGAAGATTGGAGGATAGCACCAAATCCAATGGAGGTGAATAACAAATTGTAGATATGGTGGAGAAGAATTCAAAGACATGAAGCTTTATCATATTTTGGTGGGTAGCTTGATTTATGCTACATTAAGAAGGCCTGACCTATCATATGCAGTTGGAGTTTTATCTCAGCTCATGCATTGCCCAAGAAAGGTACATTAGATTCCAGGATAAAGGGTACTAAGATATATCAAGAGTACACTTGAAGAAGGATTGTATTATGGGTTAACATCAAATACAAGGATTTAGATTTATAGTGATGCAGATTAGGCAGGTAACTCTGATGATAGAAGATCAACACATGGGTATTTGTGCTATGTGGGAGATAAATTGATTTCTTGGTGTTCTAAGAAGCAACACATAATTGCTTTATCATCCAGAAAAGCATAGTATAAAGGCATGGTTGAAGCTGCAAAGGAAGTGATATGGTTGAAAACTCTCATGAATAGTTTTTATATCAATGAGAGTATTCCAATTATTTGTGGAGATAATATGAGTTTTGTTAAACGCGCGTTGCCGTCACAGGCGCGTTTAAACTCTTTCGGGTTCTTGGGGGTGGTAGGGGTCTGCTTATCAGAGGCCCTATAACTTAATTTTCCCAATTAACGCATTTACGTCCTAATATGTTAACACTCAAAAAATCTGCATACAAATTACGATCAATCCTCTGTTTCATTCTATCACAGAATTACTATTCGTACTCAAGTTAATACTTTCTCAGTACACCGCATCGAAGCTATTCATTACCGTAATACAGACTTACGCTTTCTAACTTAATGGAACTGTGCTAACCACAAATTAATGTAATTAAACAGCGACAAGAAACAACAATATTCAAATTTCTCAAACACAACACCACGGTAACTCCATACAATGCGATCACCCAGACAGACAGTCTGGCAATTCTCCTGATCGTTACCAGAGCGTCCTTTCATTAGTTTATAAAGAGATACAACTTTTCGCAACGACCTTTCGGTTTGTGTGGAATACGAAAAGTAAAAAATTACAAATGCCAATCCGGCGGCTTACACTGGCACGCACGGTGGACTTGAACCCGCAATGATACAAAACTTAGGGCTCTTCTACTATTCCCTGAATATACATGGTCCGGGCTAACCTAAAGGTTCTGGCAATTTTCTGTTTCAGGCTATCCAACATTTTCTTTAAAGTGTCTAGTTCGACTAACTGGGCGTCAGTACAAACAGAGCTTGCAGCAATTACTTGTGTCATCAAAACGTCAGCCTATGTCTGCAAAAATGCTTCCTGTAAATAAAAATCGTTCGTTAGAGCTGCATCACGGTTCAATTTCATATCTTGAATTTGTTTATCAATTCTAGATAATCTTTCTGCTTGACAACCAAGCTTCTTTTCTCTTCTCTCCAGTTCGTGTGATTGATACTGAATGGTATGGTAATAAGCATCTCGTTCCCTTCAAATCGTTGCAACCTCTTTCTGGACTTGAGCGGTTAACGTCATCTGCATTTTAAGAGCAGAATTTGCCTCAAACAGATTGGCATCTGCTCTTTGGAGTTTTGCATTAGTCTTCTAGGCTAAATCAGCCATCTCGTGTCCTTTCTATACAACTTCATCCAACTGTACTCGCGTTTCTTCCAATAAGTTTCCAAGTGCTATACGGGCATCTTCCTTATCTTGGACTAACTGTTTTAACTGGACAATTTCCGCATCAGCAGCACTTAATAAATCCTCTTTAACTTGTATCTCAGCTAATGCAGCATCTCTTTGGCTGATCAACGATTCCTGTTCAGCAAGTCGAGCCTGGAGTTGTTGAAGCTGTACTTGTAAAGCATGGTTTTCTGCTTTTACTACATCTACCTCTTCCTGGAGTGGAGTAATATCTGCTTCAAGAACGTTGACTTTGTGTTGTAATTCATGTCAGATATTATCAGTAGTCTCCTTCATCTGCATTGAAAGTTGCTGCGATAAATGGATCAGCATACGTCCTATCGATTCTAATTCTGTAAACATAGGTATTGGAGGAAAATGAGGAGGAGGAAGTGGTTGGGATGAAGAAGCTGTCAAGAGGTGATGGGAAGAGGGCAGAGAATAATTAGGGGAAGAATAAGAGGAATCCGATGCTTCAGAGACAATAGGTGGAATGGGGACAATGGGCTCAATCGGAGGTATGGGTGGCGGAGTGGGTAGAAGAATGTTGGCTACCAGCAATTTTTCGGTAGATTGCTGCTTAGCAGCTTCAGTATGGGCAATTGCAGAATCCACTGCCGCAATCATTTCCTCGAAAATTTCTGCAACAATAACTTGCACATCTTCTTTGGACTGGTGCTGAGACTCCTCTGGAGAAGAAACTGCATCAGAGTTGGTGTTAGAAACACTTTGTTCTTGCTGCTTATCCGTAGAAGATTGATTAGAAGACTCCACATGTATTGAAGTAGCTGTGTCGTGAAAGGTCTCTTCCTCATGTCCGGCGGTGGAGCCTTGTACTTGACTCTCAGATGGGCTTATCCGTCCGCGTTTTCGGTGGAGAAGCTGGAAAAGTTCTTCATCATCCTCTTCAGTATCTTCAAGTATTTGAGTAGATTCCTCATGATATAAGATTGGAGCGTTTGGAGGCGGTTGCGCTGCTTGGAGGGCCGGAAACAAAAAAGTAAGGATGTGCGGAAGACAGAAGCGCGGCAGATCTCCTTTATTAACATGTTTAATGACCGTAATGCATTCACGGTGAATGCACTGGAAATAGACTGAAGCGAAATTAACAAGCTCCCGAGAAGCCATGTCAATCATGGAGTAGAACGGGCGTGAAATTTTGTAAGTGCGTTTCTGTAGATTCAATATGGCCACTAAGAATTGCAAAGCTGTTCGTTCAGGATCAGGTTGACACAAGATAGCATATTCATTCGATGAGTGTCTTGAGAACAATTCAACCATAGTGGCTATCGGAAGGTTAGGACCATTTTCTCGTCCTTTCGGAGAGAGTCGGAAAGCTGCAGCAAATGACTCTAAGGTGATTACTACATGAGATGGTATACATGTAATTGGCCAACGCTGCTCTGTAGCAGGTGTGGCGGTAATGGCAGTGATAATCTGTGCGTAATACGGATGACACTCCATTGAATGCCAAGGCAATTCAGCGAAGTTGGACAAACCTCAGATACGCAAGAATTCACTCACGTCTTGAGGGAGTCCGTCACGGAAGGTAGCAAAATTTGCTAAGGCTTCCATGATGTGTACGCGAAAACAGAAAGAGAGGAATACACAGGGATCACAGAAAACACAAAGCACACAGCGCACACAGACACAATAGCGATTAACAACGAAAAGAAGAAGATTAAGTAGATACGTGACAACGGGAGGCAATCGAAAACCTTAATCATCGTGTGGTGTTGAGATGATAACCTTCATAACTATGACGTGCATGCATGTGCAGATCGATAATACATGAAGGCTTTTAATCATAATTAGATATTAAGACGAGGATATTACAGGCTTATTCAACTAACATGCAAAAATAAAAAAAAAGTAAATAACACACGGAAAAACGAAGAACACGTCAGCGAGAATCAGGTGCTTGATGATACGGCCGCAACTTTGAACCATTGATCACTTTAGGAAGAGGAACTCTGGTCAAAGTAGTCAACCAAAAAGTAGCTAGGCCCACTTGTTCACGAATCCGGTAAGGGCCAAACCACCGTAATTTGAATTTTCCAGCAGCACGGTTTGATTTAGCATTATAAAATAGCACAAGCTGACCTTTCGTAAAAACTCGAGTTTTGAGATACTGATCATGAGTACGAGCTTGCCGCAACTGCACTTCTTGAAGGGTCAAAAAACTTTCCGAGCGATTTTCATCCAAGTCTCTGAGTGTGTCCAACCGAAATGGCAAAGAGTCCTCAGGTAACAGTTTCTGAGAAATGGCTACGCGTAAGCTTGGCACTACAATTTCCATTGGCACTATTGCTTCCAACCCATAGGCAAGCTTGAAAGGAGTCAATCCGGTTGCTACTTTATATGTAGTCCGGTATGCCCATAATACTGTAGGTAGTAACTGATCCCATCTTTCTGGTGATTCCACAATCAGTTTACGAAGCATAGTCAATAGCGTTTTGTTTGTACTCTCAGCTAAGCCATTAGCACGAGGATAATACGGTGAACTGAATTTATGCAGAATCTGAAAAGTGTGTGTGAGCACTCACATTAAATTGTTGACAAAGTGTGTCCCTTGATCTGTCATAAGCTCCAAAGGTAATCCATAACGCGGAAACACGTCCTTCATCAGACATTTTGCCACCGAAACAGCTGTAGCGGACCGTAAGGCCCAAGCTTCTGCCCATGTGGTAGCGTAATCTGTGCACGTTAGGATGTAGCGATTGTTGCTGAGGGTCGCTGGTGGTGTGATTGGTCCAATAAAATCAAGACCCCATTTTTGTAAAGGTTCCAAAGGTAATACAGGTTGTAGAGGGAAGAAATGGTGTTGTAAAGGCTATCCAGATTGCTGACAAGTGTCACACTGCTGCACAAACTGAGTCACATCTTTATACATAGTAGGCCACCAAAGCCCACTTTGCAAAATTTTCCGGTGCGTTAAATCTGCTACAAAATGTCCACCGGATGGTATTGAATGTGCTATAGCAATAATCGAGTTAACTTCATGTGGGGGAATACAAAGAAGTAAGACACCAGTATGATCCATGTAGTATAACTGTCCGACAATCAACCGGAATCTGCGACTGTAAACTGCAATTTTCCACCTCATCGTAGGAGAAGTTTGAGGCGGAAGACATCCATCAGTAAGAAAGGTTAATAACTGATCATAGTAGGTAGGTGTCACAGGAGGTTCTGCAAATTCATCACTAGTCCTTTCAGTAACATAAATTGCTGGTGTGGTGTCATCAACGCCCACCGGAGCTTCACCGGAATCTAATCGAGAGAGAAAATCTGCTAATGCATGGGCAGTGTCGGGTTGATGAATCACTTCATAATCGAATTCTTGTAACAATAAAACCCAACGTGCCAAGCGGCCACCTAAATGCTGCTGTCGGACCAGATACACCAGCGCAGCATGATCTACATGAAAGGTGAATTTTCAGCCTAACAAATAATGCCGAAATTTCTTTACAGAATACACCAAACCGAGACATTCTCTTTCAGTCACTGAATAATTCCTTTCAGCAGGAGCAAGTCTACGACTTGCGTAATAGACAGGTCGGAACCACTTATCAGTTTGCTGCATTAAAACACTGCCAATGGCTATATCTGATGCGTCTACAAAAACATGAAATGGGCGTTCCCAATCAGGAGGTTGCAGAATTGGAACCTCCGTCAATAATCCTTTTAGGCGATCGAATGCAGTTTGACATTTTGGGGTCCATTCGAACTGTCTTGGAGTGCTTGTCATGAGTCGATTAAGTGGTGTGGCAAGATGAGCTAACCACCGTAAATGTCGACCATGCCACCGAATTTGACCCAGGAAGCGCATCACTTCTTTCGGCGTGGTAGGCACAGGTGCTTCCAACACAGCTACAACTTTGTCTGGATCAACCTGTATGCCTTGTGCACATATAATATGGCCAAGTAGTTTACCACAAGGAACCGCAAAAACAGATTTTGTTGGGTTCAGGCAGAGTCGGTATTCATGGCATTTCTCAAAACAACACCGTAAATGATACAGGTGTGCCACAATCTTGCCAAATAACGAGAAGTCATCTAAGTAAACTTGCATAAAATAAGTAAGGTAGGGTGAAAAAATTTCCTGTATACAACGCTGAAAAGTACTAGGAGCATTCCTTAACCCAAACCACATGACCGTACAAGCAAAAACACCCCAATTCATAATAAACACTCTTTTCGGTATATCTTGCTCAGCCATTCGGACCTGGTTATAACCACTATAACCATCCAAAAAGCAGTACATTTCGTGTCCCGCCACTCTGTCCAGCATTGTGTCAAGAAAGGGAAGAGGAAACAGGTCAGGTACTATGGCTGCATTTAATTTTCGGTAATCTACACAGATTCTGAGCTGCTTGTTTTTCTTTGGACAATTACGATCGGCGAGATCCATTCAGCGTGTTCGATTGGGACAATGAATCCCACTTTTAGTAGTCGATCGAGTTTTGCCTTGAACTGTGCTGCATAGTTAGGATTCATTCGGTAGCTGGATTGTTTAATCGATTTTGCTTTTGGTTTGAGCACGACCCGATGCTGATAGATGCGAGGATCTAGACCTTTCATATCACGATAATCCCAGGCAAAAACATCAGAGAATTCACGAAGAAGCTAGATCAAATCTGCTTAAAATGCCTCAGACAATCGTGCCTTTATCTTGACAGGTCGCGGGTTCACTTCATTTCCCAAATTATAGGTCACTAACTGGTCTTCCGGGACATAAAATTGACGAGGTTTCCCCGGATCGCTAGATGTCTGTAAGAATTGTTGCAAAGTGGCTCCATCCATAACATTGTTATTATCTGCATCCACCTCTCCTGTCATGGGAATAACTGTACATGCGGCCGGACTCCAAGTGTCCGCTACTGATTGCAGGTCTACAGTACCTAAGGAAATTAGATCTTCATTGTTCTTCAGAAATGCTTCTTCTTCATCGTTAGATAAGCCATCCAACATGTGGACCGGCTCTGCTACATAAGGTCTGGGATGAAGTTCACAGGGCTGAATAGCATCCAGTTTGATAACATATTTACGGTGGTTGTCTTTGAAAGTTAGTTCTTGCGCTGACCAATCCTGTATAACTTTAGCCTGTTTCAACCAGGGTCGGCCGAAAAGAAGATTATAATCGAGACTGGACTCCGGTAGTTCTAAGACTACAAAGGTCATCTTAAACGTTGTACCCTGCAAAGTGATCGGGACATTCCGTACGAGTCCCACCGGATGGACTCGAGATTGATCGGCCATTCTTACAAAAAATTGGACAGGCTCAATTTGGGTCCACCCTAACTTCTTGCAAAGAGCTGCAGTGGCTATGTTTATCCGAGATCCACCATCAATCAGTACTTGAGTAATTTTGTGATTCTTGTGCCATATCGTAATTAAGGGGACCGCATGATCCACCGTAGAATCAGCTTCTGGTTGTATTGTGGCAGTTGTCGGAGTACTGGGAGATCTAGGATTGAGTTGTTGCTGGAATTGCTGCCGAACTCCGGGCACCAAGGCGAGTAGTTGCCCCAAAGGAAGTGTAATTGAAGCCTTCAAGAGAATATCCCATACCTGGTCTGTTGGAATTGCACTCTTCACTGGTTCCAATGATGATTCTCTTGTTACTGGGATACAATCTTGTTCCTGCGCTCCCACCTTTGGCAGGGGAACCTGTGTCACCAGAACTGGATCAGGGAACACCGTAAACTCTTTGGTGGTCCATTGGCTAGCCTTGTTATACATTCTCTACTGTTCACGGATGCCAGGTTCAAACACTTCAGCTGTTGGTTGCAACTGCTTGCCATATCTTGTCCGAACCACTGCTGCTTGGGTTTCCACTGGTGAAATATAGACCATATTGGTCATTGGGTTCTGATGCTCTTTCTTTCTTTGATCATATTCGGCGGCATCCTTGCAAAATCTTCGGATGTGACCAAGCTCACCGCAAAAGTGACATCGAGGTGGTGGCAGAGAAGTATTCTCCACTGATATAGTGGCCTGCCATCAATTAATTTCAATCCAAACCAATGGTAGGCAGGTACATCGGTGGAGGGTACTTCCCTCCCACCCCCTCGGTGCCATTTTTGTGGTGAGGTTGGCCATATCCGTAGATTTTGCAAGGAAGCAGCAGAGTACAACAAAAGGAAGAAGGAACGACAAAATCCAATGACTAATATGGTCTATATTTGCCTAGTTGAGTCACAAGCAGCCGTAGTTCAAACAAGATCAGGTAAACAGTTGCAACCAACAGCTGAAGTTTTCGAGCCTGGAATTCGTGAGTAATAGTGGATGTTTACAAAGGCTAGTCAATGGACAGCTAAGGAGTCGACTGCGTTTCCTGATCCCATTTCGGTGACACAGGTCCCTCTGCCATAGACAAGATCGAATGAACAAAATTTTGCCCCAACAACATTAGAAGCACCACCAGAATTGGTGATAACCACAGCCCAAACAGATCAAGTATGGGATGTCCTATCGAAGGCTTCAATCACACTCCCTTTGGGACAATTGCTTGCTTTAGTTCCGGGTGTAAGACATCAATTTCAACAACAGGTTAGTCCTGGATCTTCATGTACTCCGGCGACCGTGACCATACAACCGGAGATGGATTCTACGGTGGATCATTCAGTCCCATTGATCACCGTCTGGTATAAAAACTAGAAGATTATCCAAGTTTTAATTGATGGCAGGTCTGGTGTGAATATTTCAACAGGTGAACTCTGCAAGAAATTGGGTTGGACCCAAATTGAACCCGTACAATTTTTTGTGCGAATAGCAGACCAGTCCTGAGTCCATCCGGTGGGACTCGTACGTAATATCCCTATTACCCTGTAGGGAAGCACATTTAAAATGACTTTTGTAGTCCTAGACTTATCAGAATCCAGCCTCGACTACAACTTACTCTTCGGTCAACCATGGTTAAAGCAAGCCAAAGTTGTACATGATTGGTCAGCTCAAGAGTTAATTTTCAAAGCCAATCACCGGAAATACGTAGTTGCACTGGATGCTATGCAACCCTGTGATTTACACGCACGGCCATATGTAGCAGAGCTAGTACATATGTTGGATGGGCTATCTGATGATGAGAAGGAGGCTTTCCTTAAGACCAATAAGGACCTTATCCCATTAGGTACTGTAGATTTACAGGCGGTAGCAGATACTTGGAGTCCGACAGCTTGTACGGTCGTCCCAATGACCGGAGAAGCAGAAGGAGATGATGATATACCTATAGATGAAGCGACTTTACAACAGCTGTTGCAGCCAGCTGATGATTTGGTAAAGCCCCGGTAGTGCTACGTACCGGAAGATCAATTGGTAACGTACAACTTGGGAGACACGATTAACCCAAGGCCTGTAAAAACCAAGGCAGGATTAGCAGCAAAATTCCAAGATGATTTGGTACAACTTCTTTGTGTATTCTCAGATGTTTTCGCTTGGGAATATAGAGACATGAAGGGTCTTGACCCAAGGATTTATCAACATAGAGTGGTACTCAAACCGGATGCGAAACCCATTAAACAACCTAGTTATAGGATGAATCCTAATTATGCGGCACAAGTGAAGGCTGAACTTGATCATTTATTGAAGGTGGGATATATTGTGCCAATTGAGCATGCTAAGTGGATATCTCCAATAGTAATCGTCCCAAAGAAAAATAAACAGTTGCATATCTGTGTCGACTACCGGAAACTTAACGCAGCCATTGTACCGGATCCGTTCCCTCTCCCCTTTCTAGATACAATGCTCGACAAGGTAGCAGGACACGAAATGTATTCTTTTCTGGATGGCTACATTGGATATAATCAAGTGAGGATGGCAGAACAAGATATACCGAAGACAGCATTCATCACTAATTGGGGTGTTTATGCTTGTACCTTAATGTGGTTCGGTTTACGGAATGCCCCGAGTACATTCCAAAGATGTATGCAGGAACTCTTTTCCCCTTACTTGACCACGTTTATGCAAGTATATTTGGATGATTTTTCCTTATTTGGAGCCACTTCAGCGCACCTATATCATTTATGGTGATGCTTTGAAAAGTGCCGAGAGTATCAATTATGCTTGAATCCTACCAAATCAGTTTTTGCGGTCTCCTATGGTAAACTGCTTGGTCATATCATTTCTAAACACGGAATACAGGTGGATCCGGATAAAGTAGCCACCGTGTTGGAGCCACTAGTCCCCAAGACATCGAAAGAAGTTATGCGTTTTCTTGGCCAAATCCGATGGCATCGCATACATTTACGGTGGTTAGCTCATTTAACGACACCACTTAATCGGCTCATGACCAGCGCTCCGCGGAAGTACGAATGGACTCGAGAGTGCCAAAGTGTATTTGATCGGTTGAAGGTCTTATTGATGCAGGCACCGATCCTACAACCACCTGATTGGGAACGATCGTTCCATGTCTTCGTGGATGCGTCATATATTGTGATTGGTAGTGTCCTCATGCAACAAATTGACAAATGATTTCGGCTTCTGTACTATGTGAGCCATTGATTAGCTCCTACGGAGAAGAATTACTCTATGACAGAACGAGAATGTCTTGGATTAGTATACTCTGTTAAGAAATTTTGGCATTACTTGCTGGGCCGTCAATTTACTTTCCATGTGGATCATGCTGCATTGGTTTACTTGCTTCGACAGCAGCATTTAGGTAGTAGATTGGCCAGATGGGTTTTACTATTATAAGAGTTCGATTATGACGTTATTCATCAACCCGACACAACACATGTCTTGGAAGATTTTCTCTCTCGACTGGATTCTGGTGAGTCTCTGGTAGGGGTTGATGACACTACACCGGTAATTTATGTTACCGAGACAACTTTTGAAGACTCTGCAGAACCTCCTGCTGCTACTACATGCTATGATATGTTACTAACTTTCCTCACTGATGGCTGTCTTCCTTCTAATACTCCCCCTGCTCTGTGCCAGAAAATTGCAGTCTACAGTCGCAGATTCTAGTTGATTGTGGGTCAACTATATTACATAGATCATACTGGTGTTTTACTTAGATGCATTCCTCCACATGAAGCGGAAACAATTATTACTATGGCTCATTCATTACCCTCTGGAGGGCACTTTGCATCTGATCTTACTCACCAGAAAATTCTACAAAGTGGGCTATGGTGGCCTACAATGTACAAAGATATGGTTCAATTTGTGCACCAGTGTGATGCTTGTCAACGGTCTGGACAGCCTTTGCAGCGATACTTCTTTCCTCTTCAACCTGTCTTACCTTTGGAATCCTTCCAGAAGTGGGGTCTAGATTTTATTGGCCCAATAACGCCACCAATGACCCTCACCAACAATTGATACATATTGACTTGTACAGATTATGCCACTAGATGGGCAGAATCTTGGTCTTTACAGTCTACCACAGTTGTTTCAGTGGCCAAATGTTTGATGAAGGATGTCTTCCCTCGATATGGACTACCTCTCGAAATAGTGACGGAACAAGGAACACATTTTGCAAACAAGTTAATGCAAGTACTGACTCAGACTTTTCAGATTATGCATAAATTGAGCTCACCGTACTATCCACGTGCTAATGGTCTGGCTGAAAGTACCAATAAGACTCTGTTGAATATGCTCCGCAAATTGATTTTGGAATGTCCAGAACGTTGGGATCAATTCGTACTTGTAGTATTATGGGCATACTGGACCACGTACAAAGTGGCAACCGGAACAACTTCATTTAAACTTGCTTACGGTATAGAAGCTATTGCGCCAATGGAAGTCCTGATACCGAGTCTGCGTGTTGCCTTAGCTCAGAAATTGCTGCCGAAAGAATCTTTGCCATTTCGGTTGGATACGCTCAGATCATTGGATGAACACCGCTGGGAAAGCTTCATGACTCTCCAAGAAGTTCAGCTCCGTCAAGCCCGTACTCATGACCGCTTCCTAAAAACCCCTGTCTTTACGGTTGACCAACTTGTTTTATTTTATAATGATAAATCCAATCGTGCTACTAGGAAATTTAAATTACAGTGGTTCGGCCGATACCGGATTGCTGAACAAGTGGGACCAGCAACTTTTCGATTGGCGACCTTAACAGGTGTTCTCTTGCCAAAAGTGATTAATGGTTCTAAGCTTCACCCATATCACCAGCTCTCTAATAACCGCTGATGTGTACTTAGTCTTTTTCATGTGTCACTTGTTTTCTTTTTATCCCCGTATTTCGGTTGACCACTCACCGTAATCTCCTCGTTTTGGTATCTAACTATGATTAATCGCCGGCCGGTGTTACTGTTTCTGATCATGCATGCATGTCGTAATCATGAAGGATATCTCACCAATACTACACGATGATTAGGGTTTTTGCCGCCTAATGGTGTCCATGCTCTTACTTAATCGTGTTCTTTCCACTGATAATCGCTATTGTGTTTGTGTGATTGTGTGCTTTGTGTATTCTGTATTCTCGTGTTTACTTGTGTGCCATGGAAGCACTCGCGAATGTCGCAACCTTCCATGCAGGCCTCACTCCAGAAGTGAGTGAGTATCTGCGCACCCGTGGTCTGTTGGCCTTTGCTGAATTGCCTTGGCATTAAGTGGAGTGTCATCCATTCCATGCGCAGATCATTCTGCCATCGCCGCCACACGTGCTACAGAGCAGCGTTGACCCATTACTTGTTTACCATATCGTGTAGTAATTACTTTAGCAACGTTTGCTCAAGCTTTTCGACTCCCTTGGGAAGGATTGGAGAATGGTCCACTTCTTTCCGTGGCCACCATGCAAGAATTGTTCGCTCTGCACTCATCTAATGAGTATGCCATTTTGTGTAGACATGAACCAGAGCATACAACTCTGTAGTTTTTTTGGTAGCCACCCTGAATTTACAGAAACACACATATGGTATTGCTCGCCCATTCTATTCGATGATAGATACAACTTCCCGTGAGTCTGTAAATTTCACATCCTTCTATTTCCGACGCATTCACCGTGAATGTGTAGCGGTTATTAAACAAGTCACTAAGGGTGACCTTCCTCGTTCCCGTCTACCTCACATCCTCACCTTCCTCTTTCCAGCGATCCAAGCCGCGCAACCTCCTCCCACCGCTCCCTTCTTGTTACATGAAGAATCTACTCAAATGCTTGAGGACGCGGATGATGACAATGAAGATCTGCCTCAACTCGTTTGTTGAAAACGCCGATGTGTTAGCCCCTCTGAAAGTCAGGTGCAGGGATCCACTGCCGGTCATGAAACTGAAGTCTTTCATGACACTGCCACATCTCTTCATGTCGAATCATCAATTCCTTCTTCTCTGCTCAATCAGCAGGAACAAGGTGCACACTTGGAAGAATCGGAAGAAGTTTCTTCTCGGGTGGATTCTCATCAGCAAGATGAGGAAACTGTGAACTAAATTGTTGCTTAAATCATCACCGAAGTGATTGCCATTGCTGATGCCGTGATCGACAAGGGTGAGGCGACAACTCAGAATACAATCAGAATAATCATGATGCCGAATACCCTTATCCCCCTTCCTCCACCAATTAACCCCGTTGAACCCGTTGTTCCCGACACACCCACTCCTCCATCCTCTTCTCCTGACTACTCTCCACCACCCTCCCCCCATATGTTCTCAGCCTCTTCATCCCAACCACTTCCTATTCTTCCTCCTCCGACTCCGATGTTTAATGAACTGGAATCTATGGGTCACCTCCTGATCCAGTTTTCCCACCAATTACCTCTTCAAATGAAGCTGGCAACCGAGAATATCCGATAGGAATTGCAAAGCAAAGTAGACTTGCTGG
The DNA here is from genome assembly GCA_020310875.1 of Ceratopteris richardii. Taxonomy (NCBI): domain Eukaryota; kingdom Viridiplantae; phylum Streptophyta; class Polypodiopsida; order Polypodiales; family Pteridaceae; genus Ceratopteris; species Ceratopteris richardii. Next base: position 21,936,603 of record CM035431.1, on the reverse strand, counting down.
AAGTCGACATTGCTCCGTTGCAAGAAGAAGCAAATGAGGTCAAGGTAGAGAACCATGCCTTGCAGGTTCAACTGCAACAACTTCAAGATCAATTAAAGGAAAGGGGTAACCTACTTGCTCAGCGCGACATCGAAATCATTACTCTGAAGCAAGAACTTATAGACAAGACAGATGCCATGAGTGCTTTAGGAAATGAGCTTCATAGTACAAGGGATACCCTTAGTGTGTTAGAAGAAGCTTCACAATCACTTGCGGCCAATATGCTTAAAGCAGAAGTCGAGTTACATAATGTCACTGAAAGATTGTTTCAGAGAGATCAAGAGTTCACGGAGGAGATTGCTAAGTATCTACGGTTAAAGAGGGAGATGGAAGGAATCATGAAAGAAAGGGATGTGTATTACAAAACCATCCAATATCAAGCTCAAGAGCTGGAACGCAGAGAAAAGCAGTTAGGCACTCAAGGAGAAAGATTGTCCAGAGTTGATGCTCAAATTGCTGATATGAGGTTGATCAGAGATGCGGCCATCGCCAAAGAATTCTATTTACAAGAAGCCTTTTTGCAGACACAGACCGATGCATTGATGAGTCAAGTTATTGCGACAAGTTTAGTCAGAATAGACACACATCTGGTGGAGCCAGAAACTTTGAAGATTATGCTGGATTCCCTGAAACATAAGATCACCCGCACATTTAAATTATCCCAAACACTGTACATACAAGGAATCGTTGATGAGCCTTAATTCTATTTTTCTTTGCGGGTTTGAGTCCACCGTGCGTGCTAGTGTTAGGCCGCCGAATGGGAATAATGTAATTTTATTTTCCATAGTTGCACACACCGAAAGGGCGTAGCGAATAGTTGTACCTTTTTATCCATTAATGAAAGGGCATTACGATGTTCTCAGGAGAGAGACAGGTTTGCCAGACTGTTTGTCTGGGTGACCATGCGGAGACACTGTGTTGCAGATTTGCAGATATCTTGAGTACTGTCATTCTGTTCTTGTTGAATTGCAGTAATTCATTATTAACTTAGTAATGTTGTCTTAACATTAAGAGTTGTGCGAGTGTGTGATTGCTAATTCGCGCGATAAGTTTACTGTGTAAAGATAACCGTAATCAAAGAATCGTAACTGCACCATGGAAGTTGTTGCCTTGACGTATAGTTACTGTTTAGTTGAATAGTTACATTGGGAAAATTAAATAAAGGGCCTCTACACTGTTAGACCCCTATCCATCCCCAAGAACCCGAAATGAGATTAAAAGCGACTTGACCGAAGTGCTTTTAACACTACCTTAGGGTCCATCTTTCCTCTAATCTGTGAAGGAACATGAGCATATGAAATACATCCAAAGATTTTGCAATGATCCAAGCTAGGTCTTCTCCCATTTCAAACCTCATATGGTGTCATACCATCAAGAGACTTTGAAGGTAACCTGTTAATCAAATAACTGGTTGTAGATATAGCATGAGCCCATAAGTAGTTAGGTAAATGTTTTTCATTCAACATAGATCTTGCAGCTTCAACAATTGTCCTATTTCTTCTCTCTTCCACTCCATTTTTCTCTAGAGTGTACCTTGTAGTAATTTCTTTCTTGTTGCACCTTTCTTGAAGGAAGGAATCAAAATCATGGGAGAAATATTCTCCCCCTCCATCTGATCTTAGCCTCTTTAGTTTCTTAGCTATTTGGTTCTCCACAAGAGCTAGGTATTTTTTGACGCATGAAAAAACATCATCCTTGTGTTTCATGAAATATAGAATAGTCCATCTATTACAATCATCAATGAAAGAGACATAGTACCTTGATCGAGAGATTGAAGCATCCTTGATAGGTCCCCATACATCTGTATGAACCGATTCCAAGAGGTCTCCATGCATATACCCTTTCTTCATGAATGGTAACCTATGAGACTTTCCAAATTGGCATGCACTACACTTATAAATCATATGCTTCTTTGACAAATTAGGAAATCCAAGTACACTTTGGTCTCTACATATCTGTTTTAGTGATCTTTCTCCAATATGTGCTAACCTCTTGTGCCAAACTTCCAATTCTTTGAGTGTCTCATTACCATAATTAAAGAGAGTAATGTTCCTTGTATCTTGTAATTCAAATGTGACTAATCTACCTATCTTTTCACCCTTTCCAATCTTCCTGAATCCTTGACTTGGATCTTCAACAAATGCATCTCACCTTGTGAGTCTGACATACAAACCTTTCTACACAATCTACCCTACAACTATCATATTTTTAGTGATGGTAGGAACATAGAGTACCTTTCTAAGAAGATTGAGATTTCCATCTGGTGCCTTTACATTTCCTATATTTTCGACAAGGTTCCTTGTATCATAACCTGTTTGTACCACATGCATATATCTTGGATCTTCCAAATGTGAGAGAAGAGCCACATTTCCTGCCACATGATTTGAACACCTTGAATCTATGTAGAATACATGCTCATCAGATTTACCTTGAGTTATTGTCATATTCATGAGTAGCAATGATTCCTGTTGATTTGAGTCCTCTATGTAGTTATTGAAATCTCTTCTCCCGTTGTATCCTCCTTGATAGGTTGAATTGTTGTAATTGGCATTAAAATTGTTGAATCTTCCTCTTGAGTAGCCACAACCTCCTCTATTGTAGCCTCTACCTCTTTGATTCATGGAGTTCCTAAAGCAATTCTTAATTGTATGATTGGTTAGTCCACAAATAGAACAAGGATTAGAGTCTTGGGGTCTCCCCTTACCTTGTCTACCTCCTCTACCTCTTCCTCTAGCATTTCTTCCTCTACCTACATAGTTTGCTATGTGTGTACATGCTTCATCATCCACTTTCTTCCCTTTCCCTTAATTGTCTTTAATTTTACTTTTATCAGTGTACAAGGCAGAGGATTGATTACCTTTGGAACCTTCTCCATTCTTCATAAGCTTGGCCTCTTGAGTAAGCAGTTGTCCAATGAGTGTATTGAAGTCTGGTACATACATATCCATGTATAGATCCATTGTTGTGGTAAAGGCTTCCCACTTTTCATCTGCTTAATGACATTGATCAGTTGTCTTACTGTCTGTTCTTCATCTATCACTTCTCCAATGCTTCCTAGTTGATCAATAATATCCTTGATTTTTGTCAAAATCAGTCACACTTTGCTTGGGGGATTTCTTGAGGGTTATTAAATCCAACCATAATTATTTTTTTCCGACCTTCATGCTTGAAGAGAAGAAGGACTCAAGTGCATTCCACACTTCCTAAGAGGTTTTACAACTTCTAATGTGAGGCAAAAAAAAAATCAGAGAAAGAGTTGAGGAGATAAGACCTTGCAATTACATCCTTGGAACACCATGTGTTCAATTTTTCTTGCTCTTCTTGTGTAGGTTGACTTTTGTTTGTGAACTTTGGCATAACTTCATCTCCAGTTACATAACCATATGAAATCCTGCCTCGAAGGTAAGTCTCCATCCTTAATCACCAAGTAGAGTAACTACCTCTATCCAATTTTTCAATTGATGAAGGAAATCCATCTGCCATGTTGTTCAATCTTGCTCTGATACCACTATGAAGAGATAGATTGTATTTGGTGAAGATGAAATGGTGCTGCTAAGACTTTGCACTATAGTAGCCAAATCCACTCTAGGGATATGTAGTGGGCCCTTTTAGCTTGAAAATTGTTGTATTAAATACCTTGGAAGATCACTCACAAATAGATGATTCAAAACCGATAGGTTTGACCAATGGTCAACTTGAGAAAACTTTTTATTTTGGAAAGATAAGCTCTAGTATTTTACTCAGTGCTCCTTCTCTGGTTAAAACTGACTAGAGATCTTTTAGAGCAAGCTAGTTAGGAGACAAAGCAATCTACTAGAAGTTATTTCAATGAAGATGATTGGCTATATTGAGAGAAATCAATTTAACAAATCACCTATGTGATCCTGAATTTTTAGGAAGGAGTAGAAGTAAATACATAATGAGATTCTGATGAATATTTCTCACAATTAAAAACGACAAATGCAATGAAACTTTGTGATAAAAAATTAGACTTAAAGACCTACAATTACCAAGCTAAATAATTGAAAAGGATGAACCATGCTTAGAGAAATCATTTCTGCAATGTGACTAAAAATTGAGATCATTAACAGTGAAGAGTACACTCACATTGAATTGAAGTTATAGCAATAAATATGTATGAATTCAAACGTATATTAGATGTAAAGTACAATAGACTTATTGATACATGTAGGAGCTCTAAGATAACACTAAAATCTAACAAGGGGCTCTACTAAGGAGTGTGTTTTTTGTGACTAGATAGGTCACACATATATAGTGTGTCTTGGAGCCATATTTTGAATTTGAATTCATACTCACCTAAAACACTTTTCCTAAATTCTTGTAAAAGATTCTATTAAGAAATCATGGAGTTCTTTGCCTAACATCAAGTGGCTTCAACCACTTTTGATTCGTTTACTTTTACAATAGGTGAATACTCAAGAAACTACAAGAGTGAGTTCACATGAGAGCTCTTCATCACTTCAAGTATTTTCATCAAGACTACATGATCTTGTGGTACTCAAGCCATTATATAGGCTTCCCAAGAACTTGCTTCAACAGTGGTTAGGATCAAGATCACTATAGAATGCAATCTTTATTAATAAAAGCAAAGGCTCTCCACGAAAGAGAGAAACTTTTACTTTGATGCATGCTTTTCAAAGCTGCCTCATTATAACCGCTATTTTTGACATAATGAAAAAATCCCATAAATACATGCACTCTAAGTATTGTTGGAAGAAAGCGCATGGGGGGAGATTGCACCCAATCCTATGTTTTGTATAATCTCTTTGCATATCTATTTTTTTTTGTTTTTCAACACCCATATCCTTTGTGTGGGCGAGAATTAAGATCTTGATTATAGTGGTGTCAGAGCTCTGTGTGCATCCCTATGGAGGCATCTATTTCCATTCATTTTGGGATTTGATCTTTTCTTTTCCATTCATTGTTTGCTCTTCACTTTCGGATTTAGATTTCTATTATGATCCCTATCCCTATCTCAGTTTCAATTTTAGTTTTGATTTTGGTTCTAGTTTTTGTTTCTATTCTATTTCTAGTTCTAGAACCTGAACCTACGTTTATGCCTATATTTATATTGGAAAAAGCCCATGGCAAGTCTAAGTGGTGGCTTGAGTCATCAAAGGACATAGAATTTGAAAGGAAATATCAATCCTTGTAGAGTTCACTTGTGAACTCACTCTTGTAATTTTTGAGCATCTACTTGATGTAAAAGTTAAAGTATCTAAAGTGGTTGAGTCCACTTGATGAGTACAAAGGAGAAAGCCACAAATTGGTGATTGAGTGAGCAGGAGAATTAATCACTAAAAGATTGGAGAATGATTTTAGGTGAGATTCAAATTCTAATTTGGGCTCCAAACATCACTATATATACATGGCCTTTAGTCGCATTTTTGGTACCTCCATGAGCAGGGCTTCATGCCAAGTCAGAGTGCGGTTTCAAGGCACACATATGTACCAGTATATCCATTGTAGTTTACAATCAATATACATTCATTTTCATGATCATTTGTGTCCATATATTCATGCTTTTGTGAATGTACTATTCACTACCATATCTCTCAATTTCTTCAGTGAGTTTGTAGAGATGATTTCTCTGAGCGTGATCCATCATTTTCAGTGATTTAAGTTGGTAAAGTTTTCTCCTTAAGTGTACTACTATATACTCACAAAATTGCATTGCAATTGGAGTTTTCAATCGTGAGATATGTTCATTTGAAGTAGCCTATATCTCTTCATACTTTACTTCTCTGTCAGCAGTCCATCAGAACAATGATTTTCGCAAAGCTTGCTCTCAGTGTGTAGTTGATCATTTTCCATGATTTAAATCTTGATAGAATCCGCATAGTGTCTATTTTATGCTTACAAAATTGCGTATGCATTGCATCTTTTAATCTCGAGATATTAATATATCTTTGCTCATGGGTCTGAGGACTACTATAGCCCGTGAAAATCGGGATAATGTTGTGAATTTTTAAACTCTTTTCTCTTCATCAAGTCCATAATTCTTTATGAAATTGATGGAGAGTGTTAATCTCCAAAAGAACAACCTACTCTTGAAATTTGAGCACCTCTATATCAAGAGTAAGTCAAAAGCTTCACCAATTTAGAGGATCAACATTCAATTATAAGGATTTTGGAAAATCTGTGAAGAGGATGATTCTACAGAAAGTCTGCTGCACTTATCTTTTTCATTGACTAAGCAAATGTGTAAAGTTTTTGATAAAACTTTGCACGGGGTGTCGCGTAAAGATTGTGCACCTCCTCCAATTTGAATTACTCCAACAAAAATTTAAGTAGATTTTAAGAAATCAACTTGACAAGTCACCTATGTCTAAAACTGTACTTCTGAGAAGTCGATTTAGACACCTATAACTTCTAAGACATGGTTCTCCAAGAATAGAACCTGTTTAAGCAAATGCTTTTAATCACAAGTAGCTTACCTTCCAACTTAAAGATTGAGTGCTTGCTTGCTCAAAAATTTAAACTGTGGAGTGAGAAATGATCAAATCATTGACTTCGAATTTTGCGCCTGTTTCAGGAATCAGTGAACACTTCTTCACATACAAATGTTCCTACACATAATTCTCTTAGCCTGATCACAATTGGAAGCTAAAAATTTGTACAGAGGTCGATCACCTATAGACTTAGACTTGTACAAAAGCATTTCACAAGAGATCTAACATAGGAAGAGAAAACTCAGAAACATCGAGCGCAAAAATCTTTCATTTCTGAAGGAGTTTACAACTGAATTATGAGAGAGAGTTCAACTAACTTCTCATATGTCTAATGACTCTTGCAACTTCTCATTTCTCTATTCTCATGCTCCCTCATATTTGCCCCGACACTTTCATAGCATATATATACAAAAATTTACAACCTTATGACTTCTTAAAGACATAATTGAACTATCTGTACATATGTGTACATGTCTTCCTCTTCTGAATGTATACTTCTTCCTTGCTTCATAACTTGAATCTTTCCTTCAAATCTTGACTTCATTTGTAGGTCAAAACATCAATTGGTGATTGTCCTGCACCAACAGCTCCCCCTCAATCATCAATTGAGGTTTTCTCTATCTTCTTTATGCCTGCCATGTCTTTGAACTTTTGTAGCTTTGGTCCATCCAAGCTTTTGGTAAGCATATCAGTTATCTGATCTTTTGTTGAAGTATGAATGACTTCAATCTCTTTATCCATCACCTTGTCTCTCAGAAAGTGATACTGAATCTCAATGTGTTTAGTCCTGGCATGAAAAACAGGGTTAGCAGCTAGATACAATGAACTCATGTTATCTCCATATATGATAGGTGTACTCTGTATAGTGTCAAAACTCTTCATTAGAGTCTTAAGCCATATTATTTCCTTTGTAGCTTCAACCATTCCTTTGTACTCTGCTTCTGTAGATGACAAAGCAACTGTATTTTTCTTCTTTGAACACCAAGAGATTAACTTATCTCCCACATAACACATGTATCCATAGGTTGACCTTCTATCATCAGGATTACCTGCCCAATCTGCATCACTATATACTTTGATGTTTGTATCTGATGTAAAACCATAATACAAACCCTCTTTGAGTGTACCCTTAATGTACCTCAACACTCTTTGAACTGCAATCCAATGTTCTTTCCTAGGACAATGCATGAATTGGGACAAAACCCCAACTGCATATGATAAATCAGGCCTAGTTAATGTAGCATAGATAAGACTACCAACCAAACTCTGATATAACTTCATATCCTTGAATTCTTCTCCACCATATCTGCTCAATTTGTGATTCACCTCCATTGGAGTAGGTGCTACCCTGCACTCATTCATTTTAAACTTGATTAACAAGTTCTTCAAATACCTTTCTTGAGTCACATACACTCCATGTTGAGTATATGAAATCGCCATGCCCAAGAAGTATGACAAATCTCCCAAATCACTGATTTTGAACTCTTTCTCCATTTGCTTCTTTAGGCTTTGAATGCCTTTCTCATCTGTACCTGTAAGAATTATATCATCAACATATATGCACATGTAAATGAACCCATCATCACTTGCTTTAACAAGCAAGCTACTATCTGCCTTACATACTTGAAATCCAAGTTCCTTTAAGAACTTTACAAGCCTATAGTTCCATGCCCTTGGGGCCTGCTTCAAGCCATATAAAGCTCTCTTGAGCTTACACACATGATCTGGATACCTTCCATCTCTGAATCCTTGAGGTTGCTCCATGAAAACATCATCCGAAATATAACCATTCAAAAAAGCATTCTTCACATCTAATTGACACAATTTCCAACCTTTACATGCAGCAATTGCTATGAGTGTTTTGATGGTTGTCATCTTTGCCACAGGACTATAAGTCTCATAATAATCAATACCATATGTTTGAGCAAACCCTTTCACAACAAGTCTAGCTTTGTACCTAGACACACTTCCATCTTCAAACCTTTTTGTCTTGTAGACCCACTTACATCCAATGATCTTCTGGCTATTTGGTTTTGGAACCAAATCCCATGTTTGATTCTCCATCAATGCATCATATTCTTCCTGCATAGCTTTCTCCCAATTTTCTTTACCTTTTGCCTCTTCATATGTAGAAGGGTCTTCATCTGCTTTTATCATCTAAGCATAATCTTTGGTAGCTAAAAAAGAAGTATCATGGCTATACCTTGTAGGTTGCCACTTGTGTCTTGATGACCTTCTAAGTTCTCCACTCCTTGAGGTTTCTGGTTCTTCACACTCAGGATCAAATCTTGGCATTTCTTCAACTTCAACCTGCACTTCATTATTCTCCTCTTCATCAAATATCTGTACCTTTGATTTACCTTTCCGTTGACTCACAACTTCTTCATCACCTGTATTAATATTGATAGTACCTGCATACCAAGTACCTTGCTCATCAAATATAACATCCTTAGACACAATGAATTGTTTTGTGGATGGACTCCACAACCTATATCCCATCTGCTTATCATCATAACCAATGAACACATACTTTTCAGCTTTAGGTTCCAATTTGTGTCTTAATTGTGATGGCACATATGCATATGCCAAACATTTAAATACTTTACAATGGTCTAATGTAGGTCTCTTACCCCACCATGCCTCATATGGTGTCATACCCTAGAAGGCTTTACATGGTAGCCTATTGACCAGATAAGTGGCTGTATTTACAGCCTCAGCCCACAAATAATTTGGGCAATTTTTCTCCTTCATCATGGATCTTGCAAACTCAACAAGAGTCCTATTCCTCCTTTCTGCTACACCATTTTGTTGAGGAGAGTACCTGCAAGTAACCTCCCTCTTTATACCTGCATTCCACAAGCAATCACTCAACTCATTAGAGAAATACTCTCCCCCTCCATCTGACCTTAGTCTCTTCAACTTATGACTTTTAGTTCTTTCTGCATACACATGATAATGTTTGAATGTATTGAATACCTCTGACTTATCTTTGATCACATAGATAGTGATCCATCTGGTAGCATCATCAACATAAATCACATAATACCTTGAACCATTTATACTGAAATCCTTTGATGGTCCCCACACATCTATGTGTACCAACTCAAGCTTCTCTGAATACATAAAACCATGCTTGGAATAAGATTGCTTATGAGCCTTACCTAATTGACATGCCTCACATTTGTATGTCATATGTTGACCTGCAACATTAGGCAATCCAAGCACTGCACCATTGTTAATCATGTCTTTGATACCTCTTTCATTGAAATGTCCAAGCCTCTTGTGCCAAAGATCTAACTCAAAGATCTTATGTCCTCCATAAGTGAACAAGGCATGACCAACATTACCTTGAATCTTCAATGTAAACAATCTTCCTTCTTTCTTCCCTGAAACAATTTGTTTATACCCATTGCTAGGGTCTTCCACAAACACTCCTTCATTAGTGAACCTCACTTCATAGCCTTTTTCAACAATTTGTCCTACACTTATCAGATTCTTAGGAATTGTAGGAACATACAAGACCTTACTCAATAAGGTGCTACCATCCCTGGCCTTTACTGATCCAATTGACTTCACATTATGCTTTGTATTGTCTCCTGTTTGAACAACATGATTAGTCACCTTATTTTCCAAATCAGTCATCAATGCTATGTTACCACTCAGATGATTGCTACATCCTGAGTCAATGTAGAAGACTCTTTGGGCTTCACTTTGCCTTTCACAAGTTGCATTCATTATCAATGTTGAATCCTCCTTCTGATCTGAAGCATAATTGTAGTAGGTATTATTGTATTGTAGGCTTTGGAATCTTTTACCTGCATTTCTTCCAAAGTAACCCCTACTACCTCTACCTCTGAAATTACCTCTTTGATTTCTGCCACCTCTTCCTCTTGAATTAAAATTCTGATTATATCCACCATTACTCTGATTATTATGCCAACAATCATTAGCTAAATGATTTGTCTTACCACAAATCCAGCAAGCTTTGACTCCATCTTTGTTGTTCCGCCTCTTCCTCTACCTTTGCCACCTCCTCTTCCTCTTAGGAAGTTGGCTTGACTAGTTGTGCCTTCATCTTCATTTGCTTGTTGCTTTCCTTTACTATTTTGCTTCTTATCCTTTGAGTACATTTCATGACCTGTACTCTTGTCACTTTCACCTTTGACATCCTGATCAAAGGTTAACATATGTCCTAGCAATTGATTTAAGTCAGGAGTAAAATGATCAAGTGATAATTTAGTGGACAAAATAAATGGCTTCCATTTGTCATCACCTCTCAAACCTGTGAGTATTTGCCTTACCAATTTATCCTCCTCAATGTCTTCATCAACAGCTCCTAATGCATCTGCAATGTCCTTCATTCTGGTTACATAATCTGAGATGGATTGAGAGGCCTTCTTCTTGAAAGTGGTAAATTCTGCCCACAAAGATGCCTTCCTTGACTTTGTGGTATTTTGGAAATGCTCCTCCGAAGCATTCCATATATCACTTGCACTTTCAAGACCTCTAATGTGAGGTAGCAAGTAGTCATTGACTGCCATATAGATAATGCTCCTAGCTTGAGCATCTTTCTTCATCCAATTCTTCAAATCTCACAATTCCTCCCTAGTTGGAACACTAGGATCTCTGAATCGAGGCTTTTCTTCTTCACCTGTAATGTAAGCTATCAAGTCTTTGCTCATAAGATGAGCTTCCATCCTCATTGACCATGCAGGATAGTTCTCTCTATCCAATTTCTCTATCTGAAGAGAATCTCCCATCTTTCCTTCACCTATGTATTGAATTCTTCAATCTTTATAAAGTATAAGGTTACCTTTACTTTGAATGACACTCCTTTTGAGTTCCTTGATATCGTATAATCTCCTTCTCAAGCTTTATCCTCAAGCTTTCACCTTTTGAACCTTCAGATGTTGAATTCTTTGCACCTGCAACAGTCGGGATCCTCCTTTCTTCAATTCTGATGCTTCCTGCTCTGATACCACTGATGGAGAGTGTTAATCTCCAAAAGAACAACCTACTCTTGAAATTTGAGCACCTCTATATCAAGAGTAAGTCAAAATCTTCACCAATTTAGAGGATCAACATTCAATTATAAGGATTTTGGAAAATCTGTGAAGAGGATGATTCTACAGAAAGTCTACTGCACTTATCTTTTTCATTGACTAAGCAAATGTGTAAAGTTTTTTATAAAACTTTGCACCAGGTGTTGCCTAAAGATTGCGCACCTCCTCCAAGTTGAATTACTCCAAAAAATTAAGTAGATTTTGAGAAATCAGCTTGACAAGTCACCTATGTCTAAAATTGTACTTCTGAGAAGTCGATTTAGACACCTATAACTTCTAAGACATGGTTCTCCAAGAATAGAACCCGTTTAAGAAAATTCTTTTAGTCACAAGTAGCTTACCTTCCAACTTAAATTGAGTGCTTGCATGCTCAAAAATTTAAACTATGGAGTGAGAAATGATCAAATCATTGACTTCGAATTTTGCGCCTGTTTCAGGAATCAGTGAACACTTCTTCACATACAAATGTTCCTACACCTAATTCTCTTAGCCTGATCACAATTGGAAGCTAAAAATTTGTACAGAGGTCGTTCACCTATAGACTTAGACTTGTACAAAAGCATTTCACAAAAGATCTAACACAAGAAGAGAAAACTCAGAAACATCGGGCGCAAAAATCTTTCATTTCTGAAGGAGTTTACAACTGAATGATGAGAGAGAGTTCAACTAACTTCTCATATGTCTAATGACTCTTACAAATTCTCATTTCTCTATTCTCATGCTCTCTCATATTTGCCCTGACACTTTCATAGCATATATATACAAAAATTTACAACCTTATGACTTCTTAAAGACATATTAATTGAACTATATGTACATATGTGTACATGTCTTCCTCTTCTGAATGTATACTTCTTCCTTGCTTCATAACTTGAATCTTTCCTTCAAATCTTGACTTCATTTGTATGTCAAAACATCAATTGGTGATTGTCTTGCACCAACAGAAATCACTCATGATTGTTAGCGTAATACATTGATAAGAGTTCCCCAAAAGGAATTAAGTCAATTGCTACTCTGGATAGAGAATTGTTCAAAACATTGAATAGGTATATGAGCCAAAACAACAAGTTTTTTACCCTTGGTTCAACTTCTACCTATCTGTTTTGATTTATCTTTTTGAGAGTGATCTTCCAAGGTACATAGGGTGTCTAATACATCCTTTGGCAATCTAAAAGGGCCCACTACATATTTGTGGAGGTAATTTGGCTAGTGTATTGCAAAGTTTTTGCAGCACCACTTTATCTTCTCCAAGTTCAAATCTATCTCTTCACAGTGGTATCAGAGCAAGGTTGGATAACAGGGCAGATGGATTTCCTTCATCAATTGACAAATTGGATAGAGGTAACTACTTAGCTTGGTCATTAAGGATGGAAGCTTATTTTCAAGGTAGGAATTTATATGGTTATATATCTGGAGATGAAGTTATGCAAGGTTTCAGGAACAAAGGTCAACCAACACAAGAAGAGCAAGAAAGATTGAGCACATGGTGCTCCAAGGATGCACTTGCAAGGTCTTATCTCCTCAACTCTATCTTAGAGTTTCTATTGCCTCACCTTAGAATTTGTAAAAAATCTCAAGAAGTGTGGAATGCACTTGAATCCTTCTTCTCTTCAGGTACAAAGGCCAGGAAGCATCAACTATGGCTGGACTTCACAACTCTCAAGAAAAATCCCAAAAAAAATGTGACTGATTTTGTCTTAAAGCTCAAGGACATAGCAGATCAATTGGGAAGCATTGAAGAGGTAATAGAGGAAGAGCAAATTGTAAGATAGGTCATCAATGGCTTGAAGGCAGATGACAAGTCGGAAGCATTCACCACAGCTATGGATCTATACATGGATATGCATGTACCAAGTTTTAGTACACTCATAGGACAACTACTTACTCAAGAGGGAAAGATGATCAAGAATGGAGAAAGCTCCAAAGGTAATCAATCTTCTACCTTGTATACTTTTAAAGGAACGTCCAAAGAAAACAAAGGAAGAGAAAAGAAAGTGGATAATGAAGCAAGTCCACATCAAGCTAACTATGCAAGTAGAGGATGACATGGCAGAGGTAGAGGTAGAGGAGGAAGGCAAGGCAAGGGGATATCCCAAGTCTCTAATTCATGCTCTATTTGTGGATTAACTAATCATACAACTAAAAAATTTCTTTAGGAATTCCAGGAATCAAAGAGGCAAAGGATACAATACAGGAAATTATGGCTACTCTAAAGGAAGGAACAACAACTTCAATGGCTACCACAACAACTACAACCATTTAAACTATCAAGGAGGCGATAGGGGAAGAAGAGACTTCAATAACTACACAGAAGACTCAAATCAAGAGGACTCATTGATAATCATGAATATGGCCATGCCACAAGGCAAATCTGATGAGCATGTTTTCTACATAGATTTAGGTTGTTCCAATCATGTGGCAGGAAATGTGGCATTCCTATTAGATTTAGAAGATCCAAGAAACAAGCATGAAGTGCAGACAGGTGATGATACAAGGCATTTTGTGGAAAAGATAGGAAATGTGAAAGCACCTGATGGAAATATCAACCTACTTAGCAAGGTACTCTATGTCCCTACCATCACAAAGAATTCGACAAGTGTAGGACACATTATGGAGAAAGGATTTGTTGAAGATCCAAGTCAAGGATTTAGGAGAATTGCAAAAGTTGAAAAGATAGGTAGATTGTTACATTTGAATTACACGACACTAGAAACATTGCTCTCTTTAATTATGGTAGTCAGACACTCATAAAATTGAAAGTATGACACAAAAGGTTAGCACATATTGGTGAAAGATCATTAAAGCAAATTTGCAGGGACCAAAGTGTACTTGGACTCCTAACTTGTCAAGACAACATATGATTTATAAGTGTAGTGCATCCCCAGGAAACCTCACATGGAGGCTACGAAGAGGATACTCAGATATCTCAAAGGGACCATGGATGAAGGCTTATATTACCCTTATGTATCTGATTTAAGGTTGAAATTGTTCTCTGATGCAGATTGGGTTGGCTCCAAGGAAGACAAAAAGAGCACCTCAGGATATCTTAACTTTGTAGGTTCAAAACTTGCCTTATGGTCATCCAAGAAGCAACCCACAGCTGCACTCTCTTCTACTGAAGCTAAATACAGAGGTCTTGCCATAGATACTCAAGAAGCAATGGGGATGAAGGCACTATTTATAGATCTTGGATTGGAGATTGGAACTCCAAGTATTTTTGGTGACAACATGAGCTCCATTCACTTGGCTGCCAATCCAGAAATTCATGCAAGGACTAAACATATTGAAGTAGATTATCACTAGTATGTAAGAGAAAAGATTGTGAGGAAGGAAATTCACTTATGTTATGTGTAAACTCATCAACAATGTGCAGATATCTTAACCAAGGCACTAGATGGAACCAAACTCAACAAATTTGAAGGTATGATTGGCTTGCATGTAATCTTGGAAGATTGAAGACTTCAAGCTCACTTGACTTGAGGGGGAGCTAATGGAACAATCCCATGGCAAGTCTAAGTGGTGGCTTGAGTCATCAAAAGACATAGAAATTTAAAGGAAATGTCAATCCTTGTAGAGTTCACTTGTGAACTCACTCTTGTAATTTTTGAGATTCTACTTGATGTAAAAGTGAAAGTATCTAAAGTGGTTGAGCCCACTTGATGAGTAGGAAAAAGAAAGCCAGGAATTTATGATTGAGTGAGTAGGATAATCAATCACTAAAAGATTGGAGAATGATTTTAGGTGAGATTCAAATTCAATTTAGGGCTCCAAACATCACTATATATACATGGCCTTTAGTCGCGATTTTGGTACCTCCATGAGTGGGGCTTCATTCCATATCAGAGTGTGGTTTCAAGGCACACATATGTACAAACAAGTCCATTCTACTTTACAATCAATATACATTCATTTTCATGATCATTTTTGTCCATATTTTCATGCTTTTGTGAATGTACTATTCACTGCCATATCTCTCAGTTTCTTTAGTGAGTTTGCAGAGATGATTTCTCTAAGCATGATCCTTTTTTGTGATTTAAGTTGATAAAGTTTTCTCCTTAAATCCACTATATACTCACAAAATTTCATTGCAATTGGATTTTTCAATCGTGAGATATGTTCATTTGAATTCGCCTATATCTCTTCATACTTTACTTCGCTGTGAGCACTCCATTAGAATAGTGATTTTCTCAGAGCTTGTTCTCAGTGTGTAGTTGATCATTTTCCATGATTTACAGCATGCTACAATCAGCATACTCTCCATTATATGCCTAAAAAATTTCATAAGCATTGAATCTTGGAATCTTGAGATATTAATATACCTTTGCTCACGGCTCTGAGGATTGCTACAACCCGTGAAAATCGTGATGATGATGTGACTTGCTAAACTCTTTTCTCTTCATGTAGTCCATCATTTTTTATGATATCACTCATGATGTTTAGCTTACTAAGTTAATAAGAGTTCTCCAAAAGGAATTACATCAATTATTTCTATGGTAAGAGAATTCTTCAAAACACTGAACATGTGTATGAACTAAAATAGCAAGTTTTTTACCCTTGGTTCAACTTTTAGATATCTGTTTTGATATATCTTTTTGAGATTGATCTTCCAAGGTACATAGGGTGTCTAACACAACCTTTGGCAAGCTAAAAGGTCCCACTACATATCCCTAGAGGTTATTTGTCTGGTGTAGTGCAAAGTTTTTGGAGCACCACTTCATCTTCTCCAAGTTCAAATCCATCTCTTCATAGTTTACTCCTTTGTCTTACTCAAAGGCATTGGGCAAGGCATCGACTAAGGCATAGAATATAGGCATAACTTTAGCATCTTTGTCTTCACTGGCATGCATGGTTCCCTTGGTGACCTTTGGAAGTCGTTGGCTATGCACGAACCCCTTTTATTTTATGAGTGGCAATAAGGAGTTTTATGTTCACCAAGTAGGGAGGATTTGAGCCCGCAACCTCACTCTCACAAAGTGTTTTACCACTACACTTGTGTTGTCACTCTAGTTCTCTTTTCTTATATTTAACACAATGTGCATCTCTTTCTTACTTTTTGAGTTCCCAAGAACACCCTTCATTTTACATTTTAATTCAAGCAATCTCAAAATTGTTTTTACATATTTAACAAGAGGGTTTTATTCTGTACATATCCATGGATCTTACAAACACCATGGAGAATTTTCGTGAGTCACCTCTACCTGAGGTACCACTCAGCTAATACCTAGAGCTCGTGCAGCATGAACTTTGAGGTGCTCAAAAGGAGATCTGCAACATGAGGAAGTACTTCAGAAGATGCAATCTGATGAAGATAACCTTGCCCAAGTTGTAAAAGCTATTGTCTCTACCCAATCTGATGGCACACATTCTGAGATTGGTGTTAAAAATTACCAATTTTCTATGGTTCGATGGCCATAAGGATGGGCCTTTAGTTCTTTCATTGTTATCACAATTTGATGATTTCTATTCTGACAAATCATATGCTGAAAGTGAAAAAGTCAAATTTTCTACTAACCACTTAGTAGGGGAGGCTCAACTTTGGTGGAATGTCCTTTATCATAGTGCAAATTGTCTTTGCATGCTTGAAGATGCTTCCAAAGATAACACGGAGAAGAAGTATGATGATGGTTTAGAGAACAAGATTCAATCAAAGCTTCACTCATGCCAACCTACATCATTTCATGAAGTGTACCAATCAGTTATCAAAATGATGAGTTTGCAGTAGCCATGTCATCAACAACAACCTTTTCAGTAGGCTAAATTTCTTTGATCATTAAAGTTTGATTTTTTGCCTTTCTTTAATCTTCTAGTTCTTTATACGTGATGCATTTATACATAGAATTCAATATGTAGGAGCATACTTTAGTAACAATTTCCGAAACAAATTAGAATATTTTGAGATATTCTAGATCGAAATATTCTAATTTATACGTTGTTTTATTAGCTAGCTTGTAATAATGATAATAATAATAATTTTGAATAGCTACTTGTTAGAATATGACTTTTTTTTTTTGTAAATAAACCCATTATCTTGTAAAATATTTACCAGAATGATGTAAAAATGAGGAAGAGTCTTCCTCATGTGTAGAGAAACTATATGTATTCTTTAGAGATTTTTTAGAAGCTCTTCAAGCACATATTTTTAGACTAGAAGTTAAAATGACCAAATTTCAAATGTGAAAAGGGACACTTGAAAAAGTATAAAAGACAAAAACTTGTATTTTATAGAGGTTGCTATCATTTTGTACTCTTATGACATGTGAATGAAGAGCTTCAGTTTGAAAGTCATGTCTCTCTTTGCTTTGAGTGTTCATGATTGATTCTTGAGTATTTTTCATGTGTTATCCATGCAATTTTCTGGATTAACTTTCGTATTACTGAGTGGAGTTTGTAAGGAGAGGTGATTATCAATATATTGAGTGATAAGATGCATGAGATCAGTGCTCGAAATGGAAATGCTTAGTTTTATCAGAATCACGATTGTCTGATATGGGTGATATAGGTACTGAAATTTATTCTCAGTTCATATTTGTAATCCATAGGAAAAATGCCACACTAAAAATGCCACACTTTAGGCACAAGAATCATTGAAAAAGCTATTGATTAGCTCAAGATACAAGAAACCCTACTTTTCCTACTCCTTTTTCACATTCTTCTCAGAAATCAGAATTGTTTTTACATTTTCTTGGATTGCATTAACTAGAAGGGGCTGTGGTCTTAGTATAGTTTCCAGATTGACAAATTTAAGAGGTGAGAGTTAATCCTTTATGCTATGATGATTGGAGAGGAAAACTCCAAAGGATAACAAACATCTTTTTGGCACCATTTTCGGGGAAGTTAGCAAAGCTTCCATTGAAGTTTTGGACCTTGCAAGATCTTCCATTGTTAATGGTAAATAAACACATTTGGAAAAGGTACTACTCTAATATCTTTCGTGTGAACTTGGAAAAGTAGGTAATAAGCTTGTCTTTTGGGAAAACAAAGCTTAAATTGAACTTTTAGGAGGTGTGAGTGTTTATCTTTGTGCAAATGGGTGGTCTTTGGGAAAAAGATGGCTTGATTTGGTGAGTGTAGTGCATGTCTTTGGGAAAAAGATGGCTTGATTTGGTGAATGGAAAGTTGAATGTGTTTATTTTTGCATATTTAGATTGCTTTTTGACCAAGTACTAAGAAATTCTGTTGGTCTTTGGAAAAGAAAACTTTATTTGCTAAAAGGAAATTCAAGTTAAGTAGCTATATGCAAATTGATTGTGCCATTTACTTGTCTTAGGTGAATTGTTAATCTTTTAGAAAGATTGCTTTTGATACTCGAAGAAAAGTTTATGGGTATATCGTTGCACAAATTAATAGTTGCACTTGCCATGATACACCTTTCTTGAAGAACTCTTTTCCACATTCAAACTGAGAGAACAGCTTGTGCAGCCAATTTCATTTCCCAAGATCAGTGGATCTACAAAAAAAACCCTAGGTAAATTGGTTTCATTTTATTTAGGGCAAAAAATACCAAAAAAATCATAAAAATTGAATTAAAATTGCAAATAAATTTCTTCTTTGTAATGGAGTGATGGATGAGGTGTGTGACGTGGGGTGAATGAGACAAAACTAAAGGGAAACTCAAAAAATCAGAGATATTCCATGAAAGTCAAAATTTTTTATTTTCTTGAACTTTCTTTCAAAAATCCAAAAAAATATATGAATTTTTATGTTTTTCATGTGAAACTTGGAATAAGAGTTGTTGAAGCACATTAGAAAAGAAGAATTTGGAAAAGGAATAAAAAATACACAATTTGCAAGAAGAATCAGAAAATCATGATTTTCATATCAGAATCGCGATTTTCAGCAAGATGGTAAATTTGTTTCATTTTGGGCTTTTGGGTATCGAGGTAAGTTAATAAGATGTTGTGAAATGCATGAAAATTGAAAAAGTTAATTTTGAGCCTTCATTGATTGCAAATTGATAAAGTTTAACGACTGACACAGAATCATGATTTTCATCGTGAAAGGTGAATATGGGAATTTGATCAAAAGTGCATGATGTGACATAAATTTTCTAATGACTATGAATGGTTATTATAATGTCAAAATCTTGAAGTCCAAATCATTGAATTCATTTAGAATCGCGATTTCCAACATACTAAAAAATTACAATTTTCATTTGAAAACTCATTTGAGTGATTGTGAGTGTGAGAGAGTGAGTGAGAGAGAGCAAAAGGAGTCGCGATTTTCAGCCGACATAAAAAGTGTGAGTTCTAGCTATCAAGGTGGCAAGGTATTTTGTTGATAGATTTAGTTTTGCATTAATTGAAGTTTAAGAAATCATTTTTGCACAAGAAAATCACATAAATCATAAAAAATACAGAATCCTAATTTCACACTTTTTTTTTTAGATTTTCTAGGTTTCTTTTATTGCATGTTTTTACATCTAGGAACCTCTATTAGTGTAAAGAAAACCTAAAAAAATCAGAATCCAAAAATTATATCACCCTGCACAGAATCGTGATTCTGTACAAGGGTCCAAAATCGTGATTTCCATAAATACGATTTTCATCAAAAAATCGTTTTTATACGATTCTGAGCAATCACGATTTTCTGGAAATCCAAAATCATGAAAAACACAATTTTTACTCAAAATCATGAAAAACACGATTTTCATCCGAAGTTGTGGAAAAGCACGATTTTGAATCAAATCATGAAAAACACTACTTTTACTCAAAATCATGAAAAATAGGATTTTCATCCAAAGTCGAAAAAAAAACACGATTTTGGATCAAAATTGTGAAAAAGCACGATTCTATGCACAGAATCCTAAAAATCACGATTGTGGACTCAAAATCATGAAAAACATGATTTTGGTCCCTAATTGAGAAAAACACAATTATATAAACATCAAGATCATGATTTTGGTGCAAACCAATCAACACGATATTGATGCATAAATCTTCTTGTCTAAAACCATGAAAAACGCGATTCTAGACCAGAATCATGAAAATCACTATTCTCAACCAAAATCGTGAAAAGCACGATTTTGGAACTAAACCATGGGAAACAGGATTTTGAGTAATAAAAAAAGTAAATAGCTCATTGGACACACCAAAATTGTGATTTTTTTTGAAGCAAATCAAGAAAACAGGATTTTGATCAGAAAATCATGATTTTCATCAGAAAATCGTGATTTTGAAAAAACCCTATTTTTGACTTGAAAAAATAAGGTGTATACTTTGAGTAAGTATGAGGTATTACAAGTATATAGTTTCTGAAATAAAAGCCTTTTCAATACATAAATCACCAAAATTGTGATTTTTAGCTTCTTGAGCAAATAGTCAAACTCCATAGAATATAGAGTCTATTGGAAAGAAATTATAATTTCCATCATAAAAACATTATAAAAACAAAAAAACCATGGTTTCACGTGAGAACATGATTTCGGTTTATCTGGAGAAGAAAAGTCAAGTTTTAGTTGAGTTTCTTGTTTTGAGAGCCTTGAGTTCCACAAGATTAGGAAGTCTTGTGGAGAAAAATTAGAGTATCACCTCAAAGTCATCATAAAAATACCAAAATCATGATTTCAGGCAGAAACACGAGTTTGGTAAACGTAGATAAAAAACATCAACTCTTTGTATGGTTTTTTGGTAAATCTACATAAAAAAAAGGAATTTCACACATTTTAGATAATAAAAGTTCTAGATTTCACATATACATTGAAAATCATGGTTTTTGGGGAAAACATGATTTTCATTAAGAAAAAAAATCAATAATAAAACAAGTGCATATACAAGGGAGAGTCCATCTAGAGAACTAAGGAGAAGTGGGAGAAGTTGCAAAACATTGCAAGCACTCAGAGTAAACAAATTACGGCTTGTCCTAGAGGAATTTGAGAAATAGACCAGTTGGTGAAATTGTGAGGGTTTTGAATGATTTTGAGATCAGGCACTAAACCATCACATCTTCAAACAAAGTTGCAACCAAAAGGGAACTCACATCAGAGTGATTATCAGGAGGAGGAGTTAAATCACACAATCAACATGGAAAACCTAAACATGGGAAATGAGAATCTAGACACAGATGACTACATGAATATCCTCAAATACATGTACAAAAATAGTTTGAAGCCTATGTGTACCAGGATTGCATGCATAAGTCTCTCATTAGGTTGAGAAACTTAGAGATTCCTCTGAATTTGATGCGAGTGGCACAATTTAGAGATGGCAAGTATGAGGATAGACAAGGATGTGTCTACGAATTTGCACATGATCCAGAAACTTCCAATGATCTTGGTCCATGTGCAGATAAGAGACATTGGGATCAAGACCTAGGGCAAACAAATATGCCAAGACCAAGTAGGAATCACACTCCGATTGAGACACAAAAGGAGAGAAGAGCATATACCTCAGCTAATTCTTTTGAAAAGGAAGGAGATGAGCTACCTGAATTTCCAATTAGAAGGAGGCCACAATGGCAAAACCAAGGTAGGATGCTTAGACACTATCAGGTGGCTAACTGCAACGGGTTACTCAGATAGTCATGCATGTGTTGCTGAGTTTAGACAATTGATTAGGGTTGAAGAGGTAGAGGACTATAAAGTTCAATTTCAAGCTTTTGACCTAACCTTAACTAGTCGAGCATTGTCTTGGTTTATCCCATTGAGGAAGGAAATGTACCCTGACATAGAGCGTTTCTTGAAGCCTTCATAGGGGAGTTTTCCAAAATTGGAATCAAGCATAGTACAACAACTCTAGATGAAAATGTGAGAGAGGCTGCTAGAAGATTTAAACAATACATTGATAGATGTCCAAATGATGTACTTTCAATGGCTAGATAAGTTTCCTTGTTCATAGAGGGATTGAGAAGTGCACAATTGAGAATTCTGGTGTATTATAGAAGATGTCCTAACCTAGGAGCTTGTGTCAAAGAGGCCATAGATATAGAGGATAACATGGGACAAGATCTCATGGCATTTGACAAGCCAAGACCAAATGAAGATAGGATACCTCCAACAGAAGAATTAGCAAAAGCTATTGCAAAAGCCTTAGTGGCTAGCACAAAAGCAAATTTGGTAAACACAAGAATAAAACCAAACAAGAAATGTTTCAATTGTGGGGAAAACCATCAAACATATCAATGCCCTTATTAAAAACCTCAACATTTGCAAGATAGGAAAACACTTAAATACTGTACCCTAGAGAGAAAATGGAAAAATCACATTAGGGATGAGTGTTTCTATAACAAGCAACTTGTCAGAGAGAAGGGGTATACAAACCACTACAATCCATAGAGAATTAGGGTTTTTTGAACAACCTAGACCTGTATTGGGACAACAACCACCATTACCAAGAAATGTAGTGCCTGTAAAGTACACTCCTGTGGAAGAGGAAAATCAAAGACCTAGACCAACCTATATGGATGAATATCACTATTTTGAGGGATATCAAGAAGAATGGGAACATAGTGATTTAAGAGAACCAGACCTACAAGCCTTAGACTTGGGTAATGGAAGAATTGAAATGGACACAACTACATTCAGGTATATAACTAACAATTATATTTCCAATCAGAGATCCCAGTTTAAGGGTAGTCAAAAGATAACCTATTATAGATGTGGGGGAGAACACTTTCATTTGGGATTGTCCACAACCTCCAACATTGAGAGTAGAAGGAGCTTTTCGTACAGATTGTGGCTGGGAACATCTAATCAAAGACTGTCCAAGAAATCCCCAAAAACAATAGAGAACATCTAATAACATACCATTAAAAGCAGAACATATAGTGAAACAAGAAGACTTGAGTGGAAGTGAGCCAATAGCATTGCATGCAATAACTAGAGGTCAGGGCAAGGAGCAGGGCATGATACTTGACACACATTCTTTGGACAACAAGAAAAAACTATCTTCAAAGGAGAGGAAAAATAGATAGAAGGGTAGATGGAAGAGAAAGACCAGAGCAATAAAAAATCTAACACGATGAAGAACCAGTTGATAATTCAAACCCTAGACAACATCAAAACAAAGAGAAAATAAGAAAAGTGAAGAACTCAAAGTGCTGGAACGCCTTGATGGGAGCTTACAAGGATAGGATAGTCCAAGAATAGACCTTGCCTTGATTTTAGTGTGTCGATCACGTACGCTCCTAACTGCAATAGTATCTTGGTGCTCACTTTGATGTCCCAAGATTGTCTTCACAAGTGGCAGCCAACGACTCACTGTTTTGTCCTGTAGTGACTTTAGACTAAAACCAAAATTTTAATGGAGGGCCATACTTTCAGCTGTGCGTACGTTGCCGCTTCACATACCTTCACATTTTCCTTTTAAGTCTTCACTTTTGCACATAAGAGGGGGTTCACCTGAACCTTTCAAAACACTTTAAAACACACTTTGAACCTTAGGGAAATTAGAGAAAATACCTCTGCAACCTGCAACCCACTTTCTCCAATTTACCCTTTGTGGACCATTAATTGTGCACTACCTGTGCACTTTGACACCTGCACTTTAGCACTTTGACTTTGCACCTGTTGACTTTGACCTTGACCTTGTTGACTTTGACTAGTTGACTTTTATCTTTTGACTTTGACTGTAGTTGACTTTGACCAACATGACTTTTATGGGCTCAACACATCACAACTTGACTAATTGGGTAGGAAACTCAGATTGGAAACATACAAAACCTCAGGACATAGAAGAGTTGATGTACATACCTATTGATAGGATAGGAGGGTGTTGTGAGGGTGAGGAAGGAAACTCAATTTAGAAAGTGCAATTTGGTGATAATTATGCAAATGCAATCCTGGATAGTGGATCAAGAGTTGCAACCATGACAAAAGAAACTTGGAAAAAATGGGGGGCAAACAAATTGACATTTACCAAGGTGAGACTACAACTTGCAGATGGTCACATAGAAGTACCTCTAGGAATTGGGGAAAAAGTTATTGTGGAAATATGTTGAATAGAAATAGAGCATACCTTTGCCATAGTTGAATTTCCACAACCAACCTCCTATGAAATTATCCTAGGAAGACCTTTCATGAGACAGATGCACATAGTTGAAGATTGGGGTAGAGATTGTTTATACCTCCAAAGCCAAGGGACAATCAGCAAAGTGAACTTGAAAAATGGGCAATTTTGTGACATACCCCCACAAGAGTGGTTTAAAGTACATCAAAATCAAGAGTCAAGTGAGGAATCTGGAGATGAGAGTCAAAATGATGAGGAGTCACCACTTTGGAAGTGCACTGCTATGAGAAATGAAAGTTACAAAAGAGTCTTGTTGAGCAGAGAAGACTATAATGGAGAAAGGAAGGTTGAGGATGAGAGCTATATTCCACAAAAGTTTGATGATGAAGAGTTAGAGCCCTATGGATGGAATCAAATATTGTCTACATTAGATGTAGCAAACAATGAATATATGGGAATCAAAATCCAAGATGAGGAGGGATATGATGTATTTCATGTAGAGTAAGAATGGTGAGTGTGTCATAGTTGGAGAACTCTCAAAGTGAACCTGTACTCCAAGTTTGTGAAAAAATGATTTTGGGACAACCATGGATGAAACAAGGAAAGGTAATAATGAACTTTGAAAAAATTTCTCTTCATTTGAAATTGAATGACAAAAGACTTTTAATGTCTTTTTCTAGTCATGATAAGCAAGAAACCAATGAGGAGATTCATAGCTTGGAAATGGAGAAATTTCTTTTTCCATTAGAATAAACTTTGGATCTACATAAGAATATTTTCCATGACAAAAGCAACTCTCAACATAGGCAAGGAAGACATGAGAAGAAGCAATTAATTTGGAAGAAAGTCTGGGTATGGAAGCCAAAAGTAGTTTAGAAGACTCCAAGTCAAAAGACTAAGTGGGTATGGAGACCTAAAGAGATGAAGCAGTGCTCAGAAGAAGTTTGTCTCAAAGATTCAAGGAAGTTCAAGAAACAAAACAAAACCTATTGGATTAGGAAGACTAACATGGTACCAATAGCACAACACACAAGTGAAAATCACAATCATTTACAACCACATAAGTTCTCTAGGATTAGTTTTAGGAAAGCCTCTTCATCAGATAACCACTTGGGCACATTGCCTAAGACCTGAGTTTTGCATCATGTTGAGAAATGCATTTCCAGAGTATGCATGAATAGGACAACACTACAATGCCGTGCATTCACTAGGCACATGAGAGCTTTCCCATGCACTTGTCACAACTCTTTTTCTTGGAAAAAGAGTAGGAGGGGAAGAGAGTTCCCTCAGTCATTTGCCTATCTATTAAGTCAAAAGGCAAATAAAACAATGTATTCTGGAATAGCCAACAGATCAAGTCCAAGATGATCAATAGATGTAAATTTCTGGTAGAAAAATATTTAGGGAAATATATGAAAAAAATAAGAAAAAATATAGAAAAATTAGAAGAAAATTAGAAAGAAATAAAAAAAATTAAAAAATTTTGAAATTTGATTTTGTTTGTTCAGCAATTAAGTTCTTCCCCAAACAAGCACAAGAAACAATAGAAATCTTGCTTCACCTATGATGATCACCTACTTTGAGTCTTGGAAATAATTAATTGTTTGAGTTTTGAAGAAAATCTTTTATCGCAAGTTGTTTTGAAGTATTTCTTTTCTTTTCCTTTGAACATGAATCATGGTGTAGAAGTGTGTGTGTGGCGTATTTTTTGATTTTACAAGATGGTGAATACGAAGGAGCTCACCATTCATGATTTCAAAGCTGCATGCGTGATCATATCTAGGGGTCATTGGTTCTTGGATAGTGAAGCATCAGAGAAGGTCCTTGATGTAGAATCTAATGCCGATCAAGATCTTCCTAAGGCAGCAGATAGTCAAAGAACTTAAGGAGACTATCAAAATGATTGGTCAACACATATTCACAGTGAAGGTGGGAGTCAACAAGTACACAATGCTATGTCAAGAATTCTACAAGTTTCACAGGATAACTGCCAACTACAAGAGATGCAAGGCTACGGGACTCCACAAAGTACTAGTGCTTTCTTCTTTATAGATTTTGATAGGGTTTCTCAAGTGATTTCTAGTCTGGTGGAACTTGGCAAAGGAAATGAAGCTTGTTTTATGTGCTCTATGAAAGATAAGAAGGAAAAGGATGTGCAAATTATGATCAAGGTAGAGCATATCAGAGCAGCCTTGAAGTTCTATTCAATGGGAACCAAACTGGATGGAAACTTTATTAAAAAGAATGCAACCACCTATGCAGGATTTTCAAAGTTTGTGGATTTCAAAGGCAAGGAAAATGAAGAGTTTTCCACTAGAATCTTCTTACAATTCTTCTGCTTCCCTAAGTTACCCAGATATACTATGCCTCACAAACCAGTCACACTCATCCTGTTGAACAATAAGGATAAATCTAATCCTTTTGGAGTCATGGATATGACACCATACATTCATCAAGAGTTGAAGGAAGCTACAAAGCACTGGCAAGAAAAGAATTTTTTACAAGAATTATATATCACATCTTGGGCATGGACGGTCAATTGAAGCTGGCACCTGAAGCCTAATACTTCAGAAGTTTAATGGTAGGTATACAAAGTCTATCTAAAGTTCTTCAGGTGGGAGAATATGGGATTAAAACAAGAATGCAAGGATCAAGAATAAAGAGGAAGATTGTGACTGAAGAGGTGGTGCCTAGCAACAAAAGAACATATCCAAGGAAGGTAGAGTTGGAGTAGAAAGAGGCCACCAAAGAAGAGAATATAGCTGCTCAAAAGGAAGTGCAGGCTGATAGGAACCACATCCACCTCAGACAAGTAAAGAACAGATATATACTTATTTGACTCAAGGTAGTGACAAGAGAGATCTATATGAGGCTCCATATCAAAAGATGTTGGAAAGCTACTCAAACAAGGCCACTAACTAGAGACAAGAAGAAATAGAACATTATGAAGAAATTGTTTTGCAAGTACTGTAAAGGGAATGATCATATCATAAAGAACTGTCCACAACTAGCTGCTAAAGAGGCAAAGAAGAAAGAGGCTCGAATGGTTGTTGCAGAGGCCTCTACACCAAAAATAGAGTCTGCTAATCTTGTGCAGGAAGAAGAATGGGTGTTTATTACTGTCTGCAGTTTTGACCCATCTTCTGATGAGCAGTGCATGTCTGCAGTAGACTCAGATGTTTGGTATTTTGAGAGTGGGGCAACCAAACATATTAGCTCGTAGCACAGTTTCTTCTCTTCACTCGAGCCTGCCCCTACACGTAATATTGTTACATGCACCAACAACTCCTCTTATCTTGTTATGGGAGTTGGTAAGATCATTTTGACTACTGCTGATGGTAGTTCTTTCACTTTGTCAGACGCTTTATTTGTGCCAGGGATCAAGAAGAGCCTGTTATAAATTTCTGCATTAGCCAAGATTGGCTTGGTTGTGAAATTTGTTGATGACAGGTGTACAGTTCATGATCTGTCAAATGGCAATGTGATTATTGCTTCTAGCATTTTATGTCGTGGGTTGTATAAGCTCATAGACTATGAAAGATCTGTAAATGATTTGGCATGTGCAGTAAATGATTCTCAGGCTATGTCAGATGCAAAGCTTCGGCATGCACGCTTTGGTCATCTGAATTTTGCTAGTTTCCTATGCCTACAGAAATCTGAAATGGTGTCCTCTTTGCCCAAACTTGAGGCACCTGGAAAACATGTTTGTGAGGGTTGTATTCTGGGCAAAATGCAGCGTTCATCCTTTCCAAAAGATGGTTCAGTTTCGGCTACTCAAAAATTGCAGCTTGTACATCGTGATGTCTGTGGTCCAGACACCATCTTTTGGGAATTATCTTTACTTTGTGACTTTCATCGATGATTTTTCCAAGCATGCATGGGTATATCCATTGAAGGAAAAGTCTGAAGCGTTCATGTGCTTCAAGAATTTTTTGGTTTTTGTTGAAAATCTATCAGCATGTAAAATGGGTACCCTCCGTTCTGATCGAGGGGGGGAATATATGTCTTCTGATTTTAATGCATTTTTGGATGAATGTGGAATAAAACACTAGTGTACAATGTTGTATACACCTCAACAGAATGTAGTTGCTGAACGAAAGAACAGATCACTCATGGAGATGGTGAGGTGTATGGTCAAGAGTCAGGCTTTACCACATAGTTTCTCGCTTGAGGCTCTCATGTGTGCAACATATGTACTGAACAGGTGTCCTCTTGCGAACATTTGTTTTATGTAGGGTACAAGTTTCAAATTATGTAAATACCTTTGGGAAGTCTTCAAATACTTCAAGAAGGCTTATATTATTCATAAAATGTAGCAAAAATACCATGTGAGTTCTAGAACATGGTGAGTCAAATTAGTGAGTCACAAAGGAGCTTCAGTGGTGTCCTAGTGGAAGGTCGATGTGGCTAGTTCTCAAAGTCCATCAACACTTTGCTTATTTGAGCACTTGAGTCATGTAATACCTCCATCCAAGTGTCTACCACGAATTTAGATGTATTAGGAAGGTTTTAGATTAGTTTCCCATGCTATAAAAAGAGGAGAAAAGTCGTGATCTTGTGGGATGTCCAATAGAGTCATATGTGTATCTCTACACTATTGTAGTTTTGTATGCAGAGATTGCAGAGCTTGTATCGCCCTCATTATATATCCAAACTACATGTTTGATAGCTCATTGGAACGCTCTTACTGTCTACGTGCTTTCTGTAAATTCTCATAATCATTGGATTTGTGAGCTGAGAGCAATACTCTCTGCAAGTAGTGTGTGTTCTCTGTTTTGTATCCCTGCTGAAGGTCTCCATTAAACCGCAAACTTGCAGAGGTCATATCTCCTTGTGTATGTATCCAAATCATGTGTTCTTTGGCTTGTTAGAAAGCTCTTTAAGTCTACTTGTATTCTATAAAGTTTTAAAGTCATTGGAGTTGTGAGTTAAGAGCAGTAGTCTCTGCAAGGGATGTGTGTCCTCAGGTTCATCTCTATTTCAAGGTATCCATTAAAGCTGCATATTGCAGAGGTCATAGGTCATTGTGTATTTATCCGTTTGAGGTGTTCTATATCTTGTTGGAAAGCTCTTAGAGTCTAGTTTATGTGTGTGAAACAGTTTTGGAAACTTCTAAGTGACTAAAGAGCAATTTGCTCTGCAAGAAAATTGGTCTATGCATACAAGTTAGTGAAAAAGTCAACTAGGTCCTGTTGGGTTTCACCTACTTCTAGCTGTACTTTGGAGATCAATAAAATCCAACATTGGTATCAGATCAAGTACTTGGAGGCTTGGAGAAGGTTATCATACCTTGACGAAGAATTTGAAGCTATCAAAGAAGCAGTTCATCATCAAGACTACACAAAGGTAGAAGAAGATTGCAAGGAGGCATCTGAAGCAACATCCAAGCAAATAAAGGTGCACATACCTCATTTACAAGGTAAATATTATATTTCTTCTCATCACACACATTGGAAAGGAGGCTTAAAGGAGGAAGCTTAGCATTTGTATTATGGGAGACCAACATGCACAAATAGAGAAGCTTGATAAGACCAATTATCAAGCATGGAAGTTTAGAATCACAACATACTTGCAAGGTAGAGGCTTGTATGGTTTGATTGACGGCATAGATATCAAACCCACATTACCAGAGGACCCAAATCAGCAACAATTGAGGGAGTTTAGACTTTGGAATGAGAGAGACAAAAGGGTTATATTCATTTTATCACAAAATATTCAAGATTCAATGGTAGGACACATACAAGATCTAGACACAAGTAGAGATGTTTGTCTTGCATTGGAAAGGTTGTATGCTACAGGTACAAGAGCAAGGAAGATTCAACTCAAAAATGAGTTGAATAACATAAAGAAAGATACAAGGACATCGGTCAATGATTACATATTGAAAGTTAAAGAGATTGCAGATCAACTAGGATCAATTCAAGCTCATGTGGAGGACGACGACTTGGTTGCACATACTCTCAACGGACTCAAAGATGATGAGAGATGGAAACCCTTCATTACTTCAGTTTATGTCAGAGGAGAATTACCAGATTTTGATCAACTTATTGCCCTCATGGTCACGGAGGAGATGAATCTAAATGGTTCTACTTCAAATCAAAAAGGATCTCAAGGACAAGCTCTTTATGTAGGATCATCAAGAGGTGGAAACAGAGGTGGAAGAGGTTCAAATAGAGGTCGAGGAAGAAGGAGCGATGATCAAAGGACTTCAAGTGGCTTCTTCAACACAAGAGGAAGAGGAAGATCAAGCGCTAGAGGTACGAGAGGCTACTACAACTACAACCAAAGACAAAGGAATGAAGATAATAAGAACAATTGCTATATATGTGGAAGGTATGGACACTATGCCAAAGATTGTTATCAAAATGAAAATAATCAAGGTGGTAATCGAAGAGGAGGCTATTCAAGAAGAGGTAAACAACAAGGAAATTATGCAGTTGAAGGTAAAAGTGATGATTATGATTCGCTTCTAATGATGAATGTTGAAACTAAGATGAATTGCAATAGGGATGTATGGTATGTAGATAGTGGTTGTTCTAATCACATGTCTCATGATGCTTCATGGTTTTCTAATATGCATAATCCGTCATATAAAGGTCATGTTGAAACAGGAGATGATACAACACATAAGATTATGCAGGTTGGAGATGTTGTTATGCAGGATAAAAGCAAGACAAATTGCTTGAAGGATGTACTTTATGTGCCAACTATCACTAAGAATTTGATGTCGGTTGGTCAAATGGTAGAAAAAGGTCTACAAGTGAGATTTAATCATGCAGGTTGCTTCATTGAGGATCCAAAGCAAAGGAGGTTAATTGCTAGAGGTAGAAAACAAGGTAGATTATTTACATTCAAGGTAAACCCAAATCATACAAACTATTTCTCTTATGGTATGCATCGAATAGCAGAGCTTGATCTATGGCACAAAAGGATTGGACACATGAATGTACACAGGTTAAAGGAGCTATCAAAGAAGAGGATTGTTGAAGGATTACCTGATCTTACTAAGCAACATATGGTGCATCTTTGTGAAGCATGTCAAATGGGTAAGCAGAGTAGACAACCTTTCAAGCATTCAAGCTATGTAAGTGATGGTTTGCTAGATCTCATACACACAGATGTGTGGGGACCTACTAAAGAGGAATCCTTGGTTGGTAATAAGTACTATGTATCATTCATTGATGATCATAGTAGAATGACATTTGTGTATTTTATTAAACATAAGAGTGAGGTCTTTGATTGTTTCAAGAAGTTCAAATCATATGTCGAAAAGCAAACAGGAAGGTATATTAAGAAGCTAAGATCCGATGGAGGGGGAGAGTATTTCTCTCAAGCTTTTACTGATTTTTTGCATGATGAAGGTATCAAAAGAGAAGTTACATGCAGGTATACTCCACAACAAAATGGAGTCGCAGAAAGAAGAAACAGAATGATAGCAGAAGCATCTAGAAGCATGCTTAATGATATGTGTTTGCCTAATTATTTTTGGGCTGAAGCTGTTAGCACAAGTGTTTACATTATGAATAGAGTTCCGACTGCTGGAGTTCATCATTTGACACCATATGAGGTATGGCATGGAAGGAAACCAAGTGTAAGTCATTTGAAAGTATTTGGTTGTGTATGTTATGTACATGTACCTAGTGAGGTGAGATCTAAACTTGATGCGAAATCAGAAAAATGTATATTTATTGGTTATGCAGATACTCAAAGAGGATATAGATGCTATAATCCTCATACCAATAAGGTTGTTGTGTCAAGAGATGTAAACTTTGATGAATCACTTTCATGGTATGCAGATAAGAATTGTTTGCAGGTCATGGATGAAAATGAAGAAGGTGTGGTTGAAGGAGATGAATGCATAGTTCAGCCATCAGGAAGTTTAAATGATGAAAGGAGTGGTTTAGATGAAGAAAGAGGATCACCTTTCAATGGAAGATTAAGGCAAGAGTCACCTCCAAGTGTTAAAAGTAAAGGTAAACTCAAACTTGTTGAAGTTAATGATGAAGGAGAGGAAATTAGTGATGTATGTGAGTATGGAGAATCATCAAAGGTTCCTAATAAGAAAGGAAGAGCATCTACATTGGAGGTAAGAAGAACTTCAAGAGTAAGTAAGCAACCTCAAAGGTATACTTATGAATCTTTCATGAATACTCATTATGCTTTTATGATAAAAGTTGAGCACGAAAATGAACCCACATGTTATGATGAGGCCAAAGGAGATGAAAAGTGGGAGAAAGCAATGAGAGAAGAAATGGAAGCACTACAGGATAACAAGACTTGGAATTTAGTTCCAAGTACACCAAAGCAAAAGGTAATTGGTTGCAAGTGGGTTTTTAAGATTAAAAGAAATAGTGATGGTAGTGTGTCTAGATATAAGGCTAGACTTGTAGCAAAAGGATATAATCAAACTCAAGGTGTGGACTATGAGGAAACATTTAGTCCAGTAGCAAATATGGCAACGGTGAGAACTTTGTTGGCTTTAGCTGCAAGTAAAAGGTGGAATATATATCAACTCGATATAAAGAATGCCTTTCTTAATGGTGAGTTAAATGAAGAAGTGTATATGTCACAACCAGATGGTTATGTGGATGCAAAATGTCCTAATCATGTATGCAGGTTAAAGAAGGCATTGTATGGTCTTAAGCAGGAACCAAGGGCATGGAATGCAAGGTTGGTAAAGTATCTTATGCTGCAAGGATACACAGCGAGTCATGCTGATCCTTCACTTTATTAAAAACATGTAGATGGCATGTGTGTCTATGTATGCATTTATGTGGATGACTTGTTGATTACAGGGAATGATGCAAAAGCAATTGATGAGATAAAAGGTAATTTGGGAAAGGAATATACAATTTCAGATCTTGGTTTGCTCAGATACTTTCTTGGGATTGAAATTGTGTATAGCGATGAAGGTATGTGGTTGATACAAAGAAAGTATATATGTGATATGCTGAAAAGGTTTGGTATGCAGGAATGTAAATTTGTTTCTACTCCAATGGAATGTAATGTAAAGCTGAGTGCAAAGGAAGGTGATGAGTTGCATGATATGAATGTATATAGATCCATGGTAGGATCTTTGATTTATGCAACAAAAACTAGACCTAATATATGTTATGCAGTGGGAGTATTGTCACAGTTTATGCATCAACCTAGAGTACCTCATATGCATGCAGCGAAAAGAGTGCTTATGTATTTGAAAGGTACCATGAACGAAGGATTATTTTATAGTCATGATGCTGATCTAACTCTTAAAGTCTTTAGTGATGCAGATTGGGTTGGAAGCAAAGATGACAGAAGATCCACAAGTGGATATGTGGTAATAGCAGGAAACAAGACATTAACATGGAGTTCAAAGAAACAGCCTACAGTTGCTTTATCTTCTACAAAGGCTGAGTATAGAGGTTTAGCATTGGCTACTACTGAGGTTATGTGGTTTAAAAAGTTGTTTCATGACTTGAATGTGCAGGTTGATGTACCACTGATATATGGGGATAACTTGAGCAGCATTCATATGACCTCAAATCCTATTTTTCATGCTAGAACAAAGCATATAGAGGTTCACTATCATTATGTTCGAGAGAAGGCCATGAACAATGAAGTGCAGGTTTCTTTTGTTGGAACAAAGGATCAAGTTGCAGATATCTTCACCAAATCCTTGGATGGACCAAAGCTTCAAAGATTCAACTATATTCTTGGCATGAAGGAAATACCCTTTGAAACTTGAGGGGGAGAATGTTGCGAACATTTGTTTTATGTAGGGTACAAGTTTCAAATTATGTAAATACCTTTGGGAAGTCTTCAAATACATCAAGAAGGCTCATATTATTCATAAAATTTAGCAAAAATACCACGTGAGTTCTAGAACATGGTGAGTCAAATTAGTGAGTCACAAAGGAGCTTCAGTGGTGTCCTAGTGGAAGGTCGATGTGGCTAGTTCTCAAAGTCCATCAATACTTTGCTTATTTGAGCACTTGAGTCATGTAATACCTCCATCCAAGTGTCTACCACGAATTTAGATGTATTAGGAAGGTTTTAGATTAGTTTCCCATGCTATAAAAAGAGGAGAAAAGTAGTGATCTTGTGGGATGTCCAATAGAGTCATATGTGTATCTCTACACTATTGTAGTTTTGTATGCAGAGATTGCAGAGCTTGTATCTCCCTCATTATATATCCAAATTACATGTTTGATAGCTCATTGGAACGCTCTTACATTCTACTTTCTTTCTGTAAATGTTCATAATCATTGGATTTGTGAGCTGAGAGCAATACTCTCTGCAAGTAGTGTGTGTTCTCTGTTTTTTATCCCTGCTGAAGGTCTCCATTAAACCTCAAACTTGCAGAGGTCATATCTCCTTGTGTATGTATCCGAATCATGTGTTATTTGGCTTGTTAGAAAGCTCTTTACGTCTACTTGTAGTCTGGAAAGTTTCAAAGTCATTGGAGTTGTGAGTAAAGAGCAGTAGTCTCTGCAAGTGATGTGTGTCCTCAGGTTCATCTCTGTTTCAAGGTCTCCATTAAAGCTGCATATTGCAGAGGTCATAGCTCATTGTGTATTTATCCATTTGAGGTGTTCTATATCTTGTTGGAAAGCTCTTAGAGTCTAGTTTATGTGTGTGAAACAGTTTTGGAAAGTTCTAAGTGAGTAAAGAGAAATTTGCTCTGCAAGAAAATTGGTCTATGCATACAAGTTAGTGAAAAAGTCAACTAGGTCCTGTTGGGTTTCACCTACTTCTAGCTATACTTTGGAGATCAATAAAATCCAACATGTCCCACTAAAGCGCTGTAGTCTATCACTCCATATGAGGCTTGGCATGATCGCAAGCCATCTGTTGCTCATCTACGTGTTTTTGGTTGTTTGGCATATGCATTAGTGCTTGAACAACATCGCAGAAAATTGGATGATAAAGCAATAAAATGTATTTTTGTTGGATACAGTTGTGAAAGTAAAGGCTATCGTCTGCATCATCGACAGACTAAATGCATTCTGGTTAGCCGTGATGTTTTTTTATGGAAGATGCTATTCAGCCATTACTTTCATGTACTAAGGAGGCATATGTTAGCTCCAAAGACATGTATGATACTTTGCTGCCTCTTTTTATAGGTGGATAGTCTAGTGCTGGTCCTAATAAGGCAACTTCTCAGCCTTTGTAGGTTTCATGTGATGATGTAGATAATTCCATTTCTGATGCGGATGTACATGATGCACTTATTGATGAGAGAGCTGATATTGAGCAGGCAAGAACTATGCCAAAATGGCTGGTGGAGACATTGTGTGATAGCAAATTAGATGCACCTCTATCATATCGTATCGATCAGGCTCTCATAGTGCATCTTTTGCATCAGATTGCTATGCTATGGCTGCATCTAGTCTCTGTGATGAGAATGATCCTGTTTCGTTTGATGAAGCACAAAATTCAGAAAATTGGATGGCTGCTATGCAATTTGAATATGATGCAATAATGAAGAATGGTACTTGGTCTTTATGTGACTTGCCTCCTAGCAAGAAGGCCATTGGCACTAAGTGGGTATACAAGCTGAAGCGTAAACCGGATGGTACAGTTGACAGGTATAAGGCTAGGCTTGTTGCAAAGGGTTATGCACAGGAAAGAGGCATTGATTTTGATGAGATATTTGCACCTACATGCCGTATGACTACTGTTCGGAGCATCTATGCACTTGCATCTCATCACGATTGGAATGTACATCAGTTGGACATAAAAACAACATTTTTGAATGGTGACTTGCATGAGGAAGTGTATGTTTTTCAGCCCCGTGGATTTGTGCAGAAAGGGCATGAAAGCTAGGTGTGCAGGTTAAAGAAGGCATTATATGGCTTAAAGCAAGCACCACGTGCTTGGTATGAGAAGATACATGCCTATCTGGTTGCACATGGTTTTGAGAACAGTCCAACTGAAAGCACCTTATATGTTAAGTGTGCTACTGATGTGCTTTTGATCATTGTTGTCTATGTTGATGACATGCTGCTCACTGGTCCTATTGAGAAGCATATTGCTGATTTTAAGGCTGATTTGCATGCCTCGTTTGAGATGTCTAATTTGGGGCATTTGCATCACTATTTGGGCATTCAGTTTATGCAAGTTGATGGTGGAATGGCTTTGTGTCAAACGAAATATATTGACACATTATTACAGCATTTTGGCCTTGAAGACTGTACGCCTATTGCCACTCCTATGGAGACAGATTTACGATTGAGTCTTCATGATGCTGGAGATGCATTTGATGTTTTTCTTTATCAGCTGGCTGTTGGATGCTTGATATACTTATGCATTACTCTGCCAGATATTCAGTTTGATGTCTCACAGATAAGCAGGTTTATGCATTGCCCAGGAGTCAAGCATTGGTAGGCAGTTAAGCGCATCTTTCCCTATTTGAGTGGTACTCGACTACTTGGGTTGTTTTATCCCAAGGGGGGATCACTACTACCAGATTTGCATGCTTTTTCTGACTCTGCTTGGGCTAGTTGCTATGACATTCGTGTGGCCACTAGTGGCTTTTGCTTAATGCTTGGTAGCTCATGTATATCTTGGTTGAGCAAGAAGCAGCCTACTGTGGCCACTTCCAGTTGTGAGGCTGAGTATAGGGCAGCTTTCACAGCTACTATTGAGTGTGTGTAGCTCAGACATCTTATGGCTGATTTGGGTGTTGGTCAGACTTCTGCCGCCAGCATCTTCACTGACAGTCAGAGCGCATTGGCAGTTGTGAGGAACCCTTTGTTCCATGCTCACACTAAGCACATTGAGGTGCATTATCACTATGTCAGGGAGAGGTTCTCTACTGGGGAGATCAGCTTGGCATATGTGCCCACACAGGAGAACATTGCAGACCTTTTCACGAAGGCTCTGCCTAGGGAGAAGTCTGAAGCTTTCGACAAAGCTTTGGGCTTACTTCCTTTTGTGGAGTGATTTCCACGTAGCTTGGCACTTCCTTATACATGAGTGCCAACTCCTTGTTCACCGCATCACGCCTCGGGGGGATTTGTTGATATATTTAGGTAGTGATGTGTGTGAACACTCTAGGATCGTCGGGGCACTTTTTTCCCTCTTTAGAAGGTTTTTTCCCCCGACTTGTATATATGCCTATTGCCCTAATGGGGTACTTATCTTTGTACATTCTCTACTAATACATTCAGTATTGTGTGTTGTGCTCCAAGCTTCTTCTTCTTCCTTGTGCTGTTCGTGTGGTTCTACTGACATTTAACTCCTACAATTTTTACTAAGAAGTCTAAATTTATCTATACCAAGCACACCAATCAAAAGTGCACATGTATTGGAAGCAAATAAACCAGCAAAGAAAGTTCGAAGGTCAAAAGGATTCAAGATTGTGGAAGAACATACAGAGAGTGTCAATCTTGAAGAAGAAAAGAGTTAGGTGAAGGGTAAAGGAAAATTGATAAAAGAAGAGACCACATTGAATGAAGGAGGTTGTGAAGGAATTATAGATATAAGGGCTAAGCCTATATTGACTCAACCTACTAGCCATTAGTGGAAGATACTAAAGCACAAAGGAATGAAGAAAATAATGTACAAGAGAGTGTTGGGAAAGATGGATGGACACCTCAAGAAATGAGTTGGTACTGCTAATCCCTGCTTTGTACCTACCCTGTTTCTCTTCGGAGTTGTTTTGTAGGCCCTCTTAGCTTGAGAATGACACAAATAAATTACCTATGTACTTTGGAGATGTTGCTTCAAACAATTAGATCAAAATAGATAACTTTGCAACTAGCTTGTGACAAAAAAATTACTATTTTGGTCTTGACACTTGCTAGATATTATGCTCAGTGCTCACAGTATAGTAGCAATTAGGCCAATTCCTTTTGGGTGAATCAAATTAGCTTAGAGAGCTAATGATTCCAAGTGAAATCACTTGAAATGATTGACTATACACTGAGTGAGCTAACCAATAGCTTTTTGAATGATTCTTGTGCCTAAAGTGTGACATTTTTCCTGTAGATTACAAATATGAAATGAGAAATAAATTTTAGTACCTGTACCACCCATATGAGACAATCACGATTCTGATGAAACTAAAAATTTCCATTTCTAGCAATGATCTCATGCATCTAATCACTCAATATATTGATAATCACCTCTCCTTACAAACTCCACTCAGCAATACACAAGTTAAACTAGCAAATTTCATGGATAACACATGAAAAAGACTCAAGAATCAATCATGAACACTCAAAGAAAAGAGAGACACGACTTTCAAACTAAAGCTCTTCATTCACATGTCATAAGAGTACAAAATGATAGCAACATCTACAAAATACAAGATTTTGTTTTTTATACTTTTGCAAGTGTCCCTTTTCACACTTGAAATTTGGTCCTAATCTAAAAATATGTGCTTGAAGAGCTTCTGAAAATTCTCTAAGAAATACATATAGTTTATCTACATGAGGAAGACTCTTCCTCATTTTTACATCATTCTGATAAATATTTTACAAGATAATGGGTTTTTTTACAAAAAAAATCATATTCTAACAATTTCTTCCCCTCCTAAACTTTTTGGTAGTGGATTGACAAAAAGTCTTTTCTTCAGCACCTTCCCTTTACTTCTTTTTCCTCTGGTATACTTGTGCAAGTAAATCATGACTTTTTCTTTCTATTAAGTTCAAATTGTTCACCATCTCAAAAAGTAATTTCCTCCACTGGAGTGCTACCTTTGGCCTATCTATTACATCCTTCTTGAGGTATTTTGTATATGCAGGTTCATAAGCAGTCAACCTTCACTTGGCTACTACTGATATGTTTCCAAAACTTTGTGACTCCCTTCAAAAAATCTATAATCAAAAGCATCTTCAAAGATTCGTAAATAATGGCTTCCTAGAAATACAACTCTGCTATAATAGGCCATGACACATATCCTATCAAGTGTCTTTCTCATGTCAAAAAGCAATGCTCTATAGGTGAATTAAATTCTATGTAGTTTAATATTCTTACATCCGTGTCAGTGAATGTCTCTATACATGATTAACCTCATAATTCTTACTTCTAATATACAAGCTAGGTCATTTACATATTTGTATGCTGATATGACACACTCTGTTGTGTCTACCATGTACTTCTTTGTTGGCCATGATCCTTTTTTAGGACTTGCCACTTTAGAAAAGTTCAGCCATCTTGTTGGGATCAATCCTTCATTTCTTCTCTTCGAGTAGTTAGGCCATTATCTTCTCCTTGCAACTAGACAATATGTTGGGTTAATCTTGAAATGCAAAGGAGTCCCTTTCCATATTTTCATGCCGTCCTCGTTGGTATCCAACCACCTATTTCTCCACTTTGGATGAGCTTTCTCAAAAAGTTCTTTTATAACTCTTATGACTTCTTCATATTCTAGGTCTCTGTTAGGTGGTAGTCCAACTCTTGTAGTCTGATAATTTTCCATGCTTTCTAGGTTCATGCCAAACAGAATGCCAAGTCCATTAGTTGCCCAATGATGTTGATCTGGAGTGACACCATTTTCCAAAGCAAATTTCACTAATTGTGTTGGATTTAAATGTCTCTGGAAGCACATGAACAACACAAGGAAGAAGAAGAAGCTTGGAGCACAACACACAATATTGAATGTATTACCACTAGAATGTACAAAGAAAGTAGCCCATTAGGGCAAATGGTGTATATACAACCCGGGGGAAAAAACCTCCTAAAGAGGGAAAAAAGTGCCCCGGTGGTCCTAAAGTGTTCACACACATCACTACCTAAATATATCAACAAATCCCCCCTAACAGTGATGCGCTAAACAAGGAGTTAGCACTCATGTATAAGGAAGTGCCAAGCTATGTGGAAATCACTCCACAAAAGGAAGTAAGCCCAAAGCTTTGCAGGAAGCTTCAAACTTCTCTCTAGGTAGAGCCTTCATGAAAAGATCTACAATGTTCTCCTGCATGGGCACATATGCCAAGCTAATCTCCCCAACAGAGAGCCTCTCCCTGACATAATGGTAATGCACCTCAATGTGCTTAGTGCAAGCATGGAACACAGGGTTCCTTGCAATTGCCAATGCACACTGACTGTTATTGAGGATGCTGGTGGCAAAACACTGACCCACACCCAAATCAGCCATAAGCCATCTGAGCCACACACACTCAACAGTAGGTATGAAAGTTGCCCTATACTCAGCCTCACAACTGGAAGTGTCCACAGTAGGCTACTTCTTGCTCAACCAAGATATACATGAGCTACCAAGCATGAAGTAAAAACCGCTAGTGGACACACGAGTGTCACAGAAACCAGCCCATTCAATGTCAGAAAAAGCATGAAAATCTGGCGGTAGCGATCCCCCCTTGGCATAAAACAACCCAAGTAGCCGGGTACCACTCAAGTAGCGAAAGATGCGCTTAACTTCCTTCTTCTCTTTCTCCATCTTTTGCTCTTCTATGACTCTACTTCCTTTTATAAATTTAGACTCAGCATCCATACATGATATTATCATGTTTCTGCTTGATGTCCTGAAGCGCTCTATATTGTTCATGATTATTTTACAAGCACTTTTGATGTCCTTGGTTATCCTCTCCAGGCCATATCTAAGGTCTAACTACTTGAGTTCAATGTGGTTTTTGTCTTCAATTTTCTCATCTTCTTCTGCTTCTTCATAGATAGCCACTTGATCTATTTTCAAGTCTGATTCTTTTTCTTTTTCTATATCCTCTTCAAGCTCTTTGTCAGGTTCAACTTCTTTACATTCATCTCTGACTTCTTGTATCTGCTCTGCTTTTGCATGTTCCTCTTCATATGCTTCTTCTTCACCCTATTGTTCTTGCTGATTCTCTTCTGCCTGCTTTTCTTCTTCTTCTTGTTAGTAATCTCTATTATTGTATCATCCACATCCATAGGTTCATATAATGTTTCCTGTTTATCTACTTGCTCTTCTTCTTCTGTCTTCGTTCCCAAGTCTAATAGAACCTCTTCAATTTTCCTACTCACATCTACCTCCTTTTCTTTTTGATGGGCTTCTTCTCCAGTCCTCTCTTTAGTGCAAATATCCAAGCCTTCACATTTGTCTTAACTTGGAGGATCATATGAAGAAGCATGTGATTAGTCACATGAACCATTGCTTGTAATACATGGACACTTACCACTTGTAAAAGTGTTTTACCTTTTTGGAGAATATTGTAAAAGTCTATAAACTCATGGAGTTAGATAGAATGGAAAGTCACAACTTTACTTAGAGAGAATATCTCCTAGAATAAGGGGATCACCTTTTTAGTGAGAGCCAAATTTGAATTCAAAATCAAATTTGAAGAAAGCATCTATAAAAGTAATTGGAAATATCATAGCCAAACACACCCCCTTTGAGTGCCATTCATTGATCATTAGTAGAGGTTAAGTAGAAAATTTCATTGCTCACCCACCTTACTATCATTTGGCATCATTTCTTTGCAAATGATTTTGTAAAATCATGTTCCATGATACATATACATCATTAAATATCTCTGTTGATTTCTCTACCATTGTCACTCAGAACAATGTACTTGTAATGCTCATATCTCTGTGATCTCTCTATCATTTTCAATGCTCTATAGCTTATTGGAACCGATGCAAAGTCTACTTCAAGCAAAAAATTTTGAAGGCATTTGATTCAGCCGATTGGGAGAAAAGCATCTTGAAGTAGTCACTAGTCATTCTCTGCACATCTCCTAAAAAGTGGGGGGTAAGGTTTGAGTTGCTAAATTGATTGCTCAGTGTATAGTCAATCATTTTAAGTGATTTCACTTGGAATCATTAGCTCTCTAAGCTAATGTGATTCACCCAAAAGGAATTTTCTAATTGCTACTATACTATGAGCACTTAGCATAATATCCAATAGGTGTCAAGACCAAAATAGCAAGTTTTTGGTCACAACCTAGTTGCAAAGTTATTTATTTTGATCTAATTGTTTGAAGCATCATCCCCAAAGTACATAGGTATTTTATTTGTGTCATTTTCAAGCTAAGAGGGCCTAAATGCAACTCTGAATAGAAAGAGGGCATGCACAAAGCAGGGATTAGCAGTACCAACTCATTTCTTGAGGTGTCCATCCATCTTTCCCAATAGTGGTATCAGAGCAATTGAGGTAAAATGGGAGATGGTTTCCCTTCTTTTATTGATAAATTGGACAGGAACAACTACCAAGCATGGTCCTTGAGGATGAAGACATACTTAAACAGAAGGAGTCTCGATGGATACATATGAGGAGATGAGGAGATGCCCATGTTCAGAAGCAAAGGACAACCTATAAGAGAGGAGCTTGAAAGACTCAACTCATGGTGTGCCAAAGATGCATTAGCAAGGTCATATTTACTTAACTCTATCTCTGACTTCCTTCTTCCACACATTAGGAACTGTTAAACATCCCAAGAGACTTGGGATACACTGTCTTCATAATTTTCTTCTAATACAATAGCAAGAAAGAATCAATTGTGGATTGAGTTTACCACTCAAAGGAAGCAACCCAAGCAAAGTGTTGTAGAGTATGTGTCCAAAGTCAAAGATGTGGCTGACCAATTGGAAAACATAGGAGAAGAGATTGAAGAGGAGCAAATAGTGAGGCAAGTGATCAATGGAACTAAGGTAGATGACAAATGGGAAGCCTTCACAACGATCAGAGACTTATACATGGACATGCAGATTCTAGATCTTACCACACTCATGGGACAACTCTTTACCCATGAAGCCAAGCTCAAGAAAAATGGAGAATCATCAAGAGGTAATAACTCTTTTGCCCTATACACAGAGAAAGGAAA
Organism: Ceratopteris richardii; assembly: GCA_020310875.1. Lineage (NCBI taxonomy): Eukaryota > Viridiplantae > Streptophyta > Polypodiopsida > Polypodiales > Pteridaceae > Ceratopteris > Ceratopteris richardii. The sequence goes on along the minus strand of CM035431.1, from coordinate 21,893,344 downwards.
GACTAAAGAGAAAGGGAAAAACAAGAAAGTAGAAGATGAAGGTACTACTTCCCAAGCTAACTATGCACGGAGAGGTAGGAACTCAAGAGGAAGGGGCCGAGGAGGTAAGCAAGGTAGGGGGAGACCTTTCAACTCTTCCCCATGCAACATATGTGGATTGTCTAATCACACTATAGATGAGTGCTATAGGAACTACAAGACTTAGAGATGAAGAGGATATTAGAGAGGTGGCTATTCACAATCAAGAGGAAGATTCAATCATACTCAAGGCTAAACAACAATACCAACCACCAAGGAGGTTACAAATCAAGGAAAGACTTCAACATTTACACAGAGGATCAAGAGAATTCCCTTCTGATTATGAACATGACTTCAAAAAGCAAGGTATGAATTATGAACACCTCTTCTATATTGACTCATGTTGTTCAAACCATGTAGCAATCAATGTAGCTCTTCTCTCTGACCTTGAGGAACCCAAGGGAAAGCACCAAGTACAAATAGGTGATGACACCAAGCATTCAGTGGTCAAGGTAGGAAATGTCAAAACTTTTGATGGGAATAGAAATCTGTTGACCAAGGTTCTTTATGTACCTACAATCACCAAGAATTTGATGAGTGTTGGAGAAATAGTGGAAAACGATTTGCAAGTTAGGTTCAACAAATATGGAGCATTTGTGGAGGATCTTCAACATGGATTCAAAAAGATTGCCAAGGGAGAAAAGACAGGTAGATTATTTACATTTGAACTTGAAGATACAAGGAATAAGAAATCAAAAAAGCACAAATTGTTTTACAAGTACTCTAAAGGAAATTATCATATCATAAAGAACTGTCCAAAACAGGCTGCTAAAGAGGCAAAGAAGAAAGAGGCTGGAATGGTTGTTGTAGAGGCCTCTACACCAAAAACTGAGTCTGCTAATCTTGTGCAAGAAGAAGAATGGGCATTTACTATTGTTTGCAATTTTGACCCATCTTCTCATGAGCAGTGCATGTCTGTAGTAGACTCAGATGTTTGGTACTTTAACAATGGGGCGACCAAACATATTACCTCGTAGCGCAGTTTCTTCTCTTCACCTGAGCCTACTCTACAGGGAATACTTTTACATGCACCAACAACTCCTCTTATCCTCGTATGGGAGTTGGTAAGATCATTTTGACTACTGTTGATGGTAGTTGTTATCAGGTCCCTCAGTGTATGCACACACAGAGGAAGAAGGAAGAGGAAACACGAATCAAAAACAGAGAAAAAGTTGATGTAAATATGACAAAAGGGAGATAGAGTGATAACTCAAAGAGATGGAGTAGTGGTTAAAGAACTTCCCTTGTAAGTAGGAGGTTGTGGGTTCAAATCCTCCTGCCTTAGGGAATCTAAAACTCTCTATTGCCACTCAAAATTAAAATTGCCTCGCGTGTAGCTAACGGTCGCCAAGGGAGCCTTGGGTGCCAATGTTGCCAATGTATTGCCTAAGTTATTGCCTAAGTGTAAGTTATTGCCTAAGTTATTTGCCTTAGTCGACGCCTTGGAGTAAACATAGGTGTAAACATAGGTTCTGGTTCTGGAACTAGAACAGAGACAGAGACAAAAGCAGAAGTAGAAGCGAACGCGTATGCAGATGTAGACGTGGACATGGACGTGGATTCAGACTCAGATTCGGATCGCAAATAGAGAACGCAAAAAAACACCTCCGGAGTGATATGAGAACGCAAACAAACCCCTCTGGAGTGATACATGCCAGGCTCTGATACCACTGTTATCAGGTGCCACAGTGCATGCACACAGAGGCGGAAAGAAGACAAAACAAGAATAAAAAATAGAGAAACAATTGATGCCATATTGGGTGCAATCTCCCCCCGTGTACTCTGATGGACGAGTCCCTTAGAGTACACATTTATAGGTTTATTTCTATTACGTCCTAAAAATAGAAGTTGCATGAGGGCCGTCGCTTTTGGAAGTGACTCGTAGGAAAAACTACTTTATTTACAAAAGGCGTTGCTTTCTAAAGCAAACCACTACTTTTATAACAAGATAAACCTAAATATAACTATTCTAGAAGTCTTCGAATTTATTTATTTACGTGCATCCACTTGTATCCAGGCCCTCATGCTTCTTCACATACTAGATAAAAAAAAACCACATCAAAACCTTCTGGACATTTAAAACATTAAAAAACCATTTAACCTTCCATGATTCCATAATATACAACATTAGTTCTTTCACTTTTTCAGATGCTTTGTTTGTGCCAGGGATCAAGAAAAATCTGTTATGAGTTTTTGCATTAGCCAAGATTGGCTTGTTTGTGAAATTTGTTGATGACAGATGTATAGTTCATGATCTGTCAAATGGCAACCTGATTATTGCTTCTGGCATTTTATGTCGTGGGTTGTATGAGCTCATAGACAATGAAAGATCTCTAAATGATTTGGCATGTGCAGTACATGATTCTCAGGCTACATCACATGCAAAGCTTTGGCATGCATGCTTTGGTCATCTCAATTTTGCTAGTTTGCTATGCCTGTAGAAATCTAAAATGGTGTCCTCTTTGCCCAAACTTGAGGCACCCGGAAAACATGTTTGTGAAGGCTGTATTTTGGGCAAAATGTAGCATTCCTCCTTTATAAAAGATGGTTCAGTTCGGGCTACTCAGAAATTGCAGCTTGTACATAGTGATGTCTGTGGTCGTATGCTGACACCTTCTTTTCGAAATTATCTTTACTTCATGAATTTCATCAATGATTTTTCCAGGCATGCATGGGTATATCCATTGAAGGCAAAGTCCGAAGTGTTCATGTGCTTCAAAAAGTTTTTGGTTTTGGCTAAAAATATGTCACCATGTAAAACAGGCACCCTCCATTCTGATTGAGGGGGGGAATATATGTCTTCTGATATTAATGCATTTCTAGCTGAACGTGGGATAAAACACCAGTGTACAATGCCATATACACCTCGATAGAATGGAGTTGCTGAAAAAAAGAGCAGGTCATTCATGGAGATGGCGAGGTGTATGGTCAAGGGTCAGGCTTTACCACATAGTTTCTAGCTTGAGACTGTCGTGTGTGCAACATATGTACTTAACAGGTGTCCCACTAAAGTGCTACAGTCTATCACTCCATACAAGGCTTGGCATGATCGCAAGCCATCTGTTGCACATCTACGTGTTTTTGGTTGTTTGGCATATGCATTAGTTCTTGAACAACATCGTAGAAAATTGGATGATAAAGCAGTCAAATGTATTTTTGTTGGGTACAGCTCTAAAAGTAAAGGCTATCATCTGTATCATCCACAGACTAAACGCATTTTGGTTAGCCGTGATGTTGTTTTTGTGGAAGATGCTATTCAGCCATTGCTTTCATGTACTAAGGAGACATCTATTAGCTCCAAAGACATGTATGATACTTTGTTGCCTCTTTTTACAGGTGGACAGTCTAGTGCTGGTCCTAATGAGAGATCTGATATTGAGCAGGAAAAAATTATGCCAAAATGGGTTGTGTAGATTTTTCATGATAGCAAATTAGATGCACCTCTGTCATATCGTGCTCATTCAGACTCTCATAGTGCCTCTTTTGCATCAGATTGCTATGTTATGGCTGCATCTAGTCTCTGTGATGAGAATGAGCATGTTTCCTTTGATGAAGCACAAAATTCAAAAAATTGGATGGCTGCTATGGAATGTGAATATGATGCTATAATGAAGAATGGTGGTTGGTCTTTATGTGACGTGCCTCCTAGCAAGAAGGCCATTGGGACTAAGTGGGTATATAAGCTGAAGCATAAGCCTGATGGTACAATTGACATGTATAAGGCTAGGCTTGTTGCAAAGGGTTATGTGCAAGAAAGAGGCATTGATTTTGATGAGACCTTTGCACCTACTTGCCAAATGACTACTGTTCATAGCATCTGTGCACTTGCAGCTCATCATCGTTTGAATGTACATCAGTTGGATATCAAAACAGCATTTTTGAATGGCGACTTGCATAAAGAAGTGTATGTTTTTCAACCTCGTGGCTTTGTGCAGAAAGGGCATGAGAACCAGGTACGTAGGTTAAAGAAGGCATTATATGGCTTAAAGCAAGCACCACGTGCTTGGTATGAAAAGATACATGCCTATTTGATTGCACATGGTTTTGAGAACAGTCCAATTGAAAGCACCTTATATGTTAAGCGTGCAAATGATGTACTTCTTATCATTGTGGTTTATGTTAATGACATGCTGCTCACTGTTCCTCATGAGAGGCATATGTTGATATATTTAGGTAGTGATGTGTGTGAACACTCTAGGACGGCCAGGGCACTTTTTTCCCTCTTTAGGAGGTTTTCTTCCCCCGACTTGTACATACGCCTATTGCCCTAATGGGCTACTTATCTTTGTACATTCTCTAGTAATACATTTTACTCTTGTGTGTTGTGATCCAAGCTTCTTCTTCCTCCTTGTGTTGTTCGCGTGCTTCTGCAGACGTCTAACTCCAACAATTGGTATCAGAGCAGGTCGCTGCTTCATCTAGGGCGTCGTCGACACTCCTCCGATTGCAGTCTCAGATTCACACAGAATTTGGTGAGCATACTTAGGGTGTTTCAGAGATCAAAACGACTTCGTTTTGTGTGCCTAAATCGCAATCTGAGCTGGTATTGGCCTTCGAATGCACTATGACAGCGCTTGTGCATGCTATTTTGTCTTTTTGTGCCAAAGGTATATACCTTTTTTGATTCGCCAGTATAAGCATCTCGAAGTCTGCTCTAGGTTTAGAAGAACTCGTCTGGGCACTTCTATTCAACTTTTTGAGATACAATCAATTTTCTGGATCAAGGTATTTTAATCACCGGCCATGGCCGAAAGTAGTGATGTATTCCGTATGTTGGCTGTTGAGGATAAGTTGGATGGTACCAACTACCCATTATGGGCTTATATGATGCGACATGTATTGGTTGCAAAAAGACTGTGGAACATTGTGTAGGGTGTTGAAAGACGTCCTGTTACACCTGTGACTACAAGTACTGCAAATACAGGTGCTGAAGCTGATGGAGATGGTGTCGAAGATGATATTCTACAGATTCCTGTTCGTGCTGCTGTTTCTGTTGCACCTACTACAGTGCAAATTCGTTGGGATGGCATAGATGCTCAAGCACATGCATTGATAGCTTTGTCTGTCAAACGTGCTATTATTCCTCACATTTGCTCTTGCAGAACAGCAAAGGATGCTTGGGATACACTTACCACATTGTACTAGGCTAGGAATGAGGCTCGTGTTGCTTACCTCCGAAAACACTTGGAGAGTGAGCACATGAATGAAGGTGATTCTATGGACAATTTTCTAATAAAGATCAAAGACCTCAAGGAACACTTTCTTCGATTGATGATGAAAGGCAATCCAAATGCCTTGTCATTTGAGGAGTTAGTCTTTGTTCTGTTACAGAAAGACCAGTCCAAGCAAAATAGGTCCATTATGCGTGTTACAGATCAAGCTTTCCTGGCTAGTTAGAAGGGCAAAGGAAAATGGAGCTCTTCTATTAGTAAGCAAAAATCTGCAAATGCTGCACATTTGAAGAACCAGGATAAAGATGAGAAGAAATCAGAAAAGCAGAAAGTGTTTTGCAAGTACTGTAAAGGGAATGATCATATCATAAAGAATTGTCCAAAACTGGCTGCACAAGAACCAAAGAAAAAAAAGGTTGGAATGGTTGTTGTAGAAGCCTCTACACCAAAAATAGAGTCTGATAATCTTGTGCAGGAAAAAGAATAGGCATTTACTACTGTTTGCAGTTTTGACCCATCTTCTCATGAGCAGTGCATGTCTGCAGTGGATTCAGATGTTTGGTACTTTGATAGTGGGGCGATCAAACATATTACCTCGCAGCGTAGTTTCTTCTCTTCACTCGAGCCTGCCCCTATAGGGAATACTGTCACATGCACCAACAACTCCTCTTATCCTGTTATGGGAGTTGGTAAGATCATTCTGACTACTGTTGATGGTAGTTCTTTCACCTTGTCAGATGCTTTATTTGTGCCAGGGATCAAGAAGAATCTGTTATCAGTTTCTGCATTAGCCAAGATTGGCTTGGTTGTGAAATTTGTTGATGACAGATGTACAGTTCATGATCTGTCAAATGGTGATGTTATTATTTCTTTTGGCATTTTATGTCGTGGGCTGTATAAGCTCATAGACTATGAAAGATTTGTGAATGATTCTGCATGTGCAGTTCATGATTCTCAGGCTATGTCAGATGCAAAGCTTTGGCATGCACGCTTTGGTCATCCGAATTTTGCTAGTTTGCTCTGCCTACAGAAATCTGATATGGTGTCTTGTTTGCCCAAGCTTGAGGCACCTGGAAAACATGTATGTGAAGGCTGTATTTTGGGCAAAATGCAGCGTTCCTCCTTTCCAAAAGATGGTTCAGTTCGGGCTATGCAAAAATTGCAGCTTGTACATAGTGATGTCTGTGGTCCTATGCAAACATCTTCTTTTGGAAACTATCTTTACTTTGTGACTTTCATTGATGATTTTTCCAGGCATGCATGGGTATATCCATTGAAGGCAAAGTCCAAAGTTTTTTTGTGCTTCAAACAATTTTTGGTTTTGGCTGAAAATCTGTCAGGATGTAAAATGGGCACCCTCCGTTCTAATTGAGGGGGGGAATATATGTCTTCTGATTTTAATGCATTTCTAGTTGAACGAGGGATAAAACACCAGTGTACAGTGCCGTATACATATCAACAGATGGAGTTGTTGAACGGAAGAATAGGTAAGTCATGGAGATGGCGAGGTGTATGGTCAAGAGTCAGGCTTTACCACATAGTTTCTGGTGTGAGGAAGTCATGCGTGCAGCATATGTACTTAACAGGTGTCCCACTAAAGCGCTGCAGTCTATCACTCCATATATATGAGGCTTGGCATGATCGCAAGCCATCTGTTGCTCATCTGCGGGTTTTTGGTTGTTTAGCATATGCAGTAGTGCCTAAACAACATCGTAGAAAATTGGATGATAAGGTAGTAAAATGTATTTTTGTTGCGTACAGTTCTAAAAGAAAAGGCTATCGTCTGTATCATCCACATACTTAACGCATTCTGGTTAGCCGTGATGTTGTTTTTGTGGAAGATGTTATTCACCCATTGCTTTCATGTACTAAAGAGACATCTGTTAGCTCCAAAGACATGTATGATACTTTGATGCCTCTGTTTACAGGTGGAGAGTCTACTACTGGTCTTAATAAGGCAACTTCTTAGCCTTTCCAGGTTTCATGTAATGATGCAGATCATCCCATTTCTGATGAGGAGGCAAAAACTATGCCAAAATGGCTGGTGCAGACTTTGCGTGGCAACAAATTAGATGCACCTTTGTCATATCATACTCGTTCAGGCGCTCATAGTGCCTCCTTTGCATCAGATTGCTATGCTATGGCTGCATCTAGTCTTTGTGATAAGTGGGTATACAAGCAGAAGCGTAAACCTGATGGTACAGTTGATAGGTATAAGGCTAGGCTTGTTGCAAAGGGTTATGCACATGAAAGAGGCATTGATTTTGATGAGACCTTTGCACCCACATGTTGTATGACTACTGTTCGGAGCATCTGTGCACTTGCAGCCCATCATGGTTGAATGTACATCAGTTGGACATTAAAAATGCATTTGTGAATGGTGACTTGCATGAAGAAGTGTATGTTTTTAAGCCCCGTGGGTTTGTGCAAAAAGCGCATGAAAGCCAGGTGTGCAGGTTAAAGAAGGCATTATATGGTTTAAAGCAAGCACCACATGCTTGGTATGAGAAGATACATGCCTATCTGATTGCACATGGTTTTGTGACAATCCAACTGAGAGCACCTTATATGTTAAGCGTGCTAATGATGTGCTTCTAATCATTGTTGTCTATGTTGATGACATGCTGCTCACTGGTCCTATTGCGAAGCATATTGCTGATTTTAAGGTTGATTTGCATGCCTCATTTGAGATGTCTGATTGGGACATTTGCATCACTATTTGGGCATTCAGTTTATGCAAGTTGATGGTGGATTGGTTTTGTGTCAAACAAAATATATTGACACATTATTGCAGCGTTTTGGCCTTGAAGACTGTAAGCCTATTGCCACTCCTATGGAGACAGGTTTACGATTGAGTCTTCATGATGGTAGAGATGCATTTAATGCTATCCTTTATCAGCAGGCTGTTGGATGCCTGATTTACTAATGCATTACTCGGCCAGATATTCAATTTGCTGTCTCACAGATGAGGAGGTTTATGCATTGCCCAGGTGTCAAGCATTGGCAGGCGGTTAACCGCATCTTTCGCTACTTGAGTGGTACTCGGCCACTTGGATTGTTTTATCCCAAGGGGGGATCACTATCGCCAGATTTGCATGCTTTTTCTGACTCAAACTCGGCTGGTTGCTATGACACTCGTGTCTCCACTAGTGGCTTTTGCTTCATGCTTGGTAGCTCATGTATATCTTGGTTGAGCAAGAAGCAACCTACTGTGGCCACTTCTAGTTGTGAGGCTGAGTATAGGGAAGCTTTCAGAGCTACTATTTAGTGTGTGTGGCTCAGACGCCTTATGGCTGATTTGGGTGTTGGTCAGTCCTCTGCCACCACCATCTTCACTGATAGTCAGAGCGCATTGGCAGTTGCGAGGAATCCTGTGTTCCATGCTCGCACTAAGCACATTGAGGTGCATTATCATTATGTCAGGGAGAGGTTCTCTGCTGGGGAGATTAGCTTGGCATATGTGCCCACGCTGGAGAACATTGCAGACCTTTTCACGAAGGCTCTGCCTAGGGAGAAGTTTGAAGCTTTCCGCAAAGCTTTGGGCTTACTTCCTTTGGTGGAGTGATTTCCACATAGCTTGGCACTTTCTTATACATGAGTGCCAGCTCCTTGTTCACCGTATCACTCCCAGGGGGGATTTGTTGATATATTTAGGTAGTGATGTGTGTGAACACTCTAGGACCGCCGGGGCACTTTCTTCCCTCTTTAGGAGGTTTTTTTCCCCGGATTTTACATACACCTATTGCCCTAATGGGCTACTTATCTTTGTACATTCTCTACTAATACAGTTTAGTCTTGTGTGTTGTGCTCCAAGCTTCTTCTTCTTCCTTGTGTTGTTCACGTGCTTCCGCAGACGTCTAACTCCAACAACATATTGTTGATTTTAAGGCTGATTTACATGCCTCATTTGAGATGTCTAATTTGGGGCATTTGAATCACTATTTGCACATTCAGTTTATGCACGTTGATGGTGGAATGGCTTTGTGTCAAACGAAATATATTAACACATTATTGCAGCGTTTCGTCCTTGAAGACTGTAAGCCTATTGCCACTCCTATGGAGATAGGTTTACGATTGAGTCTTCAGGATGCTAGAGATGCACTTGATGTTGTTCTCTATCAGCAGGCTGTTGGATGCTTGATTTACTTATGCATTACTCGACTAGATATTGAGTTTGCTATCTCACAGATGAGCAGGTTTATGCATTGCCTAGGTGTCAAGCATTGGGAGGTAGTTAAGCGCATCTTCTGCTACTTGAGTGGTACTCGGCTACTTGGGTTGTTTTATCCCAAGGGCGGATAACTACTGCTAGATTTGCATGCTTTTTTTTACTGTGATTGGGCTAGTTGCTATGACACTCCTGTGTCCACTAGTGGCTTTTGCTTCATGCTTGGTAGCTCATGTATATCTTGGTTGAGCAAGAAGCAGCCTACTATGGCCACTTCTAGTTGTGACGTTGAGTATAGGGCAGCTTTCTAGCTACTGTTGAGTGTGTGTGGCTCAGACGCCTTATGGCTGATTTGGGTGTTGGCCAATCTTCTGCCACCACCATCTTCACTGACAGTCAGAGCACATTGGCAGTTGCTAGGAACCCTGTGTTCCATGCTCGCACTAAGCACATTGAGGTTCATAACCATTATGTCAGGGAGCGGTTCTCTGCTGGGGATATCAGCTTGGCATATGTGCCCACACATGAGAACATTGTAGACCTTTTCATGAAGGCTATGGAAGGACAAGGAATGAATCTCTTTCAAGTGAAGGAAGTAGCAAAGGAAAGGAAATGGAAAATGACAAAGACCAGCATTTGATCATTACGGGGGATGATGAAGCCAACATCAAGAACATAAAGAGGAAGCTTGGATCTGAGTTTAAAATCTCCGATTTAGGGATGTTAAGGTACTTCCATGGGATTGAAGTACTATATAAAGAGAAAGGTATATACTTGATGCAAAGGAAATACATTCTAGATCTATTGAAGAAGTTTGGCTTGTGTGATTGCAAGCCCATTTCAAATCCATTAGAAGTAAATGTTAAATTAAGTGCTCATGAAGGTGAAGAAGTGAAGGATGTGAGCATGTATAGGTCAATAATTGGTTCTATTTTGTCTGCTACTATGAAGAGAGCAGATATTGCACATGTAGTTGGAGTGTTTTCTCAATTTTTATAGGCACCAAGAGTACCTCATCTTGTTGCAGCAAAAACGGTTCTTAGGTACCTCAAAGGATTAGTGAATCAAGGTCTATATTATCCATTTGATGATGGATTAAATGTACAAGCTTATTGTGATGCTGATTGGGTAGGTTCCAAAGATGACAAGAGGAGCACTAGTGGTTATGTTATCATGCTAGGGAAGAAGACCATCTCATGGATGTCAAATAAACAACCAATAGTGGCTCTCTCATCGACCAAAGTTGAGTATAGAGGCTTAGCACAAGTCTCATGTGAGGTTATGTGGCTCAAGAAGCTGTTTGTTGATCTTGATTTGCAGGTTAAGCAAGTACTTATTTTTTTCTGACAACATAAGTAGCATATGCTTGGCTCAAAATTTGGTGGTCCATGCAAGGTTGAAGCATATAGAAGTGCATTACCACTTTACTAGAGAGAAGATCATGTCAAACGATGTTAATGTGGAGCATATTAATACAAATGACCATTATGCAGATATGTTTACCAAAGCTTTGGATGGAGTAAAGCTACAACACTTCAAAACATGCATTGGAATGAAGGACCTAGGCATTGAGACTTGAGGGGGAGCATTGAAAATAAAGTCTCAATCATGAAAGCAGACTCAATCATGAGTTTTGAAAGTGGGCCAATAAAAAAGGAAGACCCAAAGTCATGGAATCAAGTTAGAAGCTCCATCAAACTCAATCAAATTCAAATCGCATCAATCAACCACCAAAAAGTGCACATAGATTGATTGGTGGATGGTTAGCTAGATTATAGTAAAAGTAAAACTCTATATAAGCACCACCTCACCTTTGTCTTTTGAGTTGTATGCATTCGGTGAGTTTCCCACTTAGTTTAGTGAATTCATAAACTCTAGCAAGCAACCCCCTTGCCCTTATGAGAAATTTCCAACTTTGTGAAAGTATATCTCTACACGTAAGCAGAGAGTGTTGCAAAGAGGTAGCCTGCTTTATAGAGGGTGGTTCTCCCAGCTAGAATATTCATCTTGGATGATTTAGAGCTTGTTGGGTATCTCTTATAGTCTACCACAAGTCGCGAAAGTTTTATTGTAGGTTTATGTACAGGTGTAGAGAAAAGTTTAGAAGACTCAACATATATCACTACTTGTGGACCTAGTGGAGGGCAACCATCTTTCATTGTTGCATTGGGGTGTTTGAATCATCCCCCATCAGTCAATGAATTTGTTGGATTGGAATTTCCATGCAATCTTTCACTCTTTGAATTTGATTTGGAACTATTTCTTGGTGGTGCATCAAGTCCACTCAAAACTTGAGATTTTACAATTGCTTTTTTAGCATTTCCTTTTTCATTTGAGTCAAGATTAGTCCTTCTTTGGCATCTGCATAGACATTTGAAATTCAATCAAACACGACATCTATGATTACCGTCACTTGTCATGTGAGTGTGTTATAACATTTATATCCCTTTTTCTCAAGGTAGTAATCCATGAAGATACATTTTCATACTTTTGAATCAAGCTTTGTTGTCAACTTATCTCAAACGTGTACATATGCAATGCATCCAAATACTTTCATATGTGATAATTTTGGATTTTTACGTATTGCTAAACAGAATGAAAAGAAGAAGGAATCTGGCATGTCTATTGTCAAAAATTCTTAAAATGCAAAGAATGATGAAGCAAATACGGCTCAAGATTTTCTGGCATATGTTGTTACATGTCATTATGATGCATCATTGCATTCTAAATGTATGGTTGTGACTTATGGTGATTCAAATTGGTTCTTTGATAGTGGTGCTTCAAAGCACATAACTTCATGCAAAAGTTTTTTTTGGTTTCTTTGAAAGATATACCAAAAGGAGGACATGTCATGTGTGCAAACAATGCCTCTTATGGTATCATCAGAGTAGGCAAAATTGAGCTTAAAATGCAAATGGAGGTGCGATTATCTTGAAAAATACATTGTATGTATGTAGTATAAAGAAGAACTTAATTTCAGTTCCTTTGATTTCCAAAGTTAGACTTCATGTACACTTTATTGATGAGAAGTGTCTAGTTAATGATTTTAACAATGGTGATATTGTCATGATGTCTAGTATATTATGCAATGGTTTGTATTGCTTGGATACATACAAGAGGGCTAGCTCAAATGCCTTGGTTTCTCATACATCCTCCAAGACTGAAATGGAGCTTTGGCATGCTCATTTTCATCACTTGAACTTCAGTAGTTTGCTTTACTTACAAAAGAAGGACATGGTTATTAGTTTGTCAAAACTTCTTTCCATTCAAAAGCATGCATGTAGAGGTTACATTCTTGGAAAAATGCATCATGATTGTCATACACAAACTACAAGAAAATTGCAACTCGTTCATAACGATGTATGTGGTCCTCTCAAGACTCCATCTTTTTGGAAGCACGTACATTTTGTTACTTTCATTGATGATGCTACTTAGCATTCATGAGTGTATCCTATTAAAGCAAAGAATGAGGTATTTTCTTGCTTCAAAGCATTTCTAGCTATGGTTGAAATTTTTCTTCAAACAAGCTTTTGACTCTACGCACAGCTCATAGTAGTGAATACATGTCACATGAGTTTAATGTTTTTTTTTGTGAAAGATGAATTTCACACCAATGTATGGTGCCATATACACCTCGGCAAACTGGTGTTGCCAAGTGTAAAAATAAACCGCTCCTTGAAATGGCATGATGTATGGTTAAAGAAAATCACCTTTGTGACAAGTTTTGGATGGAAACTATCATGTGTGCAAACTATGTGTTGAATCACTACCGTACAAAAGCATTGAGATTCATCACTCCTTATGAGTCTTTGAATGGACTTGAACCTATGGTTAGTCATATGTGCATGTTTGGTTGTTTGGCATATGCTCTTTTGCCATCACAAACGTCACAAACTTGATGACAAGGAAAAGAAATATATAATTTTTAATTCTAGTGCTAAAAGTAAGGGATATTGTTTGTACGATCCATTGATGAATGCAATTATTGTGAGTTGAGATGTGGTATTTGCTAAAAATACAAATTTTCTCTATGTGAATGCAAAAAACAGCCAACAGTTAGCTCAGAAGATGTGTTTGATATACTCATGCCTTTGTTTGAAAGTGACCATGTAGACCAACCAACTGAGGTTCAAAGGACTGAAAAACTCTAGAACCATAGAGTTGAAAATGCAAATTGTTGGAGTTAGACGTCTGCGAAAGCACGCGAACAACACAAGGAAGAAGAAGAAGCTTGGAGCACAACACACAAGACTGAATGTATTACTAGAGAATGTACAAAGATAAGTAGCCCATTAGGGCAATAGGCGTAAATACAAGCTGGGGGAAAAAAACCTCCTAAAGAGGGAAAAAAGTGCCCCGGCGGTCCTAGAGTGTTCACGCACATCACTACCTAAATATATCAACAAATCCCCCTTGGGAGTGATGCGGTGAACAAGTAGCTGGCACTCATCTATAAGGAAGTGCCAAGCTATGTGAAAATCACTCCACAAAAGGAAGTAAGCCCAAAGCTTTGCGGAAAGCTTCAAACTTCTCCCTAGGCAGAGCCTTCGTAAAAAGGTCTGCAATGTTCTCCTGCGTGGGCACATATGCCAAGCTGATCTCCCCAGCAGAGAACCTCTCCTTGACATAGTGATAATGCACCTCAATGTGCTTAGTGCGAGCATGGAACACAAGGTTCCTCGCAATTGCCAATGCGCTCTGATTGTCAGTGAAGATGGTGGTGGCAGAAGACTGATCAACACCCAAATCATCCATAAGGCGTCTGAGCCACACACACTCAACAGTAGCTGTGAAAGCTGCCCTATACTCAGCCTCACAACTGGAAGTGGCCACAGTAGGCTGCTTCTTGCTCAACCAAGATATACATAAGCTACAAAGCATGAAGCAAAAGCCGCTAGTGGACACATGAGTGTCATAGCAACCAGCCCAATCTGAGTCAAAAAAAGCATGCAAATCTAGCGGTAGTGATCCCCCCTTGGGATAAAACAACCCAAGTAGCCGAGTACCACTCAAGTAGCGAAAGATGCGCTTAACCGCCTTCCAATGCGTGACTCCTGGGCAATGCATAAACCTGCTCATCTATGAGACAGAAAATTGAATATCTGGCTGAGTAATGCATAAATAAATCAAGCATCCAACAGCCTGTTGATAGAGAACAGCATCAAATGCATCTCCAGCATCATGAAGACTCTATTGTAAACCTGTCTCCATAGGAGTGGCAATAGGCTTACAATCTTCAAGGCCAAAACGCTGCAATAATGTGTCAATATATTTCGTTTGACACAAAGCCATTCCACCATCAACTTGCATAAACTGAATGCCCAAATAGTGATGCAAATGCCCCAAATCAGACACCTCAAATGAGGCATGCAAATCAGCCTTGAAATCAGCAATATGCTTCTCAATAGGACCAGTGAGCAGCATGTCATCAACATAGACAACAATGATCAGAAGCACATCATTAGCACGCTTAACATATAAGGTGCTTTCCGTTGGACTGTTCACAAAACCATGTGCAACCAGATAGGCATGTATCTTCTCATACCAAGCACGTGGTGCTTGCTTTAAACCATATAATGCCTTCTTTAACCTGCACACCTGATTTTCATGCCCTTTCTGCACAAAGCCACGGGGCTGAAAAACATACACTTCTTCATGCAAGTCACCATTTAGAAATGCTCGTTTAATGTCCAACTGATGTACATTCCAACCATGATGGGCTGCAAGTGCACAAATGCTCTTAACAGTAGTCATACGGCATGTAGGTGCAAAGGTCTCATCAAAATCAATGCCTCTTTCCTGCGCTTCTCTACCCACTTAGTGCCAATGGCCTTCTTGCCAGGAGGCAAGTCACATAAAGACCATGTACCATTCTTCATTATAGCATCATATTCAGATTGCATGGAAGCCATCCAATATTCTGAATTCTGTGCTTCATCAAAAGAAACAGGCTCATTCTCATCACAGAGACTAGACACAGCCATATCATAGCAATCTGATGCAAAGGAGGCACTATGAGAGCCTGAAGGAGTACGATATGACAAAGGTGCATCTAATTTGCTGTCACGCAAAGTCTGCACCAACCATTTTGGCATAGTTTTTGCCTGCTCAATATCAGCTCTCTCATCATCAAGTTCATCATGTAAGTCTGCATCAAAAATAGAATGATTTGCATCATCATATGAAACCTGCAAAGGCTGAGAAGTTGCCTCATTAGGACCAACACTAGACTATCCACCTGTAAAAAGAGGCATCAATGTATCATACATGTCTTTGGAGCTAACAGATGTCTCCTTAGTACATGAAAGCAATGGTTGAATAGCATCTTCCACAAAGACAACATCACGGCTAACCAGAATGCGTTAAGTCTGTGGATGATACAAACGATAGCCTTTACTTTCAGAACTGTACCCAACAAAAATACGTTTTACTGCCTTATCATCCAATGTTCTACGATGTTGTTCAAGCACTAATGCATATGCCAAACAACCAAAAACACGCAGATGAGCAACAGATGGCTTGCGGTCATGCCAAGCCTCATATGGAGTGATAGACTACAGCGCTTTAGTGGGACACTTGTTAAGTACATATGCTGCACACATGACAGCCTCAAGCTAGAAACTATGTGGTAAAGCCTAACTCTTGACCATACACCTCGCCATCTCCATGAGTGACCTATTCTTTCGTTCAACAACTCCATTTTGTTGAGGTGTATATGGCACTGTACACTGGTGTTTTATCCCATGTTCAGCCAGAAATGCATTAAAATGAGAAGACATATATTCCCCCCCTCGATCAGAACGGAGGGTGCCCATTTTACATGCTGACAGATTTTCAGCCAAAACCAAAAACTATTTAAAGCACATGAACACTTCAGACTTTGCTTTGAGTGGATATACCCATGCATGCGTAGAAAAATCATCAATGAAAGTCACGAAGTAAAGGTAATTCCCAAAAGAGGTTGTCTGCATAGGACCACAGACATCACTATGTACAAGCTGCAATTTCTGCATAGCCCGAACTGAACCATCTTTTGGAAAGGAGGAACGCTGCATCTTGCCCAAAATACAACCTTCACATACATGTTTTCCAGGTGCCTCAAGCTTGGGCAAAGAAGACACCATGTCAGATTTCTGCAGGCGTAGCAAACTAGCAAAATTCAGATGACCAAAGCGTGCATGCCAAAGCTTTGCATCTCACATAGCCTTAGAATTATGAACTACACATGCCGAATCATTCACAGATCTTTCATAGTCTATGAGCTTATACAACCCACGACACAAAATGCCAGAAGCAATAATCACATCGCCATTTGATAGATCATGAACTGTACACCTGTCATCAACGAATTTCACAACCAAGCCAATCTTGGCTAATGCAGAAACTGATAACAGATTCTTCTTGATCCCTGGCACAAATAAAGCATCTGACAGGGTGAAAGAACTACCATCAGCAGTAGTCAGAATGATCTTACCAGCTCCCATAACATGATAAGAGGAGTTGTTGGCACATGTGACAATATTCCCTGTAGGGGTAGGCTCGAGTGAAGAGAAGGAACTGTGCTGCGAGGTAATATGTTTGGTCGCCCCACTGTCAAAGTACCAAACATCTGAGTCCACTGCAGACATGCACTGGTCATGAGAAGATGGGTCAAAACTGCAAACAGTAGTAAACGCCCATTCTTCTTCCTGCACAAGATTAGCAGACTCTGTTTTTGGTGTAGAGGCTTCTGTAACAACCATTCCAGCCTCCTTTTTCTTTGCCTCTTTTGTAGCCAGTTTTGGACAGTTCTTTATGATATGATCATTCCCTTTACAGTACTTGCAAAACAATTTCTGCTTTTCTGATTTCTTCTCATCTTTATCTTGGTTCTTCGAATGTGCAGCATTTGCAGATTTCTGCTTACTAGTAGAAGAGCTCCATTTTCCTTTACCCTTCTGACTAGCCAGGAAAGCTTGATCTGCAACACCCATAATGGACCTTTTCTGCCTGGATTGATTTTCCTGCAATAGAACAGAGACTAACTCCTCAAATGATAAGGAATTCGGATTGCCTTTCATCATCAACCGAAGAGTAGAAGCAAAACTTTGATATGAATCAGGAAGACCATTTAGAATGGTCTGCACAAGTGAGCTATCTGGTATAACCTCATCAGCAGAAATCAACTGTTCCTTCAAATCTTTGATCTTCGTTAGGAAATTGTCCATAGAATCACCTTCATTCATGTGCTCACTCTCCAACTGTTTTCGGAGGTAAGCAACACGAGCCTCATTCCTAGCTTGGTACAATGTGGTAAGTGTATCCCAAGCATCCCTAGCTGTTCTGCAAGAGCGAATATGAGGAATAATGGCACGTTTGATAGACAAAGCTATCAATGCATGTGCCTGGGCATCTCTGCCATCCCAATGAATCTGCTCTGCAGTAGGTGCAACAAAAATAGCAGCACGAACAAGAATCTGCGGAATATCATCTTCAATACCATCTTCATCAGCTCCAGCACCTGTATTTGCAGTACCTGTCGTTACAGGTGTAACAGGATGTTGTAGCTCAGTGATGAGTAGCACCTCCTTTAATGTCAATCCGGGAAGACGAGAGGATGGTATGATGACCTCGAGCAAGTGAAGGCACAAGTGCATGAGTGAGAAGCACACTAACATGCACACACATACACACACACGTGCACTCAAGGTAAGACAAAGAGAGAGACAATGGAGTTCTTTTAGATTACTTCAAAAGTGCTCATACAAGTTTAGATCAATTACAAGCTAGCCTCAAAAATGAGCTCTCTAGCTCTATTTATATTTTTTGACTAGGTTTTGGCCGTGTCTAGACCTAGTGTCTGGCCTAGTACAAAATTAGGTTCTAGGGCCTATTTGAAGACTCAAACGAAGTCTAAAAATTATGAAAATTGGTAGGTAGCTACTTCCAATGCTCCTCAAGCATAAGGACTCCTTCGCTTGCACAAAATGGAGCTACAAAAATATGAAATGGTATCTACAATGGCTCTTAGTGATGAAAATCACTATTGTTGTAGGGATTTCTTCTAACGATTTGACATACATACCTTCGAGCTCCCTACTTGCTCCTTCTCCTTGTGTGTCCACCTCTTTGATATGCTTTAGTGTCCTGAAAAAAAATTGGCCTACTTGCTAGATTGTCATTGACTACCCTGTCTGCTTGTGCCTTCTCTCCTCTCTGTCTCCCTTCGTAAGCTTCCTTGCCTTGTGAGTCCTTCAGTTCCAACACCCCCCCCTCTCTCGCGTCTGTTGTCCCTAACAGACCCTTGTTGGGTGGGTCGTTGATGTAGTATTCTACAACATCTTGTGCTAAGTGATGTTCTGCAATTCTCAACCCTTTGGGCAAGTCCGTGAGTAGAGCATCCCAATCTACAGGCCCGGGAACCTCTGGATGTGGTATACGTAACTTTTCTGAATGGAGAGCTTGTTCCACTGCAAACAACTACAATAAATGTGATGGTCTGGGAATGAATATCTCTGAATGATATTCCCAGAATCCCGTGACAAACATTTCTTCAAACGTCTGTTTGAAGCAGGCTGGTAGATACTTTATACGCGCATGCCATGCATATACAACAATAATAGATGGTGTTGCGCTCATGTCGTAGACAAGGTCCTGATTACCTTCATTAAATCCAAGAGCTGACAGATGAGGTTCCTTGACATTCTTGAAGGTCCTGAAGGTTACCAACATGAGCTCAAAAATTTTAAGACACATTTGGGCCATGACATCTGGTACATTTTTGAACCAGACCCCCCAATGCCGAATCGTCGAAATCATATATCCTATGGTAGGTTGGCCTTTAGGTGGTGCTAAGTAGACATAATTGAGCCATTTCTCACATCATTTGGTTGTCAGCACAGTTTTTGTGTATTCCGGCCACGACCTTCTTCGAAATACAGGGTAGTAGCATGGGTTGTATTTGATATACAAAGGCATGTTATTCCATGTCCTTACCATCTCAGGGTAGGTTTCCAGTAGACGAATCCTCCACGTAGGTTGGTGTATATTTCCCCGCTTGGCACTTGCTGGGATGTCGTCCGGTGCAAACTGTGTAGCCGAGGTTGGTTCTTTTGAGGTGTGGTGCTTGATTTCAGCATTGTAATCCGCCATTAAGACACAGAAAGGAACATACAAATCGTCGGATGTGCCGATCCACCTATGATGGGAGAGGTTTCTAAAGTAATCCGATTTTATGACTACCTCTTCCAAACGTGACATAGACGCTATCTGAACTGCCACTCTGTCATCATGGGTTGTGGCCACTTTCTCTAACCTCTGCATCCATTCAGGAGCCTCGATCTCGATGGTGTCCATGCCCTCTTCTGTTTGCTTGCCCCCTGGTGCAGACATGGGAACATATGGGTCTTCGAAGGTTTCCTCTATTTCAATACTAAGTCTTCGGGCTCGGGCTCTACAAGGGGAGAGGGTTGACGCTCGTATTGCATGACTTTACTTCGTAATTCTTCTAGTTCTACTCTGAGTTTTTCGACTTCTTCAGACGTGTCAACTGTGGTTGTGACTTTGCTTGGTGACTCATGCTGGGTTGCCAACTGCTTTAATAGGTCATCTCTTTCTCTTTCTAATGCTGCATGGGCTTTCAGGAGGTCGGCATGGGTTTCCAACACAATTTGCATATTCGCTGAGGGTATGGCCTTGAATCTATCTGGGTCGATTTCCTGTGGGGAACCCTCCATGGTTGCTTCCAAGTTTTCTTTGTTTTGTTTATGTAGTCATTTATTCTCCTCGAGTGCAGTAGACATGTGTTTGCGTAAGAGGGCCAGGTTGTGTCGAAGCTTGAGATTCTCTGTTATCTGGGAGTGTAGCAGATCATCCATTTGTTGTTTTTCTTCTGCATTTGACTAGGGTGGATTGGCTACTAACTGCTCATGTTGTTCCTGTAAAGTGACATATTGTTGTTGTAGTAGTCGCTTTTCCCTTTCTTGATCAATGAATCGTACTTGAAGTTCTTCATGGCTTCGGAAGAGTCTCGTATGTTGGTTATCAAGATGGTGGTAGTGCTGTTGTAGTTGAGACATACACTGATACATATTATTAAATACATTATTAATAGGGGTGGATGCGGGAAGGGTGTTGAATGCAGAAGGGAAGGGGAAGGGGAAGGGGAAGGGGAAGGGGAGTGTGGATGCGGTGCTGGAAAATGGTGAAGTGGGAGGTGGGGGAATGGGAGATGGTGGGTATAGGGGGGGAGGGAGAGGTGCGGAGGTGGGTGATATGTCCATAAAATCAAAAGTGGATGCAATGGTGGGAGTGATTGTGAACATGGGAATTGTGGGTGCGGTGATAGTGGTGGAAGTGTACAGTGGTGTGTGCAATTGTGAATACGAACTGCCAGGAAGCGTGATCGGGGGAATGAGGTTTTCCGTGGCTGCAGTTAGAATTACTGTGTCAGTGGCCGTATAGACAAGAGAGGTGGAGATAGGGTGTGTGGGTTGTGTGGGTTGACTGACGGTCTGTGCTTCGGTATGGGTAGTGGACTCGGAGGCGGTGACAGTAGTGGTTACACTGGTTGTGGGAGGTGAATGTGGTGGAGTTGGAGGTAGGGGTGTGTTGACCTAAGCATCAACTTAGGGACTTGCGGAGAAAGAGACTATACCTCAATCCCCTCACAAGTGCATATAGTGGGGATACACGCTTTTAATTATCAATCCGAAGAGTATACAAACCTAGCCGAGTGTATGAGGACATGCAATCATGTAATGATCAATGCAAATGAACTACTCAAAGAGTGTAAATAAGGCAAAGACTTATCCAAACAAGCTCCAACTGTCGGTCCAGGCGAAACGATACTTGGTGCAGCAGCCGTCAGTATTCTGGACTTTTCTCCCAGCTCCGAACTCCAAATATAGCGAATAGCATATGCGTTTCGAAGCTCTCGAGAAGACGCATCCAATGGCAGTGGTTTCACGCAATTCTGACGCTCCTACTTCAAGTTATGGTCAAAATACTGAGTCGCGGGAATACTTTCCTACACTTCAGCACTTCCTACACGTCCCACACACCTTACCTACAGCAAACAATAGCTCTCATGGATAGACAACACTCACAAGCACTCTTTCCAAGCAATACACATGCATACAAGCTCACGAAGAAGAAGATATGGAGTGAAGAAGACACAAATTCGAATTTCTGTGCTCTCTATTCTCACAATGGCAAAAAGTTCTTTACAAAGAGTCACATTTGACTTATATACTTGTGCCCTAAAAATGGTCCTTTCACACAAGAGACCGGCACTTTATTCACTAAAAGACTAATTTCTCCACTAATTTACATGGGTAAGCTTCTAATCTTCTGTGGGGATGCATCTAGAGGACTCCTCTAGTGCCTTTGCAACGGAAAATATATTACAAGAATGATTATGATACAAAAATATGATGTCCAAATCGGAAAAATTTTGGGGCCCGTCTTTTTTCTGCTTTGTACTTCTTTAGCTGTGCAACACTCTCCCCCTCTTCATCTCTGTCGTCCCTTGACAGGCTTTGCTTCTTGTCTTCAGTTTGTTCTCTGCACGCAACCTTTGCTCATTGTTACCTGTTTATAAAACAGGTGTTTAGTTTTGACGGCCTCTTCTTAATTCTTGTTTTACATTCTCTGGGCCTGATGCATTCGACTTGCTTGCCCGCAACCCTTGTAGTTAGACTGACTACCTGATATTTCGCAGTCTAATTCACCTATAGGTTCTTAATTCTGGGTTGCCACGCACGCCACCAGTGGAAGGTTGAAGATGTGGTGCTTCAGTCTTCGATCTGGACCTTCCAACAGATCAAGAGGTTGAAGCACCCATGTGGGTTACGTCCTTTCCTTGGTGTGTGCGCCCCTGCGGGGCTCTGTGCAGAGATAGGTGTTGCACCCCTGCGGGGCTTCTTGCAGAGATATATCTTCAGATATTTCCTTTTAGTGAAGCTTCTTCTTTCGTTGTCTTCGTCTTTTCTTCTTTTTACTTGACTCTCCCTCAACACTGCCCCCCTCCTTGACTCTGTCGTCCCCGACAGGCTTTGATAAGCGACGGGCATATGTTTGATAAACTCTTTGCTCTGTATCATTCAGCAGATTTGCTTCACGTATCATGAGTTGTTTCCATTGTTCTGCCTTCACACCGTCATTGGGTGGCTGTCTGTGATCTGCGAAGAAGCTAAGTTCATATGCCACTAATCTGGCATTTAAATTCGATGACATCTTCAAAAAAATCTCTGAATCTATCTCAAAAAATCCTGTGAAGAAAGCTTCTTCGAAGGTTTGCATATATACACTTGGCAAAAACATAATTCTAGAATAATATGCCATTATTATTGGGCGGCTAGGCATGACTGAGAGATCAAAAATGAGGATCTCCGTTCCTTGATTAATACCGATGAAGTTCAAAAAGGTGTAAGCCGCATGCTTGAACACCTTCAAAACGGTGAGGATCATGCTAAGTATCTTGTTTGTCATTTTTACAGCTAAGTCAGGTACCTTCGTATAATTCTGTAGCCAAAATTCTATGGTTTTTACCATATACTCCTCCGTTGGCAAGTAGTTATGTGGCGGGCTCGGAAGCATGGGATAATTGAGCCATTGCTTATTGATAGTGCCGCTTTTTTGTAAATCCAAAAATTCCCTGGTATCCCTTCTGCGTGGTAGTGGGAAAAATGAAGGGTTTACCTGTAATGCATAAGGTGCTGCTTGCCAATGCACTCGTAGTGTGGGATGTTTCTCCAAAAATTTTCGCCGCCACACAGGTTGCGCAGCTTCAAACTCTGCTTGAGTGTATTCGAATGTGTCATGTTTTAAATTTAGCTGCTCATCTGGACTCTTCCTTATTATCTTTATTATATAGCGTCTGGTCTTTTCTTTCAAGAGTCCGTATGGAATATTGAATGGCTTCATGATTTTGTCCAGGTCTTTACCTTTGATCTTGGCCTCTCTCATGACTTTTACCACTTCATTTTCAAAATGTTCTGTTAACCGGGACACCACTAGTGCCCGTTCCTTCTGACTTATTTCTGCAGTATATGGCATTGGATGTTCGTCATGTATATCGACCAACTGCTCATGTAGTGGAGAATTATAGATCGGGTGAGATAGAGGACTTACCTCCACCTCGTCAGTAGGATTTTCCTTTACCGGCACTACTGGTGTCCCGATCGGTGCTTTCTCTTTCAGCCGAGTCTTCAATTCTTCTATGCATTCGTCTTTCTCTTTTACCTTTTGCATGGCTTATCTGAGGGTTTCTTTAGTGGCCAACAATTCTTTACCTATGTCAGCTACATGATCCATGTTTTCACTATAGCTTTGGACCAGTTTGGCATTCACCTTTTGTAGTTGATGCTTCAGTTTACTGGTTTCATCGGCGTATCTGCTCTTCCATTCCTCCATCTAGGCTTGTTCTTGCTTTAGCAGCTCTTCATATTTTGAGATTTGATCTCTCAATTCTTTTTCTTTGGTTTCTGTGGCTGCCTGTTGCTCAATTGGTTGGTCATATAATAAAGACTTCATCAATTCTTTATTTCTGTTGCAGAGGCTGTCGTTCTCTTCCATATACAACTTGAGTTGTTGTTCTAAGAGCATGCTTCTCATCTTCATTTTCTCTTTCTCAGCCTCGCTTGCATCGTGTAATCTTTGCAACTCTGTTAGTTGTGTATGCAGCTGTTGATTCTGAGCGATGGATGCTTCATGTTGTAGCTTGATTTCCAGCACCTCAGTACTTTTGATTGCTAATTCTTTTTGCGCGGCAATCAATTGTGCCGATAGCTGCTCACTCATGATTTGAAACTGATTCTTTTCTCTTCGTGCTTGATCATAGTCGGCATCTATATCCATCATCTGTTGTTGAGTGTCCATGGCCGTTTGAATCATCTGCTTGACTAATGGTTTCAGTTGAGTGACATCCACATTAAGCCATGTTTTTGGTATGCTTGGTGCTTCTCCGGTATTGATGTCTTTTCCTTGTGCAATATGTAATGTAGTGTCATGGGGCTGCCTAATCTGAAGCTGGATCCTTGGCTCAGCCCCCATATCTTCTTTGTTTCCTTGAGGTGTGTCATCCAGCACCTCGATCACAGGTTGTTCTTGGTGTTGGAACTCCTTCGTTTCCTTACTCACTGGAGTTTGTTCTTTCTCTTTAATAGGTGGTTTTACCTGTGTAGCACTGGTTGTATCTTCTTTGATGCTTATTTTTGTAGTGTCATTCAATTGAATGACGTGTGCCGGTTCCATAGATTCTTCGACTCTCTTTTCCTTTTCTTCCTGATTTTGTGGCGTGACTTCCACTTGATCAATCTCATTCCATTCATCCTCTTGTGTTTCTGTCCGTATACCAGTATCTAAGGTATCTTTTTCAGGACTGGATTCCGTGTTGGTACTAGAATCATCAATGCCCAGCTCTTTGTATCTTCCAGTTTGTTTTGGTGTTTTCTCTGGACTCCGTTGTGGCTTCTCTTGACTAATCTGTCTATAATGATGGCCTTGAACATTTAAATTTACCTGTCCTCGCATATATTGATGTGTTTCTTCGAGAGCCGCGGACAGATCTCTCTTTGTAATTGGCACTTGTGCCGTGGTGATCTTCGGTAAGAGATGAGTTCTCTTTGATTGTGGTGTAGCTTGGGCTTCCTCCTCCCGTAAGCGCTTCGTACCCCTCATGGGTTTCTGTGTGCTGGTTCCAGCTTCTTCAACCATAGCTACTGATTTCTTTTTCTTAGGGACTATAGCTGATTTTGCATACTTGGCTAGCCCTTCTGAGGTTGGCATCTCTCTCAAACAATTCTTCATTTCTAGAGCTTCATATATCAATAAGGTTAATGCAGAACTGCCATTCAAGAACTTCTTCTGGCTCCATTTCTTTTGGGCTTCAAATAATCTTTCTTGGACATAGCTTGTCAAATTGATTTTGTTTCCTATTTGTCTCATGGCATGCGATAGTAATTGTACTACTATCTTTTGTGGAGCAGTGTATCTGTGCATACTGGGGAAGCAGAAATGTTGATGCACCAGACGGACAACATCTTCTATGTCAATTCTGTTTATCTCCAAAAATGATCTCTTCTTGGGATCATGGCACTCCTCTTTGACACTAGTAATTCCTGCTTGCTTCCATCCAAAAGCCTTATTGATTAACTCATGGGTGAATTGGATTGTCTTCCAAGCTCCGACTTTATCCAAAACTCGTGCTTCGGGAACTGAGATCTTTGTTGCAGCAAGTTGCATGGTATTCATTACCTGTGCACATCTCTGAAAATCTGGAACATATATAGGCAATTTGAGAAATGCCTCTAGGCCCGCTTGTGTCCATACATCTTCAATATGAGGTAATCCTTGTATGATCGTTTTGAAGTCCTGTGACATGATAGGAAAATAATGATCTGTATCCATTATCTTGATAGTTGCCATGAAAATGAGTTTTGAGACTGGTTGATCATCCTGAAACCAATGGCCTCTCACTCTTGTTATGGACTCGAGTGTGGACCTCTTCCTGTTGCGTAGATTCTGAATCAGTAGACGCCATCTGCACTCAATATAGAGTATGAATTAGTTGCCATATATTATCAGAAATCCTCCTTTATTTGTTTGTCATCAGCTCGATATTGCTCCGGGTGAATAGTGTCGTCCCTTTCCCGTGGGTGTGAGAAAGGTAATACCTGGATTTTTCACATTTTTATGTATTTTTATATTTTCATCTGAAAATGTAAACAGAACAGTTAGTTTATAGCCGAAGCGGTTATAATAATTTTTTTTTTTTTTTTTTTTTTAAGTAATTTTCTTAGTATATGTACAAGTGCTCTCCTATTTCCCGTGAGGACAATGTGCTTGACTATCCTGAAATAGAAGAAGGATGTGCCGAATGCTTGGCCTTGTAATGTGGCCCTATCATGCATACTTTGGGTCTCGAAGGCTCCATATGTGTGCAATTGGAAGTAGTTGGCGTATGCATTCCGTTCATTTTGTGTATCGGTATCCAAATTTGCTTCATTGTGCTGGACTTCGTTGTATGTTGCCCACTTCCACTGAAAGTGGCTCTTTTCTTCTTGTTGTAGGTCTGCTTGATCTGATTTGTAAATCGCAAGATGGTTCTGGTTGCCATTAAAGACTCCTTCTTTCTCCAGTAACTCCTTTTTTGAGGCTGTTTTGCCTGTGGACCATATTGGTTCTTCTTGTGCTGAGGATCATCATTTCGGTTTGGTTTCTTTGTAGCGCATGACTTAGGAATCCAGATTTGCGAACGATCCTGTTGAGCGGCTACTACTTTCTTTGGGATCCATATTGTAGCAATTCGTTGATGACTTCGTTGTTCCGACTGATTTGTTTTCCTATCTGATTGGTCGTTCTAATGTCGGTTGTGCTTTTGTCGTTGAAGATACTCCTCCACTTGATCTTTCTTTATCCACGCTTGGTTAGAGTATGGAATAGGGTATATTTTAATGGGTACGGATTTTGAATTACTCAGAGGACTAGTCTCTCTTATGCATGGTGCTTCGGTGAGGCGGGTTTCAGATAGATTGACACTCTCATGACTTGCTAGACTTGAACATGGTGTGCAAGCAGAATTCAATGTGTCCACATATATAGTACTCGATGAAGGTGTCTCTATAGTGCTAGTGATCGTACATTCAGGACTTTGTTCATTAGAATGAACTGTTTGCTCCATGCTCACAGATTTGATTGGTCGTTCGTCTAGTAGACTGAATACTTCACGATGTCCTATCCTAGCTGAGATATATCCTAACGCCAATTGAATGGTCACCTCGTATTCGTAAATCCAGTCTTGACCTAACACTACCTCCTCAAGTAAATCTTGATCATGACACACTAATAGCTTTTGTTCCATAGTGTTGTTGCCAAGATGCAGAAGTAAGGTAATCTCACCTATGCATTGAGTAATCGTTCCTCCTATTCCTATCAATTGGGCCATCGATGGGCGTACTGTCTCCTTGAGTTTTTGGGTCAAAGAAAGCTTGATACAGCTTACAGCAGCTCCGGTGTCAATGAGAGCATTCACCAAGTGGTACTCAGTTTTTCCTGCTCCCAAATTTAAATATGGTTGCGTTCTCTGAGATCCTAGGTTTTGAGTGGCTCTAACATTAGCCATCGGGATGAGTTCTTCTCCTACTCGATATCTCTCATCTCGTTCTCT
Organism: Ceratopteris richardii; assembly: GCA_020310875.1. Lineage (NCBI taxonomy): Eukaryota > Viridiplantae > Streptophyta > Polypodiopsida > Polypodiales > Pteridaceae > Ceratopteris > Ceratopteris richardii. The sequence goes on along the minus strand of CM035431.1, from coordinate 21,865,779 downwards.
CATCCACTCCTTCCGTTTCTTTATTCTTTCCAATGCTTCCTGTCTCGCTTCTTCTCGTATCCTTTCCTCTTCTATGCGTCTATTCTTGCCTTTGATTAATCGAGACATTGTTTCTTCGGTCAATGGTTCTAGATACTTTTTTACTCTACATCCATTGATATAGTTTGGTAATACATCTCCATCTAGGGTTGCTAAGCTGATGGCTCCACTTGTAGATATACGATTAATGATTAAGGGGCCATATCCTCTCTTCTGCAACTTTTTAGCATGTTGTTTCAAGGTATATACCAAAACTAAATCTCCTTCCTTCAAATTTTTGTCCTTAATGTGCACATCAAAATAGGCTTTCTGTCGTCGTTTAGCAGCGTAAATGCCTGCTACTGCTTGTAACCTAGTTTCGTGAAGCTTTTCTATTTGATCCAATTGAGCTGATAGTTCATGTCCTGTCCACTCATAGGTAGTTGCTACTCTCAGAGTGGGAATTAAGAAATCAATTGGCAAAATAGCATTTTGTCCATACACTAAGTTAAAAGGAGTAGTGCCTATGGCGGTTTTATAGGCTACTCGAAATGCCCATAAAGCATGATGTAACTGCTTATCCCAATCTGATCTACCATTGTTAACAATTTTGGTGAGAACTGTACACAAGATTTTATTAGAACTTTCGGCTTGTCCATTGGCTTGCGGGTGATAAGGAGCTGATTTCTTGTGAATTACCAAGAATTCATTCAATAAAGCTTCTATCACTTCATTCACAAAGTGCGTACCTCTATCACTCACAATTTCTATAGGCAGTCCAAATCTAGTGAAAATGTTCTCAAAGAGAAACTTGGCCATGGTTCTTGCGTCATTTTTCTTGGTTGCTTTTGCTTCAACCCATTTGGTCAGATAATCAGTGGCTACAATTATATATTCAGCATGGGATCCTTTTGCTGGTGGGCTAATAGGTCCTATGAAGTCTATTCCCCATTTCGTGAAAGCTCTAGCACTCATCATGGGTCTAAGTGGCATCTCATCTCTTCTAATTGGATATTTCATTCGTTGACAAGTATCACATCGTTGCACATATGTTACGGCATCTTGGTGTAGAGTTGGCCACCACATTCCAGCAAAGAGGATCATTTTCGCTGTTTTATATGCAGAGAAGTGTCCTCCTGCAGCTCCTGTATGAGCCATCTCTAACACAGAAAGATACTCTTCTTCGTGAATGCACATTCGTAATTGGTTATCTTTCCCTCGTTTAAAGAGTTGTTTTCCTATAATGGCATAATCCTTACTTTGTTCTTCAAGTGCACGTTTCCTCGCTGAAGTAGCTCCGTCTGGGTATTCTTGAGTTTTCAAGAACTTTACCAGAGGCATGCTCCATCTTGGTGCTATTGTAGAATAGCATAAGGTTGAGTTCTCTTCTGGGATTTGTTCTTGACAGGTCTGACAGGTTGACACATAGTTATGTGCATCTCTTTGCATGGTTGGCCAATATATGCCAAATCTCTTGAGAGTTTGCCACGTTCCATTTGCATTCAAATGAGTTTTCCATTGGTTTATGTGAGCTTTCTGAAGCCACATTTCTTGTTCCTCTTCTTCCACACATCTCATTAATAATCCGCTTGAATCCTGGTGATACAAGCTTCCCGCAATGATGTGAAGATTTTTAGTCTTCCATAGATCTTGGGTTTGGTTTGGTGTGATCCCATCTTTAGGTCCATGAGTAAGTATAGGGATCAACTTTTCTGCCCATTGAGGACATACTTCCAGGTTAAAAAGGTACGTATCAGGCAGATCATCTGGTACTCCTATGGGTGGTTCTCCATGGGTCATTCTTGATAAGTGGTCTACTCTTATGTGGGTATTTCCTTTCTTGACTACTACTTCAAAATCAAATTCCATTAGCAATAAAAACCATCGTACTAGTCTTCCAGTATTACAAGGCTTGTTGACTAAGTACAATAGGGCTTGATGATCAATGAAGAATTTGAATTTGTTTGCCAACAGGTAATGTCTGAACTTTTTAACTGCGTACACCATCCCTAGGCCTTCTCTCTCCGTGGTAGTATAATTGCGTTCTGCTTGATTTAATTGTCTACTAGCATAGGCTATAGGGTGGTCTAATTTTCCTGTGTCAGCAGGTTGAGCTAAGATGCAACCAATGGCAAACTTGGATGCATCCACATGAATGTGAAATGGCTTATTCCAGTTAGGGACTCGAAGGATTGGTGCTGAACTCAATCGCTTCTTTAACTCATTGAAGGCTCTCTCGCATTCTTCGGTCCAATTAAATAGAGTCAATAATGCATAAAGAGGTCTAGCAATTATGGCGTACATATGTATAAATCTTCGATAGTATCCACAATGTCCCATAAATGCTTGAACTTCCTTAGCCGTCTTAGGTCTTGGTAAATCCAGAATCACTTTAATTTTGTCTTCATCAGTTGAGATTCCGTTTTTAGAGACAATATGTCCTAATATTTTCCCTTGTCTAACCATGAAGACACATTTTTCAGGGTTAAGGCATACTCGATATTGTCGACATTTAGCAAAGATCTTTTCTAGCTCAGGGATGTCCTCCGATCGTATAGCTGAATAAGTACAAAGATCATCCACATATACCTCCATACTTTTTCTCAGAAATTCCTTGAACACATGACACATCAATCTTTGGAAGGTAGCTGGAGCATTCGTTAAACCAAAAGGCATGACTCTAAAAGCGTATACTCCCCATTCAGTTGCGAAAGCTGTTTTATGTTGGTCCTCAGGAGCAATGGCTACCTGATTATACCCTGAAAAGCCATCCAGAAAGCTATAAACTTCCTTCCCTGCTACTCTTTCTAAGAGATGATCCGTGATTGGTAAAGGATAACTATCCCTTATGGTCGCGGCATTTACTTTCTTCAAATTGATGCACACGCTTAATTTTCCATTTTTTTTTGGTACTACCACCAAAGGTGACACCCATTCCGTGTGCTCAATTTCGTATGTAAATCCAGCATCTAGTAATTTGTCTATTTCTTCCTTTATTTTTGCTGAATACACATCATTATAGGTATATGGTCTTTGTTTAGAAGGTTTGGCTTCGGATGTCATGGGAATTCTATGCGCACATATAGAAGGGTCGACTCCTTTCAAGTCCTTATAGGTCCAAGCAAAGACATCCCGATATTCTCTTATGAGACGAATTAACTCCTGTTCTTCCTCTAATGAAACATCATGTCCTATGAATGTACATCGTTCTTCTCCTTCTTCTACAGTCACTACTATCTTCTTGGTTTGTTCCTTATTATCATATGCTATTCCCGGCTGTGCCTCTCTTTTAGGCATTTGAATAGCGATTTTTCTCTCCTCCACTTCATATTTCTTAAAGTGAGCTGGCACCTCAAATTGGTCTTGGAGTTTATTTTCTTCATCTTCTGTTTCTCTTTCAAGTTCTAATTCCCCCTTCTATGTGAGTTCCTGGTGTTTTTCCTTGGCTGTAATATTTATGTTGGTGGTACTATTCCCTAGATCCATTGGTTCGGGCTCCATTTCAATGCTCTCGTAGTCCTCCTTCTAGTCTTTCTCGATCACTTCACCTTCTTCAGCTTCCTGAAGGACTACCACATACAGGCTCACATCATAACCCTCCTCATCGATGCATTCGTTCATGGTCACTACTTCTTCGTTTACACAGACATCGAGGGTCGCTAAAATTTCCATCCAACCGTGTGGTTCAAATTCTTCATCCGGAAATACTTGTGGCATGTAAGCTGGATCTTGTAACGACCTAGTTATTCCTTGTTTCTGCTGCCATCCTTTTCTTCTCTCCTCTTCCTTCTTTGCAGTTTGGCATATCCATAAATGAGTGTCCTCGTTCATCCAAGATTGATCACTAGAACCTACGCTATGAATTGATTGATCGTCTTCCTCCTTATGAATTTGATTCCATTGTAGAGGTGGAACATCTTGATAAGTGTACGTATGTAGGTTAACTCTAGTGGTGGTTCCTTCATGTTGTAGGTATACCGCGTCTTTTCCCCAATCCTGTACAACCTTTAACTGTCTCATGAAAGGCCTTCCCAGAATCATTTCATAATTGCTTTGCCTTTCGAAGTGACATATTGCTAAAGTGTGTTCGAATTCCACTCCACACGTAGTGAAGACTACTCGCTCCAACAATCCTAAGGGTCTCTCCGTATATCCATCTACCATTTGTATTTTCATGCGTGTCGGTCTTAATGCTGGTTTTCCCCATTTCTCCCAAATTTCTTTGGTAGCAATACCTACTCCAGCTCCTGAATCTAATATGGCTTTGGTTGTATAACCCCTAAAGGTAATTGGAAGGCAGGTATTTCCTTCATCTCCCTCACTAAAGTCTCCTACCTTGTCCACTAGAATTCTCACCGTGTTAACTTCGTCTGCTATTTCTTTCTTTTCCTCTTTGACCTCCCATTGATCGATTAATTTTTCCTTCAAATGTGGTTTTACCTTCAACAGTTCTTCGAATGTTAGGGTACAAGGGATTTTTACCTCTCTAAGGCGTTGTATGATCTCAGATGTTTGGACTGATGGGTTCGTTTCTTGTTTTCTCATTGAGGGAATACGATACAATTCTGAATTGTGTTCGTACTCCCCTGTGTAATTGGGTAGTTCATTTCCATCTTCTTCTCCTTGGTTACTTGCATCCATCGGTAAAATTTCTTCTGAATTTAGTTCAGGTATTGAACCCTCTATTTCATCTCTTGCTTCTAGTTCTTCAAAGGGTGGTTCAATTCCTTCCACTTTCTTCCATTTGTCCTCTTGAACTCGTTCCCATAGATCTTTAGTCCATTCTCCTTCTACCTCGGGAACTATGGATCCTTCCTTTCTCTCATTACCCCGTTCGTCATTCTGTGTTCTACTTACTTCAGGCTTTTCATGAGTGTTTACACACTCTTGGAACTCTCCTTCAGAAATTCGGGTATTGGGTAAAGGCGATGCAGGTTTTTCTAAAGTCTGTTGTGCAACTTCTATTAATTTCTTGCAGATCTCTAGTCTTTCTTTTTCTAAGTCGCCTCTTGGATATTCTCTCTCGTGTTGTTCTATGGTAGGTCCTGCTCTTATTCGTGCCTTGTATGCCTGAATCCACATGGCTAATTCTTCAGGCATAGGATCTGCTAAAATTGATCCAACCTCTTCTTTCTGATACTTTTCATTTTTAATTTCCTCTTCCCTCTTTGGTTCTTCCTTTGGTTTTTGTTTGTTTTCCTCCTTTCCCTTCTTTTGTAATAACTTCTTTTCTTTTATCCTATCTCTTCGGTGCTTCCATCTCTAGGACCTTTTACTTGTCATACTTTTCTCCGGCTCTTCTGAGTCTTCAACTCTTTGAGGGGTGGGTGTGTTCACCTCCTTGTCACTTTGGTTGTTCTCCTCCGTTTTATTAGGGGTCTCTCTGGCTTTGGCTCTCGTTATTGCTTTCAATGGTACTGTGTACTCTTTATCACTCCCTGATGATTCAATTACTTCTATTACGTTGATTTGCACGTTAGATGTAACCTTGTTAGGATTCTTAGGGCAATCTCTAAATAGGTGTTCCTTACCACAATCACTACAGTAACCTTCCCAGACTCTTTGTGGTGGTGGTGGATTTGGCAATGTGCATTCTCTTATGTAGTGATCACCTCCACATCTGTAGCATGGTCGTCTGGGTACAGGCGGTCTGTTTATGGGTCGGGGTGGTATGGTTGCTCTAGGAGCTGTGTACATTAATGACACATAGTCCTGCTCATAACCGTATGAACTATCTGGTACTTCCATGCCATAGGCATATGGTTCATATAGCTGTCCATATTCCATCATTGAGCTTTCATAATTTGGGTATGTTCCTTGACTAGAGTCATAAAACGAATCATATGGTTCCTTACTAGTCAAAGGTGTAGCTGGGACTATAGCTCTCTCTAGGTTTTCTTCCGGTTGAGCAATCTTGACTGGGACAACGTTCTGAGGATGGGGCGGTTGTTGTCCTAGTACTGGCTGTGGTTGGGTGTATCCCTGATATGCATATGGTCGTGGCACTGATGCTTGCGGCTGATAAGTAGGATATCTAACGGCTTCACCTCCCTGATCTCTCTGAGGGTATCCATAAGGTCTCATGTATTGCTGTGCAGGTCTCGCTTGCCTATTGTAAGGACAATTTTCTGTGCTGTGATTTGTGTATTTTTGTTCTATACTGCAAAATTGTAGAGGTCCTGGGACAGTGGGTCTATTATAAGCATAAGCCGGTGGCGGGACTACACCCCTAGTACACAAGTGAGAAGGATGATCACCTCCGCAGTGCATACACCTTCTGAGCATGGGAACTCTCATTGGGGGGTTGTTCCTCTGTCCTTGAACGTTCAATTTTTTTGCTAACAAATCGGCTATTTCCTATACATGATTTTTAGGAATTGATGTGTTACTGGCCGAATCTTCACTTTTCGAGCTTCCTTGAGGTATTTTCAGGTCCTCTGCTAGGTTATCTTCTAAATCTATGCATTCCTTCATGCATTCTTGCAAAGTCTGAACCCTTTTTACATACACCAATGATCTTAAGGATCCGTTCAATAATCCCTCCAAAAACAATGACACCATTTTATTTTGTGTCGGCCTCTCTTCCACTGGGCATCTGTCTACGTATTGCTTGAATCTTCTGGCAGCCAATCTCACTGACTCGGTAGGGGCTTGTTTGAAGCTATGGATTAATGATGAAGAATTGTTTTTGATTCCTGATTTAGTAAATTCTTCAATCATTTCTTGGTATACCTGCTCCATGTTCTGAAAAGTATTAGGGTCCAATGGCTGAAACCATGCCAATGCTGTGTCTGACAGTGTAAGGACAAAGGACTCATATTGAATCAAAAAGTCTTCTACCTGTTCGGCTCTGATTACTTGTTTAAATTCAGCTATATGATTGTAAGGTTCACTAGAGCCATCATAGTGATTTCTCATGCATTTAGCAACTTGGATTGGCCTTAACCTTCTTCCTGCCTCGGGTGGTCTAGGCATTACTGGGAAAATTGGTCTTCCTCTGGGTATGCCTGGTCCTCTTACTACCGGAGGTCTGACTGGAGCATGAATTCCATGTCTGGGGTCAATAGTTGGTTGAGGTCGGTAGTTAGGGTTATTTGCAGGCATAGCAAACTGTACATGTGGTCTAACTGGTATTTGTGTTTGTTGTGTTTGTTGTGTTTGGCCCGACTGCTGGTATGAATCATTATGGGATGTTCCAAGTGGATGTCTTGAAGTAGTGGCTTGGTCCCTAGGGGGAAACACTGGGATATTCTGATACTTCAACTCAGCTCTTTCTGCTTCTGTTAAGGGCCAATATCTTCTCTGATTCTTGTCCAGATATGTGATGATGGTGGAGAAATCAGGATCTTGCAACTCATAGATGGTGACTGGGTTAGGAGCAGCTTCCCAAATAGAAGAATATGCTCTAAGGAGATGCTCCATCCCATTGATCAAATATACATCCATTAAGATGTCATCTTGGGGAATCAGATCTCCTCTCCATATTCTTGCAACTGTAGACCTTCCTCTAGGTGTAGTTACTTGCTCCTCATTCCCTCCTCTATTTAAGTTTGAAGCATTATGTTCTTCACCCATTCCATTCATGTTTTCTGGGTGTTCTGTGACAACATATTGAATGTCCCGTTTGTCCATGTAAAATCCTCCTAAATACTTGACTGCTGGTCTAGGCACTATGTAAGCTTCTGATGCTTTCTTTAACCTGGCCACTGATCTGTTTAGACCATCCAAATAAATAGGGATCTCATTTTGGTTGGTGTTCACATACTCCAAAGATGTCCGGTATTCTCCCTCAATGATTGACATCATGCCAATCATGGGTACTGTGTTCTGCATGTCCTCTGAAGCCATGGGAATTTCTTCCTCTGACTCACTGGAGGTCTCTGAGTAATGTGAACGGTTACTTGGCTCTGCTACACTACCTACAGAAGAGATTACACTTCTTCGGCTTCCTAGGGTTCTTCCGGATCTCAGGTTCATCCACTTCTAAACTCTGATTAGTCTTTGCTACCCTTGGGCCTTTGGAACTCTTAACTATGAGTCCAAAAATTTCCAGAAGACTTTGGCTGAGAAAAAAAATGACTTGAAGAAGAATTTTTTTTTTTTCCGACCATGATACTTGTCTTCCAATCTCCACGATACACGATCTCTGTGTTCAGACGATACCCGATACCTGACAAATATCGCGATATCTTACAAACGATACCGATCGCTCGAGTGAAACGATACCGATATTTGCAAGAAAACGATATACGATCTCTGAGAAGCGATACGCGATACGTGACCCAAACGATACTTCGTACAGACGATACTTAACTGCAACGATACTCGATACTTGAGATCCGCGATACACGATCTCTGAATTGAAACGATCGACGATAAACGATACTTGGTGAGTATCGCGATCTCTGAGACGCGATACACGATACTTGACCCAAACGATACTTCACCAACGATCGCCGATACTTGATCAAAACGATACTTCAGAGAAACGATACTTGGCACACACGATACACGATACTTGGACTAGCAAGCGATACACGATACTTGGACTAGCAAGCGATACACGATACTTCGGCTCAGACGATACTTGATCTCTCGCAAACGATCGCTAGGAAAACGATACACGATACTGGCTAGGTATCGCGATCATCGACCAAACGATACTTCTCAAGTATCGCGACCGGCACGAAATGATACACGATCAACGATACACGATAGACGATCGCTGGCGAAACGATCTCTGACCAAGTATCGCGATCGGTATGAAACGATACACGATCGATGGGAAATATCGCGATACTCGACCACAGGAGCAAAACGATACTTGATAAGTATCGCGATACTCAACCGCGGGAGCAAAACGATACTTGACCCTTAGACAAATTTTGAAAGATGTTTTTGAAGTTTTGTTTTGGTGCCCTTGTTCTCCTAGCTCCTCTCTCCTCTCCTCACTCTCTGTATCAAACAAAACACCTCTTTTACCCCCTGAAAATCTCAGACGATACCTGACGCAGATCGTTTTTTCCTGCTTAACTTGATTTGCAGAGAATTTTTGATCAAAAAGGTGGATTAGCTCACCTTGGTAGTTGATCCCACTGCTTTCTCACTACCCCTTGCTCTATGCAACCCCAGATTGCTCAATTCCTTGTCAGCGATCTCTGCCACAGCACTCACGATACTCGATAGTCTCTCTCACGATACTTGCACAGAACACAAGTAACTTGCAAATGAATTTTTTTGGCTTTTATAGTTGGGATTTTCTTGCTTACAAAAAGGAAACTTTTCTGAACAAAACTAAACTCTACCCTAATGACTTGGTCTACTCTCTAACTACTCCTACTCTACTTCTTCCACTCACTTCCCTAAACTAACAACTCACTACACACACTCCAAGAATGAGAAGTAGCAAGTGCGGCTGAAAATGACTTACCAAAGAAGAGAAAATTTCCACTCCTCCACTTACTTCAATGCAAAAAAGCTACTTACCATCACACGAATACCTCGGTTTGATTCGTCACTCCCCGGCAACGGCGCCAAAAAGTGTGTTGACCTAAGCATCAACTTAGGGACTTGCGGAGAAAGAGACTATACCTCAATCCCCTCACAAGTGCATATAGTGGGGATACACGCTTTTAATTATCAATCCGAAGAGTATACAAACCTAGCCGAGTGTATGAGGACATGCAATCATGTAATGATCAATGCAAATGAACTACTCAAAGAGTGTAAATAAGGCAAAGACTTATCCAAACAAGCTCCAACTGTCGGTCCAGGCGAAACGATACTTGGTGCAGCAGCCGTCAGTATTTTGGACTTTTCTCCCAGCTCCGAACTCCAAATATAGCGAATAGCATATGCGTTTCGAAGCTCTCAAGAAGACGCATCCAATGGCAGTGGTTTCACGCAATTCTGACGCTCCTACTTCAAGTTATGGTCAAAATACTGAGTCGCGGGAATACTTTCCTACACTTCAGCACTTCCTACACGTCGCACACACCTTACCTACAGCAAACAATAGCTCTCATGGATAGAAAACACTCACAAGCACTCTTTCCAAGCAATACACATGCATACAAGCTCACGAAGAAGAAGATATGGAGTGAAGAAGACACAAATTCGAATTTCTGTGCTCTCTATTCTCACAATGGCAAAAAGTTCTTTACAAAGAGTCACATTTGACTTATATACTTGTGCCCTAAAAATGGTCCTTTCACACAAGAGACCGGCACTTTATTCACTAAAAGACTAATTTCTCTACTAATTTACATGGGTAAGCTTCTAATCTTCTGTGGGGATGCATCTAGAGGACTCCTCTAGTGCCTTTGCAACGGAAAATATATTACAAGAATGATTATGATACAAAAATATGATGTCCAAATCGGAAAAATTTTGGGGCCCGTCTTTTTTCTGCTTTGTACTTCTTTAGCTCTGCAACAGGGTGGCAAAGGGGGTGAAGGAGGTGCACTTGATGTATGGGTTTCCTCAGTATCATGAACGGTGTGTGCAGTACCCGTGGTTGTGGATGTTCCTTGTGGTTCTGATACTAATACATTCATCTGTTTTCTTGATCGAGGGGGGCGTCTGCCATATCTTCGCTCCGTTCTTCGTGATTATGCAAGGGCGGTATGCACCATCTCAGGTACTCGTGAAGCATCAGATATCATATCAAGTGTGGTGCGGTATTGCTCGTCTACACCTTCCTCCTCAAGGATTTGGTTCATGAGAGCTTTTCTTGCTGCGAGGGACAGTCTATGTTGCTCTTGAACCCTGTTGATGGTATCATAGAGCTTTTTCAATTCCTTCGTATAAGCCGGGGCACCCTGAAGTACTTGCAGAGCTTCCTGATCATAGTCCTTCTCTTCTTACTCGGATTGTCCACCATGTTCTTCCTCCTGTTCTTCTTCTTCTTCACCCTCCACATCGACGACCTCTGGTTGTCTGGGATGGGGTTGGTCTGTAGTAGTTTGTTGTCCACTAGCTTGCTCTGCCTCGACTTCCACGTTAACAACTACGATTATTCTGGCTACCTCCTCATTAGTTAGGTCTTCTAATGTGAATCCGTGAGGAAACTCTAGGTCGGTTGGTACAGGTGGGAACACCAGATTCGGTCCATCAGTGTTGTGTCTTGGTAATCTGATAGTGAAGGGTTGTACCCGCCTTGGAAGTCGTGGAGTTGTCTCTGGTGTCAATGTCGCACCGCGGGGTTGTGCACAGGGCATTTGAACTGCGCCTCTCATTTTCTTAGATGGCGGTCCTGCGGTTGATAGTCTTTGTTGGAATTCCTGTACCCTGGTCCAAATTAATGCCCTCTGCACTGGCACATCATAAGCCAAACATCTATACACAATCCGGGTGAGAGCACAACATCCATATAGTACAGACTTTTGTTTTTTATACCACCTTTGATGAGCCAAGTGGATTTGCTCGATAATCCAGTGGGGCATATTGATTGTCAAATCGAAGGCATCGGCCAAGTATAGACTAAACCATATCTTCTTAGGTGGCATTGTGAACCTCCCTTGAGCGGGAAATGCAAAATGTTGCATGACCATTCGCAAGTGAATGGCAATTGTAGGTGTCATTGCCACCATGTCCTTTAATTTTGTCAGATTCCTGTTCTTCATATTGTCGGGGACCATAGTCTCTTTCTCCGTAGGAATGTGCATACCTTTCATGTCTAGAGCTTCCCTCACCAGATTGATAGTCAACCTGAAGCGCTTCAACTCATTGCCCCTTGTGAGAGATGGGAGGACAAAGGTGTTGTATCCCTTTTTGTCTTTGCTCGGAGTGAGGGTGCTAATCAAATATGAGCATCTCAGAAAGTCGGGCTTTGACAATTGGAATTTGAAGTAATCGTAGAGTCCGGCCTTCTTCCATATAGGTTTCAGTCCATTATTCTGCAGTCTCTCAAATTCCCTGGTGAAGAAGTGATACCTGACCCAGCGCCCGTTGAATTCTATCTCGGCCTCCCACATGTAAGTGCCTTCACCCAAAGATCCTACCACATCACTGAACTTATGTGAGTTTTTGCTGACCGGCATTGTGTGCCCCTGTGGAGGATTCTGAATCGGTATGGCTTTGTAATGCCCTCAATGCCACTGGGCGTTCCTTCAATTCCTCCTCAACGGGAAGACTTTCAATGTCCACGACTTGGGGGCTGGTGCCTGCCTCGGAGCTAGTTCCTGCCATATCTGCCATGTTACTTCTTGCCTCCTGACTCTGTGAGAATATAGAAATAGGTGTTAACATTGTAAAGGACATTTTTGTCCCCATTACAACATTAACATGAGGTTTGGGAGAGATTAGTAGGCTATTAAGTGCTCGGTGTTTGTGCATGTAGTTAGGAACGGGTAGACCTAGAAGCTAAGTGGAATGATGTAGTGGGAGAGTGATGTAGTTAGTAGGTGGGCATGGATTTACAACTGGGGTCTGGGGGTTTATCACAAGTTTGAGGTTGCCAAATGCAGTGGATGGGCTTTGATCTTGATTTTGTGTAGACTCTGAAGCGTTTGATAGGGGTATCTACTTGAAAATGAGGCTTTTTAGGGACCCATTTACAAGTGATTCTACTTGTGCTCATGGAAGAATATGTGCCCGTGCATGATGTATAAGCATGGCATCTGATGTTCAAGTGAGTGAAACATGTTGTACCGGGTGTGGCCTCGGTGTAGCTATTTGAGCCCGCAAGCAAGCCTTAGGCACCCAGATTTGTCGTGATTGTGGGCTGGCCTTCATTGACCTCTTGAGTACCCAAATAGACTTCACTTTCGCAGAAGAATTTATGAAAGACTTCTTATTAGTGTCGTGTTGTTGATTACTAATAAGAGGTTTTGGCCGTGAGGTTGGCATGGTCGCAACAGGGTGTTCGCCTTTCCGCACCCACACTTGTTTCAACAGCTGAGATATTTTGCTTTGCACGTGTTTTTGGCCTCCAGTATAGGTGGTACTCTGCTCCTTCTGTATTTGATCTGCCTTTGGTTGCTGCATCCCTCTGGCCTTTGGAACAGAAGGGAGTGCCGTCTTATCCTTGACTCCGTTGTTGAGACAATCCTCTTTTTGCATCATACAGTTTTGGACAAGAATAGCATTGTCAACTTCATGTGTGCCCCTGGAAGGACTAGGAGTTCGTGCCTTACTTAGTGCCTTGAGTGCCTCATTTTCCAATTCAACGGTAATTCGACTATGATTTACCCATACCTGAACAAGTCCACTCCTTAGGTTTAGGTTGACTGCATGATCATAGATCCAGTTCTGACCCAAGACAAGAGGCTCAGTGAGGTCCTCATCTTGACACACTAGTACTTTGACTGTCATTGCTTCGTCTTGAATATAGAGGGGAAGTTCAACCTCGCCCATGCAAGGGGTTTCCACACCTCCCAATCCTATGAGATATGCTTCTATAGGATTGATAGTTAATTTCAAGTTTTGACTGTAAGAAAATTTAACAGCACTAGTGGCTGCACCTGAGTCAATCAAGGCTCTTACAGTCCTTGCACCCTTTCCTTGTCCTATCTCTAAGGTTATAAAAGGACGTCGATCAATTATCCTATGAGAGGTAACACCTAAAACTTCACACATAGCCACATGATATCCTTGATCTGCATATGCATCTGTCCTAGGTTGCTCTCTACCCTGTCTTCTCGACTTCATTCTCCAGATGCGTTCCAATGCTTCTGCTTGAGCTTCTTCGTGAATTCGTTTTTCTTCTTCTTTGCGTTTCTTAGCAGTGTTGAGTCGACTTAGCATCTCTTCCGTCAGAGATTCCTGATATAACTTGACTCTGCATCCGCTTATGTAGCTCGGGAGAATATCGCCTTCTAATGTGGCTAGTTGCACTGCTCCACTTGTTGAGATTCTATTAATGATCATGGGTCCATAGCCTCTCTTCTCTAGTTTCCTCGCATGTTGTTTCAAAGTATATACTAGTACTAGGTCGCCTGCCTTCAAACCTTTATCCTTAACGTGGGCATCAAAGTATGCCTTTTGACGTTTCTTAGCTGCATATATCCCTACAGCCGCCCTCAATCTTGTTTCTCCTAATCGTTCAAGGTCAAAAAGTCTAGAGGAGAGTTCATGACCCTTCCATTCATGCTCTTGTGCCACTTTCAATGTAGGTATTAAGAATTCCAACGGTAGCACTGCATTTTGGCCAAATACCATCTGAAAGGGGGTGGCTTGGAGTACCATTTTGTAGGCGACTCGGTATGCCCAAACAGCGTGGTGTAGCTATTTGTCCCAATCAGAGCGTTTATTGTTCACTAATTTCGTCAGTACATTGCATAGGATCTTATTGGTGCTCTCAGCCTGGCCATTAGCTTGAGGGTGATAGGGGGCAGACTTCTTATGTACTACCAAGAATTCTTGGAGCAGATTTTCAATAACTTCATTCAAGAAGTGAGTGCCTCTGTCACTAACTAGCTCTATAGGTAACCCGTATCTGGTGAAAACATTCTCAAATAAAAACTTAGCTGATGTTTGAGCATCGTTCTTCGTTGTGGCTTTTACCTCTACCCATTTGGTTAGATAATCCATGTCCACAATGATATATTCAGCATGAGAACCCTTAGCTGGGGGATTAATAGGACCTACAAAGTCTATTCCCCACTTAGAGAATGCTCGTCCACCCATCATAGGTTTCAGTGGCATTTCATCTTTGCGTATAGGATACTGAGTTCGCTGACAGACATCACACCTCTTCACATAGGTATATGCATCCATGTGAAGGTCGGCCACCACAAGCCTGCAAATAGAATCGCTTTGATCACTCAATCTGCTCCAAAATGCCCTCCTACTACACTTTGGTGAGCAGTTTCCAAGATCTTGAGATATTCACTCTCGTGGACACATAATCTTAGGTAACCATCTTTACCACGCTTGTATAGGTTATCACCAATGAGCGAGTAATCTAGGGCTTCTTGTTCCAAACTTCTTTGTCTGGCTAGTGTCATATCTTGAGGGAATGTTTTCGTCCTTAGGAAGGATACTAGTGGTTCACTCCAATCTAGCACTATGGACACTTGATAAAGAGTGGCATGTTCCACAGGTGGTTTAGTGCAGCAGATTGGACATTCCTTGCACAATCTTTGGACATCAGCTTCCTTGCACAATCTTTGGACATCAGCACTCCGAGTCTCCTTAGTGTCTGTAGAGTTCGTTGCTTTGAGTAGTGTTGCTCTAATGCACCTACATGTGCTAATTGCAACCACTTAGCGTACTCGTCCTCTTCCACAACATGCCAATACTCCTTGCTCCGTATGTTTGTACATACTCCCTGCCAAGATATGATATTTTTGAGCTCTTACTATCTCTCTATCTTCTGTGTGCATTACCGGGTGATTAGGACTGTATGTCAATACTGTCACTAATGGCTTAGCCCACTGAGGTACAACTTCCAAATTAAACAAGTAAGCATCAGGTAAGTCATCTCATACTCCTTGTGGGGCCTCTCCAGATGTGAGCCTAGAGAGATGATCTGCTCTCAAGTGATTCTTCCCTTTCCTTACCACAACCTCGAAATCATATTCCATTAGCAAGAGAAACCATCTTACTAATCTTCCTGTATTGCATGGCTTGTTTACGAGATATAGTAGTGCCTGATGGTCAGTAAAAAAGTTAAACTTATTTGCAAGCAAATAATGTCTAAACTTTTTAACTGCATATACCATGCCTAATCCTTCTCTCTCCGTAGTGGTATAATTTCGTTCAGCTGCATTCAATTGTCTACTAGCATAGGCAATTGGAAGATCCATATTACCTTCACCGGTAGGCTGCGCTGTCGTAGAGATATTCATCTCTACTTTCATGTCTTGACCAAACACTCTCCAATCAACCGAATGATTCATCATCTCAACATATCAATGAAGCTTGTTAAGCTGAAGCGGTAGAGTGATGCATATGTCAAAGGCAGTCATACCAATGATCAAGAGACATTCGGATGTAGGTCATTGAAGCTCAACGGGAAATCGTTTAAAGGTGCTCTTCAGAAGAATTGAAATAGCAAACAAATGACAAAGCTACGCAACTTACCGATGAACGCAGAGCCTCTTATTCAGAATATAGATTGAATTGCGTGCCTTTCTGAAGTCATCATATCAGAGTGTGAAGAATACATGCTAGCACTCTAGCATACAATAACTTACCTTATGGTCGCTATGTATGGAGCATATTTATTCCAATTTCCTTGCACGATCGAGGGAGATTCAGAAGAAAAAAAAAGAGGCATGCTGAGTCGTACATGAAAAAGGATGGCAACAGATCAAAAGAAGAAAAAAGAGAGGCATGCTGAGTCGTACATGAAAAAGGATGGCAACAGATCAAAAGAAGAAAAAAGAAAGGCAGAACGTGAGTGGCTGGCTGGTTTTCAACGACGGGAGATGATTTGCGGATCTATCTATTAGGCGGACAAGATAGCAAAGAGGGAGGCGATATAATCTGACAATGCGCAGGTAGTAGGGGCTTCTTACTGCACATTGAGGAAGTTCGGAGGAAGGTCTCTCTCGAAATTAGAAAGGAGAAATAAGTTCTGTAATATTAGTACGTCATGGCAACCGTGTTGGAGAGAGAATGGTAGAAGAATCCCATCCGATTATTGATCAGAACAGACTTTGAAGTAAATTGGAGAATCTGGCGCTGCAAGTACGTGGAAGCTTCAGAAGGAGGATAATGCTCGAAGAATCCATCTGCTCTTACGGAAGATGAGATTAACCGATATCTATCTGCATGCGCATAGTATTATCGACAGATTTGGAGGCCGATTACATGCGATTACTTCTGGTTATTATCTGATATGATCTGCGAAAGGGTCAAACTTTGTGATATCTGAGATGGGGGCAATGTTAGGAGCAAAGGATATTAACAAGCGACGACAATTTCTGAGGGTTCCCGATCATGGCATCGCCCTTATTCCTTCAACAGTACCCTGAGATTCTACATCTGTCACCTGACTCTCACAGCGCCAACGTTGATGCATCCAGAATCGGAGTCGAAAAGTGCTAATAGCGCTAAAGACTAAGTCTGCTTCGATAAATGCTTTGATTATCTCACACACAATTCAATCATCTGACAGCGACTAACAGAGTTTTACCTTTGACAATGATTCGATCTCTGCTAGCGTCCGGTTCCTCAGACTTTTGCGACAACTCCCTGTCTTATTTAGTGCTTCATGGTTGTATACACTAATCAAAGGAGGATTGTCAGAGGACAAATTCACCGACACTGTAGGTGAAGCTTGGCGAGCAATTATAGGAAGTGAATATCTGACTTGGGCATGATCTGAAGAGTGAAAACGCATGATCTAAAGAGGAAAACACATGATCTATCTGAGAAGGAAGGAACGCAGTTGAGAAAACAGGTAGTTCCACATGTGAAGGGGGGCCTCATGAAGATCTGAAGAGGGCGCGCACGTTCGGAATGGCAAGTTTTCTTACACTGTGCAGCTGAATCAACTGGGAGAAGTTAGAAGTCCAGAGCGCTGAGGAGGGGCCAATCTTTGTGTTCATTGAGGAAGACACGCAGCGCATACTATGAGAGGAGCGAGGCTATTATGTGGATTGTTTGAATCAACGTCATAGAGGAAGCGTTAAAGAAATTATGGAGAATAATATACAGCGCTGTCAGAATTTATCCCCTTGACGCTCTGTTCTGACTGACAACCTTCTCTACGTGTATGCTGCTGAAAGGTATGCTGATGAGGAAGTGCGCTCGTCTATTATAGCTTTGCATAGACCCGCCTGGAAGAATTGCAAATATATGTTTTAAAGTATTGTTTTAGATTACGTATTGCTTACAATTGCATATATGAATAGATGATGTGCATAGTCTTTGAAAAAGACATTTTCCAGATATACAAGATATACAGATGCAAAATTTTATGTTTCAAATTCCATATAGTACCCACTGTTTTTTTCGCAACAGTCCAATCCTTTGAGTTAGAGGTAAAGAGCACTTGAATCTGTGGATGTTGGTGGTTGTACCTGTTTGAGAAGATTTTCTATTCATCACTATCATCAATTGAGGGAGACGGGTATCAGTGGCTGGTATCCGTTGACGAAATTAGAACAAATGTTCCTTATGTGCTGAACATGACAGTGTTGATCTCTTTTATCATCCGACATCAATCCTAGAGTTCTTTTGTGGGCATTTCTGAAACCATTCATTTGATAGTTGCATACACGCGCAGGAGAATATGACAGTTGCGCCGATGCTCAGAACTTGACAAAAACTGATTATAGAAGAAGACTAATAATCTTCTGTCTTGGCATCAGTTTGACATCTCAGACTTGATGTTTTGCTTAGATCGCACTTTGACATATAAAGATGACTATCATTGAATCACCTAATGCTACCCAGGATGTATGACCCCTATTTGTTTAATAAATCCTGTATGGTGCACGTGCGTTGTCTTTTGAATACTGTTGAAGAAAACCCACCATTGGATTTTCATTAGTTACTTTGAATGTATTTACCATATCATGCATGAACTTATGTCAAGTTTACTTGTCCATGAAGTACACATGAATGAATTGATAATACAAAATGAAGGATTCCCAAGGATGAAGCGATTACTTTTTACTTCTTAGTGACGAAACCTTTATGATTTGATCTACTCACTCCTTTGTGCATCTCTATCATCTTTGTTCAATTTAGCTTCACTTGAATCTCATCAATCATTCCGTGTGTGCTAATAAGTGGAACGCTAGTAGTTGATTATATTGATTAGATTTTCTTAGCTTCACTATATGTCGTTTTAAAAACAATTAAAGATTATTCACAAATTCCTTGACTTCAGAATATCTTTCGAATGTTTAAAGACTTTTTGATGAATGTTATTGAAACAAATATGATACATTGATTTGCGATTGAACGACTAATAAGTTCTTTGAGTGACTGCTATTACCTGAGTTTGCTCCAAGTACCCTGCGTGCGCCGTATTTTTGGCGGTCGACTTGATCCACCGACTGTGCAATTCACTCCGACATTTGGTGAACCCGACGTGAACAAACGGCCTTGCAGCTCAGGTACCTGTTTCTGGGCTTTCTTCTCAAATGAATGCCAAGTAATGTATGTTTGATGTATGTATAAACTCATAGCTTGTTTTTCGTTTATGTGGTGCTTCTTTGATATTCAAGTGTGAGTTATGGGCAAAAAGCAACGTACAAATATGAAAAATATACATCAATGTAAAGAACCTTTTGAAATTAATTTACAAGAGCATCATTCAACGAGTATTGTTATTGATGAAGTATATGTGAACGCATTGATAGATCAACATTTGAGAAAATGGGAAGAGAAATTCATAGAAAGGGAAAACAAGGCCAATGAAACTCTACAAAAGAAATTTAGAGTGATTTTGACTTTAAATGATACGATCAATGCTATGGTAGAGAGTCTACCAGTATTATCAAATAGTCTTAGAATTTGGAAAGAGGAAATGAATGCTGAGATTCAAGAAATGAACCAGAAGTATGAAATATTATCTAAACAAATGCAAGGATTGAAACTTAATCAAGAACATGAAGTAAGAGTCCATAATTTGTCTACATATATGACTGATCAAACACCTTCATGTGATCTTACAAAACCTATTCCTAGGATAATACCAAAACAATCAAATAAGATGCGAAAACGCATGATTCGATGTTTTTGGTGTGACCAAATTGGTCATACCTATGATAATTGTATTGCCTTTGAACATGCATGCAAACATCAAATAGTTTGTCAACTTGGGAAGAAAATATGTGATGTCCATACTCATGTTCCTTTACGCTTAAACTTAGGACGAGGGGGAATGAAAAAACGTTTTGAACAAACAAAATCAAAACCAAGAAAACTAAGAATGACACAAACATATCAATGGCGACCAAAGAAACATACAGATGATAAAATTGTTAATCAAGAAATTAAGAAATCAATGAATAATCAAGAGAGAACAGTTGTTGAATCAAAATCTTGGGAAAACAAAAAACTTGAGAGAAATGAACATAAAAATATAGATACGAATGAGCAAAAAGATGAGCAAGTAATATTAATGACGAAGAAAGATGATAACTATTATATCACATGTGATCTACAGCTTTTAGAGAATGATACATTATTTGATCAAGATAAAGTGAATAAATGGAAAAGTAAATTGGGGTACGAGATTAAGAATCAAGAAAATAGTCAAAGAAAACCTAAAGAACTTGTTAAAGAGAAGAGTATAAACAAAGAACAAAAGAAGATGATTGATGAAATTATTAAACAAATTGAAAAAAATATGCAAAGGTCACCAATACCTTATAAATCCGGGAGTTTAGTAAGTGTTCTCCCTAAAAATTAAAAACATACTTGAGCCGGGAGTTGTATCTCTCCCTCATCAAAAGATACAAGCATGGGAGTTTCAACCTACTTCCTCAACAAAAAGGTATTTATACGGGAGTTGTATCTCTCCCTCATCAAAAGATACAAGCATGGGAGTTTCAACCTACTTCCTCAACAAAAAGGTATTTATATGGGAGTTGTATCTCTCCCTCATCAAAAGATAATTATGTATGGGAGTTATAACCTACTTCCTTATCAAAAAGGTATTTATATCGGAATTGTTTATAAAATTTAAAATTATGAATTTCATTAATGAATCAAATAAGGCTTTTCTAATCAATGTTTTGAGTGATTTATTGCAGATCAAGCAAGAAAGGATGAATTGATGGAAGCTCCAAAATATGACTTAATATTACTTCGGGTTTTTATAGATGGATTATCTAAAAGTTTTGAATTGATATACTTGGTTTAAATATGCTAATACTTATGTTTTTCACGAGTTTGTTTTCAAGATATTTTTCAGGTTCAAGATGAAGAATGGGAATTTATGGACAACCAAGATTTTCTTCAAGAGTAGAATATGAAAACCTTTTACTTCCAGTTTTGCACCATTTTGTTTAAGTTTGCATTTAAAGTATGCATCATATTATGTACAAACACATGTTGAGTTTTCCCTTAGATGCACGTCCATTTGCACCTATCTTGATTGTAAAATGTATGATGAAATCTGCGAGCAAAGTCGAACTATAGGAGATAGTAACTTCTTCATCAAAAGCTCTTATCCTTATGCACCATAATTTTGAAAATGCACTAAAAGTATGCATAGTAGGGTCACACTACAAGACCATGCATTGAGACACAATTTGAAAAAACCCTTGCACATAAGAGTGAGTGTAAGGATTTTTGTAAGGCCACATTGCTATGTATGTGCGTGAGTGCACAAGCCTCACCATCAGAAGCCATTTTCTTTATTGATTGCACCATTAATTTTATACATGCATTTTCAAAGTGTGCATATAAATAGGGCTAATTACGCAGCCGTGCATAAGGCACTTTGACTTTAAAACCCATGCACATATTCTGCTATGGAATTGATTTTACTATGAAGAAGAAAACAGGTTTATTCTCAGGTTATTTGGCGCATCCGGAGGATGCACAGGTTTGGTGGGGGTGAATGTCGTAGAGATATTCATCTCTACTTTCATGTCTTGACCAAACACTCTCCAATCAACCGAATGATTCATCATCTCAACATATCAATGAAGCTTGTTAAGCTGAAGCGGTAGAGTGATGCATATGTCAAAGGCAGTCATACCAATGATCAAGAGACATTCGGATGTAGGTCATTGAAGCTCAACGGGAAATCGTTTAAAGGTGCTCTTCAGAAGAATTGAAATAGCAAACAAATGACAAAGCTATGCAACTTACCGATGAACGCAGAGCCTCTTATTCAGAATATAGATTGAATTGCGTGCCTTTCTGAAGTCATCATATCAGAGTGTGAAGAATACATGCTAGCACTCTAGCATACAATAACTTACCTTATGGTCGCTATGTATGGAGCATATTTATTCCAATTTCCTTGCACGATCGAGGGAGATTCAGAAGAAAAAAAAAGAGGCATGCTGAGTCGTACATGAAAAAGGATGGCAACAGATCAAAAGAAGAAAAAAGAGAGGCATGCTGAGTCGTACATGAAAAAGGATGGCAACAGATCAAAAGAAGAAAAAAGAAAGGCAGAACGTGAGTGGCTGGCTGGTTTTCAACGACGGGAGATGATTTGCGGATCTATCTATTAGGCGGACAAGATAGCAAAGAGGGAGGCGATATAATCTGACAATGCGCAGGTAGTAGGGGCTTCTTACTGCACATTGAGGAAGTTCGGAGGAAGGTCTCTCTCGAAATTAGAAAGGAGAAATAAGTTCTGTAATATTAGTACGTCATGGCAACCGTGTTGGAGAGAGAATGGTAGAAGAATCCCATCCGATTATTGATCAGAACAGACTTTGAAGTAAATTGGAGAATCTGGCGCTGCAAGTACGTGGAAGCTTCAGAAGGAGGATAATGCTCGAAGAATCCATCTGCTCTTACGGAAGATGAGATTAACCGATATCTATCTGCATGCGCATAGTATTATCGACAGATTTGGAGGCCGATTACATGCGATTACTTCTGGTTATTATCTGATATGATCTGCGAAAGGGTCAAACTTTGTGATATCTGAGATGGGGGCAATGTTAGGAGCAAAGGATATTAACAAGCGACGACAATTTCTGAGGGTTCCCGATCATGGCATCGCCCTTATTCCTTCAACAGTACCCTGAGATTCTACATCTGTCACCTGACTCTCACAGCGCCAACGTTGATGCATCCAGAATCGGAGTCGAAAAGTGCTAATAGCGCTAAAGACTAAGTCTGCTTCGATAAATGCTTTGATTATCTCACACACAATTCAATCATCTGACAGCGACTAACAGAGTTTTACCTTTGACAATGATTCGATCTCTGCTAGCGTCCGGTTCCTCAGACTTTTGCGACAACTCCCTGTCTTATTTAGTGCTTCATGGTTGTATACACTAATCAAAGGAGGATTGTCAGAGGACAAATTCACCGACACTGTAGGTGAAGCTTGGCGAGCAATTATAGGAAGTGAATATCTGACTTGGGCATGATCTGAAGAGTGAAAACGCATGATCTAAAGAGGAAAACACATGATCTATCTGAGAAGGAAGGAACGCAGTTGAGAAAACAGGTAGTTCCACATGTGAAGGGGGGCCTCATGAAGATCTGAAGAGGGCGCGCACGTTCGGAATGGCAAGTTTTCTTACACTGTGCAGCTGAATCAACTGGGAGAAGTTAGAAGTCCAGAGCGCTGAGGAGGGGCCAATCTTTGTGTTCATTGAGGAAGACACGCAGCGCATACTATGAGAGGAGCGAGGCTATTATGTGGATTGTTTGAATCAACGTCATAGAGGAAGCGTTAAAGAAATTATGGAGAATAATATACAGCGCTGTCAGAATTTATCCCCTTGACGCTCTGTTCTGACTGACAACCTTCTCTACGTGTATGCTGCTGAAAGGTATGCTGATGAGGAAGTGCGCTCGTCTATTATAGCTTTGCATAGACCCGCCTGGAAGAATTGCAAATATATGTTTTAAAGTATTGTTTTAGATTACGTATTGCTTACAATTGCATATATGAATAGATGATGTGCATAGTCTTTGAAAAAGACATTTTCCAGATATACAAGATATACAGATGCAAAATTTTATGTTTCAAATTCCATATAGTACCCACTGTTTTTTTCGCAACAGTCCAATCCTTTGAGTTAGAGGTAAAGAGCACTTGAATCTGTGGATGTTGGTGGTTGTACCTGTTTGAGAAGATTTTCTATTCATCACTATCATCAATTGAGGGAGACGGGTATCAGTGGCTGGTATCCGTTGACGAAATTAGAACAAATGTTCCTTATGTGCTGAACATGACAGTGTTGATCTCTTTTATCATCCGACATCAATCCTAGAGTTCTTTTGTGGGCATTTCTGAAACCATTCATTTGATAGTTGCATACACGCGCAGGAGAATATGACAGTTGCGCCGATGCTCAGAACTTGACAAAAACTGATTATAGAAGAAGACTAATAATCTTCTGTCTTGGCATCAGTTTGACATCTCAGACTTGATGTTTTGCTTAGATCGCACTTTGACATATAAAGATGACTATCATTGAATCACCTAATGCTACCCAGGATGTATGACCCCTATTTGTTTAATAAATCCTGTATGGTGCACGTGCGTTGTCTTTTGAATACTGTTGAAGAAAACCCACCATTGGATTTTCATTAGTTACTTTGAATGTATTTACCATATCATGCATGAACTTATGTCAAGTTTACTTGTCCATGAAGTACACATGAATGAATTGATAATACAAAATGAAGGATTCCCAAGGATGAAGCGATTACTTTTTACTTCTTAGTGACGAAACCTTTATGATTTGATCTACTCACTCCTTTGTGCATCTCTATCATCTTTGTTCAATTTAGCTTCACTTGAATCTCATCAATCATTCCGTGTGTGCTAATAAGTGGAACGCTAGTAGTTGATTATATTGATTAGATTTTCTTAGCTTCACTATATGTCGTTTTAAAAACAATTAAAGATTATTCACAAATTCCTTGACTTCAGAATATCTTTCGAATGTTTAAAGACTTTTTGATGAATGTTATTGAAACAAATATGATACATTGATTTGCGATTGAACGACTAATAAGTTCTTTGAGTGACTGCTATTACCTGAGTTTGCTCCAAGTACCCTGCGTGCGCCGTATTTTTGGCGGTCGACTTGATCCACCGACTGTGCAATTCACTCCGACAGCGCGAGTACACACCCAATAGCATAATTGGATGCATCAACATGAACATGGAAAGGCTTATTCCAATCTAGTGTGGTCAAGATCGGTGCTGAACATAATCGCCGTTTAAGCTCATTGAAAGAATTCTCACATTCATTAGTCCACTCAAAGTTAGTCAAAAGTCCATACAGAGGCTTTGCTATGATGGCATACATGTGTATAAACCGTCGGTAATAACCACAATGCCCCATGAAAGCTTGTACTTCCTTGACATTCTTTGGCCTAGGTAACTCGGCTATGGCTCTCACTTTCTCTTCATCAGTGGATATGCCATTCTTTGACACTATGTGTCCTAGAATCTTGCCTTGCCTGACCATAAAAATGCACTTTTTTGGGTTCAGGCAGACTTGATATTCTCTACATTTGTCAAAGATTCGTTTGAGTTCAGGAATATGGGTTTGCCTAATGTTGGAATGAGCACAAAGATCATCAACATCGACTTCTAAGTTCTTCCTCAGGAACTCTTTAAATACATGGCACATTAGTCTCTAGAAGGTAGCGGGTGCATTGGTAAGCCCAAATGGCATTACTCTAAAGGCAAAAATGCCCCATTTAGTGGCAAAAGCCGTCTTATGCTGATCTTTTGGAGCTATGGCTACTTGATTGTAGCCCAAAAATCCATCAAGGAAGCTGTACACTTCCTTGCCTGCTACTCTTTCTAAGAGATGTTCTGTGATAGGAAGTGGATAGTTATCTCGAATTGTGGCTGCATTGACCTTCTTCAAGTTAATGCATACACGCAGCTTTTCATTTTTCTTGGGCACCACTACGATGGGGGATACCCACTCAGTATGCTCAATTTCATAGATAAATCCAGCTTCAACCAAGCGATCTATCTCTTCCTTGATCTTGGCTGCATAGTTATCATTGTATGTGTATGGCTTTTGCTTGGAGGGTTTGGCATCTGAGGTCATGGGGATAGTGTGTGAGCATATGTTTGGATCAACACCCTTCAAATCCTTGTAACTCCAAGCGAATACATCTCTGTATTCTCTAAGCAAGGCTATCAATTCGTGCTCTTTGTCTTCCGTCAGGTTGTGGCCTATGTATGTGCATCTCTCTTCTCCTTCTTCCACGGCTACCACTATTTTCTTGGTGGTTTCTTTGTTATCATAGGCCTCCCCCGATTGCACCTCTAGTTTAGGCATTTTGATCATGACTCTCCTGCCATCTATCTCATACTTCTTAAAATTTTCTGAGACCTCAAACAAAGATTCTTCCTCTTCTGGTGTGACTTCTGTCTTCTTTCTTTTCTTTCCTTCTTCCTTCGGGGTCACATGTGTGGCTAGCCTTACATCATTTGTAAGCTCTCAATACCTCTGGGATTGAAATTCTACTTCATAGAAGTATTCTTCATTTGATGCAAAAGGTGGGTCCATGATGATTGACTCTAGATCGGAGTCACTTGCATCCTCAAATGCATCAGGGCTAGGTTCACACTCTTCTAACACTGCCTCTCCCTTGATCGGCTCTATGGAGAAGACTGAAATGTCATAGCCATCTTCATCATAGTGAGGTGTCCATTGTTCTTCATTGATGGCTACATCCATTGTTGCTAGGATTTCTGCCTAGCGGTGGGGTTCAAATTCTTCGTCAGGAAAGACTACAGGTGCATAGGCTGGGTCTTGGATTGATCTATGTGTTTCTTTGGCACCTATCTATCTGGCTTCTTCTCTCTTCTCTTCTTCTTCTGCTACTTTGCACATCCATTAGTGGGCATCTTCATGCATCCATGAGGATCTTGATCCTATGGAATGCACCGATTCCGTATCATCTTTGGCTCTATGGAGGGGATTCCATTGGATAAGAGGGACATCTCTATGAGAGTAATCTTTGACATTCACTTTGGTCGTAAGACCTAAGTGTTGCAGGTATAAGGAGTTGGTTCCCCAGTCCTGTACCACTTGCAACTGTCGCATAAAGGGTCGTCCCAAGATCATTTCATAGGCATGATTTTTGCTAAAATCACATATAGCAAATGTATGCTCGAACTCAACACCACATGTGGTGAGAGTTATTCCTTCTAACAGCACTAAGGGTCTCTCTATGTGACCATCGGCCATTTGCAATTTCATCCTCGTGGGCCTGAGTGTTGGCTTGCCCCAACGCTGTCGTAGAGGGGTGTGAAGGTAGGCTGACGTTCATCTAAAAGAATCGCGCTAACCTAACCGTGTGACTGCATGCAGGGTGCTTCTAAGTATGCCTAGGGCCTTCGGTTGATTTTTTTCAGTTTAGGTGTGATAAAAACTATAGGTTTCTAATTTATGGGAGTGCAAATTAAGAACTACTTTTTTAGACTAAGAGCCGTAAGGACGAGCGTTTCTTCATCTTTCTATAGCTTCTAATTGATAAGACAAAACTAAGTTCTCATTTGTAATTTTATCTTTAACAAAGTCAATTTCTTCGTTTTCAATTTGATTTGAGTTAGGTTTTCTAACTAAATTAGGTGGGAATAAGTCTTTCTTGTCCTCCGGTTCTGGCAAAACTATGGTAATTAAAGGTAAAATTCTAGAAATAAGACGATCGTAATCTAACGTGTGTAAAGTTTTCGTTAACTACTTTATCTTTAACAATTTCAATTATTATATTTTTGTTATTATTCAAACTATCAACTGAAGTCGGAAGTAGTGTTCCTATAATTAAGTTTCCTAATTCTTGGTTCTTAATATCAGAATCGTTTGTAGATACTAGTTTAGAACTACTTGTAGATCCTATCTCTTTAGACATACGAAATAAAAAAGTAAAGATCTCAATTAATTTTCAGAGAAACAGTATGACGAATTTCAAAATCAATCTTATTTAAGCCTATACAAATCTTAATTATATTGAAAAGTGGAAGTGCTAAAAATCTTTAGGATTTTAAGCCTATACAAAAGTTTATCATAAGTGCTAATACAATTCTCTTAATAGATAATCCTATACAACTTAATAAACAATTTTCAAATATCGTAATTTCGTGATCTTCGTATGCTTGTGTTCTCGTATTCTCCTTTGTAATCTCTTCAATGATCTGCAAAGAACAACATAAAGAAGCCAGAAAACATAAGTATACTTTTTAATAAATATAAACACTCATTAATTTAGCATTCATAACTTAAACCTATACTAACACATGTACACAAATACTTCTAATTTCCTAACTTTAATGTATATGTAAACAATTACTTATATAAATGTAAACATATATTTGTTTCCATACAAATATGCATCATATAATACTTCAATATCTTTCATGCATACATGCATATCAACATGTATTAACTAAACATGCACACTCATGTATTCATAAACGTACAATCATGCTAAATGCACACACATGCATACATCATTTATCATTTATGCATGCATGCATCAATACATATGCAATCTCATTTTATCATGCATATGCATACACATGCCTCTAACTTGACATGCATATGCATACATTTAAGTTCATATGCATATATTATCTTTCTATCTTACATGTATTAGTACACGAACCATATATTTTGATGTATTTATCTACTTAATACGTTTCTTATGTATGCATAAATTACGTATGCACATACACTAATGCATACATACATGCTCATATGGATACATGTTCACTTAGATGCATATATGAATACAAATTGTTCACGCATACATGCATACTAATATACACGCACATGCATAACTACATATGCATACATGCTAATATACATGCACACATGCACTTGCATGCATGCTTAAAAGAAAATACCTTTCACACGTAAAAAATTCAAAAGAGAGATTTTTTTTTTTTGTTTTAATAATTAAAAGCATATCATGATAAATCATATATATAATAAAATCTCTCGCATAAAGTAACATGTTGAAATTGTCAATCATAAAAACTCATAAAATATGTATGGTTCATAAACAATAACACACATAAATTTCAGTTAGTTAGTATGGATCCCCATAGTGCTATTGAAAAAACTTCATTAAAAAAATAAGCAAACGCAAATGATAAACCATAATTAACATATACTTAGCCTTGATGATCATACTCAAGTTTTTAATTTCTCAAGAAACAAAGATTACACTCTTCAAGATGAAAGATTTTAGTAGAAATAAATATAAGTTCTTCATCCTGCGTTCCATAACGACATTGACACAGAATCCGATTAACGAAAAAAATGCAATACAAATTATAAATCAATTCACGATTACCTCCTGCCACTTGTTTAACAACCCATAATATTTTTTGATTTATACTTAAACAACTTTCTCAGAGAAACTCAGCCTTGAACTTTTCAGAAACAATTAAATCATGAATTATACAGATCACTTCCTAGATATAAGAAGAACCATGTATATCCTCTTTCTTTAATTCCTGCTTTAGACCTGGAAAATCTTAATTACTGGAAAATGAACACATAATGAACTATTCGTATTGACAATATGTGAAACATTCTAATAATCAGTGTGTTGTTTATAATATTAACGATGCAAAGTAAATAATATGTTAGGAAAAAACTCAACAATCTTTGGAAGAAAAAACTCAAAACAATCGAAAACTTTCTCTTTCTCTCTCTATAGTTTAAGCATTCAATCATCAGGCTCACGATCTATGTGATCTCTTTTTCTCTCTCTCTCGCTCTCTAATCTCCAACACGCTTCGATGTATCTTCGTGCTGCTAGATCTTCTGCACGCACATGCCTCCTCACCATGTCTCTATATGCGCGTAATTACCAGCCCGACTCTCTATCCTTAAATCTCTCTATCCAACTACCTACAGGCTACAGCGCCGTTGCGTGAATTTCTCTATCTCAAGACGTCAACAGCGACCTTTCGCACTCTCCATCTCCAAAATCACGTGGAATCGTGCACCATATCTCTCTTCCTCAATATAACTCTCTCATCGATGATTCTCCATCAGTCTCTGTGCGCCTTCGATCATCTTCGCCTGCTCTCTCTCTACGACACACAGTCATCGACAGCAACCATCTCTTTCTTTTTGCTATGCATTTGCAGATCGCTTGAAGTGCCACAATGCAGGTGCATGTTGCATATCAAGCATCTCCCCTCGGAGATCAACTAGGCCCTTTTGTGACACAGGTTTGTGCGCAAGCCATGCCCACATTCCCAACCCCTACTACTGTAATTTTAGAGCTCGTCTTGACATGGTAAGGTAAATCTGAACCAGGGATTGAGGTGATCATGGGCTTCGCCGCATTAGGTTCTTGATGATCTGCAGATACAGGCAGAACGTTACGAGGGTGCGAAAAGGATACTCTTCCAGAGGGAGAAAACAGATGCTTGGAAGAGGATTTCAGTTGCGGGAAGCAGAGACCTCTTCCACAATCTGTGGAGGAGGAGCGCAATGAATAGTTGAAGAACGTAGTGGCACTAGCTTCCATTCTCCCTCTCTGCTCCTATGCCTGACATGCAATGAATTCAATATCAAAATCCATATGCCCTGCGCCTTGAAGCAAGCACACTAGCCGGAAACAAGAATCGATCTCCTTCACATTATCGTTAAAAAAAAACACCAGCATTTACAACAGTTACAACAGGAATACATCTCTATGAGATCATCAATGTACATTACATTCAGGAAAGCAAATACAACAGAGAAGATCTCTCTCACTCCCTCTCTCTTTCTCTCTCTCACAGCCTCTCGTGGACATACCTGCAAAGAACAACATAAAGAAAAATAACTCTGATCATGTACATATATATACAAACACATACATATTTTCTTCCCATGCGCACACACCTAGTTAAGTGAACTAACGGTCATGCATTCCTTATTTTAACATATGTACACTAATAGATAAACTAATACTAACTTATACTTTACTAAACTTACGTATATATTTTGATTGTTATTTAATTATTAATATAAGTTAAGTAAAAGAAAATAGTATATTAAATACATTAAATATTAATTAATTTAATTGACTTTATATATAATATAGTAGCAAAAAATTATTCAATTAAATTAATTACCCTATAATATCACTTAAATATATTAACTAATTTCAATTCCTAATATAGATTAAATTCATTTAAAATATAGGTATAAAGAAATATCTCTATATGTTTGACTATTACTTGGGTTAAAACTCATAATCATTTAAGCTATAATGCTATTAGATATCTTATGGCCTAAAAACTCCATTTACATTAGTATTTAATTAATGATTCTATAAAAGTTAATATACCCCCATACTCACACATTTGGGTAAATAGGAATAGATGTCCTCATTTACATGATTATTCATGAACCTACATGGGTACAAACTCAGAGTTAATCCCACTTATCATATACAATAGAAGTTCTCATAACATATGTAAACAAGTACTTAGAGTGAATCATACTCAACACATTTAGAAGTTTCTAAAATTTATGAATAGGTAAACATATAGGGTTTAACCTACATATATTGTAGGGTGTTAGAACTTTTATTAAGGAATACATTCACATAAATGAATTTAACTCTTGAAGCATATCTAAAGCTAAGATATATTCTCAACAACATGAAAGTTCTCATGCATAAACATAAACATTAGAGTTAACAAACATTATCATACATTCTTACCTATTCTTCATGTATTTACATACATATACAAATATGCTTCTAAGGTCTTTACTTAATTCAACTCTTCTTGTTTTTGTTATCTGGAGGTACTCAAGAGAAAGAAACATTAATCATTTTAAATCAATACATTAAAAAATATGAGAGAGAGATTTCGTTTAACCGACTCTAAAACAAATTATTTTTATTTTTCCCTATGACAATTCGAGTGAGGAAATCCTTCCGACATCTGCCCCCACCAAACCTGCACATCGCCCTCGATGGGCCAACCTACAGATCAATAGGAAAGTAGTATCAAAATCTTTTGAAAAATATTTCTTGAACTATTTTCAAACTTATATGAAATATGCTTCTAAAGGTAAGTACATCTTTTGATAGTCAAGAAAAACTTTTTAAAATTATGCAAACTTGAATCATAAACGTTTTCGTTCAATGCATGAAATTGAAAACAAGTTTTAGAAAGTCCCATAGAAATCAATCAGACAGTTGTGGTACTTGCTCTTCTATTAACCCGTTCAAAAGTAATAAATATTTTATATAAATGGTCTATCCTTGATTCCCTAGCCACTCGCCATAAGATGCATCTAAATAATTCCTCTATAGCATAAATCCGCCTCATATTGCCCGTATAGAATTTCAGAAGTGGTTTCGAGACCACAACTGAATCATGATAACTTTTTTCTTTTCTTTTCTTTTCTTTCTTTTTCTTTTTCTTTTTTTAATTTTCTTTTTCTCATCTTGCAGTAGCCATTAATATACTGCTTGATGTTCTCATTTTTCTCTTTTCTTAATTTTTCTTTGCAACGTTTTTGTTTAAGGGGAAAGGCTTAACCCCTAATCAGAGCACAGGTTCTAGAGGAATGCTAAAGTGGGAACTAGGATCTCATTAGCTAAATGGTTTGGAAGTTAAGGAAGTCTACCTATATAAAATAAACTTACTTCTACTAGGAATCGCAAGTTAAGTGTTCCCTCTCCTATCCTTAAATAAGCCATAGGGTCTCTAATTCTTATCTTCTCTTAATACACACCCCTACTTTAGTTTTAAATTCATTGTTTCATAATTTTAAAAATCTTCCTTTCCTATAAGAAGGATGTACATATCTACTCATGAAACACATCAATAAAAAATCATATTAACAACTAATAAATAAGTAAATTTTAGAACTCTTTCACCTGATCATTTTTATTCTTCTTCATCGTCGTCCTCCAAGAAGTCTTCGTCCAATTCAAATTTACTGTTGTCTCTTCTTCGAAACAATTTTATTCTTTTCCCTGCAATCAAATTCCTTAACATAGAACCATCAAATTCACCTAATTTATATGTACCTGTTTCATAAATTGAAACAACAATGTAAGGTCCAAACCAACGTTTAGTTAGTTTCCGACGTGCATCGTATTGAGTATCAAACGTACTATCATATACAAGCACCCAGTCAACACTCTCTATTGGTTGCGGTCTTAGTCTATGTTTCTTATCAAAATATAATTTATTTTTCAACCTAGATGATTTTAATTTGTTTATTGCTTCTTTAAGATTCACACGTAAAAAATTCAAAAGAGAGAAAAATATATATATATATATATATTTTATAATTAAAAGCATATCATGATAAATCATATATATAATAAAATCTCTCACATAAAGTAACATGTTGAAATTTTCAATCATAAAAACTCATAAAATATGTATTGTTAATAAACAATAACACACATAAATTTCAATTAGTTAGTATGGATCCCCATAGTGCTATTGAAAAAACTTCATTAAAAAATAAGCAAACGCAAATGATAAACCATAATTAACATATACTTAGCCTTGATGATCATACTCAAGTTTTTAATTTCTCAAAAAAACAAAGATTACACTCTTCAAGATGAAAGATTTTAGTAGAAATAAATATAAGTTCTTCATCTTGCGTTCCATAACGACATTGACACAGAATCCGATTAATGAAAAAAATGCAATACAAATTGTAAATCAATTCACGATTACCTCCTACCACTTGTTTAGCAACCCATAATATTGTTTGATTTATACTTAAACAACTTTCTCAGAGAAACTCAGCCTTGAACTTTTCAGAAACAATTAAATCATGAATTATACGGATCACTTCCTAGATATAAGAAGAACCATGTATATCCTCTTTCTTTAATTCCTGCTTTAGACCTGGAAAATCTTAATTACTGGAAAATGAACACATAATGAACTATTCGTATTGACAATATGTGAAACATTCTAATAATCAGTGTGGTGTTTATAATATTAACGATGCAAAGTAAATAATATGTTAGGAAAAAACTCAACAATCTTTGGAAGAAAAAACTCAAAACAATTGAAAACTTTATCTTTCTCTCTGTATAGTTTAAGCATTCAATCATTAGGCTCACGATCTATGTGATCTCTTTTTCTCTCTCTCTCTCGCTCTCTAATCTCCAACACGCTTCGATGTATCTTCGTGCTGCTAGATCTTCTGCACGCACATGCCTCCTGACCATGTCTCTATATGCGCGTAATTACCATCCCGACTCTCTATCCTTAAATCTCTCTATCCAACTACCTACAGGCTACAGCACGTGTCACTCTAGCACAATGGTGAGTACCAACGTGAGAAGATTCACCTCATAATTGTCAATCCGTGGAGACGTGAGGACTAGTATGAAGACTATGAGCAAGTGAAGGCACAAGTGTGTGAGTGAGAAGCACACAAGCATGCACACACATACACACACGCGCACACAAGGCAAGAACAAGGAGAGGAACAATGGAGTTCTGTGCATTAGTCAGAAAGTCTCTTACATAAGCTCAAGTCACAAACAATCTAACCTCGAAAATGAGCTCTCTAGCTCTTTTTATAGTTTTCTAGCTAGCTTTGGTCTTGTCCAGACCTAGTGTCTGGCCTAGTTAAAAATTAGGTTCTAGAGCCTATTTGAGGGCTCAAACAGAGTCTAAAAATTATGAAAATTGATATGTAGCTAGTTCTAATACTCCTCAAGCTCGAGGACTCCTCGGCTTGCACAAAATGGAGTCTATTCTACCAAAAACGGAATTTACAATGTTTGTGTAGTGATTAAAATCACTTGAGTTGTGAATGGTCCATGGGAAAAAATGATTGGGCCTTGTTGCCGTATTGTGCATGACTCCTCCGTTGCGCTAATATGCTCTTCATCTGACTTGTATGCCAACACTCCCCCCTTCCTAGCGTCTGTCGCCCCTGACAGACCTCTGTTCTATCGGGTGGTCGATATAGTATTGGATGACATTGGTGGCAAGTTCGTGTTCTCCTATCCTTAAGCCTCTTGCTAGATCAGCTTCCAATGCATCCCAATTTATTGCACCAGGGGCCTCTGGTTGCGGGGTGGTGTAGTACTCAGAGTACATTGCTTGTTCACAAGCAAAGAGATGGAGCAGGTGTGTTGGCTTCGGTGCAAAGATCTCCGAGTGATTCTCCCAGAAACCTGATCTGAACATTTCTTCGAAGGTCTGTTTGTAACATGCAGGGAGGTATTTGATGCGTGCATGCCAGGCGTAAGCCACACGAATACTGGGGGTGGTGCTCATGTCATACACCAAATCATAATTTCCATTGCTAAACCCCGGGAGACGTATCTGTGGTGCGGCTGCATTTCTAAAAGTTTTCAGGACTACCTGCATCATATCTAAAATTTTAAGCATCATTTGAGCTGCTACATCTGGCATGGGCTTCAATCGCGGCATCCAATGGCGAATTGTTCCCATCATGTATGCTACTGACGGTGGTCCCTGTGGTGGCGCAATGTATGGGTAGTTCAGCCATTCCTTGCATTGCGCGTTGTTCTGCACTTTGATATTGAATGCCTTCCAAGACCTGCGGCGTGGAACTGGACCGTAGCATGGATTATATAGGAGATGTAAAGGCGCATTGTTCCATGTGCGTAGCATTTCTGGATATGTCTCTAGAAGTTTCTGCCGCCAGCTGGGTTGACGAATTTTGCCTTTTTGCGCCTCTGGAGGAAGGTCTTCGGGTTGAAATTGGGTAGCAAAGGTAGGAATCTGACCCGTGACTCTCTGTATTTCTGCATTATAATCAGCCAAGATAATATAATAAGGCCTGTATTGGAGTTCGGATGAGAGGATAAGGCGTCTCGATGAGAGGTTCTTGAAGTAAGCAGATTGTAGCACAGTTTCCTCTATGACCCTCAGGGCCTGATTTTGCACTATTGTGCGCTCTTCGTGAGAACTCCCGATTTCCTCCACTTGACGTAGCCATGGAGGCCGTGGTGCCTCGAATGTGTCCTGAGCTTCTTCTGTTTGTTGGCCTCCTGGGAAGGGTTGTGGGTCGTATTCTTCTTCAAATGTCTGTTCCACAGGAATTTGTACTACTTCTTCGTCAGTGGGAGCCTCTGGAGGGGAAGGTGGTCTCTCATATTGTAGTAGACGTGCTTGTAGTTCGGTGACCTGTTTCTGGAGATCTTTTAAGGCTTCTGAGTCTGTGAGAAGTGAAGCCGCGGAGGGGGTGGTTGGGGAGGCTGCTGTTGTTTCTTTTTGGTGTTTCTGCTTCAGTTGTCCCAGTTCCTCTGATAGCTGGTCATGTGCTTCAAGCAGTATGGCATAGTCTTCCAATATGATCTTGATATTATCGGGGGTCACTGCTTGAAACTTTGATGGGCTGTTGGGTGCCCCAGGTGTGCTTTCAATAGCTGCTTCTAGGTTCTCTTGATTTTGTACTTGCAGACATCGATTCTCTTCCTGAGCGGCCGCAAGATGTCGCTTGAGTAGGGCCATATTTCGTTGAAGCTTTGAATTCCGTTCCAGCTGTGTCTGTAGGTGACCTTCTACCACCTGTATCGCTTCCTGATCTGTGTTCTGTAACTGTACCTCCAATATGCCATGAGCCTCTTGGAGAGTTTGGAACTGTGTGTGGAGGCGAGCATTTTCCTCCTCTAGTGCAGCAAGGCGGTGCTGTAGTGTCTCTGAGTGCTCGTGCAGGCGTTCATTCTGTTGCTGGAGCTGATTGTAATCTGTCCTTAAGTTTGATATACAAGCTAGCATGGTGTCCAATGCATTTCCTATAGATGAATGGGGAGTGTTTACAATGGAAGATGCATGGGAAGGGAATAGGGGAAGGGGAAGAGTGAATGATGTGTCTATTGAAGTCGTGTGTGTGGGTGAAATTGGTGGAGGGGGAATGGGAGGAGGTGGAATCGTGGGGGGAGGTGCCGTGGGTGGTGAAATGTCCATACTTTCAGGAGTGGGTGCGAGTGTGGGGTCTCCCATATACATTGGAATGGTAGGTGGTGTGTGTGTGAAAGTGGTGAATAGATGAGAAGTGGGGTGGGGAGCTGAAAAGAAAGGAAATGGTTGAGACCTGGGTTGAAAAGTTCTAGCAAGGAGGTTATGGAGGGATTGTAGAAATGGAGAGATGGAGGTCGGGGGTTGGGGTTGTAGATTTGAGGAGGGCATGAAGGGTTGCGAGGTAGCAGGAAAACCCATGAATGTGGATCTAGGGTCAGGATGACCTATGGCTGAGGGCATGGGGGATGGTTGTCCTAGGGCAGGCTCTATGAGCGGTTCGGTGGATTGTGTAGTGATGGGGGTTGCTTCATAGATTGGGTTATCAGAAGTAGAGAATAGGGTTGAAATAGAGATGGGAGTACGGAAGATGAAGGTTGGTTCGGTGGGTTGAGTGGTCGAGGTGACTTCCACTGTTTCTGCTCTAGGAGGCGATGGTGGGGGTGTGGGTGGTAGTGGCTCGGTGGATTCCTCATGGGTGACTGGGTGCTCTTGGCTAGCCGTTTCGGTTGCTTGGGCGGTTGTCCTGATGGGTTCAGATGTAATAGTTGGCTCTTCTGCAGTTGTAATGGGAATCTGGATATTCTTACCTGAGCATGGTCGTGTCTGGAACCTTCGTGGATCATATTGAACTGGAGACCTCCTAATGGCAGTGCGCACTGCTTCCACTACCCCATATGTTTCTGCCATCAATAAGAGACCTTCCCTATATTCTGAGTCAACTCCTGCTTCTTCCAACAGCTGAGTCATGAGTACTCTACTGCTCTGTTCGGTGAGCAGCTGTTACGATCGCACTCTTTCGATAATTTGATACAGCCTTCGGAGTTCTGTTGTATAGGCTGGGGTTTCAGTGGTCTCCTCTTCATAAGCTCCTTCTTCTTCTAGTTGTCCTTGTTGTTGACCTTGCTGAGCATCGCTCCAATGTACATGTCGGCCGTCTGTAGATTTTCTTCTTCTTCGTGAAGATGTGCCTTGTTCCTCTGTATCTGAATAAAACTCCACATCAGAGAATTGTGTACTTTGTAAGAATGCTTCGAAGTCCTGGGGGTCCATTCCTTCAGCATCTCCAGTTGCAGCAAATTCAAATTCAGGTGGAGCAGGAAGAGCTGAAGGGGTAGCTTGTGTCGTAGTTTCAGATCTCGACCTGGGTATCCTAATGGTAAAGGGAGGTACTGTGGTCTCCCTTCGTGGCGATACCTCCGGAGTAGTCAGAACTTCCCTTGTCTGGACTCAAGGGATCGCACCCCTCATGCGCTTGGATTGATGTGTGGACGTCTTGAGCTTCTTAAACATTTGTAATTGTGCCCAAGTTAAGGCACGTTCAATGGGAACATCATATGCTAGGCACCGATAAATAATGCGTGTGATTGCACAGCAACCGTTCACTACTAATTTCCTAGAAGACCTTTTATTTGCTTCATACAATTGATCTATAATCCATACCGGTAGCTTAATTGGTAACGCACTTGCTTCCGCTAAGTAGAGAGCGAACCAGATTCTCTTGTGTGGTTGTGTGAAGCGGTCTTGGCCGGGGAAAGCAAAATGTTGCATGCACATACGGAGAGGGATGGAAACGTTTGGTGTGAGTGCTGCCATGTCTTTAAGCTTCAATAGTTTCCTATCCTTCATGTTAGTAGGAACGAGAGCATCCTTTTCAGAGGGTACATGTGTGCCATGCATATTCAAAGCGTCGCTTACCAACTCCACAGTAAGTTCAAACCTCTTCAACTCGTTGTTGCCCAGCAAGGAAGGAAGAACAAATGATCCGGGTTTGTCCTTTTCTTCATTAGCTTGTAATGTGGAGACCAAATAGTAGCATCGGAGGAGATCTGGTTTAGGTAGTGGTGCTTCAAAGTATTCTGCTAGCCCTGCACGTTGCCATATGGTCTGGAGATCCTCGGTGTTCTGTAAAGTCTCGAACTCCTTGGAGAAAAATTGGAATCGAACCCATGATCGGTCGTACTCGCACTTAGACTCCCATATATACTTGGCCTCTCCTA
Source organism: Ceratopteris richardii (assembly GCA_020310875.1). Classification (NCBI taxonomy): domain Eukaryota; kingdom Viridiplantae; phylum Streptophyta; class Polypodiopsida; order Polypodiales; family Pteridaceae; genus Ceratopteris; species Ceratopteris richardii. The sequence goes on along the minus strand of CM035431.1, from coordinate 21,827,232 downwards.
ATGGACCTGGCATGCCATTGAACCAGTGAGAATTGGCATGGACTCTTTCTGTGATCCCTGTGGGTGGATCCGGTACCGGGATTTGCTGCAGGTGTTGCAGTTCCACAGGTCGTTCAGTTGGTGGCACCTCCACAGGTAGACTATCCACATCGATTCCTGCAGTAAGTATTCCTACTTGTGAGCTCGGACCTGTCGCTTCTGCCATGTCACTTCTTGCCTTCTGATTCTGTGAGAATATAGAAACATATGTTAATATTGTAATGGACAGAATAAACCCGTTGTTGTCCCCGTTACAACATTAACATGAGGTAGATGATGAGTCAGTGGTTAGTAGGTGCACGATGACAGTGTGTGTAGTTAATGCCTAGTTAGTCCTAGGAGCTAGATGGAAAGGTGAGCTGTCTCACTGATGCAGTTAGTAAGTGGAGGTGAATTCACAGATTAGGGTCGGGGGGTTTATTACAAGTCTTAGGTTGCCAAACACCATGAATGGCTTTTGGTCTTGGTTTTGTGGAGATCCGGGAGGGCTGCATGAGTAATTCTACTGGGATTTGTTGTGTCTTCGGGACCCATTTATGAGTAAGTTTGTGTGTGCTTCTAGGTGGCAGTGTGTTCATGTGTATCAGACAAGAGTGGGTAGTGACTGCTTGACCGAGTGAACCCTGTCGTGTATGATGTGAATTGTGTGGGGCTAGTTGAGCCCGCAAGCAAGCCTTAGGCACCCAAATTTGTCTTGATTGTGGGTCAGCCTTCACCGACTTCTTGGGTACCCAAATGGATTTCATTTTCTCAACAGAGGTTCTAGGAGTCCTCTTATTAGCATCAAGTCGTTGATTACTAATAGGAAGTTGAGATCGTTGTTGCAGCTTAGTTACGGCCGGCAGTTCGTCTTTCCGCACCCACATTTGTTTCGTCGGCTGAGTTGTTCTGCTTTGCGCATTCTTTTGGTCTCTTGCCCGGAGAGTCTTCAGTGATTGATCTGCCCTTAGTTGCTGCCTCCCTCTGGCCTTTGGAAAAGAAGGGAGTTCCCTTGTGGTTCTGACTCCTTTTTTGAGATCTTCATTCTTCTGCATCACATAGTCTTGGACAAGAACAGCATGGTCAACTTCATGTGTACCCCTGGAGGGACCAGGAGTCCGTGTCTTTTCTAGTTCCTTGAGTGCTCCCTTATTTAACTCAATTGTAATTCTAGTTTGATTCACCCATACCTGAAGAAGTCCACTTCTTAGGTTTAAGTTGACTGCTTGGTCATAGATCCAGTCTTGACCCAAGACAAGAGGTTCAGTGAGATCCCCATCTTGACACACTAGTACTTTAACTGTCATTGCCTCATCATGAATATAGAGGGGAAGTTCCACCTCGCCTATGCAAGGGGTTTCCACGCCTCCCAATCCTATGAGATATGCTTCCACAAGATTGACAGTTAATTGCAACTCTTGACAGTAAGACAATTTAACAGCACTAGTGGCTGCACCTGAGTCAATCAAAGCTCTTACAGTCCTTGCACTCTTTCCTTGTCCTATATCTAAGGTTATGAAAGGACGTCGGTCAGTTATCCTAGGTGAGCTAACACCTGAAACTTCACACATAGCCACGGGATATCCTGGATCTGCATATGCATCTGGCACTGGTTGCTCTCTACCTTGTCTTCTTAATTTCATTTTCTGTATGCGCTCTAGGGCTTCTGCTTGAGCTTCTTCTCGAATTCGCTTTTCTTCCTCTTTGCGTTTCTTAGCAATGTTGAGTCGACTTAGCATTTCCTTTGTGAGAGGTTCCTGATACAACTTAACTCTGCATCCGCTAATATAGTTTGGGAGAACATCGCCTTCTAATGTGGCTAGTTGCACAGCACCAGTCGTCGAGATCCTATTGATGATCATAGGTCCGTAGCCTCTCTTTTCTAGCTTCCTTGCATGTTGTTTCAATGTGTAGACTAAAACTAGATCTCCTGCTTTCAAGCCCTTATCCTTCACATGGGCATCAAAGTATGCTTTTTGTCTCTTCTTAGCTACATATATCCCTGCAGCTGCTCTCAGTCTTGTTTCCCCTAATCGTTCAAGGTCAAAAAGTCTAGAGGAGAGTTTGTGACCCGTCCATTCATGCTCTTGTGCCACTTTCAATGTAGGTATCAAAAAGTCTAGCGGTAGCACAACATTTTGACCAAACACCATTTGAAAGGGCGTGGCTTGGAGTACCGTTTTGTAGGCGACTCGGTATGCCCAAACAGCATGGTGTAGCTGTTTGTCCCAATCAGAGCGTTTATTGTTTACTAATTTTGTCAGTACATTGCACAAGATCTTGTTGGTGCTTTCAGCTTGTCCATTAGCTTGAGGGTGATAGGGGGCAGACTTCTTATGTATTACCAAGAATTCTTGGAGTAGGTTTTCAATAACTTCGTTCAAGAAGTGAGTGCCTCGATCGCTTACAAGCTCTATGGGTAGTCCGTATCTAGTGAACACATTCTCAAATAAAAACTTAGCAGTTGTTTGAGCATCGTTCTTCGTTGTGGCTTTTACCTCCACCCACTTAGTTAGATAGTCTGTTGCAACAATGATATATTCTGCATGGGAACCCTTAGCTGGGGGATTAATAGGACCTACGAAGTCTATTCCCCACTTAGAGAAAGCACGTCCACCCATCATAGGTTTCAGTGGCATCTCATCTTTACGTATAGGATACTGGGTTCGCTGACAGACATCACACCGTTTCACATAGGTATGTGCGTCCATGTGAAGGGTAGGCCACCAGAAGCCCGCAAATAGTATTGCCTTGATCACCCGATCTGGTCCAAAGTGTCCTCCTGCTACACCTTGGTGAGCAGTGTCCAAGATCTTGAGATACTCACTCTCATGGACACATAGACTGAGGTAACCGTCTTTACCACGCTTGTATAGATTATCACCAATGAGTGAATAATCCTGGGCTTCTTGTTCTAAACTCTTTTGCCTAGCCAGAGTCATGTCTGGAGGGAATGTTCTCGTCCTTAAGAAGGATACTAGCGGTTCACTCCAATCTGGCACTATGGACACTTGATAAAGTGTGGCATGTTCCACAGGTGGTTTAGTGCAACAGATTGGGCATTCCTTGCACAACCTTTGGACATCAGCTTCCATAGTTGGCCAATGTACTCCGAGTCTCCTTAGTGTCTGTAAGGTTCGTTGCTTTGAGTAGTGTTGCTCTAATGCACCTACATGTGCTAATTGCAACCACTTCGCATATTGGTCCTCTTCTACACAACAAGCCAAGATCCCTTGATCTGTGTGCTTGTACATGCTTCCTGCCATGATGTGGTACTTTTGGGCTCTCACAACCTCCCTATTCCGTGTGTTCACCACTGGATGATTAGGCCCGTACGTCAATACTGGTACCAACGACTTAGCCCACTGCGGTACGACTTCCAAGTTAAACAAGTAAGCATCAGGGAGATCATCAGCTACTCCTTGTGGGGCTTCTCCCGACGTTAGCCTAGAGAGATGATCTGCTGTTAAATGAGTCCTACCTTTCCTTACCACAACCTCAAAGTCATATTCCATGAGCAAGAGAAACCACCTCACTAATCTTCCTGTATTGCATGGTTTGTTTACGATGTATAGCAAAGCCTGATGATCAGTAAAAAATTTAAACTTATTTGCAAGCAAATAGTGCCTAAATTTCTTAACTGCATATACCATGCCTAAACCTTCTCTCTCCGTAGTGGTGTAATTTCATTCAGCTGCATTCAACTGTCTACTGGCATAGGCAATTGGAAGATCCATATTACCTTCACCAGTAGGTTGTGCAAGCACACATCCAATGGCATAATTGGATGCATCCACATGAACATGGAATGGCTTATTCCAATCTGGTGTTGTCAAGATTGGTGCTGAACATAATCGTCGTTTAAGCTCCTGGATGGAATTCTCACATTCATTAGTCCACTCAAAATTAGTCAGAAGTCCGTACATGGGCTTTGCAATGATGGCATACATGTGAATGAATCGTCGGTAATAACCACAATGCCCCATGAAAGCTTGTACTTCCTTGACATTCCTTGGCCTAGGTAGCTCTGCTATGGCTCTCACTTTCTCTTCATCAGTAGATATGCCATTCTTTGACACTATGTGTCCTAGAATCTTGCCTTGCCTGACCATAAAAACGCACTTTTCTGGGTTCAGGCAGACCTGATATTCTCTACATTTGTCAAAGATTTGTCTGAGTTCAGGAATATGGGTTTGTCTAATGTTCGAATGAGCACAAAGATCATCAACGTAGACTTCTAAGTTCTTCCTCAGGAACTCCTTAAATACATGGCACATCAGCCTCTGGAAGGTTGCTGGTGCATTGGTAAGCCCAAATGGCATTACTCTAAAGGCAAATATGCCCCACTCTGTGGCAAAGGCTGTCTTATGCTGATCCTCTGGAGCTATGGCTACTTAATTGTAGCCCGAAAATCCATCAAGGAAGCTGTACACTTCCTTGCCTGCCACTCTTTCTAAGAGATGTTCTGTGATGGGAAGTGGATAGTTATCTCGAATCGTGGCTGCATTAACCTTTTTCAAGTTAATGCACACACGCAGCTTGCCATTCTTCTTGGGCACCACTACGATGGGGGATACCCATTCAGTGTGCTCAATTTCATAGATAAATCCAGCTTCAACCAGTCTATCTATCTCTTCTTTGATCTTAGCAGCGTAATTATCGTTATATGTGTAGGGCTTTTGCTTAGAGGGTTTAGCATCTGAGGTCATGGGGATGGTGTGTGAGCATATGTCAGGGTCAACACCTTTCAAATCCTTGTAACTCCAAGCGAACACATCTCTGTATTCTCTTAGCAAGGCAATTAACGCATGCTCTTCTTCCTCTGTTAGGTCATGGCCTATGTATGTGCATCTCTCCTCTCCTTCTTCTAGGGCTACTACTATTTTCTTGGTGGTTTCTTTGTTATCATAGGCCTCTCCTACTTGTGCCTCTCGTTTAGGCATTCTTATCATGACTCTCCTGTCATCTATCTCATATTTCTTAAAATTTTCTGGGACCTCAAACAAAGATTCTTCCTCTTCTGGTGAGACCTCTCTCTTCTTTCGTTTCTTTCCTTCTTCCTTTGGGGTCACATGTGTGGCTAATCTTACATCATTTGTAAGCTCTCCATGCCTCTGGGGTTGAAATTCTACTTCATGGAAGTATTCTTCATCTGATGCAAATGGTGGGTCCATGATGATTGACTCTAGGTCGGAGTCACTTGCATCCTCAAAGGCATCAGGGCTAGGTTCGCATTCTTCTAGAACTGCCTCTCCCATGGTTGGCTCTATGGAGAAGACTGAAATATCATAGCCATCCTCATCACAGTGAGGTGTCCATTGTTCTTCATTGATGGCTACGTCCATTGTTGCTAGGATTTCTGCCCAGCCATGGGGTTCAAATTCCTCATCAGGAAAAACTACAAGTGCATAGGCTGGGTCTTGAATTGATCTATGTGTTTCTTTTGCACCTACCTCTCTGGCTTTCTCTCTCTTCTCTTCTTCTACTGCAACCTTGCACATCCATAAATGAGTGTCTTCATGCATCCATGAGGATCCAGACCCTATGGAATGCACAAATTCCGTGTCATCTTTGGCTCTATGGATGGGATTCCATTGGATAGGAGGGACATCTCTATGAGAGTAATCCTTGAGATTGACTTTGGTCGTAACACCTAAGTGTTGCAGGTACAAGGAATTAGTTCCCCAATCCTGTACCACTTGCAACTGTCGCATGAATGGTCGTCCCAAAATCATCTCATAGGCATGATTTTTGCTAAAGTCACATATAGCAAATGTATGCTCAAACTCGACACCACAAGTGGTGAGAGTTATTCCTTCTAGCAATCCTAAGGGTCTCTCAATATGACCATCGGCCATCTGCAATTTCATTCTCGTTGGCCTGAGTGCTGGCTTGCCCCAACGCTTCCATAGGGAAGTGGTGGCAATTGCAACTCCTGCACCTGAGTCCAAAATTGCCTTGGTGGTGTGCCCCTGGTAGGTAATGGGAAGATAGGTGTTTCCTTCTTCACCTTCACACATGTCTCCTATCTTATCCAAGGGTATTTCTGGCACTGTCCTATGTGATCCTACCTGGGAACGAGATTTTGCTACCTCAGGTACTTGTTTGGCTACATGTTTCCATAATTCAGGTCTAACCTTGAGTGGCTCTTCTAACTTGAGATTGCACTGCACATTAGTGTTCTTCACTACCTCTGTGTTCCTAGGTATGACTGAATCTTCGTTTCTTACCATGACTGTGGGTGCTCTCATACACATGGACTTGGCTTCCCATGGGCCCGTGAAGTGGGGTAACTCCTGTAAAGAATTAGACTCGAACTCTAATCTTTCTTGAGATTGGGTGCTCTCCTGCTCCCCATAAATGGATGGGATGTCTTGTGGGAATTGGTCATGTGCATCATCCACAAGTTCAATGGGAGGAGGCACTTCGCTTTCTTTAGCCCATTTGTCTTCTTGAATCTCTCGTAGGAATTCTGGTGTGAATCGATTCATAGAAGATGATGTGTCTGGCTCCGTGGAGTTAGGCACATAAGCTTTTGGCACATAGGCTGTCTGGGTAGGAAGACCTGCTCTTATACCGGCCTTGTCATGGTGTTGAGGGGCGGGTTCCTCTTGTGAGGGTGCCATTAGATTCTCAATTCTTTCTAGTGAAGGGGGGTGTTCTGGTTCAGTGGGATTGGGCATATAAGCTTCCGGTGGGGAATGGGTCATATTCTTGCTTGCTTTATCTCTTTCTAGCTTTTTCTCTTCCTTGGCAGATCTTGCAATTATGCCCTCTAACTTCTCTAGAAGTCCATCCAAGTGTAATTGTGTCTTGGCTGAGCCCGAATAATTGAAAAGGCGACTGGCTTCAAACATAGTCTGAGCCAATGCGACCATTTTCGTGCAAAGCTTGGTTCTTTCTATCTCTAGGTCAGCTCTAGGGTAGCACTTGTCATGATCCGTTACATTTGGCCCTTCTTGGATTCTGGCCTGATATGCTTTAAGCATCATGTCTATGTCTTCAAGAGTGGGATCAGCTAATACTGATCCTGCTCGGGGTGGTGGGTGGGTTACGTGGGGTGTATTAGAGGGTGGAGGGATGGAGGGTGATGGGGATGGTAGCGGTGGGAATGTGTGAGAGTGCGGTTGAGATGTGATCTCTATGATTTTGGCCTTGGTTTCTCGTAGACTTTCCTCTAGTTCACTCATCTTCTTTGCCCATTGCCTTTTCATTCTTTCACGACTATCTCTCCAAGCTCTAGTTCTTTTCTTTGTCATGCTCTCGGTTTCACTAACTTCTGGGCTCTTTTCCTGGCCTACAGTTTGGTTTTGCTGCAAAGCTTGAGCTCTTGTGACGACTTGCACTGGCGCAGTGGAAGTCACACTCCCTGTGGAGTCTACAACCAACCCAATAACATTTATAGGAGTGATTTTTGAAATATTATTAGGATTTTTAGGGCAATCTCGTAAGAGATGCTCTTTCCCACACTCTTGGCAATAACCTTGGATCGTTACTGATTGGGGTTGTGTAGGTGGAGGCAAGGGACAATCACGAATGAGATGATCACCCTGACATCGGTAGCATGGTCCTCTAGGGAATGGGGGTCTTACCTGCCTAGGTTGGGGTCTGGGGTTGGGGTTTGCATACATGACATTTGTGTAATCTGATTCCCAACTAGGTTCATTTGGCTCTTCACTATAGTAAGACTCACCATGTTCAGGAGACTGCATGTAGTATGCCTGGGGACTATCAACATGTGTAGAATCGAAGCTATGGTCACTGGGGTCACTTTCTGAAAGCAATGGTGTTACGGGGACTATAGCTCTATTCAGGTTTTCTTCTGCAACTGTATACTTTACCGGGATCACGTTGGATGGAGCTGGAGGTTGTTGGGCTAACACAGGCTGAGGCCTTTGTTGGTTTTGGTATGGTTGCTGATAAGGTTGTTGTGGCCTGCCATATGGTTGTGGAGGGTACTGGTTCTGGTATCTTCCCTGCGGTGGATAGGGTTGAGGGTAAGTTTGCCTGACTGTTTGCTTATTGTACGGGCAATCTTGTGCGGTGTGATTGGTGTACCTCCGTTCTATGGTGCAGTACTGGCTACTAGGATTTACTTGGGGTTGAGCCATAATGGGACATACATTCGCCATGTGGTCGCCACCACAAGTGTAGCATCTCTTCACAGAGGCAAACCTTGGGATCTCTTTACCAGTGACACCTAATTTCTGAGCTACTTTCTCTGCCAGTTCCTCAATTGATGTGGACTGCGTGGAAGAGAGGCTAGAGACACTATTTGAATCTTTGTATATCTTGGAAAGCTCTAATTCCTCCCCTAGGTTATCCTCGATGTCAATGCACATGCGTACACACTCTTCTATGGTCCTAGGGTCCTTCAAGTACACATAGGATCTTAACTTTGTACTCAGCAATCCATCTAAGAATAAAGCCACTTGCTTAGCTGGTGTAGGGAGCTCCGTAATAGGGCATCTTTCAAGATATTGCCTAAATCTTCGTCCTGCAAGTCTCACAGTCTCTTGAGGGGTTTGCTTGAAGATGTGAATCAATGAGGAGGTATTATGTCTTATGCCACTCTTAGAGAATTCAATAACGAAAGCCTCCAGGAGTTGGTCTATGCTCCTAAATTGTCTCTCATTCAATGGTTGGAACCACGTAAGGGCTGTGTTCCTAAGGGTTAGACCAAAGGCATTATATTGTGTGAATAGATCCTCCACTTGTTCTGCTCTCAAGACTTGCCTAAACTCTGCCACATGATCGTATGGGTCTCCTGTGCCATCAAAGTAATTTTTCATGGACTTAACTAGCTGAGTTGGTCTCAAAGTCCTTGTGTGCTCTCTAGGTCGTGGTAGAGGGAACTCATCCGCATTTCTTTGATTCCTGTGAGCTCTATGTATCTCCGGTTCTACTCTATTCGTTTCCGTCCTCGTTCTTTCTCTGCCCCCTGAGTTGGCAAAACTTACTTCTGGCCTATCTCTACTTCTGTCTCTTTGAGTTCCATGAGCTTGGGATGTTCCCGCTCCAGGGTGACCGTAGGACACATATGATCTTGGTTGGGGGAAAATGATTTCACCTTTCCAAGTGTAAGCATGCCTATCATTTTCTGTCACCACGAAGATCCTTTCTGAGGCGTGATCTAAGTAGGTCACTCTGCCTGGGCTATCAGGATCCTTAAGCTCATAGATCATGATTGTTCCTACATCAAATGGCCGACCAGATTTATATCTCCAAAAGGCTTCTTCAGTTTCTCGGTTCAGAAGGAGATCTATGCTCTTATTATCTTGGGGAATCCACTCTGGTGTGATTATTCTCATAAGAACAGATTTCCCTCGAGGGGTCCTAGGTTCTATACCCATGTTTCCTTGCTCTAAGTCCCCTAAGTCCGGTTCTGAGATCACATTTCCAAACTCATCCGTCCTATCTGGGTGACTGGTGACTACATATATGGTTCCTTCTTTGTCCAAGTATGTTCCGTTTTCAAATTTGACAGCTGGGTGCTCTAGTCCAATGGATTGATCAGGATTCTTAATCTGTACCACAGATCTTCCTAGGCCGTCCTCATAGATGCTGGCACCTAATCGGTTGGTCCTAAGGTATTCCAACTGCGTTTTGTAAGGGCCTTCTACCCTGTGCAAGTAAGGCACTCCAGAACTTCCCGCAGGTCTGTCCATACCTTGAGACATCTCTGACTCACTGGTCTCAGAGCTAGGATAGTATGAGTGGTGGCTCAACTGCTGGGCCCAAGACCTAGCAGTGTGGTTAACACTAGCCTCTGAAGATCTAAGGCTTTGTCTCTCCCTTACTAGATGTCGTCCGGATCTAAGGTTCATATGCCTAGCTGAATAGCCCAATTTTGCCCAAGTACAACCTCGTTGCAGAGTCCTTTGTATCAATTACTCGATTCTTTTTAGTTGATTCCCGTTGTAAAAATTCTTGTCTGATTTCACGTCGTAAGGTATATTTGAGTGTAATTTTGCACTTCCAGTTGTTCATTCCACGTTGAGTTCTTTTCCTTTAAGGTTCTTGACCGTACAAAGATTATGTCCTTAGCTTGACTTGAAAGTTTAGGTGTGCTTCAACTTGATAATTTCCTATCGTCACCCTGACTTACTCCAACTTCTAATCGTTCTTAGCCTATGCTAGGAATTGACGAAGGGGAGTTGAGAGTATTCCGACCTTTCTTGCTGATCCTTGCTCTTTAGTGCTCGAGAAGTTGATTCTCAAGCTTGCGTAAAACCCTTGCTTGGACGCTCTCAATTGCTTCTCAATAAACCTGCATTAGTCCCAAGATTAGCTCCAAGTTGACCTTTCAATTGACAGACAATTTATTTCAGACACTTTTTTTTAATGACCCTTGTTCCTCCTGTTGTATTGCTAACAATTTCCTCTTGAGCTCCCTTGGTGTTCCTACCCCTCAATGTGCCAACTTCCAAATATCCTATCTCAAAAGCAACACCTTATTCTTATAAAAAATAGTTGAGGGCGCGTAGTCTATGCCACGAGCTTTCCGACAAGCCCTAGAGCTCAAAAAATGGATTTCGTATGAAAAAGTTATGACCGTTCAGGGTTTAGGGGGTTAAACAGACAGATAGAACCTTTCAGGAGCTTTAATGCATTTTTCTAAGGCCTTTGCAAGTGTGTGAGTATTTGAGAGTGCAATTAAGCCCAAAATTAGCCTAAATTCCCAAAAAATTTACCCCTTAATTTTTGCCGAAAATGTCTGTCTGTCGCGATAGACGGTGTTTGTCGCGGTAGACGGTGTCTGTCGCGATAGACGGTCTCTGTCGTCTGTCGTGGTTTGGTCTGTCGCGATAGACGGTGTCTGTCGCGATAGATGGGTCTGTCGCGATAGACGGTGTCTGTCGCGATAGATGGTGTCTGTCGTGATAGATGGGTCTGTCGCGATAGACGGTGTCTGTCGCGATAGATGGGTCTGTCGCGATAGATGGGTCTGTCGCGATAGACGGTGTCTGTCGCGATAGATGGTGTCTGTCGCGATAGATGGGTCTGTCGCGATAGACGGTGTCTGTCGCGATAGACGGTGTCTGTCGCGATAGATGGGGTCTGTCGCGATAGATGGGTCTGTCGCAATAGACGGTGTCTGTCGCGATAGATGGGGTCTGTCGCGATAGATGGGGTCTATCGTGGGTCTCTGTCTGTCGCGATAGACGGTGTCTGTCGTCTGTCGTGGTTTGGTCTGTCGCGATAGACGGTGTCTGTCGCGATAGATGGGGTCTATCGTGGGTCTCTGTCTATCGCGATAGACGGTGTCTGTCGCGATAGACGGTGTCTGTCGTGGGTCTCTGTCTGTCGCGATAGATGGTGTCTGTCGCGATAGATGGGGTCTGTCGCGATAGATGGGGTCTATCGTGGGTCTCTGTCTGTCGCGATAGACGGTGTCTGTCGTGGGTCTCTGTCTGTCGCGATAGATGGTGTCTGTCGCGATAGACGGTGTCTATCGTGGGTCTCTGTCTGTCGCGATAGACGGTGTCTGTTGCGATAGACGGTGTCTGTCGCGATAGATGGTGTCTGTCGCGATAGATGGGTCTGTCGCGATAGACGGTGTCTATCGCGATAGATGGGTCTGTCGCGATAGATGGGTCTGTCGCGATAGACGGTGTCTGTCGCGATAGATGGTGTCTGTCGCGATAGATGGGTCTGTCGCGATAGACGGTGTCTGTCGCGATAGACGGTGTCTGTCGCGATAGACGGTGTCTGTCGCGATAGATGGGTCTGTCGCAATAGACGGTGTCTGTCGCGATAGATGGGGTCTGTGGCGATAGATGGGGTCTATCGTGGGTCTCTGTCTGTCGCGATAGACGGTGTCTGTCGTCTGTCGTGGTTTGGTCTGTCGCGATAGACAGTGTCTATCGCGATAGATGGGGTCTATCGTGGGTCTCTGTCTGTCCCGATAGACGGTGTCTGTCGCGATAGACGATGTCTGTCGTGGGTCTCTGTCTGTCGCGATAGACGGTGTCTGTCGCGATAGATGGGGTGTGTCGCGATAGATGGGGTCTATCGTGGGTCTCTGTCTGTCGCGATAGACGGTGTCTGTCGCGATAGACGGTGTCTGTCGTGGGTCTCTGTCTGTCGCGATAGATGGTGTCTGTCGCGATAGACGGTGTCTGTCGCGATAGACGGTGTCTATCGTGGGTCTCTGTCTGTCGCGATAGACGGTGTCTGTCGCGATAGACGGTGTCTGTCGCGATAGACTGAAAAAACACAAATTTTTGAGAAACTTCTAGTGATTTAGAGTGCTCTAATGGTGTAGGTTACCGTGCCAAACACGCATTCACAAAATATTAAGTTTTTCTGTCTGTCGCGACAGACAGAGGTCGTCGTCCCAGGACCTGTGCAGAGTTTGTCGTACCTGCGCACACTGCTGGAGAAGGTGGTACGGACAGTTCCTGCAACAAAAGCTCAAAAACACACCAAAAACAGATAGCATGCAAGCTCTCTCTCGCTCTCTCTCACAATGAAATGAGGGAAATGAGGTGGGGAGTGTAATATGACTAAAAAATTGAATTTTTTGTGGAGATGGAGATGGAGGTGGGAGATGGTGGGGATGATGATGGTGATGATGGTGATGCGAAAGTAAGGAAAAAATGAAGAAAAATAAAGAGAAGGAAGGATATTACCTATAACTCCAATGTCTCAACTCGACGTCTTACCATCACACGCTTGTCCTCGAAGCTCTCTCCCCGGCAACGGCGCCAAATTTGGTGTCACTCTAGCACAATGGTGAGTACCAACGTGAGAAGATTCACCTCATAATTGTCAATCCGTGGAGACGTGAGGACTAGTATGAAGACTATGAGCAAGTGAAGGCACAAGTGTGTGAGTGAGAAGCACACAAGCTTGCACACACATACACACACACGCGCACACAAGGCAAGAACAAGGAGAGGAACAATGGAGTTCTGTGCATTAGTCAAAAAGTCTCTTACATAAGCTCAAGTCACAAACAATCTAACCTCGAAAATGAGCTCTCTAGCTCTTTTTATAGTTTTCTAGCTAGCTTTGGTCTTGTCCAGACCTAGTGTCCGGCCTAGTTAAAAATTAGGTTCTAGAGCCTATTTGAGGGCTCAAACAGAGTCTAAAAATTATGAAAATTGATATGTAGCTAGTTCTAATACTCCTCAAGCTCGAGGACTCCTCGGCTTGCACAAAATGGAGTCTATTCTACCAAAAACAGAATTTACAATGTTTGTGTAGTGATTAAAATCACTTGAGTTGTGAATGGTCCATGGGAAAAAATGATTGGGCCTTGTTGCCGTATTGTGCATGACTCCTCCGTTGCGCTAATATGCTCTTCATCTGACTTGTATGCCAACAGCACGGTTGCATGAATTTCTCTATCTCAAGGTGTCAGCAGCGACCTTTCAGACTCTCCATCTCCAAAATCACGTGGAATCGTGCACCATATCTCTCTTCCTCAATATAACTCCCTCTCTCATTGATGATTCTCCATCAGTCTCTGTGCACCTTCGATCGTCTACACCTGCTCTCTCTCTCTACGACACACAGTCATCGACAGCAACCATCTCTTTCTTTTTGCTATGCATTTGCAGATCGCTGGAAGTGCCACAATGCAGGTGCATGTTTCATATCAAGCATCTCCCCTCAGAGATCAACTAGGCCCTTTTGTGACACAGGTTTGTGCGCAAGCCATGCCCACATTCCCAACCCCTACTACTGTAATTTTAGAGCTCATCTTGACATGGTAAGGTAAATCTTGATGGAGAGTGTTAATCTCCAAAAGAACAACCTACTCTAGAATTTAGAACACATCTATATCAAGAGTAAGTCAAAACCTTCACCAATTTAAGCTATCAATGACCAAATATCAATTTCTTGACTAAACTGTGAAGAAGACAATTTCTCAGAAAGTCTGCTGCATTGATCTTACTCATTGACTGAGTAAATGTGTAAAGTTTTTGATGAAACTTTGCACAAGGTGTCGCCTAAAGATTGCGCACCTTCTCCAAGTTGAATTACTTCAAAAGGTTGAGTAGATCTTGAGAAATCTACTCACCAAGTCAGCTATGTCTAAATCTGCACTTTTGAGAAGTCGTTTTAGACACCCCTAACTTCTTAACTTTGGTTCTCCAAATGTCAAACCCGTTTGATCAAATCCTTTTGGCTGGATATAGCTTATCTCTCAACTTAGATTTTGAGCTATCATATGTGTAAAACGTTACACTGTGCACTGAGCACTACGCATTTGATTGAACTCGAAATATGCGCATGTTTCAGGAGACTGTGAACACTCAACACATATGAATGTTCCTACTAACAATTCTCCTTACCTGATTACAATTAAACTCTGAAACTCTAGCCATAGATTGATTAACTATGGACTTAGATATCCTCAAAAGGAATTCACAAAAGATCTACCACAGACGGAGCATACACAGAAACATCGGGCGCAACTTTTCTTCGATTACTCAAACAATTAAAGTTGAGTTGTGAGAGAGACTTCTTCTCATTCCTATGAACTCTAATGAGTTTTACAACTTACAAATGCACTATTCTCATACTCTCCTATTGTCTCCTCTTGTCTCTCTCTATTTGCCCCGACATTTTCCAAAGTATTTATAGGCAAATATATACAAACTTGTAACTAGACAAAAGTATAAGTGATCTATGTCTTCACTAATGTACATATGTGTACACATCATTCACTCTGTGAATGTATCCCTCTTCTTTGCTTCAAGACTTGTTCTAATCTTCATTCTTTGTCTTCAAATCTTCAATTGGTGATTGGTCTGCACCAACAACTCCCCCTCAATCATCAATTGAGGTTTCTCTTATCTTCTTTATACCTGCGATGTCTTTAAACTTCTGTAGCTTTGGTCCATCCAAGCTCTTTGTAAGCATATCAGCTATCTGATCTTTTGTTGAAGTATGTATGACTTCAATCTCCTTATCCATCACCTTCTCTCTTAGAAAGTGATACTGTATCTCAATGTGTTTAGTCCTGGCATGAAAAACAGGATTAGCAGCTAGATATAATAAACTCATGTTATCACCATAAATGATAGGTATGCTCTGTATAGTGTCAAAACTCTTCATGAGAGTCTTAAGCCAAATAACTTCTTTTGCAGCTTCAACCATGCCTTTGTACTCTGCTTCTGTGGATGACAAAGCAATTGTATGTTGCTTCTTTGAGCACCAAGAGATTAACTTATCTCCCACATAACACATGTATCCATAGGTTGACCTTCTGTCATCTGGATTACCTGCCCAATCTGCATCACTATAGATCTTGATGTTTGTATCTTATGTGAATCCATAATACAAACCTTCTTTGAGTGTACCCTTAATGTACCTCAACACTCTTTGACCTGCAATCCAATGCTCTTTCCTAGGAAAATGCATAAATTGAGACAAAACCCCTACTGCATATGATAAATCAGGTCTAGTTAAAGTAGCATAGATGAGGCTACCAACCAAACTCTGATATTGTCTCATGTCCTTGAATTCTTCACCTCCAAATTTACTCAATTTGTGATTCACCTCCATTGGTGTAGGTGCTACCCTGCAACCATCCATTTTAAACTTGATTAACAAGTTCTTCAAATACCTTTCTTGGGTCACAAATACTCCATGTTGAGTATATGTAATCTCCATGCCCAAGAAGTATGACAAGTCTACCAAGTCACTTATTTTGAACTCCTTTTCCATTTGCTTCTTTAGTCTTTGTACTCCTTCCTCATCTGTACCTGTAAGGATTATATCATCAACATATATGCACATGTATATAAAACCATTATCACTTGCTTTGACAAGCAAGCTACTATCTGCTTTAGACACCTGAAATCCAAGTTCTTTCAAGAACTTTACAAGTCTATAGTTCCATGCCCTTGGGGCCTGCTTCAAGCCATACAAAGCTCTCTTGAGCTTGCACACATGATCTGGATATCTTCCATCTCTGAATCCTTGAGGTTGCTCCATGAAAACTTCATCTGAAATGTAACCATTCAAAAAAGCATTTTTTACATCAAGTTGACATAACTTCCAACCTTTACATGCAGCAATTGCTATAAGTGTCCTGATGGTTGTCATCTTTGCCACAGGACTATAAGTCTCATCATAGTCAACACCATATGTCTGAGCAAACCCTTTGACAACAAGTCTAGCTTTGTACCTAGACACACTTCCATATGAAAATCTTTTTGTTTTGTAAACCCACTTACATCCAATGATCTTCTGACTATTTGGCTTTGGAACCAAATCCCATGTTTGATTCTCCATCAATGCATCATATTCTTCCTGCATAGCTTTCTCCCAATTTTCTTTACCTTTTGCCTCTTCATATGTAGAAGGGTCTTCATCTGCTTTAATCATGTAAGCATAATCTTTGGTAGCCAGAAACGAAGTATCATAGCTATACCTTGTGGGTTGCCATTTGTTCCTTGTAGACCTCCTAAGTTCTCCACTTCTTGAGGTTTCTGGTTCTTCATGTTCAGGATCATATTTTGGTGTATCTTCCACTTCAACCTGCACTTCATTATTCTCTTACTCATCAAATATCTGAACCTTTGATTTACCTTTCCTTTGGCTCACAATTTCTTCATCATCTGTATTAATATTGATAGTACCTGCATACCAAGTACCTTGCTCATCAAATGTAACATCTTTTGATACAAGAAAATGTTTTGTGGATGGATTCCACAACCTGTATCCCATCTGCTTATCATCATAACCAATAAACACATCTTTTTCAGCTTTAGGTTCCAATTTGTGCCTTAATTGTGATGGCACATATGCATAGGCCAAACATCCAAATACTTTGCAATGATCTAGTGTAGGTCTCTTACCCCACCATGCCTCATAAGGTGTCATTCCCTGCAAAGCTTTACATGGTAACCTATTGACCAAATAAGTAGCTGTATTTACAGCCTCAGCCCACAAATAATTAGGGCAATTTTTCTCCTTCATCATAGACCTTGCAAACTCAACAAGAGTTCTATTTCTCCTCTCTGCTACACCATTTTGTTGAGGAGAGTATCTGCAAGTAACTTCCCTTTTTATACCTGCATCCCACAAGTAATTACTAAATTCATTAGAGAAATACTCTCCCCCTCCATCTGACCTTAGTCTTTTCAACTTATGTCCTGTAATTCTTTCTGCATATGCATGATAGTGTTTAAATGTATTAAACACTTCTGACTTATCTTTGATCACATAAATAGTGATCCATCTAGTAGCATCATCAACATAAATCACATAATACCTTGACCCATTTATACTGAAATCCTTTGATGGCCCCCACACATCTGTGTGTACCAACTCAAGCTTATCTGAGTACATAAAACCATGCTTGGAGTAGGAAAGCTTATGAGCCTTACCTAATTGACATGCCTCACATCTGTATGTCATATGTTGACCTGCAACATTAGGCAAACCAAGCACTGAACCATTGTTAATCATGTCTTTAATACCTCTTTCATTGAAATGTCCAAGCCTCTTGTGCCAAAGATCTAACTCAGAGATCTTATGTCCTCCATATGTGAACATGGCATGACCAATATTACCTTGAATCTTCAATGTGAACAATCTTCCTTCTTTCTTTCCTGAAACAATTTGTTTATACCCATTGCTAGGTCTTCCACAAACACTCCTTCATTAGTGAACCTCACTTCATAACCTTTTTCCACAATTTGTCCTACACTTATCAAATTCTTAGGAATTGTAGGAACATACAAGACCTTACTCAATAAGGTGCTACCATCCTTGGCCTTCACTGATCCAATTGACTTCACATTGTGCTTTGTGTTGTCACCTGTTTGAACAACATGATTAGATACCTTATTCTCCAAATCAGTCATCAAGGCTATATTACCACTCAGGTGATTGCTACACCCTGAGTCAATGTAGAAGACTCTTTGATCTTCACTCTGCCTTTCACAAGTTGCATTCATTATCAATGTTGAATTTTCCTTTTGATCTGAAGCATAATTGTAGTAGGTATTGTTATATTGTTGACTTTGGAAACCTCTACCTGCATTTCTTCCAAAGTAACCCCTACTACCTCTGCCTTTGAAATTACCTCTTTGATTTCTGCCACCTCTTCCTCTTGTATTATAGTTTTGATTATATCCACCATTACTCTGATTATTATACCAACAATCATTTGCTAAATGATTTGTCTTACCACAAATCCAACAAGCTTTGCCTCCATCTTTGTTGTTTCTGCCTCTTCCTCTACCTTTGCCACCTCCTCTACCTCTTAGGAAGTTGGCTTGACTAGTTGTGCCTTCATCTTCACCTGATTGTTGCTTTCCTTTGTTAGTTTTCTTCTTGTCCTTTGAGTACATTGCATGACCTGTACTTTTGTCACCATCTCCTTTAACATCCTGCTCAAATGTTAGCATATGACCTAGCAACTGATTTAAATCAGGAGTGAAATGATCAAGTGATAATTTTGTAGACAAAATGAATGGCTTCCATTTGTCATCACCTCTCAAACCTGTAAGGATTTGCCTTACCAATTTATCCTCCTCAATATCTTCATCAACAGCTCCTAATGCATCTGCAATGTCTTTCATCCTTGTTACATAGTCTGAAATAGATTGAGAGGCCTTCTTCTTGAAAGTTGTAAATTCTGCCCATAGGGATGCCTTCCTTGACTTTGTAGTGTTTTGGAAATGCTCCTCCAAAGCATTCCATATCTCACTTGCACTTTCAAGACCTCTAATGTGAGGCAGCAAGTAATCATTGACAGCCATATAGATTATGCTCCTAGCTTGAGCATCTCTTTTCATCCAATTCTTCAAATCTGCTAACTCTTCCCTAGTTGGAACACTAGGATCTCTGAACTGTGGCTTCTCTTCTTCTCCTGTGATGTAAGCTATTAAATCTTTGCTCATAAGATGAGCTTCCATCCTCATTGACCATGCAGGATAGTTTTCCCTATCCAATTTCTCTATCTGTAGAGAATCTCCCATCTTGTGTCCACCTGTGTATTGAAATCTTTAACCTTTATAAAGTATAAGGTTACCTTTACTTCGAATGATCCTCCTTTTGACTTCCTTTATGTCGTATGATCTCCTTCTCAAGCTTTCCTTGCAAGCTTTCACCCTTCGAATCTTCAGATGTCAAATTCTTTGTAGCTGCAGCAGTCGGGATCCTCCTTTTCTTTAATTCTGATGCTTCCTGCTCTGATACCACTGATGGAGAGTGTTAATCTCCAAAAGAACAACCTACTCTAGAATTTAGAACACCTCTATATCAAAAGTAACCAAAACCTTCACCAATTTAAGCTATCAATGACCAAATATCAATTTCTTGACTAAACTGTGAAGAAGATAATTTCTGAGAAAGTCTGCTGCATTGATCTTACTCATTGACTGAGTAAATGTGTAAAGTTTTTTATGAAACTTTGCACAAGGTGTCGCCTAAAGATTGCGCACCTTCTCCAAGTTGAATTACGTCAAAAGGTTCAGTAGATCTTGAGAAATCTACTCACCAAGTCAGCTATGTCTAAATCTGCACTTTTGAGAAGTCGTTTTAGACACCCCTAACTTCTTAACTTTGGTTCTCCAAATGTCGAACCCGTTTGATCAAATCCTTTTGGTTGTATATAGCTTATCTCTCAACTTAGAGTTTGAGCTATCATATGTGTAAAACTTTACACTGTGCACTGAGCACTACTCATTTGATTGAACTCGAAATATGCGCCTGTTTCAGGAGACTGTGAACACTCAACACATATGAATGTTCCTACTAACAATTCTCCGTACCTGATTACAATTAAACTCTGAAACTCTAGCCATAGATTGATTAACTATGGACTTAGATATCCTCAAAAGGAATTCACAAAAGATCTACCACAGACGGAGCATACACAGAAACATCGGGCGCAACTTTTCTTCGATTACTCAAACAATTACAGTTGAGTTGTGAGAGAGACTTCTTCTCATTCCTATGAACTCTAATGAGTTTTACAACTTACAAATGCACTATTCTCATACTCTCCTATTGTCTCCTCTTGTCTCTCTCTCTTTGCCCCGACATTTTTCCAAAGTATTTATAGGCAAATATATACAAACTTGTAACTAGACAAAAGTATAAGTGATCTATGTCTTCACTAATGTACATATGTGTACACATCATTCACTCTGTGAATGTATCCCTCTTCTTTGCTTCAAGACTTGTTCTAATCTTCATTCTTTGTCTTCAAATCTTCAATTGGTGATTGGTCTGCACCAACAAATCTGAACCATGGATTGAGGTGATCATGGGCTTCGCCGCATCAGGTTCTTGATGATCTACAGATACAAGCAAAACGTTACGAGGGTGCGAAAAGGATACTCTTCCAAAGGGAGAAAACAAATGCTTGGAAGAGGATTTCAGTTGCGGGAAGCAGAGACCTCTTCCACAATCTGTGGAGGAGGAGCAGAATGAACAGCTGAAGAACGTTGTGGCACTAGCTTCCATTCTCCCTCTCTGCTCCTATGCCTGACATGCAATGAATTCACTGTCAAAATCCATATGCCCTGCGCCTCAAAGCAAGCACACTAGCCGGAAACAAGAATCGATCTCCTTCACATTATCGTTAAAAGAAAACAACAGCATTTACAACAGTTACAATAGGAATACATCTCTATGAGATCATTAATGTACATTACATTCAGGAAAGCAAATACAACAGAGAAGATCTCTCTCTCCCCCTTTCTCTTTCTCTCTCTCAGAGCCTCTCTTGGACATACCTGTGAAGAACAACATAAAGAAAAATAACTCTGATCATGTACATATATATACAAACACATACGTATTTTCTTCCCATGCGCACACACCTAGTTAAGTGAACTAACGGTCATGCATTCCTTATTTTAACATATGTACACTAATAGATAAACTAATACTAACTTATACTTTACTAAACTTATGTATATATTTTGATTGTTATTTAATTATTAATATAAGTTAAGTAAAAGAAAATAGTATATTAAATACATTAAATATTAATTAATTTAATTGACTTTATATATAATATAGTAGCAAAAAATTAGTCAATTAAATTAATTACCCTATAATATCACTTAAATATATTAACTAATTTCAATTCCTAATATAGATTAAATTCATTTAAAATATAGGTATAAAGAAATATCTCTATATGCTTGACTATTAATTGGGTTAAAACTCATAATCATTTAAGCTATAATGCGATTAGATATCTTATGGCCTAAAAAATCCATTTACATTAGTATTTAATTAATGATTCTATAAAAGTTAATATACCCCCATACTCACACATTTGGATAAATAGGAATAGATATCCTCATTTACATGATTATTCATGAACCTACATGGGTACAAACTCAGAGTTAATCCCACTTATCATATACAATAGAAGTTCTCATAACATATGTAAACAAGTACTTAGAGTGAATCATACTCAACACATTTAGAAGTTTCTAAAATTTATGAATAGGTAAACATATAGGGTTTAACCTACATGTATTGTAGGGTGTTAGAACTTTTCTTAAGAAATACATTCACATAAATGAATTTAACTCTTGAAGCATATCTAAAGCTAAGATATATTCTCAACAACATGAAAGTTCTCATGCATAAACATAAACATTACAATAAACAAACATTATTATACATTCTTACCTATTCTTCATGTATTTACATACATACACAAATATGCTTCTGAGGTCCTTACTTAATTGAACTCTTCTTGTTTTTGTTATCTGCAGGTACTCAAGAGAAAGAAACATTAATCATTTTAAATCAATACATTAAAAAATATGAGAGAGAGATTTCATTTAACCGACTCTAAAACAAATTATTTTTATTTTTCCCTATGACAATTCGAGTGAGGAAATCCTTTTGACAATGCTTCCATAGGGAAGTGGTAGCAATTGCAACTCCTGCTCCTGAGTCTAGAATGGCCTTGGTGGTGTATCCTTGATGGGTGATAGGAAGATATGTGTTTCCCTCTTCACCCTCACTCATGTCCCCTATCTTGTCCAATGGTATTTCTGGCACTGTTCTCTGAGATCCTACCTGGGAACGAGGTTTTGCTATTTCTGGTACTTGTTTGGCTACATGTTTCCATAGCTCTGGCCTCACTTTGGGTAGATCTTCTAAGGTGAGGTTGCACTGTAATTTAGTGTTTTTCACTACCTCTGTGTTCCTAGGTATGACTGAGTCCTCATTTCGTACCGTGACTGTGGGTGCTCTCATACAAGTAGACTTAGCTTCCCATGGGCCTGTGAAGTGGGGTAATTCTTGCAAAGAGTTAGACTCAAAGTCTAATCTTTCTTGAGACTGGGTGCTCTCCTGCTCCTCATAAATGGATGGGATGTCTTGTGGAAATTGGTCGTGTGCATCATCCACAAGTTCAATGGGAGGAGGGACTTCACTCTCTTTAGCCCATTTGTCTTCTTGAAACTTGCATAGGAATTCTGGTGTGAACCGATTCATAGAAGATGATGTGTCTGGCTCCATAGAGTTAGGCACATAGGCTTCCTGGGCAGGAAGACCTGGGTCCTTCAAAGTACAGCTGCATCTTGGCTGAGCTAGATATGTTAAAAAGGCGGTTGGCTTCAAACATGGTTTGAGCCAACTCCACCATCTTATCACAAATTTTAGTTCGTTCAAGCTCTAATTCTGCTCTAGGGTAGCACTTTCCATGATCAGTTACGTTTGGCCCATCTTGGATTCTCGCCTGATATGCTTTAAGCATCATGTTTAGGTCCTCAGGAGTGGGATCTGCTAGGACTGATCCTACTCTAGGGGGTGGTGGGATTAGGTGAGGCGGGTTGGAAGGTGGCAGGTCAGATGGAGTTGGGAATGGTGGAGGTGGGGTAGTGTGAGAGGGAGTTTGAGATGTGAGTTCGGTTATCCTGGCTCTCGTTTCTCTTAGACTTTCCTCAAGTTCACTCATTTTCTTTGCCCATTGCCTCTTCATTCTCTCACGACTATCTCTCCAAGCTCTAGTCCTCTTCTTAGTCATGCTCTCTGTTTCACTAACATCTGGGCTCTTTTCCTTGCCTACACTTTGGTTCTGCTGCAAGGCTTGGCCTCTAGTGATCACTTGCACTGGTGTAGTGGAAGTCATACTTCCTGTGTAGTCTACAACTAACCCAACAACATTGCTAGGAGTGATTTTCGGCATATTATTAGGATTCTTTGGGCAGTCTCGTAAGAGATGCTCCTTTCCACACTCCTGGCAATAGCCTTGGATCGTCACTGACAAGGGTTGTGTAGGTGGAGGCAAGGGACAATCACGAATGAGATGATCTTCCTAACATCTGTAGCATGGTCCTCTAGGAAATGGGGGTCTTACTTGCCTAGGTTGAGGTCTAGAGTTGGGGTTTGCGTACATGACATTAGTAAACTCACGCTCCCAATTAGGTTCACTCGGTTCCTCACTGTAGTAGGACTCACCATGTTCAAGAGACTGCATGTAGTAAGCCTGGGGACTATCAACATGCGTAGAATCAAAGCTATGGTCACTCGGATCACTTTTTGAGATTAATGGTGTTACTGGGACTATAGCTCTATTCAGGTTTTCTTCTGCAGCAGCATACTTTACCAGAATCACATTAGTAGGAGCAGGTGGTTGCTGTGCTAGCACTGGCTGGGGTCTCTGTTGGGTCTGATATTGCGGTTGGTAATTTTGCTGAGGCCTAGTATATTGTTGGGGTGGGTATTGACTCTGGTATCTGCCTTGCTGGTATGGCTAAGGGTAGGTTTGCCTAACCGCTTGCTTATTGTATGGGCAGTCTTGTGTGGAGTGATTTGTGTATCTTCGTTCTATGGTGCAGTACTGGCTACTAGGATTTACTTGGGGTTGAGCCATAATGGGACATACATTTTCCATATGGTCACCTCCACAAGTATAACATCTTTTCACTAGGGCAAATCTTGGGATCTGTTTGCTAGTGACACCAAATTTCTGAGCTACTTTCTCTGCAAGTTCCTCAATTGATGTGGATTGCGAGGAAGAGAGGCTAGAGGCACTATCTGAGTCTTTGTAGATTTTGGAAAGCTCTAGTTCTTCCCCTAGGTTATCCTCGATGTCAATGCACATGCGTACACACTCTTCTATGGTCCTAGGGTCCTTCAAGTACACATATGATCTCAATTTGGTACTTAGCAATCCATCCAAGAACAAAGCCACTTGCTTAGCTGGCGTGGGTAACTCAGGGACAGGGCATCTCTCTAAGTATTACCTAAATCTTCTTCTAGCAAGTCTCACGGTTTCTTGAGGGGTTTGCTTGAAGCTGTGAATCAGCCAGGAAGTGTTATGTCTTATGCCACTTTTAGAGAACTCGATAATGAATGCCTCTAGAAGTTGGTCTATGCTCCTGAACTGCCTCCTGTTTAGTGGCTGAAACCATGTCAAGGCAGTGTTCCTAAGGGTTAGACCAAAGCATTGTACTGCGTGAACAGATCTTCAACTTGTTCACCTCTCAAGACTTGCCTAAACTCAGCCACATGATCGTATGGATCTCCAGTGCCATCGAAGTAGTTCTTCATGGGCTTAACTAGCTGAGTCGGTCTCAAAGTCCTTGTGTGCTCTCTAGGTCGTGGTAGAGGGAACTCATCCGCATTTCTTTGATTCCTGGGATCTCTAAGTACCTCAGGTTCTACTCTATTTGTTTCCGTCCTCGTTCCTTCTCTGCCCCCTGGGTTGGCAAAGCTTACTTCTGGCCTATCTCTACTTCTATCTCTTTGAGTTCCATGAGCTTGGGATGTTCCAGCTCTAGGGTGACCATAGGACACGTTCGATCTTGGTTGGGGGAAAACGAATTCACCCTTCCAAGTATAAGCATGCCTGTCATGTTCTGTAACCACAAAGATCCTCTCTGAAGCGTGATCTAAGTAGGTCACTCTGCCTGGGCTATCAGGATCTTTGAACTCATAGATCAGGATTGACCCTACATCATTTGGCCTATTTGATTTATACCTCCAAAAGGCTTCATCGGTTTCTTGATTTAGGAGCAGATCTATGCTCTTATTATCTTGGGGAATCCACTCTGGATTGAGGATTCTAGTAAGAACAGATTTCCCTCTGTTGGATTTTATTGATCTCCAAAGTACAGCTAGAAGTAGGTGAAACCCAATAGGACCTAGTTGACTTTTTCACTAACTTGTATGCATAGACCAATTTTCTTGCAGAGCAAATTGCTCTTTACTCACTTAGAATTTTCCAAAACTATTTCACACACATAAACTAGACTCTAAGAGCTTTCCAACAAGATATAGAACACCTCAAATGGATAAATACACAATGAGCTATGACCTCTGCAATATGCAGCTTTAATGGAGATCTTGAAACAGAGATGAACCTGAGGACACACATCACTTGCAGAGACTACTTCTCTTAACTCACAACTCCAATGACTTTGCAACTTTCCAAAATACAAGTAGACGTAAAGAGCTTGCTAACAATCCAAAGAACACATGATTTGGATACATACACAAGGAGATATGACCTCTGCAAGTTTGAGGTTTAATGGAGACCTTCAGCAGGGATAAAAAACAGAGAACACACACTACTTGCAGAGAGTATTTCTCTCAGCTCACAAATCCAATGATTATGCAAATTTACAGGACAAAAGTAGACAGTAAGAGCTTTCCAATGAGCTATCAAACATGTAATTTGGATATATAATGAGGGAGATACAAGCTCTGCAATCTCTGCATACAAAACTACAATAGTTTAGAGATACACATATGACTCTATTGGACATCCCCAAGATCACGACTTTTCTCCTCTTTTTATAGCATGGGAAACTAATCTAAAACCTTCCTAATACATCTAAATTCGTGGTAGACACTTGGATGGAGGTATTACATGACTCAAGTGCTCAAATAAGCAAAGTATTGATGGACTTTGAGAACTAGCCACATCGACCTTCCACTAGGACACCACTGAAGCTCCTTTGTGACTCACTAATTTGACTCACCATGTTCTAGAACTCACGTGGTATTTTTGCTACATTTTATGAATAATATGAGCCTTCTTGAAGTATTTGAAGACTTCCCAAAGGTATTTACATAATTTGAAACTTGTACCCTACATAAAACAAATGTTCGCAACATTGTCCCCCTCAAGTTTCAAAGTGTATTTCCTTCATGCCAAGAATATAGTTGAATCTTTGAAGCTTTGGTCCATCCAAGGATTTGGTGAAGATATCTGCAACTTGATCCTTTGTTCCAACAAAAGAAACCTGCACTTCATTGTTCATGGCCTTCTCTCGAACATAATGATAGTGAACCTCTATATGCTTTGTTCTAGCATGAAAAATAGGATTTGAGGTCATATGAATGATGCTCAAGTTATCCCCATATATCAGTGGTACATCAACCTGCACATTCAAGTCATGAAACAACTTTTTAAACCACATAACCTCAGTAGTAGCCAATGCTAAACCTCTATACTCAGCCTCTGTAGAAGATAAAGCAACTGTAGGCTGTTTCTTTGAACTCCATGTTAATGTCTTGTTTCCTGCTATTACCACATATCCACTTGTGGATCTTCTGTCATCTTTGCTTCCAGCCCAATCTGCATCACTAAAGACTTTAAGAGTTAGATCAGCATCATGACTATAAAATAATCCTTCGTTCATGGTACCTTTCAAATACCTAAGCACTCTTTTTGCTGCATGCATATGAGGTACTCTAGGTTGATGCATAAACTGTGACAATACTCCCACTGCATAACATATATCAGGTCTAGTTTTTGTTGCATAAATCAAAGATCCTACCATGGATCTATATACATTCATATCATGCAACTCATCACCTTCCTTTGCACTCAGCTTTACATTACATTCCATTGGAGTAGAAACAAATTTACATTCCTGCATACCAAACCTTTTCAGCATATCACATATATACTTTCTTTGTATCAACCACATACCTTCATCGCTATACACAATTTCAATCCCAAGAAAGTATCTGAGCAAACCAAGATCTGAAATTTTAAATTCCTTTCCCAAATTACCTTTTATCTCATCAATTGCTTTTGCATCATTCCCTGTAATCAACAAGTCATCCACATAAATGCATACATAGACACACATGCCATCTACATGTTTTACATAAAGTGAAGGATCAGCATGACTCGCTGTGTATCCTTGCAGCATAAGATACTTTACCAACCTTGCATTCCATGCCCTTGGTGCCTGCTTAAGACCATACAATGCCTTCTTTAACCTGCATACATGATTAGGACATTTTGCATCCACATAACCATCTGGTTGTGACATATACACTTCTTCATTTAACTCACCATTAAGAAAGGCATTCTTTATATCGAGTTGATATATATTCCACCTTTTACTTGTAGCTAAAGCCAACAAAGTTCTCACCGTTGCCATATTTGCTACTGGACTAAATGTTTCCTCATAGTCCACACCTTGAGTTTGATTATATCCTTTTGTGACAAGTCTAGTCTTATATCTAGACACACTACCATCACTATTTCTTTTAATCTTAAAAACCCACTTGCAACCAATTACCTTTTGCTTTGGTGTACTTGGAACTAAATTCCAAGTCTTGTTATCCTGTAGTGCTTCCATTTCTTCTCTCATTGCGTTCTCCCACTTTTCATCTCCTTTGGCCTCATCATAACATGTGGGTTCATTTTCCTGCTCAACTTTTGTCATAAAAGCATAATGAGTATTCATGAAAGATTCATAAGTATACCTTTGAGGTTGCTTACTTACTCTTGAAGTTCTTCTTACCTCCAATGTAGATGCTCTTCCTTACTTATTAGGAACCTTTGATGATTCTCCATACTCACATACATCACTAATTTCCTCTCCTTCATCATTAACTTCAACAAGTTTGAGTTTACCTTTACTTTTAACACTTGGAGGTGACTCTTGCCTTAATCTTCCATTGAAAGGTGATCCTCTTTCTTCATCTAAACCACTCCTTTCATCATTTAAACTTCCTGATGGTGGAACTATGCATTCATCTCCTTCAACCACACCTTCTTCATTTTCATCCATGACCTGCAAACAATTCTTATCTGCATACCATGAAAGTGATTCATCAAAGTTTACATCTCTTGACACAACAACCTTATTGGTATGAGGATTATAGCATCTATATCCTCTTTGAGTATCTGCATAACCAATAAATATACATTTTTCTGATTTCGCATCAATTTTAGATCTCACCTCACTAGGTACATGTACATAACATATACAACCAAATACTTTCAAATGATTTACACTTGGTTTCCTTCCATGCCATACCTCATATGGTGTCAAATGATGAACTCCAGCAATCGGAACTCTATTCATAATGTAAACACTTGTGCTAACAGCTTCAGCCCAAAAATAATTTGGCAAACACATATCATTAAGCATGCTTCTAGATGCTTCTGCTATCATTCTGTTTCTTCTTTCTGCGACTCCATTTTGCTGTGGAGTATACCTGCATGTAACTTCTCTTTTGATACCTTCATCATGCAAAAAATCAGTAAAAGCTTGAGAGAAATACTCTCCCCCTCCATCGGATCTTAGCTTCTTAATATACCTTCCTGTTTGCTTTTCGACATATGATTTGAACTTCTTGAAACAATCAAAGACCTCACTCTTATGTTTATTAAAATACACAAATGTCATTATACTATGATCGTCAATGAATGATACATAGTACTTATTACCAACCAAGGATGCCTCTTTAGTAGGTCCCCACACATCTGTGTGTATGAGATCTAGCAAACCATCACTTACATAGCTTGAATGCTTGAAAGGTTGTCTACTCTGCTTACCCAACTGACATGCTTCACAAAGATGCACCATATGTTGCTTAGTAAGATCAGGTAATCCTTCAACAATCCTCTTCTTTGATAGCTCCTTTAACCTGTGTACATTCATGTGTCCAATCCTTTTGTGCCATAGATCAAGCTCTGCTATTCGATGCATACCATAAGAGAAATAGTTTGTATGATTTGGGTTTACCTTGAATGTAAATAATCTACCTTGTTTTTTACCTCTAGCAATTAACCTCCTTTGCTTTGGATCCTCAATGAAGCAACCCGCATGATTAAATCTCACTTGTAGACCTTTTTCTACCATTTGACCAACCGACATCAAATTCTTAGTGATAGTTGGCACATAAAGTACATCCTTCAAGCAATTTGTCTTGCTTTTATCCTGCATAACAACATCTCCAACCTGCATAATCTTATGTGTTGTATCATCTCCTGTTTCAACATGACCTTTATATGACGGATTATGCATATTAGAAAACCATGAAGCATCATGAGACATGTGATTAGAACAACCACTATCTACATACCATACATCGCAATTGCAATTCATCTTAGTTCAACATTCATCATTAGAAGCGAATCATAATCATCACTTTTACCTTCAACTGCATAATTTCCTTGTTGTTTACCTCTTCTTGAATAGCCTCCTCTTTGATTACCACCTTGATTGTTTTCATTTTGATAACAATCTTTGGCATAGTGTCCATACCTTCCACATATATAGCAATTGTTCTTATTATCTTCACTCCTTTGTCTTTGGTTGTAGTTGTAGTAGCCTCTTGTACCTCTAGCGCTTGATCTTCCTCTTCCTCTTGTGTTGGTCTCCCATAATAAAAATGCTAAGCTTCCTCCTTTAAGCCTCCTTTCCAATGTGTGTGATGAGAAGAAATATAATATTTACCTTGTAAATGAGGTATGTGCACCTTTCTTTGCTTGGATGTTGCTTCAGATGCCTCCTTGCAATCTTCTTCTACCTTTGTGTAGTGTTGATGATGAACTGCTTCTTTGATAGCTTCAAATTCTTTGTCAAGGTATGATAACCTTCTCCAAGCCTCCAAGTACTTGCTCTGATACCAATGTTGGATTTTATTGATCTCCAAAGTACAGCTAGAAGTAGGTGAAACCCATCAGGACCTAGTTGACTTTTTCACTAACTTGTATGCATAGACCAATTTTCTTGCAGAGCAAATTGCTCTTTAGTCACTTAGAATATTCCGAAACTGTTTGACACACATAAACTAGACTCTAAGAGCTTTCCAAAAAGATATAGAACACCTCAAAGGGATAAATACACAATGAGCTATGACCTCTGCAATATGCAGCTTTACTATGGAGACCTTGAAACAGAGATGAACCTGAGGACACACATCACTTGCAGAGACTACTGCTCTTAACTCACAACTCCAATGACTTTGAAACTTTCTGGACTACAAGTAGACTTAACGATCTTTCTAACAAGCCAAAGAACACATGATTTGGATACATACACAAGGAGATATGATCTCTACAAGTTTGAGGTTTAATGGAGATCTTTAGCAGGGATAAAAAACAGAGAACACACACTACTTGGAGAGAGTATTGCTCTCAGCTCACAAATCCAATGATTATGAAAATTTAGAGAACGAAAGTAGACAGTAAGAGGTGTCCAATGAGCTATCAAACATGTAATTTGGATATATAATGAGGGAGACACAAGCTCTGCAATCTCTCCATACAAAACTACAATAGTGTAGAGATACACATATGACTCTATTGGACATCCCCAAGATCACGACTTTTCTCCTCTTTTTATAGCATGGGAAACTAATCTAAAACCTTCCTAATACATCTAAATTCGTGGTAGACACTTGGATGGAGGTATTACATGACTCAAGTGCTCAAATAAGCAAAGTATTGATGGACTTTGAGAACTAGCCACATCGACCTTCCACTAGGACACCACTGAAGCTCCTTTGTGACTCACTAATTTGACTCACCATGTTCTAGAACTCACGTGGTATTTTTGCTACATTTTATGAATAATATGAGCCTTCTTGAAGTATTTGAAGACTTCCCAAAGGTATTTACATAATTTGAAACTTGTACCCTACATAAAACAAATGTTCGCAACATTCTCCCCCTCAAGTTTCAAAGTGTATTTCCTTCATGCCAAGAATATAGTTGAATCTTTGAAGCTTTGGTCCATCCAAGGATTTGGTGAAGATATCTGCAACTTGATCCTTTGTTCCAAAAAAAGAAACCTGCACTTCATTGTTCATGGCCTTCTCTCGAACATAATGATAGTGAACCTCTATATGCTTTGTTCTAGCATGAAAAATAGGATTTGAGGTCATATGAATGCTGCTCAAGTTATCCCCATATATCAGTGGTACATCAACCTGCACATTCAAGTCATGAAACAACTTTTTAAACCACATAACCTCAGTAGTAGCCAATGCTAAACCTCTATACTCAGCCTCTGTAGAAGATAAAGCAACTGTAGGCTGTTTCTTTGAACTCCATGTTAATGTCTTGTTTCCTGCTATTACCACATATCCACTTGTGGATCTTCTGTCATCTTTGCTTCCAGCCCAATCTGCATCACTAAAGACTTTAAGAGTTAGATCAACATCATGACTATAAAATAATCCTTTGTTCATGGAACCTTTCAAATACCTAAGCACTCTTTTCGCTGCATGCATATGAGGTACTCTAGGTTGATGCATAAACTGTGACAATACTCCCACTGCATAACATATATCAGGTCTAAGTTTTGTTGCATAAATCAAAGATCCTACCATGGATCTATATACATTCATATCATGCAACTCATCACCTTCCTTTGCACTCAGCTTTACATTACATTCCATTGGAGTAGAAACAAATTTACATTCCTGCATACCAAACCTTTTCAGCATATCACATATATACTTTCTTTGTATCAACCACATACCTTCATCGCTATACACAATTTCAATCCCAAGAAAGTATCTGAGCAAACCAAGATCTGAAATTTTAAATTCCTTTCCCAAATTACCTTTTATCTCATCAATTGCTTTTGCATCATTCCCTGTAATCAACAAGTCATCCACATAAATGCATACATAGACACACATGCCATCTACATGTTTTACATAAAGTGAAGGATCAGCATGACTCGCTGTGTATCCTTGCAGCATAAGATACTTTACCAACCTTGCATTCCATGCCCTTGGTGCCTGCTTAAGACCATACAATGCCTTCTTTAACCTGCATACATGATTAGGACATTTTGCATCCACATAACCATCTGGTTGTGACATATACACTTCTTCATTTAACTCACCATTAAGAAAGGCATTCTTTATATCGAGTTGATATATATTCCACCTTTTACTTGCAGCTAAAGCCAACAAAGTTCTCACCGTTGCCATATTTGCTACTGGACTAAATGTTTCCTCATAGTCCACACCTTGAGTTTGATTATATCCTTTTGCGACAAGTCTAGCCTTATATCTAGACACACTACCATCACTATTTCTTTTAATCTTAAAAACCCACTTGCAACCAATTACCTTTTGCTTTGGTGTACTTGGAACTAAATTCCAAGTCTTGTTATCCTGTAGTGCTTCCATTTCTTCTCTCATTGCTTTCTCCCACTTTTCATCTCCTTTGGCCTCATCATAACATGTGGGTTCATTTTCCTGCTCAACTTTTGTCATAAAAGCATAATGAGTATTCATGAAAGATTCATAAGTATACCTTTGAGGTTGCTTACTTACTCTTGAAGTTCTTCTTACCTCCAATGTAGATGCTCTTCCTTTCTTATTAGGAACCTTTGATGATCCTTCATACTCACATACATCACTAATTTCCTCTCCTTCATCATTAACTTCAACAAGTTTGAGTTTACCTTTACTTTTAACACTTGGAGGTGACTCTTGCCTTAATCTTCCATTGAAAGGTGATCCTCTTTCTTCATCTAAACCACTCCTTTAATCATTTAAACTTCCTGATGGCTGAACTATGCATTCATCGCCTTCAACCACACCTTCTTCATTTTCATCCATGACCTGCAAACAATTCTTATCTGCATACCATGAAAGTGATTCATCAAAGTTTACATCTCTTGACACAACAACCTTATTGGTATGAGGATTATAGCATCTATATCCTCTTTGAGTATCTGCATAAACAATAAATATACATTTTTCTGATTTCTCATCAAGTTTAGATCTCACCTCACTAGGTACATGTACATGACATACACAACCAAATACTTTCAAATGACTTACACTTGGTTTCCTTCCATGCCATACTGTTGAAGCTCAAGGTCAAGGACAAAGCATGGAAGCGCATCAAGGAAGTGGACACACAAGAAGAAGGAGCATGTAGGGAGCTCCAAGAAGCACCTGTCAAATTTTCAGAAGGAATCCCTACAGAAATAGTGATTTTTATCACTAAAAACCATTGTAAATACCATTTCCCATTTTTGTAACTTCATTTTGTTCAAGCCGAGGAGTCCTCGAGCTTGAGGAGTATTAGAACTAACATCCTACCAATTTTCATAATTTTTAGACTCCGTTTGAGCCCCCAAATAAGCCCTGGAACCTATTTTTTAACTAGGCCGGACACTAGGTCTGGACAGGGCCAAAACCACTCAAAAACTATAAAAAGGGCTGGAGAGCTCATTTTTGGGGTTAGCTTGTTGTAGATTTCAGTTTTGTAAGAGAGCTCTTTGGTAATCGAAGCTTTCCATTGTTCCACTCTTTGGTCTTACCTTGTGCGCGCGTGTGTGTATGTGTGTGCATGCTTGTGTGCTTTCACTCACGCACTTGTGCCATCACTTGCTCGTGGTCTTCATACCAGTCCTCACGTCTCCACAGATTGACATTTATGAGGTGTATCTCCTCACGTTGGTACTCACCATTGTGCTAGAGTGACACCAAATTTGGCGCCGTTGCCGGGGAGAGAGCTTGGAGGACGAGCGTGTGACGGTAAGACGTAGAGTAGCGACGTTGGAAGGTAAAAAAATCATCATTTTCAGTTCAGTTTCTGAATTTTCTTTCTTCTTCATCTTCACCATCACCATCATCTCCACCCACCTTCATCTTCTCAGTTTTTTCCATTTTTTAGAGTACATTCACCTTGTTTTTACTTGTGGTTGTGAGCAAGAAGCTTAGAGAGGGTGCAGAACAGAGGCGCTGAAGAAGTAGCACCAAAACAACTAAAAATCTTAGTGAATAGCCCCGGACAAGACTAAACCTGCACCAAGTATCGTGAGAGCTGCGCCAAGTATCGCGAGAGCTGCGCCAGAGATCGTGAGTGAGCAACCGGGCAACCGGGTGTTACATAGTGCAAGGGGAAGTGACAAGGAAGTTAGAGAGGCTCTCAAGGTGAGCAAACACCCATTTAATCTATAATTTCTCAGCAAATTGAGTTTGGAAAGGGAAACGATCTGCGTCAGGTATCGTTTGGTACTGACAGAGGTGAAAAGGAGTGATTTGGGGTGATACAGAGAGAGAGGAGAGGGTAGGAGGGCTAGTACAACAAGTTTATGGAAGCAAAATTCAAAAAATCTCTTTCAAAATTTGTCTAAGGGTCAAGTATCGTTTCGCTCCCGCGGTCGAGTATCGCGATACCTGACAAGTATCGTGAATCTCCTGTGGTTGAGTATCGCGATATTTCCCAGCCATCGTGTATCGTTTCGGCTAGAGATCGTTTTGGCCAGAGATCGCGATACTTGAGAGGCATCGTGTATCGCTCAGGCCAAAGATCGTTTCGGCCAAAGATCGTCTGGATCAAAGATCGTGATCGCTTGGCTTAAGTATCGTCTATCGCTTCTCGGAGATCTCGATACTTACCAAAGATCGCGTATCGTTTTGTTCAGGTATCGTCGATCGTTTTTGAGCGAAGTATCGAGTATCGTTGGTGCCAAAGATCGTTTCAATCAAAGGTCGCGATATCTGTCAAAGATCGTGTATCGCTTTGGGACAAAGATCGGGTATCGTTTGGCTCAGAGATCATTTGGTTCAGCGATCGCGATACCTAACAAGTATCGTGTATCGTTTTATCAGCGATCAAGTATTGTCTAGAGAAGTGTCGTGTATCGTTTGTATCAGAGATCGCGATATTTATCAGAGATCGGGTATCGCCTAAGTCAGAGATCGTGTATCGTTTTCTTCCAAATATCGAGTATCGTCTTGAGCTAAGTATCGTTTTGCCGAGTATCGTGGAAATCAAGTATCGCGATATTTCTCAACTATCGTGTATCGTGACAAGTCAAGTATCGTGTATCGTTATACAGCGATCGCGATACCTATCAAAGATCGTGTATCGTGAAGTTTGCTCACGATACTTGTTGAAGATCGTGTATCGTCTACTTCAGGTATCGCGATACATGCCAAGTATCGTGTATCGAGTTCCTCAAGTATCAAGTATCGTGTCCTACAAATGTCGTGTATCGCCTGATTTGAAGCATTTCCTGAGAGACCCTGTTTCCCTGTTTTAACCCCAAAACCCTGAACTGACATAACTTTCTCATCCGAAATCCGTTTGCTGTGATTTTGGTTTTGTTGGAAAGCTCGTGAGGTTATGGTTAAATTAATACCAGGATTATTAGATAGGGTATTTTGAAGTTGACCCTCAGGAAAACTAGAAAACTAAGGTGTTCCAAAGGATTTTGAGCAATATAAGAGAACTTTGGGACTAGAAGCCAAGGCTTATGAACCTGAGATCTGGCAGACACTTAGGAAAGGATAGACAAAGCATTAGGTCATCTGAGACTAGTGTCAACCATACAGCCAAGTCTCGGGCTCAACAGCTTAGTGGTTATCCTTACACACGAAGCTCAGAAACCAGTGATTCGGAAATGTCTTTTAGCATGGAAAGACCCACACGTGGCTCAGGCACTGCCTATTTACAGACACCAGAAGGTCCCTATAAGACCCAATTGGAGTATATCAGGACCAACCAAGTAGGTGCTCGCATCTATGAGGATGGTCTAAGACGATCAGTGGTTCAACTCAAGAATCCTAACCAACCCTTTGGACTTGAACACCCAGTGGTCAAGTTTGAAGAGGGGGCTTACATTGATAAAGAAGGAACCATGTATGTGGTTACCAACTTACCAGAAAGGACAGATGAGTTTGGAAATATCATTCCTGAGAATGAGATAGGAGACCTAGAGCAAGGAGGCCTAGGAGGAGAACCCAAGACCCCTAGAGGTAAGTCAGTCTTGACTAGAGTGATCACTCCAGAATGGATTCCTCAAGATAACAAAAGCATAGAACTATTCGTGAATCGAGAAACGGAGGAAGCCTTTTGGAGATTTAGGCCAGATCAACCCAGCCCAGTAGTCACCATCTATGAATTCAAGGACCCAGAGACACCAGGGAAAGTAGTCTATCTAGATCACACATCTCAGAAATTATTCTTGGTATCAGATCATGACAGACATGCTTACACTTGGCAAGGTGAATCAATTTTCCCTCCACCAAGATCTAATGTTTCCCAGGGCCTCCAAGGAGTCGGATCGTCCAAGGCTCATGAAACCCCGAGGGAAAGAACTAGAGAGAGACCGGAGGTAAGCTTTGCAGACACTATGGGCAGAGACAGATCAGGATATGGAACGGAAAGACCTGAAAGGGAGAGACATAGAGTTTATAGGCATCAAAGAGATGATCATGATTTCCCATTGCCTAGACCACGAGAGCACCCAAGAACCCTTAGACCCTCTCAAGTGGTTAAGACAATGAAGAACTACTTTGATGGATTTGGAGATCCTTATGATCATGTGGCGGAGTTCAAACAAGTGCTAAGAGCTGAACAGGTTGAAGACTTATTCACCCAGTTCGAGGCATTTGGTTTGACTCTTAAGGGTACTGCCTTAGCTTGGTTTCAACCTCTAAACAGTCGCAACTATAGAGAGATAGGTCAGCTGCTAGAAGAATTCATTGTGGAATTTTCCAAAAGTGGTATCAGACATAACACATCATCCTTGATCCACAGCTTCAAGCAGACACCCCAAGAAACAGTGCGACTTGCTGGAAGAAGGTTTAGACAGTACTTGGAAAGATGCCCTGTACCAGAATTACCCACATCAGCCAAACAGGTGGCTCTGTTTTTAGATGGCCTATTGAGCACAAAATTAAGGTCATATGTATACTTGAAAGAGCCTAGATCCATAGAAGAGTGTATACGGATATGCATTGACATAGAAGACAACTTGGGTGAGGAATTAGGACTATCCAAACTCTATAAAGACTCTGATAGTTCTACAAGTCATACCTCCAGAACCTCCACTGAGATAGATGAGATAGCTGAGCAAGTGACCAAAAAGCTAGGAGTTCAAAATAAACAAATGCCAAGGGTCACTTCAGTGAAGCGATGTTATACATGTGGAGGAGATCACATGGCTAATGTTTGCCCGTTGACGACTCAACCCCAAGGAAACCCTAATGCTCTATATTGCACCATTGAGAGAAAATACACAAATCATAGGGCTCAAGATTGTCCCTATAACAGGCAGGCTGTTAGACAAAATTATCAGCAACCTTACCAGCAGGGTAGGTATCAGAATCAGTACCAACAGCCATATTATAGGCCACAACAAAATCAACCTCAATACCAGCAGAATTATCAGGCACCTTATAGGCCACAACCAGTCCTAGGAAACCAACCGCCAACTCCTGCCAATGTGATCCCAGTTAAATATACGATGGCGGAGGAGAACCCTAATAGAGCATTGGTGCCACTAACCCCATTGGTCTCAGGAAATGATTCTCACGCTCATGGTTCAGACTACTTCCATGAAGATAGTCCACACGCTTATTATATAGAGTCACCTGAGCAAAGCGAGACTTCTCAATATCAATATGAGACACCACCTATGGAACAAAATTGGGAGCCAGAATACTCCAACGTCATGTATACGAATCCAAATCCTAGGCCCCAATTGAGACAAGTAAGACCACAAGCCCTTAGAGGACCATGCTTTAGATGTCAGGGCGACCATTTCATTCGTGAATGCCCCCACCAACCAGCTCTAGGACTAGGACAAAACATCACAATACAAGGCTTTTGTCCTGAGTGCGGCAAGGAACATCTTCCTAGAGAGTGTCCCAGGAATCCCTCTAGTGCACCCAAGGTCACACCCATCAACGTGGTAGGCTTAGTGGCAGATTCAAGTTCAAGTAGCAGTAATGTGGCTCCTGCACAGGCAGTTACTAGGGCACAGGCTGCACAACAAGCAAAACCATCCGAGCAATCAGAGTCAAGTGAGGCGGGAGAACCCAGTAAGAGGAAACCAAGAACATGGAAGGATACCAGAGAGAAGGCTAATCGCAAGTGGAACAAAAAGATATCTGAAATAGAAGAAAGCCTGAAAGACGCCAAAACAAAAATAGAAGACATTGCATCTCAAAGCCCCTCACATACCGAAGCTCCATCCACTCCACCTCATTCCATCCCACCACCCATTGTAAATAGACCGCAATCAGGATCTGTTCTTGCAGATCCAACCCCAGAAGGCTTGGACATGATGTTCAAGGCCTACCAGGCTCGTCTTCAAGAAGGGCCAACAGCTGCAAACCTAGACAAGAGTTACCCTAGAGCAGATTTAGAGATTGAACGGATGAAAATGTGCATGAAAATGGTAGAACAAGCTCAAGCTATACTTGAGACTAGTCAAAAGTTCAATCAGACAAACTCTGTCAAATCAGATTTGCACTTCCAAGGTTTACTAGAAAAATTAGAGCAGTTGGTAAACAGACCACAAGTTTCTTTACCTCCACAGGCTCAACCAGTTATGGAAAGAGGAAGCTCACCACCAATGGGAGCTTATGTTCCTAATTCCACGGATGCTGGAATACCTCCTTCAATTCAACAGTACTCTCAAGAGTTCTTCCGGGAAATACAGGAAGAGAAATGGGCCAAGGAGAAGGGTAATTCCCCTCCTATTCCTGAGATTGATGAGCTTCATGATCAATTTCCCCAAGACATTCCGTCTATCTATGGAGACCAAGCAGAGCAACAAGAAGATGAAAGGTTAGATTTTGAATCTAATTCTTTACAAGAGTTGCCTCATTTCACAGGCCCATGGGAATCTGAATCTCTCCAGATCAGAGCTCCCACAATATTGGTAAGAAATGAAGACTCAGTGATTCCAAGAAACACTGATGTTGTTAAGAACACTAAGGTTCAATGTCATCTCACTGTGGAAGAGCTGCTCAAAGCAAAACCTGAGCTATGGAATCATGTGAAGGATCAAGTTCCAGAACTTGAATCCAATATGCCAAAAGTAGGCTCTAAGCAAAAAGTTCCAGAGATACCTCTCGACAAGATAGGAGACATGAGCGAAGGTGAAGAAGGTAACACTTATCTTCCGATCACCTATCAAGGTTACACAACCAAAGCAATTGTAGATTCGGGTGCTGGTGTTGCTATTGCGACCACCTCCTTGTGGAAGCGATGG
Organism: Ceratopteris richardii; assembly: GCA_020310875.1. Classification (NCBI taxonomy): domain Eukaryota; kingdom Viridiplantae; phylum Streptophyta; class Polypodiopsida; order Polypodiales; family Pteridaceae; genus Ceratopteris; species Ceratopteris richardii. The sequence goes on along the minus strand of CM035431.1, from coordinate 21,788,020 downwards.
GGCAAACCCACATTAAGACCAACAAGAATGAAACTTCAAATGGCAGATGGTCATTTTGAAAGACCTCTAGGATTGCTCGAAGGGATAACTCTAACCACTTGTGGTGTAGAGTTTGAACATACATTTGCTATATGTGACTTTGAGAAAAATAATGTCTACGAGATGATCCTAGGAAGACCCTTCCTACGACAGTTGGAAATAGTACAGGATTGGGGAACCAACTCCTTGTACTTACAGCACTTAGGGGTCACCACCAAGGTCAATCTGAAGGATTACACCTTCAGAGATGTACCACCCCTACAGTGGAATCCTATCCACAAAGCGAAAGAAGATTCTATCTCTGTGCATTCTGGGAGTTCACCTGATCCATCCTGGCTGCATGAAGATACTCACTTGTGGATGTGCAAGGTCGCAGAGGAAGAGGAAAAGCGCCTAAAAGCGAGAGAAGAAGGAACTCCCCCAGGAGATAGACCAATAAAAGACCCAGCCTATACACCGATGATATTTTGAGATGAGGAATTTGAGCCTCATGGTTGGGCAGAAATCTTAGCTACCATGGACATTGCAGTCAATGAAGAACAATGGACACCTCATTGTGATGAGGAGGGTTATGATATCTCAGTGTTCATGTGTCAGCCCCTGTTGGAAGAGTGTGATCCCAGTGAGTTCATAGAAGAAGAAGAGAATGACGATGATCTAGAATCCATTGTGATGGATACTTACTTTGACTCAGAGGAACACTATTTAGAAGACATAGGAGTGTTAACCCAAAAAGAAGAAGAACCCCTCACGAGTATTAAAACAATAAATTCAAAGGAAGGAAGTGAAGGAGGTCAACAGAAAAAGAAAAGAAAAGCTGTGAAACAAGAAGAGGAAGAATCATTGTTTGAAGTACCAGAAAATTTCAAGAAATATGAAGTGGAAGACCGAAAAATTTTGGTACGAATGCCTAAGAGAGAGGCCATTATAGGAGAAGCATATGACAATAAAGAAAAGACCAAAAGAATTGTAGTGACCATTGAAGGGAACAAAGAATGATGTACGTACATAGGAGATGACCTAAGTGCAAAAGAAGAAGCAGAGCTTGTAGCTCTATTAAGGGAATATAGGGATGTGTTCGCATGGCACTATAGAGACTTGAAAGGAGTAGATCCAAAGATTTGCTCTCATACAATTCCGATGACCGCTGATGCCAAGCCCACCAAACAAAAGCCCTACACATATAATGACAATTATGCAGCCAAAATAAAGGAGGAAATTGAGAGGCTGATTGAAGCTGGATTCATCTATGAGATTGAGCACACTGAATGGGTGTCCCCCATTGTGGTGGTGCCAAAGAAGAATGGAAAATTGCGAGTGTGCATTAACCTTAAAAAAGTTAATGCCGCTACAATCAGAGATAGTTATCCACTTCCAATCACCGAACATCTATTGGAGCGTTGTCGTCGGGTTCGCCAAAGGAGGGACGAGAATAGAAACAGCTTTGCTTGGGATACATGAGACCACTCAAGATGGAATTAAAAATCCAAAGTCCCTCAAATGATTTCTAGAGATATAGAAATATATTGATAAATTTGTATATCAAAGTCACAACGACTCTAAAGCTTTTAGAGATGATACGTTATGTTCTAGTAATCCTTTATAAAGCATTTAGTTTTTAAGATATAGAACTACAGAATTTAAAGGTTATATTATTAAACATCCTCAAGGATCTATAGTCGCATATCTATTTTGGAGGATTAATGTTTAACTTTAAGAGGAACAGTTATGTACCCGATTTGAGACCACAGCTCTAGTATTAGCACTAGAAATTTTAGCATTTATCTTTCATATTGTCCTGTATTTGCAATTCAAATACCTGAAATGTATCCCTTATATCAACTGAAACCAAGGAGAATGGGGAACCAACTATTTCAGAATGTTCAGCTTTTACAAACTGAAGCTTTAAAAGCATGATTGGATACTTATGGCATTTCTGTTGTTTGGATCATCGAAGAATTGAGGGAATTCAATATTCACACTGTTTGGTTACTTGATTATAAGCGTTCAGTTAGAAGACCATCCTTATTGCTGGATGTACCTCCTATGCTTCGCAAAAGAGATGGCAGACACGCATAGTTCCACCTATTCACTTCTGCATCCTACCTGAAGCTCGTAGAAGAGCGTTTAGACCATTTCAGAACTTGAAATTAGAGCATGGTTAACTGATTCTATATATATCTTCATAGGCTCAGATAGATCCAAATCTACTTAAAGCAACCTTTTACTTAAAGCCTCATCCATTTCATTGCCTGTCTCTCCAGCAATGTCACCGCAAGAAAAACCAAAGCTCTTTGAAATTATGCATTAACATTTGGTGATGTTTGATCCGTTGGCCAAAGGAGTATTATTGTAAGAAGAATTTCCATAAGACAAGTGTAGTTACAAGGAATGCCAATTCAAAATGTGCCATAAGTCATAATAAAACTACGATGACTTTCTCTGACCTGTTCTCACATGGAAAATAAACATCTTGATATCTAAATCCGATTCGGACATACAATCATGCCCGAAGTCCACATAGAAGCCTCTCAGCTATTTTAGCATCCTATCATTTGAATATGGTCAGCTGATGAATTTCATAACAAAGAGTAAATTCAGAATACAGATCTTTCCAGATCAGCAGTCACGCATAAAGTTTGTTGACTATTTTTCATTGCAATCAGCAAATTATTTCCAACACAGGAGCAGCTAATTGATTTCTGGGTGATGGAATATCTGTCACATGTTTAAAATTCAGTGGACCCAAAGGAAATTTCCTAATATAATCCAAACAAATAGGCTTGATACATATGCACAGCGAATTTTAATACCTGCTGTCATCTGTGCTGCATAAGAATTGCATGTTTGTGCGATGTATTCTGCCCCGTTGCTTGTACGGTTATGCATTTCCTCGCTTCGCAGACGAGTCTGTAAGTTGGCGCACCTTTTTCATATGTTCCAGGGGTTGATTTAGCAGCAAAGCTGCACTCATTATCTTCACTATTCACCACGTCTTTGAACCAGAGCTGTTATCACCTCAAAGAAATAAGATTGAAACTCTAGAGTCAATTGGTTTCTGCCCTCTGCAATTGACAGCTTGTCTGTACCCTCTACAATTTATACTCTGTACAACCTGAATCTGAAGATGGCCAGTAACACAGCGGCAGTAGAGCTCCCAAGTATGATGTCCCGACGGGTACTAGCACCAGAAGAATCTTCATTTCTTTCATTCTGCTGCTGCTGCTGCGCACACACGATCAGAGGTCGCTTTCTCCTGAACTGCCGCCCATAGTGTTGGCTTGCTTTAATGGAAGAACCAGCCATCTCGACGTCCAGACCGACCAAGCAAAATTTGCATGCGTTACCTTTTTCTGCAGTACCCAGAAGTAGCCAGTGCTCTCGACAAAACCTACTTCCTCGATTTCCTGTAAAGGCAGGAGGCCATCGGGAAGACCAAAGCGAACAAGCATCGCAATGGCAGACTCCATGCAGGTTTCATGGCCCTTCAGCACAAAAGCCTTGTGTAGAGCGTGTCTCATAATCCAGAGACCGGTACTACTTTAGATGATCGAGCAGAAAAGAATTCGTCCTCTTTCAATAAACGAACCTATGAACACGACATATGGATCAGCCGGGGATGTTTTGTTTTCCTTGGGGTTTTGCATGTACACCATGAACAACATCGAACGCAGAGCAAGCTCCGGAAGGGAAAACCGTAAATCCTTTCTTCTTTCCTCCCCCCGATATGGGAACTTCCCCTTCTGCTCATCAGCAACCTTCCACATGTCCTCTTTCCTTCTGAAATTGCCAAAAACAACCCTCTCCACCGTCATGCATGCCAAAATCCTCAATGGAAAGCCAAAAGATTTTCCAATATTGAGTACGATGACTGACTGATAAAGAACATTAGAGCCTTATAGCTTCCATATCATCTTCTCGAAAGAATCAGCTTATTCAAAAAAGATGCATAGAGTACACCGGAAAAATTCTACGATAGAGAACCCGAGGTATGATGAAATAACAAAAAGTGATGAGAGAAAACTCATAGCCACTGCTGCATCAGCTTTGGAACAGAAGTGCCACCGACTCCGTATGCATCATCTAGATGCTTCAACCTCCAGATGGCTTTAAACAGATGCGTCATATTTGATTTTCGTGCTTCAATTTCGGATCGCGACCACATCCACCCCCTCTGAACCTGTGCATCCTCCGGATGCACCAGCATCGATCTCGGTATCTGCAAGTCTTCAAGAATCCAAATGTGAGTGAAATCAAGTGCATGGGTTAAAACAAATGTGCCTATGCACGGCCATGTAATGAGCCCTACATATGCATACTCTAAGTGCATAAAAAAACAGCATGGTGCAAATAAGGGAGGTATTAGGAATTCGGTGTTGAGGATGTACACTCAAATTGAACTCACATTTTCATCATGGATATACAATTCAATACAAGTGCAATCACTCGTGCAACTATGGGTTTTAAACAAAATATTACTCGTGCTCTTTACATTTCATTTATGCATGTGTTAGGTGCATGAAGGGAAACAAAATGGTGCAAAAAAATCAAGGTTTTATGGTATCTAAGCAACGCTCACATCACTCACAACTCCACTCTCTTACAGATGCAATCACTCTCCCTTACTCAGAATTATCCTCTCTTATCACTCAAAACTTGCTTTATTATTTTTCAATGATATTTACCTATCTAATTGTGCAGATGGACGTGCTTCTACGGAATTTCAAAGACGTGTTTCCTATATATTTTTACATGCATATTTGGCATGCAATGCATCTCAAAAATGGTGCAAAGAAAAGATCAGGGTTAAAGCATGATAGCTAATGAAAAAGATTTTCACAACTTTGTTCTTGAGTCATCATCTCCGTTGGCTTCGCTTGATCATTCCTGCACTCATAGAAACTAAACAAATCATGAGAAACATCACATCAAAATGACATTATATACATATGCAGTTCATGAAAGAACTTCAAAACCCATTTGCAATAAAACATAAGCATGCAACTCGAAAGTGGTTGCCTCTATACAATCTCTCAAAACTCTAAATCTTCGATCAACTCCATATCAACACCTGTTCTCAAAACTACATAAGAGAAATTAGTAGCATCACATTCAAGAATCACATATAAAAAAAAACTTCATTCATTTGAACATTAAAATACCTATTTAAATTATTTTGACTTCAAACCACTCATCCAACATGCATTCATTTCCATAGGTGTTCCCACTTTAATTTCTTGCATTTTTAGTTTATTTGGTTTCTTCTATCTATCTTAAGATTAAAGCAAAAAACACAAGATATATACATTTTTATTTACAAATTTCCTTTTGATATTATTAATTCTCATTTATTAGGGTTTTTCCCTTCAGACCCATCTCCCTTGATATATGGTCACCAAAGAAACTGTGCTTCTTAAGAAGCCACCTTTGGATCGCATCAATCCGTGAATCATTTTTAAAAAGATTAGATATGTGGACAAGCCATTTCATTTGCTCGTCCATTCCTTGTAGGCTCGACTGGCATACATAGCTTTTAGAAAATTCAAACATCCATGTTTCAATCATTTGGGCATAGTCTCCTTTATTCATGATCCTCTCATGTGAGGTTACTCTTGATGAGTCAAACACACATGAATATAGAGTGTTAATTTTTAATATGCTTAAATCATCTTTAAAAATTCCGTGCAAGCATGGATTTTGATTCATTTCATGCTTGAGATCATTTAAGGAAATATCTTCAATTGCATCATTTCGAATATGTTCTTCATCTTCATCGAAATAAACGTATTGATTAGATTCATTCAATTCCTTCATCAAGTAGAAGTGAGCATCATGCTCAGATGATATTACATAATCATTTTTATCTTCCAATCTATCATGATTCCTTTCTACTTGAGTCCCATTAATTATGGTATCTGCTTCTTGTTCTAGTCTTTCCAGGAACTCTTCATCATTGTCTTTGTTATGTTCCCAAAATATTTCTCCCTCAATGTGAATGGAATCCATATCCTCATAATCAAGAAAATCTTGATCTTCAATTTCTTTATCCAAAATGTCATCACAGGATTCTACATCCATCTCCATCGATTCTTGCTCGTTCTCTTTTGAGGATGTACTTAGTCCACCTTCTTCAAGCATTGATTCTTCAATCACTGATTCTTGCTCAAGAATCTCATCATGTATGAGAATCTCAACATACGCATCCAAATCAACTTGAGCTTCATCGTTGCAATCGTTTGACTCAATAGTTTTACATTGGATATTCTTCAATGCTATACACGCATCAGATTTATCATATGTCACAATAAACATTTCATCTGCCACTTTATGCTCAATTTCTTCAATGTGTGGACTCAACTCAACATGATTATTTTTGACATACATATCAGTATTTAGAGGAATGATCAATGGTATTTTCCCATCCTCCTCATGTTCATTCATATTTCTCTCTTCATGGAATGTGGCATCATTTACATACATATCATTATTTTGAACTCCATCCAACTTATCCTCCTTTTTATGTGTAGGATCTTTGTCCAATGTGACATCGCTCAAAAGAATATCAGTATCTTGATCTTGAACTAGACTATCGGTAGGATTAGGATCATGCTTATCACCATCGCCATACATATCACTATCTAGAGGACTTATCATTTGTACATCTTCTAGATTAGCATCATACTCATCTTCGTCATCACACATTTCAACCTCTAGAGGACTCATTATTTGCATGTCCTCCTTCATATAAGTAAGTTCGTTTTCTTGCATCTCTGTATGCATGTTTAATGTGGATTCCTGCATATCCATTTTCTTACCCATCGGATCTTTTATTGACAGGTCCTTAGATTCAACATCATGTTCCATGGGAGTTCCTTCATGTAATTCAGTCATTAGATCAGAAGTTCTATCCGAATCTTGTGTTAGAAGGGAATCATCACCATCAAGTGACATCCAATCATACTCCACATCTTGCCCGATGTCATCATGTAAGGATGCATCTCGAGCTCGATCTTCAGACATATTTATTAGGTTCTCTATTTGTATCTCATCTTTTATCTCCATTTGGTCACCTATGAGCCTTCTAGATATCTCTATCTCTTTGTTTGCATCTTGATATGTTTCTTGATTTGTTTGATTATCTTTTATTCGATGTGAGGAATTTATCGGAGTAGAGGAAGCTTCATCTTGATTTCTTGTTGGGTTTTGTTGGTTTTTGTTTTGTTTTATGTTTGTTGTTTGTTTGGTTTGATGTTGGTTTAGTTTGGTTTGATTTTGATTAGCTTCCACTTGCTCTTTTGATCCTCCCATCTTCGGGCTTTGTCCACTTATGGCACCTAAAGATATAATCATTGTAAAGAAGTCTAGGGGCTCTTGGCACCTTGTAACCTTTGAGGTTACATCGATCGCACTTTTAGAAGTTTCTTCATATTTCTCATCATCACTATGGATATCAAGCCCATGCATATCTACTTCATGCCCAAATGGGGTTTCTACAACCTCATGGACTTGAACATTATCCACGATTGGTAAAATGCTTGGAACATGATTATAATTTTCATCTATTTGAAGATCTGTTCTCCAATCATTTAAAAATTTCTCTATTGTTTGTTGTTTCTTTACGTATTTCATCACAGCTTCATGGACGAGCATCCAATCCTCTGTGAGTCTTGAGTCGGAGTCTATATCTTGTAGAAGTGGAATTAACTCCTCTCGGGCATTAACATCGATTGTTCGAAGAAACAACGAAACCCTTTCATGACTTATGCACCTCTTATCGTGCTCAGAAAGATCATCATATTGTTGCTCAAACTCTTCTTTGATCTCAAGAATTGGTTGGTCTTTGGGCATATGAACCCACCTCAGGAAAGATCTACGAGTTACTTTATCAAGATCCTCTAGCATAAACTGCTTGAGGAGTGTCGCTTTGTATTGGGACCATGTCGTTTGATTTATTTGCATTATTTGGTCTCGCACGTCATAATCCGACACATAGATAAAGTTTTCGCATAGTTCTTTTTCCGTCATCGGACTTAGTCCGACACCTAGATATTTGGCCTCGAGTTCATATTCTTTGCAGAACTTTGAGACATTCTTTCCATTGAAAAAGCCACACCGATTGACTAGACGTTCATGAAGTGATTGGATGGCTTTTTGACGCCTATCTTCTTCTTGAAATCGAAGGACTTGAGCTAGGATTTCTTCCATTTTGATTATGCTAATCTTTGTGGCTCTATAACTCACTCATCCCCTCCTTTCACGTCGGGTTCACCAGGTATGTCGTCGGGTTCGCCAAAGGAGGGACGAGAATAGAAACAGCTTTGCTTGGGATACATGAGACCACTCAAGATGGAATTAAAAATCCAAAGTCCCTCAAATGATTTCTAGAGATATAGAAATATATTGATAAATTTGTATATCAAAGTCACAACGACTCTAAAGCTTTTAGAGATGATACGTTATGTTCTAGTAATCCTTTATAAAGCATTTAGTTTTTAAGATATAGAACTACAGAATTTAAAGGTTATATTATTAAACATCCTCAAGGATCTATAGTCGCATATCTATTTTGGAGGATTAATGTTTAACTTTAAGAGGAACAGTTATGTACCCGATTTGAGACCACAGCTCTAGTATTAGCACTAGAAATTTTAGCATTTATCTTTCATATTGTCCTGTATTTGCAATTCAAATACCTGAAATGTATCCCTTATATCAACTGAAACCAAGGAGAATGGGGAACCAACTATTTCAGAATGTTCAGCTTTTACAAACTGAAGCTTTAAAAGCATGATTGGATACTTATGGCATTTCTGTTGTTTGGATCATCGAAGAATTGAGGGAATTCAATATTCACACTGTTTGGTTACTTGATTATAAGCGTTCAGTTAGAAGACCATCCTTATTGCTGGATGTACCTCCTATGCTTCGCAAAAGAGATGGCAGACACGCATAGTTCCACCTATTCACTTCTGCATCCTACCTGAAGCTCGTAGAAGAGCGTTTAGACCATTTCAGAACTTGAAATTAGAGCATGGTTAACTGATTCTATATATATCTTCATAGGCTCAGATAGATCCAAATCTACTTAAAGCAACCTTTTACTTAAAGCCTCATCCATTTCATTGCCTGTCTCTCCAGCAATGTCACCGCAAGAAAAACCAAAGCTCTTTGAAATTATGCATTAACATTTGGTGATGTTTGATCCGTTGGCCAAAGGAGTATTATTGTAAGAAGAATTTCCATAAGACAAGTGTAGTTACAAGGAATGCCAATTCAAAATGTGCCATAAGTCATAATAAAACTACGATGACTTTCTCTGACCTGTTCTCACATGGAAAATAAACATCTTGATATCTAAATCCGATTCGGACATACAATCATGCCCGAAGTCCACATAGAAGCCTCTCAGCTATTTTAGCATCCTATCATTTGAATATGGTCAGCTGATGAATTTCATAACAAAGAGTAAATTCAGAATACAGATCTTTCCAGATCAGCAGTCACGCATAAAGTTTGTTGACTATTTTTCATTGCAATCAGCAAATTATTTCCAACACAGGAGCAGCTAATTGATTTCTGGGTGATGGAATATCTGTCACATGTTTAAAATTCAGTGGACCCAAAGGAAATTTCCTAATATAATCCAAACAAATAGGCTTGATACATATGCACAGCGAATTTTAATACCTGCTGTCATCTGTGCTGCATAAGAATTGCATGTTTGTGCGATGTATTCTGCCCCGTTGCTTGTACGGTTATGCATTTCCTCGCTTCGCAGACGAGTCTGTAAGTTGGCGCACCTTTTTCATATGTTCCAGGGGTTGATTTAGCAGCAAAGCTGCACTCATTATCTTCACTATTCACCACGTCTTTGAACCAGAGCTGTTATCACCTCAAAGAAATAAGATTGAAACTCTGGAGTCAATTGGTTTCTGCCCTCTGCAATTGACAGCTTGTCTGTACCCTCTACAATTTATACTCTGTACAACCTGAATCTGAAGATGGCCAGTAACACAGCGGCAGTAGAGCTCCCAAGTATGATGTCCCGACGGGTACTAGCACCAGAAGAATCTTCATTTCTTTCATTCTGCTGCTGCTGCTGCGCACACACGATCAGAGGTCGCTTTCTCCTGAACCGCCGCCCATAGTGTTGGCTTGCTTTAATGGAAGAACCAGCCATCTCGACGTCCAGACCGACCAAGCAAAATTTGCATGCGTTACCTTTTTCTGCAGTACCCAGAAGTAGCCAGTGCTCTCGACAAAACCTACTTCCTCGATTTCCTGTAAAGGCAGGAGGCCATCGGGAAGACCAAAGCGAACAAGCATCGCAATGGCAGACTCCATGCAGGTTTCATGGCCCTTCAGCACAAAAGCCTTGTGTAGAGCGTGTCTCATAATCCAGAGACCGGTACTACTTTAGATGATCGAGCAGAAAAGAATTCGTCCTCTTTCAATAAACGAACCTATGAACACGACATATGGATCAGCCGGGGATGTTTTGTTTTCCTTGGGGTTTTGCATGTACACCATGAACAACATCGAACGCAGAGCAAGCTCCGGAAGGGAAAACCGTAAATCCTTTCTTCTTTCCTCCCCCCGATATGGGAACTTCCCCTTCTGCTCATCAGCAACCTTCCACATGTCCTCTTTCCTTCTGAAATTGCCAAAAACAACCCTCTCCACCGTCATGCATGCCAAAATCCTCAATGGAAAGCCAAAAGATTTTCCAATATTGAGTACGATGACTGACTGATAAAGAACATTAGAGCCTTATAGCTTCCATATCATCTTCTCGAAAGAATCAGCTTATTCAAAAAAGATGCATAGAGTACACCGGAAAAATTCTACGATAGAGAACCCGAGGTATGATGAAATAACAAAAAGTGATGAGAGAAAACTCATAGCCACTGCTGCATCAGCTTTGGAACAGAAGTGCCACCGACTCCGTATGCATCATCTAGATGCTTCAACCTCCAGATGGCTTTAAACAGATGCGTCATATTTGATTTTCGTGCTTCAATTTCGGATCGCGACCACAGCGTGTTGCAGGCAAGGAAGTTTATAGCTTCCTTGATGGATTTTCAGGTTACAACCAAGTAGCCATTGCCCCCGAAGATCAACACAAAATGGCATTTGCCACAGAATGGGGAATCTTTGCATTTCGTGTGATGCCATTTGGGCTCACCAATGCACCTGCAACATTCCAGAGGCTCATGTGTCATGTCTTCAAAGAGTTCTTGCGAAAGAACTTAGAAGTATATGTGGACGACTTATGTGCTCATTCCCAACAAAGAAGATACCACATCCCTGAGCTCAGACAAATCTTCAACAAGTGTAGGAATTATCGAGTGTGTCTGAACCCAGAGAAGTGTGTGTTCATGGTACAACAAGGTAAGATCTTAGGTCACATTGTTTCTAAGAATGGGATTTCAACAGATGAAGACAAGGTAAGAGCGATAGCAGAGTTGCCAAGACCAAGGAATGTTAAAGAGGTACAAGCCTTTATGGGCCATTGTGGATATTACCGTAGGTTTATACACATGTATGCCATCATAGCTAAACCTCTTTATGGGTTGTTAACAAATTTTGAGTGGAACGAAGAATGCGAGAATTCCTTCAACGAGCTGAAAAGACGTTTGTGCACAGCACCAATATTGACTACTCCGGATTGGAGCAAACCCTTTCATGTCCATGTAGATGCCTCCAATCATGCAATAGGATGTGTGCTAGCACAACCCACAGGTGAGGGAAACCTAGATTTGCCGATAGCATATGCTAGTAGGCAATTAAATGCAGCTGAACGAAATTATACCACAACGGAGAGAGAAGGCTTAGGCATGGTATACGCTGTGAAAAAGTTTAGACACTATCTATTGGCCAATAAGTTCAAGTTTTTCACTGATCATCAAGCTTTACTATACTTGGTCAATAAACCTTGCAATACAGGTCGCTTAGTAAGATGGTTCCTCTTACTAATGGAATACGACTTTGAAGTTGTTGTCAGGAAAGGTAGAACCCATCTTAGGGCAGACCATCTTTCTCGCATCACTTCAGGAGAGCCACCGCAAGGAGTGTCTGATGAATTGCCCGATGCTTATCTGTTCAATTTAGAAGTTGTTCCTAAATGGGCAAATAAGTTGGTACCAGTCCTAACCTTTGGGCCTGCAAATAAAAATGTGAAAACAAGCAAAGAAGAAATTGTAAGATCACAAAAGTATCAAATATTGGCCGGAAGTATGTACAAGCAAGATACCGAGGGCGTATTAGCTTGTTGTGTTGAGGACGACGAACATGCTAGTTGGATGCAACAAGCCCATGAGGGATTGCTAGGAAATCACTACTCTAAACAACGAACATTGCAGAATCTAAAACGTTTAGGAGTGTATTGGCCTAGCATGGACAAAGAAATACAGGAGTGGATCCAGAATTGTCCAGTGTGCCAGAAGAGACCCCCAGTGGAGCATGCCACTCTTTATCATGTGTCATTAATCCCAGATTGGAGTGCTCCATTGGTTGAGTTCATGAGATCGGGAACATTACCCAATCAGGCTAGTCTTGCAAGAAAACGGAGCATGGAGCAAGAGGCTCAAGACTATGCCTTAGTAGGAGACAACCTATATCGAAGAGGCAAGGATGGTTACCTAAGATTGTGCGTTCATGAATCAGACTATTTGAGAGTCTTAGAAACTGCACACAGCGCTGTTGCAGGTGGACACTTTGGGCCTGACAGAGTAATTAAGACCATTCTATTCTCAGGACTTTGGTGGCCCACTCTTCATATGGATGCACATACTTATGTGAAGAAATGTGACACATGCCAACGTGCCCAATATCCGATAAGAAAAGACGAGATGCCTTTAAGGCCAATGATGGGAGGACGTGCATTTTCAAAGTGGGGTATAGACTTTGTAGGTCCCATCAACCCCCCAGCTAGAAACTCCCATGCAGAATACATTATTGTAGCCACAGATTACCTCACAAAGTGGGTGGAAGTAAAAGCCACGACAAAGAATGATGCTCAAACGACGGCTAAGTTCTTATTCGAAAATGTGTTCACTAGATATGGGTTACCAATAGAGTTGGTTAGTGATAGAGGTACGCACTTCTTGAATGAGGTCATTGAACATCTCCTTCAAGAATTCATGGTGATACACAAGAAGTCTGCCCCCTATCACCCACAAGCTAACGGACAAGCCGAGAGTACGAATAAGATCCTATGCAACGTATTAACAAAACTGGTAAATAATAAACGCTCTGATTGGGACAAACAAATTCATCATGCAGTTTGGGCATACCGAGTGGCCTACAAAACGGTACTCAATGCCACCCCATTTCAGATGGTCTTCGGACAGAATGCCGTGTTACCATTGGACTTCCTAATTCTAGCCTTGAAAGTAGCACAAGAGCATGAGTGGAATGGACATGAGCTATCTTCCAGGATCTTTGATCTAGAACGCTTAGGTGAGACGAGGCTACGGGCAGCAGCAGGCATTTATGCTGCAAAGAAAAGGCAAAAGGCATACTTTGATGCCCATGTAAAGGATAAAGGATTGAAGGAAGGAGATCTAGTGCTGGTTTATACGCTAAAGCAACATGCCCGTAAATTGGAGAAACGAGGATATGGACCCATGATCATTAATAGACTCTCCACTAGCGGTGCAGTTCAATTGGCCACTTTAGAAGGTGATATCTTACCAAACTATATTAGTGGATGCCGAGTCAAGTTATATCAAGAACCTCTTACAGAGGAAATGCTCATGAGACTCAACACTGCTAAGAAGCGAAAAGAAGAGGAGTTAAGGGTTAGAGAAGAAGCACAAGCAGAGGCGAGAGAGCGCATCAGAAGAAATAAGCTACGGCGGCTAGGCCTAGATGTCAACACAAAAGCTCCAAAATATCACATGGACATGTGCCAAAAATCGGGCATAACTACTTCCCAAATAATTGATCGCCGGCCCTTTGTGAATATAGAGGTAGGACAAGGAAAGAGTGTAAGGACTGTGAGAGCATTGGTGGACTCAGGAGCAGCAACTAGTGCAGTTAGACTTTCATACTGCCAAGACCTGCAATTGAACATCGAGCCCATAGAAGCCTATCTCATAGGTTTAGGAGGCGTGGAAACACCCTGTTTGGGCGAGGTGGAACTTCCCATCTACCTTCAAGATGTTCCAATAAAAGTCAAAATGCTAGTGTGTCATGATGAGGACCTCACAGAGCCACTTGTCTTGGGTCAAGATTGGATTTACGACCATGCTGTCAACTTGAACCTAAGAAGTCAACTTCTTCAAGTGTGGGTATATAATCAATGCATTACATTAGAATTGGAGAATCGCATGCCCACTGACACTGACACCACACACTCTCTTTGTTCCTCTAAGGCTAATCTTCTCGAACAAGATGTTGTAGATGTCAAAAGCTCTATGATCCAGATGGACGTAATCACGGAAGGACAGTCGCAAAGGCAAGATGAACCTTCTTCTTGTTTTTCAAAGAGTAAAGCATCCACGGTAGTTCAACTTCAGAAGCAAGCAATACAGTGCAAAACAGCCAGTCTATCAAATAGACAAAGAGCCTTCAAGCAGAAAGAAGTTATGGGCATGAAGCAGATCTGGGTAAAGAAAGGAGTGCAACCATCGATGTTGCCTCAAAGATTCCCACACAACCAGATCGACCATGAAAAAAGAAGAACCAAGCACCTACGACAGGCTCAAGCACGACGAATCCAACAAATTTGGGTACCGAAGCTATCAAAGGAGGTCAACCACAATCATGAACAAATTTGGGTGCCTAAAAAATTAGCTACAGCTCAACACGGGCGATTACAGATGTGGGTACCCAAGAAGCTCTTACATACACAACGGCCTATGCTCCCCACCATGCAAAAGGTCTCAACAAAGAAGCCAAGGAAAGCAAAGGGTAAGAACAAAACACAAAGAACAAACGAAGATACACTCAACCCTTCTGCAAAAGTAAGCAGGCAATCATCAAGGATATGGGTTTGGAAGCCAAAAGCACCAACAACAACCACAGAACCAAAAGATCAACAACACTGGATACCAAAGTTTGGACAGCATCCAAAGAAGAACTGGCCTGAGGTGATCTCCACAAGACCAAACCCTATTCCAAAATGGGTTCCAATTCGGAGAATTACATCATTTCGAGATCCAATAGACACCTCCAATCAAAGAATTCATCAAGTATACAAGTAACATCAAAAGCCTCGACCAGTAGCAACCATGTGCCTTTGGCATAACCCAGTCGTTTGCACCATTCAGGGCATGCATTTTCAAAGTATGCATCAATATAGGGCCACCTTACATGGCCGTGCATAGACACAATTGAGAAATCCCAGGCACATGAGACACAATTTTCACATGCAAAATATGTTATTGATACTAACCTCTTTCTTCTTGTTTGATGCCATCGTGTTCCAAAAAAAAAAAAAAAAAAAAAAAAAAAAAGGGAAGAAGAAGACTATGTGCTTGAAAATGCTCATCAGCGAACTTCCAGCAAGGACATCCCTCAACAAAAAGGACAAGCCGACGGTCAAACACCATGAGGGAACCACAACACGAAGAGATGAAGATCAACGGACTCTTCACCATGGTAAGACGTGCATGCTTCAACAACACTCTAACCATGATAGATTAGGAAGCCTCTTCGCCAGCATACCCTTGAGCACTTAGCTCAAGACCCAATCTCTTGCACCATACTTCTTGCCATGCATTTTCCAAGTACGCATATGTAGGGCCACATTACAAGGCCATGCACAAGGCACATCTTTCGTTCAACCCATGCACTAATGCACTTACCCACCATTCGTTATGGGTTACAAGTACTTGGCATGAGAACTATGAAAAGCCATCTTTGGAAGAACCAGACGACATCAAGATGACAACAACAAGAGCAAGGAAGTCATTCACCACCGAGAGTTGCTCACAATCAACATTGACCACCTCCTTTGAGCAGCTAGCAGTTTTGGAAAACTCACACATGCACCATCCAGATGGCATACAAGGCAGAAGTACGTACAAAGGGACTAGAAACTGCAAGAGATAACAGTGGAAAAGTGAAGAACCAGACAAATGACCAGGATACATTGGGAAGAGGGATCGCCCCTGTTGGACGCAAAGGACGCTACCTCCCAAGGTACTACATGGAACGACCACTACAACAAGGGTCTGTCAGGGACGACAGACTCAAGAGGGGGGGGAGTGTTGAAGCTCAAGGTCAAGGACAAAGCATGGAAGCGCATCAAGGAAGTGGACACACAAGAAGAAGGAGCAAGTAGGGAGCTCCAAGAAGCACCTGTCAAATTTTCAGAAGGAATCCCTACAAAAATAGTGATTTTTATCACTAAAAACCATTGTAAATACCATTTCCCATTTTTGTAACTCCATTTTGTTCAAGCCGAGGAGTCCTCGAGCTTGAGGAGTATTAGAACTAACATCCTACCAATTTTCATAATTTTTAGACTCCGTTTGAGCCCCCAAATAAGCCCTGGAACCTATTTTTTAACTAGGCCGGACACTAGGTCTGGACAGGGCCAAAACCACTCAAAAACTATAAAAAGGGCTGGAGAGCTCATTTTTGGGGTTAGCTTGTTGTAGATTTCACTTTTGTAAGAGAGCTCTTTGGTAATCGAAGCTTTCCATTGTTCCACTCTTTGCTCTTACCTTGTGCGCGCGTGTGTGTATGTGTGTGCATGCTTGTGTGCTCTCACTCACGCACTTGTGCCATCACTTGCTCGTGGTCTTCATACCGGTCCTCACGTCTCCACGGATTGACATTTATGAGGTGTATCTCCTCACGTTGGTACTCACCATTGTGCTAGAGTGACACATACCTCATATGGTGTCAAATGATGAACTCCAGCAATCGGAACTCTATTCATAATGTAAACACTTGTGCTAACAGCTTCAGCCCAAAAATAATCAGGCAAACACATATCATTAAGCATGCTTCTAGATGCTTCTGCTATCATTCTGTTTCTTCTTTCTGCGACTCCATTTTGTTGTGGAGTATACCTGCATGTAACTTCTCTTTTGATACCTTCATCATGCAAAAAATCAGTAAAAGCTTGAGAGAAATACTCTCCCCCTTCATCGGATCTTAGCTTCTTAATATACCTTCCTGTTTGCTTTTCGACATATGATTTGAACTTCTTGAAACAATCAAAGACCTCACTCTTATGTTTAATAAAATACACAAATGTCATTCTACTATGATCGTGAATGAATGATACATAGTACTTATTACCAACCAAGGATGCCTCTTTAGTAGGTCCCCACACATCTGTGTGTATGAGATCTAGCAAACCATCACTTACATAGCTTGAATGCTTGAAAGGTTGTCTACTCTGCTTACCCATTTGACATGCTTCACAAAGATGCACCATATGTTGCTTAGTAAGATCAGGTAATCCTTCAACAATCCTCTTCTTTGATAGCTCCTTTAACCTGTGTACATTCATGTGTCCAATCCTTTTGTGCCATAGATCAAGCTCTGCTATTCGATGCATACCATAAGAGAAATAGTTTGTATGATTTGGGTTTACCTTGAATGTAAATAATCTACCTTGTTTTTTATCTCTAGCAATTAACCTCCTTTGCTTTGGATCCTCAATGAAGCAACCTGCATGATTAAATCTCACTTGTAGACCTTTTTCTACCATTTGACCAACCGACATCAAATTCTTAGTGATAGTTGGCACATAAAGTACATCCTTCAAGCAATTTGTCTTGCTTTTATCCTGCATAACAACATCTCCAACCTGCATAATCTTATGTGTTGTATCATCTCCTGTTTCAACATGACCTTTATATGACGGATTATGCATATTAGAAAACCATGAAGCATCATGAGACATGTGATTAGAACAACCACTATCTACATACCATACATCGCAATTGAGATTCATCTTAGTTTCAACATTCATCATTAGAAGCGAATCATAATCATCACTTTTACCTTCAACTGCATAATTTCCTTGTTGTTTACCTCTTCTTGAATAGCCTCCTCTTTGATTACCACCTTGATTATTTTCATTTTGATAACAATCTTTGGCATAGTGTCCATACCTTCCACATATATAGCAATTGTTCTTATTATCTTCACTCCTTTGTCTTTGGTTGTAGTTGTAGTAGCCTCTTGTACCTCTAGCGCTTGATCTTCCTCTTCCTGTTGTGTTGGTCTCCCATAATACAAATGCTAAGATTCCTCCTTTAAGCCTCCTTTCCAATGTGTGTCATGAGAAGAAATATAATATTTACCTTGTAAATGAGGTATGTGCACCTTTCTTTGCTTGGATGTTGCTTCAGATGCCTCCTTGCAATCTTCTTCTACCTTTGTGTAGTGTTGATGATGAATTGCTTCTTTGATAGCTTCAAATTCTTCGTCAAGGTATGATAACCTTCTCCAAGCCTCCAAGTACTTGCTCTGATACCAATGTTGGATTTTATTGATCTCCAAAGTACAGCTAAAAGTAGGTGAAACCCAACAAGACCTAGTTGACTTTTTCACTAACTTGTATGCATAGACCAATTTTCTTGCAGAGAAAATTTCTCTTTAGTTACTTAGAATTTTCCAAAATTGTTTCACACACATACACTAGACTCTAAGAGCTTTCCAACAAGATATAGAACACCTCAAATGGATAAATACACAATGAGCTATGACCTCTGCAATATGCAGCTTTAATGGAGACCTTGAAACAGAGATGAACCTGAGGACACACATCACTTGCAGAGACTACTGCTCTTAACTCACAACTCCAATGACTTTGCAACTTTCCAAAATACAAGTAAACGTAAAGAGCTTGCTAACAATCCAAAGAACACATGATTTGGATACATACAAAAGGAGATATGACCTCTGCAAGTTTGAGGTTTAATGGAGACCTTCAGCAGGGATAAAAAACAGAGAACACACACTACTTGCAAAGAGTATTTCTCTCAGCTCACAAATCCAATGATTATGCAAATTTACAGGACACAAGTAGACAGTAAGAGCTTTGCAATGAGCTATCAAACATGTAATTTGGATATATAATGAGCGAGATACAAGCTCTGCAATCTCTGCATACAAAACTACAATAGTTTAGAGATACACATATGACTCTATTGGACATCCCCAAGATCACGACTTTTCTCCTCTTTTTATAGCATGGGAAACTAATCTAAAACCTTCCTAATACATGTAAATTCGTGGTAGACACTTGGATGGAGGTATTACATGACTCAAGTGCTCAAATAAGCAAAGTATTGATGGACTTTGAGAACTAGCCACATCGACCTTCCACTAGGACACCACTGAAGCTCCTTTGTGACTCACTAATTTGACTCACCATGTTCTAGAACTCACGTGGTATTTTTGCTACATTTTATGAATAATATGAGCCTTCTTGAAGTATTTGAAGACTTTTTAAAGGTATTTACATAATTTGAAACTTGTACCCTACATAAAACAAATGTTCGCAACATTCTCCCCCTCAAGTTTCAAAGTGTATTTCCTTCATGCCAAGAATATAGTTGAATCTTTGAAGCTTTGGTCCATCCAAGGATTTGGTGAAGATATCTGCAACTTGATCCTTTGTTCCAACAAAAGAAACCTGCACTTCATTGTTCATGGCCATATCTCGAACATAATGATAGTGAACCTCTATATGCTTTGTTCTAGCATGAAAAATAGGATTTGAGGTCATATGAATGCTACTCAAGTTATCCCCATATATCAGTGGTACATCAACCTGCACATTCAAGTCATGAAACAACTTTTTAAACCACATAACCTCAGTAGTAGCCAATGCTAAACCTCTATACTCAGCCTCTGTAGAAGATAAAGCAACTGTAGGCTGTTTCTTTGAACTCCATGTTAATGTCTTGTTTCCTGCTATTACCACATATCCACTTGTGGATCTTCTGTCATCTTTGCTTCCAGCCCAATCTGCATCACTAAAGACTTTAAGAGTTAGATCAGCATCATGACTATAAAATAATCCTTCGTTCATGGTACCTTTCAAATACCTAAGCACTCTTTTCGCTGCATGCATATGAGGTACTCTAGGTTGATGCATAAACTGTGACAATACTCCCACTGCATAACATATATCAGGTCTAGTTTTTGTTGCATAAATCAAAGATCCTACCATGGATCTATATACATTCATATCATGCAACTCATCACCTTCCTTTGCACTCAGCTTTACATTACATTCCATTGGAGTAGAAACAAATTTACATTCCTGCATACCAAACCTTTTCAGCATATCACATATATACTTTCTTTGTATCAACCACATACCTTCATCGCTATACACAATTTCAATCCCAAGAAAGTATCTGAGCAAACCAAGATCTGAAATTTTAAATTCCTTTCCCAAATTACCTTTTATCTCATCAATTGCTTTTGCATCATTCCCTGTAATCAACAAGTCATCCACATAAATGCATACATAGACACACATGCCATCTACATGTTTTACATAAAGTGAAGGATCAGCATGACTCGCTGTGTATCCTTGCAGCATAAGATACTTTACCAACCTTGCATTCCATGCCCTTGGTGCCTGCTTAAGACCATACAATGCCTTCTTTAACCTGCATAAATGATTAGGACATTTTGCATCCACATAACCATCTGGTTGTGACATATACACTTCTTCATTTAACTCACCATTAAGAAAGGCATTCTTTATATCGAGTTGATATATATTCCACCTTTTACTTGCAGCTAAAGCCAACAAAGTTCTCACCGTTGCCATATTTGCTACTGGACTAAATGTTTCCTCATAGTCTACACCTTGAGTTTGATTATATCCTTTTGCGACAAGTCTAGCCTTATATCTACACACACTACCATCACTATTTCTTTTAATCTTAAAAACCCACTTGCAACCAATTACCTTTTGCTTTGGTGTACTTGGAACTAAATTCCAAGTCTTGTTATCCTGTAGTGCTTCCATTTCTTCTCTCATTGCTTTCTCCCACTTTTCATCTCCTTTGGCCTCATCATAACATGTGGGTTCATTTTCCTGCTCAACTTTTGTCATAAAAGCATAATGAGTATTCATGAAAGATTCATAAGTATACCTTTGAGGTTGCTTACTTACTCTTGAAGTTCTTCTTACCTCCAATGTAGATGCTCTTCCTTTCTTATTAGGAACCTTTGATGATTCTCCATACTCACATACATCACTAATTTCCTCTCCTTCATCATTAACTTCAACAAGTTTGAGTTTACCTTTACTTTTAACACTTGGAGGTGACTCTTGCCTTAATCTTCCATTGAAAGGTGATCCTCTTTCTTCATCTAAACCACTCCTTTCATCATTTAAACTTCCTGATGGCTAAACTATGCATTCATCTCCTTCAACCACACCTTCTTCATTTTCATCCATGACCTGCAAACAATTCTTATCTGCATACCATGAAAGTGATTCATCAAATTTTACATCTCTTGACACAACAACCTTATTGGTATGAGGATTATAGCATCTATATCCTCTTTGAGTATCTGCATAACCAATAAATATACATTTTTCTGATTTCGCATCAAGTTTAGATCTCACATCACTAGGTACATGTACATGACATACACAACCAAATACTTTCAAATGACTTACACTTGGTTTCCTTCCATGCCATACCTCATATGGTGTCAAATGATGAACTCAAGCAATCGGAACTCTATTCATAATGTGAACACTTGTGCTAATAGCTTCAGCCCAAAAATAATTAGGCAAACACATATCATTAAGCATGCTTCTAGATGCTTCTGCTATCATTTTGTTTCTTCTTTCTGCGACTCCATTTTGTTGTGGAGAATACCTGCATGTAACTTCTCTTTTGATACCTTCATCATGCAAAAAATCAGTAAAAGCCTGAGAGAAATACTCTCCCCCTCCATCGGATCTTAGCTTCTTAATATACCTTCCTGTTTGCTTTTCGACATATGATTTGAACTTCTTGAAACAATCAAAGACCTCACTCTTATGTTTAATAAAATACACAAATGTCATTCTACTATGATCGTGAATGAATGATACATAGTACTTATTACCAACCAAGGATGCCTCTTTAGTAGGTCCCCACACATCTGTGTGTATGAGATCTAGCAAACCATCACTTACATAGCTTGAATGCTTGAAAGGTTGTCTACTCTGCTTACCCATTTGACATGCTTCACAAAGATGCACCATATGTTGCTTAGTAAGATCAGGTAATCCTTCAACAATCCTCTTCTTTGATAGCTCCTTTAACCTGTGTACATTCATGTGTCCAATCCTTTTGTGCCATAGATCAAGCTCTGCTATTCGATGCATACCATAAGAGAAATAGTTTGTATGATTTGGGTTTACCTTGAATGTAAATAATCTACCTTGTTTTTTACCTCTAGCAATTAACCTCCTTTGCTTTGGATCCTCAATGAAGCAACCTGCATGATTAAATCTCACTTGTAGACCTTTTTCTACCATTTGACCAACCGACATCAAATTCTTAGTGATAGTTGGCACATAAAGTACATCCTTCAAGCAATTTGTCTTGCTTTTATCTTGCATAACAACATCTCCAACCTGCATAATCTTATGTGTTGTATCATCTCCTGTTTCAACATGACCTTAATATGACGGATTATGCATATTAGAAAACCATGAAGCATCATGAGACATGTGATTAGAACAACCACTATCTACATACCATACATCGCAATTGCAATTCATCTTAGTTTCAACATTCATCATTAGAAGCGAATCATAATCATCACTTTTACCTTCAACTGCATAATTTCCTTGTTGTTTACCTCTTCTTGAATAGCCTCCTCTTTGATTACCACCTTGATTATTTTCATTTTGATAACAATCTTTGGCATAGTGTCCATACCTTCCACATATATAGCAATTGTTCTTATTATCTTCACTCCTTTGTCTTTGGTTGTAGTTGTAGTAGCCTCTTGTACCTCTAGCGCTTGATCTTCCTCTTCCTCTTGTGTTGGTCACCCATAATACAAATGCTAAGCTTCCTCCTTTAAGCCTCCTTTCCAATGTGTGTGATGAGAAGAAATATAATATTTACCTTGTAAATGAGGTATGTGCACCTTTCTTTGCTTGGATGTTGCTTCAGATGCCTCCTTGCAATCTTCTTCTACCTTTGTGTAGTGTTGATGATGAACTGCTTCTTTGATAGCTTCAAATTCTTCGTCAAGGTATGATAACCTTCTCCAAGCCTCCAAGTACTTGCTCTGATACCAATGTTGGATTTTATTGATCTCCAAAGTACAGCTAGAAGTAGGTGAAACCCAACAGGACCTAGTTGACTTTTTCACTAACTTGTATGCATAGACCAATTTTCTTGCAGAGAAAATTGCTCTTTAGTCACTTAGAATTTTCCAAAACTGTTTCACACACATAAACTAGACTCTACGAGCTTTCCAACAAGATATAGAACACCTCAAATGGATAAATACACAATGAGCTATGACCTCTGCAATATGCAGCTTTAATGGAGACCTTGAAACAGAGATGAACCTGAGGACACACATCACTTGCAGAGACTACTGCTCTTAACTAACAACTCCAATGACTTTGAAACTTTCTTGAATACAAGTAGACTTAAGGATCGTTCTAACAAGCCAAAGAACACATGATTTGGATACATACACAAGGAGATATGACCTCTGCAAGTTTGAGGTTTAATGGAGACCTTCAGCAGGGATAAAAAACAGAGAACACACACTACTTGCAGAGAGTATTGCTCTCCGCTCACAAATCCAATGATTATGAAAATTTACAGAAAGAAAGTAGACAGTAAGAGCTTTCCAATGAGCTATCAAACATGTAATTTGGATATATAATGAGGGAGACACAAGCTCTGCAATCTCTGCATACAAAACTACAATAGTGTAGAGATACACATATGACTCTATTCGACATCCCCAAGATCACGACTTTTCTCCTCTTTTTATAGCATGGGAAACTAATCTAAAACCTTCCTAATACATCTAAATTCGTGGTAGACACTTGGATGGAGGTATTACATGACTCAAGTGCTCAAATAAGCAAAGTATTGATGGACTTTGAGAACTAGCCACATCGACCTTCCACTAGGACACCACTGAAGCTCCTTTGTGACTCACTAATTTGACTCACCATGTTCTAGAACTCACGTGGTATTTTTGCTACATTTTATGAATAATATGAGCCTTCTTGAAGTATTTGAAGACTTCCCAAAGGTATTTACATAATTTGAAACTTGTACCCTACATAAAACAAATGTTCGCAACACCCTCGAGGGGTCCTAGGCTCTATACCCATGTTTCCTTGCTCCAGGTCACCTATGTCCGCTTCTGGGATCACATTTCTGAATTCGTCTGTCCTATCTGGGTGACTGGTGACTACGTATATGGTTCCTTCTTTGTCCAAGTATGCTCCATTTTCAAACTTTACAGCTGGGTGTTCTATTCCAATGGATTGGTCAGGGTTTTTAATCTGGACCACGGATCTTCCTAGGCCGTCCTCATAGATGCTAGCACCTAATCGGTTGGCCCTAAGGTATTCCAGCTCCGTCTTGTAGGGGCCTTCCACCCTATACAAATATGGCACACCTAAACTCCCCGCAGGTCTCTCCATACTTTGAGACATCTCTGGGTTCACTAGTCTCAGAGCTAGGGTAATGCGAGTGGTGGCTCAACTGCTGGGCCCAAGACCTAGCAGTATGATTAACGCTAGCCTCTGAAGACCTAAGACTTTGTCTATCCCTTACTAGATGTCGTCCTGATCTAAGGTTCATATGCCTATTTAAGTAACCCCTATTTTGCCCAAGTACAACCTCGTTGCTGAGTTCTTTTGTACCAATTACTTGATTCCTTCTTATGTTGATTATCGTGTTTATACTCTTGTATGGTATCACGTCGTCAAGAGCATTTGAGTTAATTTCCGCACTTGAAGTTGATCGTTCCACGTTAAGTCTTTTCCTTTAAAGTTCTCGGTCACACACAGGTTATCTCTTGAACTTGATTTCTTAGATAGTCTTTGACTTGTCACGTGCCTATCGTGTCCTGACTTACTCCTAGCACTACTCGAACTTACCCTAAGCTAGGAATTGACAAAGGGAGTTGAGAATATTCCGACCTTTCTTGCTGATTCCTTGTTCTTTAGTGCTCGAGAACCCAATTCTCAAGCTTTCACAAAGCCCTTGCTTGGATGCTCTCAATTGCTCTCAATAGACCTATATCAGTCCCAAGATTAGCTCAAGACTTAAATTCAAAGGACAGAGCCAGGCACTTTCATTCATGTAACTTACAGACCAATTAGCCTTTTGTCTTTATGGAAAACAATTCTAGAGATCCCCTGGTTTTGTTCCCCCTGGATATGGTCAACTTTAAAAATACTATATCTAATAATCCAACAAGAGCTCACGAGCTTTCCAACAAGACAAGAATCACAGCAAACAAATTTCGTATGAGAAAGTTATGTCAGTTCAGGGTTCTGGTGCTAAAACGGGGTTCAAACAGGCTGTTGGAACTGAAGGACTCACAAGGCACGGAAGCTTACGAAGGGAGTCAGAGAGAAGAGAAACTACAAGCAGATAGAGCAGTCAATGACGATCTGGCAAGTAGGCCAATATTTTTTCAGGACACTAACACATATAAAAGAGGTGGACACACAAGGAGAAGGAGCAAGTAGGGAGCTCCAGAAAATGTATGTCAAAATGTTAATAGAAACCCCTACAAAAATAGTGATTTTCATCACTAAAAACCATTGTAAATACCATTTCATATTTTTGTAGCTCCATTTTGTGCAAGCCAAGGAGTCCTTGAGCTTGAGGAGCTTTAGAAGTACCTACTTGTCAGTTTTCACATTTTTTAGACTTCGTTTGAACCTCCAAATAGGGTAGAGAACCTAATTTTTAACTAGGCCGGACACTAGGTCTAGACACGGCCAAAACCTAGTCAAAAACTATAAATAGAGCTAGAGAGCTCATTTTTGAGGCTAGCTTGTAATTGATTTGAACTTGTATGAGCTTTTTGAAAGTAATCTAAAGAACTCCATTGCCTCTCACTCTTTGTCTTGCCTTGTGTGCACGTGTGTGTATGTGTGTGCATGCTTGTGTGCTTCTCACTCACGCACTTGTGCCTTCACTTGCTCGAGGTCATCATACCATCCTCATGTCTTCCCGGATTGACATTAAAGGAGGTGCTACTCATCACTGAGCTACACCAAATTTTGGCACCGTTGCCAGGGATCGAGCTTTGAGGACGAGCGTGTGATGATAAGACGTAGATTTGAGACGTTGGCGTTGAAGGGAATTTCTTTACTCTTCTTATTTTTCTTTTTCCTACCTCACCACCATCATCACCATCATCATCCTCACCATATCCGATCGCCATCTCCATCATCGCGGAAATTTTCAGCTTTTGATCATATCACCTTCTCCATCTCATTTCCCTCATTCCACTTGTGAGAGAGAGCGAGAGAGCAATATTATGTGCGTTTTTTTGCGTGTTTCTTGAGCTTTCTTGCAGGTACTTGTTGCATCATCATCTCCAGCACTCTGCACAGGTACGAAACATAACGGAACTGTCTCTGTGTCGCCGAAGTCTGTCGATCGTGATCGACAGAAAAAATGCCCACTTGGTAAAACAAAGTGGACCACCATAATCTACATGATGAGCACATACTAAATCACTAAAAACAGTTAAAAAATTCCGAGTTCCTCTGTCAATCGCGATTGACACCGTCGATCACGACTGACACCCACGACCGACAACTTCTGTCAATCGCGACCGACAGATCTGTCGATCGCGACTGACAGAGATGACCGACTGACCCCGTCAATTGTGATTGACACCGTCGATCGCGATCGACAGCCACGACCGATACCTCTGTCAGTCGCGATTGACACCGTCGATCGCGACCGACTGAATTTTGATGATTGACTGAATTTCACGTGTTGCCACGTGTCCATCGCGACGGACACATCCCCGATTGACTGAAATCACGGCGACAATCCCGGAAAAAGTGTCGATCGCGATTGACACCATCGATCGCGATTGACAGGACTCACGATCGACTCTGTGGATCGCGATTGTCACTGTCAATCGCGATTGACGTGTCGACGCGACCGACAGGCCCCGACGGACACCTCTGTCAATCTCGATTGACAGACCTGTCGATCTCGATTGACAGGCTTTTTTGGCCAAATTTCTAGGGTTTTTTCTGGCATTTTTTTGGGGTAATTTTGGGCATACTTATCAAGCTAGTAGTGATTTGTGAGGTCCCTACACGTGTATTTTTGAGAAAAATCTTGTGATCTGTTAGCCTGTTTGAACCCTGTTTTAGCACTAGAACCCTGAATTGACATAACTTTCTCATACGAAATCCGTTTGCTGTGATTCTTGTCTTGTTACGGTAAAATTAATATCAGGATTATTAGATAGGGTATTTTGAAGTTGACCATACCCAGGGGGAACAAAATTCAGGGATCTCTAGAATTGTTTTCCAAAAATCACAATGCAAATTGGTGTTTGTGTTACATGAATGAAAGTGGTTGGTTCTGTCTTTGGAATTTAAGTCTTGAGCTAACCTTGGAACTCTTATAGATCTATTGGGAGCATCGAAGGGCATTCTAAGCAAGAGTAAGTGCAAGCTTGGGAACACGCTTCTTGGGCACCCAAGGGCAACCAAGAAGGAAACAAAAGGTTGGAAACTCTCAACTCCCTCTATCAATTCCTAGCTTAGGCTAAGAACGACTAGTGATAGGAGTAGGCCAGGGCGGCAATAGGCATTTATCAAGTTGAAGACTACCTAAATACTCAAGTTCAAGCTAACGACATAACCTTTGTACGGTCGAGAACTTTAGAGGAAGAGAACGTAACGTGGAACGATCATCTGCAAGTGCGGAAATACACTTAAGTATACTTGACGACGTGATATCAGACAAGACCATAAACACGGTAATCAACTAAAAAAAAATCAAGTAACTGATACAAAAGAACTCAGCAACGAGGTTGTACTTGGGAAAATTTGGGCTATTCAATTAGGCTTATGAACCTTAGATCAGGGCGACATCTAAGGAGAGATAGACAAAGTCTTAGGTCTTCAGAGGCTAGTGTTAATCATACTGCCAGGTCTTGGGCCCAGCAGTTGAGCCACCACTCGCATTACCCTAGCTCTGAGACTAGTGAATCAGAGATGTCTCAAGGTATGGAGAGACCTGCGGGGAGTTCAGGTGTGCCACATTTGTATAGGGTGGAAGGCCCCTACAAGACGCAGCTGGAATACCTTAGGACCAACCGATTAGGTGCTAGCATCTATGAGGATGGCCTAGGAAGATCCGTGGTCCAGATTAAAAACCCTGACCAATCCATTGGAATAGAACACCCAGTTGTAAAGTTTGAAAATGGAGCATACTTGGACAAAGAAGGAACCATATATATAGTCACCATTCACCCAGATAGAACAGACGAATTCGGAAATGTGATCCCAGAAGCGGACATAGGTGACCTGGAGCAAGGAAACATGGGTATAGAGCCTAGGACCCCTCGGGGGAAGTCTGTTCTTACTAGAATCCTCAATCTCGAGTGGGTTCCCCAGGACAACAAGAGTATAGATCTGCTTCTGAACCGAGAGACTGACGAAGCCTTTTGGAGGTATAAATCTGATCGGCCAAATGATATGGGAACAATCATGATCTATGAGTTTAAAGATCCAGATAGCCCAGGCAGAGTGACCTACCTAGATCACGCTTCAGAGAGGATCTTTGTGGTTACAGAACATGACAGGCATGCTTATACTTGGAAGGGTGAATTCGTTTTCCCCCAACCAAGATCGAACGTGTCCTATGGTCACCCTGGAGCTGGAACATCCCAAGCTCATGGAACTCAAAGAGACAGAAGTAGAGATAGGCCAGAAGTAAGCTTTGACAACCTAGGGGGCAGAGAAAGAACGAGGACGGAAACAAATAGAGTAGAACCTGAGGTACTTAGAGCTCCCAGGAATCAAAGAAATGCGGATGAGTTCCCTCTACCACGACCTAGAGAGCACACAAGGACTTTGAGACCGACTCAGCTAGTTAAGTCCATGAAGAACTACTTCGATGGCACTGGAGATCCATACGATCATGTGTCTGAGTTTAGGCAAGTCTTGAGAGCTGAACAAGTGGAGGATCTATTCACACAGTACAATGCCTTTGGTCTAACCCTTAGGAACACAACCCTTACGTGGTTTCAACCATTGAATGAGAGACAGTTCAGGAGCATAGACCAACTCCTAGAGGCTTTCATTATTGAATTCTCTAAGAGTGGCATAAGGCATAATACCTCCTCATTGATTCACAGCTTCAAGCAAACCCCTCAAGAGACCGTGAGACTTGCAAGAAGAAGATTTAGGCAATATCTTGAAAGATGCCCTGTTTCGGAGCTACCCACACCAGCTAAGCAAGTGGCTTTATTCTTGGATGGATTGCTAAGTACCAAATTGAGATCTTATGTGTACTTTAAGGACCCTAGGACCATAGAAGAGTGTGTACGCATGTGCATTGACATCGAGGATAACCTAGGGGAAGAACTAGAGCTTTCCGAAATCTACAAAGACTCAGATAGTGCCTCTAACCTCTCTTCCTCGCAATCCACATCAATTGAGGAACTTGCAGAGAAAGTAGCTCAGAAACTAGGTGTCTCTAGCAAACAAATCCCAAGGTTTGCCCCTTTGAAAAGATGCTATACTTGTGGAGGTGACCATATGGCGAATGTATGTCCCATTATGGCTCAACCCCAAGTAAATCCTAGTAGCCAGTACTGCACCATAGAACGAAGATACACAAATCACTCCGCACAAGACTGCCCATACAATAAGCAAGCGGTTAGGCAAACCTACCCTCAGCCATACCAGCAAGGCAGATACCAGAGTCAATACCCACCCCAACAGTATACTAGGCCTCAACAAAATTACCAACCGCAATATCAGACCCAACTGAGACCCTAGCCAGTGCTAGCACAACAACCATCTGCTCCTACTAATGTGATTCCGGTAAAGTATGCTACTGTAGAAGAAAACCTAAATAGAGCTATAGTCTTAGTAACACCATTAATCTCAAAAAGTGATCCCAGTGACCATAGCTTTGATTCTACACATGTTGATAGTCCCTAGGCTTACTACAATGAGTCTCCTGAACATGGTGAGTCCTACTACAGTGAGGAACCGAGTGAACCTAATTGGGAGCCCGAGTATACTAATGTCATGTATGCAAAACCCAACTCCAGACCTCAACCTAGGCAAGTAAGACCCCCAATTCCTAGAGGACCATGCTACAGATGTCAGGGAGATCATCTCATTCGTGATTGTCCCTTGCCTCCACCTACACAACCCCAGTCAGTGACGATCCAGGGCTATTGCCAGGAGTGTGGAAAGGAGCATCTCTTACGAGACTGCCCAAAGAATCCTAATAATATGCCGAAAATCACTCCTATCAATGTTGTTGGATTAGTTGTAGACTCCACAGGAAGTGTGACTTCCACTACACCAGTGCAAGTGATCACTAGAGCCCAAGCCTTGCAGCAAAACCAAGGTGTAGGTCAGGAAAAGAGCCCAGATGTTAGTGAAACGGAGAGCATGACAAAGAAGAGGACTAGAGCTTGGAGAGATAGTCATGAAAGAATGAAAAGGCAATGGGCAAAAAAGATGAGTGAACTCGAGGAAAGCCTCAGAGAAACAAAGGCCAGGATAACTGAACTCACGTCTCAAACTCCCTCTCACACTACCCCACCACCACCATTCCCATCTCCATCCGACCCGCCACCTTCCAACCCACCTCACACGATTCCACCACCCCCAAGAGTAGGATCAGTCCTAGTAGATCCCAATCCCGAGGACCTTAATATGATGCTTAAAGCATATCAGGCCAGAATCCAAGAAGGGCCAAACGTAACTAATCATGAAAAGTGTTACCCTAGAGCAGAATTAGAGCTTGAACGAACTAAAATTTGTGCTAAGATGGTGGAGTTGGCTCAAACCATGTTTGAAGCCATCCGCCTTTTTAACATATCTAGCTCATCCAAGACGCAGCTGCACTTTGAAGGACTGTTAGAAAGAATAGAGAGGCTAATTGCACAATCAGAAAAGGAACCCGCCTCTCAACACAAGGACAAGGGAAGTGGAAGGGCAGGTCTTCCTGCCCAGGAAGCCTATGTGCCTAACTCTACGGAGCCAGACACATCATCTTCTATGAATCGGTTCACACCAGAATTCCTACGCGAGATTCAAGAAGACAAATGGGCTAAAGAAAGTGAAGTCCCTCTTCCCATTGAACTTGTGGATGATGCACACGACCAATTCCCACAAGACATCCCATCCATTTATGAGGAGCAGGAGAGCACCCAATCTCAGGAAAGATTAGACTTTGAGTCTAACTCTCTACAAGAATTACCCCACTTCACAGGCCCATGGGAAGCTAAGTCTACTTGTATGAGAGCACCCACGGTCATGGTACGAAATGAGGACTCATTCATACCTAGGAATACAGAGGTAGTGAAAAAAACTAAAGTACAGTGCAACCTCACCTTAGAAGAGCTACTCAAAGTAAGGCTAGAGCTGTGGAAACATGTAGCCAAACAGGTACTAGAGATAGCAAAACCTCGTTCCCAGGTAGGATCCCAGAGAATAGTGCCAGAAATACCATTGGACAAGATAGGAGACATGAGTGAGAACGAAGAAGGAAACACATATCTTCCTATCACCCACCAGGGATACACCACCAAGGCCATTCTAGATTCAGGCGCAGGTGTTGCAATTGCTACCACTTCCCTATGGAAGCATTGGGGCAGGCCAGCACTCAGGCCCACAGGGATGAAATTGCAAATGGACGATGGTCATCTAGAGAGACCCTTAGGGCTGTTAGAAGGAGTAACTCTCACCACTTGTGGTGTCGAGTTCGAGCATACATTTGCTATATGTGATTTTAGCAAAAATCATGCCTATGAAATGATCTTGGGACGACCCTTTATGTGACAGTTGCAAGTGGTACAGGACTGGGGAACCAATTCCTTGTACCTGCAACACTTAGGTGTTACGACCAAAGTGAATCTCAAAGATTACTCTCATAGAGATGTCCCTCCTATCCAATGGAATCCCATCCATAGAGCCAAAGATGATACAAAATCGGTGCATTCCATAGGATCAAGATCCTCATGGATGCATGAAGACACCCACTTATGGATGTGCAAAGTAGCAGTAGAAGAAGAGAAGAGAGAAGAAGCCAGAGAAATAGGTGCAAAAGAAACACATAGATCAATTCAAGACCCAGCCTATGCACCTGTAGTCGTTCGTGACGAAGAGTTTGAACCCCACGACTGGGCAGAAATTTTAGCAACAATAGATGTAGCCATCAATGAAGAACAATGGACACCTCACTGTGATGAAGATGGCTATGACATTTCAGTCTTCTCCATAGAGCCAATCATGGGAGAGGCAGTGTTAGAAGAGTGTGAACCTAGCCCTGATGCATTTGAGGATGCAAGTGACTCCGATCTAGAGTCAATCATCATGGACCCACCTTTTGCATCAGATGAAGAATACTTCTATGAAGTAGAATTTCAACCCCGGAGGTATGGAGAGCTTACAAATGATGTAAGGCTAGCCATACATGTGACCCCGAAGGAAGAAGGAAAGAAAAGAAAGAAGAGAGAAGTCACACCAGAAGAAGAAGAATCTTTGTTTGAGGTCCCGGAAAATTTTAAGAAGTATGAGATAGATGACAGGAGAGTCATGATCAGAATGCCTAAACGAGAGGCGCAATCGGGGGAGGCCTATGATAACAAAGAAACCACCAAGAAAATAGTGGTAGCTGTGGAAGAAGGAGAAGAGAGATGCACGTACATAGGCCATGACCTGACGGAAGACGAAGAGCACGAATTGATAGCCTTGCTAAGAGAATACAGAGATGTATTTGCTTGGAGTTACAAGGATTTGAAGGGTGTTGATCCAGACATATGCTCACACACTATCCCCATGACCTCAGATGCCAAACCCTCCAAGCAAAAGCCATACACATACAATGATAATTATGCTGCTAAGATCAAAGAGGAGATAGATAGACTAGTTGAAGCTGGATTCATCTATGAAATTGAGCACACTGAGTGGGTATCCCCCATCATAGTGGTGCCCAAGAAAAATGGAAAGATGCGTGTATGCATTAACTTGAAGAAGGTCAATGCAGCCACAATTCGAGATAACTATCCGCTTCCTATCACAGAGCATCTCTTAGAAAGAGTAGCAGGCAAGGAAGTGTACAACTTCCTTGATGGATTTTTTAGCTACAATCAAGTAGCCATAGCTCCAGAAGATCAGCATAAGACGGCTTTTGGCACTGAATGGGGCATTTTTGCCTTTAGAGTAATGCCATTTGGGCTTACCAATGCACCAGCTACCTTCCAGAGGCTGATGTGCCATGTATTTAAAGAGTTCCTGAGGAAGAACTTAGAAGTCTATGTTGATGATCTTTGTGCTCATTCCAACATTAGACAAACCCATATTCCTGAACTCAGACAAATTTTTGACAAATGTAGAGAATATCAAGTCTGCCTGAACCCAGAAAAGTGTGTTTTCATGGTCAGGCAAGGAAAAATTCTAGGACACATAGTGTCTAAGAACGGCATATCCACTGATGAAGAGAAAGTGAGAGCCATCGCAGAACTACCTAGGCCAAAGAACGTCAAGGAAGTAGAGGCTTTCATGGGGCATTGTGGTTACTACCGCCGGTTCATCCACATGTATGCTGTCATTGCAAAGCCCATGTACGGGACTTCTGACTAACTTTGAGTGGACTGATGAATGTGAGAATTCCTTCCAAGAGCTTAAACGAAGATTATGTTCAGCACCAATCTTGACCACACCAGATTGGAACAAGCCATTCCATGTTCATGTGGATGCCTCCAATTATGCTATTGGATGTGTACTTGCACAACCTACAGGTGAAGGTAATATGGATCTACCTATTGCCTATGCCAGTAGACAATTGAATGCTGCTGAACGGAACTATGCAACCATCGAACGAGAAGGATTAGGCATGGTGTATGCGGTTAAAAAGTTTAGACACTATTTGCTTGCAAATAAGTTCAAATTTTTTACTGATCACCAAGCTCTACTGTACCTGGTGAACAAGCCATGCAATACAAGAAGATTAGTAAGATGGTTTCTCTTGCTAATGGAATATTTTCGAAGTTGTGGTAAGGAAAGGGAAAACTCACTTGAGAGCAGACCATCTCTCTAGGCTCACATCTGGAGAAGCCCCACAAGGAGTGTAAGATGACCTTCCTGATGCTTACTTGTTTAATTTGGAAGTGGTGCCACTGTGGGCTAAGCCATTAGTGCCAGTATTGACGTACGTACCTAACCACCCAATAATAAACACACAGGATAAAGAGGTAGTAAAAGCCCAAAAGTATCACATCATGGCAGGAAGTATGTACAAGCACACAGATCAAGGGATCTTGGCTTGTTGTGTGGAAGAGGATGAGTACGCTAAATGGTTGCAATTAGCACATGTAGGTGCATTAGACCAACACTACTCAAAGCAACGAACCCTACAGACACTAAGGAGACTCGGAGTGCATTGGCCAACTATGGAAGCTGATGTCCAAAAGTTGTGCAAGGAATGCCCAATCTGCTGCACTAAACCACCTCTGGAACATGCCACTCTTTATCAAGTGTCCATAGTGCCAGATTGGAGTGAACCACTAGTATCCTTCCTGAGGACGAAAACATTCCCTCCAGACATGACTCTAGCTAGGAAAAGGAGTTTAGAACAAGAAGCCTAGGATTACTCACTCATTGGTGATAATCTATACAAGCGTGGTAAAGATGGTTACCTGAGACTATGTGTCCATGAAAGTGAATATCTCAAGATCTTGGAAACTGCTCACCAAGGAGTAGCAGGAGGACACTTTGGACCAGATCGGGTGATCAAAGCAATACTATTTGCGGGCTTCTGGTGGCCAACCCTTCACATGGATGCACATACTTATGTGAAACGGTGTGATGTTTGTAAGA
The DNA here is from genome assembly GCA_020310875.1 of Ceratopteris richardii. Classification (NCBI taxonomy): domain Eukaryota; kingdom Viridiplantae; phylum Streptophyta; class Polypodiopsida; order Polypodiales; family Pteridaceae; genus Ceratopteris; species Ceratopteris richardii. Next base: position 21,752,940 of record CM035431.1, on the reverse strand, counting down.
GAACTCAATATCCTATACGCAAAGATGAAATGCCACTGAAACCTATGATGGGTGGACGTGCATCCTCTAAGTGGGGAATAGACTTTGTAGGTCCTATTAATCCCCCAGCTAAGGGTTCTCATGCTGAATATATCATTGTGGCCACGGATTATCTAACCAAGTGGGTAGAGGTAAAAGCCACAACGAAGAACGATGCTCAAACAACAGCTAAGTTTTTATTTGAGAATGTGTTCACTAGATACGGGCTACCTATAGAGCTAGTTAGTGATAGAGGCACTCACTTCTTGAATGAAGTTATTGAAAATCTGCTCCAAGAATTCTTAGTAGTACATAAGAAGTCTGCCCCCTATCACCCTCAAGCTAATGGCCAGGCTGAGAGCACCAATAAGATCCTATGCAACGTACTGACGAAATTAGTGAACAATAAACGCTCTGATTGGGACAAACAGCTACACCACGCTGTTTGGGCATACCGAGTCGCCTACAAAACGGTACTCCAAGCCACCCCCTTTCAGATGGTATTTGGCCAAAATGCAGTGCTACCGTTGGACTTCTTAATACCTACATTGAAAGTAGCACAAGAGCATGAATGGACGGGTCATGAACTCTCCTCTAGACTTCTTGACCTTGAACGATTAGGAGAAACAAGACTGAGGGCGGTTGTAGGGATATATACAGCTAAGAAATGACAGAAGGCATACTTTGATGCCCACGTTAAGGATAAAGGTTTGAAGGCAGGTGACCTAGTACTAGTCTACACTTTGAAACAACATGCGAGGAAACTAGAGAAGAGAGGCTACGGACCCATGATCATTAATAGAATCTCAACAAGTGGAGCAGTGCAACTAGCCACATTAGAAGGCGATGTTCTTTCAAGCTACATAAGCGGATGCAGGGTCAAGTTATATCAGGAACCTCTCACAGAGGAAATGCTAAGTCGACTCAATACTGCTAAGAAACGCAAAGAAGAAGAAAAGCAAATTCGAGAAGAAGCTCAAGCAGAAGCTTTAGAGCGCATACGGAGAATGAAATTAAGAAGACAAGGCAGAGAGCAACCTAGGCCAGATGCATATGCAGATCAAGGATATCACGTGGCTATGTGTGAAGTTTCAGATATCAGCTCCCATAGGATAATTGATCGACGTCCTTTTATAACCTTAGATATAGGACAAGGAAAGGGTGCAAGGACTGTAAGAGCCTTGATTGACTCAGGTGCAGCCACTAGTGCTGTTAAATTGTCTTACTGTCAAGAGTTGAAATTAACTCTCAATCCTATAGAAGCATATCTCATAGGATTGGGAGGTGTGGAAACCCCTTGCATGGGCGAGGTGGAACTTCCCCTCTACATCCAAGATGAAGTAATGACAATCAAAGTACTAGTGTGTCAAGATGAGGACCTCACTGAGCCTCTTGTCTTGGGTCAGGATTGGATCTATGATCATGCAGTCAACCTAAACCTAAGGAGTGGACTTCTTCAGGTATGGGTAAATCATAGTCGAATTATAGTTGAATTGGAAAATGAGGCACTCAAGGAATTAGGTAAGGCACGAACTCTTGGTCCTTCCAGGGGTGCACATGAAGTTGACAATGCTATTCTTGTCCAAAACTGTATGATGCAGAAAGAGGATTGTTTCAACAACGAAGTCAAGGATAAGACGGCACTCCCTTCTTTTCCAAAGGCCAGAAGGATGCAGCAACCAACGGCAGATCAAATACTGAGGAAGCAGAGCACTACCTATACTGGAGGCCAAAAAAAGGAGCAAAGCAGATTGTTTCAACCGTTGAAACAAGTATGGATGCGGAAAGGCGAACACCCTGTTGCGACCAGGCCAATCCCACGGCCAAAACCTCTTATTAGTAGTCAACAACACGACACTAATAAGAAGTCGTTCATAAATTCTTCTGCGAAAGTAAAGTCTATTTGGATACCCAAGAAGTCGATCAAGGCCAGCCCACAATCACGACAAATATGGGTGCCTAAGGCTTGCTTTCGGGCTCAAATAACTACACCAAGGCCACACCCTCTACAACATGTTTCACTCACTCAAACATCTGATGCCCATGCTTATACATCACGCGCGGGCCCATATTCTTCCATGAGCACAAGTAGAATCACTTGTAAATGGGTCCCTAAAAAGCCTCATTTTCAAGTAGATACCCCTATTAAACTCTTCAGAGTCTCCACAAAATCAAGATCAAAGCCCATCCACTACATTTGGCAACCTAAAACTTGTAATAAACCCCCTGACCCTAGTTGTAAATCCATGCCCACCTACTAACTACATCACTCTCTCACTACATCATTCCACTTAGCTTCTAGGACTATCCAATTCCTAACTACACGCACAAGAACCGAGCACTTAATAGCCTACTAATCTCTCCCGAACCTCATGTTAATGTTGTAATGGGGACAAAAACGGTTCTATCTTGTCCTTTACAATGTTAACACCTGTTTCTATATTCTCACAGAGTCAGGAGGCAAGAAGTAACATGGCAGATACGACAGGAACTAGCTCCTAGGCAGGCACCAACCCCCAAGTCGTGGACATTGAAAGCCTTCCCGTTGAGGAGGAATTGAAGGAATGACCAGTGGCATTGAGGGCATTACATGCCATACTAGTTTAGAATCCTCCACAGGGGCACACAATGCCAGTCAGCAAAAACTCACATTGGTTCAATGATGTGGCAGGACCCCTAGGTGAAGGCACTTACATGTGGGAGGCTAAGATAGAATTCAATGGGCACTGGGGCAGATATCACTTTTTCACCAGGGAATTTGAGAGACTGCAAAATAATGAAGGACTGAAACCTATATGGAAGAAGGCAGGACTCTACGGTTACTTCAAATTCCAATTGCCAAATCCCGATTTTCTAAGGTGCTCTTATTTGATTAGCACCCTCACTCCGAGAAAAGACAAAAAGGGATACAGCTCCTTTGTCCTCCCATCTCTCACAAGGGGCAATGAACTGAAGTGTTTCAGGCTGACTATCAATTTGGTAAGGGAAGCTCTAGACATGAAAGGTATGCACATTCCTACGGAGAAAGAGACTATGGTCCCCGACAATATGAAGAACAGGAATCTGATGAAATTAAAGGACATGGTGGCAATGACACCTACAATTGCCATTCACTTGCGAATGGTCATGCAACATTTTGCATTTCCCACTCAAGAGAGGTTCACAATGCCACCTAAGAAGATATGGTTTAGTCTATATTTGGCTGATGCCTTTGATTTGACAATCAACATGCCCCACTGGATTATCGACCAAATCCACTTGGCTCATCAAAGGTGGTATAAGAAACAAAAGTATGTACTGTATGGATGCTGTGCCCTCACCAGGATTGTGTATAGATGTCTGGCGTATGATGTGCCAGTGCAGAGGGCATTAAATTGGACCAGGGTACAGGAATTCCAATGTAGACTATCAACCGCAGGATCACCATCTAAGAAAATGAGAGGCGCAGTTCAGATGCCCTGTGCACAACCCCGCAGTGCGACATTGACACCAGAGACAATTCCACGACTTCCAAGGCGGGTACAACCCTTCACTATCCTGTTAGAAAGACAGAGCACTAACGGATCGAATCTGGTGTTCCCACCCGTACCAACCGACCTAGAGTTTCCTCACGGATTCACATTAGAAGACCTAACTGATGAGGAGGTAGCCAGAATAATCGAAGCTATTAACACGGAAGTCGAGGCAGAGCAAGCTAGTGGACAACAAACTGCTACAGACCAACCCCATCCGAGACAACCAAATGTCGTCGATGTGGAGGGTGAAGAAGAAGAAGAACACGAGGAGGAACATGATGGACAATCCGAGGAAGAAGAGCAGGAATATGATCAGGAAGCTCTGCAGGTACTTGAAGGTGCTCCAGCTTATACGAAGGCATTGAAAAAGCTCTATGATACCATGAACAGAGTTCAAGAGCAACATAGACTGTCCCTAGCAGCAGGCAAGGCCCTCATGAATCAAATCCTTGAGGAGGAAGGCGTAGACGAGCAATACCGCGCCACTCTTGACATGATATATGATGCTTTAGGAGTACCTGAGACGGTTCATACCGCCCTTGCACAATCACAAAGAACGGAGCGACAATACGGCAGACGCCCCCCTCGATCAGGGAAGCAGATGAATGTATTAGTATCAGAACCACAAGGCACATCCACAACCACGGGCACTGCACACACCGTTCATGATACTGAGGAAACCCATATATCAAGTGCACCTCCGTCACCCCCTTTGCCACCCTTGCCTCCAACTCCACCACATTCACCTCCCACAACCAGTGTAACCACTACTGTCACCGCCCCCGAGTCCACTACCCATACTGAAGCGCAGACCATCAGTCAACCCACACACCCTATCTCCACCTCTTTTGTGTATACGGCCACTGAAACAGTAATTCTAACCGCAGCCACAGAAAATCTCATTCCCCCAATCACACTTTCGAGCAGTTCATATTCACAATTGCACACACCACTGTACACTTTCACCACTATCACCGCACCCACAATTCCAATATTCACAATCACTCCCACTACTGCATCCACCGTTGATCTTATGGACATATCACCCACCTCCGCACCTCTCCCTCCCCCCATACACCCACCATCTCCCATTCCCCCACCTCCCACTTCACCATTTTCGAGCACCGCATCCACACTTCCATTCCCCTTCCCCTTTCCCTTCCCTTCTACATTCAACACCCTTCCCGCATCCACCCCTATTAATAATGTATTTAATAATATGTATCAGTGTATGTCGCAACTACAACAGCACTACCAGCATCTGGATAACCAACATACGAGACTCTTCCGAAGCCATGAAGAACTTCAAGTACGATTCATTCATCTAGAAAGGGAAAAGCGGCTACTACAACAACACTATGTCACTTTACAGGAACAACATGAGCAGTTAGTAGCCAATCCACCCCAGTCAGATGCAGAAGAAAAACAATACATGGATGATCTGCTACACTCCCAGATAATAGAGAATCTCAAGCTTCGACGCAATCTGGCCCTCTTACGCAAACACATGTCTACTGCACTCGAGGAGAATAAACGACTACAGAAACAAAACGAAGAAAACTTGGAAGCAGCCATGGAGGGTTCCCCACAGGAAATCGACCCAGATAAATTCAAGGCCATACCCTCAGCGAATATGCAAATTGTGTTGGAAACCCATGCCGACCTCCTAGAAGCCCATGCAGCATTAGAAAGAGAAAGAGATGACCTATTGAAGCAGCTGGCAACCCAGCAGGAGTCACCAAGCAAAGTCACAACCGCAGTTGACACGTCTGAAGAAGTCTAAAAACTCAGAGCAGAACTAGAAGAATTCCGAAGTAAAGTCATGCAATACGAGCGTCAACCCTCTCCCCTTGTTGAACCTCAACCTGAAGACTTAGTGCCAATTGAAATCGAGGAAACCTTCGAAGATCCATATGTTCCCATGCCTGCACCAGGGGGCAAGCAAATAGAAAAGGGCATGGACACCATCGAGATAGAGGCTCCTGAATGGATGCAGAGGTTAGAGAAAGTGGCCACAACCCATGACGATAGAGTGGCAGTTCAGATAGCGTCAATGTCACGATTGGAAGAGGTAGTTATAAAATCGGAGTACTTTCGAAACCTCTCCCATCATAGGTGGATCGGCACATCCGATGATTTGTATGTTCCTTTCTGTGTCTTAATGGCGGACTACAATGCCGAAATCAAGCACCACACCTCAAAAGAACCAACCTCGGCTACACAGTTTGCACTGGATGACATCCCAGCAGGTGCCAAGCAGGGAAATATACATCAACCGATGTGGAGGATTCGTCTACTGGAAACCTACCCAGAGATGGTAAGAACATGGAATAACATGCCTTTGTACATCAAATACAACCCATGCTACTGCCCTGTATTTCGAAGAAGGTCATGGCCGGAATACACAAAAACTATGCTGACAACCAAAGGATGCGAGAAATGGCTCAATTATGTCTACTTAGCACCACCTAAAGGCCAACCTACCATAGGACATATGATCTCGACGATTTGGCATTGGGGGGTCAGGTTTAAAAATGTACCAGATGTCATGGTCCAAATGTGCCTTAAAAGTTTTGAACTCATGTTGGTCACCTTCAGGACTTTCAAGAATGTCAAGGAACCTCATCTGTCAGCTCTTGGATTTAATGAAGGTAATCAGGACCTTGTCTACGACATGAGCGCCACACCATCTATTAATGTTGTATATGCATGGCATGCGCGTATAAAGTATCTACCAGCCTGCTTCAAACAGACGTTTGAAGAAATGTTTGTCACGGGATTCTGGGAATATCATTCAGAGATATTCATTCCCATACCATCACATTTATTGCAGTTGTTTGAAGTGGAACAAGCTCTCCATTCAGAAAAGTTATGTATACCACATCCAGAGGTTCCCGGGCCGGTAGATTGGGATGCTCTACTCACGGACTTGGCCAAAGGGTTGCGGATTGCAGAACATCACTTAGCACAAGACGTGGTTGAGTACTACATCCAACGACCCACCCAACAAGGGTCTGTCAGGGACGACAGACGCGAGAGAGTGGGGGGTGTTGGAACTGAAGGACTCACAAGGCAAGGAAGCTTACGAAGGGAGTCAGAGAGAAGAGAAAGTACAAGCAGACAGAGCAGTCAACGACGATGTGGCAAGTAGGCCAATATTTTTTCAGGAAACTAACGCATATAAAAGAGGTGGACACACAAGGAGAAGGAGCAAGGAGAAAGTAATCTAAAGAACTCCATTGCTTCTCACTCTTTGTCTTGCCTTGTGTGCGCGTATGTGTGTGCATGCTTGTGTGCTTCTCACTCACACACTTGTGCCTTCACTTGCTCGAGGTCATCATACCATCCTCATGTCTTCCCGGATTGACATTAAAGGAGGTGCTACTCATCATTAAGCTACACAGGCTAAGAGATCACATGATTTTTCTCAAAAATACACGTGTAGGGACCTCACAAATCACTAATTACTAGACCAACATGCCCAAAAACTATCCCCAAAACTTGGAATAAAAAACCCTAATTTTTTTGGCCGAAAAGCTTGTCCATCGTGATGGACAGGTCTGTCAATCGCGATTGACAGAGGTGTCCGTCGGGGCCTGTCGGTCGTGATCGACACATCAATCACGATCGACAGAGTCGATCGTGGGTCCTGTCAATCGCGATCGACACTTTTTTCGGGATTTTCGCCGTGATTTCAGTCAATCGGGGATGTGTCCGTCGCGATGGACACGTGGCAACGCGAATTTTGGTGTCAATTGTGAATTTTCAATCGATCGCGATCGACGATGTCAATCATGATTGACTGAATCCTACGTGGCAGTCAGTCGGTCGTGAGGTCTGTCGGTCGCGATTGACAGGGTCTGTCGGTGGCGATTGACAGGGTCTGTCGGTCGTGATTGATAGGGTCTATTGGTCGCGATTGACAGGGTTTGTCGGTCGCGATTGACAGATGTTGTCGATCGTGGCTGTCGATCGCGATCGATGGTGTCGATCGCGATTGACAGAGAAACACGGAATTTTTTAACTGTTTTTAGTGATTTAGAATGTGCTCATCATGTAGATTATGGTGGTGCACTTTGTTTTACCAAATGGGCGATTTTTCTGTCGATCGCGATCGACAGAGGTCTACGACAAAGAGACAGTTTCGAGCGTGTCCGTACCTGCTCAGCGTGCTGGAGGGGATGATACAACTGTACCTGCAAGAGTGCTCAAAAAACATGCAAAAACACAGCACACAAGTCGCTCTCTCTCACAAGTGGAATGAGGGAAATGAGGTGGAGAAGGTGATATGATAAACAAACTGAAAATTTTTTTCCGTGATGATGGAGATGGAGATCGGATATGGTGAGGATGATTACGGTGATGATGGTGGTGAGGTAAGAAAGAGAAAAATAAGAAAAGTAAAGAAATTACCTACAACGCCAACGTCTCAAATCTACGTCTTACCATCACACGCTCGTCCTCAAAGCTCGATCCCCGGCAACGGCGCCAAAATTTGGTGTAGCTCAGTGATGAGTAGCACCTCCTTTAATGTCAATCCGGGAAGACGAGAGAATGGTATGATGACCTCGAGCAAGTGAAGGCACAAGTGCGTGAGTGAGAAGCACACTAACATGCACACACATACACACACACGCGCACTCAAGGTAAGACAAAGAGAGAGACAATGGAGTTCTTTTAGATTACTTCAAAATTGCTCATACAAGTTTAGATCAATTACAAGCTAGCCTCAAAAATGAGCTCTCTAGCTCTATTTATAGTTTTTGACTAGGTTTTGGCAGTGTCCAGACCTAGTGTCCGGCCTAGTTAAAAATTAGGTTCTAGGGCCTATTTGAAGACTCAAACGAAGTCTAAAAATTATGAAAATTGGTAGGTAGCTACTTCGAATGCTCCTCAAGTTCAAGGAATCCTTGGCTTGCACAAAATGGAGCTACAAAAATATGAAATGGTATCTACAATGGCTCTTAGTGATGAAAATCACTATTGTTGTAGGGATTTCTTCTAACGATTTGACATACATATCTTCGAGCTCCCTACTTGATCCTTCTCCTTGTGTGTCCACCTCTTTGATATGCTTTAGTGTCCTGAAAAAATATTGGCCTACTTGCCAGATCGTTGTTGACTACCTTGTCTGCTTGTGCCTTCTCTCCTCTCTGACTCCCTTCGTAAGCTTCCTTGCCTTGTGAGTCCTTCAGTTCCAACAGACGTCTTTCAACACCCTTCACAATGTTCCACAATCCTTTTGCAACCAAAACATGTCGCATCATATAAGCCCATAATGGGTAGTTGGTACCATCCAACTTATCCTCAACAGCCAACATACGGAATACATCACTGCTTTCAGCCATGGTCGGTGACTAAAATACCTTGATGTAGAAAATTGACTATATCTCAAAAAGTTGAACAGAACTGCCGAGACGAGTTCTGCTAGACCTGTAGCAGACTTTGAGATGCTTAAACTGGCGAACAAAGACTGGTATATACCTTTGGCACAAAAAGACGAAATAGCCTGTAGAAGCGCTACGATAGTGCATTCGGAGGCCGAAACGAGCTCAGATCGCGATTTCGGCACCACAAAGCGAATCAATTTTGATCTCAGAAACACCCTAAGTATGTTGAGCAAATTTCGTGCGAATCTGAGACTGCAAATGGAGGAGTGTCGACGACACCCTAGATGAAGCGACGACCTGCTCTGATACAAATTGTTGGAGTTAGACGTCTGCGGAAGCATGCGAACAACAGAAGGAAGAAGAAGAAGCTTGGAGCACAACACACAAGACTGAATGTATTACTAGAGAATGTACAAAGATAAGTAGTCCATTAGGGCAATAGGCGTATATACAAGCCGGGGGAGAAAAACCTCCTAAAGAGGGAAAAAAGTGCCCCAGCAATCCTAGAGTGTTCACACACATCACTACCTAAATATATCAACACAAATAAGTTCCAACCAAAAATGGATTAAATGTTTTAGCCATGATGGGTCAAAACTAGTGGAAATTTCTAGCCACATATGGCTAAACATTTGCGACAAAATATGGATGAAAATGAGCATGAAATTCAGTCGATGCATGGTATACATGTTGATCATGGATTACATAATTAATTTCTATCAAGAATGCACAAAGTATGCCAAAGTGGCAAAAACAAACTTTTCAAGATAGCAAATTGAGTTCACCTTTACTTGGTAGAACAAGAGCAACCTATCACCATGCATCATGTAATTTTTTGGATTATTATTTTATTGCAACAATATGTAATGAAGAGCTACGTACTTTTGACGATGCATGTGAAGATCCACATTATATGAGTGCTATGAAATAAAAAATGGATTCCATACATAGGAATAGTACTTGTGAGTTCGGTGAATTACCAAATGGAAAAAATGCCATTGGTGTAAAGTAAGAAAGTTAGATGGTGGCATTGATCGCTACAAATTAGCTAGATTGGTTGCCAAAGTATATGCACAACAATATGGCATTGAATATGAGGAAACTTTTGCACCTACTTCATGCATGACTACCATTCATGCCATGGTTGCATTGGCTATCCACGAGGTTGGAAAGTACATTAGTTGGACATAAAAACAATTTTCTTGAATAGTGATTTGCAAGAAGAGGTTTTTGTGAAGCAACATCCTAGATTTACCATGAAAGGACAAGAGTATATGGTTTTTCACTTGCATCAAGTCTTGTATGGTCTCAAGCAAGCTCCACGTGCATGATATGACAAAATCCATAAGCACTTGATTGCTTCTGGCTTCACATGTAGTCCAATTGAAAGCACACTCTATCTACACAAATATGGGGCTGACCTTACAGTGCTTCTTCTTTATGTTGATGACATACTCTTGATTGGATCACGTGATGCAAAACTTGACATCCTTATGGTTGATTTGAAGCATACCTTTGATGTCACTTATCTTGGTCTTTTGAGCTACTATCTTGACATCCAATTTGTATCCATTAAGGGGGGCATCAAGAAAAGTATGTTGAAAAAGTACTTCAACATTTTTGGCAAGCAAATTTCTACACTAGTTGAGACAAGATTGAGGCTTTCACTTGAGAATTCTAGTGATGCATCTAACACTTCTCTTTATCAGAAAGTTGTGGGATGTCTTATGTATACATACAACATAAGCCAAATATACAATATGCAGTTTCCTAGTTCAGCCGATTCATGCATAGCCCTAGCATTAAGCATTGGCAAGTGATGAAAGATGTGTTTAGATATCTCAAAGGCACTTTGATTTTAGGTCTCTTTTATGGCATAGATATTCAGCCATGCTTGCATGATTTTACATATAGTGATTGGGATGTATGTTATGATACTCGCCTGTTCACTAGTGGTAGTTGCTTTTTCCTTGGAGACTCATGCATATCTTGGTTGAGTAAGAAGCAACCTATAGTGGTGACATCGAGTTGTGAAGCTGACAACATGGCAATTTTCATAGCTACAGTGGAGTGTATATGGTTGACACACCTATGGATGGATCTTTGCATGGAGATGGATTCTGCTGTGCATATTCTCACTAATAGTTAGAGTGCATTGGCTATTGCATAAACTACATTGTTTCATGCATGCAGAAAACATATTGAAGTGCATTATCAGTATTTGAGAGAGCATATTCATGCAAAAGATATTGATTCACTATATTGTTGGTATTCTAAGGTCTGAATACCATATGTTGGAAGTGGGAGTGGGCCACAATAACAATAAATCATAGGTTTACAGGATCTTCCAACAGATGAACCTTAATATACACACCTTAAGACTCAAAAATAGATGAGTGAGAGATAGAGAGAGAATAGATGAGATTTCAAGTGTAACGGTAAGCTTTGAGGCTCACCTACACTATCTATATATGAATGTCAAATTACAATGTGATACAAAATGACAATATCTTTATCTAGGTAGAAATAGAAACTAAGTACAAGAGATTTTGTGCCTAAGAGGTATGAAGTGTGTGTGTGTGTGAATATGGAGAATACGAACAGTTTATAACTCTTTTACATGAAACCCAAATTCTGATCAACCTAAATCAGAAATGAGTGACCTAGCAAGTAAGAAAGGAAATAGACTTGCTACTCACAGTAAATCAACAATAGATGTTGATGGTATGCTGGCAAAGCGCCTCCAAGATGGCCTCCTAGTGATCATCTCCTCAAGAGTGTGTGAACGCTTTCTCTTCAAGAAGACCTCCTCCTTGTGTTGAGCACTTAAGCTCTATGAGTGATCCTTGCGTGATAATTAACAATGATCTTTGGAACTCTTTATATAGCTTACAAGCTATCTTACAAAAAGCACAACTAAAAGCTAAAAATGTATACAATCTCCGATTCGACGTTCATTCAAAAAAACTATATGGCGAGAGCTTGGCACCATTCGTGCTTGCTTTTTTATTTAACAAAAAAATATCTTATCGCGCTGCTGCTGAAGTGATTCAAACCCATGCTGTTGGGATGAGAATGAGCTGCTCTAACCATGCTGCCCACAAGGTTTTGTTGTAGAGCATATAAAAAGAATATTTATTAGAGCTACTTCTCAGCAGTTTTGGACCATTGTTGGACATTGCTTCCAACAATCCCCCCTTCAATGTCACAATGGTACAAGGTTCAATCACTTGCAAAACTTCTGATGTCTACAAATATTCTTGAATTCTTTCCACTGAATCTTGAGCTGAGTGTGTATGAACCTATATACTTGAGAAATTTCAAACTGAATGTCTAGACATGTATTACATAGATATATCTAGCAACATATATTTGACTATATACTATAGCTCCAAATGGTTTTGAATCTACTTCTGACTGTAATAACACATTCACATCCATAGGTGTTTGCATAGGCTTGGAATCTGTCATCTCAAACCTTTCCAAAAATTTCTCTAAATATTTTTGTTGTGTCATGTAGATGCACTCATTTCTGTACCTGAACTAAGTCCTGGGACTTGTGATAAACATATCACTTTGTAGTGCATCTTGAATACTGGCTAAAACATCATGAATCTAAAAATATTCTGCATGATTTACCTGATCTCCTTGTTGTCTCCTGCTTTGAGTTTGAGTTCTTCCTGTGTATTCTTGTATACTACTATCCTTCCATGTTTGATATAACCACTTTGGTGTATTTGTGAAAAGTGGTGGTATATCTTCTAGTTCTTCAGTATCTCTTTCTTTTGGAACTATGGAACCTTCTCCAACTTCATAAGTCAGAACTTCAAAAGGAACTGATGATAGACTAGGTACTGATGTAGGTAATGAAATTCTCTCTTCACCTGTATCTCTTAGGATTTGAGTAGGTTCATCACCCCCCTTGTATGGCTGAATGTAGGTATCCGAATTTCTTCTGAAAAATGCATAGTCATCTACCTTTATGAAATCTGGAATCTCTTCCTTCTTATCATAAATCTAACTTTCTGCAATATACATATTGTGTGAGAGTAGGATATCACCTATATCTGGAACATAGAATCTGTATCCTTTGCTTTCAATTGCATAATCAATAAAGACCGCTTTAATGGCTTTTACATCAAGCTTACCACGATCCGTCTTCTCAATGTGAACATAAGCTGGGGAACCAAAAAATTTGAAGTAACTCACATTGGGTTTCTTCCCATAATAACTTCATAAGGTGTGATTATCTTCAAAGCTTCTATGGAAGACCTATTCAGAATGTGATTAGCTGTATGTACTGCATCAAACCAACACTTGGGAGAAAGCCTTTTGGATGACATCATACTTTGCATCATCTCAACAATTATCCTATTCTTTCTCTCTGCAACACCATTCTCTTCTGCCATGTAAGAAATAGTGAGTTGATGAGAGATACCTCTGTCTTCTAAAAAATACTTAAAGTCTTTAAACATGTACTCTCACAATTTGGATCTTTGACTGACTTTCATTTTCAACCATAGCTAAGAACTTCTTGAAAGTAGGAAAAACCTCTGACTTCACTTTAAGACCATAAATCCATGAATATCTCGAGAAATCATCAATGAACATAACAAAGTACCTGAAACCTTGAATAGAATTTGTCTTCATTGGACCATTCACATTTGAATGTATGATCTGCAACTTCCTTGTGGCCGTGATAAATCCATGTTTCTTGAAGGGTAGTTTGTGAAGCTTGCCTTCAAGACATCCTTCACATGACTCTGCATCATCTGGTAAAGCAAAAATAGGAAAACTCTCCACCATACCTTGATCTTTGATATGCTTGAGAGCTGTGTAACTGATATGACCAAATCTAGCATGCCATAACTTCATGTTCTCCTTAGGTGTAGTAGACCTAACAATATTCGCATGACTTATTTTGGACAATACAAACATGCCACTTCTATTTTCACCTTGAAGTAGACAATGCTCCTCATCAGGTGAGAGGATCTGACATGAATCTTTCTCAAAAACTACTTTATAACCATCTAAAAAGAAATTCAAGATAGAGAGCAAATTCTTATTTATTTCTGGAACATAAAGAACATTGGAAATTGTGAAATTTCCTCCTGCTCTGGACCTAAGGTTTACTTCTCCAACACCAACAATATCCAAATCATGACCATCTGCAATGGTCACTCTTCTACCTGAAGAGTTACAAAGGGAAGAAAATAACTTTTTACAACCTGTCATATGCTTAGTAACTCCATAATAAAAAATCCAAGGATTATATGAGATTGCATTTAATGCTGCCTTATCAAAAGCTATCTCTTCAATAGTGACAGATGCATATGAATCTACCTTTGAAGATTTAGGTTTTGGATCATCTTCAACACTATTACCTGATGCTTTTTTCTTCTCATTGAAAATCCTTGCTTTGCATTCTGCTATGAAATGATCTGGCTTCTTACACTAATGGCATACTCCTTTCTTTGAATCAAATGTAGTTGAAGACTTTTCTTTGGGTGTAGAGGAAGCATTAGGGGTAGAATTGGAAAACTTAGGATTAGAAGAATTACTTTCCTTCTTGGATTGCAAGCTTTTCTGTTCCTTCTTTATCTCCTTCTTCTTTTTTCCCTTTGATGATGATAACATGGCTTCATCATTCTCTTCCATACCCTTTTGTTGATCTTCATCTTGAAGTAATAGGAAATGTAGCTCTTCAAATGAAATTTCTCTATCTCTTGTGGAGAGAGATAAAGAAGTAAGAAAAGCACGATATGTAGATGCAAGTGAGTTTAGAAGTGTGTTTACCATCTCTTCATATTAAATGTTGACTCTAACATTTAGAAACTGATCTCGTAAATCTTTAAGCTTCAAAGTATGTGTCTGAACTGATTCACCAACTTTCATCCTTCTGTTGGCTAGTTGCCTCCTTAGATGAGCCTTCCTAGCAGGGTTTCTGCTCTAATAGAGATTCTCTAACTCCAACCAAGCCAGAAAAAAGGTTATGCAAGGCCTCATCTGAGGTATAATATGTCTCTTGACTCCCATAGCAATATATGAAAGTGCTAGTGCATCCCTTGAATCCCATCTGGATTGCTCTTCTGTAGGAAGTAGTCTAGTAGTAGTATGGACTCCTGATGATGAAAGAGTTTCTTCTTCTTCACTAACCTCCTCTTGAGCACAAATAGGAATAGGGAGTCTTCTAGAAGATGAATTAGCCTCTTCTCCAACTTGTCTTGGCCTTGGATAAGTGCCATTGACAATATTCCATAAGTCCTTTGATACTAACAGATTCATCATCATAAAACTCCACATTGGACATTTAGACATGCCCTCAACCTTTTCTTTATTCTCAAGTCTATAGTCACTCATCTTGTTAAAGGTGTATGTGAACTATGCTATGATACCTAATGTTGGTATTCTAAGGTCTAAATACCATATGTTGGAAGCGGGACTGGGCCACAATAACAATAAATCACAGCTCTACATGATCTTCCAACAGATGAACCTTAATATACACACCTTAAGACTCAAAAATAGATGAGTGAGAGATAGAGAGAGAATAGATGAGATTTCAAGTGTAACGGTAAGCTTTGAGGCTCACCTACACTATCTATATATGAATGTCAAATTACAATGTGTGGATATGATACAAACTTACAATATCTTTATCTAGGTAGAAATAGGAACTAGATACAAGAGATTGTGTGCCTAAGAGGTATGAAGTGTGTGTGTGTGTGTGTGAATATGGAGAATACAAACAGTTTATAACTATTTTACATCAAACCTAAATTTTGATCAACCTAAATCAGAAACGAGTGACGTAGCAAGTAAGAACTGAAATAGACTTGCTACTCACAGTAAATCAACAATAGATGTTGATGGTATGCTGGTAGAATCTCCTCCAAGATGGCCTCCTAGTGATCACCTCCTCAAGAGTGTGTGAACACTCCCTCTTCAAGAAGACCTCCTCCTTGCGTTGAGCACTTAAGCTCCTTGAGTGATCCTTGAGTGATAGTTAACAATGATCTTTGGCACTCTTTATATAGCTTACAAGCTATCTTATGAAAAGCACAACTAAAAGCTAAAAATGTATACCATCTCCGAGAAGCCATCGTTCATGAATTTGATGTTCATTCAAAAAAACTGTAGCGTGAGAGCTTGGTGCCATTCGTACTTGCTTTTTGATTTACCAAAAAAACAATCATCTTATCGTGTTGCTGCTGACGGGATTCGAACCCACGCTGTTGGGATGTAAGTGAGCTGCTCTAACCATGCTGCCCACATGGTTTTGTTGTAGAGCATATAAAAATAATATTTATTAGAGCTACTTCTCAGCAATTTTGGACCATTGTTGGAAATTGCGTCCAACATATATGTGCCTACACAAGATAATGTTTAGACATATTCACCAAAGCTCTTTGATGGGAAAAGTTTGAAGCTTTTCGCAAAGATTTAGGCTTATTGCCTAGTGGGGGCTCTACATGGGCACTTTTTACTCTAGTGCTAGCTAGATGTCTTTGTCCCATGTTACCACATACATGATTCACTCACGTTGTGGTACTTTGTACTTAGGGATATTATTCAAATCTTACTTTTGTTCTGATCATTGTCCGTAGAGAGAGATGTTCCAGCCATCCATCTTCTCTATGTGTCTTACTACATTTGTGCTTCTTATGTGTTTCTCACACTTGTACACACACCCAATAGGGGATTCCTGTGACTAGGGGTGCACACAAGGTTCCAAGAAACTATGACCTTGACATGTATGCGAGTTTTTGAACATAAATACAATATATTGTAGGTAATCAAGGCTCCACTCATATACAAACCATGGATTCACAAGTCTCAAGCCTAAGGAAAATTCTTTCATCATACATCCTCTTAATCTAGCCTCTATGTTTAGAGATTTATTTGTCTTGTATCTGTATAGATGTCATAGATGTTGTTTTTATAAATAAAGGATATGCAAGTTTCTTATCTCATTATAGTTTATGTGTGTTATGATTCCCTCTAGAGTTTATTTTTATTAGATCGGAGTCTTCTAATGTTTGAAGAAGGGATAAAGAATTATCTCTTCCATTAATTTGAAGATCTATCTATCACATAATAAATAATTTCTTACAAAGGATTGCATGGTATTATTCTAAGAACACATCCTTCAATTTCCAACTATAAACAATAAGAAAGAAGAACTTCATTGAAACACATAATCATGTTCTTTTCCTCAAGGAGCACCTCCTCTCAATGGGCTGATATTAATATTTATAAAGACTTACGGATGTCATAGGGATCAAACGTCGGGCACAAATCCAAATCAAGCATTTTTTTAGACTTTCATAATCTCATACTTATGTTCCTTTTCAACTATCTCTCTCTCTCTCTCTGTCTCTCTCTCTCCCACTCTCTGTGTCTCTCCCCTCTCTCTGCTCTCCCTCTTTCACTTTGTCTCACTGTCTCTTTCTCTCTCACCCTCTCTCCCTCTCTTGCTTTTTGTCTCTCTATCTCTCTATCAATATCTCTTTCTCTTTCTCTCTCTCTCTCTCTCTTTTTGTCTCTTTCTCTCTCTTTATCTCTCTCTCTATCAATCTCTCTCCCTATATATATCTCTCTCTCTCTCCCTATCTATGTTGGAGGAGATGGTGGATAATGACAAGAGATGAGTTGGTGTAGCTAAAACCTGCTTCGCACTTGCTACAAGTAATGGGTAGAGAGTTTTGTGGGCCTCTTTAGCTAGCTAATAAGCATAAATAATCACGTATTTTTCTTGGAAGATGATGCACTAATGATCGGAGAAAAAGAGATAGGTAGGCATATGATTCAAGATCCAAAACTTGTTATTTGGTTGAGACACCTACTTAGAGTTTTGAACCATTCTCTAAGTATAGCTGTAATTGATAAAATTCCTTTTGGGGAACTTCAATTAGCTACTAATCATGAGTGAAATCATCTAAAATGATGAACTATATGCTGAGAAATATGTTTAGCAAGTTAAGCATCCATCCCGATGTTTATGGGCCTTAACAGTCAAAGACTAGTGAGTAGAGATTGATTGATATCTAATGATTACAAGAAGCATTATCAAAATGAAACTTTGTAGGATTAAAGTAGACAGTATGCGTGATCTATCATGCTTTAAATCAAGAGAAATGATCCACTTTATAATGAGAACAAGCTCAGACAAGTTCACTGGTTTGATGGAGTATGACAAAGATATGAGAGTAGGAAGTAATGAAGATGTATGTATTAAATCATGTACAAAAGTACAATGCCATTGGCAATACCCCATTGCTCAATGAGTGAGAATTGGGTGAGCTATGAGGTAAGCTCCTCTTCTCAATGAAGATACATGAATATGACATCTGAACCTCGAGATACAAAGGGGGCATTTCATATCCTCTTTTATAGCTTTTTGTTGGAGCCAAGGATTTGAATTCAAATTCAAATGTACACCTAAAAGAAAATCCTAAAGTATAGAATTGATTCTCTCTTGAATCAACTACCAAAATATATGAGATTATATGCTTCCAAGCTCCTCCTGGGTTTATTCCATGTTTACAAAGGTAATTGTAAGGCAAAGTTATAAGAGGTTGTACATATGAAGCCTCCCAAATGTAATGTCAATACATTAAGCTTATGTGAGTTTATCAAGTATGTAGGATTGGGCTTAATTGCACCAACAGCTCCCCCTCAAGCCTAAGATGCTTGATCTTCATTACTCCTTGATCTGTTGCAACCTAATCATCAATTTGAACCTATTCATCTTTGTTCCATCCAATGGTTTGGTGAGTATATCTACACATTGCAAATGCGTTGATACATAGGATAATTGGACATCCTTGCTTAGCAATTTCTTACTTACATAATGATAGTGCACTTCAATGTGCTTAGTCCCGGCATGGTACATAGGGTTAGCAACCGAATGAAGTGAACTAGTGTTGTCTCCAAAGATAATTGGAGTGTAGCAATGTATCTCCAAATCTACATACAATTGTTTAAGCCACATAGCTTCTTGAGTTGCATTTGCCAGACCTCAATATTTTGCTTTTGTGGAAGATAAGGCCATAGTTGGTTGCTTCTTGGATGACCAAGATATGAGTTTTGAACCTGCAAAAGATAGATACCCTGAAGTGCTCCTCCTATCATCCTTGGAGCCAGCGTAATTTGCATTAGAATACATCTTTATATTTATGTTAGAAGTGAAGGGATAGAACAATCCCTCATTCATTGTACCCTTTAGATACTTAAGCACCCTTTTTGTAGCTTCCATGTGTGGCTTCATCGGTACATGCATGAATTGACTTAATGTACTTATTGCATATGCAATTTCTACTCTTTTCAAAGTAGCATAATTAAGACTACCCACAAGTTGTTGATAGCTTGTAACATCTTCAAGTAGTTCACCTTCATGTGAACTTAGCTTATAGCTGATCTCCATAGGAATACCGAAATCTTTATACACAAGTTCTAATCCAAGGAAGTAGGTTAACAACCCTAGATCACTGATTTTGAATTTCTTCATGAATTGAGCCATGAACTGCTTGATACCATCAGAATCATTACCTGTAATGATGATCTCATCTACATAGACACATAAGTAGATGACCTCTCATTTATTCTTCTTAACAAATAAAGAAGAGTCTCCCTTGCTTGCCATAAAGCCTTGATCCTGCAAATAGGTAACAAGCCTATGGTTCCAAGCTCTAGGAGCTTGCTTAAGACCATAGAGTGCTTTTCTAAGCTTTCATACATAACCTACTCTTTCTTCATCTTCAAAACTTGGTGGTTGTGCCATATACACTTCCTCTAATATCCAACCATTTAAAAATGCATTCTTGACATCTAATTGATATAAATTCCATTTTTTAGATGTAGCAAGACTTACCAATACCCTGATTGTTGGCATCTTTGCCACAAGTGAAAATGTTTCTTCATAGTCTACTCCATGTGTTTGGGAAAATCCCTTTGCCACTAACCTTGCCTTGTACCTGTTTATAGAACCATTAGAGTTCATTTTAATTTTGTATATCCACCTTGAACCAATTACCTTCATATCTCCCTTCTTCGGAACTAGATCCCAAGTGTGATTTTCTTGCAATGCTTCCACTTCTTCCTGCATGGTTTCTCTCCACTCTTTCTTTGTCTTAGCCTCTTGAAATGAAGAAGGCTCCTGTGCCATGGAATCTTTAGTGATGTACACAAAGTGCTTTGTGACTAGGGATGTATCATATCCACAACGTATGGGATTGTTACTTTCTCTTTGTGATCTCCTTAAAGCTTGATTGGAAGACTCGGGTAGATCCTCGATTTGATTGTATTTGAACTTGCCTCTTGACTTCCAAGCTTTGAAGTCAATATGCTCCTCATCTTCTGAGTTGTTGTCCTCTGCTTGGTGTTGATCTTCTTGAGTGAGGGTTGGAAAATCATTTTCCAAATCATATGGTAATTTGACTTTCTTGCAATCATCTTCAAATGATGAATTATTCTCATCAAATACTACATCCCTATTTAGTGGGATTGTATAGTCTATATCCCTTTTGATTCTAATCATACCCAATAAATATACATTTGTCAGCCTTAGGGTCAAGATTCCCTCTGATTTGTGATGGGATGTGTGCATAGGCAATGCACCCAAATATTTTGCAATGATCCAATGAGGGTCTCCTGCCATTCCATGCTTCATATGGTGTCATACCATCCAATGATTTGGATGGAATTCTATTGATCAAATAGGTAGCTGTGGATACAACCTCTGCCCATAAATAATTAGCTAATTTTTTCTCATTTAACATAGAACTAGCTTCTTCAACAATTAACTTCCTCCTTCTCTCTGCCACTCCATTCAATTCAAGAGTATACCTAGTTGTTACTTCCCTCTTTATGCCTCTATCTTGTAGAAAAAGATAAAACTCATGTAAAAAGTACTCACCTCCTCCATCTGACTTGATTCTCTTAAAGCTCCTTCTTGTTTGGTTTTCAACTAGTGCCAAATGCTTCTTGAAACATGCAAATACCTCATCCTTATGCTTCATGAAATAGAGGATTGTCCACCTATTGTAATCATCAATAAAAGAGACATAGTACCTTGAACCTAAGATGGATGGATCTTTCCTAGGACCCCACACATCACTGTGTAAAAGCTCCAAATAATCTTCATGGATGTATCCTTTCCTATTGAATGGTTGCCTATGAGCCTTGCCAAATTGGCAAGCTCCACATTTGTATATCATGTGCTCCTTGATCACATTAGGAATGCCAAGCACACTTTGATCCCTACAAATTTGCTTCAAAGTCCTTTCTCCTATGTGCCCTAGCCTTTTTTGCCATATTTCCAACTCAAATAGGGTTTGATCTCTATAACTGAATAGTGCTATGTTTCTTGTGGCTTCAATTTTAAAAGTAAACAATCTACTTGACTTCTTACCTTTGGAAATCCTTTTGAAGCCTTGTTGGGGGTCTTTTGCATATGCTCCATGCTTAGTGAATCTGACTTGTAGACCTCTCTCTACAATCTGCCCAACACTAATTAGGTTTTTGGCTATAGTAGGCACATAGAGAACTTTGCTAAGAAGGTTCATACTACCCTCAGATGTTTTGACATTCCCAATTCGCTTGACTGAATGTTTAGTGTCATCACCTATTTTTCCTTCATGCTTTCCTTTGAGTTCTTCAAGATCAGATAATAGTGCTACATTTCCTGCCACATGATTTGAACAACCTAAGTCAATGTAGAAAAGAGGCTCATCATCTTTACCTTGCTTGGATGTCATGTTCATGATGAGTAGAGAGTCTTCTTGATCTTCACTATATTTGTTGAAGCTCTTCTTCCTCTAAAGCCTCCTTGATAGTTGTTGTTGTTGTTGTAGCCTTGATTGAAAGTATGGTTGTGGTTGCCTCCACCATTGTTGTACGTGCCTCTTGTTTGTCCATAGCTTCCTCTATGGAATCCTCTTCCCCTTTGGTTACTTGTATTTTTTTAGCATTCTTCTGTAGTGTGGTTGTTGAGTCCACATATGTTGCATGGTGAATTGTTGTAGGGTCTCCCCCTACCTTGCTTTCCTCCTTTGCCCCTACCTCTAGCATCTCTTCCTCTACCTACATAATTATCTTGAGAGGTACTAGCCTCTTCATCCTGTTTCTTACTTTTAACTTTATTCTTAGCTTTATTCTTATTTGTATAAAGGGCAAAAGATTGGCTACCTCTTGAGTTATCAACATTTCTGTTGAGCTTTATCTCATGAGTGAAGAGTTGTCCCATCAAGGTGTTGAGATCAGGTACTTGCATGTCCATGTAGAGATCCATTGTTGTGGTGAAGGATTCCCACTTGTCATCAGCCTTAATTCCATTGATGATCTGCCTCACTATTTGCTCTTCCTCTATGTCTTCTCCAATGCTTGCAAGCTGGTCTGCAACATCTTATATTTCAGTTACATAATCAGCCACTCCTTGCTTTGGTTGTTTCTTGAGGGTTGTGAATTCCATCCACAACTGATTCTTCCTAGCTCTTGTGTTGAAGGAGAAGTATGATGAAAGCACTTCCCAAGTCTCCTAGGAGGTTTTACAATTTCTAACATGTGGTAACAAGAAATTAGACATTGAGTTTAATAGATATGACCTGGCAAGAGCATCCTTTGCACACCATGTGGTCAGCCTTTCTTGTTCTTCCCTTGTAGGTTGATTCTTGCTCCTAAAGATTGGCATGTCTTCATCTCCTAAGATGTATCCAAATAAGCTTCTCCCTTGAAGGTATGCTTGCATCCTTAGGGACCATTCTGAGTAGTTTTTCTTATCCAATTTGTCAATGAAGGATGGAAATCCATCTCCCATCTTGATTGAACTTGCTTTGATACCACTATTGGAGGAGATGGTGGATATTCACAAGAGATGAGTTGGTGTAGCTAAAACTTGTTTCATACCTACTATAAGTAAGGGCTGGAGAGTGTTGGCCTCTTTAGCTAGCTAATAAGCATAAATAATCACATATGTTGCTAGGAAGATGATGCACTAATGATCAGATCAAAATAGATAGGTAGGCATATGATTCAAGATCCAAAACTTGCTATTTTGGCTGAGACACCTACTCAGAGTTTTGAACCATTCTTTGAGTTCAGCAAAAATTGATAAAATTACTTTTGGGGAGCTTCAATTATCTTAACAAGATACTAATCATGAGTGAAAATCATCTAAAATGATGAACTATGTTCAAAGAAATATGTTTAGCAAGTTAAGCATCCATCCCGACTTTTATAGGCCTTGACAATCACAGACTAGTGAGTAGAGATTGATTGATATCTATTGATCACAAGAAGCATTATCAATAAAACTTTGTACGGTTAAAGTAGACAGTATGCTTGAGCTATCATGCTTTAAAGCAAGAGAAATGATCCATTGTACAATGAGAAAAATCTCAGAGAAGTTCACTATTTTGATGGAGTATGACAGAGATATGAGAGTAGGAAGTAATGAACATGTATGTATTAAATCATGTAAAAGTACAATGTCATTGGCAATACACCATTGCTCAATGAGTGAGAATTGAGTGAGCTATGAGGCAAGCTCCTCTTCTCAATGAAGGTTCATGAATATGACCTCTGAACCTCGAGATATAGGTGGGCATTTCATATCCTCTTTTATAGCTTTTTGTTGGAGCCAAGTATTTGAATTCAAATTCAAATTTACACCTAAAAGTAAATCCTAAAGTATAGGAGTGATTCTCTCTTGACACAAATACCAAAATATATGAGATTATATGCTTCCTAACTCCTCGTGGGTTTATTCCACTTTTACAAAGGTAATTGTAAGGCAAAGTTACATGAGGTTGTATATATGAAGCCTTCCAAATGTAATGTCAATACATTAAGCTTATATGAGTTTTTCAAGTATGTAAGGTTGGGCTTAATTGCACCAAAATCTCTCTCTCTCTCTCTCTCTCTCTCTCTCTTTGAAACTCTCCCTCTCAATCTCTTTCTTTTCTTCTCTACCTCTTATCCCTCTTTTACTCTCTCTCACTCTCTCTTTTTCCAATTCTAAGCTCGACTGAAGTAGGTTGTGCCAAATCGATTTCCTCCTTCAATCTTCATGTCTTCTTTTCTCGTCCACCCATCTACAACACACATATTACTCCATCTGTAGATAAACATGCATATAGATTTATGTAGACAAGAACAAATACATGTCTACACATATTCACACATAGACCCATATGGACAATAGGATCTTTCTTGAAAATGTCAATAAGAAATGTCGTTAATTTAATGGCATCCCCATATTTCTCTGTTGAGATTGAAAGGACCACAATTATACTTAAGACTCTTAAAAGTAAATGTCTACATGAGTAAAATAGTATAGGACTCAACATAGAAATGGATTAGCGCTTGAAGTATTCACATTATTAACTCAAAGTATTTCTTCTTGTATATTTGAAAGAATAGCCCACCTCGTGCTCAAGAAAAAATGCAAAATAATCAAACTTATCACACATGGCGTCTATACCCTACCACTACATACTCACTTGGGTAAATGTTCCTTTATACAAATAAAAATAATTTGGGATACTTGCTTTTTCATTTTCGAACTATCCAGCTGCAACATATTGTCCAATAACTTGAGAATTGAGCTAGCTTATTTTTGGTGCAAATCTGATAAAAAATTTCCTATGCTCGAGTCTAACAATTGTTATCTTATTGACAACACAATACTACCTCTTATATTCTATAGCTTCTCATGGTGCCAATGCATGTGGTGATGGAAGAGGCACCAAAACACTTTGCATAGATAATTAATGAGAGTAAGCTGAAAGTTCCTTCATCATACCTACTAGATCAAGATGTGGATCAAGGATAGCAGTGAAAGAAACCCATAGATAAATAGTAGTGATAAGAAGTTTCATGAGTTCTGCAAGAAATTTATAGTAGATATTACAAAGATCACTTCCCGTCTTCAATGTGCGTGAAAAAGACCTTCATTTTTTCTTCCTAGCACTTTGCCTCGATTTTGCAACTTTTATTCCTCACAAAAGCTCCCAAAGATTAAAAATATTCACAAAACATAATCACATGATTACAATAGATGCCAACGTTCAACCTCATACAGGAGTGGATCCATACATAGATGATTATGTGTGTTGAATATATATATGTAGTCATTTAGGAAAAACAAAAACTGAGAGAAGTACACATGGAATTTTGAACCATAGAGATGTTTTAGGTGACCATCATAATCTCTAAATGTGACTCACCAAAAGGAAGCAATAAAGCTTGAGGTCAAATGTAGAGACTCCCAACAATTTAATTCGATATTGTGCTCATAGTTTTCTTAGAACAACAAAGAAAATACAAGAATTACCATTCTATCAAGCAAACGAGAATGTTTACCTTCCTTAATGTATAAAAGAGATTGCATTGCATTGTTCTCTCTGCATGATTTGCACATGTATTGTTGACTCCTTACCTTTAACTCCTAATTTTGTTCTAATCATCTTTTGTAAAACTCCATTGAGTGGCATAGACTTTCAAGAACTTGGTTACATCTCAGTGAGTGAAAAATCCATGCTCCTTTGAATCTATCTTTAGGGCTTGCATCACTCAATCACTATTTGCAACTGAATTTAGGGATTGGACCAACACATCAAGTAATGTGGTCAAGGCCCATGAGTGTAAACCAAAAGCTTCTATTTTAGTCAATCCTCGGTCAAGGTCAAGGTCTCAATCAAAGTCCAAGACTCAAAGTCTCATCCTAAAGTCTCTTATCAAAATGGCCAAGTCAAGAGTGAAGTTCAAAGTTGATTCCTAAAACCCTTTTTCTTTCATGTTAGGTTTGATTTGTCATTAGAGATTTGTGCAACTAGAGGTGCACACAATGTGGCAAGAAAAGCTGACCTTGACATGTATGACAATTCTTGAACATACATACAAAATATTATAGCATCAAGGATTCACTCATATATAGATTATGGCTTCACAAGTCTCAATTGCAAGCATAATTCTTTCACCATATATCATCTTAATCTAATCTCTATATTTAGAGATTTAATTGCCATACTGTATCTCTAAAGATTTTATGGATTTTGTTTTTGAAAATAAAGGATATGCAACTTGCTCATCTCTTCATAGTGTATGTGTGTTACGAATCCCTTTAATGTTTCTATTCACTGAATCTGAGTCTTCAAATGTTTGAAGAAGGGATAAATAGTTCTCTCATCTTGCAATTTGAAGATGTCGCGATCAAGCAATAAATAATTGTTTACAGATGATTGCAATGTAGTACTCTAAGAACACGTTGCCGAGGGGTGTGAATGGATACCAACGGCAGATCAGAACTGAACTTCGTATGGTCTCATTGTGTGACTACACGCAAGATGGTTTTTAGTGTACTTTAGGATGTAAGATGCGATTCAGTGATGTGAGAAGTGCTTATCAATGGTCTAATGGCCTAATCTAAATTATGACCATAAGGTTGTGCAGCTAAAAATCTAGATAGATAATATTCATATGATGGAGAGACTAAAGTTTCAGTAGTAATGTGGTCTTTGATGAATCCCTTTTCTTCTATCTCTTTATTAACTACGTTTTGTTTAGGTTCTTCTTCTAATTCTTTAATAGCTACGTTTGGCTTAGGTTGAGAAGTATGATTTACAGGTGGAGGTAATAGACACTCAAAAATGAAAGATGTAGAAATGGTATTTTCATTCCTAGAATCTTTACTCACAGACTTATTCATAGACTCGTTACTCGCAAACATCAAAAAATATAGAACAATATAAATTGCCAATCGATCAATGAATAATTATAAAGCTATTTTCTTGATAATCCTAATGAATGGAAACTACTTTAATAACCTTATACAACTGTAAGCACAAATGCTAGGATAAATTGCCAAAAATCCTAATACAGATTTAAGTTAAAATGTGAGTAAAGAGGAAGAAATGGTGTGTCTTCAAACTCTCGATCTTAATTGCTTGTAAATGCTTGTCAATGATCTTTAATGCTCATCAATGTTCATCAATGCTCATCTTTCAAAAAACATTAGAAAACAACATAAGTACATTTTATGAAACATAAAACATACTTATTACTTTCAACTCTTATCATATATTTATATGCTCATTCATTCACTCAAACCTATGTTCACATCATTCTATATGCATATTCCTTTTTTCATCATGCATATATGCACCCATGCTCACATACACATGCATTCAGACATTCACATGTATGATGTTCTCATGCATACATGCACCTCACATAACTCTTAGCCATGCATACATTAGCTAACACACATTCATATGCTAACACATTCTCATACTTATGATAACATATTCATAAACTCATACTAACTCACACTCATATACATGATAACACACACTCACATAAACTCATATTCATATGCATTTATGCATTCATTTACTCACACATGCCTACATACATTTATAATATCATTCATTCATGCATGCATAATCTTTATTGGCATACATTTTACATACATGCACATACATGCACTCAGTCATACAAGCATATACATTCACACATCATACTGTATCATGCACATGCATACATCACCTATAAATATGCTTATGCCTTTCTACATCTTACTCATACTACATGTATTCTATATATGCATTCTATATACCTCATGCATACATACATGCACTTACACATATGCATACATACTTATGGATGCACATGTACCCACTATATGCATATGCAGTTGTTCATCATGCATATATGCACACATGATCACATTGATTTATGCACATGCATTCTTATTCATTCTCATGCATACATTAAATTTATACTCATGCATATGCTCATGGGTACATTTAAGCATATACATGCACTCTAATGCATACATCTATTTTGATACATATGCATGCTCATATATTCATACTTGCATACATACTCATACATGCATTTCTATTTCTCTCTCTTTCTCTCTCTCTCTCTGTCTCTCTCTTTGTCTCTCTCTCTCCCTCTCTCTCTCTCTCTCTCTCTCTCTCCAAAGTGGATGCATGCATCACCATTATCTCCTCTGCTATGATATGTCACTCTAGGCCTTCACTCTCTCTCTCTCTCTCTCTCTCTCTCTCTCTCTCTCTCTCTACAACTGCACAATGTCTTCATCTCTGTCTGCGTTCTAGCGTGCCTCTGCTATTCTCTTTCTCTCTCTCTCTCTCGATCACTTACACACATCACATATAAGAGATATTAATTAAATGTAATCATATGTTTGTTAAATCAAATGTTCACACACATCACATATATGCAAATGATCACACACATACACACCTATATGTACATATACACACTTAAACCCTCAAATTCATTCACATTGCACAAACATAATTACTTAAATACTCATATATATATATATATATATATATATATATATATATACATATATATATATATGTATATATATATATATATAGACATAGAGGTTTATAACCATACGTGCACATACAAATGTGTTCCATATACACAATCACACAACTATAGAGGAATTTAGGTTAAATCCTAATACACATATGCACATGTAGGGTATATAAGACTGTCACATACATACGTATCTACATACTTTTTCCCATATTTATATTTATAAGCACAAGAATTCATATCCTCATAATTT
Organism: Ceratopteris richardii; assembly: GCA_020310875.1. Lineage (NCBI taxonomy): Eukaryota > Viridiplantae > Streptophyta > Polypodiopsida > Polypodiales > Pteridaceae > Ceratopteris > Ceratopteris richardii. The sequence goes on along the minus strand of CM035431.1, from coordinate 21,724,405 downwards.
TGCTACCTGCAGGTACTAGGGAGAGATAAAAAATCTTATAAAAAATGGTTGAGAGAGATTAAAGTTAACCAATCTGAAAACAATTTTTTTTTAATTTTCTTGAATGTCAAATTGAAGGATGAAATTGTTCTGACATCTACCCCCACCAAACCTGCACATCGTCCCGATGGGGCAACCTGCAGATCATGGAAAGTAGCATCAAATTCTTTCAAAAAAAGATGCTTCTAAATTCAAGTTTAGTTTCTGATAACAAAGAAAATTTTTAAAATTATGCAAATCTGAATTAGAAACCATTTCGTTCATTTCATGTAGTTTAAAGAAAAGTTTGGAAAATCCTATAATAGTCATTCAGACAGTCGTGGTACCTACCATTCTATTAACCATGTCCAAAGTAATATTTATTTTATATAAGTATGCTATCCTAAATCTCTTAGTCATCTGCTACAAGATACTTCTAACTATTTCTTCTATAGCAGACCTCCACCTCCTATAGCTCGTAAATACATTTCAAAAGTGGTTTCGAGACCACAACTGAATCATGATAATTTTTTTCTTATTCCTTTTCTTTGTTTTTGTTTTTCTTCCTTCTGCTCATTTTTCTTTTTCTTATTATGTCGCAGAAACCATCAATGTATTGCTTTATGTATTTATCTTTGCTCTTTTTTTTCTTTGCAACTTTTTTGTTTAAGGGGAGAGGCTCAACCCCTATTCAGAGCTGAGGTTCTAGAAGCATGCTATAGTAAGAACTAGGATCTCGTTAGCTAAATGTTTCAAAAATGTAGGAAGCCTACTTCTATAAAATAAATCTATTTCTACTAAGAGTTCCAAGTCAAGTTTTCCCTCCTCCTATCCTCATAACAAATCATAAGCTCCCTAAATCTTACCTTCGACTCACATACATCTACCTACTTTGGTTTCTAATTCTTTCGTTACATAATTTTAACAATTTTCCTTTTATACTAGAAACATATAAATTCCTAACTATGAAATGCATGAAAAAGAAATTTTATATTAAAAATAAAGAACAATTAGAATTATTTCACGTGATTATCAACATGCTTCATCTTCGTCTTCATCTTCATCCTCCAAGAAGTCTTCTTCTAACCCGTAGTCATTACTCGACCTTCTTTTGAATAGCTTAATTCTCTTTCCTACAATCACATTTCTTAAAGGAATTCTGTCAAGTTCACATAAAGTATATGTACCTGTATCAAGCACAGAAACAACATATGGACCAAACCATTTTTTTAGTTAATTTTCGGCATGCATCATATTGAGTCTCAAAAGTACTATCATAAATGAGTACCCAATCCCCACTCTCTATTGATCGTGGCCTAAGTCGATGTTTCTTGTCGAAGTAAATTTTATTCTTTAATCATGATGTTTTTAATTTTTTTAGTAGCTTCTTTTAAATTCTCATTATCTTGTTTTAATTGTTTACTCTTTCACAACAGGTCTAGCTTTATACCTAGACACACATCCATCTGCATACCTCTTTGTCTTGTAGACCTATTTGCATCCAATGATCTTCTGACTATTTGGTTTAGGATCTAAATCCCATGTCTCATTCTCCATCAATGCATCATACTCTTCCTGCATAGCTTTCTCCCAATTTTCCTTACCTTTTACCTCTTTATATGTAGAAGGGTCTTCATCTGCTTTCACCATGTAAGCATAATCTTTAGTAGTCAAAAAAGAAGTGTCATAGCTATACCTTGTAGGTTGCCATTTATGTCTTGATGACCTTCTGAGTTCTCCACTTCTTGAAGTTTTTGGTTCATCACATTCTGGATCAAAATTTGGCACTTCTTCAACTTCAACTTGTACTTTATTGCTCTCTTCTTCATCAAATATGTGAACCTTTGATTTACCTTTCTTCTGATTCAAAACTTCTTCATCACCTGCATGATTATTGATTGTACCTGCATACCAAGTACCTTGCTCATCAAATGTAACATCCTTTGATACAAGGAATTGCTTTGTGGATGGACTCCACAACCTATAACCCATATGTTTATCATCATATCCAATGAACAAAAACTTTTCAGCTTTAGGTTCCAATTTATGCCTCAACTGAGATGGCACATATGCATAAGTCAAACATCCAAACACTTTGCAATGATCTAAGGTAGGTCTCTTACCCCACCAAGCTTCATATGGTGTCATACCCTACAAAGCTTTACATGGTAACCTATTAACCAAGTATGTAGCTATATTTATAGCCTCAGCCCACAAATAATTTGGACAATTCTTCTCCTTCATCATTGATCTTGCAAACTCAACAAGAGTTCTATTTCTCCTTTCTACTACACCATTTTGTAAGGAGAGTACCTGCAAGTAACTTCGTTTTTTATACTTGCATTCCATAAGTAATCACTGAGCTCATTAGAGAAATACTCTCCCCCTCTATCTGACCTTAGTCTCTTCAACTTCTTACTTGTGATTCTTTCTACATACACATGATAATGTTTAAATGTATTGAATACCTCTAATTTATCTTTATTCACATATATAGTGATCCACCTGGTAGCATCATCAACATAAATCACATAATATCTTGAACCATTTATACTGAAATCCTTTGATGTTCCCCACACATCTGTGTGTACCAACTCAAGCTTCTCTGAATACATGAAACTATGCTTAGAATATGACTGCTTATGAGCCTTACGTAATTGACATGCCTCGCATCTATATGTCATATGTTGACCTGCAACATTAGGAAATTCAAGCATTGAACCATTGTTAACCATATCCTTAATACCTCTTTCATTGAAATGTCCAAGCCTTTTATGCCAAAGATCTAACTAAGAGATCTTATGTCCTCCATCAGTAAACAGGGCATGACCAACATTACCTTGAATCTTCAATGTGAATAGTCTTCCTTCTTTCTTCCCTAAAACAATTTGTTTATACCCATTGCTAGGGTCCTCCACAAAAAATCCATCATTAGTGAACCTTACTTCATAACCTTTTTCAACAATTTGCCCTACACTTATCATATTCTTTGGAATTGTAGGAACATACAAGACCTTACTCAGAAGAGTACTTCCATCCTTGGCCTTCACTAATCCAATTGACTTCACATTGTGCTTTGTATTATCACCTGTTTGAGCTACATGATTAGTTACCTTATTCTCCAAATCAATCATCAAGGCTATATTACCACCAGGTGATTGCTACACCCTGAGTCAATGTAGAAGACTCTTTGGTCTTCACTTTGTCTTTCACAAGTTCCATTCATGATTAAGGTTGAATCTTCTTTATGATTTGAAGCATAATTGTAGTAGGTATTGTTGTAGGATTGACTTTGGAAACCTCTACATGCATTTCTTCCAAAATAACCTCTACTACCTCTACCTATGAAATTACCTCTTTGGTTTCTACCACCTCTTCCTCTTGAATTCAAGGTCTGACTATATCCTCCATTATTTTGATTATTATGCCAACAATCATGAGCTAAATGATTTGTCTTACCACAAGTCCAGCAAGCTTTGGCTCCATCTTTATTGCTTATGCCTCTTCCTCTTCCTTTGCCACCTCATCTTCCTCTTAGGAAGTTGGCTTGGATAGTTGTACCTTCTTCTTCATTTAATTGTTGCTTGCCTTTTCTATTCTTCTTCTTGTCCTTTGAATACATTGCATGACCTACACTCTTATCACCATCACCTTTGATATCCTGCTCAGTTAGCATGTGTCCTAACAACCGATTTAAATCAAGAGTGAAATGATCTAGTGACAATTCAGTAGACAAAATGAATGGCTTCCATTTCTCATCTCCTCTCAAAACTGTGAGGATTTTCCTTACCAATTTACCTTCCTCAATATCTTCATCAATTGCTCCTAATGCATCTACAATATCCTTCATTCTTGTTACATAATAAAAAATGGAATGAGAAGCTTTCTTTTTAAATGTAGTGAGCTCTGCCCATAAGGATGCCTTCCTTGACTTTGTAGTATTTTGGAAATGCTCTTCCAAAGCATTCCATATGTCACTTTCACTTTCAAGCCCTCTAATATGAGGTAGCAAGTAGTCATTGACTCCCATGTAGATAATGCTCCTTGCTTGAGCATCCTTCTTCATCCAAGTATTCAAATCTGAGAGTTCATCCCTATTTGGAACACTAGGATCTCTAAATTTTGGTTTTTCTTCTTCACTTGTGATGTAACCTATCAGGTCTTTTCTCATGAGATGAGCTTCCATCCTCATTCACCAAGTTGGATAGTTTTCTCTATCCAATTTCTCTATCTGAGGAGAATCTCCCATCCTTTCCTTATCTGTGTATTAAATTCTTCAAGCTTTATGAGCAATAAGTGTACCTTTACTTCAAATGAAGTTTCTTTTGATCTTCTTGATAGCTTCAGGCCTCCTTCTCAAGCTTTCCCTTTAAGCTTTCACCTTTTGAACCTTCAAATGTTGATTTTTGTATGACTACAGTAGTCAGGGTCCTTCTTTCTTCTATTTTAATGATTCTTGCTTTGATACCACTGATGGAGAGTGTTAATCTCTAGAATAACTCAAAAATTTGATCAATTTTGGAAGATGAATGCCAAACTATCATGATTTGCACTAACTGTGAAGAGAGTCACTACTTAGAAAAGTCTACTGCACATAACTCACTCATTGGCTAACCAAATGTGTAAAGTTTTCAATGAAATTTTGAATGATGTGTTGTATAATATTTGTGCACCTTGTCCAAGTTAAACCTTCTCAAAAGGTTTAGTAGATCTTGAGAAATGATCCAAACAATTCACCTATGTCTTTAATGCATAGTTCTCTCAAAGTACAACCCATTTATTGAAATGCTTTTAGCCATAGGTAGCTTACCTTCCAACTTAAAGAATGAGTGGTTGCATGCTCAAAACTGTAGACTGTGGAAGGAGAACTGACCAAAACATTAGCATCAAATATGCGCGTGTTGCAAACTTCACTTCTTCACATTTACACATGTAAATGTTTCTACTCTCAATTCTCTCAGCCTGATCACAATTAGGATATGAAAACTTGTACAAAGTTTAATCAACTATAGAATTAGACTTGTACAAACGTATTTCAAAAAAAATTAAACACAGAAGGAGTACTCAGCAAAAGATCGGATGCAATTTTTCTTCTTCTCTGAAAAATTGTTACATCTGAATGATGAGAGAGATCTTCTACTCTTCTAAAGTATCTAATGACTCTTACAACTTCTAATTCTTCTCATCTCATGCTTGCTCATACTTGCCCCAAATTTCTTACTTGTATATATAGGCATATATGTACAAGCTCATGACCATAATGAAAGTATAAGTAAGCTCGATACAACTTTAATGTACATATGTATACATGTCCATTTCCTGAATATGAACTATCTTCAAACTTCATTTGTTGATCTTTTCTTCATGTTTTGACTTCAAGTCTTTATCTAAAACATCAATTGATGGTTATCATGCACCAACATATGCTAGCAAAGGAAAAGGCAAGAGTGGCAAGAAGGGGAAAGGAGAAAAAAGCGTGTGAAGTAGTCCAAGGAAGAACATTGAGATTCAGAAGGAGATAGTAAGGCATCATCTTCAAGGAAGGGTAATAATGGCAAAGGGAAGAACAACCCTCGTCAAGGTAAAACTTGTTTTATATGTGTTAAGCAGAATCATATATCTTCAAATTTCTGGTTCAAGGATGACAAAGGCGAGAAGAAGAAGGAGCAAGGGAACTATGCTAACAAATCCAAGAAGGATGATGAGAAGGAGAACCTCCTAGCCAAGTTACATGGCTACACTAAAGATCCCAAGGACAAAAGTGGTACATACACTCTGTATGCTCTAATCACATGTGATGTATGGACAAATTGTTTGTTCATATGCAAGTCCCAAGCTCAAAAGATTTTGTGTAGATAGGAGATAACACTGAGCATCCCATTACACATGTGGGAGATGTGAAGCTAGGTGAAGGTAAATCTATTAAGACTCTTAAAGATGTGCTCCATGTCCCATCTATTTCCAAGAACCCTATCTATGTAGGACGTATAGTAGAGAGAGGTATGCAGGTTATATTTGATGCAAAAGGGTGCATGGTGAAGCAAAGAGGCAAGTTCATTGCCAAGGGAGGGAAAGAAAGTAGATTGTTCACACTAGATATTGCTCATACAGACAAAAAGGTATCTTATGTGATGATTGGTAACAAAAGGATTGTAGAGATTGATCATTGGCACAAGAAGATAGGACATATCAATATTCCCAAGTTAAAAAGCATGTGAAAAGTAGGTTTAGTGCAAGGACTACCAAATCTTGAAATCCAAGATCTACATGAGTTTTGTGATGCTTGTTAGCTAGGTAAGAAAACAAGGAAGCCATTTCCAAAGAGTGAGTACACATCCTCTAAGCTCTTGGAGCTTATACACTCAGATGTATGGGGCCCTAGCAGAGAGGCTTCATTGGGAGAAGCTAGGTACTTTGCCACTTTCATTGATGAACAATCAAGAAAGGTATGGCTATACGTTATCAAGGAAAAATCAGAAGTGTTTTCATGCTTTCAAAAGTTTAGGTCCCTTGTTGAGAAGAATGTGGTGCAAACATCAAGATATTGAGGTCAGATGGAGGGGGAGAGTATTTCTCCAAGGAATTCACAAAGTACATGCAGAAAAATGTCACAAAGGGCACTTTACATGCATGCACACCCCTCAACAAAATGGTGTTGCAAATAGGAAGAATATGCATTTGGTTGAGAAGGCTAGATGTCTCATAAATGAAGGTATGTTACCATTATCGTATTGGGTTAAGGCTGTGAATACAACTTGCTACTTGATGAACATGATTCCAATATGTGGTGTGCAGAACTTGAATCCACACGAAGTCTATTATGGCAAGAAACCAACCATGGAGCACCTTAGGGTATTTGGATGTGTATGCTTTGTTCATGTTCCTAATGAAGTGAGAACAAAGCTAGAGCCCACGAGTGAGAAACGTGTGTTCATTGGCTACTCAAATGACCAGAAAGGTTACACGTGCTACAACCATCTCTTAAAGAAGGTATACGTGTCAAGAGATGTTGTGCTTGATAAGTCAAGGTCATGGTATGGAGACAAGGGCAAGGCAAAGTTGGATGAAGAGGATCAAGAGGAGTATGCAAACTTTGATGTGCAGATTCAACCTCAAGAGTCAATCACAATCAGTGGACCAGAGTCTTCTACATCTAAATTACACCCATATGATCACTCTTACATTTATGATTATGAAGGACCATCCCCTACGTCAAAGTATAGAAGGTTGCAAGAGAAAAACTATGACACAAGGGAAGCTCAAGAGGAATCAAAAGAGGAAGAGCTTGAGGAGGTCATTAATCCTAATGTAAATCTCAATAGACTGAAGAAGGAATATCCCAAAGTTCAAGAGAGGAGGTATACAAGGAAAAGGAACCCCCCACAAAGGTATACATATTGTTCTTTCATGGCAAAGCGCTATGCATACATGATGAATGTCATTGCATATCAAGAGCCAGATTCTTATGAAGAGGCAAAGAACAAACTAAAGCGGAGGAAGGCTATATATGAAGAGTTCAAAGCTCTTAAGGAGAAAAAAACTTGGGAGCTAGTACCTAAGAAAGAAGGCATGAAAATACTCCAAAAGAGGTGGGTGTACAAGACCAAGAGGAATGCAGATGGCAGCTTGGCAAGGTAGAAGGCTAGGCTAGTAGCCAATGGCTTAGATAGACACAAGGGGTGGATTATGAGGAGAATTTTAGCCCAATGTTAGACAAGGCTACCATTAGAGCTTGCATAGCCCTATGTGGAGCAAGGAGGTGGTCTATCTACTAGATGTCTTGGATTTGAGGTCTGCGGAAACACATGAACAACACACGCCTATTGCCCTAATGAGCTACTTATCTTTGTACATTCTAGTAGTAATACATACAGTATTGTGTGTTGTGCTCCAAGCTCCTTGTTCTTCCTTGTGCTATTTGTGTGCTTTCATAGACGTCTAGGCATTGTCTACACCTCTCCGGTTGTAGTCTCAGAATCGCACGAAATTTGGTAAGCATAATCAGGGTGCTGAAATCGCGATCTGATCTCATTTCAGCCTTTGAATGCACTATCGTACTGCTTGTGCGGGCCATTTCATCTTTTTATGCCATTGGTATATACCAGTTTTGGTTCGGCAGTATAAGCACATCGAAGTCTGCTACAGGTGTAGCAGAATTTGTTTGGGTAATTCTGTTCAACTTTTTGAGATATAGTCAATTTTTTGCATCAAGGTATTTTAGTCACCGGCCATGGCTGAAAGCAGTGATGTATTTCGTATGTTGGCTGTTGAGGATAAGTTGGTTGGTGCCAACTACCCATTATGGGATTATATGATGCATCATGTATTGGCCATAAAAGGACTATGGAATATTGTGCAGGGTGTTGAAAGACGTCGTGTTACACCTACAAATACAGGTACTGAAAATACAAGTGTTGGGAACTATATTTACTTTGCTACTTTCATCGATGATTTTTCTAGGCATGCATGGGTATATCCATTGAAGGCAAACTCTGAAGTGTTTATGTACTTCAAATAGTTTTTGGTTTTGGCTGAAAAAACCTGTCAACATGTAGAATGAGCACCCTCCGTTCTAATCGAGGGGGGGGGGGGATATATGTCTTGCTGAACATGGGATAAAACATCAGTGTACAGTGCTGTATAAACCTCAATTGAATGGAGTTGATGAACAAAAGAACAGGTCATCCATGGAGATGGCAAGGTGTATAGTCAAGAGTCAAGCTTTATCACATAGTTTCTAGCTTGAGGCTATTATGTATGCAACATATGTACTGAATAGGTGTCCCACTAAAGTGCTGCAATCTATCACTCCATATAAGGCTTGGCATGGTCGCAAGCCATCTGTTGCTCATCTGCGTATTTTTGGTTGTCTGGCATATGCATTAGTTCCTGAACAACATCGTAGAAAATTGGATGATAAAGTAGTAAAATGTATTTTTGTAGGGTACATCTGAAAACAAAGGCTATCATCTTTATCATCTATCACGAGGAAGGAGATAAGGAAGAGAGCTCACAAACACACTCTCACTCTCAAGGAGAAGCACACACACATGTTAAGGCAAGGAAGAATGATCCTCTTCTTCTTCTTCTTCTATTACATTAAAAGGAATATACAAGAATGACCTAAAAACAAGAATACAACAACTGCAATATATAAAGATCAGTACATAAGGGAAAACCTAATGTCCTTAAATATGTGAGTTGGCAAGGAACAAATGTGCCATCACTCTCGGTAGATAAATCTAATAAAGCTCAATGAAGTATCCCTGACATATACCGGTGTGACCACTATAAATGTCAGAGAACCAAAAAACTGATATGTGTCATCCTCGATCATCACATTTTGAGCTCTAGTAATACATTCAGTCTTGTGTGTTGTGCTCCAAGCTTCTTCTTCTTCCTTGTGTTGTTTGTATTAGAGCAGGTCGCCGGTTCATCTAGGACATCGTCGACACTCCTTCGATTGCAATCTGAGATTCGCCGAAATGACGATCTGAGCTCATTTCGGCCTCCGAACGCACTATCGCAGTGCTTGTGTAGGCTATTTCATCTTTTTGTGCCAAAGGTATATACCTATTTCGATTCGCTAGTATAAGCATCTCAAAGTCTGCTATAGGTTTAGCAGAACTCGTATGGGCAGTTCCGTTCAACTTTTTGAGATACAATCAATTTTCTGCATCAAGGTATTTTAGTCACCGGCCATGGTTGAAAGCAGTGATGTATTATGTATGCTGGCTGTTGAGGATAAGTTTGATGGTACCAACTACCCATTATGGGCTTATATGATGCGACATGTATTGGTTGCAAAAGGACTATGGAACATTGTGCAGGGTGTTGAAAGACGTCCTGTTACACCTGCGACTATAGGTACTACAAATATAGGTACTGAAGCTGACAGAGATGGTGTTGAAGATGATATTGTGCAGATTCCTGTTTGTGCTGCTATTTCTATTGCACCTACTCTAGAGCAAATTTTTTGGGATGGCAGAGATGCTCAAGCACATGCATTGATAGCTTTGTCTGTCAAACGTGCTATTATTCCTCACATTTGCTCTTGCAGAACAACAAAGGATGCTTGGGATACACTTACCACATTGTACCAGGCTAGGAATGAGGCTCGTGTTGCTTACCTCCGAAAATAGTGCATACCGTTTTGAATGATCTTCCTAATTCATATCAAAGTTTTGCTTCTAGTCTTTGATTGATGATGAAAGGCAATCCAAATGCCTTGTCATTTGAGGAGTTAGTCTCTGTTCTGTTATAGGAAGATCACTCCAGGAAGAATAGGTCCATTATGCATGTCGCAGATCAAGCTTTCCTGGCTAGTCAGAAGGGCAAAGGAAAATGGAGCTCTTCTACTAGTAAGCAAAAATCTACAAATGTTGCACATTCGAAGAACCATGATAAAGATGAGAAGAAATCAGAAAAGCAGAAATTGTTTTGCAAGTACTATAAAGGGATTGATGATATCATAAAGAACTGTCCAAAACTGGCTGCAAAAGAGGCAAAGAAAAAGGAGGCTGCAATGGTTGTTGCAGAAGCCTCTACACCAAAAATAGAGTCTGCTAATCTTGTGCAGGAAGAAGAATGGGTGTTTACTACTGTTTGCAGTTTTGACCCATCTTCTCATGAGCAGTGCATGTCTGCAATGGACTCAGATGTTTGGTACTTTGACAGTGGGGCGACCAAACATTTACCTCGCAGCATAGTTTCTTCTCTTCACTCGAGTGTGCCCCTATAGGGAATACTGTCACATATGCCAACAACTCCTCTTGTCTTGTTATGGGAGTTGGTAAGATCATTTTGACTACTGCTAATGGTAGTTCTTTCACCTTGTTAGATGCTTTATTTGTGAAAGGGATCAAGAAGAATCTGTTATCAGTTTCTACATTAGCCAAGATTGGCTTGGTTGTGAAATTTGTTGATGATAGATGTACAGTCCATGATCTGTCAAATGGCAATGTTATTATTGCTTCTAGCATTTTATTTCGTGGGTTGTATAAGCTCATAGACTATGAAAGATCTATGAATGATTCGGCATGTGCAGTTCATGATTCTCAGGCTATGTGAGATGCAAAGCTTTGGCATGCATGCTTTGGTCATCTGAATTTTGCTATTTTGATACACCAGCAGAAATCTGATATGGTGTCTTCTTTGCCCAAGCTTGAGGCACCTTGAAAACATGTATGTGAAGGCTGTATTTTGGGCAAAATGCAACGTTCGGCCTTTCCAAAAGATGGTTCAGTTTTGGCTACGTAGAAATTGCAGCTTGTACATAGTGATGTCTGTGGTCCTATGCAGACACCTTCTTTTGGAAACTATCTTTACTTCATGAATTTCATTGATGATTTTTCCAGGCATGCATGGTTATATCCATTGAAGGCAAAGTCCGAAGTGTTTTTGTGCTTCGAACAGGTTTTGGTTTTGGCTGAAAATTTGTCAGCATGTAAAATGGGCACCCTCTGTTCTGATCGAGGGGGGGAATATATATCTTCTGATTTTAATCCATTTCTAGTTGAACATGGGATAAAACACTAGTGTACAGTGCCGTATATACCTCAACAAAATGGAGTTGCTGAATGGAAGAACAGGTCACTCATGGAGATGGCGAGGTGTATGGTCAAGAGTTAGGCTTTACCACATAGTTTCTGGCTTGAGGCTGTCATGTGTGCAGCATATGTACTTAACAGGTGTCCCACTAAAGCGCTGCAGTCTATCACTCCATATGAGTCTTGGCATGATCGCAAGCCATCTGTTGCTCATTTGCGGGTTTTTGGTTGTTTGGCATATGCACTAGTGCCTGAACAACATCGTAGAAAATTGGATGATAACGCAGTAAAATGTATTTTTGTTGGGTACAGTTCTGAAAATAAAGGCTATCATCTATATCATCCACAGACTAAATGCATTCTGGTTAGCCGTGATGTTGTTTTTGTGGAAGATTCTATTCAGCCATTGCTTTCATGTACCAAGGAGACATCTGTTAGCTCCAAAGACATGTACGTACTTTGATGCCTTCTTTTTACAGGTGGACAGTCTACTGATGGTCCTAATGATGCAACTTCTTAGCCTTTGCAGATTTCATGTGATGATGTAGATCATCCCATTTCTGATGCAGATTTACATGATGCACTTGATGAGAGAGCTGATATTGAGGAGGCAAAAACTATGCCAAAATGGATGGTGGAGATTTTGCGTGACAGCAAATTAGATGTGCCTTTGTCATATCGTACTCGTTTAGGCTCTCATAGTGCCTCCTTTGCATCAGATTGCTATGCTATGGGTGCATCTAGTCTCTGTGATGAGAATGAGCCTGTTTCTTTTGATGAAGCACAAAATTCAGAAAATTGGATGGCTGCTATGCAATCTGAATATGATGCTATAATGAAGAATGGTACTTGGTCTTTATGTGACTTGCCTCCTGGCAAGAAAGACATTGGTACTAAGTGGGTATACAAGGTGAAGCGTAAACCTGATGGTACAGTTGACAAGTATAAGGCTAGGCTTGTTGCAAAGGGTTATGAACAGGAAAGAGGCATTGATTTTGATGAGACCTTTGCACCCACATGTCGTATGACTATTGTTCGGAGCATCTGTGCACTTGCAGCCCATCATGGTTGAAATGTACATCAGTTGGATATTAAAACTGCATTTCTGAATGGTGACTTGCATGAAGAAGTGTATGTTTTTCAACCCCGTGGTTTTGTGTAGAAAGGGCATGAAAACCAGGTGTGCAAGTTAAAGAAGGCATTATATGGTTTAAAGCAAGCACCATGTGCTTGGTATGAGAAGATACATGCCTACCTGATTGCACATGGTTTTGTGAATAGTCCAACTGAGAGCACCTTATATGTTAAGCGTGCTAATGATGTGCTTCTGATCATTGTTGTCTATGTTGATGACATGCTGCTCACTGGTCCTATTTAGAAGCATATTGCTGATTTTAAGGCTGATTTTCATTCCTCATTTGAGATGTCTGATTTGGGGCATTTGCATCACTCTTTGGGCATTCAATTTATGCAAGTTGATGGTGGATTGGCTTTGTGTCAAACAAAATATATTGACACATTATTGGAGTGTTTTGGCCTTGAAGACTATAAGCCTATTGCCACTCCTATGGAGGCAGGTTTACGATTGATTCTTCATGATGGTGGAGATGCATTTGATGCTATCCTCTATGAGAAGGCTGTTGGATGCTTGATTTACTTATGCATTACTCGGCCAGATATTCAGTTTGCTATCTCATGGATGAGTAGGTTTATGCGTTGCGCACGTGTCAAGCATTGGCAGGCACTTAAGCGCATCTTTCGCTACTTGAGTGATACTCGGCTATTTGGGTTGTTTTATCCCAAGGGGGGATCACTACCGCTAGATCTGCATGCTTTTTGTGATTCAGACTAGGCTGGTTGCTATGACACTCGTGTTGGAGACTTCTTAATCTCCAAAGGTCTGATCTATACGGATGTAAGAACACTTCTATATCAGTTATGGATCAAACTTTACACAAATATTGTCTTCTTTTATCAAAGCTTTCAATGACACTTTTCTGAGTAAAGAAATTTCTTCTTCAGAAAGTGTGCTTTAGAAATCAACTTCATTTCCTACACATATCTTCAAATTTCTTCAAACCAATGATGCACATATCTCTAGACTACCTTTGCACAATCATGTCAACCATTAGTTCATCAAAAGAATCATTAAAACTTTAATTTGATTCTTAAGATCAAAAGTATATCAGAAACTGTCTTTCTGAACAAGCGACTTTGACATAGGTAATTTCTAAGGTTGATTTCTCACAGCACAGATCCCGTTTTGCTAAATGCTTTTAGTCATAACTTCCTTACCTTCTAACTTATATTTTGAATGCCCACTTGTAGCTCAGTGATGAGTAGCACCTCCTTTAATGTCAATCCGGGAAGACGTGAGGATGGTATGAAGACCTCGAGCAAGTGAAGGCACAAGTGCGCGAGTGAGAAGCACACTAACATGCACACACATACACACACACGTGCACACAAGGTAAGACAAAGAGTGAGAAACAATGGAGTTCGTTAGATTACTTCCAAAAAGCTCATACAAGTTCAAATCAATTACAAGCGAGCCTCAAAAATGAGCTCTCTAGCTCTATTTATAGTTTTTGACTAGGTTTTGGCCGTGTCCAGACCTAGTGTCTGGCCTAGTTAAAAATTAGGTTCTAGGGCCTATTTGAAGACTCAAACGAAGTCTAAAAATTATGAAAATTGGTAGGTAGTTACTTCGAATGCTCCTCAAGCTCAAGGACTCCTTGGCTTGCACAAAATGGAGCTACAAAAATATGAAATGGTATCTACAATGGCTCTTAGTGATGAAAATCACTATTGTTGTAGGGATTTCTTCTAACGAATTGACATACATATCTTTGAGCTCCCTACTTGCTCCTTCTCCTTGTGTGTCCACCTCTTCGATATGCTTTAGTGTCCTGAAAAAATATTGGCCTACTTGCCAGATCGTCATTGACTACCCTGTCTGCTTGTGCCTTCTCTCCTCTCTGACTCCCTTCGTAAGCTTCCTTGCCTTGTGAGTCCTTCAGTTCCAACACCCCCCCTCTCTCGCGTGTGTCGTCCCTGACAGACCCTTGTTGGGTTGGTTGTTGGATGTAGTATTCTACAACGTCTTGTGCTAAGTGATGTTCTGCAAGTCTCAACCCTTTGGCCAATCCGTGAGTAGAGCATCCCAATCTACCGGCCCGGGAACCTCTGGATGTGGTGTACGTAACTTTTCTGAATGGAGAGCTTGTTCCACTGCAAACAACTGCAATAAATGTGATGGTCTAGATCTCTGAATGATATTCCCAGAATCCCGTGACAAACATTTCTTCAAACGTCTGTTTGAAGCAGGCTGGTAGATACTTTATACGCGCATGCCATGCATATACAACATTAATAGATGGTGTTGCACTCATGTCGTAGACAAGGTCCTAATTACCTTCATTAAATCCAAGAGCTGACAGATGAGGTTCCTTGACATTCTTGAAGGTCCTGAAGGTTACCAACATGAGCTCAAAAATTTTAAGACACATTTGGGCCATGACATCTGGTACATTTTTGAACCGGACCCCCCAATGCCAAATCGTCGAAATCATATATCCTATGGTAGGTTGGCCTTTAGGTGGTGCTAAGTAGACATAATTGAGCCATTTCTCACATCCTTTGGTTCTCAGCACAGTTTTTGTGTATTCCGGCCACGACCTTCTTCGAAATACAGGGTAGTAGCATGGGTTGTATTTGATATACAAAGGCATGTTATTCCATGTTCTTACCATCTCACGGTAGGTTTCCAACAGAAGAATCCTCCACGTAGGTTGGTGTATATTTCCGTGCTTGGCACTTGCTGGGATGTCGTCCGGTGCAAACTATGTAGCCGAGGTTAGTTCTTTTGAGGTGTGGTGCTTAATTTCAGCATTGTAATCCGCCATTAAGACACAGAAAGGAACATACAAATCGTCGGATGTGCCGATCCACCTATGATGGGAGAGGTTTCTAAAGTAATCCGATTTTATGACTACCTCTTCCAAACGTGACATAGATGCTATCTGAACTGCCACTCTGTCATCATGGGTTGTGGCCACTTTCTCTAACCTCTAGATCCATTCAGGAGCCTCTATCTCGATGGTGTCCATGCCCTCTTCTGTTTTCTTGCCCCCTAGTGCAGGCATGGGAACATATGGGTCTTCGAAGGTTTCCTCTACTTCAATTGGTACTAAGTCTTTAGGTTCCGGTTCTACAAGTGGAGAGGGTTGACGCTCGTATTGCATGACTTTACTTCGTAATTCTTCTAGCTCTGCTCTGAGATTTTGGACTTCTTCAGACGTGTCAACTACGGTTGTGACTTTGTTTGGTGACTCCTGCTGGGTTGCCAGCTGCTTTAATAGGTCATCTCTTTCTCTTTCTAATGCTGCATGGGCTTCCATGAGGTCGGCATGGGTTTCCAACACGATTTGCATATTCGCGGAGCGGATGGCTTTGAATCTATGTGGATCCATTTCCTGTGGGGAACCCTCCATTGCTGCTTCCAAGTTTTCTTCGTTTTGTTTCTGTAATCATTTATTCTCCTCAAGTGCTGTAGACAAGTGTTTGCGTAAGAGGGCCAGATTGCATCGAAGCTTGAGATTCTCTGTTATCTGGGAGTGTAGCAGATCATCCATTTGTTGTTTTTCTTTTGCATCTGACTGTGGTGGATTGGCTACTAACTGCTCATGTTGTTCTTGTAAAGTGGCATACTGTTGTTGTAGTAGCCGCTTTTCCCTTTCTAGATCAATGAATCGTACTTGAAGTTCTTCATGGCTTCGGAAGAGTCTCGTATGTTGGTTGTCAAGATGATGGTAGTGTTGTTGTAGTTGAGACATACACTGATACATATTATTAAATACATTATTAATAGGGGTGGATGCGAGAAGAGTGTTGAATGCAGAAGGGAAGGGGAAGGGGAAGGGGAATGTGGATGCGGTGCTGGAAAATGGTGAAGTGGGAGGTGGGAGAATGGGAGATGGTGGGTGTATGGGGGGAGGGAGAGGTGCGGAGGTGGGTGATATGTCCATAAAATCAAAAGTGGATGCAGTAGTGGGAGTGATTGTGAACATTGGAATGGTGGGTGCAGTGATAGTGGTGAAAGTGTACAGTGGTGTGTGCAATTGTGAATATGAACTGCCACGAAGTGTGATCGGGGGAATGAGGTTTTCCGTGGCTGCAATTAGAATTACTGTGTCAGTGGCCATATAGACAAGAGAGGTGGAGATAGGGTGTGTGGGTTGTGTGGGTTGACTGACGGTCTGTGCTTCGGTATGGGTAGTGGACTCGAAGGCGGTGACAGTAGTGGTTACACTGGTAGTGGGAGGTGAATGTGGTGGATTTGGAGGCAGGGGTGGCAAAGGGGGTGACGGAGGTGCACTTGATGTATGGGTTTCCTCAGTATCATGAACGGTGTGTGCAGTGCCCGTGGTTGTGGATGTTCCTTGTGGTTCTGATACTAATACATTCATCTGTTTTCCTGATCGAGGGGGGCATCTTCCATATCTTCGCTCCGTTCTTCGTGATTGTGCAAGGGCGGTATGCACCGTCTCAGGTACTCCTAAAGCATCAGATATCATATCAAGTGTGGTGCGGTATTGCTCGTCTACAACTTCCTCCTCAAGGATTTGGTTCATGAGAGCTTTTCCTGCTGCGAGGGACAGTCTATGTTGCTCTTGAACCTTGTTGATGGTATCATAGAGCTTTTTCAATTCCTTCGTATAAGTCGGGGCACCCTCAAGTACTTGCAGAGCTTCCTGATCATATTCCTGCTCTTCTTCCTCGGATTGTCCACCATGTTCTCCCTCCTGTTCTTCTTCTTCACCCTCCACATCAACGACCTCTAGTTGTCTGGGATGGGGTTGGTCTGTAGCAGTTTCTTGTCCACTAGCTTGCTCTGCCTCGACTTCCGCGTTAACAGCTTCGATTATTCTGGCTACCTCCTCATTAGTTAGGTCTTCTAATGTGAATCCGTGAGGAAACTCTAGGTCGGTTGGTACAGGTGGGAACACCAGATTCGGTCCATCAGTGTTGTGTCTTGGTAATGTGATAGTGAAGGGTTGTACCCGCCTTGGAAGTCGTGGAGTTGTCTCTGGTGGCAATGTCGCACCGCGGGGTTGTGCACAGGGCATCTAAACTGCGCCTCTCATTTTGTTAGATGGCGGTCGTATGGTTGATAGTCTGCGTTGGAATTCCTGTATCGTGGTCCAAATTAATGCCCTCTGCACTGGCACATCATAAGCCAAACATCTATACACAATCCAGGTGAGAGCACAGCATCCATACAGTACAGAATTTTGTTTTTTATACCACCTTTGATGAGCCAAGTGGATTTGGTCGATAATCCAGTGGGGCATATTGATTGTCAAATCGAAGGCGTCAGCCAAGTATAGACTAAACCATATCTTCTTAGGTGGCATTGTGAACCTCTCTTGAGCGGGAAATGCAAAATGCTGCATGACCATTCGCAAGTGAATGGCAATTGTAGGTGTTATTGCCACCATGTCCTTTAATTTCATCAGATTCCTGTTCTTCATATTGTCGGGGACCATAGTCTCTTTCTCCGTAGGAATGTGCATACCTTTCATGTCTAGAGCTTCCCTCACCAAATTGATAGTCAACCTGAAGCACTTCAGCTCATTGCCCCTTGTGAGAGATGGGAGGACAAAGGTGCTGTATCCCTTTTTGTCTTTGCTCGGAGTGAGGGTGCTAATCAAATATGAGCATCTTAGAAAGTCAGACTTTGGCAATTGGAATTTGAAGTAATCGTAGAGTCCCGCCTTCTTCCATATAGGTTTCAGTCCTTCATTATTCTGTAGTCTCTCAAATTCCCTGGTGAAGAAGAGATACCTGCCCCAGCGCCCGTTGAATTCTATCTCGGCCTCCCACATGTAAGTGCCTTCACCCAGGAATCCTGCCACATCACTGAACCAATGTGAGTTTTTGCTGACCGGCATTGTGTGCCCCTGTGGAGGATTCTAAATCGGTATGGCATGTAATGCCCTCAATGCCACTGGGCATTCCTTCAATTCCTCCTCAACGGGAAGACTTTCAATGTCCACGACTTGGGGGCTAGTGCCTGCCTGGGAGCTAGTTCCTGCCATATCTGCCATGTTACTTCTTGCCTCCTAACTCTGTGAGAATATAGAAACAAGTGTTAACATTGTAAAGGACAAGATAGAACCATTTTTGTCCCCATTACAACATTAACATGAGGTTCGGGAGAGATTAGTAGGCTATTAAGTGCTCGGTGCTTGTGCGTGTAGTTAGGAACGGGTAGACATAGAAGCTAAGTGGAATGATGTAGTGGGAGAGTGATGTAGTTAGTAGGTGGGCATGGATTTACAACTGGGATCTGGGGGTTTATCACAAGTTTGAGGTTGCCAAATGCAGTGGATGGGCTTTGATCTTGATTTTGTGGAGACTCTGAAGAGTTTGATAGGGGTATCTACTTGAAAATGAGGCTTTTTAGGGACCCATTTACAAGTGATTCTGCTTGTGCTCATGGAAGAATATGTGCCCGCGCATGATGTATAAGCATGGGCATCTGATGTTCGAGTGAGTGAAACATGTTGTACCGGGTGTGGCCTCGATGTAGCTATTTGAGCCCGCAAGCAAGCCTTAGGCACCCAAATTTGTCGTGATTGTGGGCTGGCCTTCATTGACTTCTTGGGTACCCAAATAGACTTCACTTTTGCAGAAGAATTTATGAAAGACTTCTTATTAGTGTCGTGTTGTTGATTACTAATAAGAGGTTTTGGTCGTGAGGTTGGCATGGTCGCAACAAGGTGTTCGCCTTTCCGCACCCACACTTGTTTCAACGGCTGAGATATTCTGCTTCGCACGTGTTTTTGGCCTCCAATATAGGTGGTACTCTGCTCCTTCTGTATTTGATCTGCCTTTGGTTGCTGCATCCCTCTGGCCTTTGGAACAGAAGGGAGTGTCGTCTTATCCTTGACTCCGTTGTTGAGACAATCCTCTTTCTGCATCATACAGTTTTGGACAAGAATAGCATTGTCAACTTCATGTGTGCCCCCGGAAGGACCAGGAGTTCGTGCCTTACTTAGTGCCTTGAGTGCCTCATTTTCCAATTCAACGGTAATTCGACTATGATTTACCCATACCTGAAGAAGTCCACTCCTTAGGTTTAGGTTGACTGCATGATCATAGATCCAGTCCTGACCCAAGACAAGAGGCTCAGTGAGGTCCTCATCTTGACACACTATTACTTTGACTGTCATTGCTTCGTCTTGAATATAGAGGGGAAGTTCCACCTCACCCATGCAAGGGGTTTCCACACCTCCCAATCCTATGAGATATGCTTCTATAGGATTGATAGTTAATTTCAACTTTTGACAGTAACAAAATTTAACAGCACTAGTGGCTGCACCTGAGTCAATCAAGGCTCTTACAGTCCTTGCACCCTTTCCTTGTCCTATCTCTAAGGTTATAAAAGGACGTCGATCAATTATCCTATGAGAGCTAACACCTGAAACTTCACACATAGCCAAATGATATCCTTGATTTGCATATGCATCTGTCCTAGGTTGCTCTCTACCCTGTCTTCTCAACTTCATTCTCCGGATGCGTTCCAATGCTTTTGCTTGAGCTTCTTCGCGAATTCGTTTTTCTTCTTCTTTGTGTTTCTTAGCAGTGTTGAGTCGACTTAGCATCTCTTTCGTCAGAGGTTCCTGATATAACTTGACTCTGCATCCGCTTATGTAGCTTGCGAGAATATCGCCTTCTAATGTGGCTAGTTGCACTGCTCCACTTGTTGAGATTCTATTAATGATCATGGGTCCATAGCCTCTCTTCTCTAGTTTCCTCGCATGTTGTTTCAAAGTATATACTAGTACTAGGTCGCCTGCCTTCAAACCTTTATCCTTCACGTGGGCATCAAAGTATGCCTTTTGACGTTTCTTAGCTGCATATATCCTTGCAGCCGCCCTCAATCTTGTTTCTCCTAATCGTTCAAGGTCAAAAAGTCTAGAGGAGAGTTCATGACCCGTCCATTCATGCTCTTGTGCCACGTTCAATGTAGGTATTAAGAAGTCCAACGGTAGCACTGCATTTTGGCCAAATACCATCTGAAAGGGGGTGGCTTGGAGTACCGTTTTGTAGGCGATTCGGTATGCCCAAACAGCGTGGTGTAGTTGTTTGTCCCAATCAGAGCATTTATTGTTCACTAATTTTGTCAGTACATTGCATAGGATCTTATTGGTGCTCTCAGCCTGGCCATTACCTTGAGCGTGATAGGGGGCAGACTTCTTATGTACTACCAAGACTTCTTGGAGCAGATTTTCAATAACTTCATTCAAGAAGTGAGTGCCTCTGTCACTGACTAGCTCTATAGGTAACCCATATCTGGTGAACACATTCTCGAATAAGAACTTGGCTGTTGTTTGAGCATCGTTCTTTGTTGTGGCTTTTACCTCTACCCACTTGGTTAGATAGTCCGTGGCAACAATGATATACTCAGCATGGGAACCCTTAGCTGGGGGATTAATAGGACCTACGAAGTCTATTCCCCACTTAGAGAATGCACGTCCACCCATCATAGGTTTCAATGGCATCTCATCCTTGCGTATAGGATACTGAGTTCTCTGACAAACATCACACCGTTTCACATAGGCATGTGCATCCATGTGAAGGGTCGGCCACCAGAAGCCCGCAAATAGTATTGCCTTGATCACCCGATCTGGTCCAAAGTGTCCTCCTGCTACACCTTGGTGAGCAGTTTCCAAGATCTTGAGATATTCACTCTCATGGACATATAGTCTCAGGTAACCATCTTTTCCACGCTTGTATAGATTATCACCAATGAGTGAGTAATCCAGGGCTTCTTGCTCTAGGCTTCTTTGTCTGGCCAGTGTCATATCTTGAGGGAATGTTTTCGTCCTTAGGAAGGATACTAGTGGATCACTCCAATCTGGCACTATGGACACTTGATAAAGAGTGGCATGTTCCACAGGTGGTTTAGTGCAGCAGATTGGGCATGCTGTTAGCAGCAGACAAGGAACTAAAGGACTGACGAGGCATGGCAGTCAGAGAAGAGAGTCAGAAGGGAGAGAACGCACAAGCAGACAAGGGAGTCAACGACGATCTGGCAAGTAGGCCAATAATTTTCGTCATGAAGAAGCAAGTATGAGCATTCACGTAGATCTAGCACTAAGGCAACCCTTTAATTTTTCAAAGTCCTTACACAAATTAAAAGTGATTTTCATCACTAACAACCCCTGTAAATACCATGTTCACCTTTTTGTAGCTCCATTTTGTGCAAGCCGAGGAGTCCTCGAGCTTGAGGAGCCTTAGAAGTAGTTGCTTACCAATTTTCGTATTTTTTAGATCTCGTTTGAGCCCTCAAATAAGCCCTGGAACCTAATTTTTAACTAGGCCGGACACTAGGTCTGGACAGGGCCAAAGCTAGTCAAAAACTATAAAAGGAGCTAGAGAGCTCATTTTTGGGGTGAGATTGTAATTGAAACGAACTTGTAAGAGCTTTTTGAAAGTAATCTAAGAACTCCATTACTTCTCACTCTTTGTCTTGCCGTGTGTGCGCGTGTGTGTGTATGTGTGTGCATGTTTGTGTGCTTCTCACTCACGCACTTGTGCCTCCACTTGCTCGAGGTCTTCATACCATCCTCACGTCTTCCCGGATTGACATTAAAGGAGGTGCTACTCATCACTGAGCTACACATGCCTTGCACAACTTTTGGACATCAGCTTCCATAGTCGGCCAATGCACTCCGAGTCTCCTTAGTGTCTGTAGGGTTCGTTGTTTTGAGTAGTGTTGCTCTAATGCACCTACATGTGCTAACTGCAACCATTTAGCGTACTCATCCTCTTCCACACAACAAGCCAAGATCCCTTGATCTGTGTTCTTGTACATACTTCCTGCCATGATGTGATTCTTTTGGGCTTTTACTACCTCTCTATCCTGTGTGTTTATTACTGGGTGGTTAGGCCCGTACATCAATACTGGCACTAATGGCTTAGCCCACTGCAGCACCACTTCCAAATTAAACAAGTAAGCATCAGGAAGGTCATCTGACACTCCTTGTGGGGCTTCTCCAGATGTGAGCCTAGAGAGATGGTCTGCTCTCAAGTGAGTCTTCCCTTTCCTTACCACAACCTCGAAATCATATTCCATTAGCAAGAGAAACCATCTTACTAATCTTCCTGTATTGCATGGCTTGTTCACGAGATATAGCAGTGCCTGATGGTCAGTAAAAAATTTAAACTTATTTGCAAGCAAGTAATGTCTAAACTTTTTAACTGCATATACCATGCGTAGTCCTTCTCTCTCCGTAGTGGTATAATTTCGTTGAGCTGCATTCAATTGTCTACTAGCATAGGCAATTGGAAGATCCATATTACCTTCACAGGTAGGCTGCGCGAGTACACACCCAATAGCATAATTGGATGCATCAACATGAACATGGAAAGGCTTATTCCAATTTGGTGTGGTCAAGATCGGTGCTGAACATAATCGCCGTTTAAGCTCATTGAAGGAATTCTCACATTCATTAGTCCACTCAAAGTTAGTCAAAAGTCCATACAGAGGCTTTGCTATGATGGCATACATGTGTATAAACCGTCGGTAATAACCACAATGCCCCATGAAAGCTTGTACTTCCTTGACATTCTTTGGCCTAGGTAACTCGGCTATGGCTCTCACTTTCTCTTCATGAGTGGATATGCCATTCTTTGACACTATGTGTCCTAGAATCTTGCCTTGCCTGACCATAAAAAGGAACTTTTCTGGGTTCAGGAAGACTTGATATTGTCTACATTTGTCAAAGATTTGTCTGAGTTCAGGAATATGGGTTTGCCTAATGTTGGAGTGAGCACAAAGATCATCAACATAGACTTCTAAGTTCTTCCTAAGGAACTCTTTAAATACATGGCACATTAGTCTCTGGAAGGTAGGGGGTGCATTGGTAAGCCCAAATGGCATTAATCTAAAGGCAAAAATGCCCCATTGAGTGGCAAAAGCCGTCTTATGCTGATCTTCTGGAGCTATGGCTACTTGATTGTAGCCCGAAAATCCATCAAGGAAGCTGTACACTTCCTTGCCTGCTACTCTTTCTAAGAGATGTTCTGTGATAGGAAGCGGATAGTTATCTCGAATTGTGGCTGCATTGACCTTGTTCAAGTTAATGCATACACACAACTTTCCATTTTTCTTGGGCATCACTACGATGGGGGATACCCACTCAGTATGCTCAATTTCATAGATAAATCCAGCTTCAACCAAGCGATCTATCTCTTCCTTGATCTTGGCTGCATAGTTGTCATTGTATGTGTATGGCTTTTGCTTGGAGGGTTTGGCATCTGAGGTCATGGGGATAGTGTGTGAGCATATGTCTGGATCAACACCCTTCAAATCCTTGTAACTCCAAGCGAATACATCTCTGTATTCTCTTAGCAAGGCTATCAATTCGTGCTCTTCGTCTTCCGTCAGGTCGTGGCCTATGTATGTGCATTCTCTTGTCCTTCTTCCACGGCTACCACTATTTTCTTGGTGGTTTCTTTGTTATCATAGGACTCCCCTGATTGCGCCTCTCGTTTAGGCATTCTGATCATGACTCTTCTGTCATCTATCTCATACTTCTTAAAATTTTCCGGGACCTCAAACAAAGATTCTTCCTCTTCTGGTGTGACTTCTCTCTTATTTCTTTTCTTTCCTTCTTCCTTCGGGGTCACATGTGTGGCTAGCCTTACATCATTTGTAAGCTCTCCATACCTCTGGGGTTGAAATTCTACTTCATAGAAGTATTCTTCATCTGATGCAAAAGGTGGGTCCATGATGATTGACTCTAGATTGGAGTCACTTGCATCCTCAAATGCATCAGGGCTAGGTTCACAATCTTCTAACACTGCCTCTCCCATGATCGGCTCTATGGAGAAGACTGAAATGTCATAGCCATCTTCATCATAGTGAGGTGTCCATTGTTCTTCGTTGATGGCTACATCCATTGTTGCTAGGATTTTTGCCCAGCTGTGGGGTTCAAATTCTTCGTCAGGAAAGACTACAAGTGCATAGGCTGGGTCTTGGATTGATCTATGTGTTTCTTTTGCACCTATCTCTGTGGCTTCTTCTCTATTCTCTTCTTCTACTGCTACTTTGCACATCCATAAGTGGGTATGTACATGCATCCATGAGGATCCTGATCCTATGGAATGCACCGATTCCGTATCATCTTTGGCTCTATGGAGGGGATTTACATTGGATAGGAGGGACATCTCTATGAGAGTAATCTTTGAGATTCACTTTGGTCGTAACACCTAAGTGTTGTAGGTACAAGGAGTTGGTTCCGTAGTCCTGTACCACTTGCAACTGTCGCATAAAAGGTCGTCCCAAGATCATTTCATAGGCATGATTTTTGCTAAAATCACATATAGCAAATGTATGCTCAAACTCAACACCACATGTGGTGAGAGTTATTCCTTCTAACAGCCCTAAGGGTCTCTCTATGTGACCATCAGCCATTTGCAATTTCATCCTCGTGGGCCTCAGTGCTGGCTTGCCCCAACGCTTCCATAGGGAAGTGGTAGCAATTGCAACTCCTGCGCCTGAGTCTAAAATGGCCTTGGTGGTGTATCCTTGATGGGTGATAGGAAGATATGTGTTTCCCTCTTTGCCCTCACTCATGTCTCCTATCTTGTCCAAGGGTATTTCTGGCACTGTTCTCTGGGACCCTACCTGGGAATGAGGTTTTGCTATCTCTGGTACTTGTTTGGCTACATGTTTCCATAGCTCTGGCCTTACTTTGAGTAGCTCTTCTAAGGTGAGGTTGCACTGTACTTCTGTGTTTTTCACTACCTCAGTGTTCCTAGGTATGACTGATTCCTCATTTCATACCATGACTGTGGGTGCTCTCATACAAGTAGACTTAGCTTCCCATGGGCCTGTGAAGTGGGGTGATTCTTGTACAGAGTTAGACTCAAAGTCTAATCTTTCCTGAGATTGGGTGCTCTCCTGCTCCTCATAAATGGATGGGATGTCTTGTGGGAATTGGTCGTGTGCATCATCCACAAGTTCAATGGGAGGAGGGACTTCACTTTCTTTAGCCCATTTGTCTTCTTGACCTCAGCCTGTGCTAGCACAACAACCCCCAGCTCCAGCTAATGTGATTCCGGTAAAGTATGTCGTTGCAGAAGAAAACCTGAATAGAGCTATAGTCCCTGTAACACCAGTGCTTTCAGAAAGTGATCCCAGTGACCATAGCTTCGATTCGACACATGTTGATAGCCCCCAGGCTTACTACATGCAATCTCCTGAACATGGTGAGTCCTACCATAGTGAAGAACCGAGTGAACCTAGTTGGGAGTCAGATCACACAAACCTCATGTATACAAACCCCAATCCTAGGCCTCAATCTAGGCAGATAAGACCTCCATTCCCTAGAGGACCATGCTACAGATGTCAAGGAGATCACCTCATTCGTGATTGTCCCTTGCCTCCACCGACACAACCCCAATCAGTAACGATACAGGGTTTTTGCCAAGACTATGGAAAAGAACATCTCTTACGAGACTGCCCGAGGAATCCTAGTAATATGCCAAAAATCACTCCTATTAACGTTATTGGATTAGTGGTAGACTCCACAGGAAGTGTGACATCCACCGCACCAGTACAGGTAGTGACTAGAGCTCAGGCATTGCAGCAGAACCAAGGGGTAAACCAGGATAAGAACCCAGAGGCTAGTGAAACCGAGAGCGTGACAAAGAAAAGGACTAGAGCGTGGAGAGATAGTCGGGAAAGAATGAAAAGACAATGGGCAAAGAAGATGAGTGAACTTGAGGAAAGTCTACGAGAAACCAAGGCCAAAATCATAGAGATCACATCTCAACTGCACTCTCACACATTCCCACCGCTACCATCCCCATCACCCTCCATCCCTCCACCCTCCAATACACCCCACGTAACCCACCCACCACCCCACGCAGGATCAGTATTAGCTGATCCCACTCCCGAAGACCTTAATATGATGCTTAAAGCATATCAGGCCAGAATCCAAGAAGGGCCAAATGTAACTGATCATGAAAAGTGTTACCCAAGAGCAGAACTAGAGTTAGAACGAACCAAAATTTGTGCTAAGATGGTGGAATTGGCTCAGACCATGTTTGAGGCCAGTCGCCTATTTAACATCTCTAGCTCAGCAAAGACGCAGTTGCACTTTGATGGACTGTTAGAAAGAATAGAGAAGCTGATTGCACAATCAGAAAAGGAACCTGTCTCTCAACACAAGGACAAGGCAAGTGAAAGATTAAGCATTCCTGCCCAGGAAGCCTATGTGCCTGAAGCCTATGTGCCTAACTCTACGGAGCCAGACACATCATCTTCTATGAATCGGTTCACACCAGAATTCCTACGCGAGATTCAAGAAGACAAATGGGCTAAAGAGAGTGAAGTCCCTCCTCCTATTGAACTTGTGGATGATGCACACGACCAATTCCCACAAGACATCCCATCCATTTATGAGGAGCAGGAGAGTACCCACTCTCAGGACAGACAAGACTTTGAGTCTAACTCTCTACAAGAATTACCCCACTTCACAGGCCCATGGGAAGCTAAGTCCACCTGTATGAGAGCACCCACAGTCATGGTAAGAAACGAAGATTCGGTCATACCTAAGAACACAGAGGTCGTGAAAAACACTAAAGTGCAGTGCAATCTCAAGTTAGAAGAGCTACTCAAGGTTAGACCTGAATTATGGAAACATGTCGCCAAACAAGTACCAGAGATAGCAAAACCTCGTTCCCAGGTAGGATCACATAGGACAGTACCAGAGATACCCTTGGATAAGATAGGAGATATGTGTGAAGGTGAAGAAGGTAACACCTATCTTCCCATTGCCTACCAGGAGTACACCACCAAGGCAATTTCGGACTCAGGTGCAGGAGTTGCAATTGCCACCACTTCCCTATGGAAGCGTTGGGGCAAGCCAGCACTCAGGCCAACGAGAATGAAGTTGCAGATGGCCGATGGTCATATTGAGAGACCCTTAGGATTGCTAGAAGGAATAACTCTCACCACTTGTGGTGTCGAGTTTGAGCATACATTTGCTATATGTGACTTCAGCAAAAATCATGCCTATGAGATGATTTTGGGAAGACCATTTATGCGACAGTTGCAAGTGGTACAAGACTGGGGAACCAACTCCTTGTATTTGCAACACTTAGGCGTTACAACCAAAGTAAATCTCAAAGATTACTCTCATAGAGATGTCCCTCCCATCCAATGGAATCCCATCCATAGAGCCAAAGATGATACGGAATCGGTGCATTCCATAGGGTCAGGATCCTCTTGGATGCATGAAGACACCCACTTATGGATGTGCAAAGTAGCAGTAGACGAAGAGAAGAGAGAAAAAGCCAGAGAGGTAGGTGCGAAAGAAACCCATAGATCAATCCAAGACCCAGCCTATGCACCTGTAGTTTTTCCAGACGAAGAATTTGAACCCCACGGCTGGGCAGAAATCCTAGCAACAATGGATGTAGCCATCAATGAAGAACAATAGACACCTCACTGTGATGAGGATGGCTATGACATCTCAGTCTTCTCCATAGAGCCAATGATGGGAGAGGCAGTTCTAGAAGAATGCGAACCTAGCCCTGATGCATTTGAGGATGCAAGTGACTCCGATCTAGAGTCAATCATTATGGACACACCTTTTGCATCAGATGAAGAATACTTCCATGAAGTAGAATTTCAACCCCAGAGGCATGGAGAGCTTACAAATGATGTAAGATTAGCCACACATGTGACCCCGAAGGAAGAAGGAAAGAAACGAAAGAAGAGAGAAGTCTCGCCAGAAGAGGAAGAATCTTTGTTTGAGGTCCCAGAAAATTTTAAGAAGTATGAGATAGACGACAGGAGAGTCATGATAAGAATGCCTAAACGAGAGGCACAATCAGGAGAGGCCTATGATAACAAAGAAACCACCAAAAAAATTGTGATACTTGATTAGCACCCTCACTCCAAGCAAATACAAAAAAGGATACAGCTCCTTTGTACTCCCATCACTCACAAGGGGCAATGAGCTGAAGCGTTTCCGCTTGACTATCAACTTGGTAAGAGAAGCTCTCGACATGAAAGGTATGCACATTCCTACAGAGAAAGAGACCATGGTCCTCGATAATATGAAGAACAGGAATCTGACGAAGTTAAAGGACATGGTCGCGATGACACCTACGATCGCCATTCATTTACGCATGGTCATGCAACATTTCGCATTCCCCGCACAGGAAAGGTTCACTATGCCTCCCAAAAAGATCTGGTTTAGCCTCTACTTAGCAGATGCCTTTGATTTGACAATCAATATGCCCCACTGGATTATCGACCAGATCCATTTGGCTCATCAAAGGTGGTATAAGAAACAAAAATCTGTACTGTATGGATGCTACGCGCTTACCAGAATCGTGTATAGATGCCTCACATATGATGTACCGGTGCAAAGGGCTCTCATTTGGACCAGAGCACAGGAGTTTCAACGCAGACTGTCAGCCGTAGGGCCTCCCTCAAAGAAGATGAGAGGCGCTGTCCAGATGCCTTGTGCACAAGCCCGCGGTGCAACCCTAACACCTGAAACAACTCCAAGGCTTTCCAGACGAGTGCAACCATTTACTATCAGGTTACCCAGGCACAGCACAAATGGCCCTAATCTTGTGTTTCCACCTGTACCTACGGATCTCGAATTTCCTCACGGATTCACTTTGGAAGATCTAACGGATGAAGAAGTTGCCAGAATCATTGAAGCTGTTAATGCGGAAGTCGAAGCAGAGCAGGGTAGTGGACAACAAACGACTACACAACAACCCCAGCCAAGACAACCAGAAGTGGTGGAATTGGAGGATGCAGAAGAAGAAGGCCAAGAGGATGAACATGAAGGATTGTCTGATGAGGAGGCGCATGACTATGAGTAAGAAGTTATACAGGAGCTAGAGGGTGCCCCAGCATATACAAAGGAGTTGAAAAAGCTCTACGATACCATCAACAGGGTCCAACAACAACATAAGTTATCCCTTGCAGTAGGAAAGGCTATCATGCACCAAATCCTTGAGGAGGAAGGAGTTGACAAACAGTATCGTGCCACACTAGATATGATCTCTGATGCCCTAGGAGTACCTGAGGCAGTGCAGACGGCCCTGGCACAATCACGCAGAACGGAAAGGAGATACGAAAGACGTCCCCCACGAGCAGGGAAACAAATGAATGTATTAGGATCAGGACCACAAGGCACCCCCACAACCACGGGCACTGCACACACCGCTCACGACACCGAGGAAGCCCATACATCAAGTGCACCTCCATCACCTCCCTTACCACCTTCGCCCCCACGCCCGCCACATTCACCTCCCCTTACCAATGTAACAACCACCGTTACCGCCTCCGAGTCCACCTCCATGACTGAAGCACAAACCGCCAATCAATCCACACACCCTCTCAACACCTCCCGTGTATACAACCCCACTACCACTGTAATCCTAACGGCAGCTACTGACATCCCCATTCCCCCACTCACACTTTCGGGTAGTTCACATTCACAACTGCACGCAACACTGTACACATTCACCACAATCACTGCACCCACAATTCCACTATTCACAATCACTCCCACTACTGCTTCCACCACGGATTTTATGGACATATCACCCTCCACTGCACCTCTCCCTCCCCCCATACGGCCACAATCTCCCATTCCCCCACCACCCACTTCACCACTTTCCAGCACCGCATTCACACTTCCCTTCCCCTTTCCCTTCCCTTCTGCATTTAACACCCTCCCTGCATCCACCCCCATTAATAATGTATTTAATAACATGTATCAGTGCATGTCTCAGTTACAACAACACTATCAGCACCTCGATGCTCAGCATACAAGTTTATTCAGGAGTCATGAAGCATTACAAGGAAGATTTATTGACTTAGAGCAAGAGAAGACACAATTACAACAGCAGTTTAGCGCATTGCAAGCACAACATGAGCAATTAGTGGCAAATCCACCGCAGCCAGATGCCGAAGAAAGACAACAAATGGATGATCTGCTACACTCCCAAATCACAGAGAACCTCAAGCTCCGCCGCAACATGGCTCTATTACGGAAGCATATGTCTGCAGCCCTGGAAGAAAATAGACGGCTTCAGACACAAAACGAAGAGAACTTGGAATTAGCCATGGACGGTTCCCCACAAGAAATTGACCCGGAGAGATTTAAGGCCATTCCCTCGGACAATATGCAAATCATATTGGAAACCCATGCTGATCTCCTCGAAGCCCATGCAACCTTAGAAAAGGAAAGAGACGAACTATGAAGGCAATTGGCAGCTCAACCAGCACCACCCAAAGCAGTCCCAACCACAGCTGACACAACTGACGAAGTAGCAGCGCTCAAAGCACAACTCGAAGAATTACAAGAGAAAGTGCTTGTGTATGAACGCCAACCCTCCCCCTTGGTAGAACCAGAACCTGAAGACCTAGTACCAATCAAAGTAGAGGAAACCTTTGAGGACCCGTACGTTCCGATGCCAGCACCTGGAGGCAAGCAAACAGATGAGGGCATGGACACCCTTGAAATAGAGGCTCCGGAATGGATGCAGAAATTGGAAAAAGTGGCCACAACTCATGATGCTAGGGTGGCAGTCCAGATAGCATTGATGTCACGCTTAGAAGAGGTGGTCATAAAATCGGACTATTTTAGGAACCTCTCTCATCACAAGTGGATCGGCACCTCCGACGACTTGTATGTTCCATTTTGTGTCTTAATGGCGGATTATAGTGCTGAAATCAAGCATCACACCTCAAGGGAACCAACCTTTGCCACATAGTTTGCACCTGATGACATCCTAGAAAGTGCCAAGCAAGGAAATATTCGCCAACCGACTTGGAGAATTCGGCTGCTTGAAACCTACCCGGAAATGAATCGCACATGGAACAACATGCCCTTGTATATCAAGTACAATCCCTGCTACTGTCCTGTTTTCCGAAGAAGGTCGTGGCCGGAATACACAAAGATGGTGCTGACAACCAAAGGCTGCGAGAAGTGGCTCAACTATGTCTACTTAGCACCACCTAAAGGTCAACCTACCGTAGGGTATATGATATCGACAATTCGGCATTGGGGTGTCAGGTTCAAAAACGTACCAGATGTCATGACACAGATGTGTCTTAAAATTTTTGAACTCATGATAGTAACCTTCCGGACCTTCAAGAATGTTAAGGAACCTCACCTCTCTGCGCTCGGATTCAATGAAGGCAATCAGGATCTTGTTTATGACATGAGCACAACGCCCTCTATTAATGTTGTTTATGCATGGCATGCCCGCATCAAATACCTACCGGCCTGCTTCAAACAGACATTTGAAGAGATGTTTGTCACAGGGTTCTGGGAATATCACTCAGATATCTTCATTCCCAGGCCCTCACATTTATTACAATTGTTTGCAGTGGAACAAGCTCTCCATTCAGACAAGTTACGTATGCCACATCCAGAGGTTCCCGGGCCGGTAGATTGGGATGCTCTTCTCACAGACTTGGCCAAAGGATTGAGGATTGCCGAACATCACTTAGCGCAAGATGTTGTTGAGTACTACATCCAAAAACCCACACAACAAGGGTCTGTCAGGGACGACAGACGCGAGAGAGGGGGGGGTGTTAGCAGCAGACAAGGAACTGAAGGACTGACGAGGCATGGCAGTCAGAGAAGAGAGTCAGAAGGGAGAGAACGCACAAGCAGACAAGGGAGTCAACGACGATCTGGCAAGTAGGCCAATAATTTTCGTCATGAAGAAGCAAGTATGAGCATTCACGTAGATCTAGCACTAAGGCAACCCTTTAATTTTTCAAAGTCCTTACACAAATTAAAAGTGATTTTCATCACTAACAACCCCTGTAAATACCATGTTCACCTTTTTGTAGCTCCATTTTGTGCAAGTCGAGGAGTCCTCAAGCTTGAGGAGCCTTAGAAGTAGTTGCTTACCAATTTTCGTATTTTTTAGATCTCGTTTGAGCCCTCAAATAAGCCCTGGAACCTAATTTTTAACTAGGCCGGACACTAGGTCAGGACAGGGCCAAAGCTAGTCAAAAACTATAAAAGGAGCTAGAGAGCTCATTTTTGGGGTGAGATTGTAATTGAAACGAACTTGTAAGAGCTTTTTGAAAGTAATCTAAGAACTCCATTACTTCTCACTCTTTTTCTTGCCGTGTGTGCGCGTGTGTGTGTATGTGTGTGCATGTTTGTGTGCTTCTCACTCACACACTTGTGCCTCCACTTGCTCGAGGTCTTCATACCATTAAAGGAGGTGCTACTCATCACTGAGCTACACATGCCCTGCACAACTTTTGGACATCAGCTTCCATAGTCGGCCAATGCACTCCGAGTCTCCTTAGTGTCTGTAGGGTTCGTTGTTTTGAGTAGTGTTGCTCTAATGCACCTACATGTGCTAACTGCAACCATTTAGCGTACTCATCCTCTTCCACACAACAAGCCAAGATCCCTTGATCTGTGTGCTTGTACATACTTCCTGCCATGATGTGATTCTTTTGGGCTTTTACTACCTCTCTATCCTGTGTGTTTATTACTGGGTGGTTAGGCCCGTACATCAATACTGGCACTAATGGCTTAGCCCACTGCAGCACCACTTCCAAATTAAACAAGTAAGCATCAGGAAGGTCATCTGACACTCCTTGTGGGGCTTCTCCAGATGTGAGCCTAGAGAGATGGTCTGCTCTCAAGTGAGTCTTCCCTTTCCTTACCACAACCTCGAAATCATATTCCATTAGCAAGAAAAACCATCTTACTAATCTTCCTGTATTGCATGGCTTGTTCACGAGATATAGCAGTTCCTGATGGTCAGTAAAAAATTTAAACTTATTTGCAAGCAAGTTATGTCTAAACTTTTTAACTGCATATACCATGCGTAGTCCTTCTCTCTCCGTAGTGGTATAATTTCGTTGAGCTGCATTCAATTGTCTACTAGCATAGGCAATTGGAAGATCCAAATTACCTTCACAGGTAGGCTGCGGGAGTACACATCCAATAGCATAATTGGATGCATCAACATGAACATGGAAAGGCTTATTCCAATTTGGTGTGGTCAAGATCGGTGCTGAACATAATCGCCGTTTAAGCTCATTGAAGGAATTCTCACATTCATTAGTCCACTCAAAGTTAGTCAAAAGTCCATACAGAGGCTTTGATATGATGGCATACATGTGTATAAACCGTCGGTAATAACCACAATGCCCCATGAAAGCTTGTACTTCCTTGACATTCTTTGGCCTAGGTAACTCGGCTATGGCTCTCACTTTCTCTTCATCAGTGGATATGCCATTCTTTGACACTATGTGTCCTAGAATCTTGCCTTGCCTGACCATAAAAAGGCACTTTTCTGGGTTCAGGAAGACTTGATATTGTCTACATTTGTCAAAGATTTGTCTGAGTTCAGGAATATGGGTTTGCCTAATGTTTGTTGGTGCAAAACAAGCCTTAACACTTGTCTTGTACCTTGAAAAGCATTGGATATCAACTTTGAAGGTTTCACAAGAGCTTGGAGTAATTCATGAAGACTTCATTTGAAGGAAGACCATAGGAACACATGCCTATGTTTAGTTACATTTTACTTTATGTAAAAAGTCAATATGACTTATTGTAATCACACCTACTTTCAAAAGTCGTGGAATTTGAAAGGTATGAATGGAGAGAATATCTCCATGAGATTAGATGAGAGATTTGAGGGAGCCTTCATTTGAATTTGAAATTCAAACTCTCTTCAAACTCTTATAAAAGCCAATGAAAAAGTCGCGGGCTGTGTGGCTCATCTCCCGAGGTAATTCCAAGCAATACATTGAGTGTGTAAGAGCTACTATTGAGCCTACACCTCTGAGTACCATTGGGCATCACTTTACATGCCAATGGGAATGTATATTTGATAGATTCAATACATATACTCATAGTTCTTAACTCTGTGTTTTCTGAGTCACTCACTTCAACTCTGTCAACTTCAACAAGGCATAACTCAAGATCTACGGAACCAAATCAAGAGTTCTATAGCTCATTGGAACCAGCTCAAGGTCTTCTACAAGCATACAAAATCTCAGAAGTTTTCATTCAGCCGTTTTGGGAGAAATCTGCTTCGAGGTGCACACTGGTCTGTGTCTGCAAAGTCCCTAAAAAGTCGGGGGTAATTAGAATTTTGCTAAACTTATTTTTCAGTGCATAGTTTATCAATTGAAGTGATTCCACTTGTGATTGGTAGCTTACTAAGGTACTTTAATACTCCCAAAAGGAATTGTTTCAATTTTAAGTGTGCTGGTCACACTGAGTGAAAGTCTGAGCAGGTGTCAATACCAAAATAGCAAGTTTTTCAGGATTTTGAAGTCACAAGTAGTCTGTCTTGATTTGATCATTACTCATAACATTTGCAAAGCACATATATGGTTTCTTGGTATCATTTGGAAGCTCAAGGAGTCTACTAAGTATATCTGAAGAGAAAGGAGGGCAGGTGTGAAGCAGGTTTTGCAGCACCAGCTTGATCTTCTGAGTGTATCCAGCCATCACATCCAACAGTGGTATCAGAGCAAATAAGGTAATCATGAGTGATGGTTTTCCTTCCTTCATTGACAAATTGGACAGAAATAATTACCAGGCTTGGTCATTGAGAATGAAGACCTATCTACAAGGGAGAAGCTTGTATGGATACATTTCAGGAGATGAGGAGTTGCCCTCATTCAAGACCAGAGGCCTACCTACAAAGGATGAACATGAGAGGCTCAACCAATGGTGTGCAAAAGATGCTTTGGCAAGGTCATATCTTCTAAACTCTATTTCTGATTTCCTTCTACCTCATGTAAGGAATTGCAAGACTTCCCAAGAGACTTGGGAAACCTTGTCAACATACTTCTCATCAAGCACAAGAGCCAGAAAAAACCAGCTATGGGTTGAGTTTACAACTCTTAGGAAGCAATCAAAACAATGTGTCTCAGACTTTGTCACCAAGGTCAAAGACATTGCAGATCAACTTGCAAGTGTTGGAGAGGAGATTGAGGAAGAACAAATAGTCAGACAAGTGATCAATGGACTAAAGGCAGATGACAAGTGGGAGAGCTTTACCACAGCAATGGACTTATACATGGACATCCAAGCACCTGATCTAACAACTCTGATTGGACAACTCTTTACACATGAAGCAAAGATCACAAAGAATGGAGAGCAATCAAAAGGTAACAATCCCTCTGCCCTATATACTGATAAGAAGACTAAAGACAAAGGTAAAAACAAAAAGGTTGATGAAGAAAGCTCTACCTCCCAAGCAAACTATGCAGGGAGAGGTAGATCATCTAGAGGTAGGGGCAGAGGAGGTAAGTCAGGTAGGGGGAGACCCTACAATCAATCTCCATGCAATATTTGTGGTTTGTCTAACCATACTACAGATGAATGCTACAAAAACTACAAGAACCAAAGAGGAAGAGGTCACCAAAGAGGAGGATACTCTCAAGGCAGAGGCAGATTCAATCAATCTCAAGGCTACCATGGCTACAACAATAATTACAACAACAACTACAATCACAATGGCAACTATCAAGGTGGATACAGGAATAGGAAGGACTACAACAATTATGCAGAGGAGCAAGATGATTCTCTGTTGATCATGAACATGACATCTAAGTCAGGTATCAATGATGATCATTTGTTTTATATTGATTCAGGTTGCTCTAACCATGTAGCTGGAAATGTTGCCTTACTCTCTGATTTGGAAGAACCCAAAGGCAAGCACCAAGTACAGACAGGTGATGACACTAAACATTCAGTTGTTAAAGTAGGCAATGTCAAAACAAGTGATGGTAATCAGAATTTATTGAGCAGAGTATTGTATGTTCCAACAATCACCAAGAATCTGATGAGTGTAGGTCAGATTGTGGAAAAAGGTCTACAGGTCAGGTTCACTCAACATGGTGCATATGTGGAGGATCCAAGACATGGATTCAGAAGGATAGCCAAGGGAGAGAAATCAGGTAGATTGTTTACCTTTGAACTTGAAGACACTAAGAATATTGCTTTGTACAACTATAAGGACCAAACCCTATCAGAATTGGAGATTTGGCACAAGAGATTAGGTCACATTGGAGAGAGAACCATAAAGCAAATGAGTAGGGATCAATGTGTGCTTGGGATACCTAATGTATCCAAGCAACACATGATATACAAGTGTGGGGCTTGTCAATTTGGTAAGTCACACAGATTGCCCTATACCAAGAAAGGTTTTATGCATGAAGATTATCTGGAATTGGTGCATACAGATGTTTGGGGACCTAGCAAGGAACCATCCATATCTGGATCAAGGTACTATGTGTCCTTTATTGATGACTATAGCAGGTGGACTGTTTTATACTTCATGAAACATAAAGATGAAGTATTTAATTGTTTCAAAAGGTATCTTGCATTAGTTGAAAATCAAACAGGTAGACATTTGAAGAAGCTAAGGTCAGATGGTGGTGGAGAATACTTCTCCAATGACTTTGAAGATTTCTTGCAGGAAAGAGGCATCAAGAGGGAGATTACTACAAGGTACTCACCTGAACAAAATGGGGTAGCTGAAAGAAGGAATAGACTCATTGTAGAGACAGCTAGATCTATGCTAAATGAAAAGAAATTGCCAAATTATCTTTGGGCAGAGAGTGTATCTACTGCCACATACTTAATCAACAGGTTGCCATCAAAGACACTTGATGGAATGACACCCTATGAGGCTTGGCATGGTAAGAGACCATCTCTGGATCATTGTAAAATCTTTGGGTGTGTTGCATATGTGCATATTCCCTCACAGGTAAGGGGAAAGCTAGACCCTAAGGCTGAAAAGTGTATCTTCATTGGTTATGATTTGAACCAAAAGGGATACAGATTTTACAACCCCTCAAACAAAGGCTTCAAGGTAAGCAGAGATGTCATATTTGATGAGAATGATTCATGGTATGAAAATGAATGCAAGAAAGTTAGCCTACCTTATGACATGGAAGAAGACTTTCCCAAGCTTATCAGGCAAGAACCAATTCAGAAAGAGGACACAAGCTCAGATGATGAAGACACCATCAACATTGAAGAGTTCAAGGCTTGGAAATCCAAAGGGAAGATGAAGATGAAGCAACTAGAAGACAATCCAGAATCCTCAACTCAAGCTATGAGGAGATCTCAAAGAGAAAAGAAGAAACCTATTAGGTATGGATATGATACTTCACTTGTAACCAAGCACTCTGTATATCTTGCAAAGGATATCTTGAATGAAGAACCAGGTACATTTGAAGAAGCAATTACTAAACCAGAATGGAAGGAAGCAATGGATGAAGAAATGGAGGCTCTCAAGGAGAGTGATACTTGGGACTTGGTACCCAAGAAGGACTCCATGAAAGTGATAGGATCCAGATGGATCTACAAACTCAAAAGGAACTCAGATAGTACAATAAACAGGTATAAAGCTAGGTTGGTAGCCAAGGGTTTTGCACAAACCCAAGGCATTGATTATGAGGAGACATTTTCTCCTGTGGCCAAGATGCCAACTATCAGAATTATGGTGAGTGTAGCTGCATCCAAGAATTGGAACATGTACCAATTGGATGTGAAGAATGCATTCTTGAATGGATGGATATCTGAAGAAGTCTACATGTCACAACCACCTGGCTATGAAGATCCCAATAAGGTAAATCATGTTTGTAAATTGAAGAAGGCTTTATATGGATTGAAGCAGGCACCTAGAGCATGGAATTACAGGTTGACAACTTATCTCCTAGATCAAGGATTTGTGATGAGTAAAGCAGATACTTCATTATTTATCAAAAAGAACAATTCAGAGGTAATATACTTGTGTGTCTATGTTGATGACATCATTATTATAGGAAATGATGTTCAGGGAATAAGACACATTAAAGGATAGATGATGAAGGAATTCAAGATCAATGATCTTGGATTATTGAAATACTTCCTAGGACTTGAATTGGTCTACACAAATTCAGGTATCTTTATTACTCAGAAGAAGTACATTCAGGACATGGTCAAGAAATTTAATTTGCAGGAAGCTAAAGTCTCAAACATTCCTATGGAGGTCAACCACAAACTCAGTGCACATGAAGGAGAAGAACTCAAGGACATTACAGGTTATCAAAGTTTGGTAGGTAGTCTCAATTATGCTACCTTAACCAGGATTGATATATCATATGGTGTTAGTGTACTTAGCCAATTTATGCATAAACCAAGAGTACCACATTTGGAGGCAGCCAAGAAGATAGTAAAATACCTAAAGGGAACACAAAATCATGGTTTGTATTATCCATATTCATCAGACATTGACATCAAGGTATACTCAGATGCAGATTGGGCAGGTTGCAAGGATGACAGAAGGAGTACATCTGGTTACATATGCTTTGTAGGTGATAAACCAATTTCTTGGTCATCCAAGAAACAACCCACAGTAGCCCTATCATCTACTGAGGCAGAATACAGAGGGCTAGCCAATGCCACTCAAGAAGCCATATGGTTGAAGCTACTATACTCAGAATTGGGTCTATATACAAGGCCACCTATCATATTTGGAGATAACACAAGTTCACTTCACCTAGCAGCTAATCCTGTGTATCATGCTAGGACAAAACACATAGAGGTGCATTACCACTATGTGAGGGAGAAATTACTCAGCAAGGAAATCCAACTATCATATGTGTCCACTAATATTCAATGTGCAGATTTGCTTACAAAATCTTTGGATGGGAGCAAGCTATGCAGGTTTAAATCAATGATAGGATTGCACGATATCATTGAAGACTAAAGATGAAGACTCAAGCAAGTGTTTGGCTTGAGGGGGAGCTGTTGGTGCAAAACAAGCCTTAACACTTGTCTTGTACCTTGAAAAGCATTGGATATCAACTTTGAAGGTTTCACAAGAGCTTGGAGTAATTCATGAAGACTTCATTTGAAGGAAGACCATAGGAACACATGCCTATGTTTAGTTACATTTTACTTTATGTAAAAAGTCAATATGACTTATTGTAATCACACCTACTTTCAAAAGTCGTGGAATTTGAAAGGTATGAATGGAGAGAATATCTCCATGAGATTAGATGAGAGATTTGAGGGAGCCTTCATTTGAATTTGAAATTCAAACTCTCTTCAAACTCTTATAAAAGCCAATGAAAAAGTCGCGGGCTGTGTGGCTCATCTCCCGAGGTAATTCCAAGCAATACATTGAGTGTGTAAGAGCTACTATTGAGCCTACACCTCTGAGTACCATTGGGCATCACTTTACATGCCAATGGGAATGTATATTTGATAGATTCAATACATATACTCATAGTTCTTAACTCTGTGTTTTCTGAGTCATTCACTTCAACTCTGTCAACTTCAACAAGGCATAACTCAAGATCTACTGAACCAAATCAAGAGTTCTATAGCTCATTGGAACCAGCTCAAGGTCTTCTACAAGCATACAAAATCTCAGAAGTTTTCATTCAGCCGTTTTGGGAGAAATCTGCTTCGAGGTGCACACTGGTCTGTGTCTGCAAAGTCCCTAAAAAGTCGGGGGTAATTAGAATTTTGCTAAACTTATTTCTCAGTGCATAGTTTATCAATTGAAGTGATTCCACTTGTGATTGGTAGCTTACTAAGGTACTTTAATACTCCCAAAAGGAATTGTTTCAATTTTAAGTGTGCTGGTCACACTGAGTGAAAGTCTGAGCAGGTGTCAATACCAAAATAGCAAGTTTTTCAGGATTTTGAAGTCACAAGTAGTCTGTCTTGATTTGATCATTACTCATAACATTTGCAAAGCACATATATGGTTTCTTGGTATCATTTGGAAGCTCAAGGAGTCTACTAAGTATATCTGAAGAGAAAGGAGGGCAGGTGTGAAGCAGGTTTTGCAGCACCAGCTTGATCTTCTGAGTGTATCCAGCCATCACATCCAACAATGTTGGAGTGAGCACAAAGATCATCAACATAGACTTCTAAGTTCTTCCTAAGGAACTCTTTAAATACATGGCACATTAGTCTCTGGAAGGTAGGGGGTGCATTGGTAAGCCCAAATGGCATTAATCTAAAGGCAAAAATGCCCCATTCAGTGGCAAAAGCCGTCTTATGCTGATCTTCTGGAGCTATGGCTACTTGATTGTAGCCCGAAAATCCATCAAGGAAGCTGTACACTTCCTTGCCTACTACTCTTTCTAAGCGATGTTCTGTGATAGGAAGCGGATAGTTATCTCGAATTGTGGCTGCATTGACCTTGTTCAAGTTAATGCATACACACAACTTTCCATTTTTCTTGGGCACCACTACGATGGGGGATACCCACTCAGTATGCTCAATTTCATAGATAAATCCAGCTTCAACCAAGCGATCTATCTCTTCCTTGATCTTGGCTGCATAGTTGTCATTGTATGTGTATGGCTTTTGCTTGGAGGGTTTGGCATCTGAGGTCATGGGGATAGTGTGTGAGCATATGTCTGGATCAACACCCTTCAAATCCTTGTAACTCCAAGCGAATACATCTCTGTATTCTCTTAGCAAGGCTATCA
Source organism: Ceratopteris richardii (assembly GCA_020310875.1). Taxonomy (NCBI): domain Eukaryota; kingdom Viridiplantae; phylum Streptophyta; class Polypodiopsida; order Polypodiales; family Pteridaceae; genus Ceratopteris; species Ceratopteris richardii. The sequence continues at coordinate 21,683,281 of CM035431.1, read as the reverse complement.
ATTCGTGCCCTTCGTCTTCCGTCAGGTCGTGGCCTATGTATGTGCATCTCTCTTGTCCTTCTTCCACAGCTACCACTATTTTCTTGGTGGTTTCTTTGTTATCATAGGACTCCCCCGATTGCGGCTCTCGTTTAGGCATTCTGATCATGACTCTTCTGTCATCTATCTCATACTTCTTAAAATTTTCCGGGACCTCAAACAAAGATTCTTCCTCTTCTGGTGTGACTTCTCTCTTCTTTCTTTTCTTTCCTTCTTCCTTCGGGGTCACATGTGTGGCTAGCCTTACATCATTTGTAAGCTCTCCATACCTCTGAGTGCTGGCTTGCCCCAACGCTTCCATAGGGAAGTGGTAGCAATTGCAACTCCTGCGCCTGAGTCTAAAATGGCCTTGGTGGTGTATCCTTGATGGGTGATAGGAAGATATGTGTTTCCCTCTTTGCCCTCACTCATGTCTCCTATCTTGTCCAAGGGTATTTCTGGCACTGTTCTCTAGGACCCTACCTAGGAACGAGGTTTTGCTATCTCTGGTACTTGTTTGGCTACATGTTTCCATAGCTCTGGCCTTACTTTGAGTAGCTCTTCTAAGGTGAGGTTGCACTGTACTTCTGTGTTTTTCACTACCTCAGTGTTCCTAGGTATGACTGATTCCTCATTTCATACCATGACTGTGGGTGCTCTCATACAAGTAGACTTAGCTTCCCATGGGCCTGTGAAGTGGGGTGATTCTTGTAGAGAGTTAGACTCAAAGTCTAATCTTTCCTGAGATTGGGTGCTCTCCTGCTCCTCATAAATGGATGGGATGTCTTGTGGGAATTGGTCGTGTGCATCATCCACAAGTTCAATGGGAGGAGGGACTTCGCTTTCTTTAGCCCATTTGTCTTCTTGAATCTCTCATAGAAATTCGGGTGTGAACCAATTCATAGAAGATGATGTGTCTGGCTCCGTAGAGTTAGGCACATAGGCTTCCTGGGCAGGAAGACCTACTCTTTCACTTGCCTTGTCCTTGTGTTGAGAGGCGGGTTCCTTTTCTGATTGTGCAATTAGCCTCTCTATTCTTTCTAACAGTCCTTCAAAGTGCAGCTGCGTCTTGGCTGAGCTAGATATGTTAAAAAGGCGGCTGGCTTCAAACATGGTTTGAGCCAACTCCACCAGCTTAGCACAGATTTTGGTTTGTTCAAGCTCTAGTTCTGCTTTTGGGTAACACTTTTCATGATCACTTACGCTTGGCCCATCTTGGATTCTGGCCTCATATGCTTTAAGCATCATGTTTAGGTCCTCGGGAGTGGGATCTGCTAGGATTGATCCTACTCTAGGGGGTGGTGGAATTAGGTGAGGCGGGTTGAAAGGTGGCGGTTCGGATGGAGTTGGGAATGATGGAGGAGGGGTAGTGTGAGAGGGAGTTGGAGATGTGAGTTCGGTTATCTTGGCTCTCGTTTCTCTTAGGCTTTCCTCAAGTTCACTCATTTTCTTTGCCCGTTGTCTTTTCATTCTTTCACGACTATCTCTCCAAGCTCTAGTCCTCTTCTTTGTCAGGCTCTCCGTTTCACTAACATCTGGGCTCTTTTCCTGGCCTACACTTTGGTTCTGCTGCAAGGCTTGGGCTCTAGTGATCACTTGCACTGGTATAGTGGAAGTCACACTTCTTGTGGAGTCTACAACTAACCCTACGACATTGATAGGAGTGATTTTCGGCATATTGTTAGGATTCTTTGGGCAGTCTCGTAAAAGATGCTCCTTTCCACACTCCTGGCAATAGCCCTGGATCGTCACTGACTAGGGTTGTGTAGGTGGAGGTAAGGGACAATCACAAATGAGATGATCTCCCTGACATCTGTAGCATGGTCCTCTAGGAAATGGGGGTCTTACTTGCCTAAGTTGAGGTCTAGAGTTGGGGTTTGCGTACATGACATTAGTATACTCAGGCTCCCAATTAGGTTCACTCGGTTCCTCACTGTAGTAGGACTCACCATGTTTAGGAGACTGCATGTAGTAAGCCTGGGGACTATCAACATGCATAGAATCAAAGCTATGGTCATTGGGATCACTTTCTGAGATTAATGGTGTTACTGGGACTATAGCTCTATTCAGGTTTTCTTCTGCAGGAGCATACTTTACCGGAATCACATTAGTAGGAGCAGGTGGTTGCTGTGCTAGCACTGGCTGGGGTTTCAGTTGGGTCTGATATTGCGGTTGGTAATTTTGCTGAGGCCTAGTATACTATTGGGGTGGGTATTGACTCTGGTATCTCCCTTGCTGGTATGGCTGAGGGTAGGTTTGCCTAACCGCTTGCTTATTGTATGGGCAGTCTTGTGCGGAGTGATTTGTGTATCTTTGTTCTATGGTGCAGTACTGGCTACTAGGATTTACTTGGGGTTGAGCCATAATGGGACATACATTTGCCATATGGTCACCTCCACAAGTATAGCATCTTTTCACAGGGGCAAATCTTGGGATCTGTTTGCTAGTGACACCTAATTTCTGAGCTACTTTCTCTGCTAATTCCTCAATAGATGTGGATTGCGTGGAAGAGAGGCTAGAAGAACTATCAGTATCTTTGTAGATTTTTAAAAGCTCTAATTCCTCCCCTAGGTTATCCTCGATGTCAATGCACATGCGTACACACTCTTCTATGGTCCTAGGGTCCTTCAAGTACACATATGATCTCAATTTGGTACTTAGCAATCCATCCAAGAACAAAGCCACTTGCTTAGCTGGTGTGGGTAACTCAGGGACAGGGCATCTCTCTAGGTATTGCCTAAATCTTCTTCCAGCAAGGCTCACGGTTTCTTGAGGGGTTTGCTTGAAGCTGTGAATGAGCGAGGAAGTGTTATGTCTTATGCCACTTTTAGAGAATTCGATAATGAATGCCTCTAGAAGTTGGTCTATGCTCCTGAACTGCCTCTCGTTTAGTGGCTGAAACCATGTCAGGGCAGTGTTCCTAAGGGTTAGACCAAAGGCATTGTATTGCGTAAACAGATCTTCAACTTGTTCAACTCTGAAGACTTTCCTAAACTCAACCACATGATCATATGGATCTCCAGTGCCATCGATATAGTTCTTCATGGACTTAACTAACTGAGTCGGTCTAAGTCCTTGCGTGCTCTCTAGGTTCTGGTAGAGGGAACTCATCCACATTTCTTTGATTCCTTGGAGCCCTAAGTACCTCAAGTTCCACTCTATTTGTTTCCGTTCTCGTTCTTTCTCTGCCCCCAGGGTTGGCAAAGCTTACTTCTGGCCTATCTCTACTTCTGTCTCTTTGAGCTCCATGAGCTTGGGATGCTCCAGCTCCCGGGTGGCCATAGGACACGTTCGATCTAGGTTGGGGAAAAACGAATTCACCCTTCCAAGTATAAGTATGCCTGTCATGTTTTGTAACCACAAAGATCCTCTCTGAAGCGTGATCTAAGTAGGTCACTCTGCCTGGGCTATCAGGATCTTTGAACTCATAGATCAGGATTGACCCTACATCATTTGGCCTATTTGATTTATACCTCCAAAAGGCTTCATCGGTCTCTTGGTTTAGGAGCAGATCTATACACTTATTGTCCTGGGGAACCCACTCGGGATTGAGGATTCTAGTAAGAACAGATTTCCCTCGAGAGGTCCTAGGCTCTCCTCCTACATTCCCTTGTTCTAGGTCATCTATGTCTGTCTTAGGGATCACATTCCCGAATTCATTTGTCCTATCTGGGTGACTAGTGACCACATATATGGTTCCTTCTTTATCCAAGTATGCTGCATTTTCAAACTTTACAGGTGGGTGTTCTAGTCCAATGGATTGGTCAGGATTTTTAATCTGGACCACTCATCTTCCTAGGTCGTCCTCATAGATGCTGGCACCTAATCGGTTGGTCCTAAGGTATTCCAGCTGCGTCTTGTAGGGGCCTTCCACCCTATACAAATATGGCACACCTGGACTCCCCGCAGGTCTCTCCATACCTTGAGACATCTTTGATTCATTAGTCTCAGAGCTAGGGTAATGCGAGTGGTGGCTCAACTGTTGGGCCCAAGACCTAGCAGTATGATTAACGCTAGCCTCTAAAGACCTAAGACTTTGTCTATCTCTTACTAGATGTCGTCCTGATCTAAGGTTCATATGCCTATTTAAGTAGCCCAATTTTTGCCCAAAGTACAACCTCGTTGCCGATCAATTGGTGTCAGTCACTTGATTCTTTTTTAGTGTGTTATCGTGTTTATGATCTTGTCTGATATCGCATCGTCAAGAATATTTGATTTGATTTTCCGCACTTGAGTTGATCGTCCCACGTTAAGTTCTTTTCCTTTAAAGTTATCGACCATACAAAGATTATGTTGTTAGCTTGAACTTGAGTATTTAGGTAGTCTTCAACTTGATAAATGCCTATCGTCGCCCTGACTTACTTCTAGCACTATTCATACTTAGCCTAAGCTAGGAATTGAGAGAGGGAGTTGAGAGTATTCCAACCTCGATTGCTGATCCCTTGCCCTTTGGTGCTCAAGAACCCGGTTCTCAAGCTTGCAAATCACCCTTGCTTTGGATGCCCTCAAGTGCTCTCAGTGGACCTGTAAAAGTCCCACAGTTAGTTCAAGACTTCAATTCAAATGACAGATAGGTCACTTACATGCATGTAGTTCACATAACAAATTTCCCTTTGCCTTTATGGAAAACAATCCCAAGGATCCTTCAGTTTTCCTACCCCGGGGTATGGTCAACTTCAAAATACCCTACCTAATAATGCAACAAGACAAGAATCACAGCAAACGGATTTCGTATGGGAAAGTTATGTCAGTTCAGGGTTCTGGTGCTAAAACAGGGTTCAAACAGACTAATAGGTCACAAGATTTTTCTCAAAAATACATGTGTAGGGACCTCACAAATCACTAATTGCTAGACCAATATGCCCAAAAAATATCCCCAAAACTTGGAATAGAATCCCTAATTTTTTTGGCCGAAAAGCCTGTCAATTGCGATCGACAGGTCTGTCAATCACGATTGACAGAGGTGTCCGTCGGGGCCTGTCGGTCGTGATTGACACGTCAATCGCGATCGACAGAGTCGATCGTGGGTCTTGTCAATCGCGAGATCGATGGTGTTAATCGCAATCGATACTTTTTCCAGGATTTTTGCCGTAAATTCAGTCGATCGAGGCTGTCTCCGTCGCGATGGACATGTGGCAATGCGAGAAATTCAGTCAATCGTCAAAATTCAGTCGGTCGCGATCGACGGTGTCAATCGCGACTGACAAAGGTATCGGTCGTGGCTGTCGATCACGATCGATGGTGTCGGTCGCGATTGACAGGGTCAGTCGGTCGTCTCTGTCGGTCGCGATCGACAGATCTGTTGTTCGCGATTGACAAAAAAACACAAAATTTTTCAATTTTGTTTAGTGATTTGGAATGTGCTCTTTGTGCTTGTCCTAGTGGTGCACTTAGTTTTACCAATTTGTCGAATTTTCTGTCGATCGCGATCGACAGAGGTCAGCGACTCAGAGACAGTTTCTAAGTTTTTCCGTACCTGCGCAACGTGCTGGAGGGGATGATACAGCCGGATCCTGCAAGAAAACTCAACAAACATGCAAAAACAATGCACACAATATTGCTCTCTCGCTCTCTCTCACAAGTGGAATGAGGGAAATGGAATGGAGAAGGTGATAAGATCAAAACTGAAAATTTTCGCGATGATGGAGATGGAGGTGGGAGATGGTGATGATGATGATGGTGATGATGGTGGTGAGGTAAGAAAGAGAAAAATAAGAAGAGTGAAGAAATTACCTACAACGCCAACGTCTCAAATCTACGTCTTACCATCACACGCTCGTCCTCAAAGCTTGATCCCCGGCAACGGCGCCAAAATTTGGTGTAGCTCAGTGATGAGTAGCACCTCCTTTAATGTCAATCCGGGAAGACGTGAGGATGGTATGAAGACCTCGAGCAAGTGAAGGCACAAGTGCGTGAGTGAGAAGCACACTAACATGCACACACATACGCACACACGCGCACACAAGGTAAGACAAAGTGTGAGAAACAATGGAGTTCTTTAGATTACTTCCAAAAAGCTCATACAAGTTCAAATCAATTACAAGCTAGCCTCAAAAATGAGCTCTCTAGCTCTATTTATAGTTTTTGACTAGGTTTTGGCCGTGTCCAGACTGAGTGTCCGGCCTAGTTAAAAATTAGGTTCTAGGGCCTATTTGAAGACTCAAACGAAGTCTAAAAATTATGAAAATTGGTAGGTAGCTACTTTGAATGCTCCTCAAGCTCAAGGACTCCTTGGCTTGCACAAAATGGAGCTACAAAAATATGAAATGGTATCTACAATGGCTCTTAGTGATGAAAATCACTATTGTTGTAGGGATTTCTTCTAACGATTTGACATACATATCTTCGAGCTCCCTACTTGCTCCTTCTCCTTGTGTGTCCACCTCTTTGATATGCTTTAGTGTCCTGAAAAAATATTGGCCTACTTGCCAGATCGTCGTTGACTACCCTGTCGGCTTGTGCCTTCTCTCCTCTCTGACTCCCTTCGTAAGCTTCCTTGCCTTGTGAGTCCTTCAGTTCCAACACCACTCATCAAAAACTTTACACTTTGCACTGAGATCTAAGCAAAACCTTGACACGAAAAAGTGCACGACTCTGAGAGATCATCTACATACTTTACATACACATGTTCCTATTGATGATACTCATAGCAGAAGAAGAATTAGACCATGAAACTTTGAATATAGCTTCATTAGCTTCTAGATTAGATGTGTACAAAACGATTTCTGATCCACATGATCGGACTGAGAGAAATCTACAAAATACACGTTGCTATTTTCTGAAGATGACTCTCTTCACATCTATCTCTATAAAACTTGTCTTCTAATGACTCTCTCATGTATTTCTTTACATCATTGACTTATATACATATGGTTCTAGACTTATCCCGCATCTATTACATTACTCCTTATCATCCTAAGGATTATCTATACTCATATTACAAGAATTTCCAACAGTAATGTACATATGTATACAAACTTCACTTCTGAGATCTCTTCACTTTCTCAAGTGACTTCTTGAACTTCAATCTGATCTTTGACATGCTTCAAGCTCTTTGTAATCATCAATTTGTGATTGTTGTGTTCCAACAGCTCTCCCTCAATCACTAATTGTGATTATTCCATTCTTCTTCACTCGTGCCATCTCCTTGAATCTTTGTAGCTTAGGTCCATCCAAGCTTTTTGTTAACATATCTGCAACTTGGTCTTTTGTTGAAGTATACATCACTTCAATCTCTTTATCAAGTACCTTTTCTCTCAAGAAATGATACTCAATCTCTATATGCTTAGTCCTAGCATGGAAAATAGGGTTAGCTTCCAAATACAATGAACTCATATTATCTCCAAGAATAATTGGAGTACTCTGATCAGTTCCAAAACTCTTCAATAAGGTCTTTAACCATATCACTTCTTTTGCAGCCTCTACCATTCCTTTATACTCAGCTTCTATAGATGACAAAGCAACTGTATGTTGCTTCTTTAAGCACCAAGAAACTACTTTATCTCCAATATAAGAGAGATACCCATGAGTAGACCTTCTATCATCTGAATAACCTGCCCAATCTGCATCACTAAACACTTTGATTCTTGTATCAGAAGTAAATCCATAATACAAACCTTCACTTAGGGTTCCTTTGATATATCTGAGTACCCTTTGAGATGCAATCCAATGATTCTTCTTTTGACAATGCATGAATTGTGATAACACACCTACTGCATATGATAGATCTAGCCTTGTCAAGGTAGCATAGATTAAACTACCTACCAAACTATGATATTTCTTCATGTCATTAAATTCTTCACCTCCATACCTGCTCAATTTATGATTTACCTCCAATGGTGTGCTTGAAGACTCGCAATCCTCCATGTTGAACTTGATTAGAAGATTCTTCAAATATCGCTCTTGTGTAACATATCCTGCATGTTGAGTATATACAATCTGCATTCCTAAGAAATAAGATAAGTTTCCCAAATCACTTATCTTAAACTCCTTCTCTATTTGTTTATTAAGCTCATTGATTCCTTGAGCACCTGTACCTGTGACAATAATATCATCAACATAAATACACATGTGTATGTATCCATTTTCACTTGCCTTCACTAGCAAGCTACTATCCGCCTTTGATGCTTGAAATCCACATTCATTCAAGAACTTAACAAGCATGTAATTCCATGCTCTTGGGGCTTGCTTCAAGCCATACAAAGCTCTCTTAAGCTTACACACATAATCTAATCCAATTGAATCCATGAAGCCTTCTAGTTGCTCCATGTATACTTCATCTGCAATATATCCATTCAGGAATGCATTCTTCACATCTAATTGTGACAACTTCCATCCTTTACAAGTAGCAATAGCAATCAATGATCTAATTGTAGACATCTTAGCAACAGGACTAAAGTTTTCATCATAATCTACCCCATAACTTTGAGCATAACCTTTAACCACAAGTCTAGCCTTGTATCTAGACACCTTACCATCTACAAACCTTTTTGTTTTATACACCCACTTACATCCAATGACTTTCTGATTCTTTGGTCTTGGCACCAACTCCCATGTTTCATTTTCAAGTAGAGCATCATACTCTTCTTGCATTGCCTTCTCCGAAGTCTGCTTACCTTTAGCTTCTTCATATGTGATTGGATCCTCTTCTGTCTTCACAATGTAAGCATAATCTTTTGTTGTTAATAAAGATGTATCATAGTTATACCTGATAGGCTCTTTCCTTTCTCTTAAGGATCTTCTGACCTGTGCACTTCTTGAAGTTTCAGCCACATTTGATTCTAGATCAAATCTTGGCCCATCTTCCACATTGTCCTGCAATTTACTTTTACAATCAACATCATCAATATCTTCTTCATACACACTTACTTTTGTCTTCCCTTTCCTTTGTATTTCTTCAACACTTGCATAATCATTTGTTGACCCTGTATACCATGTGCTTTGCTCATCAAATGTAACATCTTTGGTAACAAGAAATTGCTTTGTGGATGGACTCCACAATTTGTAACCCATCTGTCTATCATCATACCTAATAAACACATACTTCTCTGCTTTGGGTTCTAGCTTATGTCTCAATTGTGAAGGAACATAGGCATATGCTAAACATCCAAATACCTTACAATGATTAAGAGTAGGTTTCTTACCCCACCATTCTTCATAAAGAGTTCTTCCACCCAAAGCTTTACAAGGTAACCTATTCACAAGGTATGTTGCAGTGTTGATAGCTTCTGCCCATAAGTAATTTGGGCAATTCTTTTCCTTCATCATTGCTCTTGCAAATTCTACAAGAGCTCTATTTCTTCTTTTTGCAATTCCATTCTGTTGAGGAGAGTACCTGCAAGTTACTTCTCTCTTTATATGTGCATTCCACAAATAATCATCAAACTCTTTAGAGAAATACTCTCCCCCTCCTTTTGATCTCAACCTCTTGAGCTTTTGTCATGTAATCCTTTCTGCATAAGCATGATAATGCTTGAATGTCTTGAAGACTTCTGATTTGTCCTTGATTACATATAAAGTAATCCATCTGGTTGCATCATCAACAAACAACACATAATATTTGGATCCATTTATGCTATAGTCCCTTGAAGGATCCCACACATCTGTATGAATCAATTCAAGCATATTTGAATACTTGTACCCTAATTTATTGTATGAACTTTTGTGTGCTTTACCTAATTGACAAGCTTCACACTTGTATACCATGTGTTGCCCTTCAACTTTTGGCAAACCAAGCACCACATCATTCCTTAGCATTTCCTTTATGGCTCTCTCATTGAAATGACCTAGCCTTTTATGCCATAGGTCTAACTCAGACATCTTTTGACTTCCATAAGTAAATAGAGCATGTCCCACATTACCTTGGACTTTGAGAGTAAACAACCTTCCTTCCTTTTTACCTACAATAATGTTTTTATATCCCTGATTTGAATCTTGCACATAGACACCATCATTTGTGAATCTCACTTCATATCCCTTCTCCACAATTTGCCCTACACTTATCAAGTTTTTAGGAATAGTAGGAACATAAAGTACCTTGCTCATTTGTGTAAAGTTTGATCCATAACCGATATAGAAGTGTTCTTAGATCAGTATAGATCAGACCTTTGGAGATTAAGAAGTCTCCAATAGTGGTATCAAAGCAGAAGGTGCAATACAAGTGAAGTAAAGGCATTGGAAGTCCCGACTCTTGCAGGTATTGAAGTTCCTTCTAATTGAAGGTGGACAAGGACATATTCTTGAAGATAACCTACAGAAGTACAAAGTACGAGTTCAAAGAATCAAGAAAGATTAAAGCTTCATATCAAAGGTACACTTTATTATCATAAATCTTAGTAATTGGAGACACAGAAGATCAAAGATGGGAGAAAGCTTGCAGATTGATAAGCTAGATAGGGAGAACTATCCAGCTTGGTCCATGAGGATGGAGGCACACCTCATGAGCAAAGATTTGATGGCATTCATTATAGGAGAAGAAGAAAAGCCTGAGTTTGAAGATCCTAGTGTTCCAACTAGGGAAGAACTTGCAGGTTTGAAGAATTGGATGAGAAAGGATGCTCAAGCGAGGAGCATCATTTACATGGTTGTAAATTATTATCTTCTACCTCACATCAGAGGATTAGAAACTGCAAAAGATGTGTGGAATGCTTTGGAAGAGCATTTTGAAAACACAACCAAGTCTAGGAAGTCCTCATTATGGGCAGAATTCACAACTTTCAAGAAGAAGAGCTCACAATCAATTTCTGATTATGTGGCAAGAATGAAGGATATTGCAGATAGCTTGGGAGCAGCAGATGAAGACATTGAAGAGGATAAATTGGTAAGGCAAATACTTACAGTTCTCAGAGGAGATGAGAAGTGGAAGCCTTTCATATTGTCCATAGAATTGTCACTTGATCACTTTACTCCTAATCTTAATCAATTGCTAGGACACATGCTAACTTTTGAGTAGGACATTAAGGGAGACAATGATAGGAGTGCAAGCCAAGCTATGTACTCCAAGGAAAATAAAAAGAATGGAAAAGGGAAGGAGTCAAATGATGATGAAGGAACTTCAAGTCGAGCTAACTTTACAAAAGGAAAGATGAACTTCAGAGGTAAAGGAAGAGGAGGTAAGAACAAAGATAATACTAAAGCTTGTTGGATTTGTGGAAAAACCAATCATTTGGCAAATGATTGTTGGTATAACAATCAAAATGGAGGAAATAATAATCAGAGTTTTAATCAAAGAGGTAGAGGAGGCAAAAACCAAAGAGGCAACTTCAGAAATTGTCTTCTTTTATCAAAACTTTCAATGACACTTTTCTGAGTAAAGAAATTTCTTCTTCAGAAAGTGTGCTTCAGAAATCAACTTCATTTCCTGCACATATCTTGAAATTTCTTCAAACCAATGATGTGCATATCTTTAGACTACCTTTGCGCAATCATATCAACCATTAGTTCATCAAAAGAATCATTAAACTTTAATTTGGTCCTTAAGATCAAAAGTATGTCAGAAACTGTCTTTTTGAACAAGCGACTTCGACAAAGGTAATTTCTAAGGTTGATTTCTCACAGCACAGATCCCGTTTTGCTAAATGCTTTTAGCCATAACTTCCTTACCTTCTAACTTAGATTTTGAATGCTCATTCATAAAAAACTTTACACTGTGCACTGCGATCTAAGCAAAACCTTGACATAAAAAAGTGCGCGATTCTGAGAGATCATCTGCAGACTTTACATACACATGTTCCTATTGATCATACTCAAAGCAGAAGAAGAATTAGACCATGAAACTGTTACCATTAGTGTCCATGTGAAAGGCCAAATGGCCACTGGACACGTCTTTGTATATGTTCTTTAATAAAACATATAGTGGCCTGGTCAGTCACAGTCTGTAAGTTCGACTGCATTTGTAAGACCTAAGAAGTCTGTCTTCGTGCTTCCTGTGTACTGTGTTTTCTGCGTTTCTACAGCCTCTCTTGAGGAGTGTTGTGTGCGGCCTTAGGAGCTCCGTTTTCTACTCCGAGCATATCGTCGTGGAGCTCTAAAGAAGGAGAGCGCACTGTGGTGCATCGCCATCGAAATACTTCACTAGTATCAGAGTAGTTTGAGGCAAAAACTTTGTTTCTTTTGTGCAAGCGAAGCGAGCACCCCCCCCAGGCTTTCTCCAAGGCTTACGAGTAAGGCGGCGACCAAGGCATAGACCTTGGCATACCTTGTCATCTGAGTCACCAAAGTCACCGTTGGTGCCGTTGGCTGCGCGCGAGGGAGGACCTCAACGATCAAGGAATATAGAGGTTCCCGGTACTTCCCGGGAGGTCACCCATCCCAGTACTGTTCCCCCCAGAGCTCGCTTAACCGTGGCAATCTCTTGCCACTAAGCTACACTCTTGTGGTGTTTGAAGAAGGGGAAAGACTAAGGTTGACATTACCTTGAACAAGTTTTGGTGCCTCAAAGCTTCATTTTTGCTTTCAAAGCCTATTTCTGAAGCAATTTTGGGGGGTCTTTTGGAGCCATTTTGGAGTACTTTCGCACATAGTTCTCTTCACACAGGTCCAAGAACATCAAGAAGAGTGTTCTTTGTACTTCTCAGAAAATAATTATCAACCTTTGGGGTTGTATTTTCAGCCACACTCGTAAAACTATAGGTTTCTCGAGAGGTTTTCAGTTTTGGTGGGAGCAGCCGCTGCAAATTTATGCAGGGTTTTAAAGCCTAAAACATCAAAGTTGACAGACACATGCAGGTGCTATTGGCTAGTTTCTAGGCTGTGTATTCAGGCTTTTAGTGTCATTTTACTGCATATATTGAGCACATACACACCATGTACGCTTCCGTGGATACCGCTTATGTACGTCCATGTGGTCATTGATATAGCAGTTACGTTCTTTGCATAAAGCCTTTTACGCTTGATAAAGAGGGTCGTGGTGAGGTTTTCTTAACTGGGATACATCCAAATGTCGGGGTCTCTTCGGTGATGCAGGTGGAAGACTTACCCAGCCTCGCCATAGGAGATGTATGATAGTTGTTCATAGGTGCTCGATAAGCCTAGTTGGCTTCTATTGGGTAACTGATTATATGCAGTGGGGTCACTGATTCACTATGCAGGTAGACATGTCAGTACTTGCAGTTTTATGATACTTTGACACTGGTCATATGCTAATTTTGCAGAGGATACTCTGGCAAAATTTTTCCAGATTTTTGGTTTAGTCAACTATACAGTGGTCGATTTACTCCTTGATACAATTATTTGTTGGTGTTTGGACTCTTCTAGCTCCATTATCATTCTATTCAGTTCTCTACGATCATGGCATCAGAGGTCTCAGGCACATCCGGTGGATCAGGGTCTAGTGCTAATGTTCCGAGGAGGAGCTATAACTTGCAGGGCAAAGACCATTTTGAGATCCGAAAATTTGATGCACAAACTTTGCTCTATGGAAGAATCAGATTAAAGATGTGCTGATTCAAAGGAGACAATGGAAGCCAGTAAATGGGATTTCAAAGAAGCTTGCTGACATGGATGACGATGATTCGGATGAGTTAGATGAAATGGCCAGGTCTACCATTCGCTTGCACTTGGCAGATAATGTTTACTTTACAATATTAGACTGTGGAGGAGCTTTCGAATAAGTTATGCAATACATATGAAAAAGAGACGACATCAAATAAAGTGTATCTGATGAGAAAATTATATGACCTTGGTATGAAGGACACAGATAGTGTTGCTGCTCATCTAAATGAGTTTGATGCTATATTCTCCTAGTTACAGGCTCAAAAAATGGATATGGATAATGAAATGAAAGCAGTATTGCTGTTATGCACCCTGCCATCATCATGGGACACGTTTTGCACAGCGATTAGCAACAGTGCACCTGGTGGTAAACTCGTCTATGATGACATATGTGGAGCACTCTTGAGTGAGGAGATTCGTAGAAAATCTATGGTTGGCACTCAGAGTGGAGATGCATATAATGTTCGTGATTCTTACCAAGGAAAGAATCAACAACGTGGTAGGAGCAAGAATAAGGAATAGAATGGTCAACGGAATAAGAGTAGAAGTAAATCAAGGAAGAGGGATATTGAATGCCATTATTTTCATAAGAAAGGACACATGAAGAAAGACTAGTATGCATTAAAGAATGCTAAAGGTGAAGGACAGAATGTTGATGGGCATGTTAAACAGTTACCTGCACCATCTACTTCGACTATGAAGATTGAAGAAATTAATGCTATTTCTGATGACGCTGATGTGTTGACACTTGATAGTACTGTGCCATCTGAGGCACTTATGGCTGATTCTCTTTCCCACACCTGGTTGCTAGATTCTGGTGCTTCTTTCAATGTGACACCACATAGAGAATGGTTCTCTAATTATGCAGCAAAGTCTCTTGGTACCATGAGACTTGGTGACTCTTACTAGTGTGATGTTGTGGGGATTGGAGATGTGGTTGTGCAGTTCATTGATGGTTCAAAATTTACTATGCATAATGTACGCCATGAACCTCAGTTATCACGCAGTTTGATGTCAGTTGGTCAACTTGATGACCTTGGTTACAAGGTGGTCTTCTATGCTCAGTCCTTTCGTATATCAAAGGGCAATATGGTTATTGCAAAAGGAAGCAAAGTTGGCTCACTTTATCCTTTATTTGTATCACAAAAAGAACACTTGTTAGCTGTTACTAAACAGCCTATGGCTTGTATTTGGCATGGTCATTTGGGCCATATATCTCGTAGTGGAATGGAAAATCTTTCTCGTTCTGGCTACTTACCTGTGTTATCTTTCTCTGATTTTTCATTTTGTGAGCATTGTCAATATGGAAAGCAAACTAGAAATGTGCATAGAATGCACATTGACTCTTCAATTCAGCCTTTAGATCTTGTTCATACAGATGTGTGTGGTCCTATGCCCACTAGGTCCTTAGGTGGTTCTCTTTACTTTGTCACTTTCATAGATGATGCTACTAGAAAAGTCTGGGTATATCCTATCAAATCAAAGGATGATGTATTCCCTACTTTCAAAAAATGGCTTGCTTCAGTTGAGACTGAAAAAGGAACTAAGCTTAAGGCTTTACGTTCAGATAATGGGGGTGAGTATACCTCACATGAATTCAGCCTTTTCTGTTAGTCTAGAGGGATTCGTAGAGAGTTTACAACTCCTTATACCCTAGTACAGAATGGTGTAGCTGAGAGGATGAATAGAACTATTCAAGATAGAGTCGTCTCTATGTTGCATCATACAAACCTCTCACAAGGTTTTTGGGCAGAAGCAATATTGACTGCAGTTCATGTGATTAACCTTTCACCTAGTACTGCCAAAGGTCTAAAAGTGGCACAAGAGTTATGGATAGGGAAACCACCATATTATGATCATCTTCGAGTTTTTGGGTGTGAAGCATATGTTCATATAACCAAGAATCGTAGACAAAAGTTGGACCATAAGTCAAAGAAATGCATTTTTCTTGGATATGGTCGAGAAGGACAATTTGGATATCGCTTATGGGATCCTAAAACACGGTTAGTGATCAGAAGTAGTGATGTCATTTTTAATGAGTCTAAGATGCATAAACAGCCCATTAAGGAGGTTGAAGTGAGAAGAGTGGTGTTTGAGGATACTAGTCCTCCGGTTAGCATGCATAAAAATGCTGCACATAGGGATGTTCAAGAGAATGTCCATTCAAAACAGTTTGCACATGTTCCTGTTTAGCAACCATTGAGACGTTCTGCACGTGTCTCATGTCCACCTGATAGATATGTTCCAGGTTTAGATTTTGTTATGCTAACAGATGCCGGTGAGCCTTCTTGCTACAAAGAGGCTATGCAGACAGAAGATCACGTCAAGTGGGAGCGTGCCATGAAGAGTGAGTTGGATTCTATTCACAAGAATGGTACTTGGGACTTAGTACCTTTGCCAAAAGGGCAGGAAAGCTTTACCATGTAAATGGGTATATAAGCTGAAATTCACATCAGATAGTGTTTCTCCAAAAATATAAAGCACGACTTGTTGCAAAGGGTTTTAAGCAACAACATGGTGTTGATTTTGAGGAAATCTTCTCTCTAGTGGTCAAGATGACTACTTTGTGCATGTTGCTTGGATTCGTTGCAATGGAGGACTTAGAGCTAGTCCAAATGGATGTGAAAACAGCTTTCTTGCATGGAGATCTTACAGATGAGATCTATATGGAACAACCAGAGGGTTATGTAGTTCTTGGCAAGGAAAGTCTAGTTTGTAAGCTCAAGAAGAGCTTGTATGGACTTAAACAGTCTCCTAGACAATGGTACCAAAAGTTTGATGCTTTTATGAAGTCCCAAGGCTATTCTCAGAGCAATGAGGATCATTGTCTCTACACAAAGAGATGCTCTGATGGCAGCTTGATATGCTTGATACTTTACGTCGATGATATGTTGATTGCTGGGAAGTCCTCTTATGATTTGTCAATTCTCAAAAAGAAGTTGAGTCAGACATTTGATATGAAGGATTTGGGGGATGCAAAACATATTCTTGGCATGCGCATTACTCGTGATAGGAGTAAAAAATGCATATACTTGTCTCAAAGTGAGTACATATCCAAAGTACTTCACCGGTTCAATATGCAGGGTGGTAAGGCATTGAGTACACCTTTACCCACATATGTGAAATTGAGCAAGGATGACTGCCCCAAATCAGATGAGGAAAAGGAATTCATGACCAAAATTCCTTATCAGTCTGCTGTTGGTAGTCTCATGTACGCTATGGTAGCTACGAGACCAGACATTGCATTTGCAGTGGGAGTTGTGAGCAGATATATGTCTTATCTTGGCAAGAAACATTGGGAAGTGGTCAAGATGATTTTGAGATATCTGAGTGGCACTAAGGACAAGTGTCTATGCTTAGGTAGAGGGAAAGCATCCATCATTGGTTACACAGATTCTGACTATGCTGGTTGTGTAGACAATCGTAAGTCTACATCAGGGTACATTTTTCATTTTGCTGGAGGTGCTATCTCTTGGAGATCTCGTCTTCAAGAATGTACAGCTCTTTCCACCACAGAAGCAGAGTATTTTGCAGCAAGTGAGGCCTGTAAGGAAGCATTGTGGCTTTCTCGTCTTGCTTGTGATATGGGTTTACCTCAGCATGTACCTCACTTGCTCATTGATAGTCAGAGTGCCATTGCTTTGGCTAAGCATCCGGTCTATCATGCAAAGAACAAGCACATTGAGGTGAGGTATCACTTCATTAGAGATTGCTTAGCCACTCAACGCATTATTCTTG
Organism: Ceratopteris richardii; assembly: GCA_020310875.1. Lineage (NCBI taxonomy): Eukaryota > Viridiplantae > Streptophyta > Polypodiopsida > Polypodiales > Pteridaceae > Ceratopteris > Ceratopteris richardii. The sequence continues at coordinate 21,666,034 of CM035431.1, read as the reverse complement.
AGAAGGTTCACACTCGCGATAATGCTGCAGATGCTTTGACTAAAGCTCTACCACATGATAGCTTTCGACATTGTTGTCACTTGATGGGGGTTACTTGATTGTTTATCTTACGCAATCACTTGTATACTGTGTAACATGCCCATCTGGTGGGAGGTATAGTTAGTATACTTACACTCAGGTATTCTTTATCATTCTTTATTTTTCTCCCATAGTTACTCTGGCCATATTGCCCTTTAGTGGGAGATTGTTACCATTAGTGTCCATGTGAAAGGCCAAATGGCCACCGGACACTTCTTTGTATATGTTCTTTAATAAAACATATAGTGGCCTGGTCAATCACAGTCTCTAAGTTCGACCGCATTTGTAAGACCTAAGAAGTCTGTCTTCGTGCTTCCTGTGTACTGTGTTTTCTGCGTATCTACAGCCTCTCTTGAGGAGTGTTGTGTGCGGCCTCAGGAGCTCGGTTTTCTACTCCGAGCATATCGTCGTGGAGCTCTTAAGAAGGACAGCGCACTGTGGTGCATCACCATTGAAATACTTCAGAAACTTTGAACATAGCTTCATTAGCTTCTAGATTAGATGTGTACAAAAGGATTTCTGATCCACATGATTAGATTGAGAGAAATCTATGAAATACTCGTTGCTATTTTCTGAAGATGACTCTCTTCACATCTATCTCTATGACACTTGTCTTCTAATGACTCTCTCATGTATTTCTTTACATCATTGACTTATATACATATGGTTCTAGACTTATCCCACATCTATTACATTACTCCTTATCATCCTAAGGATTAACTATACTCATATTACAAGAATTTCCAACAGTAATGTACATATCTATACAAACTTCACTTCTGAGATCTCTTCACTTTCTCAAGTGACTTCTTGAACTTCAACCTGATCTTTGACATGCTTCAAGCTCTTTGTAATCATCAATTTGTGATTGCTATGTTCCAACAACTCGTGTGTCCACTAGTGGCTTTTGCTTCATGCTTGGTAGCTCATGTATATCTTGGTTGAGCAAGAAGGAGCCTATTGTGGCCACTTCAAGTTGTGAGGCCAAGTCTAGGGTAGCTTTCACACCTACTATTGAGTGTGTGTGGCTCAAATGCCTTATGGCTGATTTGGGTGTTGGTCGGTCCTCTGCCACCACCATCTTCACTAACAATCAGAGCGCATTGGTAGTTGCATAGAACCCTGTGTTCCATGCTTGCACTAAGCACATTGAGGTGCATTATCATTATGTCAAGGAGAGGTTCTCAGCTGGGGAGATCAGCTTGGCATATGTGCCCACGCAGGAGAACATTGCAGACCTTTTCACGAAGGCTCTACCTAGGGAGAAGTTTGAAGCTTTCCGCAAAGCTTTGGGCTTACTTCCTTTCGTGGAGTGATTTCCACATAGCTTGGCACTTCCTTATACATGAGTGCCAGATCCTTATTCACCACATCACTCCCAGGGGGGATTTGTTGATATATTTAGGTAGTGATGTGCGTGAACACTCTAGGACCGTCAGGGTACTTTTTTCCCTCTTTAGGAGGTTTTTTTCCCCTGGCTTGTATATACACATATTGCCCTAATGGGCTACTTATCTTTGTACATTCTCTAGTAATACATTCAGTCTTGTGTGTTGTGCTCCAAGCTTCTTCTTCTTCCTTGTCCTGTTCACGTGCTTCCGCAGACGTCTAACTCCAACAATTGCCTTTGTGACATCCATATACCTGTTTTTGTATGTATAAACTCAATGCCCGAGAAATAGCGCAGCACACCAAGATCTTTCATGTTAAATTCCTGCATAAGAAGTTGTTTTACCTCTTTGATCCTTCATTTATTATCACCACCTACAATCAAGTCATCAACATAAATAGCCACAATAGTGATGCCATCATCAGCCTTTCTTGCATATAGTGAGTGATCTGCATCACACATAGAAAACCCAATGCTGGTTAAGTAATCAGCAATCCTTGCATGCCATGCACGAAGGGCTTGCTTCAACCCATACAAAGCCTTTTGCAACTTGCAAACATATTCTAGATGCTTTGAATCTTCATATCCTTGTGGCTAGTCCATATAAACTTCTTCCTGTAACTTATCATGGAGGAAAGCATTCTTCACATCCATCTAATGCAAAGTCCATCCTTTTGCTGTAGCTAATGCAACAAGTGTTCTGACAGTAGACATTTTAGCTACAGGGCTGAATGTTTCCTCATAATGAATGCCATATGTTTGTGCATATCCTTTAGCTACCAATCATGCTTTATACTTGCTTATGCTACCATCAGCATTATGCTTTAACTTGTAAACCCATTTGCAGCCTATGGGTTTCTTTCCTTGCGGCCATGGAACCAGCTTCCATGTGTCATTTCCATAAAGTGAAGCCATCTCCTCATCCTTAGCTTTTTCCCAATCTGCAATTCCAATTTCATCTTCAAAGCAAGAAGGTTTAGTGTCTTGTATTACATTTGTCATGTAGGCACAATGATGAGCCATATAACTATCATACGTCAATCGTTGCACTGAATTCCACATCCTCCCAGACCTTCTTGGTCCTGTGTCACTTCTCCTTGTATCATCTGCATGTGCCCTTCTTACTCCTAGAGTCTTCACAGAGGGCAGTCCAAGTTCCTCATCAAGACTCTTTTCTGAACCACTTCAATCTCCATCAACGTCTTCAAAACCTGCACATGTTTTATGACCTGCAGAAAGCTTTTCTTTACCTTTCTTGGATGTATTTGATGAATTTGCTGGACTGAAATTTCCACACAATCTTCCATTCCATGGATTTGAGTTGGAACTATTGCTTGGTGATGCATCCAGTCCACTCAAAACTTGAGATTCTGCACTTCATTTTTCAGCATTTTCTTTGTCATTTGGTTCAAGATTCAATCCTTCTTTGGTATCTGCATACAAGCTTGACATTTTGTCAAATACTACATCTCTACTCACCTTTACCTATCATGTGAGTGGGTTATAACATTTATATCTCTTTTGCTCAAGGGAGTATCCAATGAAGACACACTTTTCTGCTTTTGGATCAAGCTTCATCCTCAATTCATCTGGGACATGTACATATGCAATACAACAAAAAACTTTCAGATGTGATAAGTTTGGTTGTTTACTTGTAAACTTCTCTTCAGGTGTAACTTGATAGACAGCAGGAGTCGGAGTTTCGTTCATGATGTATACAGTAGTATGCATAGCTTCTGCCCAATAACAATAAGGAATATTCTTCTCAGCCATCAAAGCTCTTGCTATTTCTGCAATATATCTACTTTTGCATTCAGCAACGCCATTCTCTTGTGGTGTGTACCTGCATGAAAACTGATGCCAAATTCCATGATTTTTTAGAAAACTACTGAACTCATTTGACATGTATTCACCTCCTCCATCAGATCTTAATGTCTGAATGTACTTCCCTGTCTGCTTTTCCACCATAGCTTGAAAATTCTGGAAGTGAATGAACACCTTGCTCTTCTCTTTCATGAAATATACCCATACGTTGCGTGTATGGTCATCAATGAAAGTAACATAAAACCTACAACAGCCCATAGATGTGGTCTTTGTAGGACCCCAAACATCATATGTACTACTTCTAGTACATTCTCACTAACATAATTGTCATGTGGAAATGATGCTCTTGGGTGTTTACCAAATTGACATGCTGTACATACCTTTTGCAGTTCCGCTCTTTTGAAATTTGGTAGTCCATGGATAATCTCCTTTGACTGCATCAATTTCAGCCTTTTCAAGTTTGCATGTCCAATCCGTTTGTGCCACATCTTTATATTTGCAATAACTCCTGCACCTTTTGCAAACATGGCTACATTCATTTTAGGAGTCTTCACATTTAAGGTTAACATCCTACCCACTTTGTTTCCTTTGCCAACCAATCGTCCATCTTGCTTGTACTCTTCTACATATATTCCATGAGCATTGAACGTGACTTGTAATCCCTGGTCAACCATTTCTCCAATGGAAACCAGATTCTTTGTTATATTTGGAACATGTAGCACATCAGCAAGATGTTTTACCTTTCCATCCTCCATCGATAGTGCTATGTTTCCTATATGCTCAATAGGATGTGATGTGTCATCATGTGTTTCAACATATCTAGGATTTGGCAATTTCTGCAAAGTACTAAACCACTCTCCATGACTGGTCATGTGATTTGAAGCACCTGAATCAACATACCAAACATTCTCATTTGATTTTGAAACACCAGCAGACATCGTATTCATCATGTGATGTTGAACCATGAACAACTTCTCAGAGTCATCTGCACTTGTGGATGTTTAGTTATTCTGCTGCTTTCGGTTATTTTGAATCTTCAACGTGCAATCATGTTCAAAGTGTTCAGCTTTACCACAATTCCAACATCCTTTACTCTCATTACCTGAATCATTTCTTTGGAAATTTTTGCAGCCTCTTTGGCTCCCCTTGCCTCAAAGCTGTCCTCTTCCTCCTGCATGATTGTGTTGTTGGCTTTTGCCTTGGTTACTATTTCCTCTTCCACTTCCAAAACCTCTACCTCTTCCTCTTCCTCTACCAGAGTAGAATACCTTCTCAAAACTAGAACTTTGTTGAGATTTTGAATCCTCACCGAGATTATTTTCTTCAATGTTTAGCATAGATACCAGATCAACAAAATTCAGAATATTTTCCCTGGTCTGTATAGAAGTTCTGAACTGCTTATATTAAGTTCCTAAACCATGAAGACACACTTCCACCTTATCATCATCATCTACATTCACACCAATAGATGCAAGTGACTCACATATGCTTTTGATTTTCAAAGTGTAGTCACTTATCGACATGCTCTTCTTCTCCAATGTATGCAGCTCGTTCTTGAGTTGCAATTTTTGTGCCTTTGTACTGGTCTCATACAATGTGACCAAACTGTTCCAAGCCTCTTTTGGAGTCTTGGCATCCTGTATGTGTCCAATCATGCTATCTTGTATGCTAACAGATAGCCAATACATTACCTTTTGTGCTTCTTGATTCCATTCCTCATATGCTCTTACCTGATCTATAGTGTGATTTCTTTCTGGTAACTGCGGAGCATTCTCATTCTCTCCTTCGATGTACTTCTAGTAGTCTTTTTGCATCAGGAAATTCATCATTCTGAATCTCCAAGCATGGAAGTTGTTCTTGTCCAGCTTATCGCTCATAAAATGACTCATTTCATTTGTATTTTCCATTTCTGTAGCAACTCATAACACTACAAAACACTACAAGCAGCACTTTTGTTTGAACACTGTCGCACTATGACGTGACAGTTCGATCTCAGAAAAACACAGTTTTCATGTATCAACTGTACACGGAATCGCTTGAAATTCTGGATCAGGAATATATGAGTGTTGTCAAACACAATGCAAGTTACAGTTTCTCAAACTCACCTGGTTTTTCTACAGGCCCCACCTTACGGGCTCAAAATGCAGGCCAAGATGTCTCCAAAAATTCGATCTGGCAAAAATGAGTGACCCTAAAGGGGTAACTCACAAAAATATTTTGAGGTCTTCTACCTTCACGCCAATTTTCATAGCAAATGGAGGTCTTTTGCGAATCACGTTTTCTCCATGTCTTGCTGCGTACTCTTCACCATCACCTTCTCCACGAGCTCTCTACAGCCACGCTGGCTCTGATACCATGTCACGAGGAAGGAGATAAGGAAGAGAGCTCACACACACACTCTGACTCTCAAGGAGAAGCACACACATGATTGAGGCAAGGAAGAATGATCCTCTTCTTCTTCTTCTTCTTTTTCTTCTATTACATAAAAAGGAATGTACAAGAATGACCTAAAAACAAGAATACAACAAGTGCATTGTATGAAGATTAGTACATAAGGAAAAACCTATTGTTCGCAAATGAGTGAACTGGCAAGGAACAAATGTGCCATCACTCTCGCTAGATAAATCTAATAAATCTCAATGAAGTATCCCTGACATATACAGGCATGACCACTATACATGTCAGAGAACCAAAAAACTAATACGTGTCACCCTAGATCATCACATGTTAAGCTTGATATCTCAACATGATCCACATATTAAACACATTCTAGTTATTCATGATGTTGTTTTTGTGGAAGATGCTATTCATGTTGGGATAGATGGATAGACACTCCAAGAAATGAGTAGGTACTACCAAATCCTGCTTAGTATGTGCCCCTTGTAGCTTCAGATTTGAGTTGTGGGCCCTCTTAGCTTTCCAATGACACTATACAAGTGCCCATGTACTTTGGAAATGATGTAAGAAAAGATTGAATCAAAACAAACTACTTCCAAATTGAAGGATCAATGAAAACCTTGTATTTTTTATCACATACTTGCTGCTTGTTATGTTCAGTGCTACCAGTACAATAGGAATTAGAAAAATTCCTTTTAAAGGTATCTATTAGCTTAGTAAGCTAATGATTCCAAGTGGAATCACTTGAAATGATGCACTATACACAGAGCAATCAATTTAGCAAGTGAATCATTACCCATTTTTTAGGACCTCTACAGATTTTGACCAGTGAGTGCTTCGACGTGCTTTTCTCCAAATTAGTTGAATGGATTTCCTTCAAATTTTGTGATCATATAGATAACATGGGGATGATTCCAACAAGCTATGAATCATTGAAAATGGTGGCGAAGTGATGGTGATATGAGCAGTACAAGTTGACAGTTATGAATAACTATAATAGAGAGATCATAGATGAACAATGTAGATCTATTGTATTAATGAACAATGTTGTACAAGATCATAGGCTTGAAAATCATAGCCTAATGATGGTGAGTAGTGTAGGCTACAATGTAGACCTCACACTCTTACAAAATGGCAATGGAGAACTCAGGAATTGAGACTTCTACATGTGACTTTTTCAAGCCACTTTGTATGAGTGCTACATTCAAATTTGAATTTGAATTCAACTTTTGGATCTCTCTAAAAGTAATCGACCAATCTAGGAGTTATTCTCTCTAACATAAAGTCGTGACCTCAACTAATCAACTCCATGATTTTGTTGAGAGTTACAAAGATTCTTCCAAGTTAAAAGTAACTTTTACAAAAGTAAAAGATAAAATTCTCCTAGTAATGGTTTCCATGGAGCTTCAATTATTCATGAACCTTCTAGCCAAATGTGTAGGCTTGCACTTTGCACCAATAGCTTCCCCTCAAGCCAAACATTTTGGCTTGGTCTTCATCTTCAATCTTCATGAATTCCTGCAATCCAATCATTGACTTAAACTTGCAAAGTTTTGTACCATCTAATGCTTTAGTCAATAAGTCTGCACATTGCATATTAGTTGATACATATGCCAATTTGTGTACTTAAGTTAAGAAGACTTAAGGACTTGTGCCAAAGAGACTAAACCTCATTTGCAACACAAGTACATATAATGGGAAATTGATACACGCTTATATGTCAATCCGATCAAACGACCTAACCAAGTGTATGAAGACATGTGCACACATGATGGAAAATGAAGTGGTTCAGCTGATATGCATGAGAAAAGACTAGTCCACCTCTCAAACTCACTGAAAGACTGGAAGTGTCTGCCGTGATACCTCTTATAGTAGTTTTCAGTAAATCAAGGATTTCTCCCAGCTCCAAGCTCCGAATATAGTCAATAAGGTACTCGTTTCGAAGCTCTCGACGAGACACATCTTTACAAGTGGTTTCACTCGATTCTGACAACCCTGCTTCAAGTTATGACCAAAATAGTGAATGGCGAGAAGTACCCACACTCACGCCACAACTCCTACAAGCTCACACACACATTACAGTAGCTCAAAAACAGTGGGGAGGGGTAGACAACAGTCCTACACACACATTCCAAGCATTACACGCACATACAAGATCAAAGAGAAGATGGAAATCTGCAGGAAAGAGGCAAATTCGAGATTCAAGAGCTCTCCTTGTTTACAATAGCAAAAAGTGTTTACAAAGAGTCACCAAGTGACTTATATACATGTGCCCTAAGTTTGGTCCTTTCACACAAAAGACCGGACTTTATTACTAAAAAGTGAATTTCCTACTAATTTACAAGGAATATTTTACAATAAGTTTGGATTATGCAACTAGAGGACTCCTCTAGTGCATTTACATGGTTTGAGGGAATTCTCTAAGACTTTGAAGAAGAAAAATTATGCCCATTAATTTGAAAATTTTGGGGCTCTTCTCTTGTGCTTCTTTGCTCTACAACACTCTCCCCCACTTTGTCTCTGTCGTCCCTTGACAGGCTTTACTTCTTCTCTTTAGCTTGTTTAAGAGTTCTGAATACACGCATCCAGTGGTCGAAGAAGCGGTAAGGACTGTCAGAGAATTTGTTATTTTATCCGATGTAAGTCCTTTGCTTCTATTTTCCCCTTGATATCACGTACATCACAAATCTGGGTTGCTGCATTCAGTCAGGCTGCCACGCACGCCACCAGTGACTAGGAATGTGCTTTTCTTAGTCACCCTCTTCAACTTTTCACCCTCTACCTCTTTCTAACTTTTGGTCTTCTGATTTGTCTTTGTCTTCACACATTTGGCCCTGTTGCATTGCTTTAAGCCTGTTTACTTGGTTGCCAACGCATGCTACCAGCGGAAGGATTATTACCTGCCAAATATTGTCTTGCACTTCTTCATGTGTAGTTCTTGGCCCTGGTCCATCCTTCCCATGAAATGTCCTGGTTCTGATTGATCTTTAATTCCAATCCTCAGGACTTGGATGATTCGCGTTGTTGTTGGATGCGTGCCCTTGCGGAGCTTTGGGCAGAGGGTGGTTCTTTCACTTTATGATCTTCCTTCTTTATTGAGCCGTTCTTGATTTTGATATCCTTCTTCTTCTCTTCTTGCTCGATTCCCCTTCCACATGTCCCTCCTCCTAAACTCTGTCATCCCCGACAGGATTTTTGTGGCGACGTGAATAGATTTGTATGGCTGCTTGCTCTCTTTGATTCAGCAAATTGGCGTGACATATCATAAATTCTTTCCACTGTCTTGACTTCACTCCGTCCTCTAGCGCTTGTCGGTGATCCGCAAAAAAAGCTGGTTTCATAAGCCACCAGGCGTGCATTAAGATTTGAAGTCATTTTGATGAAAATTTCCGAATCTATTTCGAAGAAGCCTATGAAAAAGTCTTCTTCGAAAGTCTGCATGTATGTTGACGGCAAAAACATGAGTCGTGAATAATACGCCATCAGGGTTAAGCGGCTCGGAATAGTGGAGAGATAAAAAATGAGCGCTTCGGATACTTGTGTAATGCCGATGAAATTCAAAAAAGTGTACTTTGCATGCTGGAAGACTTTAATTACAGTTAATAGCATGCTGAAAATCTTATTGGTCATTTTGACTCCTAAGTCTGGGACAGTTGCATAACGTGCAATCCAAAATTCCATTGTTTTTATCATATATTCTTCCGTCGGTAGGTAGTTATGTGGCAGACTAGGTAACAATGGGTAATTCAACCATTGATTATTGATGCTCCCCTGGCGCTGTCCTTCCCAAAATTGTGACCAGGAGCATCTACGGGGTACTAGACAAAATGCGGGATTGACTTGAAGCGCATATGGTGATGCTTCCCATTGTACCCGTAATGTAGGATTCTTTTCCAAAACTTTGTGTCTCCATATGGGATCAGCTTTTTCGAATTCTTCCTGAGTATATTTGAATGTATCGTGGTTGAACTGGAGGTTGTGGTCCGGATCCTTATTCGTCGTAGTCTTTATATATTGTCGCGTTTGTTCTTTAAGTAGGCCATATGGTACGTTGAAAGGCTTCAAAATTTGATCCAGATTTTTGCTTGCTATTTTGGCCTCCTTCATTACCTAAATTATCTGATCTTCGAATTCAGCAGTAAGCTGGGACACCAGTAGTGCCCTTTCTGGTCGGCTCAGTTCTGCAATGTCCCGAGTATTATGATCAATTTGGACCTCCTGTTCCTCCCTTATTGGCGAATGATACAAGGGGGGAGAGAGAGGACGTACCTCAATCTCCTCTGTAGCCTCTGCGGATTTTGGAACTACTGGTGTCCCCTCAATGTCCTTGTGGGTTAGTTGATCCTGTAATTGTTGTATCATTTCCTTCTTTTGCCTAATCTCTTCTTGTGCCTGCAAAATTGTTTCTTTATTCTTTTGGATTTCCTCTGCCACTATTGCAAGTTGATCTGTGTCTTCTTTACATTGCAGGAGGTATCGATTTTCAGCTTTCTTCCATTTAGTTCTAAGGGCTGCGGTGTCTTCCATGTACCTCTTTTCCCATTCGGCAATGGTAGCCTGCTCCTTTTTGAGCTGATCTTCATACTTAGCTAGCTTTTCTTCCAAGTCTTTGATATCCTTTTCTGGTCTTCCCTGAATTTCAACGGATTGATCATTGAGAAGAGCTGTCATGAGCTCCTTATTTCGGTTCCTTCAGTTTTCTGCCTCTTCCATGTATACCTTTATTTGTGATTCGATTATTTTACTTCTTGTGGCCATTCACGTTTTCTCAGCCTCGCTAGCTTCAATTTTCTTTGTTAATTCCTATAGTTGTGCTTTCAATCCTTCATTTTCCATGGCTAGAGCTTTGCACTATTGCTTGAACTCTTGAACTTCATTTTGTTTCTGTTGTATTTGTTCGCTATCCAATTGTAATTCTGCTGAAAGATTCTTACTCTTTTCTTGAAGCTCATGCTTATCCTGCATCGTTTGACCAGTGCGGTTCTGATCATGTCTTGTACTATAGGCTTGAGTTGAGCGATGTCGACATTCAACCATGTCCTCGGTATGCTTGCAACTTCTCCGGTTTGCACATCTTTTCCGTGTTCTACATGGATGGTTTCATTGTGGGGTTGTCGAATTTGTATTTGTATTTGTGGTTCTTTTTCTTCTTCATTCAAATCAATAACTTTGGTGGCACTCCCTTGAAATGTGACATCCATGGGGGAGGGTTCTGCCACGACTCTTATTGGTGTGAAGGGTTCTTCTTCTTCGATTGTCGCTTCTTGAGGCCCTTTCTTTGGTACCTTTATTGATACCTCACGCATGGGTGTTGCCTCCTTGATATGAATAGTGGAAGTCTCATTGATTTTTATCACATGCATACCTTCTCGGTTTGCTTCCTTACTTGCGGTGTCCTGATCAAGGTGGGTAGTGTTTTCGTTCATCTTTATGCCTTCTTCTTCTTCATTGTAGTTGACTGCATTCAATTCCACCCATTGTCCATCATCCTTTGATTCATTTTGAATGTCTACATTTAACAACGAGGTTTCGGGTTCTTCTTGTGCATCCAAAGCTGAGCTTGAATTTTCCAACCCTAATTCCCTGTAGCGGTGTACTTTTGTGAGCTTCTTTTTGGCCTCTATCTCCTGTTGGGCCTGTTGATAATGATGCCCTTGTACTGGTAAATTGACTTGCCCTTCTATATATTGATGTGTATCCTCGAGGGCTTGAGTTAAATCTTCCTCTGTAAGCGGCCTTTGCTCTTCAATTCTTGTCTTTGGAAGCACGTGCATTCTTTTCATGGCTGGAACTTCCTCTTCCACTTGCTTTACTTCCCTTAACCTCTTTGTGCCTCTCATTCTGGGTTGAGAGCTAGTTTCTGCCTCTTCCACTATCTTGACTCCTCTTTTCTTTTTAGGAACTGTGGCGACTTTGGCATACTTCACCATAGTGATTGATGATGGCATTTCCTGCAGGTGCTCTCTAATACCTAAAGTGTGGTAAATCAATATTGTCAGAGCGACGCTGCCATTGAGGAACTTCTTATTATTCCATTGCTTCTTTGCTTCGAATATTCCTTCCTGTATGTAAGGAGTCAGATTGATTTGATTTCCAATCTGCTTGATTGCATGTGAGAGCAGTTGGACAATTATCTTCTGAGGGGCCGTATACCGATGCATATTTGGGAAGCAGAAGTGCTGGTGAATAAGTCTGACTTCCTCTTCTATGTCGGCTCTGTTAATGTCAATGAACGTTCTGGTTTTTGCCCCTCGACTCTCTTCTTTCACTATCGTGTTTCCATCTTTTTCCCATCCAAAAGCTTCCTTGATCAAGTCATGTGTAAACTGAATGACAACCCATTCGCCTACTTTATCCATCACTCTAGCCTCCAGCACCAATGGATCATGCAGTGCTGGCTGTAATGTGTTCATGACCTATGTGCACCTTTGAAAGTCGAACTTATAGATTGGTAATTCAAAAGATTTATGAATGCGCGCTTTCTTCATGATGGCGATTGTAGATGGTAGTTCATGCAACACTCTCAAGTCTTGGGACATGATCGGAAATTGATGATTGGTATCCATGATTTTTATAGTTGCCAGGAAGAGATACTCCCTAGCCAATTGATCTTCTCGGAACTAGTGTCCCTTTGCCTTGGTGATACTCTCGAGTGGAAATTCCAATACTTCCTCTTGTACTGTTGCTTCAAAATCTTCAGAAGCCATGTGCACTTGTAAGGAAAAGCGCATTAGCTTCAAAGGAAAGTATAGAAGCTGTGTAGTGCATTGCAGTGATTTGTTGTCGTTCCAGCACTCTGTTTCCCATGGTTCTATAAGTGAGATCTCCTACCACACCTTTTTATTTCTTTTCCAGCAAGAAAACAAGCATTAGTGTAGCCGAAGCATTTATTTATGTACATAGTATGTACATTCCTAAGAGAGTGGAAGGTATGCCCTAACTCCTCTTGGAGAATGTGCACCACTATTTTTCTCATGTATATCATGTGTCAAATGCTTGGCCTTGTAATGTGGCTCTATTATGCATACTTTAGGTGCATATGATACGTCATGAGTGCAATTGGAATCCTTGTTGTTTCGATGACACAGTCCTTGCAGTTGCTTGGGTTTCCAAATCCATTTCGTGGGTGCTTGGATAGGTCATTTTCTTTCTTTTGTTCCTCGGGCTTCATGTGTTTTCTTTGTTTCCTCTAGTGTCTTAGTAATAGAGGTCCTGCTCTTCATGATTCTAGGACGAGTCTGTTTTTGCTTTGTCACTCGAATGTTTTGATGTAATGTATCCTCCTGATTGCGTAATTTTTGCTTGGCTGCTTGTTTAACCTTCTTGGGGATCCATATCTGCTGTCGTGCTTTTTGAGCTTCGATCAAAGGCTTAGGGAGCCATACTTGCAAGAGTATTGTTGTTTCAGATCTTTGTGATGCTGACTTGTTAATCTTCTTATTCTCCCTATGATTTGGTGATGATGTTTTTGATTTTTGCACTTGATCTTTGCGTACCCATTTGAATTTGTTCTTCCCTTGATGTGAATGTTTGAATGTTGTCCTCCACATTGGTGATCCTTCTGTCACATGAGGGACTTCATGAGAGTTGGTTTCCTGATTGTTTGGCCGTTCATTCACTGAGTAGGGTGGTATCACCTTTTCCTTAGATACATTAGGGTTTGAGCTTCCTGCTTCTTCTAGACTGGTTTCTGAGGTATGGGGACTGGAATCATGTTCTACTAGCTCTTTTTTGCATCTTTCCACACTCTCGATGGTGGTTGGTTGGAGCAAAGGCTTCTCTCCTAATATACTAAAAATTTCCTTGTGCCCTATCTTGGCTGAAATATATCCTTGAGCTAGGTTGATGCTGACTTCATTCTCAATGATCCAATCCTATCCTAGGATCAAATCTTCTATTAAATCCTCATCTCTGCACACTAAGACTCGTTGTTCCATGGAAGAATTTCCTAGGTGGAGGGATACGTTAGTGGTTCCCATGCATTCTATGATTTGTCCTCCAATTCCTGTCATCTGAGCTTTTGTGGGGGTCATAATCAGTTGAAGATATTTTATGACCATATTACGTATGCAACTAAGTCCTGCTCCTGAATCTATCAATGCATCTATCAATTTGTACTCTGTCCTTCCAATCCCTAGGTTTAGGTAAGGTTGTGACATGTGAGCTCTATTCGCGTCAGATGTATGAACTTGGTAGTTAGCCATAGTGATAGGTTCCTCTCCTTGGAGATATCGTCCATCTCTTTGCCTAATCCATTCTTTCCTTTTCTTGATGCGTTCTAGGGCTTCTTGTCGAGCCTCCTCTCTAATCCTTCCTCTTTCTTCCTATTTTGAGCACCTACTAGACGTGCTAACATTTGATCCGTCAATGGCTCCATGAATCATTTAACTCTGCATCCACTTATGTAGTTAGGAAGAATGTCTCCATCTAGAGTGGCTAGATTAACTGCTCCACTAGTAGAGATCCCATTGATGATCAGAGGTCCATATCCACGTTTTTGTAGCTTCTTGGCATGTTGTTTTAAGGTGTAAACCAGGACTAAGCCTCCTTCTTTAAGTCCTTTGTCTCTTATATGTGCATCATAATATGCCTTTTGTCTTCTCTTGGCCGCATAGATTCTTGCTACCGCTTGTAACCTAGTTTCATGCAACTTCTCGATTTGGTCTAGTTGTTGGGATAATTCATGTCCGTTCCATTCATACTTTTGGGCTACTCTCAAAGTTGGGATTAAAAAATCAATTGGCAAAATTGCATTTTGCCCGTACACTAAATTGAATGGGGTAGTTCCAATAGCTGTTTTATATGCTACTCGGAAGGCCCAAATTGCATGATGCAATTGCTTGTCCCAATCAGACCTCCCATTATTGACAATCTTTGTCAATACTGTACATAATACCTTATTGGAACTTTTTGCTTGACCATTGGATTGGGGATGGTATGGGGCTGAATTTTTGTGGATGACTAAAAATCCATTCATTAGGGATTCTATTACTTCGTTAAGGAAATGCGTTCCCCGGTCACTCACAATCTTAATTGGTAATCCGAAACGAGTGAATATATGCTCAAAAAGGAACTTAGCAGTGGTTTGAGCATCGTTCCTTCTAGTTGATGGAGAGTGTTAATCTCCAAAAGAACAAGTTAACCTTGAATTTAGATCACCTCTATATCAAGATTAACCTTAGACTCCACCAATTTTATAGATCATTCACCAAATTATCAAAAAACTGATTATTCTGAAAAATTCAACTTCTCAGAAAAGTCTGCTGCAGATTAATCACTCATTGACTAATCAATCCTGTAAAGTTTTTTATAAAACTTTGTACAACACTTTGCCTTGAGATTGCGCAACTTTGCCAAGTTAAATTTCTCAAAATGATTGAGTACACACTGAGAAATGTGTGAAACACTTTACCTATGTCTGAAACAGCTTCTCTGCAATGGCGACTTTGACACCTGCAACTTCTTAACTCTAGTTCTCCCAAAGTAAATCCCGTTTGATCAAGATCTTCTTGCCATAGATGGCTTACCTTCCAACTTAGATTTTAAGTCCTCACTTGTGTAAAACTTTACACTGTGGACTGAGCAATGACCATTTCTCTGAAGATGAAATCTGCGCCAGTTTTCACGACTCTTAGAACATTCTCACATATGAATGTTCCTAAACAAAATTCTCTCAGCCTGATTGCAATTAACCTCTCAAATTCTAGCCATAGATAGATTAGCTATGGACTTAGATATGTGCAAAAGGATTTCTCAACAGATTAGACACAGAAGGAGCAGACAGCAAAATATCGGGCGCAAGATTTTTCGATTTCTCAGAAAAATTACATCTAAGTGAGGATGAACAAATCACTCACTCTTCATGCGTCTAATGACACTTCTTACAACTGATTTCTCTCTACCTATTCTCTATTCTTCTTCTGCTCTATTTGCCCCGACATTTCCAACATATTTATAGATGAATATATACAAGTGTATGACTAAAACAAAAGTATAAGTCAGCTAATGTACATATGTGTACACATCTTTGGATTTCTGAATATGTCCTTCCTTCAACCTTCTGAATTTATTCTTCTCTTGACTCCTTGACTTCATTTCTTCTTAATCCTTCAATTTATGATTGTCATGCACCAACAGCTCCCCCTCAATCATTAATTGAGGTTCTTCTCTATCTTCTTGATTCCGGCCATATCCTTGAATCTTTGTAGCTTTGGTCCATCTAGACTTTTTGTCATCATATCTGCAAGTTGATCTTTTGTAGGAGTGTGTATGACTTCAATCTCGTTCTCAATGACCTTCTCTCTTAGAAAATGATACTGTATTTCAATATGCTTAGTTCTAGCATGAAACACAGGGTTAGCTGCCAAATATAGAGAACTCATATTATCTCCACAAACAATAGGAGTACTTTGAATTACATCAAACACCTTCATGAGTGTCTTTAGCCATATTACCTCCTTTGCAGCTTCCACCATACCTTTATATTCTGCTTCTGTAGATGATAATGCAACTGTATGTTGCTTCTTAGAACACCATGAAATCAATTTGTCTCCTACATAGCACAAGTATCCATGTGTTGATCTTCTATCATCCACATTACCTGCCCAATCTGCATCACTATATATCTTCACTCTTGTATCAGAAGTAAATCCATAGTACAACCCTTCTCTGAGTGTACCCTTGATGTACCTAAGTACTCTTTGTCCTGCAATCCAATGTTCCTTTCTAGGACAATGCATAAATTGTGAAAGCACACCAACTGCATATGATAAATGAGGCCTTGTCAATGTAGCATAAATCAAGCTACCAACTAAACTTTGATAAAGTTTCATATCTCTGAACTCTTCTCCTCCAAACCTAGACAATTTATGGTTCACTTCCAAGGGTGTAGGTGCAACCCTGCAATCTTCCATTTTAAACTTGGTTAGCAAATTCTTAAGATACCTTTCTTGGGTTACATATACTCCATGTTGAGTATAAGAAATCTCCATTCCCAAGAAGAATGATAGATTCCCCAAATCACTGATTTTGAACTCTTTCTCCATCTGCTTCTTGATCATTTGTATCCCTTTATCATCTGTTCCTGTAAGTATTATGTCATCAACATAAATACACACATAAATGAATCCATCTTCACTTGCTTTGACTAGCAAGCTACTATCTGCCTTTGATGCTTGAAATCCAAGATCATTCAAGAATTTTACAAGTCTATAATTCCATGCCCTTGGGGCTTGCTTTAGTCCATACAAAGCTCTCTTGAGCTTACACACATAATTTGGACTTACTTGGTCTTTGAACCCATCTGGTTGCTCCATGTATACTTCATCTGAAATATAACCATTCAAAAAAGCATTTTTAACATCTAGTTGAGACAACTTCCAACCTTTGCAAGCAGCAATTGCTATGAGAGTTCTGATGGTTGTCATTTTTGCCACAGGACTATAAGTCTCATCATAGTCCACTCCATATGTCTGTGCATACCCTTTCACAACAAGTCTAGCTTTGTATCTAGACACACTTCCATCTGCAAATCTTTTGGTTTTATAAACCCACTTACATCCAATAATTTTCTGGCTATTAGGTTTAGGAACCAAATCCCAAGTCTGATTCTCTATCAAAGCATCATACTCCTCTTGCATGGCTTCTTCCCAATTTCTCTTGCCTTTGGCTTCATCATATGTAGATGGATCTTCATCTGCTTTTACCGAATAAGCATAATCTTTAGTAGTCAAGAATGAGGTGTCATAGCTATACCTTGTAGGTTGCCATTTGTGCCTAGTTGACCTCCTAACTTCTGCACTTCTTGAAGTCTCTGGTTCATCACATTCTGGATCAAACCTTGGCCTTTCTTCAACTTCAACCTGTACTTCATTGTTCTCACTTTCATCAAGTAATTGAATCTTTGCTTTACCTTTTCTTTGATTCACTACTTCTTCATCATCTGCATGTATATTATATTTACCTGCATACCAAGTACTTTGCTCATCAAATGTAACATCCTTAGACACAATGAATTGCTTTGTGGATGGACTCCACAACTTGTATCCCATTTGTTTATCATCATAACCAATGAATACATACTTTTCTGCCTTAGGCTCCAACTTATGTCTCAATTGAGATGGGACATATGCATATGCCAAACATCCAAATATTCTGCAATGATCCAAGGTAGGTTTCTTACCCCACCAAGCTTCATATGGTGTCATACCCTGCAAAGCTTTACAAGGCAATCTATTGACCAAGTAAGTAGCTGTATTAACAGCCTCTGCCCACAAATAATTTGGGCAATTCTTCTCTTTCATCATGGACCTTGCAAACTCAACAAGAGTCCTATTTCTTCTTTCTGCTACCCCATTTTGTTGAGGGGAGTATCTGCAAGTAACTTCTCTCTTTATACCTGCATTCCACAAGTAATCATTGAATTCATTTGAAAAATACTCTCCCCCTCCATCTGACCTTAGTCTCTTCAATCTTTGACCTGTAATCCTTTCTGCATAAGCATGATAGTGTTTAAATGTATTAAACACTTCTGACTTTTCCTTAATCACATAAATTGTGATCCATCTGGTAGCATCATCAACATAAATGACATAATATCTTGAACCATTTATACTAAAGTCCTTTGAAGGACCCCACACATCTGTATGCACCAATTCAAGTCTTTCTGAATACATAAACCCATGCTTGGAATAGGATTGCTTGTGAGCCTTACCTAATTGACATGCCTCACATCTGTATGTCATGTGTTGACCTGCAATGTTAGGCAACCCAAGCACTGAATCATTATTGATCATATCTTTGATACCTCTTTCATTAAAGTGTCCAAGTCTTTTGTGCCAAAGATCCAATTCTGAGACCTTTTGCTCTCCATATGTGAACATAGCATGTCCAACATTTCCTTGTACCTTCAATGTGAAGAGCCTTCCTTCTTTCTTTCCTATAACAACCTGTTTATACCCTTGACTAGGGTCTTCAACATAGACTCCATCATTTGTAAACCTTACCTCAAATCCTTTTTCCACAATTTGACCTACACTGATCAAATTCTTTGGAATTGTGGGAACATAAAGAACCTTACTCAGAAGAGTGCTCCCATCCTTAGCTTTGACTGAACCAATTGACTTTACCTTATGCTTTGTATTATCACCTGTCTGAACTATATGATTAATTGCATTATGATCTAGGTCAGTCATCAAAGCAATATTTCCACTTAAATGATTACTACATCCTGAATCAATATAGAATACTCTCATATCCTCATGTGATGTTTCACATGTATTCATAATGAGAGTCGAATCCTCCTTCTGATCTGATGCATAGTTGTAATAGGTGTTATTGTAGGATTGGTTTTGGAAACTTCTTCCTCCACCTCTTCCAAAAGAGTTCCTACCACCTCTACTTCTGAAATTTCCTCTCTGAAATCTACCACCTCTTGCTCTTTGATTAAAGTTTTGATAATTGCCATTGTTCTGATTATTATGCCAACAATCATGAGAGAGATGATTGGTCTTACCACATATCCAACAAGCTCTTGTGTTGTCCTTGTTGTTTCTGCCTCTTCCTCTACTTCTGCCATTCCCTTTGCCTCTCATGAAATTTGCTTGGTTTGAAGTACCTTCTTCATCACCTGATTGTTGCTTTCCTTTGTTAGCTTTCTTCTTATCTTTAGAATACATTGCATGACCTGCACTCTTATCAACATCTCCTTTGACATCATTCTCAAAAGTTAGCATATGACCTAACAATTGATTCAAATCAGGAGTAAAGTGATCTAGTGAAAGTTCTGTGGATAAAATGAAAGGCTTCCACTTCTCATCTCCTCTTAGCCCTGTGAGTATTTGTCTTACCAATTTGTCTTCTTCAATATCTTCATCCACTGCTCCTAGAGAATCTGCAATGTCCTTCATCTTTGTCACATAATCAGAAATTGATTGTGAGGCCTTCTTCTTAAAGGTAGTAAATTCTGCCCATAATGAAGCCTTCCTTGATTTGGTTGTGTTTTGGAAATGCTCCTCCAAAGCATTCCAAATGTCACATGCACTTTCAAGTCCTCTAATGTGAGGAAGTAGGTAGTCATTAACTGCCATGTAAATTATGCTCCTTGCTTGAGCATCCTTCTTCATCCAATTCTTCAAGTCTGCAAGCTCCTCTCTAGTTGGAACACTAGGATCTCTGAATTCTGGCTTTTCTTCATCTCCTGTGATGTATCCTATCAGATCTTTGCTCATAAGATGAGCTTCCATCCTCATAGACCAAGCTGGATAGTTCTCTCTATCCAACTTTTCAATTTGGAGACTATCTCCCATCCTTGCTTCACCTTCAAGTTTTCTTCAACCTTTATCCTTCTGCACCTTCAAGATGTAAAGATTTGTGTTTCTGCAGTAGTCGGAGTCTTCTTCACTTCAATTTTGACACAACCTGCTCTGATACCACTGATGGAGAGTGTTAATCTCCAAAAGAACAAGTTAACCTTGAATTTAGATCACCTCTATATCAAGATTAACCTTAGACTCCACCAATTTTATAGATCATTCATCAAATTATCAAAAAACTGATTATTCTGAAAAATTCAACTTCTCAGAAAAGTCTGCTGCAGATTAATCACTCATTGACTAATCAATCCTGTAAAGTTTTTTATAAAACTTTGTACAACACTTCGCCTTGAGATTGCGCAACTTTGCCAAGTTAAATTTCTCAAAATGATTGAGTACACACTGAGAAATGTGTGAAACACTTTACCTATGTCTGAAACAGCTTCTCTGCAATGGCGACTTTGACACCTGCAACTTCTTAACTCTGGTTCTCCCAAAGTAAATCCCGTTTGATCAAGATCTTCTAGCCATAGATGGCTTACCTTCCAACTTAGATTTTAAGTCCTCACTTGTGTAAAACTTTACACTGTGGACTGAGCAATGACCATTTCTCTGAAGATGAAATCTGCGCCAGTTTTCACGACTCTTAGAACATTTCACATATGAATGTTCCTAAACAAAATTCTCTCAGCCTGATTGCAATTAACCTCTCAAATTCTAGCCATAGATAGATTAGCTATGGACTTAGATATGTGCAAAAGGATTTCTCAACAGATTAGACACAGAAGGAGCAGACAGCAAAATATCGGGCGCAAGATTTTTCGATTTCTTAGAAAAATTACATCTAAGTGAGGATGAACAAATCACTCACTCTTCATGTGTCTAATGACACTTCTTACAACTGATTTCTCTCTACCTATTCTCTATTCTTCTTCTGCTCTATTTGCCCCGACATTTCCAACATATTTATAGATGAATATATACAAGTGTATGACTAAAACAAAAGTATAAGTCAGCTAATGTACATATGTGTACACATCTTTGGATTTCTGAATATGTCCTTCCTTCAACCTTCTGAATTTATTCTTCTCTTGACTCCTTGACTTCATTTCTTCTTAATCCTTCAATTTATGATTGTCATGCACCAACACTAGTGGCCTTTGCTTCTACCCATTTTGTCAAGTAGTCAGTGGCCACTATGATGTACTCAGCATGTGATCCTTTGGCCAGTGGATTAATGGGTCCTATGAAGTCAATACCCCATTTAGAGAATGCTCTCGCACAAACCATAGGTCGCAATGGCATGTCATCTCTCCGAATTGGGTATTTAGCTCTCTGGCATGTCTCACAACTTCGTACATATGTTTGAGCATCCATATGTAAAGTTGGCCACCACAAGCCTGCGAAAAGAATCATTTTTACAGTTCTTTCGGTAGAAAAATGACCTCCTGCTGCACCTGCGTGCGCCATCTCTAATATGGGTAAATACTCTTCTTCATGAATACACAATCATAATTGGTTCTCTTTTCCTCTTCTAAACAAGTTTCTTCCTATGAGAACATAATCCTTGCTCATCTCCTCTAGGGATCGTTTTCAAGCCAAGCTAACTCGTTCCTCATGTTCTCTTGTCTTTAGGAATTTCACTAATGTTTTGCTCCAATTGGGTGCTATCGTTGAGAAAGGTATGGACATATGATCCTCTGGGATTGTCTCCTGGCATTCTGCACAATTACTTACATAGTCATGGACATTCTTGGGCATCTCAGGCCAGTAAACTCCTAATCTTTTTAATTCCCTAATGGTTCCATGAGTCCCTTGGTGTGTTCTCCATTTGTTCACATGTGCTTGTTCGATTAGCTTCGCTTGTTCGTCCTCCTCGACACATCTTAGCAATACCCCATTGGGTTCCTTATAGTACACACTTCCTGCAATAATATGCAAGTTTCTTGATTGGAGAATTTCCTTTTTACTTTCCTTATTAGTAGAGTGTTGTGGACCATGATTAAGTACAGGAATTAATTTCTCTCCCCACTTTCGACAAACTTCCAGATTGAACAAATAAGTGTCTGGCAGATTATCGGGTACTCCATTAGGTGGTTCTCCATGTGTTAACCTTGAAAGATGATCAGCTCACACATGGGTGTTTCCCTTCTTTACTATCACCTCAAAGTCGAACTCCATTAATAGTAGGAACCATCTTACCAATCTTCCCGTGTTGCAAGGCTTATTGACTAGGTACAATAGAGCCCGATGGTCTATGAAAAACTTGAACTTGTTGGCTAAGAGATAGTGTCTAAATTTCTTCACTGCATAGACCATTCCTAATCCTTCTCGCTCGGTAGTGGTATAATTCCTTTTAGCTCGATTTAGTTGTCTGCTTGCATAGGAAATTGGATGATCTAATTTTCCTTCATCGACTGGTTGGGCTAATATACATCCTATTGCATAATTAGACGCATCAACATGAATATGAAAAGGCTTGTTCCAATTTGGCATTTTCAGAATTGGGGCCGTGCTAAACCTCTTTTTCAACTCATTGAATGCCTTTTTGCACTCTTCCGTCCAAGTGAATTGAGTTAAGAGACCATATAGGGGTTTGGCGATTATGGCATACATGTGGATAAACCGACGGTAATATCCACAATGTCCCATAAATGCTTGCACCTCTTTCGCATTCTTTGGTCTAGGAAGCTCTAAGATGACCTTAATCTTGTCCTCATTCGTGGATATTCCATTCCTAGAGACTATGTGTCCGAGGATTTTCCCTTGTCTCACCATGAAGACACACTTATCTGGGTTTAAACAGACTGTGTATTGTCTACATTTATTAAAGATCCTCCTCAACTCAGGAATATGATCGTGTCTTTGATTGGAGTATGTACATAGGTCATCTACATATACTTCCATGCTCTTTTTCTGAAATTCCTTGAAAACATGACACATCAATCGTTGGAAAGTAGCTGGTGCATTAGTGAGTCCAAAAGGCATCACTTTGAAAGCATAAACTCCCCATTCGGTCGCGAATGCGGCCTTATGTTGATCCTCAATAGAAATGGCTACTTGATTGTATCCTTAGAATCTGTCTAAGAAGTTATATACTTCTTTTCCTGCTACTCTTTCCAATAGATGGTCCGTAATGGGTAATGGGTAGCTATCACGTATGGTGGCTGCATTGACCTTTTTCAAGTTAATGCACACTCTCAATTTTCCATTCTTCTTAGGCACAATTACTAGTGGTGATACCCACTCGGTGTGTTCTATCTCATATATGAAGCCTGCCGCTAGTAGTTTGTCTATTTACTCCTTAATTTTAGCAGCATATATCTCATTGTATGTATATGGATGTTGTTTTGATGGTTTTGCATCTGCCGTCATTGGTATCCTATGAGAACAAATCGAGGGTTCCACACCTTTGAGATTCTTATAGGTCCATGCGAACACATCTCGATATTCCCGGATGAGTTGTATTAACTCTTCCTCCTCTTCCACTGACACATCTTTGCCTATGTAGGTACTTCTTTCTTCTCCCTCTTCCACCGTTACTATGATTTTTTTTGTTTGTTCTTTGTTGTCATATGCTTCTCCATCTCGAGCTTCTCGTTTAGGCATTTGAATAGCTATTTTTCTCTCCTCTACTTCATATCTTTTTAAATGTTCAGGAACTTCGAACAGATCTGGGTCTGGCCCAGTTTTACTCATTTGTGCTTCTTGTTCTTGTACTCTGGGAGTGGCTTCTATTGCCAAGATCTTTGTCGGTTCCTGTTTCTCTTTGGTTCGAATGGTGTCCAGATAGCTTTCTTCGGAATCGAATTCTCGTTCCATTTCTATACTCTCATATTCCTCTTTCCATTTTTTTTCCAAGATTTCCCCTTCTTCCACTTCTTGAAGGACAACCATATAAAGATTTACATCATAGCCTTCCTCATCTATGCACTCATTCATTGTCAAGACCTTCATTTACACACACGTCTAAGGTTGCTAGGATTTCCATCCATCCATGCGGTTCAAAGGTTTCATCAGGAAAGATTTGCGGCATGTACCTTGGGTCCTCTACACGTCGATAGTTAGGATGTCCTATTGGCCACGCCTGTCTCTTACTGTCCTCTTTCTTGGCTTCTTTGCACATCCATAATTGGGCATCCTCGTGCATCCATGATTGGTCACTTGTTCTAGCACTATGAATAGATACGTCGTCTTCCTCCTTGTGTATGGGATTCCATTGTAGTGGAGGAACATCTCGATATGCAAACGTATGCAAGTTTATCTTGGTTGTATTTCCTTGATGTTGTAGGTACAATGAATCTCTTCCCCAGTCTTGTACTACCTGCATTTGTCTCATGAAGGGTCGTCCTAATATCATCTCGTAATTATTGTTGATATATTTAGGTAGTGATGTGTGTGAACACTCTAGGACCGCCGGGGCACTTTTTTCCCTCTTTAGGAGGTTTTTTTCCCCCGCCTTGTACATACACCTATTGCCCTAATGGGCTACTAATCTTTGTACATTCTCTAGTAATACATTCAGTATTGTGTGTTTTGTGCTCCAAGCTTCTTCTTCTTCCTTGTGTTGTTGCGTGCTTCCGCAGACGTCTATCTCCAACAATTGGTATCTGAGCAGGTCGTCGCTTCTTCTAGGGCGCCGTCGACACTCCTCCATTTGCAGTCTCAGATTCGCACAAAATTTGGTGAGCATACTCAGGGTGTTTTTGAGATCAAAACAGCTTTGCTGTGTGGTGCCGAAATCGCGATCTGAGCTCGTTTCAGCCTCCGAATGCACTATCACAGCGCTTGTGCAGGCTATTTCGTCCTTTTGTGCCAAAGGTATATACCAGTTTCTGTTCGTCAGTTTAAGCGTCTCGAAGTCTACTACAGGTCTAGCAGAACTCGTCTAGGCAGTTCTGTTCAACTTTTTGAGATACAGTCAATTTTCTGCATCAAGGTATTTTAGTCACCGGCCATGGCTGAAAGCAGTGATGTATTCCGTATGTTGGCTGTTGAGGATAAGTTGGATGGTACCAACTACCCATTATGGGCTTATATGATGCGACATGTACTGTTTGCAAAAGGATTGTGGAACATTGTGCAGGGTGTTGAAAGACGTCCTGTTACACCTATAACGACAGGTACTGCAAATACAGGTGTTGGAGCTGATGAAGATGGTGTCGAAGATGATATTCCGCAGATTCCTGTTCGTGCTGCTGTTTCTGTTGCACCTACTGCAGAGCAGATTCGTTGGGATGGCAGAGATGCCCAGGCACATGCATTGATAGCTTTGTCTGTCAAACGTGCCATTATTCCTCACATTCGCTCTTGCAGAACAACAAAGGATGCTTGGGATACACTTATCACTTTGTACCAGGCTAGGAATGAGGCTCGTGTTGCTTACCTCCGAAAACAGTTGGAGAGTGAGCACATGAATGAAGGTGATTCTATGGACAATTTTCTTACAAAGATCAAAGACCTAAAGGAACAATTGATTTCTGCTGATGAGGTTATACTAGATAGCTCACTTGTGCAGACCGTTCTGAATGGTCTTCCTGATTCATATTAGAGTTTTGCCTCTACTCTTCGGTTGATGATGAAAGGCAATCTGAATGCCTTGTCATTTTAGGAATTAGTCTCTGTTCTGTTGGAGGAAGATCAGTCCAGGCAGAACAAGTCCATTATGCATGTTGCAGATCAAGCTTTCCTGGCTAGTCAGAAGGGCAAAGGAAAATGGAGCTCTTCTACTAGTAAGCAAAAATCTGCAAATGCTGCACAATCGAAGAACCAGGATAAAGATGAGAAGAAATCAGAAAAGCAGAAATTGTTTTGCAAGTACTGCAAAGGAAATGATCATATTATAAAGAACTGTCCAAAACTGGCTGCTAAAGAGGCAAAGAAGAAAGAGGCTGGAATGGTTGTTGCAGAGGCCTCTACACCAAAAACAGAGTCTGCAAATCTTATGCAGGAAGAAGAATGGGCGTTTACTACTGTCTGCAGTTTTGACCCATCTTCTCATGATCAGTGCATGTCTGCAGTAGACTCAGATGTTTGGTACTTTGACAGTGGGGCGACCAAACATATTACCTCGCAGTGTAGTTTCTTCTCTTCACTCGAGCCTACCCCTACAGGGAATACTGTCACATGCACCAATAACTCCTCTTATCCTATTATGGGAGTTGGTAAGATCATTCTGACTATTGCTGATGGTAGTTCTTTCACTTTGTCAGATGCTTTATTTGTGCCAGGGATAAAAAAGAACCTGTTATCAGTTTCTGCATTAGCCAAGATTGGCTTGGTTGTGAAATTCGTTGATGACAGGTGTACATTCCATGATCTCTCAAATGGCGATGTGATTATTGCTTCTGGCATTTTATGTCGTGGGCTGTATAAGCTCATAGACTATGAAAGATCTGTGAATGATTCGGCATGTGCAGTTCATGATTCTCAGGCTATGTCAGATGCAAAGCTTTGGCATGCAGGCTTTGGTCATCTGAATTTTGCTAGTTTGTTACACCTGTAGAAATATGAAATGGTGTCCTCTTTGCCCAAACTTGAGGCACCTGGAAAACATGTTTGTGAAGGCTATATTTTGGGCAAAATGCAGCGTTCTTCCTTTCCAAAAGATGGTTCAGTTCGGGCTACCCAGAAATTGCAGCTTGTACATAGTGATGTTTGTGGTCCTATGCAGACACCCTCATTTGGAAATTACCTTTACTTCGTGACTTTCATTGATGATTTTTCCAGGCATGCATGGGTATATCCACTCAAAGCAAAGTCCGAAGTGTTCATGTGCTTCAAATAGTTTTTGGTTTTGGCTGAAAATCTGTCAGCATGTAAAATGGGCACCCTCCGTTCTGATCGAGGGGGGGAATATATGTCTTTAGATTTTAATGCATTTCTGGCTGAACGTGGGATAAAACACCAGTGTATAGTGCCGTATACACCTCAACAGAATGGAGTTGCTGAACGAAAGATCAGGTCACTCATGGAGATGGCGAGGTGCATGGTCAAAAGTCAGACTTTACCACATAGTTTCTGGCTTGAGGCTGTCATGTGTGCAACATATGTACTGAACAGGTGTCCCACTAAAGCCTTGCCGTCTATCACTCCATATGAGGCTTCGCATGACCGCAAGCCATTTGTTGCTCATCTGCGTGTTTTTGGTTGTTTGGCATATGCATTAGTGCCTGAACAATATCGCAGAAAATTGGATGATAAGGCAGTAAAATGTATTTTTGTTGGGTACAATTCTGAAAGTAAAGGCTATCGTCTGTATCATCCACAGACTAAACGCATTCTGGTTAGCCGTGATGTTGTCTTTATGGAAGATGCTATTCAGCCATTGCTTTCATGTACTAAGGAGACATCTGTTAGCTCCAAAGACATGTATGATACTTTGATGCCTCTTTTTGCAGGTGGACAGGCTAGTGCTGGTCCTAATGAGGCAACTTCTCAGCCTTTGCAGGTTTCATATGATGATGCAGATCATTCCATTTCTAATGCAGATTTACATGATGCACTTGTTGATGAGAGAGCTGATATTGAGCAGGAAAAACTATGCCAAATTGGTTGGTGCAGACTTTGCGTGACAGCAAATTAGATGCACCTTTGTCATATCGTACTCGTTCAGGCTCTCATAGTGCCTCGTTTGCATCAGATTGCTATGCTATGGCTGCATCTAGTCTCTGTGATGAGAATGAGCCTGTTTCTTTTGATGAAGAACAAAATTCAGAAAATTGGATGGCTGCTATGCAATCTGAATATGATGCTATAATAAAGAATGGTACATGGTCTTTATGTGACTTGCCTACTGGCAAGAAGGCCATTGGCACTAAGTGGGTATACAAGCTGAAGCGTAAACCTGATGGTACAGTTGACAAGTATAAGGCTAGGCTTGTTGCAAAGGGTTATGCACAGGAAAGAGGCATTGATTTTGATGAGACCTTTGCACCTACATGTCGTATGACTACTGTTCGGAGAATTTGTGCACTTGCAACCCATCATGGTTGGAATGTACATCAGTTGAACATTAAAACAACATTTTTGAATGGTGACTTGCATGAAGAAGTGTATGTTTTTCAGCCCCGTGACTTTGTGCAGAAAGGGCATGAAAACCAGGTTTCCAGGTTAAAGAAGGCATTATATGGTTTAAAGCAAGCACCACGTGCTTGGTATGAGAAGATACATGCCTATCTGATTGCACATGGTTTTGAGAACAGTCCAACTGAAAGCACCTTATATGTTAAACGTGCTAATGATGTGCTTCTGATCATTGTTGTCTATGTTGATGACATGCTGCTCACTGGTCCTATTGAGACACATATTGCTGATTTTAAGGCTGATTTGCATGCCTCATTTGAGATGTCTGATTTGGGGCATTTGCATCACTATTTGGGCATTCAGTTTATGCACGTTGATGGTGGAATGGCTTTGTATCAAACGAAATATATTGACACATTATTGCAGCGTTTTGGCCTTGAAGACTGTAAGCCTATTGCCACTCCTATGGAGACAGGTTTACGATTGAGTCTTCATGATGCTGGAGATGCATTTGATGTTGTTCTCTATCAGCAGGCTGTTGGATGCTTGATTTACTTATGCATTACTCGGCCAGATATTCAGTTTGCTGTCTCACAGGTGAGCAGGTTTATGCATTGCCCAGGAGTCACACATTGGAAAGTGGTTAAGCGCATCTGTCGCTACTTGAGTGGTACTCGGCTACTTGGGTTGTTTTATACCAAGGGGGGATCACTACCGCCATATTTGCATGCTTTTTGTGACTCAGTTTGGGATGGTTGCTATGACACTCGTGTGTCCACCAGTGGTTTTTGCTTCATGCTTGGTAGCTCATGTATATCTTGGTTGAACAAGAAGCAGCCCACTGTGGCCACTTCCCATTGTGAGGCTGAGTATAGGCAGCTTTCACAACGACTGTTGAGTGTGTGTGGCTCAGACGCCTTATGGCTGATTTGGGTGTTGGCCAGTCTTCTGCCACCACCATCTTCACTGACAGTCAGAGTGCATTGGAAGTTGCGAGGAACCCTGTGTTCCATGCTCGCACTAAGCACATTGAGATGCATTATCACTATGTCATGAGAGGTTCTCTGCTGGGGAGATCATCTTGGCATATGTGCCCACGCAGGAGAACACTGTAGACCTTTTCACGAAGGCTCTGCCTAGGGAGAAGTTTGAAGCTTTCCCCAAAGCTTTGGGCTTACTTCCTTTTGTGGAGTGATTTCCACATAGCTTGGCACTTTCTTATACATGAGTGCCAGCTCCTTGTTCACCGCATCACTCCCAGGGGGGATTTGTTGATATATTTAGGTAGTGATGTGTGTGAACACTCTAGGACCGCCCAGGCACTAATCTTTGTACATATGCCTATTGCCCTAATGGGCTACTAATCTTTGTACATTCTCTAGTAATACATTCAGTATTGTGTGTTTTGTGCTCCAAGCTTCTTCTTCTTCCTTGTGTTGTTCACGTGCTTCCGCAGACGTCTATCTCCAACAATTATTAGCCTTTTCAAACTTGCAAATTGCTAGTGTGTGTTCAAATTCAACTCCACAGGTATTCAATTTGATTCTCTCCAGTATTCCTAAGGGTTTCTCCACATGACCATCTGGTAATTGGAGCTTCATGCGTGTGGGTCGTAAGGCAGGCTTTCCCCATTTCTCCCAAATTTCCTTTGTGGTGATTCCTACCCTGGCTCCCATGTCTAATATAGCCTTGGTCATGGACCCATTGTATGTGACAGGTAGACATGTGTTACCTTCATCCCCTTCACTAAACTCTCCCACTTTATTAAATGGGATTTGTATTTTAGATGTGTTTTCTTTTCCCTTTCCTCCCTTTTCTTCCTTCTCTTGCCCTAATTCTAATTGGCTTGCTAATTGCCTCCATAATTGTGGTTTCACCTGAAGTAATTCTTCCATGAGTAATTTGCATTGTCCTTTTCCTTTTCCGTGTACTGTGGGTGCTCGTATTATCATAGATTCCTTTTCGTATTCTCCCACGTAATTAGGCAATGTTGAAATGCTCTGGGTTTCTTCTCTATTTCTATCGAGTCTTGATGCTTCCTCATATACTTCTTCTAGGTTGGGGTTTGGTTGATAGACTTCCACATATATTTCCTCAAAAGGAGGCTTGGTCACTCCATTCCTCTTCCATTGTTCTTCTCGGATTCTATTCCATAATTCCTTCGACCATTCAGCTTCTAGGTCAGGTATGGTCGACATTAGTTCATCCTGAGTTCTTATTCGCTCTTGCTTGCCATCCTTCCCTCTAAGTTCTTTATCCAAGGCTCTGACATGTTCCTTATATTGATTATCTGGTATTCTCGTCTCTGGGAGGGCTGGAATAGTCTTTTCTAGGGTAGCTTGTGCAACCTCCATAAGCTTTTGACATATTGCAAGCCTTTCTTTTTCTAATTCTCCTTGTGGGTAAAGTTTTTCATGTTGTTCTACTTTCATTCCAGTCTTAATTCTACCTTGATAAGCTTTGAGACACATGTATAGGTCGTCC
Source organism: Ceratopteris richardii (assembly GCA_020310875.1). Lineage (NCBI taxonomy): Eukaryota > Viridiplantae > Streptophyta > Polypodiopsida > Polypodiales > Pteridaceae > Ceratopteris > Ceratopteris richardii. The sequence goes on along the minus strand of CM035431.1, from coordinate 21,635,524 downwards.
GATTTTGGGTCAGCTAAAATGGATTCTGGTTTCTCTACCTCTTGGATAGGTGGTGGAATGGGAACTTCTTTCTGAATTTCCTGTTCTTTTTGTTCTTTCATGCTTCTAGTTTGTTTCTTATTATCTTGACTTTTGTTTTTCATCCATTTATCTTTGAGTTTTTCTCTTCTTTCCTTCCATTTCTGTGCTTTAATGTTCTGGGTACTCTCACGTGGATCCTAAGAATCTTCAACTATTTGAATCTTGGGGCTTACCGTTTTTTTGCTCTCTCGTTCCTGTTCTGGTTGTTTTCCTTTTTGTTCTTTCATTTGAGCTCTAGTAATGGCCTTTAAAGGTATAGTATATTCCTTATCACTTCCAGATGCTTCTATCACTTCAATTACATTAATTGGCGCAGTGTCTTGGACTTTGGTTGGATTCTTAGGGCAGTCCCTGAAAAGATGTTCCTTTCTGCAATCATTGCAATATCCTTCCCAGGGGCGGTGGATTGTAAGGCTGAGGACATTCTCTAATAAAATGGTCTCCTCCACATCTGTAACAAGGTCCTCTCGGCACTGGTGGTCTAATGGGTGGTCTAATGGGTGGTCTCATGGGTGGCGGTGCTTTAGGAGCAGTATACATTAGAGTTGCGACCTCTGTTCCATAGCTCTGGTCATAGTTTTCGTATCCATAGTAAGACGAATCGTAAGCTGATTCATACTCTAACATGTTGGCTTCATATGGATAATAATCTCCTGGGCAAGATCATATCCAGGGTTTGTTGATTCCACTTTGATTGTCGTCGATGCTGGCACTATGGCTCTTTCCAAATTTTCTTCTCGCTGAGCATACTTCACAGGTATTCAATTTGTTGAGGTTGTGAAAGTTGTGGCCCTAACACTGGTTGTGGTGGTGGATATGGTGTTGGTTCATAAGGTCTTAGTGCTCCTGCTGGTGTTGGATAGGGATTGTATCTGGGCATCTCTCTACCTGGCTCTCTAGGTGGATATCCGTATGGTCGATACTGCTGTGGTTGTAAGGGGCGTGACTGCCTATTGAATGGGCAGTTCTCTGTGGTGTGATTAGTGTATTTTTGTTCTATGTGGCAATACAAAGCGGTTCCTTGTTGGTGCTGTCTGTTTTATGGATATGTCTGTGCACCCGTCCCTCCTCGTGCACACATGTGAGTGGGGTGATCTCCTCCACATAGACTACACCTCCGTAATATGGGCATCCTTAAGGCTGGGTGTGGGTAAGTTCTTTGTCCTTGGACTCCTAGTTTCTTTGCTAGGAGCTCTGCTAATTCTTCCATATTACTAGAGTTGGATGTAATGGTACTCCGAGAGTCTTTTGATTTAGTAAGGCTTGGCGTGCTCTTGAGGTCCTCAGCTAGATTGTCTTCTAGATCAATGCACTCTTGAAGACACTAACTTAGGGTTTGTAGCCTCTTCATGTAAACTAGCATTCTTAGGGTTCGGATCGTGAGTCCGTCCAAAAATAATGAGATCATTTTTTGCTGAGTGGGCCTCTCGGAAACTGGGCATCTATCAACATACTGATTGAATCTCCGGGCAGCTGTTTTCACTGTTTCATTAGGGTTCTGTTTAAAACTATGGATTAAAGACACAGAATCGTGTTTAATCCCTCTCTTAGTGAATTCCCCAATGAATTCTTGAAAAAAATGCTCCATGTTTCCAAACTGATTAGGATCTAACGGCTGGAACCAAGTCAGAGCCATTCCTGTGAGGGTGAGTCCAAAAGACTCATACTGCACAAAGAAGTCATCTACTTGTTCTACCCTTAGAACGTGTTTAAATTCAGCGATGTGATCGTAGGGTTCTCCCAATCCATCATAATGATTTCTTATGCACTTGGCCACTTGGATAGGTCTCAGTCTTCTCATTGGTTCGGGTAGTCTAGGCATTACAAGAAAGGCCGGAACTGCTGGTCTAACTGGAGGTATTCCAGGCTGCCCTCCTACTGGTGGTCGTGGTCTTAACTGTGGTTGGTACTGATTCCCTACTCCTAGGTGGGTCTGATCGTGTGCTTGCACTCGTGCAGTCGCAAATTGTACATGAGTACGGTTTGGGACACTTCGTTGGCTAGTTTGTCCTGATATGGTGTGTTCTGTCTCTTGTTGATTTCCAAAGGGGTTCTGTGAAGTAGTTGCCTGATCTCTCTGAGGGAATACAGGCAAACCCATGTATTTCAGTCGAGCTCTATCCAAGGCACTAACCAACCAATATCTTCTCTGATTTTTGTCTAGGTATGTGATTCTAGTTTCCTCTTCTGGATCCTTCAGCTCATAAAATGTCATAGGGCTTTCTTCTCTTCCTGGAGCCGGTAAGTCTGTTTGAAGTAATACATATGATCCATGGATCATATAGACTTCCAACAGGTAATCATCTTGAGGTATCAAGTCTCCTCTCAAGACTCGTGTTACTTGGGATCTACCTCTAGGGGTCATCACTAGTTCCTCCGGCTTTGTTCTTCCTGGGTTGTCTTGTTCCACTAACTCTCCCCTTTCATTGATCATCTCGGGAAATTCAGTTACTATGTATATGTGACCTATCTTGTCCATGTATGCTCCTCCTTCATACTTAACAGCAGGTCTGGGTACAATCGTGGCATCCATGGAAGCTACCATTCTAGCCACACATCGGTTTAAGCCATCCAGATAGATGGGGATCTCATGGGATTTAGTAGAAACATACTGTAAGCAGGTTTGGTAGTCTCTTTCTATAGTGATCATGAAGTTTCTACATGGAGTTGGGCCATGCATGTCTTCTAACGCCATTGGTATCTCCTCCTCGGAGTCACTAGAGGTGTCTGAATAGACTGAGCGGTGACTGACTTGGGTGGCACTCCCTACAGAAGATATGACACTTCTTCGGCTACTTAGCACTCTCCCTGACCTCAAGTTCATTCACCCTCCTAAAGCTCTCTAGGTCTCTACAACTCTCCTTAAGAGGCTCCTCAATTGCCTCAAAGTTGCCCTTAACAAATGCTTCAATCGCTCTGGGCGATACCACTCTGGGCGATACCACTCTGTTCACGATACGATACCTGAAACGTCGGTGATACGATACTGCCACAACAGACAATACGATACCACTGTTGATCATGATACGATACGAGCTAATCTTGATGATACGATACCTTCAGATTAGTCGATACGATACCAAAATTAGAACGATACGATATTGAAAAAGGCTGACGATACGATACAGGAAACCCAGATGATACAATACCACTTGCAAAGCGACGATACGATACCAAATTGGTATCATGATATGCCTGAAAGTGAGATGATACGATACTTGGGAACTGGACGATACGATGTCAAATGCTACGACGATACGATACCACTATTGGTGCACAATACGATACCTGCAGTTAGGCGATATGATACCACCAAATTGCACGATACGATACTAGTATGGTATCGTGATACTAGGTGGGACTCGAGACGATACGATACCACTAATGGATCGCGATACAATATCAACGGTTAGGCAATACGATACCACCAAACAACATGATACGATACTCGAACGGTATCGCGATACCACACAGAGAAGAGGATGATACGATACCAAAAGTGGACCGTGATACGATACCACAAGTGGTATCGCGATACCAGGGCTAGTAACCGACGATACGATACTTCGGCGAGTATCGCGATACAAGGGAATTTTTGGTATCCCGATACCAAAAACTCAACCGATCGCGATACTCAAGCCAAAATACCTTCAAATGCAAAGATTTTTACACCCCCTTGCTCCTCTCTCACCTCTCTTCACTCCTAGCCTTCTGTCTCTTTCACGAAAGCTCAAAAAACACACAGTCCCTCCCCGCGATATCGAATGCGCAATTGATCACGTGTTGGTGCACTTTTAATGTGTTTTTGTCAAAGAAACTTTGTGGAATCTTACCTTTGTGATGTCTTGCTTGCACCTTGAGGTCAAAATCTAGCTTTGAAGGCCTGAAACGCACGATACTTCACACGCGATACCGGTCGTTGGCTCTCAATGATAGTGTCTTTTGACAAGTGAGAAATGACTGGATTTTTTTTTGTTTTTATACTTTTTGATGACTGAACCTGAACTACACTAATTTTGACAATTTTTTTGGGATTTTTTTGGTGATCTTGGCCTACTCCTACTTCACTTCTCTTCTCCTCTCCTCTCCTTCTGACCTAACCCTAACTCCTCCTTCTCTCCCTTCCTACGAACCCTAAACCTAGAAACTCATTACACATACCTCCGGGATGTGAAGTAACAAGTGCTGAAGTGATTGACTACTTGCCACGGAACGAGTTCACTTCTACAAGTACGATTTCATCACACTCGATCTATAACCATCATGAAGGCACCTTGGCTGAGAATTCCCCGGCAACGGCGCCAAAAACATGTGTACTTAAGTCAAGAAGACTCAAGGACTTGTGCCAAAGAGACTAAACCTCATTTGCAACACAAGTGCATATAGTGGGACACGGTTATATGTCAATTCGATCAAACGAACTAACCAAGTGTATGAAGACATGTGCACACATGATGGAAAATGAAGTGGTTTAGCTGATATGCACGAGAAAAGACTAATCCACCTCTCAAACTCACTAAAAGATTGAGAGTGTCTGCCGCGATACCTCTTACAACAATTTTCAGTAAATCAAGGATTTCTCCTAGCTCCAAGCTCTGAATATAATCAATAGTCTACTCATTTCGAAGCTCTCGACGAGACGCATGTATTGGAAGTGGTTTCACTCGATTTTGACAACTATGGTTCCATGCCCTAGGTGCCTGCTTCAATCCATAAAGAGCTTTGTCCAATTTACATACATATGTTACTTTGTTTGGGTTCTCATAGCCATGAGGTTGAGACATGTACACTTCCTCTGAAACCTAGCCATTTAGAAATGCATTTTTTACATCCAACTGATACATGTTCCAATTATTTGATGCAGCGACAGTTACCAATATCGTCATGGTTGGCATTTTGACCACAGGTGAGAAGGTTTCTTCATAATCAAATCCTTGGGTTTGTGCAAAATCTGTAGCCACAAGTCTAGCTTTGTACCTGCTTATTGATCCATCAGAATTCCTTTTGATCTTATAGATCCATCTAGAACCAATTACCTTCATAGACTCCTTCTTTGGTACTAGTTCCCAGGTATCATTCTCCTTGAGTGCTTCAATTTCCTCATCCATAGTTTCCTTCCATTCTGCCTTGGTTTTTGCCTCTTCATATGATGATGGCTCTTCAAATGACAAGTCTTTTGCAAGATAAACAGAGTGCTTAGTAACTAGGGAAGTGTCATACCCATATCTGATTCGCTTCTTGTTCTCCCTTTGTGATCTTCTGATTGCTTGGTTGGATGATTCGGTTATATCCTCCAACTTCTTCATCTTGACTTTGCCTTTGGACTTCCATGCCTTGAACTCTTCTAGGTTTATGATGTCCTCATCATCTGAGTTGATGTCTCCATTTTGAGTAGGCTCCTCCTTAGTGAGGCTTGGAAACTATGGTTCCAAGTCATAAGGTAGTTTTACTTTCTTGCATTCACTATCAAACCAAGAGTCATTCTCATCAAAGACAGCATCTCTACTGACCATGAATCCTTTGTTTGAAGGATTGTAGAACCTGTATCCTTTCTAATTTAAATCATACCCTATGAAGATGCACTTCTCTGCCTTAGGGTCTAGCTTACCTCTTATCTGAGAAGGAATATGCACATAAGCTACACATCCAAAGATCCTGCAATGATCAAGTGAGGGTCTTCTACCATGCCATGCTTCATATGGGGTCATCCAATAAAGGGATTTGGATGGAAACCTGTTCACAAGATAATTGGCAATAGACACACTCTCTGCCCACAAGTAATTAGGTAGTTTTTTCTCATTTAGCATTGACCTAGCTATTCCAACAAATAATTTATTTCTTCTTTCTGCCACCCCATTTTGCTCAGGGATATACCTTGTTGTAATTTCTCTCTTGATTCCTCTATCCTGCAAGAATATATCAAACTCATTTGAGAAGTACTCACCTCCTCCATGTGATCTTAGTCTCTTTAGGTTTCTCCTTGTTTGGTTTTCAACAAGTGCAAGATACGTTTTAAAGCAACTAAATACTTCATCTTTGTGCTTCATAAAGTACAATACAGTCCACCTACTTTAATCATCAGTGAAAGATACATAATACCTTGATCTAGAGATTGAGGGATCCTTAATAGGTCCCCATACATCTGCATGGACAAGCTCTAGGTAGTCCTCATGCATGTAGCCTTTCCTTGAGAAGGGTAACCTGTGAGATTTTCCAAACTGACAAGCACCACATTTATAAATCATGTTGTAGCTCAGCGATGAGTAGCACCTCCTTTAATGTCAATCCGGGAAGACGTGAGGATGGTATGAAGACCACGAGCAAGTGGAAGCACAAGTGCGTGAGTGAGAAGCACACAAGCATGCACACACATACACGCACACGCGCACACACGGCAAGAACAAAGAGAGTAAGACAATGGAATCACTTCAATTGCAACCCAGTTCTCATACAAGCTCAAACTACAAGAAGCTACCCCCAAAAATGAGCTCTCTAGCTCTATTTATAGTTTTTGACTAGCTTTGGCCTTGTCCAGACCTAGTGTCCGGCCTAGTTAAAAATTAGGTTCCAGGGCTTATTTGAGGGCCCAAACGAGATCTAAAAATTATGAAAATTGACAGGCAACTACTTCTAAGGCTCCCCAAGCTCGAGGACTCCTCGGCTTGTACAAAATGGAGCTACAAAAAGGTGAAATGATATTTACAAGGGTTTGTAGTGACGAGAATCACTTTGAAATGGTGTGAGGGTTTTGAAAAAAAATGAAGGGTTGCCTCAGTGCTAGATCTGCATGTGTGTCCGTACTTGCTTCTTCCCGTATACTGTCAACACTCTCCCCCCCCTAGGGTCTGTCGCCTCTGACAGACCTTTGCTCTGCGGGTTGATCAATATAGTTCTGGAGAATGTCAGCTCCCACCTCATGTTCTTTGATTCGCAGCCCTCGGATTAGGTCTCTCTGCAGGGTATCCCAATTGACTGGGCCCGGTATGTCCGTCTGTGGCATTGTGTAGAGTTCTGAGTGCATCGTTTGTTCGCATGCAAAGAGGTGTAACAAATGGGTGGGCCGTGGCGCGAACACCTCTGAGTGTGCTTCCCAGAATCCCGTGGTGAACATCTCATCGAACGTTTGCTTGTAGCGGGCAGGGAGATATCTGATGCGTGCGTGCCATGCGTAAGCCACTCGTATGCTCGGGGTTGTGCTCATATCATATAGCAGGTCGTAGTTACCATTAATAAACCCGGGAATAGGAGGTTGGATACGGCATACATTGCGAAAAGTTTTGAGTACGACCTGCATCATATCAAAGATCTTGAGCATCATCTGGGCAGCGACATCTGGCATAGGGTGGAGGCGTGGTAGCCAATGTCTGATGGTTGCCATCATGTATGACACCGTGGGAGTACCGGTTGGGGGAGCGATGGCGGGGTAATTGAGCCATTCTTTGCAATTGGCATTGTTCTTGACTTTGATTGCAAATGACTTCCATGTCCTTCTCCGTTGTACTGGTCCATAGCAATTGTTGTACTTTAAATGCATGGGTGCGTGGTCCCATGTTCGTAGCATCTCGGGATATGTCTCCAATAGCTTTTGCCTCCAGGTGGGTTGATGTATTCTCCCTTTGCGCGCCTCCTCTGGAATGTCCTCCGGTTCAAATTGCGTTGCGAACGTTGGGTACTTGTTGGTCTTACGTTTGATCTCAGCGTTGTAGTCTGCCAACAGTACAAAGTATGGCTTATATTGTAATTCTGAGCTGGTGATTAGTCTTCTAGGAGCCAGCTGTCTGAAGTATTCTGATTGAAGTATGGTTTCTTCGATGGTCTTCATGGCCAACATCTGGTAGGTGATACGTTCTTCATGAGTCTGCCCCATTTCTTCTACCTGTTTCATCCATGCCGATGGGGGTTCCTCATAAGTGTCATGTCCCTCCTCAGTGGTTGTGCCTCCTGGGAAAGGTTGAGGCTCATAGTTCTCTTCATATGCTTCTGCCACTGGAATAATAACTTCTTCCTCTTCCATGGGTTGCTCAGGTGGGGAAGGAGGTCGCTCGTACTGTAACAACTTCAATTTTAATTCTGCAACCTGTTGCCGTAACTCCAGTACGTCATTGGTCGTTGAATGTTCAGGTTCGGGTGAAGTAGCAGCGTCGGTCATCTCTTTAGGTTCCCGTTGGTGTGGTGTAGACTCTTGGGGTCTCTGTAGGTCCTTCAGTTGATCGGCAAGCTGATCATGTGCTTCTAAAAGATTGGCATAAGTTTCCAAGATCTGTTGTATGCATTCTGAGGGAACAGCTTGAAATTTAGCCGGGTCTATGGGTGCGTCCGGGGTGTTCTCCATGGCAGCCTCGAGGTTCTCTTGGTTTTGTTGTTGAAGCCGTCTGTTCTCTTCTTGAGCTGCCGCCAGATGTCGTCGTAACAAGGCCATGTTTCATTGAAGCCTTGCATTGCGGCCCATTTGATCTCGCAGCTGTTCCTCCATGGCTTTGCTCTCTTCCATATGCCTCGCTTCGAGTTGCACATTTGCATGTTGGAGGGCGGATATTTTGCTTTGTGACTCCATATGACTGGACTCCAAAGCATTGATACGCTCTTGGAGTGTTGCTGAGAGGGTGCAAAGCTCCTTGTTATTTTCTTCCAATAACTTATATTCCTGTTTAAGCTGAGTGGCAGCTTCGAGCATGGTGTCGAGTGCAAGACTAAATGAGGTGGATGCAGGGGTAAGGATGGGAGATGCAGGGGGTTGGGAAGTGGGAATGGGGAAGGTGGATGTTGTGCCTACCGTGTGTGGAAGTGGTGATGTGAGTGTAATAACCTGTGATGGTGTTGTGAGAACAGTGGTGGTGGGTGATCCAGCGGATGGTGAGATGTCCATGGGGTTGGACATGAGAGAGTGCGATTCGTGAAATGTGAACACCGGGATGGTGGGTGGTGTGATAGTGGTGGCCGTGAATGTGGGGGAGTGAATTTGGGGAAGGGACTTTTTAGTATGTTCATCAACCTGTTGAAGAATGTTTACAAGTTGGGTCCAGAAGGAGGGTTGGGAGATTAGTGTGGTGCCCGAGGCAGTTACAAGGGACGGGGTAGGTAGAGTTTGGGAGGGAGGAAATGGAGGGGTGGAGGTTAAAGGAAGGGAAAGAGTCTGTCCAGTGACAGATGGTTGTCCCAAGGCCTGGAGGAAGGAAGGGTGACCTAGTTGGGGTTCAAAAAGCTGAGTGACAGAGATGGATGAGGGTGAAGGAAGGAAAGTGGAAACGGGGGTGTGTACAATGGTCTCACTATAGGAGGATAATGGTTGTGTAGAAAGACATGTGGAGAGAGGTTCTGAGGGTGGGATAGGAGAAGATGGGGGGGATGGTGCATGCGAAATTTCCTCCGGTTCATCATTGGGCCTAGGGCTAATCATATGAACATCTTCTGATGTGGACGTGGCTAACGCGGTGGATACTTCCATCTGAATCATCTTTCCTTGTCGAGGCCTTGTATCAATTCTTCTCTGATCATAAGCAGGGTTCTCTCGATAGACTAAGGTTCTCATTGCTTCACTGATGCCACAGGTGTCCGCCAAAAGATTTAGCGATTCTACAAAATGGGGGTCGATATTCTCCGACTGCAGCATCTGGTTTACTAGGGCCCTATTTGCTTCTTCTGACATTTTATGGCGTCGTTGCACCTGCTTGATTGTTCGGTATAGTCGTTTGAGCTGTGCCGTATATGCAGGGGCTTCGTCTTCACTCTCTTCTGGGTCATCTCTTGGTGCTTTCTCCTGAGCTTGTGTGCTTAGTCTCTGAGGAAGTTGTGCCACTCCTATCTCCTGTACACTGCTTGTCTCGCCTCGTGCATGTTCTCTTTGGGCTGACGTCCCCGGATCGACATTGTCAGGGCAACCTTCACTGTCTGATAGATGGGCCGTCTGCAGGAATGTTTCAAAATCAAAATTTGGGTCCTCGGTGAAGGTGGCCATAGCTGCAAATTCTGCGTCAGTAGGTAGTGGAGGGGCAGAAGGGGTGGGCTGTACTACCTCTCTTGGTTGAGACTCTTGGAGATGGATTGTGAAAGGTGCCACTTGGGCTTCCTCTCTAGTGGAGACTTCGGCGGTGGCTTCTTGAAGGATCAGGACCTGTGAAAGGGATCCACGCATTCTTTTTGCAGGCTGACTCCCGGACTTTCGCCCTTTGAACAGCTCCAGGTGTGCATACTTTAGGGCCCGGGCAACTGGCACGTCATATGCAAGACATCTGTAGATGATTCTTGTCAGCGCACAACAACCATGTAGAGTGGGCTTCCTCACACCCCGCTTGCCTGCCTCATACACTTGATCTAAGATCCATACCGGCAGCTTCATGGGCAAGCTTCCGGTCTCTGCTAAATACAGCCCATACCATACCTTCTTGTGAGGCTGAGTGAAACGGTCCTGAGCGGGAAAAGCAAAGTGCTGGAGACACATCCGCAGGGGTATAGCGATGTTGGGGGTGAGGGCGCAAATTTCTTTGAGCTTCTTGACTCTATTACTTTTCATTGATTCTGGTATCAAGGGGTCACGATCTGAAGGCACATGAGTGCCATACATTTGAAGGGCTTCCCTTATTAATGTTACATTTAATTCAAACTTCCTCATCTCTTCTATGTTGGATAATGAGGGCACCCAGAATGTGCCTGAGTGATCTTTATCCCCGGTAGGTTTCATCGTAGCAATCAAGTAGTAGCACCTGAGGAAGTCGGGTTTAGGTAGAGCTGCACTGAAGTAAGCTTGTAGTCCTGCCTTTTGCCAGATATCTTGGAGTGGAGCTGCATTCTGTAAGGTCTCAAATTCTCTTGAAAAGAACTGGAAGGTCCACCAAACCCCTCCACACTCCATCTTGGACTCCCAGATGTGATCTGCGTCTCCCAGATCCCCTGGCATTTCATTGAACCAATGGGAGTGCCCTTTTACTCTTTCGGTTAGTCCAGTGGGTGGATCTGGAATCGGAATCCTTCGCACATTCAAGAATTCTTCAGGCCGAGCTGTTGGTGGAGCTTCCACTGGCATGGCATCCCAATTGATAGGAGCACCAGATCCTGCCTGAGAGCTTGTGCCTGCCGCGGCTGCCATGAGAGTAGGTTGCTTATCTGTTGGAAGACGGAAGGCACATTAGTGTTGCATGGGAAATAAGATGTAATGGTGTTCCCTTCACCGTACTAACATGACAATCCCGGGGGTCAATGGTTAGTGGTGAGGTGTGTATGATGTGTGTGAGTGGTGGTTAGAGGTCAATGTGATCCTAGATGCATACTTTGGTTATGCAATGGGCTCGGAATGCTCCTATGTTAGTGTGGAAGGATTTACAGAATAGGGTCAGGGGGTTTAGTACACAGTTTAATTCTCCACACTTTGATAGAGGAGTCGTAGCTCTTAGAGCTAAGGACAGGTGAAGATTTCGGTATGAGAGTGTGATGTATTTGGGACCTTTTGGGAACCCATTTCCAGACATTCCTGGGGTTGATGGGAGTGGGGACAGTGAGGGGTGTAGGTATCTTGTCACTTTCTGAGTTGTTGGCCAAGAGTGCTTGTGAAAGCTGCTTCATCCTAGTGCCTGGAGGTGAAGTGCTTTGGGCTTGTAAGCAAGCCTTGGGCACCCATATCTGTCGAGCATTAGGGGTGGCCTTCATTGACCGCTTAGGAACCCAAATAGCAATGGTATGCCTAGGGGTTATCCTAGGGGGCTTCTTTGCTTTGTTCCTTGATGGTGAGGATCGTTTCTTGTCTCCTTGAGAATCTGCTATTGGAGTTGTGGGTTTCCCATCCTTGCGTATCCAGATCTGCTTCACGCCATGAGATGCTCCATGTTGCGTGGGTTGGCACTCCTGCCTCTTGATTAGCGGTGTCCTTCGTGTAGAGTGATGTTCGGTCTACTCGTTTAGAATCCTCTTTGGATCAGTTATGAACTCCTTCTTGGCCTCTGAACCTTCAGTAAGATTAACATTCCTCTGCACCATAGAAGTTTGGACAAGCACAACAGTGTTATCTTCATGTGGATTCCTGGAGGGACCAGGAGTTGGTGCCCGTTCTATTGGTTTGGGTGCTTGATTTTCTAATTCAATCGTGAGACGGCTTTGGCCTACCCACACCTGAAGAAGTCTACTTCTTAGGTTGAGGTTGACTGCATGATCATAGATCCAGTCTTGGCCCAAGACAAGAGGTTCGGTCAGATCCTCGTCTTCACATACTAGCACTTTTGCTGGCATGAGGATCTCTTGTATGTAGAGGGGAAGATCCACCTCTCCCATACAAGGGGTTTCAACACCTCCTAATCCTATCAAATATGCTTCTAGGGGTTTTACCTCCAATTGCAGCTGTTGGCAATAAGAGAGCCGAACTGCACTAGTGGCTGCTCCTGAATCAATTAAAGCCCTCACGCTGGTTGTGCTATCTCTTTGTCCTATTTCTAGGGTCACAAAAGGTCGTCGGTCCACTATCTTATGGGTACGTTCACCTGAAGCCTCACACATGGCCATGTGATAGCCTGGAGACTCTTGAGTGTCAGTCATAGGCTGATCTCTTCCTTGTCTCCTCAACCTCATTCGTCTGATACGCTCTAAGGCCTCTGCCTGTGCTTCTTCTCGGATTCGTTTTTCCTCCTCTTTACGTTTCTTAGCAGTATTGAGTCGGCTTAGCATTTCCTTCGTGAGGGGTTCCTGATACAGCTTGACTCTGCACCCGCTAATATAGTTTGGTAGAACATCGCCTTCTAATGTGGCTAGCTGCACTGCTCCACTTGTTGAGATCCTATTGATGATCATAGGGCCGTAGCCTCTCTTTTCTAGCTTCCTTGCGTGTTGTTTCAATGTGTAGACTAAAACTAGATCTCCTGCTTTTAAACCCTTATCCTTCACATGGGCATCAAAGTATGCCTTCTGTCTCTTCTTAGCTGCATATATCCCTGCAGCTGCTCTCAATCTGGTTTCTCCTAATCGTTCAAGGTCAAAAAACCTAGAGGAGAGTTCATGACCCGTCCATTCGTGCTCTTGTGCTACTTTCAATGTAGGTATTAAGAAGTCCAACGGTAGCACTGCGTTTTGGCCAAATACCATCTGAAAGGGGGTGGCTTGGAGTACCGTTTTGTAGGCGACTCGGTATGCCCAAACAGCATGGTGTAGCTGTTTGTCCCAATCAGAGCGTTTATTGTTCACTAATTTTGTCAATACATTGCATAGGATCTTATTGGTGCTTTCGGCTTGCCCATTGGCTTGAGGGTGATAGGGGGCAGACTTCTTATGCACTACCAAGAATTCTTGGAGCAGATTTTCAATAACTTCATTCAAGAAGTGAGTGCCTCTATCACTAACTAGCTCTATGGGTAGCCCGTATCTTGTGAATACATTCTCAAACAAGAATTTAGCAGTTGTCTGAGCGTCGTTCTTCGTTGTGGCTTTTACCTCTACCCACTTGGTTAGATAATCCGTGGCAACGATGATATACTCAGCATGGGAACCCTTAGCTGGGGGATTGATAGGACCTACAAAGTCTATTCCCCACTTAGAGAATGCACGTCCGCCCATCATAGGCTTCAGTGGCATCTCATCTCTGCGTATGGGATACTGGGTTCGCTGGCAAATCTCACACCTCTTCACATAGGTATGTGCATCCATGTGAAGGGTGGGCCACCAAAATCCTGCAAATAGAATTGCTTTGATCACCCTATCTGGACCAAAATGTCCTCCTGCTACACCCTGGTGAGCTGTTTCCAAGATCTTTAGGTATTCACCTTCATGGACACATAGTCTCAGGTAACCATCCTTACCCCTTTTGTATAAATTATCACCAATGATGGTGTAATCCAAGGCTTCTTGTTCCAAACTTCTTTGCCTGGCCAAAGTCATATCTTGAGGAAAGGTTTTCGTCCTCAAGAAGGATACTAGGAGTTCACTCCAATCAGGCACTATGGACACTTGATAAAGAGTAGCATGTTCCACAGGTGGTTTAGTGCAGCAGATTGGGCATTCCTTGCACAACTTCTGGACATCTGCTTCCATGGTCGGCCAATGCACTCCTAGTCTCCTCAAGGTCTGTAGGGTTCGTTGTTTTGAGTAGTGTTGCTCTAATGCACCTACATGTGCTAATTGCAACCACTTAGCGTACTCGTCCTCTTCTACACAACAAGCCAAGATTCCTTGATCTGTGTGCTTGTACATACTTCCAGCCATGATGTGGTACTTTTGAGCTTTGACTACCTCCTTATCCTGTGTGTTTACTATTGGATGATTAGGTCCATATGTAAGTATTGGCACTAAGGGCTTGGCCCATTGGGGCACCACTTCCAAGTTAAACAAGTAAGCATCAGGTAAGTCATCTGACACTCCTTGTGGGGCTTCTCCTGATGTGAGCTGTTGGCATACAAAGCAATAAAGGAGTCATGCACAATACGGCAACAAGGCCAGATCATTTTTTCCCATAGATTATGTACAACCCAAGTGATTTTAATCACTACACAAACATTGTAAATCCCGTTTTTGGTAGAATAGACTCCATTTTGTGCAAGCCGAGGAGTCCTCGAGCTTGAGGAGTATTAGAAGTACCATCGTACCAATTTTCATAATTTTTAGACTTCGTTTGAGCCCTCAAATAAGCCCTGGAACCTAATTTTTAACTAGGCCGGACACTAGGTCTGGACAGGACCAAAGCTAGTCAAAAACTATAAAAGGAGCTAGAGAGCTCATTTTTGAGGTGAGATTGTAATTGAAACGAACTTGTAAGAGCTTGTGAAAGTAATCTAAAGAACTCCATTGATTCTCTCTCTTTGTCTTGCCGTGTGTGCGCGTGTGTGTGTATGTGTGTGCATGCTTGTGTGCTTCTCACTCACGCACTTGTGCCGCCACTTGCTCGAGGTCTTCATACCATCCTCACGTCTTCCCGGATTGACATTAAAGGAGGTGCTACTCATCATTGAGCTACACCAAATTTTGGCGCCGTTGCCGGGGATCGAGCTTTGAGGACGAGCGTGTGATGGTAAGACGTACAGTTGACGCGTTGGAGTTGTAGGTATTTTCTTCACTCTCATCGGTTTTCTTTTACTTTCTTCACCATCTTCATCATCATCATCACCATCTCCCACGTCCATCTCCATCATCGCGAAAATTTCAGTTTTGACTATCTCCCCATCTCCACCTCATTTCCCTCATTTCACTTGTGAGAGAGAGCGAGAGAGCGAACTTGCATGTGCTGTTTTTGCATGTTTTCTGAGCTATTTTGCAGGTTTTTGCTGTACTATCATCCCCAGCAGTGTGCGCAGGTACGACAGGCTCTGCACAGGTCCCGGGACGACAGCCTCTGTCTATCGCGACAGACAGAAAATCTTAACATTTTGTGAATGCATGTTTATCACTGTAACCTACACCTTGAGGGCACTCTAGATCACTAGAAGTTTTTCAAAAATTTGCATTTTTTCTGTCTATCGCGACAGACACTGTCTATCGCGACAGACACCGTCTATCGCGACAGACACCGTCTATCGCGACAGACAGAGACCCGCGACAGACACCGTCTATCGCGACAGACACCGTCTATCGCGACAGACAGAAATCCACGATAGACACCGTCTATCGCGACAGACAGAGTTCCACGACAGACACCGTCTATCGCGACAGACACCGTCTATCGCGACAGACACCGTCTATCGCGACAGACACCGTCTATCGCGACAGACAGAAATCCGCGACAGATACCGTCTATCGCGACAGACACCGTCTATCGCGACAGACAGAAATCCACGATAGACACCGTCTATCGCGACAGACAGAGACCCACGACAGATACTGTCTATCGCGACAGACACCGTCTATCGCGACAGACAGAAATCTGTTGGAGCAGAACAATCATCAATAGTGATTATATGAAGATCAAATTGAAGAGATGTGTGAAAGAATGAAGATTACTTTCAGAAGAAGAAAATAGAATCAGAAAGGTTTCTTTTGTATATTACTCTTGTAAATAGTTCAATGTATTTTTGAAAAAGATGACGAGTTAGACTCGTATATATATCTACAGATACGTATTCATAAGTAGAGAGAGTAATAGAGATCAGATAGAGAAGAATAGGTGAAGAGGTGATGAACATTTGTATGTATCATCAACCATATGTATGAAAAGTAATGAAGAAGAAAATGTTGTAGAATTCTGCGCGTCGATCTTCTCTCCCATTCTCCTTCTGTGCTTAATCTTTTGAAGAATCCTTTTGCACGTATCTAAGTCCATAGCTAATCTATCTATGGCTAGAATTTGAGAGATTAATTTCAATCAGGTTGTGAGAATTTTGCTTAGGAACATTCATATGTGAAGATGTTCTGAGAGTCGAGAAATCTGGCGCACATTTCATCTTCAAAGAAATGGCCAGTGCTCAGTCTACAGTGTAAAGTTTTACACAAATGAGGGCTTAAAATCTAAGTTGGAAGGTAAGCCATCTATGGCTAAAAGATCTTGTTGAAACGGGTTCAGAGTTGAGAGAACTAGTGCTAAGAAGTTGCAGGTGTCAAAGTCGCCTTTGCAGAGAAGCATTTTCAGATATAGGTAAAGTGTTTCACACATTTTTCAGTGTGTACTTAATCTTTTTGAGAGATTTAACTTGGCAAAGTTGCGCAATCTCAAGGCGAAGTGTTGTGCAAAGTTTTATCAAAAACTTTACAGAATTGATTAGTCAATGAGTGACTAATCTGCAGCAGACTTTTCTGAGAAGTTGATTTTTCAGAACTTTCAATATTTTTGATAATTTGGTGAATGGTCTCTAAGTTTGGTGGAGTCTAAGGTTAATCTTGATATAGAGGTGATCTAATTTCAAGGTTAACTTGTTCTTTTGGAGATTAACACTCTCCATCAGTGGTATCAGAGCAGGTTGTGTCAAAATTGAAGTGAAGAAGACTCCGACTATTGCAGAAATACAAAACTTTACATTTTGAAGGTGCAGAAGGGTAAAGGTTGAAGAAAGATCAAAGGAAGACATACAAAGAGCATCAAAAGGATCAGAAGGAGCAACATTCGAAGTAAAGGTACATCTATTATCTGTAAAGGTTAAAGATTTGAAGCTACAGGTGAAGTAAAGATGGGAGATAGTTTCCAAATTGAAAAGTTGGATAGAGAGAACTATCCTGCATGGTCTATGAGGATGGAAGCTCACCTTATGAGCAAAGATCTGATAGGATACATCACAGGAGATGAAGAAAAGCCAGAATTCAGAGATCCTAGTGTTCCAACTAGGGAGGAGCTTGCAGATTTGAAGAATTGGATGAAGAAGGATGCTCAAGCAAGAAGCATCATCTACATGGCAGTCAATGACTATTTGCTTCCTCACATTAGAGGACTTGAAAGTGCTTGTGATATTTGGAATGCTTTGGAAGAGCATTTCCAAAATACAACCAAATCAAGGAAGGCTTCACTATGGGCAGAGTTTACTACCTTCAAGAAGAAGGCCTCACAATCAATTTCTGATTATGTGACAAAGATGAAGGAC
Organism: Ceratopteris richardii; assembly: GCA_020310875.1. Lineage (NCBI taxonomy): Eukaryota > Viridiplantae > Streptophyta > Polypodiopsida > Polypodiales > Pteridaceae > Ceratopteris > Ceratopteris richardii. The sequence continues at coordinate 21,617,972 of CM035431.1, read as the reverse complement.
ATTGCAGATTCTTTAGGTGCAGTTGATGAAGATATTGAAGAAGACAAATTGGTAAGACAAATACTCACAGGGCTAAGAGGAGATGAGAAATGGAAGCCTTTCATTTTATCTACAGAACTTTCATTAGATCACTTTACTCCTGATTTGAATCAATTGTTAGGTCATATGCTAACTTTTGAGAATGATATCAAAGGAGATGTTGATAAGAGTGCAGGTCATGCAATGTATTCTAAAGACAAGAAGAAAGCCAACAAAGGGAAGCAACAATCAGGTGAAGAAGAAGGTACATCAAACCAAGCAAACTTCATAAGAGGAAAAGGAAATGGCAGAAGTAGAGGAAGAGGCAGAAACAACAAGGATAATGCAAGAGCTTGTTGGATATGTGGTAAGACCAATCATCTATCTCATGATTGTTGGCACAATAATCAGAACAATGGTAATTATCAGAACTTTAATCAAAGAGCAAGAGGAGGTAGATTTCAGAGAGGAAATTTCAGAGGTAGAGGTGGTAGGAATTCTTTTGGAAGAGGTGGTGGAAGAAACTTCCAAAGTCAATCCTATAATAACACCTACTACAACTATGCATCAGATCAAAAGGAGGACTCGACTCTCATTATGAATACATGTGAAACCTCACATGAGGACATGAGAGTGTTCTATATTGATTCAGGATGTAGTAATCATTTAAGTGGAAATATTGCTTTGATGACTGACCTAGATCATAATGCAATTAATCATACAGTGCAGACAGGTGATAATACAAAGCATAAGGTAAAGTCAATTGGTTCAGTCAAAGCTAAGGATGGGAGCACTCTTCTGAGTAAGGTACTTTATGTTCCCACAATTCCAAAGAATTTGATCAGTGTAGGTCAAATTGTGGAAAAAGGATATGAGGTAAGGTTCACAAATGATGGAGTTTATGTGGAAGACCCTAGTCAAGGGTATAAACAAGTTATTGCAGGAAAGAAAGAAGGAAGGCTTTTCACATTGAAGGTACAAGGAAATGTTGGACATGCTATGTTCACATATGGAGAGCAGAAGGTGTCAGAATTGGATCTTTGGCACAAAAGACTTGGACACTTTAATGAAAGAGGTATCAAAGAAATGATTAACAATGATTCAGTGCTTGGAATGCCTAACATTGCAGGTCAACACATGACATACAGATGTGAGGCATGTCAACTAGGTAAGGCTCATAAGCAATCCTACTCCAAGCATGGGTTTATGTATTCAGAAAGACTTGAATTAGTGCATACAGATGTGTGGGGTCCTTCAAAGGACTTTAGTATAAATGGTTCAAGATATTATGTCATATATGTTGATGATGCTACCAGATGGATCACAATTTATGTGATTAAGGAAAAGTCAGAAGTGTTTAATACATTTAAACACTATCATGCATATGCAGAAAGGATTACAGGTCAAAAATTGAGGAGACTAAGGTCAGATGGAGGGGGAGAGTATTTTTCAAATGAGTTCAATAATTATTTGTGGAATGCAGGTATAAAGAGAGAAGTTACTTGCAGGTACTCTCCTCAACAAAATGGGGTAGCAGAAAGAAGAAATAGGACTCTTGTTGAGTTTGCAAGGTCCATGATGAAAGAGAAGAATTGCCCAAATTATTTGTGGGCTGAGGCTGTTAATACAGCTACATATTTGGTTAATAGATTGCCTTGTAAAGCTTTGCAGGGTATGACACCATATGAAGCTTGGTGGGGTAAGAAACCTACCTTGGATCATTGCAGAATATTTGGATGCTTGGCATATGCATATGTGCCATCTCAATTGAGGCATAAGTTGGAGCCTAAGGCAGAAAAGTATGTGTTCATTGGTTATGATGATAAGCAAATGGGATACAGGTTGTGGAGTCCATCCACAAAGCAATTTATTGTATCCAAGGATGTTACATTTGATGAGCAAGGTACTTGGTATGCAGGTAAATATAATGTACATGCAGATGATGAAGAAGTAGTGGAACAAAGGAAAGGTAAAGCAAAGGTTCAATTACTTGATGAAAGTGAGAGTAATGAAGTGCAGATTGAAGTTGAAGAGAGGCCAAGGTTTGATCCAGAATGTGATGAACCAGAAACTTCAAGAAGTGCAGAAGTTAGGAGATCATCTAGGCACAAATGGCAACCTACAAGGTATAGCTATGACACTTCATTCTTGACTACTAAAGATTATGCTTATTTGGTAAAAGCAGATGAAGACCCTTCTACATATGAAGAAGCCAAAGGGAAGAAGAATTGGGAAGATGCTATGCAAGAGGAGTATGATGCATTGATAGAGAATCAAACATGGGATTTGGTTCCTAAACCTAATAGTCAGAAAATCATTGGTTGTAAGTGGGTTTACAAAACAAAGAGATTTGCAGATGGAAGTGTGTCTAGGTACAAAGCTAGACTTGTTGTGAAAGGGTATGCACAGACATATGGAGTGGACTATGATGAGACTTATAGTCCTGTGGCAAAAATGACAACCATCAGGACACTCATTGCAATTGCTGCTTGTAAAGGTTGGAAGTTATCTCAATTAGATGTAAAAAATGCTTTCTTGAATGGCTACATTTCAGATGAAGTCTACATGGAGCAACCAGATGGGTTCAAAGATCAAGTGAGTCCAAATTATGTGTGTAAGCTCAAGAGAGCTTTGTATGGGTTGAAGCAAGCCCCAAGGGCTTGGAATTATAGGCTTGTAAAATTCTTGAATGATCTTGGATTTCAAGCATCAAAGGCAGATAGTAGCTTGCTAGTCAAAGCAAGTGAAAGTGGATTCATTTATGTGTGTATTTATGTTGATGACATAATACTTACAGGAACAGATGATAAGGGAATACAAATGATCAAGAAGCAGATGGAGAAAGAGTTCAAAATCAGTGATTTGGGGAACCTATCATTCTTCTTGGGAATGGAGATCTCTTATACTCAACATGGAGTATATGTGACCCAAGAAAGGTATCTTAAAAATTTGCTAACCAAATTTAAAATGGAAGATTGCAGGGTTGCACCTACACCTTTGGAAGTGAACCATAAATTGTCTAGGTTTGGAGGAGAAGAGTTCAGAGATATGAAACTCTATCAAAGTTTGGTTGGTAGCTTGATTTATGCTACATTGACAAGGCCTGACTTGTCATATGCAGTTGGTGTGCTTTCACAATTCATGCATTGTCCTAGAAAGGAACATTGGATTGCAGGACAAAGAGTACTTAGGTACATCAAGGGTACACTCAAAGAAGGGTTGTACTATGGGTTTACTTCAGATACAAGAGTCAAGATATATAGTGATGCAGATTGGGCAGGTAATGTGGATGATAGAAGATCAACACATGGATACTTGTGCTATGTAGGAGACAAATTGATTTCATGGTGTTCCAAGAAGCAACATACAGTTGCTTTGTCATCTACAGAAGCAGAATATAAAGGTATGGTGGAAGCTGCAAAAGAGGTAATATGGCTAAAGACACTTTTGAAAGTTTTTGATGTGATTCAGAGTACTCCTATTATTTGTGGAGACAATATGAGTTCATTATACTTGGCAGCTAATCCTGTATTTCATGCTAGAACTAAGCATATTGAAATACAGTATCATTTTCTGAGAGAGAAGGTTATTGAGAAGGAAATTGAAGTCATACACACCCCCACAAAAGATCAACTTGCAGATATGATGACTAAAAGTTTGGATGGACCTAAGTTGCAGAGATTTAAAGATATGGCTGGAATAAAGAAGATGCAGGTAATCACAATTGAAGATTGAGGGGGAGCTGTTGGAGCAGAACAATCATCAATAGTGATTATATGAAGATCAAATTGAAGAGATGTGTGAAAGAATGAAGATTACTTTCAGAAGAAGAAAATAGAATCAGAAAGGTTTCTTTTGTATATTACTCTTGTAAATAGTTCAATGTATTTTTGAAAAAGATGACGAGTTAGACTCGTATATATATCTACAGATACGTATTCATAAGTAGAGAGAGTAATAGAGATCAGATAGAGAAGAATAGGTGAAGAGGTGATGAACATTTGTATGTATCATCAACCATATGTATGAAAAGTAATGAAGAAGAAAATGTTGTAGAATTCTGCGCGTCGATCTTCTCTCCCATTCTCCTTCTGTGCTTAATCTTTTGAAGAATCCTTTTGCACGTATCTAAGTCCATAGCTAATCTATCTATGGCTAGAATTTGAGAGATTAATTTCAATCAGGTTGTGAGAATTTTGCTTAGGAACATTCATATGTGAAGATGTTCTGAGAGTCGAGAAATCTGGCGCACATTTCATCTTCAAAGAAATGGCCAGTGCTCAGTCTACAGTGTAAAGTTTTACACAAATGAGGGCTTAAAATCTAAGTTGGAAGGTAAGCCATCTATGGCTAAAAGATCTTGTTGAAACGGGTTCAGAGTTGAGAGAACTAGTGCTAAGAAGTTGCAGGTGTCAAAGTCGCCTTTGCAGAGAAGCATTTTCAGATATAGGTAAAGTGTTTCACACATTTTTCAGTGTGTACTTAATCTTTTTGAGAGATTTAACTTGGCAAAGTTGCGCAATCTCAAGGCGAAGTGTTGTGCAAAGTTTTATCAAAAACTTTACAGAATTGATTAGTCAATGAGTGACTAATCTGCAGCAGACTTTTCTGAGAAGTTGATTTTTCAGAACTTTCAATATTTTTGATAATTTGGTGAATGGTCTCTAAGTTTGGTGGAGTCTAAGGTTAATCTTGATATAGAGGTGATCTAATTTCAAGGTTAACTTGTTCTTTTGGAGATTAACACTCTCCATCAAAATCCACGATAGACACCGTCTATCGCGACAGACACCGTCTATCGCGACAGACAGAGACCCACGACAGATACCGTCTATCGCGACAGACACCGTCTATCGCGACAGACAGAAATCCGCGACAGATACCGTCTATCGCGACAGACACCGTCTATCGCGACAGACACCGTCTATCGCGACAGACAGAAATCCACGATAGACACTGTCTATCGCGACAGACACCGTCTATCGCGACAGACAGCCCCCACGATAGATTGTGTCTATCGCGACAGACACCGTCTATCGCGATAGACAGGCATTTTCGGCAAAAAATTAAGGTGTGAATTTTTGGAAATATAGGCTAAATTTTGGGCATATTTGCACTCTCAAGTACTCATATACTTACAAAGGCCTTAGAAAATGCATTAAAACCCCTGAAAGGATCTGTTTGTCTAGTTAACCCCCTAAACCCTGAACGGTCATAACTTTTTCATACGAAACCCATTTTCTGAGCTCTAGGGCTTGTCAGAAAGCTCGTGACATATACTACACGCCCTCAACTGTTTTTTATAGGAATATCGCCTTGATTTTCAGATAGGACATTTGGAAGTTGACACACAGAGGGGTAGAAACACCAAGGGAGCTCTATTGGAAATTTTTAGCAATACAAAAGGGGGAACAAGGGTCATTAAAAAAGTGTCTGAAATGAATTGTCTGTCAATTGAAAGGTCTACTTGGAGCTAATCTTGGGACTTATGCAGGTCTATTGAGAAGCAATTGAGAGCGTCCAAGCAAGGGTTTTGCACAAGCTTGAGAATCAACTTCTCGAGCACTAAAGAGCAAGGTTCGGCAAGAAAGGTCGGAATATTCTCAACTCCTCTTCGTCAATTCCTAGCCTAGACTAAGAGCGATTAGAAGTAGGAGTAAGTCAGGGCGACGATAGGCCACTATCAAGTTGAAGACTACCTAAAAACTCAAGTTCAAGCTAAAAACTTAATCTCTGTACTGTCGACAACATAAAGGAAAGAACCTAACGTGGAACGATCAACCTGAAAGTACGAAGAACATTTAAGTATTCCTGACGACGTAATAGCAGACAAGACTTTAAACACGAGGAATAACTAAAAAGAATCAAGTGACTGGTACCAATTGATCGGCAACGAGGTTGTACTCTGGGCAAAAATTTGGGCTAATCAGTTAGGCATATGAACCTTAGATCAGGACGACACCTAGTAAGAGAGAGACAAAGCCTTAGGTCTTCAGAGGCTAGTGTCAACCACACTGCTAGGTCCTGGGCCCAGCAGTTGAGTTGCCACTCTCATTACCCTAGCTCTGATACCAGTGAGTCAGAGATGTCTCAAGGCATGGACAGACCTACGGGAAGTTCAGGTGTGCCCTACTTGTACAGGGTAGAAGGCCCTTACAAAACACAGTTGGAATACCTTAGGACCAACCGATTAGGTGCTAGCATCTATGAGGATGGCCTAGGAAGATCCGTGGTCCAGATTAAAAACCCTGACCAATCCATAGGACTAGAGCATCCAGCTGTCAAGTTTGAAAACGGTGCATACCTGGACAAAGAAGGAACCATATACGTAGTCACCAGTCACCCAGATAGGACAGATGAATTTGGAAATGTAATCTCAGAAGCGGACTTAGGTGACTTGGAACAAGGAAATATGGGAGTAGAACCTAGAACACCCCGAGGCAAATCTGTTCTTACGAGGATAATCACACCAGAATGGATTCCCCAAGATAATAAGAGCATAGATCTCCTTCTGAACCGAGAAACTGAAGAAGCCTTTTGGAGATATAAATCTGATCGGCCATTTGATGTAGGAACAATCATGATCTATGAGCTTAAGGATCCTGATAGCCCGGGCAGAGTAACCTACTTAGACCACGCCTCAGAAAGGATCTTCGTGGTGACAGAAAATGATAGGCATGCTTACACTTGGAAAGGTGAAATCATTTTCCCCCAACCAAGATCACATGTGTCCTACGGTCACCCTGGAGCGGGAACATCCCAAGCTCATGGAACTCAAAGAGACAGAAGTAGAGATAGGCCAGAAGTAAGTTTTGCCAACTCAGGGGGTAGAGAAAGAACGAGGACGGAAACGAATAGAGTAGAACCTGGGACACTTAGAGCTCACAGGAATCAAAGAAATGCGGATGAGTTCCCTCTACCACGACCTAGAGAGCACACAAGGACTTTGAGACCAACTCAGCTAGTTAAGTCCATGAAAAATTACTTTGATGGCACAGGAGACCCATACGATCATGTGGCAGAGTTTAGGCAAGTCTTGAGAGCAGAACAAGTGGAGGATCTATTCACACAATATAATGCCTTTGGTCTAACCCTTAGGAACACAGCCCTTACGTGGTTCCAACCATTGAATGAGAGGCAATTTAGGAGCATAGACCAACTCCTGGAGGCTTTCGTTATTGAATTCTCTAAGAGTGGCATAAGACATAATACCTCCTCATTGATTCACAGCTTCAAGCAAACCCCTCAAGAGACCGTAAGACTTGCAGGACGAAGATTTAGGCAATATCTTGAAAGATGCCCTATTACGGAGCTCCCCACACCAGCTAAGCAAGTGGCTTTATTCTTAGATGGATTGCTGAGTACAAAGTTAAGATCCTATGTGTACTTGAAGGACCCTAGGACCATAGAAGAGTGTGTACGCATGTGCATTGACATCGAGGATAACCTAGGGGAGGAATTAGAGCTTTCCAAGATATACAAAGATTCAGATGGTGCCTCTAGCCTCTCTTCCACGCAATCCACATCAATTGAGGAACTGGCAGAGAAAGTAGCTCAGAAATTAGGTGTCACTGGTAAACAGATCCCAAGGTTTGCCTCTGTGAAGAGATGCTACACTTGTGGTGGCGACCACATGGCGAATGTATGTCCCGTTATGGCTCAACCCCAAGTAAATCCTAGTAGCCAGTACTGCACCATAGAACGGAGGTACACCAATCACACCGCACAAGATTGCCCCTACAATAAGCAAACAGTTAGGCAAACTCACCCTCAACCCTATCCACCGCAGGGAAGATACCAGAACCAGTACCCTCCACAACCATATGGCAGGCCACAGCAACCTTATCAGCAACCATACCAAAACCAACAAAGACCTCAGCCTGTGCTAGCCCAACAACCTCCAGCTCCATCCAACGTGATCCCAGTAAAGTATACAGCTGCAGAAGAAAACCTGAATAGAGCGATAGTCCCTGTAACACCATTGCTTTCAGAAAGTGACCCCAGAGACCATAGCTTCGATTCTACACATGTTGATAGTCCCCAGGCATACTACATGCAGTCTCCTGAACATGGTGAGTCTTACTATAGTGAAGAGCCAAATGAACCTAGTTGGGAATCAGATTACACGAATGTCATGTATGCAACCCCCAACCCCAGACCCCAACCTAGGCAGGTAAGACCCCTATTCCCTAGAGGACCATGCTACCGATGTCAGGGTGATCATCTCATTCGTGATTGCCCCTTGCCTCCACCTACGCAAACCCAGCCGGTGACGATCCAAGGCTTCTGCCAAGATTGCGGAAAAGAGCATCTCTTACGAGATTGCCCTAAGAACCCCAATAGCATGCCAAAAATCACCCCTATCAACGTTGTTGGGTTAGTGGTAGACTCCTCAGGAAGCGTCACTTCCACTGCACCAGTACAGGTAGTCACTAGGGCTCAGGCATTGCAGCAAAACCAAGGGGTAGGCCAGGAAAAGAGCCTAGATGCTATCGATACTGAGAGCCAAAATAAAAAGAGAACAAGAGCTTGGAAAGATAGCCGCGAACGCATGAAAAGGCAATGGGCAAAGAAGATGAGTGAACTTGAGGAAAGTCTACGAGAAACCAAGGCTAAAATCATAGAGATCACGTCTCAACCGCACTCTCACACATTCCCACCGCTACCATCCCCATCACCCTCCATCCCTTCACCCTCTAAGACAGCCCACGCAACCCACCCACCACCCCAAACAGGATCAGTATTAGCTGATCCCACTCCCGAAGACATAGACATGATGCTTAAGGCATATCAGGCCAGAATCCAAGAAGGGCCAAACGTCACGGATCATGACAAGTGCTATCCTAGAGCTGACCTAGAGATAGAAAGAACCAAACTATGCGCGAAAATGGTCGCATTGGCTCAGACTATGTTTGAAGCCAGTCGCCTTTTCAATTACTCAGGCTCAGCCAAAACGCAATTACACTTGGATGGATTCCTAGAAAAGCTAGAGAGGATAATTGCAAGATCTGCCAAGGAAGAAAAAAATCAAGAGGGAGATAAAGCAAGCAATAACATGAACCATCCCCCATCGGAAGTTTATGTGGCCAATTCCACTAAACCTTACAACTTCCCCTCCTTAGAAAGAATAGAGAGGCCAATAGCACAGTCAGAGAAGGAACCTGCCCCTCAAAGAAAGGAAAGGACAAGAGAACGGGTAAGCCAGCCTCTTCAGGAAGCCCGTGGGCCTCCTCAAGAAGCTTATCTTCCCCCCCAAAAGGCAGATGAGCCTCCCTCAAAAGCCCAAGTACCTCCACAGGTTGCCTACATTCCTTCTCAGGGAATGTGTGAGCCTGTTCGGAAAAGTAATAGAATAAGTAATCCTCCCCAAGAAGCTTGTGCTCCAGCCATTTGCGAGAACGAGGAGAGAGTCAACAATAGAATCAGCCCTCCTTCACAGGTTGCTTATGCGCCCAATTCCACGGAGCCAGACACTTCTTCTTCTATGAATTGGTTTGCACCAGACTTCCTACGAGAGATTCAAGAAGACAAATGGGATAACGAAAGCGAGGTCGCCCCTCCTTTTGAACTTGTGGACGATGCACACGACCAATTCCCACAAGACATCCCATCTCTTTACGGGGAGCATGAGAGTGTTCAGTCTCACGAGAGATTAGACTTTGAGTCGAATCCCATACAAGAGCTACCCCACTTCACAGGCCCATGGGAAGCAAAGTCCACATGTATGAGAGCACCCACAGTCATGGTAAGGAACGACGACTCAGTCATTCCTAGGAACACAGAGGTAGTGAGGAACACTAATGTGCAGTGTAATCTCAAGTTAGAAGAGCTACTCAAGGTTAGACCTGAATTATGGAAACATGTAGCCAAACAAGTACCAGAGATAGCAAAACCTCGTTCCCAGGTAGGATCCCATAGGACAGTGCCAGAAATTCCCTTGGATAAGATAGGGGATATGTGTGAAGGCGAAGAAGGGAACACCTATCTTCCCATCACCTACCAAGAGTACACCACCAAGGCAATTTTAGACTCAGGTGCAGGAGTTGCAATTGCCACTACTTCCCTTTGGAAGCGTTGGGGCAAGCCAGCACTCAGGCCAACAAGAATGAAATTGCAGATGGCCGATGGTCATATTGAGAGACCCCTAGGATTGCTGGAAGGGATAACTCTCACCACTTGTGGTGTTGAGTTTGAGCATAGCTTTGCTATATGCGACTTCAGCAAAAATCATGCTTATGAGATGATTTTAGGAAGACCATTTATGCGACAGTTGCAAGTGGTACAGGATTGGGGAACCAACTCCTTGTATTTGCAACACTTGGGCGTTACAACCAAAGTCAATCTCAAGGATTATTCTCATAGAGATGTCCCTCCTATCCAATGGAATCCCATCCATAGAGCCAAAGATGATACAGAATCGGTGCATTCCATAGGGTCGGGATCCTCATGGATGCATGAAGATACTCACTTATGGATGTGCAAGGTAGCAGTAGAAGAAGAGAAGAGAGAGAAAGCTAGAGAGGTAGGTGCGAACGAAACTCATAGACCCATTCAAGACCCAGCCTATGCACCTATAGTCTTTCCAGATGAGGAGTTTGAACCCCATGGCTGGGCGGAAATTTTAGCAACAATGGACGTAGCCATCAACGAAGAACAATGGACACCTCACTGCGATGAGGATGGTTATGATATTTCAGTCTTCTCCATAGAGCCAATCATGGGAGAGGCAGTTCTAGAAGAATGCGAACCTAGCCCTGATGCATTTGAGGATGCAAGTGACTCCGATCTAGAGTCAATCATTATGGACCCACCATTTGCATCAGATGAAGAATACTTCCATGAAGTAGAATTTCAACCCCAGAGGCATGGAGAGGTTACAAATGATGTAAGGTTAGCAACGCATATGACCCCTAAGGGAGAAGGAAAGAAACGAAAGAAGAGAGAAGCCTCACCAGAAGAGGAAGAATCTTTGTTTGAGGTCCCCGAAAATTTTAAGAAGTATGAGATAGATGACAGGAGGGTCATGATAAGAATGCCTAAACGGGAGGCACAATCAGGAGAGGCCTATGATAACAAAGAAACCACCAAGAAAATAGTAGTGGCCATAGAAGAAGGAGAGGAGAGATGCACGTATATAGGCCATGACTTGACGGAAGAAGAAGAGCAAGAGTTGATTGCCTTGCTAAGAGAATACAGAGATGTATTCGCTTGGAGTTACGAGGATTTGAAAGGTGTTGACCCTGACATATGCTCACACACCATTCCCATGACTTCAGATGCTAAACCCTCTAAGCAAAAGCCTTATACATATAATGATAATTACGCTGCTAAGATCAAGGAAGAGATAGATAGACTGGTTGAAGCTGGATTTATCTACGAAATTGAGCACACCGAATGGGTATCCCCCATCGTAGTGGTGCCCAAGAAGAATGGCAAGCTGCGTGTGTGCATTAACTTGAAAAAGGTTAATGCCGCCACGATTCGAGATAACTATCCGCTTCCCATCACAGAGCATCTCTTAGAAAGAGTGGCAGGCAAGGAAGTGTACAGCTTCCTTGATGGATTTTCGGGCTACAATCAAGTAGCCATAGCTCCAGAGGATCAGCATAAGACAGCCTTTGCCACAGAATGGGGCATTTTTGCTTTTAGAGTAATGCCATTTGGGCTTACCAACGCACCAGCTACCTTCCAGAGACTGATGTGCCATGTGTTTAAGGAGTTCCTAAGGAAGAGTTTAGAAGTCTATGTTGATGATCTTTGTGCTCATTCCAACATTAGACAAACCCATATCCCTGAACTCAGACAAATCTTTGACAAATGTAGAGAATATCAAGTCTGCCTGAACCCAGAAAAGTGCGTTTTTATGGTCAGGCAAGGCAAGATTCTAGGACACATAGTGTCAAAGAATGGCATATCTACCGATGTAGAAAAAGTGAGAGCCATAGCAGAGCTACCTAGGCCAAAGAATGTCAAGGAAGTACAAGCTTTCATGGGGCACTGTGGTTATTACCGATGTTTCATCCACATGTATGCTGTCATAGCAAAGCCCATGTACGGACTCTTGACAAACTTTGAGTGGACGGATGAATGTGAGAATTCCTTCCAAGAACTTAAACGAAGATTATGTTCAGCACCAATCTTGACCACGCCAGATTGGAATAAGCCATTCCATGTTCACGTGGATGCATCCAATTATGCTATTGGATGTGTGCTTGCACAACCTACTGGTGAAGGTAGTATGGATCTTCCAATTGCCTATGCCAGTAGACAGTTGAATGCGGCTGAACGGAATTACACCACTACAGAGCGAGAAGGATTAGGCATGGTATATGCAGTCAAGAAATTTAGACACTATTTGCTTGCAAATAAGTTTAAATTTTTTACTGACCATCAGGCTTTACTATATCTCGTAAATAAGCCATGCAATACAGGAAGATTAGTGAGATGGTTTCTCTTACTAATGGAATACGACTTCGAGGTTGTGGTAAGGAAAGGTAGGACTCATTTACGAGCAGACCATCTCTCTAGACTCACATCGGGAGAAGCCCCACAAGGAGTGTCAGATGACCTTCCTGATGCTTACTTGTTTAATTTGGAAGTTATACCGCAGTGGGCCAAGCCAATAGTACCAGTATTGACATACGGGCCTAATCATCCAGTGGTGAACACACGGAATAGAGAGATCGTAAAAGCCCAAAAGTACCATATCATGGCAGGAAGCATGTACAAGCACACAGATCAAGGGATCTTGGCTTGTTGCGTAGAAGAGGATGAGTACGCTAAATGGTTGCAATTAGCACATGTAGGTGCGTTAGAGCAACACCATTCAAAGCAAAGAACTTTGCAGACTCTAAAGAGATTCGGAGTGCATTGGCCAACTATGGAAGCTGATGTCCAAAAATTGTGCAAGGAATGCCCAATCTGTTGCACTAAACCACCAGTGGAACATGCCACTCTTTATCAAGTATCCATTGTGCCAGATTGGAGTGAACCTCTAGTATCATTCTTGAGAACAAACACATTCCCTCCAGACATGACTCTAGCTAGGAAAAGGAGTTTAGAACAAGAAGCCCAGGATTACTCACTCATTGGTGATAATCTATACAAACGCGGTAAGGATGGTTACCTGAGATTGTGTGTCCATGAGAGTGAATATCTTAAGATCTTGGAAACTGCTCACCAAGGTGTAGCAGGAGGACACTTTGGACCACAACGGGTGATCAAAGCGATACTATTTGCGGGCTTCTGGTGGCCTACCCTTCACATGGATGCACATACTTATGTGAAACGGTGTGATGTCTGTCAGAGGACTCAATATCCTATACGCAAAGATGAGATGCCACTGAAACCTATGATGGGTGGACGTGCATTCTCTAAGTGGGGAATAGACTTCGTAGGTCCTATTAACCCCCCAGCTAAAGGTTCGCATGCGGAATACATCATTGTTGCAACAGATTATCTCACCAAGTGGGTAGAGGTAAAGGCTACAACAAAGAACGATGCTCAGACAACTGCCAAATTCTTGTTTGAGAATGTGTTCACAAGATATGGGCTACCCATAGAGCTAGTAAGTGATAGAGGCACTCATTTCTTAAATGAAGTGATTGAAAACCTACTCCAAGAATTCTTGGTAATACACAAGAAGTCTGCCCCTTATCACCCTCAAGCTAATGGACAAGCTGAGAGCACTAATAAGATTTTATGCAATGTACTGACGAAATTAGTGAACACTAAACGCTCTGATTGGGACAAACAGCTACACCATGCTGTTTGGGCATACCGAGTTGCCTACAAAACGGTACTCCAAGCCACCCCCTTTCAGATGGTATTTGGCCAAAATGCTGTGCTACCCTTGGACTTCCTGATCCCTACATTGAGAGTAGCACAAGAGCACGAATGGACAGGTCATGAGCTCTCCTCTAGGATTTTTGACCTTGAACGATTAGGAGAAACAAGACTGAGAGCCGCTGCAGGGATATATGCAGCCAAGAAGAGACAGAAGGCATATTTCGATGCCCATGTGAAGGATAAGGGCTTGAAAGCAGGAGATCTAGTCTTAGTCTATACACTAAAACAACACGCGAGGAAGCTAGAAAAGAGAGGCTACGGACCTATGATCATCAATAGGATCTCCACGAGCGGAGCAGTACAATTGGCCACATTAGAAGGTGATGTTCTCCCAAATTATATTAGCGGTTGCAGAGTCAAGTTGTATCAGGAACCCCTCACGGAGGAAATGCTCAGTCGACTCAACACTGCTAAGAAACGCAAAGAGGAAGAAAAGCGAGTTCGAGAAGAAGCTCAAGCTGAAGCTTTAGAACGCATCAGAAGGATGAAATTACGAAGGCAAGGTAGAGATCAGCCTGGAGCGCATGACTATGCAGACCAAGGATTTCCTATGGCCATGTGTGAAGTCGCAGGAACAAGCTCGCATAGGATAATTGATAGACGTCCTTTCGTAACCTTAGATATAGGACAAGGAAAGAGTGCAAGGACCATAAGAGCCTTGATTGACTCAGGAGCAGCCACTAGTGTTGTTAAATTGTCTTACTGCCAAGAATTACAATTAACTGTCCACCCTGTGGAAGCATATCTCATAGGATTGGGAGGAGTGGAAACCCCTTGCATGGGCGAGGCGGAACTTCCCCTTTACATTCATGATGAGGCAATGACAGTTAAAGTACTGGTATGTCAAGATGATGATCTCACTGAACCTCTAGTCTTGGGTCAAGATTGGATCTATGACCAAGCAATTAACTTAAACCTAAGAAGTGGACTTCTCCAGGTTTGGGTCAATCATAGTCGAGTTACAGTAGAATTAGACAATGGAGCACTCAAGGAACTAGGAAAGGCACAGACTCCTGGTCCTTCCAGGGGTACACATAAAGATGACCATGCTGTTCTTGTTCAAAACCCTGTGTTGCAGAGGAATGACATTTGCAAAAAAGGAGCCAGGGATGCAACAGATCTCCCTTCTTTTCCAAAGGCCCGAAGGAGGCAGCAACCAAAGGCGGATCACAAGCAGAAGAAGCAGAGTACTACCTATGTCCGAGATCAAAAATACCTGCGCAGCAGAATGTCCCAGAAAATAATCCAGATGTGGGTGCGGAAAGGCGAACGACCGGGTGCACCACCGTCAACTACGCGGGCAAAGCCTCTTATTAGTAACCAACAACACGACACTAATAAAGAGTCTTTCAGAAATTCTTCTGCTAAAGTAAAATCTATTTGGGTGCCCAAGAAGTCGATGAAGGCAAGCCCACAATCTAGACAAATTTGGGTGCCTAAGGCTTGCTTGAGGGCACAAGTAGTTAAGCCAAGGCCGCAACCTATGCAGCATAACCCATCTACGAGTACCACCAGAATTCCCTCGTGCTCAACACTTAGGAACACACAAAGACCCATGAGTATGCATGTAATCACTTATAAGTGGGTCCCTAAAAGGCCCCATTCCCAAACAATGACACCGACACAGCTCTCTGGAGTCTCTACGAAACCGAAAGCAACGCCCATCCACTGCATTTGGCAGTCTAAGATCTGTAATAAACCCCCCGACCCCGATTTGTAAATTCACCCCACTTACTAACGGCATTAGTCTCCTAGGAATACACAAACGTTAACTACACTCACTGTCTTCGAGCACTTACTAACCACTAACTCACCATCTACCTCATGTTAATGTTGTAACGGGGACAACAACGGATTTAGTCTGTCCATTACGATGTTAACACATGATTCTATATTCTCACAGAATCAGAAGGCCAGAAGAAAAATGGCAGAAGCGACAGGTTCGGGCTCACAAGTAGGGATACTTACTGCAGGAATTGATGTGGATAGCCTACCCGTGGATGTGCCCCCGACTGAACAACCAGTGGAGATGCAACACCTCCAGCAACTCCCGGTGCCAGATCCACCTACAGGAATCACGGAAAGAGTTCATGCGAATTCTCATTGGTTCAATGGCATGCCCGGTCCATTAGGTGAGGCCAAGTATATCTGGGAGTCTAAATGCGAGTATGACAGATCATGGGTGCGATTCCAATTTTTCTCCAAGGAGTTCGAGACTTTACAAAACACAGAAGATCTACAGATCATATGGCAACGAGCAGGATTGGCGGAATATTTGGAAGCCCCACTACCTAAACCCGACCTCCTCCGATGTTACTATCTGGTCTCTACATTACAAGCTCATGAAGATAAGGACCAACCCGGATCATTTGTTCTCCCCTCATTGCTGGGCAACAACGAGTTGAAGAGGTTTGAACTTACTGTGGAGCTAGTGAGTGATGCTTTAAAGATGCATGGCACGCATGTACCCTCAGAAAAGGATGCTCTCGTTCCCAACAACATGAAGGACAGGAAAGTAGTGAAGCTGAAAGACATGGCAGCCCTCACCCCAAATGTGTCCATCCCTCTCCGCATGTGCATGCAACATTTCGCCTTCCCCGGTCAAGACCGATTCACGCAACCACACAAGAAGATCTGGTTTGCTCTCTACTTGGCGGAGGCAGGTGCGCTACCTATTAAGCTACCAGTGTGGATTATAGATCAGTTGTATGAAGCGAACAAACGGGCTTCTAGGAAATTAGTGGTGAACGGATGCTGTGCACTCACACGCATCATTTACCGATGCTTGGCATATGATGTCCCCATTGAGCGTGCCTTAACTTGGGCACAATTACAAATGTTTAAAAGGCTCAAGACATCCACACATCAGTCCAAGCGCATGAGGGGCGCGATCCCTTGTGTCCAGACAAGGGAAGTCCTGACTACTCCTGAGGCATCACCATTAAGAGAGGGCACTGTACCTCCCTTCACCATTAGGATACCCAGGTCGGAATCTGACACTACGACACAACCTACCCCATCGGCTCCTCCTGTTACACCTGAATTCGAATTTGCAGCCACTGGAGAGGCTGAAGGACTGGACCCCCAGGATTTCGAAGCATTCCTACAAAGCACACAATTCTCTTATGTGGAGTTTTATTCAGAGGCAGAGGAGCAGGGCACATCCTCACGAAGAAGAAGAAAGTCTACAAACGGTAGACATGTCCATTGGGGTGACGCTCAGCAAAGTCAACAACACGGACACACGGAAGAAGAAGAAGCGTATGAAGAAGAGACCACTGAAGCCCCAGCATATACAGCAGAACTCCGAAGGCTATATCAGATTATGGAAAGAGTGCGATCGCAGCAGTTACTCACTGAACAGAGCAGCAGAGTACTTATGACTCAGTTGTTGGAAGAAGCGGGAGTTGACTCAGAGTACAAGGAAGGTCTCTTATTGATGGCAGAAACATATGGAGTTGTAGAAGCTGTGCGCACTGCCATTCAGAGGCCTTCAGTTCAATATGACCCACGAAGGTTCCAGACACGACCTCGCTCAGGTAAAAATATCCAAATTCCCGTTACAGTTGCAGAAGAGCCCACTACTACACCAACCTCCCAAACAGCTAGTCAACAGCACCCCGCCACCGAACCACTACCATCCACTCCCCCACCATCACCTCCTAGAAGAGAAACAGTGGAAACCACATCGACTGCTCAACCCACCGACCCCACCTTCACCTTCCGTACTCCGATCTCCAGTGCCACCCTATTCTCTACCATTGATAACCCGGTCTTTGACGCAAACCCCATCACTACACCACCCACCGAAACCATTCCCGAGCCTGCCCTAGGACAACCATCCCCAATGCCTTCAGCCACCGGTCATCCTGACCCCAGATCCACATTCATGGGCTTCCCTGCTACCACGCAACCCTTTCAGCCCTCCTCAAATTTACGACCCCAACCCCCGATATCCCTCTCTCCATTTCTACAATCCCTCCAGGACATCTTTGCTAGGGCTTTTCAACCAGGCCCTCAACCATTCCCTGTCTTTTCAGCTCCCCACCCCACTTCACATCTATTCACCACTTCCACACACACACCACCTACCATACCAGTGTATATGGCAGGCCCCACACTAACACCCACTCCTGAAGGGATGGACATTTCACCACCCACGGCACCTCCACCCACGGTTTCACCTCCTCCCATTCCCCCTCCACCAATTTCACCCACACACACAACTTTCGTAGACACATCATTCACTGTCTCCCTTCCCCAATTTCCTTCCCATGCATCTTCCACAGTAAACACCCCCCACTCATCTATAGGTAATGCATTGGACACCATGTTGGCTTGTATATCAAATTTAAGAACAGATTACATTCAGCTCCAGCAACAAAACGCACGCCTGCAAGAGCACTCAGCGACACTACAGCTCCGCCTTGCGGTACTAGAAGAGGAGAATGCTCGCCTCCACACACAGTTCCAAACCCTCCAAGACGCCCATAATATATTGGAAGTACAGCTACAGAACGTAGATCAGGAAGCAGTGCAGGTGGTAGAAAGTCACCTACGGACACAACTGGAACGCAACTCAAAACTTCAGCGAAATATGGCGCTACTTAAACGCCATCTTGCGGCTGCTCAGGAAGAGAACAGACGTCTGCAAATACAAAATCAAGAGAACCTGGAGGCAGCTATTGAGAGCACACCGGGGGCACCCATCAGCCCATCCAAGTTTCAAGCAGTGACCCCCGATAATATCAAGATTATATTGGAAGATTATGCCATGCTACTCGAAGCACATGATAAGCTATCGGAGGAGCTAGGACAACTGAAGCAGGAACACCAACAAGGCCCAACAGCTGCCCCTCCAACCACCCACTCTGCAGCTTCGCTTCCCTCCGACGCAGAGGCCATAAAAGATCTCCAGCAACAGGTAACTGAATTGCAGACACGCCTACTACAATATGAGAGGCCATCTTCCCCTCCGGAGGCTCCCACGGACGAAGAAGTTGTGCAAATTCCTGTGGAACAAACGTTTGATGAAGAATATGATCCGCAACCATTCCCAGGAGGCCAACAGACAGAAGAAGCGCAGGACACGTTCGAGGCACCACGGCCGCCATGGTTACGACAAGTGGAGGAAATAGGAACCTCGCATGAAGAGCGCACCGTAGTGCAAAATCAGGCCATGAGGGTCATAGAGGAGACTGTGTTACAATCAGCCTACTTCAAGAACTTGTCATCGAGATGCCTGATTCTCTCATCGGAGCTCCAGTACAGGCCATATTATATTATCTTGGCTGATTATAATGCAGAAATACAAAGAGTCACGGGTCAGATTCCTACTTTTGCGACCCAATTTCAACCAGAAGACCTTCCTCCAGAGGTGCGAAAAGGCAAGATTCGTCAACCAATATGGCGGCAGAAACTTTTAGAGACTTATCCAGAAATGCTACGCACATGGAACAACGCGCCGTTGCACCTCCTGTACAACCCATGCTACGGTCCAGTCCCCCGCCGCAGGTCGTGGAAGGCATTTAATATCAAGGTACAGAACAATGCGCAATGCAAGGAATGGCTGAACTACCCGTACATCGCGCCACCACAAGGACCACCATCGGTAGCATATATGATGGGGACCATTCGCCACTGGATGCCGCGCTTGAAGCCCATGCAAGATGTAGCAGCGCAAATGATGCTTAAAATCTTAGATATGATGCAAGTAGTGCTGAAGACCTTTAGAAATGCAGCCGCACCACAGGTACGTCTTCCGGGGTTTAGCAATGGAAATTACGACTTGGTGTATGACATGAGCACCACCCCCAGTATCCGTGTGGCTTACGCTTGGCATGCACGCATCAAGTACCTCCCCGCCTGCTACAAACAGACCTTCGAAGAAATGTTCAGATCAGGTTTCTGGGAGTACCACTCGGAGATTTTTGCACCAAAGCCGACACATCTACTTCAACTGTTTGCTTGTGAACAAGCAATGTATTCAGAGTACTACACCACCCCGCAACCAGAAACCCCCGGTGCAATAAATTGGGAGGCATTGGAAGCCGATCTAGCAAGAGGCTTAAGGATAGGAGAACATGAACTGGCCACCAATGTCATCCAATATTACATCGACCACCCGCGCGAACAAAGGTCTGTCAGGGGCGACAGACGCTAGGAAGGGGGGAGTGTTGGCATACAAAGCAATAAAGGAGTCATGCACAATACGGCAACAAGGCCAGATCATTTTTTCCCATAGATTATGTACAACCCAAGTGATTTTAATCACTACACAAACATTGTAAATCCCGTTTTTGGTAGAATAGACTCCATTTTGTGCAAGCCGAGGAGTCCTCGAGCTTGAGGAGTATTAGAAGTACCATCGTACCAATTTTCATAATTTTTAGACTTCGTTTGAGCCCTCAAATAAGCCCTGGAACCTAATTTTTAACTAGGCCGGACACTAGGTCTAGACAGGACCAAAGCTAGTCAAAAACTATAAAAGGAGCTAGAGAGCTCATTTTTGAGGTGAGATTGTAATTGAAACGAACTTGTAAGAGCTTGTGAAAGTAATCTAAAGAACTCCATTGATTCTCTCTCTTTGTCTTGCCGTGTGTGCGCGCGTGTGTGTATGTGTGTGCATGCTTGTGTGCTTCTCACTCACGCACTTGTGCCGCCACTTGCTCGAGGTCTTCATACCATCCTCACGTCTTCCCGGATTGACATTAAAGGAGGTGCTACTCATCATTGAGCTACATGAGCCTTGAGAGATGATCTGCTCTTAGGTGAGTTCTGCCCTTTCTCACTACTACCTCAAAGTCATACTCCATTAGTAAGAGAAACCATCTTACTAATCTGCCTGTATTACATGGCTTGTTCACGAGATATAACAATGCTTGGTGATCAGTAAAAAATTTAAACTTATTTGCAAGCAAATAGTGTCTAAATTTCTTGACTGCATATACCATGCCTAATCCTTCTCTTTCAGTAGTGGTATAATTTCGTTCAGCTGCGTTCAACTGTCTACTAGCGTAGGCAATGGGAAGATCCATGTTAGCTTCGCCAGTAGGTTGCGCGATTACACACCCAATAGCATAATTGGATGCATCCACATGAACATGGAAAGGCTTAGTCCAATCTGGCGTGGTCAAGATTGGTGCTGAACATAATCTTCGTTTAAGCTCCTGGAAGGAGTTCTCACATTCATCAGTCCACTCAAAATTAGTCAGAAGTCCATACATGGGCTTTGCAATGACGGCATACATGTGAATGAATCGTCGGTAATACCCACAATGCCCCATGAAAGCTTGTACTTCCTTGATATTCCTTGGCCTAGGTAGCTCTGCTATGGCTCTCACTTTCTCTTCATCAGTAGATATGCCATTCTTTGACACTATGTGTCCTAGAATCTTGCCTTGCCTGACCATAAAAACGCACTTTTCTGGGTTCAGGCAGACCTGATATTCTCTACATTTGTCAAAGATTTGTCTGAGTTCAGGAATATGGGTTTGTCTAATATTGGAATGAGCACAAAGATCATCAACATAGACTTCTAAATTTTTCCTCAGGAACTCCTTAAACACATGGCACATCAACCTTTGGAAGGTTGCGGGAGCATTGGTCAGCCCGAACGGCATTACCCTAAAAGCGAATATACCCCACTCTGTGGCAAAAGCCGTTTTATGCTGATCTTCTGGTGCAATGGCTACTTGATTGTAGCCCGAAAACCCATCTAGGAAGTTGTACACTTCCTTGCTTGCTACCCTTTCTAATAGATGCTCAGTGATAGGAAGCGGATAGCTATCTCTAATAGTGGCTGCATTAACCTTCTTCAAGTTAATGCAAACTCGTAATTTGCCGTTCTTCTTGGGCACCACTACAATGGGGGATACCCATTCAGTGTGCTCAATTTCATAGATAAATCCGGCTTCCACCAAGCGGTCTATTTCTTCTTTGATCTTAGCAGCATAGTTATCATTATATGTATATGGCTTTTGCTTAGAGAGTTTAGCATCTGAGGTCATGGGAATTGTGTGTGAGAATATGTCTGGGTCAACACCCTTCAAATCCTTGTAGCTCCAAGCGAATACATCTCGGTATTCTCTTAGCAAGGCTATCAGCTCTTGTTCTTCCTCTTCTGTTAGGTCATGACCTATGTATGTGCATCTTTCTTCTCCTTCCTCGATGGCGACAACTATTTTCTTGGTAGTTTCCTTGCTATCATAGGCTTCTCCTGCTTGTGCCTCACGTTTAGGCATTCTTATCATGACCCTCCTATCGTCTATCTCATATTTTTTAAAGTTTTCAGGGACCTCAAACAAAGATTCTTCTGCCTCTAGAGTGACTTCCTTCTTCTTTCTTTTCCTTCCTCCGCTTTTAGAAGCTACTTGTGTGGCTAACCTCACCTCATTTGTAAGCTCTCCGTGCCTCTGGGGTTGAAATTCTACTTCATAGAAGTATTCTTCATCTGATGCAAAGGGTGGGTCCATAATGATTGACTCTAGATCAGAGTCACTTGCATCCTCAAATGCATCAGGGATAGGTTCGCATTCTTCTAGAACTGCCTCTCCCATGATTGGCTCTATGGAGAAAACTGAAATGTCATAGCCATCCTCATCACAGTGGGGTGTCCATTGTTCCTCATTGATGGCTACATCCATGGTTGCTAGGATTTCTGCCCAGCCGTGGGGTTCGAATTCTTCGTCAGGAAATACTATAGGTGCATAGGCTGGGTCTTGAATGGGTCTATGTGTTTCGTTTGCACCTATATCTCTGGCCTTTTCTCTTTTCTCCTCTTCTACTGCTACTTTGCACATCCATAAGTGGGTGTCTTCATGCATCCATGAGGATCCAGACCCTATGGAATGCACAGATTCCGTGTCATCTTTGGCTCTATGGATGGGATTCCATTGGATAGGAGGGACATCTCTATGAGAGTAATCCTTGAGATTGACTTTGGTCGTAACACCTAAGTGTTGCAGGTACAAGGAATTAGTTCCCCAATCCTGTACCACTTGCAACTGTCGCATGAATGGTCGTCCCAAAATCATCTCATAGGCATGATTTTTGCTAAAGTCACATATAGCAAAGGTATGTTCAAACTCGACACCACAAGTGGTGAGAGTTATTCCTTCTAGCAATCCTAGGGGTCTCTCTATGTGACCATCGGCCATCTGCAATTTCATTCTCGTTGGTCTGAGTGCCGGCTTGCCCCAACGCTTCCATAGGGAGGTGGTGGCAATTGAAACTCCTGCACCTGAGTCCAAAATTGCCTTGGTGGTGTACTCCTGATAAGTAATGGGAAGATAGGTGTTCCCTTCTTCACCTTCACACATATCTCCTATCTTATCCAAGGGTATCTCTGGCACTGTCCTATGTGATCCTACCTGGGAACGAGGTTTCGCTATCTCGGGCACTTGTTTGGCTACTTGTTTCCACCCTTCTGGTCTACCCTTAAGCCACTCTTCCAAAGTGAGATTGCACTGCACTTTGGTGTTCTTCACTACCTCTGTGTTCCTAGGTATGACTGAATCTTCGTTTCTTACCATGACTGTAGGTGCTCTCATACAGGTGGACTTTGCTTCCCATGGACCTGTGAAATGGGGTAGTTCTTGTAAAGAATTAGACTCGAAGTCTAATCTTTCTTGGGATTGGGTGCTCTCCTGCTCCCCGTAAATGGATGGGATGTCTTGTGGGAATTGGACATGTGCATCATCCACAAGTTCAATGGGAGGAAGGACTTCACTTTCCTTAGCCCATTTGTCTTCTTGAATCTCGCGTAGGAATTCTGGTGTGAACCGATTCATAGAAGATGATGTGTCTGGCTCCGTAGAGTTAGGCACATAGGCTTTCTGGGTAGGAAGACCTGCTCTTTCACTAGCCTTGTCCTGGTGTTGAGGGGCAAGTTCCTTTTGTGTTTGTGCTATTAGATTCTCCATTCTTTCTAGAGAAGGGGGGTTGTCGGGTTTAGTGGAATTGGGCACATAAGATTTTGATGGGGGATGGGTCATGTTTTTGTTTGCCTTACCGCTCTCTTGATTTTTTTCTTCCTCAGCAGATCTTGCAATTATGCCCTCTAACTTCTCTAGAAGTCCGTCCAAGTGTAATTGCGTCTTGGCTGAGCCCGAATAATTGAAAAGGCGACTGGCTTCAAACATAGTCTGAGCCAATGCGACCATTTTCGCGCAAAGCTTGGTTCTTTCTATCTCGAGGTCAGCTCTGGGGTAGCACTTGTCATGATCCGTTACATTTGGCCCTTCTTGGATTCTGGCCTGATATGCTTTAAGCATCATGTCTATATCTTCAGGAGTGGGATCGGCTAACACTGATCCTACTCGGGGTGGTGGGTGGGATACGTGGGGTGTATTAGAGGGTGGAGGGATGGAGGGTGATGGGGATGGTAGCGGTGGGAATGTGTGAGAGTGCGATTGAGATGTGATCTCTATGATCTTTGCTTTGGTTTCTCTCAAGCTTTCTTCAAGTTTGCTCATCTTTTTTGCCCATTGCCTTTTCATTCTTTCACGACTATCCTTCCAGGCTCTCGTTCTCTTTTTGGTTAAGCTCTCAGTTTCACTCACCTCGGGGCTCTTTTCCTGACCAACACCTTGGTTTTGTTGTAGTGCCTGGGCTCTTGTGATCACCTGCACAGGTGCAGTGGAAGTCACACTCCCTGTGGAGTCTACAACTAACCCAACAACATTGATAGGAGTGATTTTAGGCATGTTATTAGAGTTCTTTGGGCAATCTCGTAGGAGATGCTCTTTCCCACAGTCTTGACAGAAACCCTGAATGGTTACTGGTTGAGGTTGTGTAGGGGCAGGTAGTGGACAATCAGGTATAAGGTGATCTCCCTGACATCTGAAGCATGGTCCCCTAGGAAATGGGGGTCGTACCTGCCTAGGTTGAGGTCTAGAGTTGGGGTTTGTGTACATGACATTAGCATACTCAGGTTCCCCACTATTTTCACTTGGGTCCTCATAATAGTATGACTCGTTATGCTCGGGTGACTGCATGTAATAAGCCTGTGGGCTATCAATATGCGTGGAGTCAAAACTATGGTCACTTGGATCACTGTCTGATAGTAATGGGGTGATGGGGACTATGGCTCTGTTCGGATTTTCTTCAGCAGATGCATATTTCACTGGGATCACATTGGTTGGAGCAGGGGGTTGCTGTACTAGGACTGGTTGAGGTCTCTGCTGCCCTTGATAAGGTGGCTGATAAGTTTGCTGTGGTCTGTTGTATTGTTGTGGCGGGTACTGATTCTGGTATCTACCCTGTTGTGGATATGGCGGCGGGTAATTTTGCCTAACAGTTTGTTTGTTATATGGGCAGTCTTGTGCAGTGTGGTTGGTGTACCTGCGCTCTATGGTGCAGTACTGGCTATTAGGATTCGCCTGGGGTTGGGCCATAATGGGACATACATTTGCCATATGGTCACCACCACAAGTGTAACACCGCTTAACTGGGGCAAATCTCGGAATTTGTTTGCTAGAGACACCTAGTTTTTGAGCTACCTTCTCTGCAAGTTCCTCAATGGATGTGGATTGACTAGATGTGAGGCTACTAGAGCTATCAGAATCCTTATAGATTTTTGATAATTCTAATTCCTCACCTAGATTGTCCTCAATGTCTATGCACATGCGTACACACTCTTCTATTGTTCTAGGGTCCTTAAGGTACACATATGATCTGAGCTTAGTGCTCAACAATCCATCTAGGAACAAGGCCACTTGTTTGGCTGGGGTGGGTAATTCCAGCATCGGACATCTCTCCAGGTACTGCCTAAATCTTCTTCCCGCTAGTCTGACCGTCTCTTGAGGTGTTTGTTTGAAGCTATGAATTAGTGAGGAAGTGTTATGCCTGATTCCACTCTTGGAAAACTCAACAATAAATGCCTCTAAGAGTTGGTCTATGTTTCTGAAATGCCTCTCGTTTAGTGGTTGAAACCACGTAAGGGCAGTGTTCCTAAGGGTTAGACCGAAAGCATTATATTGTGTGAATAGGTCCTCCACCTGTTCAGCTTTCAACACTTGTCGAAATTCTGCCACATGGTCATAAGGGTCTCCCGTGCCATCGAAGTAGTTCTTCATGGACTTCACCAGTTGAGTTGGTCGCAGGGTCCTAGTGTGTTCTCTCGGTCTTGGCAGAGGAAAATCGTCAGCAATCCTTTGATTCCATGGAGTTCTATGTCTCTCAGGTTCCACTCTATTCCTTTCCGTTCCCGTTCTTTCTCTTCCCAGGGAGTTGGCAAAACTTACCTCCGGTTTGTCTCTATTTCTATCTCTTTGAGTTCCATGAGCTTGGGAGGACCCAGCTCCTTGGTGACCAAAGAGCGCATTAGACCTTGGTTGGGGAAAAACAAATTCACCCTTCCATGTGTAGGCATGTCTGCCATGCTCCATGACCACGAAGATCCTCTCTGATGTATTGTCTAGGTATGTTACTTTGCCTGGGCAGTCAGGGTCTTTAAACTCATATATTGTGAGTGCACTCACTTCCGGAGGTTGAGCAGATTTATATCTCCAAAAAGCCTCATCGGTTTCTCGGTTTAAAAGCAGATCTATGCTTTTATTATCCTGTGGAATCCACTCCGGAGTCATGATTCTGGTCAAGACAGATTTACCACGAGGAGTCCTTGGCTCTCTCTCTAAGTTGCCTTGCTCTATATTACCCCTGTCGGTCTCCGCAATCACATTTCCAAACTCATCAGTTCTATCAGGAAGAGTGGTGACTACATATATAGTCCCCTCTTTATCTAGGTATGCTCCATTCTCAAACTTGACTACTGGGTGGTCTATTCCATGGGGTTGATCGGGGTTCTTAATCTGTACCACCGATCTTCTCAGGCCATCTTCATAGATGCGAGCACCTAGATGATTAGTCCTGATGTATTCCAGTTGAGTCTTGTAAGGTCCTTCTGGCTTTTCTAGATAAGCCAACCCTGAACTGCCTACTGGTCTCTCCATGTGATAGGACATCTCAGAATCACTTGTTTCTGATCTGGGAGTGTATGGGTAATCACTCAACTGTTGGGCCCAAGACCTGGCAGTGTGATTGACACTAGCTTCAGAAGATCTGAGGCTTTGTCTGTCTCGGCCTAAGTGTCTGCCTGATCTAAGGTTCATATGCCTGATTTATCCACCCCCTTGGACCTAAGCACACTCTCGTCGCAAGTTAATTTGCACCAATCACTTTGTTCTTTTGAGTTGAATATTATGTTTATGGTCTGGTTTGAAATCGCTTCGTTAGGAGTACTTAAGTGAATTTCCGCACCTCATAAGTGATCGATTCCAGTTTACTTTTTATCCCTTAGGGTTTTCGCACTTAAGACCTATTTACTTCTTGCACTTGGTTGATTAATACTCTTGGACTTGATTCGTTCCTAACGTTGCCCTAATTAATTACCACACCTAAGTCGTACTTAGCCTAGGCTAGGAATTGACAAAGGAGGGTTTAGAGATCTTCCAACCTCAATTAGTAGGTTGACCAGACTGCTACACAAGCCCAGGAAGCCTTCTCCCAAGCTTGGTACTCACCCTTGCTAGCTTGATTTGGATTGCCTTGAGTGCACACAATGTTCCTGCAAAAGCTCACCAGTCAGTATAGCTCTATTACCACAAGTAGTTGAAAGACACACATCAATATTTTCAGCCCCCCCTGGAGTAACTCACTATACCCCCTCAATCTTAGGACCACCTAGCCTCACCTAAAGGCCAACTTGAAAATACATGTTCTAAAACTCCATGCATGATTCTAGAAAAAACCAGTCAAGGTCCACGTAGGATTTTCAACAAGCTTTCCAACGAGACAAAAATCTCATTAATCGGAGTTCGTATGGTGAAGTTATGACCATTCAGGCACTTAGGGGTCCAAACAGGCTCTTAGGGTTCAGGAAATTCCTCCCTAGATTTTAGGTCTTTTGCCCACTCCTAAGGTTCTAAAGTTATACCAAGGTGCCTAAACTTAAGCTCAACTACCCTTCCAATCACTCAAAAATAACCCTAAATTTTCATGCGTTAAAGGCCGTGTGTCGCGATAGGTGGGGAGTGTCGCGATAGCTGGGAGTGTCGCGATAGCTGGGAGTGTCGCGATAGCTGGGAGTGTCGCGATAGCTCGGAGTGTCGCGATAGCTCGGAGTGTCGCGATAGCTGGGAGTGTCACGATAGCTGGGAGTGTCGCGATAGCTGGGAGTGTCGCCATAGCTCGGAGTGTCGCGATAGCTCGGAGTGTCGCGATAGCTGGGAGTGTCACGATAGCTCGGAGTGTCGCGATAGCTGGGAGTGTCGCGATAGCTGGGAGTGTCGCGATAGCTCGGAGTGTCGCGATAGCTCGAAGTGTCGCGATAGCTCGGAGTGTCGCGATAGCTCGGAGTGTCGCGATAGCTGGGAGTGTCGTGATAGCTCGGAGTGTCGCGATAGCTCGGAGTGTCGCGATAGCTGGGAGTGTCGCGATAGCTGGGAGTGTCGCGATAGCTCGAGGTATGGTGAATTTTTCTGTTCTGGCTAGTGATTCTAGGAGCTCTAGGCCTGCGCAGTGTCGTGGTGCACTCAGAATCGTGATTAGGCGAAGTTTTCGGAGTGTCGCGATAGCTCGAGCTCAACGCCTCGGGGACTGTGCAGACAATTTCTGTACCTGCTGAGCTTGCTGGAGGTGATGATGGAGCTGCCACCTGCAAGAAACATGCAAAAAACACGCAAAAGCAAGTACACACTCTCGCTCTCTCTCAAACTCGCACACAACAAATGAGGGAATGATAAGGAAGAGGGAATATGTAGTGGAGAAGGAGGTGGAGGTGGAGAAGGAGATGGAGGTGAAGTTGAAGATGAAGATGGAAAAAAACCAGAAATTTACCTACTACTTACCATTCCAACGCGTCCTCTCTACGTCTTACCATCACACGCTCGTCCTCAAAGCTCGATCCTCGGCAACGGCGCCAAAATTTGGTGTAGCTCAGCGATGAGTAGCACCTCCTTTAATGTCAATCCGGGAAGACGTGAGGATGGTATGAAGACCACGAGCAAGTGGAAGCACAAGTGCGTGAGTGAGAAGCACACAAGCATGCACACACATACACGCACACGCGCACACACGACAAGAACAAAGAGAGTAAGACAATGGAATCACTTCAATTGCAACCCAGTTCTCATACAAGCTCAAACTACAAGAAGCTACCCCCAAAAATGAGCTCTCTAGCTCTATTTATAGTTTTTGACTAGCTTTGGCCCTGTCCAGACCTAGTGTCCGGCCTAGTTAAAAATTAGGTTCCAGGGCTTATTTGAGGGCCCAAACGAGATCTAAAAATTATGAAAATTGACAGGCAACTACTTCTAAGGCTCCCCAAGCTCGAGGACTCCTCGGCTTGTACAAAATGGAGCTACAAAAAGGTGAAATGATATTTACAAGGGTTTGTAGTGACGAGAATCACTTTGAAATGGTGTGAGGGTTTTGAAAAAAAATGAAGGGTTGCCTCAGTGCTAGATCTGCATGTGTGTCCGTACTTGCTTCTTCCCGTATACTGTCAACACATGTGTTGCTTGGATACATTAGGTATCCCAAGCACACATTGGTCTCTACATATTCATTTCAAGGTTCTTTCACCAACATGCCTTAATCTCTTATGCCAAATTTCAAGCTCTGATAATGTTTGATCTTTATAACTATAAAGAGCAATGTTCCTTGTATCCTCAAGTTCAAAAGTGAATAATCTACCTGTCTTTTCTCCTTTGGCAATTCTCTTGAACCCATGCTCGGTATCCTCCACAAATGCTTCATATTGGTTGAATCTAACCTACAAACCCTTTTTCACAATCTGTCCAACACTCATCAAATTCTTGGTAATTGTAGGTACATATAGAACCCCACTCAACAGATTCTTGTTTCCATCAGAGGTCTTAACATTGCCTAGTTTAATCACTGAGTGCTTGGTGTCATCACCTATTTGTACTTGATGCTTACCCTTTGGTTCCTCAAGGTCAGAGAGAAGAGCCACATTGCTTACCACATGGTTTGAGCATCCTGAGTCAATGTAGAAAGATGGTCATCATTTATACCTGGTTTTGAAGTCATGTTCATAATCAGAAGAGAATCTTCTTGCTCCTCTATGTAGTTGTTGTAATATTTTCTTGATTTGTAGCCTCCTTGGTAATTGCTATTCTAGTTGTTGTTGTAGTTGTTGTTGTATCCTTGCTAGGGATGCTTGGGATACAATTACCACATTGTACCAAGCTAGGAATGAGGCTCGTGTTGCTTACCTCCGAAAACAGTTGGAGAGTGAACACATGAATGAAGGTGATTCTATGGACAGCTTCCTAAAGAAGATCAAAGATTTGAAGGAGCAGTTGATTTCTGCTGATGAGGTTATACCAGATAGATCACTTGTGCAGACCGTTCTGAATGGTCTTCCTGATTCATCTCAGAGTTTTGCTTCTACTCTTCGGTTGATGATGAAAGGCAATCCGACTGCCTTATCATTTTCTCTGTTATGTTGCAGGAAGATCAGTCCAGGCAGAACAGGTGCATTATGCATGTTGCAGATCAAGCTTTCGTGGCTAGTCAGAAGGGTAAACGAAAATGGAGCTCTTCTACTAGTAAGCAGAAATATGCAAATGCTGCACATTCGAAGAACCAGGATAAAGATGAGAAGAAATTAGAAAAGTAGAAATTGTTTTGAAAGTATTGTAAAGGGAATGATCATATCATAAAGAACTGTCCTAAACTGGATGCAAAAGAGGCAAAGAAAAAGGAGGCTGGAATGGTTGTTGCAGAAGCCTCTACACCAAAAACAGAATCTGCTAATCTTGTGCAAGAAGAAGAATGGGCGTTTACTACTGTTTGCAGTTTTGACCCATCTTCTCATGAGCAGTGCACGTCTGCAGTGGACTCAGATGTTTGGTACTTTGACAGTGGGGTGACCAAACATATTACCTCGCATCGCAGTTTCTTCTCTTCACTCGAGCCTGCCCCTACAGGGAATACTGTCACATGCGCTAAAAACTCCTCTTATCCTGTTATGGGAGTTGGTAAGATCATTCTGACTATTGCTGATGGTAGTTCTTTCACCTTGTCAGATGCTTTATTTGTGCCACGGATCAAGAAGAATCTGTTATCAGTTTCTGCATTAGCCAAGATTGGCTTGGTTGTGAAATTCGTTGATGCCAGGTGTACAGTTCATGATCTATCAAATGGCGATGTGATTATTGCTTCTGGCATTTTGTGTCGTGGGCTGTATAAGCTCATAGACTATGAAAGATCTATGAATGATTCGGCATGTGCAGTTCATGATTCTCAGGCTATGTCAGATGCAAAGCTTTGGCATGCACGCTTTGGTCATCTGAATTTTGCTAGTTTGCTACGCCTGCAGAAATCTGATATGTTGTCTTCTTTTCCCAAGCTTGAGGCACCTGGAAAACATGTATGTGAAGGCTGTATTTTGGGCAAAATGCAGCGTTCCTCCTTTCCAAAAGATGGTTCAGTTTGGGCTACCCTGAAATTGCAGCTTGTACATAGTGATGTCTGTGGTCCTATGCAGACACCCTCTTTTGGGAATTACCTTTACTTCGTGACTTTCATTGATGATTTTTCTAGGCATGCATGGGTATATCCACTCAAAGCAAAGTCCGAAGTGTTCATGTGCTTTAAACAGTTCTTGGTTTTGGCTGAAAATCTGTCAGCATGTAAAATGGGCACCCTCCGTTCTGATGGAGGGGGGGAATATATGTCTTCTGATTTTAATGCATTTTTGGCTGAACGTGGGATAAAACACCAGTGTACAGTGCCGTATACACCTCAACAGAATGGAGTTAATGAACGAAAGAACAGGTCACTCATGGAGATGGCAAGGTGCATGGTTAAGAGTCAGGCTTTACCACATAGTTTCTGGCTTGAGGTTGTCATGTGTGCAGCATATGTACTGAACAGGTGTCCCACTAAAGCACTACAGTCTCTCACTCCATATGAGGCTTAGCATGGCCGCAAGCCATCTGTTGCTCATATGCGTGTCTTTGGTTGTTTGGCATATGCATTAGTGCATGAACAACATCGCAGAAAATTGGATGATAAGGCAATAAAATGTATTTTTGTTGGGTACAATTTTGAAAGTAAAGGCTATCGTCTGTATCATCCACAGACTAAACGCATTCTGGTTAGCCGTGATGTTGTCTTTGTGGAAGATGCTATTCAGCCATTGCTTTCATGTACTAAGGAGACATCTGTTAGCTCTAAAGACATGTATGATACTTTGATGCCTCTTTTTACAGGTGGACAGTCTAGTGCTCGTCCTAATGAGGCAACTTCTCAGCCTTTGCAGGTTTCATATGATGATGTAGATCATTCCATTTCTAATGCAGATTTACATGATGCACTTGTTGATGAGAGAGCTGATATTGAGCAGGCAAAAACTATGCCAAAATGGCTGGTGCACACTTTGCGTGACAACAAATTAGATGCACCTTTGTCATATCGTACTTGTTCAGGCTCTCATAGTGCCTCCTTTGCATCAGATTGCTATGCTATGGCTGCGTCTAGTCTCTATGATGAGAATTAGCCTGTTTCTTTTGATGAAGCACAGAATTCAGAAAATTGGATGGCTGCCATGCAATCTGAATATGATGCTATAATGAAGAATAGTACATGGTCTTTATGTGACTTGCCTCCTGGCAAGAAGGCCATTGGCACTAAGTGGGTATACAAGCTGAAGCGTAAACCTGATGGTACAGTTGACAGGTATAAGTCTAGGCTTCTTGCAAAGGGTTATGCACAGGAAAGAGGAATTGGTTTTGATGAGACCTTTGCACCTACATGTCCTATGACTACTGTTCGGAGCATTTGTGCACTTGCAGCACATCATGGTTGGAATGTACATCAGTTGGACATTAAAATAGCATTTCTGAATGGTGACTTGCATGAAGAAGTGTATGTTTTTCAGCCCCGTGGCTTTGTGCAGAAAGGGCATGAAAATCAGGTGTGCAGGTTAAAGAAGGCATTATATGGTTTAATGCAAGCACCACGTGCTTGGTATGAGAAGATACATGGCTATCTGGTTGCACATGGTTTTGAGAACAGTCCAACTGAAAGCACCTTTTATGTTAAGCGTGCTAATGATGTGCTTCTGATCATTGTTGTCTATGTTGATGACATGCTGCTCACTGGTCCTATTGAGAAGCATATTGCTGATTTCAAGGCTGATTTGCATGCCTCATTTGAGATGTCTGATTTGGGGCATTTGCATCACTATTTGGGCATTCAGTTTATGCAAGTTGATGGTGGAATGGCTTTGTGTCAAACGAAATATATTGACACATTATTGCAGCGTTTTAGCCTTGAAGATTGTAAGCCTATTGCCACTTGTATGGAGACAGGTTTACGATTGAGTCTTCATGATGCTGGAGATGCATTTGATGTTGTTCTCTATTAGCAGGCTGTTGGATGCTTGATTTACTTATGCATTACTCAGCCAGATATTCAGTTTTTTGTCTCACAAATGAGCAGGTTTATGCATTGCCTAGGAGTCATGCATTGGAAGGCGGTTAAGCACATCTTTCGCTACTTGAGTGGTACTCCACTACTTGGGTTGTTTTATCCCAAGGCGGGATCACTACCGCCAGATTTGCATGCTTTTTTTGACTCAGATTGGGCTGGTTGCTATGACACTCGTGTGTCCACCAGTGGTTTTTGCTTCATGCTTGGTAGCTCATGTATATCTTGGTTGAGCAAGAAGCAGCCTACTGTGGCCACTTCCAGTTGTGAGGCTGAGTATAGGGCAGCTGTAGCTCAATGATGAGTAGCACCTCCTTTAATGTCAATCCGGGAAGACGTGAGGATGGTATGAAGACCTCGAGCAAGTGGAGGCGCAAATGCATGAGTGAGAAGCACACAAGCATGCACACACATACACACACACGCGCACACACAGCAAGACAAAGAGTGAGTAGCAATGGAGTTCTTAGATTACTTTCAAGAGCTCTTACAAGTTTGTTTCAATTACAATCTAACCTCAAAAATGAGCTGTCAAGCTCCTTTTATAGCTTTTGGCTAGCTTTGGCCCTGTCCAGACCTAGTGTCCGGCCTAGTTAAAAATTAGGTTCCAGGGCTTATTTGAGGGCTTAAACGGAGTCTAAAAAATACGAAAATTGATATGTAGGTACTTCTAAGGCTCCTCAAGCTCGAGGACTCCTGGGCTTGCACAAAATGGAGCCACAAAAAGGTGAACATGGTATTTACAAGGGTTGATAGTGATGAGAATCACTTTTAATTGGTGTAAGGGTTTGAAAAATTAAAGGCTGCCTTAGTGCTAGATCTGCGTGAATGCTCATACTTGCTTCTCCATGAAGAAAATTATTGGCCTACTTGCCAGATCGTCGTTGACTCCCTTGTCTGCTGCTAACACTCCCCCCTCTCTCGCGTCTGTCGTCCCTGACAGACCCTTGTTGGGAGGGTCGTTGAATGTAGTATTCGACAACATCTTGCGCTAAGTGATGTTCGGCAATCCTCAATCCTTTGGCCAAATCGGTTAGTAGAGCATCCCAATCTACCAGCCCGGGAACCTCTGGATGTGGCATTCGTAACTTTTCTGAGTGGAGAGCTTGTTCCACTGCAAATAATTGTAATAAATGTGAGGGCCTGGGAATGAAGATCTTTGAGTGATATTCCCAGAACCCGGTGACAAACATCTCTTCAAATGTTTGTTTGAAGCAGACCGGTAGGTACTTTATGCGGGCATGCCATGCATAGACAACAGTAATGGAGGGCGTTGTGCTCATGTCGTAAACCAGATCCTGATTGCCTTCATTGAATCCGAGCGCAGAGAGATGAGGCTCCTTAACGTTCTTGAAGGTCCGGAAGGTGACTATCATGAGTTCAAAAATTTTAAGACACATCTGTGTCATGACATCTGGTATGTTTTTGAACCTGACGCCCCAATGCCGAATTGTCGATATCATGTACCCTATAGTAGGTTGACCTTTAGGTGGCGCCAAGTAGACATAGTTGAGCCACTTTTCGCAGCCTTTGGTTGTCAGCACCATCTTTGTGTATTCCGGCCACGACCTTCTTCTGAAAACAGGATAGTAGCAGGGATTGTACTTTATATATAGGGGCATGTTATTCCAGGTGCGATTCATTTCCGGATAGGTTTCAAGAAGTCGAATCCTCCAAGTTGGTTGGCGAATATTCCCCTGCTTGGCACTTTCTGGGATATCGTCGGGTGCAAACTGTGTAGCAGAGGTTGGTTCCCGTGAGGTGTGGTGCTTGATTTCAGCATTATAGTCCGCCATCAAGACGCAAAAAGGAACGTACAGGTCTTCGGAGGTGCCGATCCACCTATGATGAGAGAGGTTCCTAAAATAGTCAGATTTTATGACCACCTCTTCTAAGTGTGACATCGATGCTATCTGGACTGCCACCCTATCATCATGTGTTGTGGCCACTTTTTCCAATTTCTGCATCCATTCCGGAGCCTCTATTTCCAGGGTGTCCATGCTCTCTGCTGTCTGCTTGCCTCTAGGTGCTGGCATCGAAACGTACGGGTCCTCAAAAGTTTCCTCTACTTCGATTGGCACTAGGTCTTCAGGTTCTGGTTCTGCCAAGGGGGAGGGTTGTCGTTCATATACAAGCACTTTCTTTTGTAATTCGTCGAGTTGTGCTTTGAGCACTGCTACTTCGTCAGTTGTGTCAGCTGTGGTTGGGACTTCTTTGGGTGGTGCTGGTTGAGCTGCCAATTGCCTTCGTAGTTTGTCTCTTTCCTTTTCTAAGGCTGCATGGGCTTCGAGGAGATCCGCATGGGTTTCCAATATGATCTGCATATTGTCTGAGGGAATAGCCTTAAATCTCTCCGGGTCAATTTCCTGTGGGGAACCTTCCATGGCTAACTCCAAGTTCTCTTCGTTTTGTGTCTGAAGCCGTCTATTTTCTTCTAGGGCTGCAGACATATGCTTCCGTAATAGAGCCATGTTGCGGTGGAGCTTGAGGTTCACTGTGATTTGTGAGTGTAGCAAATCATCCATATGTTGTCTTTCTTCTGCATCAGGCTGCGGTGGATTTGCCACAAGTTTCTCATGTTGTTCTTGCAATGCACTAAACTGCTGTTGTAACTGATGCTTTTCTTTCTCTAAATCAGTGAATCTTCCTTGTAACTCCTCATGTCTCCTGAACAAGCTTGTATGCTGAGCATCGAGGTGCTGATAGTGTTGTTGTAACTGAGACATGCACTGATACATATTATTGAATACATTATTAATGGGGATGGATGCAGGGAGGGTGGTATGTGCAGAGGGGAAGGGAAAGGGGAAGGGAAGTGTGAATGCAGTGCTGGAAAATGGTGAGGTGGGTGGTGGGGGAATGGGAGATTGTGGTGGTATGGGGGGAGGGAGAGGTGCAGTGGAGGGTGATATGTCCATAAAATCCGTGGTGTAAGCAGTAGTGGGAGTGATTGTGAATAGTGGAATTGTGGGTGCAGTGATTGTGGTGAATGTGTACAGTGGTGTGTGCAATTGTGAATGTGAACTACCCGAAAGTGTGAGTGGGGGAATGGGGATGTCAGTAGCTGTCGTTAGGGTTACAGTGTTAGTGGAGGTATATACACGGGAGGTGTTGAGAGGGTGTGTGGGTTGATTGGCGGTTTGTGCTTCAGTCATGGCGGTGGGCGCGGAGGCGGTAACGGTGGTTGTTACATTGGTCATGGGAGGTGAATGTGGTGGAGAGGGAGGTGACGGTGGTAAGGGAGGTGATGGAGGTGCACTTGATATATGGGCTTCCTCGGTGTCGTGAGCGGTGTATGCAGTGCCCGTGGTTGTGGGGGTGCCTTGTGGTCTTGATCCTAATACATTCATTTGTTTCCCTGCTCGTGGGGGACGTCTTCCGTATCTTCTTTCCATTCTGCGTGATTGTGCCAGGGCCGTCTGCACTGCCTCAGGTACTCCTAGGGCATCAGAGATCATATCTAGTGTGGCACGATACTGTTCATCAACTCCTTCCTCCTCAAGGATTTGGTGCATGATAGCCTTTCCTGCTGCAAGGGATAACTTATGTTGTTGTTGGACCCTGTTGATGGTATCGTAGAGCTTTTTCAGCTCCTTTGTATATGCTGGGGCACCCTCTAACTCCTGTATAACTTCTTGCTCATAGTCATGCGCCCCTTCATCAGAAAATCCTTCTTGTTCATCTTCTTGGTCTTCTTCTTCTACATCTTCCACTTCTACCACTTCTGGTTGTCTTGTCTGGGGTTGTTGTGCGGCCGTTTGTTGTCCACTACCCTGCTCTGCCTCAACTTCCGCATTAACGGCTTCAATAATTCTAGTCACTTCCTCATCCGTTAGATCTTCCAAAGTAAATCCATGAGGAAATTCCAGATCAGTTGGCACTAGTGGAAACACAAGGTTAGGGCCCTCTGTGCTGTGCCTGGGTAACCTGATAGTGAAAGGTTGCACTCTTCGAGGAAGCCTTGGAGTTGTTTCTGGTGTTAGGGTTGCACCGCGGGGTTGTGCACAGGGCATCTGTACGGTGCCTCTCATCTTCTTAGAGGGAGGTCCGACAGCTGACAATCTGCGTTGAAACTCCTGTGCTCTGGACCAAATGAGGGCCCGTTGCACCGGTACATCATAGGCGAGACATCTATAGACGATTCGGGTAAGCGCGCAACATCCATAGAGTACAGATTTCTGTTTCTTATACCACCTTTGATGAGCCATATGGATCTGATCGATAACCCAGTGGGGCATATTGATGGTCAAATCAAAGGCATCCGCTAAGTAGAGGCTAAACCAGATCTTCTTGGGAGGCATTGTGAACCTGTCTTGCGCGGGGAATGCGAAGTGTTGCATGACCATACGTAAATGAATGGCTATCGTGGGAGTCATCGCCACCATGTCCTTTAGTTTTGTCAGATTCCTGTTCTTCATATTATCGGGGACCATAGTCTCCTTCTCCGTAGGAATGTGCATTCCGTGCATATCAAGAGCTTCTCTTACCAAGTTGATAGTCAAGCGGAAACGCTTCAGCTCATTGCCCCTTGTGAGTGAGGGAAGCACAAAGGAGTTGTATCCTTTTTTGTCTTTGCTTGGAGTGTGTTGAGCCCCAGCAGGTTGGAACCAGCAAAGTCAAGACAAGAGGTATTGTAGAGAAGTATTTTGGATAATTCCCTTAAGGTCAAGGGTGTTCAAAGTAATCGGGAAGGTTCAGGTGAATCCCCCCTTTGTGCAAAAGTAAAACTTAAAAGGAAGTGAGAAGTTGTGTGAAGCGGCAATGTACGCACAGGTGAAAGTATGGACCCCATTAAAATTTTAATTTTTTATCTAAAAGTTACTACAATACAAAACAGTTAGTGGTTGGCTGTCGTTGAAGAGGACAATCTTGGGACAAGGGAAGGCAAAGAGTC
Source organism: Ceratopteris richardii (assembly GCA_020310875.1). Taxonomy (NCBI): domain Eukaryota; kingdom Viridiplantae; phylum Streptophyta; class Polypodiopsida; order Polypodiales; family Pteridaceae; genus Ceratopteris; species Ceratopteris richardii. The sequence continues at coordinate 21,579,751 of CM035431.1, read as the reverse complement.
CAGTGCAGTTAGGCGCGTACCGGATCAACACACTTCAAGAGAGAAGCAAAGGCTATTCAAAAGGAGGAGGCAGAGAGGAAAAGAGGGAGCACGAAGAGAGTGAAGAATCACTGGTGTGCGACGACCCCAGGAAGTGAAAAGTGAAGAGTGAAAGAAGTGTAGCTAAGGGAGAAGTGAAAAGTGAAGAGTGAAAGAAGTGTAGCTAAGGGAGGTGTGCAGAGAAGGTGAAGGGAGATTCCAAGAGTCTCAAGGTCTGTGTGTGCCGCGAAGGTATCCATTCCTCAGCTTGGTGGGAGCTTAGTGCAAGGTGTGCACAAGGGAAGCGTGAAGCAAGCGAAGGACTGGTGCAGAAGAGGCCGCTGCGAGAAGACTTGAGATAATTGGTCTTCTGTAACTAATCATTCTCTGTAGTTGTATTTAGTTATTGACTTGGATTGTATTTGGTCTTTGTAATTGTTCGATATAATCAACCTTCAAGATTTCCATTGCGTACTCCTCTGCAGAGGTTTTCAAGGTTATTCCACTTTCATTATCTTCTTTTTCTCCTACAAACCCTCAAACTCCTTCTTGTCCAAGAAACCCCCAACAAATTTGGCATGCACGGTGGGACCTCCAAGGAGATTTGAGCTTAGGAGAAGGTCAATTGCAATTGGAGACCAATATTCCAGTGTCGACATTAACACTCGAGTGGACTACTAAGAGGTACATACTTATATCAAGTGTTTCATATTAAGTAGACTATGAATAGCTCATGACCGCAACCCGGTCACAAACCTTGAGGATCAAGTGCAAGCAGACAAGAAGAAAGGCGGTCAGAGGATCATCGAGTCCACTTTCATCAACTTCATCTGTAGGAAGCATGGCAGGGCAAATAGACCCAGAAACCTTACTCTCCAGATTAAACATAAAATTTCCCTCTTTCAGAGGTTTAGCCCATGAGGATCCAGATGAGCACATTCGAAGATTTCTTGCATTATGCAAGACTAGAGGTCTAATGGGTAGGGAAGATGCTTTCTTGATACTTTTCCCTGCCACATTGGAAGGTTTGGCAGACAAGTGGTTTAGCCAGTTTGCTGAAAATCACTTTACCTCTTGGGATTTGATGAAAGAGGCCTTTAAAAACCAGTTTCAGCATGGCAACACGACGGAGATCATTATAGAAGAGTTGGAAAACTTGAAGTTGGGTCCAGGAAAAAAGTTCCCAGAGTTTGTGACCAGGGCCAAAGCCCTAATGGCTAAACTACCGGATCCACCACACGACTTCTTTGTCAAGAAGTGGTTAGCCAAACCCCTACCTGTGGTCACTCAATGCAAAATAAAAGAGTTGGTGTTACCTACGGCCCCTGTTGAGGAATTCATCAGTACGGCCACATGCTTGGAGCAGATAAGGCACCAATACGGTGCAACTTCCTCCCAAACAACCTATGGTACAGAACTGGAGGACCCAGTGATCCAGTTAAGAAGAGAGCTGGAGGGCTTAAAAAGGAATAAGCCTTTCACAGAGGAGGAGACTGCAATAGCTCACCTGAGAAGAGAGATTGAGGTACTCAAGCTCCAAAAGGAAGAAGAGGCCCAAGCAGAAGAATTAGCTCAGCTGAGACAAGAATTGCAGGAACTCAAAGGAGGCGGCATTAAGAATGGACTCTGGTGCTCCATGTGTAGCAAGCAAGGGCACATAGTAAGTGAATGTCCCCTGCTAAATGTGACTTGTCAATTATGCAGGAAAATTGGGCATGAGGCCCATGAATGCCAAGTAAGGGGAATGCCTACAATGACATACTGGACACAAGGAGGACTTTTTCCACCAGCAAATGTGATGGCAGCTGCAGCGAATCAAGGTAACAACTATAATCCTAGACCGAGAAATAACTTTGTAAATGGGCCTAGAAGGCCAATCATTTGCTTCAGATGTGGAGAATGCGGGCACTACCAATCTAGGTGCACTCTTCCAGAAAATGCACCTCCTTGCAGGAACTGTCCAGAAGCCAGGGACCATTATACAAACTGTTGTCCTAAGAATCAAGCTTCTACTTCCGGACCCCATCTCCAAATGATTTCTGTATACAAGGAGGAAACATTACCTCAGGTGGATGAGCCTTCACCGTCTACCAGGGTGGTACAATTAGAAGAACTTGAATCCTTTACAGTGCAGACAAGAAACAAAGGGAAAGCTCAAGTGGATGTAAGTCAAGAATCAAGGATTGGGGGATTCAACAAAGACAAAGTTGTAGCTGAAGACAAAGCAACCACAGGTGCAGACCCAAAACAAAAGGAAAATTTCATAAGCACCAGAGATGTCATTGGGCATGCATTCATCAGAGCTCAGGAAGAATTGAATAAGGCAAGTGGAGCCCATTCAATTAAAGAGTCAGAAGCTTCTAAACTACTTAAGTCTATGAAGAAAGAGGTTAGTATTTTTGATCTAATAAAGATGGATGGAAAATTCAGATCAGAGTTATTACAGATAATTGATGAGGCTTCTACTACAAGTTTAGTAGCCAGGACTGCTGTTCTACATAAAGGAATAATTGTAGGGGAAGCACCCCTTACGGATTATAAAAGTCCTCGACTGACAGTATCTATAAAGGGTCATGAATTTCAGGGTGTTATTGTGGATGGTGGTTCGGGCATCAACCTGATGCCTAAACATACAATGAAAAGAATTGGACTCCACCCTTCCAGACCGGCAAATTTCACCATTACCCTGGCAGACCAGAGCAAAGTAAGACCTGTGGGAGTGATTCCAAAAGTCTCACTTGAGATACAAGGCAATATGTTCATACTGGACTTTGTTGTTTTAAGATTGCCCCAGATTGAAGGAGGATTTCCCCTCTTAATTGGGAGACCATGGTTGAGACACGCAAGTGTCATCCATGATTGGGGCAAGGACACTATGTGGGTACAAAAGAAAGGGCAAGAGCTGACACAACTTTACTTGGAAGAAGGCCCAGATGACCAAGGAAACACCAGCATGATGCAAAAGGTGGGCATTTGCATGGAACCAGAACCAGAAGATCAACCCCAAATAGATTTTGAGGAAGAAGAGGATATTCTAAAGTGGCTACATGCAGGCAACTCTTCTTCTTCTTTTGGAATTTTTATCAATAATTCATACACAATTGAAGATTATGATGAAGGTGACACAAAAGTCCAAGCTGATGGATTGGGAGAGCCTATCACTAACCACAGAAGGGGCAGAAAGACACCCCTCAACGATAACTCAGAGGAGGATATCAAATCTATAAACAAGGCAGAGGCCAAGGCCAAAGGCAAGGTAAAGGACTCTAGTGAAGAATACTCTTTTCCTATTCAAGAAATACCTGCAGGATGGATGCAGGAAAAAGAAGAACACATTGAAATTCAGGAGACTGCAGCTGAAGCAATGCACAGAAGACTAGTAGAAGAAGACAAGGCAGAAACAGAGCACAAAGGAAGTATGGTAGAGAAAGATCCTGTCAAAGAAATTCATTTAGATATTCAAGATAATAACCTACCGGTTTTGGTGGCCACCTGGTTATGGCACCACCCAAGGCTCCTGGAAAAGGTCAGAACATTCTTAATCAACTACGCAGACGTTTTTGCATGGCATTATAAGGATCTAGAAGGAGTACCACCAAGTTATGGAGAACACAGAATTCCTTTGATAGAAGGAGCAAAGCCAGTAAGAGGGAAAAGTTATAGGTTGAATCCCAAATATGCTGAAGCGGTCTATTCCGAAATTCAGAAAATGGAAGATGCAGGCATTATCATTCCGGTAGAGCATTCGGAGTGGCTATCCCCCATGGTGATAGTACCAAAGAAAAACACTAACAAGATCAGAATTTGTGTGGATTTTAGAGCATTAAACAAGGTCACAATTCCAGATGGATTTCCAATGCCATTTGCTGAGCAGGTCGTAGAAGAAGTAGCTGGTCATTCCATTTACAGTTTCATGGACGGATTCAGTGGATACAATCAGATATCCATTCACCCTGGGGATCGAGAGAAGACAGCATTCATTACTCCTTGGGGAACTTATGTGTATCTGAAGATGCCCTTTGGGTTAAGAAATGCTCCAGCTACCTTCAATCGAACCGTTAATCTCATTTTTGGACCATTGCTACTAGAGTCATTAAGAATCTTCATGGATGACTTCTCAACTTTTTCCGGTACTCTTAAAGAAACCCCATTGGACTGTTTAGAGAAGCATCTGCTTCAATTAAAACAAGTTTTTGAGAGGCGTAGAGAAACAAAGCTGAAACTGAATCCAAACAAATGCCATTTTTTGGTGACCGAAGGTACTTTGTTAGGGCATGTAGTATCTTCTAAAGGTATGGCACCTGATCCAGATAAAATCATTGCTATACTGAAATTACCCAGGCCTAAATCTGCAAAGGAGATTCAAGGTTTTTTAGGACATACAGGATACCACCGTAGATTTATTAAAATGTATGCAGATATAGCCAGACCTTTGACTAGGCTCACAGGCAAAGAGGTTCCTTTTAAATGGGATCAGGAAGAGGAAAAGGCATATCAGACACTCCGAGCAAGGTTAGTGTCTGCTCCCATTTTGATCACACCTGAGTGGTCAAAAGTGTTTCATTTACATGTAGATGCCAGTGCATATGCAGTAGGGGCAGTTCTAACACAACATAGTGAAGAATTTAAGATGGATAGGCCAATTCAATATGCCAGTCGGATTTTAACCAAGGCTGAAAGGAATTACAGCACCACAGAAAGAGAAGCCCTAGCCATGGTTTTTGCAGTCCAAAAGTTTCGGCATTACTTATTGGGAGTAAAATTTATTATTATAACTGATCACCAACCCCTGAAGTACTTACTCAATAAACCACAAGCCACTGGTAGAATATGGAGGTGGTTATTGCTATTCCAGGAGTTTGATTTCTCGGTAATTCATAAACCAGGTAGAGAGAATGTTATGGCAGACCACATGTCCAGAATAAGTATGATGGATCAGCCCAGTGGAATCAATGATGATTTTCCTGATGCTCATCTGTTTGTTGTACAAGCTCAAGGATGGTATGATGACATTAAGCAGTTCATTAAAACTGGGGTGTATCCTGAAAAGGCTAGTGCTGTTCAAAGGAAGAGATTGCTAATCAAGAGTAGGCCATATACCTTAATTGATGAGAAATTATATAAACAAGGCAAGGATGACAAGATTAGGAAATGCTTGGAGGACGATGAAGTGAGGGAAGTACTGCACTCTGCGCATGAAGGAACAGGTGGTGGGCACCTTCCAGGGCATATCATGAGCCAAAGGATACTGGATGCTGGTCTATGGTGGCCTACACTATTTAAGGATGCAGATGACTGGAGAAGAACATGTGATGTGTGCCAGAGGTGTGGCCCTAAGCCCACCAAGCAAAGGCATAATCCTTTAATGGTTTCCACTTCTTGGCAACCCTTTGAGAAGTGGGGATTAGACTTTGTTGGGCCTATATACCCTGTGGCGGTTCCTAAAAGAGAAAAGTACTTACTGATAGCCACGGACTATGCCACAAAGTGGGCTGAAGCTATTGCATCCATTGACTGCACTGCACAAACAGTAGCTGACTTCTTGTATAGTAACATCATTTGCAGGTTTGGGTGTCCGCTTGAAATCTGTACCGATCAGGGTACTCATTTTGTCAACAAAATACTGCAGGAAATTTCCGACAAGTATTGCATTTTACATAGGACTTCGTGTGCATACTACCCACGAGCTAATGGACAAGCCGAATCAACCAACAAGGTATTAATTTCAATGCTACGAAAAGAATGCATGTTACAGCCTACTTCTTGGGGACAGGCTTATCTGGGCACATTATGGGCTTACCGGTTAGCCTATAAAGAGACCGGGTATTCTCCCTTTCAACTAGTTTATGGCCTTGTTCCCATTGAACCATTTGAGTTCATCAAGGGCTCTATCTGAACCGAAGCAGTTGAGAAAAATGGGATAGAAGTTCCAACCCGACTAACTGCTTTGCATCAACTGGAAGACTCCAGGATCTTAGCCTCCAAACAGTTAGAGAAGATTCAATTACAAAGAAAGGAGACTCATGACAGAAATTTATGGCACAACAACTTGAAGCATGGTGATTTAGCTTTGCTACATAGACCACACATTTCTTCTCAAACCAAAGGAAAATGGATACCTCACTGGGAGGGTCCTTTTCGAATTCTGAAGATATTGCAATGGGGTGCTGTGCAATTAGAAACACTCGATGGATCTACCCTACCACTAGTCCACGCAGGCGCCACTTAGGGTTGAAAGTCGGATCGGGACTCCAAAGGTTTCAGGAGGTTCAGGAGGCTATTCATCACAGCTTGTCCAACATCATATCAACAAGGCAAGCACCAAATAATCACTTCCTACCGTTCCTCCATGGCCAATCCTCCCCCGCAGGATGTTCCTTCGGACTTCACGCCTTCCGCGATACCAACCCCCAATCCCACTTCCACTCCTTCCGAGTCTGCTCAACCGGCGCAGACCCAACCCCTTACCACCCTCGTCTACCCGGTCCCGACATTGCCCGTCTCCCTTACCCCACCGATTCCTACATCTACCGACTACCATTATCCCCAAGCACATGCCTCAACTTCCGTGCTTCCTCCTCCACTTGTCACTATTCCTACTTATTCAATTCCCTCGAATTCCACCGATTATTCTCCACCTTCGCTCCCTCGCCCCCCTTCGCCATCTCCATCTCCTTCTGCTTCCCATACCTCGTGCCCTAACTCACCTTCCGGCGATTATATACGCATGTTTCTTCCAAATGATTTAAATCTCCAAATCCGTATTCACTTATCTCTTCCCCCCATTGACCTCCGCAATCTTTTCTCAGTCGAAAATCTTCAGTATGCCGGTCTTTTGGGCTTGGCGAATGTTCTCTTCCAGGAACCCTCCAACCTTAATGATGTCTATGAAGCTCTTCGGTTGTTCCCCATTTTTCGCACCGGCACTTTAACCATCTCTGACATTGCCGCCAGTATAGGATCCTCCCTCATCCACTTCAGCAGCCCTCCATTCTTATATTCTGGAGTGTCACCCTCGGACACAATTGCCTTTTGTCATGAGCGCTTTGCCCATAATGCACGTTTTTCTATCCGTATGCAATCCGTACTTACTTCCTTCATTTTTTTCTTTTTACTTCGGAGCCCCACCTCTCCGCTTCCAATGTCCGACATTCGCATTGCAGATCCACTTTACTGCTTCCTCACTAGCCGCCCCTACCCTTACGCCGCCCTCCTCTTTAGTTCATTGAATATGCGCTCCCGTCGCCTCCGTGACGCTATCCCTCGTCGATCTCGCTCATTTTCCATATATTCCGCTCCATTACTCGAATGGCTATATCAACTCCCCGCGCACTCAGCTAATTCTACTCTACCCCCGTCACCTCATATCTCTGTTGACCAGCAATTCAGGGATCCCATGGCACCTTCCATAACCAAACCTCCCCCCCCTCTCCACTCTCCATTGGCTCCACTTCCGTTTCCACACCGCCGCCCGCCCCCCCTGATATCCCTGCATTTCCACCGCAATCTTCTTCTCCCATACTCACCACCCCTCAGACTACAACTACCGGTCATCCCCCTAACCCTGTTCTCCAACATGGCTTTTCTTCGGCAGCCTCTTTCCGCCCGCTCATTCAAACCCATCTCAACCCGCAAAACCCAACCTGTACACCCCCTCGTCCTCCTGTCCCCACTTTCCCATCTACCAGTGCCGTTCCCATCACCCAACCCACTCCCTCGCATAAACCTACCCAACCCGGTCCCTCTACCACTCCAAACAATTCTTCCCCTCCGCCTCCTGCCCCTCCTCCTACAATTGATATTCCGACGTCTCCCTCCTTTTTCAACTTGCTTCGCGAAGCCAGTGCCATTGCACAGGGCAGTGCTCAGGCATCCAAGGTGTCCTTGGATTCAATTTCAACTACAGCTACGATTCACCAGCAGTATATTTCGACCATCGACAATATCAATCGACAGGCTACAGCGCAATGGCAATCCCTGACCGAATCGGCACGATTACTCAAAGAAGAGAGGGATAAGTATAGGGACATGGCTGATTCTACTCTACAGACCTTGGAAGATCTTCAAAATCGTTCTCAATTAGGACTATGTGACAATGCTGCGTGTCGACGGATCAAACGCGAACGGGACCACCTTTGGCAGTGCCTTAGTTCTCTCCAGCATATGATTGAGCAGGCTTCTGCTCCACTGCCCTCATCTCCACAACCATCAGACGCAGGCCTCCATCCACCCTCTCACTAATCTGAAGACCAACTTCTCCATCCCTTGCTATTGGCTTCGGGTTCTCTTATAGATGTGCGATAATCTCTCATCATTCTGCATTTGTCTTCTCAGGGTTGCATTTGTCTTATCAGGGTTCAATAAATTTTGTAGCGGGATTATCCGGGATCAATAAAATTTAGTAGCGGGTCATCTAGTTTTCTTCCTTAATAAATACAGTCACTCCTTATCTATTTTCATGCCTTCCTTCCCTCTCTGTTCTTCTGCTATTCCACTCTGTTCTCGAGTCGATGTTTCCCTCTGTGTCGTGTATCATGTCTGTTGTCTCTCCGGGTCGGAGAGTACATTAGGTGGTGGGCATCTGTTGAGCCCCAGCAGGTTGGAACCAGCAAAGTCAAGACAAGAGGTATTGTAGAGAAGTATTTTGGATAATTCCCTTAAGGTCAAGGGTGTTCAAAGTAATCGGGAAGGTTCAGGTGAATCCCCCCTTTCTGCAAAAGTAAAACTTAAAAGGAAGTGAGAAGTTGTGTGAAGCGGCAATGTACGCACAGGTGAAAGTATGGGCCCCATTAAAATTTTAATTTTTTATCTAAAAGTTACTACAATACAAAACAGTTAGTGGTTGGCTGTCGTTGAAGAGGACAATCTTGGGACAAGGGAAGGCAAAGAGTCCGGTGCAGTCAGGCGCGTACCGGATCAACACACTTCAAGAGAGAAGCAAAGGCTATTCAAAAGGAGGAGGGAGAGAGGAAAAGAGGGAGCACGAAGAGAGTGAAGAATCACTGGTGTGCGACGACCCCAGGAAGTGAAAAGTGAAGAGTGAAAGAAGTGTAGCTAAGGGAGAAGTGAAAAGTGAAGAGTGAAAGAAGTGTAGCTAAGGGAGGTGTGCAGAGAAGGTGAAGGGAGATTCCAAGAGTCTCAAGGTCTGTGTGTGCCGCGAAGGTATCCATTCCTCAGCTTGGTGGGAGCTTAGTGCAAGGTGTGCACAAGGGAAGCGTGAAGCAAGCGAAGGACTGGTGCAGAAGAGGCCGCTGCCAGAAGACTTGAGATAATTGGTCTTCTGTAACTAATCATTCTCTGTAGTTGTATTTAGTTATTGACTTGGATTGTATTTGGTCTTTGTAATTGTTCGATATAATCAACCTTCAAGATTTCCATTGCGTACTCCTCTACAGAGGTTTTCAAGGTTATTTCACTTTCATTATCTTCTTTTTCTCCTACAAACCCTCAAACTCCTTCTTGTCCAAGAAACCCCCAACAGAGTGAGAGTGCTAATCAGGTATGAGCACCTTAGAAAATCGGGCTTTGGTAGTTGGAACTTGAAATAATCATAGAGCCCAGCCTTCTTCCATATTGGCTTCAGTCCCTCGTTATTCTGTAGCTTTTCAAACTCTCTGGTAAAGAAGTGGTATCTGCCCCAACGTCCATTGAATTCTACTTCAGACTCCCACATGTATGTGCCTTCACCCAGAGGTCCCGCAACATCACTGAACCAGTGTGAGGTTTTGCCCACCGGCATTGTGTGACCCTGTGGAGGATTCTGAATCGGTATGGCATGTAATGCCCTTAATGCCGCTGGTCGTTCCTTTAATTCCTCCTCGACCGGAAGGCTTTCAATGTCCACAACTTGGGGGCTGGTGCCTGCCTGGGAGCTGGTTCCTACCGTATCGGCCATGTTACTTCTTGCTTCCTGTCTCTGTGAGAATATAGAAACTAGTGTTAACATTGTACAGGACAAGAGAGAACCGTTGTTGCTCCCATTACAACGTTAACACGAGGGTTGGGAGCGAATAATGGGTTAGTAAGTGCTCGGTGCGAGTGTGTGTGTGGTTAGGAGTTCAGTACACCTAAGAGCTAAGTGGAATGATGTAGGGTGATAGTGATGGGGTTAGTAGGTTATCATGGATTTACAATTGGGGTCCGGGGGTTTGTTACAAGTCTTAGGCTGCCAAATGCAGTGGATGGGTTTTGCTCTTGGTTCCGTAGAGACTCCCGAGATCTTTATGGGTGTGTCGGTTTGAAAATGAGACCTTTTAGGGACCCACTTACAAGTGATTTTGTTCGTGCTCATGGGCCTTGGTGTGTTCCTGAGTGTTGAAAACGAGTGGATGTCGGCGGCGTGAGTGAATGAACCACGCTGTAAAGAGTGTGGCCTTGGTGTAGCTATTTGAGCCCGCACACAAGTCTTAGGCACCCAAATTTGTCTTGATTGTGGGCTAGCCTTCATCGACTTCTTGGGCACCCAAATAGACTTCATGTTAACAGGTGAGCTTCTGAAAGACTTCTTATTAGTATCGTGTTGTTGGTTACTAATAAGAGGCTTTGACCGTGTGGTTGGCTTGAGTGCAACCGGGTGCTCGCCTTTTCGCACCCATACTTGTTTCACTAGCTGAGATACTTTGCTGCGCAGGTGCTTTTGGTCTCCGACATAGGTAGTACCCTGCTTCTTCTGCCGTTGATCCACCTTTGTTTGCCGCCTCCCTCTGGCCTTTGGAAAAGAAGGGAGTTCCGTTGCATCCCTGACTCCTTTTTTGCAACCATCATTCCTCTGCAACACATAGTTTTGAACAAGAATAGCATGGTCATCTTCATGTGTACTCCTGGAAGGACCAGGAGTGTGTGCCTTTCCTAGTTCCTTGAGTGCTCTATTATCTAACTCTACTGTAATTCGACTATGATTGACCCATACCTGAAGAAGTCCACTTCTTAGGTTTAAGTTGACTGCTTGGTCATAAATCCAGTCCTGACCCAAGACAAGAGGCTCCGTGAGGTCTCCGTCTTGGCACACTAGTACCTTAACTGTCATTAACATGTCCTGAATGTAGAGGGGAAGCTCCACCTCGCCCATGCAAGGGGTTTCCACACCTCCTAATCCTATGAGATAAGCTTCTATAGGATTGACCTTTAATTTCAATTCTTAACAGTAAGAGAGTCGCACCGCACTAGTGGCTGCACTTGAGTCAATCAATGCTCGCACGGACTGTGCACTAGTTCCTTGTCCTACCTCTATGGTCACAAAAGGTCGTCGATCAATTATTCTATGGGGACTTGTTCCTGCGACTTCACACATTGCCATATGATATCCTTGATCTACATAGTCATTTGTTCTAGGCTGATCTCTACCTTGTCTTCACAACTTCATCCTTCTGATGCGTTCTAAAGCTTCTGCTTGAGCTTCTTCTCGAATCCGCTTTTCTTCTTCCTTGCATTTCTTGGCAATATTGAGTCGACTTAGCATTTCCTCTGTGAGAGGTTCCTGATATAACTTGACTCTGCATCCGCTTATATAGCTTGGGAGAACATCACCTTCCAATGTGGCTAGTTGCACTGCTCCACTTGTGGAGATCCTATTTATGATCATAGGTCCATAGCCACGCTTCTCTAATTTTCTCGCATGTTGTTTCAAAGTGTATACTAGTACTAGGTCGCCTGCCTTCAAACCTTTATCCTTAACGTGGGCATCAAAATATGCCTTCTGTCGTTTCTTAGCTGCATATATCCCTGCAGCTGCCCTTAGTCTTGTTTCTCCTAATCGTTCAAGGTCAAAAAGTCTAGAGGAGAGTTCATGACCCGTCCATTCGTGCTCTTGTGCTACCTTCAATGTAGGTATCAAGAAGTCCAAGGGTAGCACCGCGTTTTGGCCAAATACCATCTGAAAGGGGGTGGCTTGGAGTACCGTTTTGTAGGCGACTCGGTATGCCCAAACAGCATGGTGTAGCTGTTTGTCCCAATCAGAGCGTTTAGTGTTCACTAATTTTGTCAGTACATTGCATAAGATCTTGTTGGTGCTTTCGGCTTGTCCATTAGCTTGAGGGTGATAGGGGGCAGACTTCTTATGTATTACCAAGAATTCTTGGAGCAGATTTTCAATAACTTCATTTAAGAAGTGAGTGCCTCTATCACTTACTAGCTCTATAGGTAGCCCATATCTTGTGAATACATTCTCAAACAAGAATTTAGGAGTTGTTTGAGCATCGTTCTTCGTTGTGGCTTTCACCTCCACCCACTTAGTTAGATAGTCTGTTGCAACAATGATATATTCTGCATGGGAACCCTTAGCTGGGGGATTAATAGGACCTACGAAGTCTATTCCCCACTTAGAGAATGCACGTCCACCCATCATAGGTTTCAATGGCATTTCATCTTTGCGTATAGGATACTGAGTTCTCTGACAAACATCACATCGTTTCACATAGGTATGTGCATCCATGTGAACGGTCGGCCACCAAAAGCCCGCAAATAGTATTGCCTTGATCACCCGATCTGGTCCAAAGTGTCCTCCTGCTACACCTTGGTGAGCAGTTTCCAAGATCTTGAGATATTCACTCTCATGGACACATAGTCTCAGGTAACCGTCTTTACCACGTTTGTATAGATTATCACCAATGAGTGAGTAATCCTGGGCTTCTTGTTCTAAACTCCTTTGCCTAGCCAGAGTCATGTCTGGAGGGAATGTTTTCGTCCTCAAGAAGGATACTAGGGGTTCACTCCAATCCGGCACTATGGACACTTGATAAAGAGTGGCATGTTCCACAGGTGGTTTAGTGCAGCAGATTGGGCATTCCTTGCACAACTTTTGGACATCAGCTTCCATAGTTGGCCAATGCACTCCGAGTCTCCTGAGTGTCTGTAGGGTTCGTTGCTTTGAATAGTGTTGCTCTAAGGCACCTACATGTGCTAATTGCAACCATTTAGCGTACTCATCCTCTTCCACACAACAAGCCAAGATCCCTTGATCTGTGTGCTTGTACATACTTCCAGCCATGATGTGGTACTTTTGGGCTTTTACTACCTGTCTATCCTGTGTGGCTATTACTGGGTGGTTAGGCCCATATGTCAATACTGGCACTAATGACTTAGCCCACTGCGGTACAACTTCCAAATTAAACAAGTAAGCATCAGGAAGGTCATCTGACACTCTTTGTGGGGCTTCTCCAGATGTGAGCCTAGAGAGATGATCAGCTCTCAAATGAGTCCTCCCTTTTCTTACCACAACCTCGAAATCATATTCCATTAGTAAGAGAAACCATCTTACTAATCTTCCTGTATTGCATGGCTTGTTCACGAGATATAACAATGCTTGGTGGTCAGTAAAAAATTTAAACTTGTTTGCAAGCAAATAGTGTCTAAATTTCTTAACTGCATATACCATGCCTAAGCCTTCTCTCTCAGTAGTGGTGTAATTTCGTTCAGCTGCATTCAATTGTCTACTAGCATAGGCAATTGGAAGATCCATATTACCTTCACCAGTAGGTTGAGCAAGCACACAGCCAATGGCATAATTGGATGCATCCACATGAACATGGAATGGCTTGTTCCAATCTGGTGTGGTCAAGATTGGTGTTGAACATAATCTTTGTTTAAGCTCCTGGAAGGAATTCTCACATTCCTCCGTCCACTCAAAGTTGGTCAAGAGTCCATACATGGGCTTTGCAATGACAGCATACATGTGAATGAATCGGCGGTAGTAACCACAATGCCCCATGAAAGCTTGTACTTCCTTGACATTCTTTGGCCTAGGTAACTCGGCTATGGCTCTCACTTTCTCTTCATCAGTGGATATGCCATTCTTTGACACTATGTGTCCTAAAATCTTACCTTGCCTGACCATGAAAACGCACTTTTCTGGGTTTAGGCAGACTTGATATTCTCTACATTTGTCAAAGATTTGTCTGAGTTCAGGGATATGGGTTTGTCTAATGTTGGAATGAGCACAAAGATCATCAACATAGACTTCTAAATTCTTCCTCAGGAACTCCTTAAATACATGGCACATCAGCCTCTGGAAGGTTGCTGGTGCATTGGTAAGCCCAAATGGCATTACCCGAAAGGCGAATATGCCCCATTCTGTGGCAAAAGCTGTCTTATGCTGATCCTCTGGAGCTATGGCTACTTGATTGTAGCCCGAAAATCCATCAAGGAAGCTGTACACTTCCTTGCTTGCTACTCTTTCTAAGAGATGTTCTGTGATGGGAAGCGGATAGTTATCTCGGATTGTGGCTGCATTGACCTTCTTCAAGTTAATGCATACACGCAGCTTGCCATTCTTCTTGGGCACCACTACGATGGGGGGATACCCACTCAGTGTGCTCAATTTCATAGATAAATCCAGCTTCGACCAGTCTATCTATCTCCTCTTTGATCTTAGCAGCGTAATTATCGTTATATGTATAGGGCTTTTGCTTAGAGGGTTTAGCATCTGAGGTCATGGGGATAGTGTGTGAGCATATGTCAGGGTCAACACCTTTCAAATCCTTGTAACTCCAAGCGAATACATCTCTGTATTCTCTTAGCAAGGCAATTAATGCATGCTCTTCTTCCTCTGTTAGGTCATGGCCTATGTATGTGCATCTCTCCTCTCCTTCTTCTAGGGCCACTACTATTTTCTTGGTGGTTTCTTTGTTATCATATGCCTCTCCTGATTGTGCCTCTCGTTTAGGCATTCTTATCATGACCCTCCGGTCGTCTATCTCATACTTCTTAAAATTTTCCGGGACCTCGAACAAGGATTCTTTCTCTTCGGGTGAGACTTCTCTCTTCTTTCGTTTCTTTCCTTCTTCCTTCGGGGTCACATGTGTGGCTAATCTTACGTCATTTGTAAGCTCTCCATGCCTTTGGGGTTGAAATTCTACTTCCTGGAAGTATTCTTCATCTGATGCAAATGGTGGGTCCATAATGACTGACTCTAGATCGGAGTCACTTGCATCCTCAAATGCATCAGGGATAGGTTCGCATTCTTCTAGAACTGCCTCTCCCATGATTGGCTCTATGGAGAAGACTGAAATGGCATAGCCATCCTCATCACAGTGAGGTGTCCATTGTTCCTCATTGATGGCTACATCCATGGTTGCTAAAATTTCTGCCCAGCCATGGGGTTCAAATTCCTCGTCTGGAAAAACCACAGGTGCATAGGCTGGGTCTTGGATTGATCTATGGGTTTCTTTTGCACCTATCTCCCTGGCGTTTTCTCTCTTCTCTTCTTCTACTACTACCTTGCACATCCATAAGTGGGTGTCTTCATGCATCCATGAGGAACTTGATCCTATGGAATGCACAGATTCCGTATCATCTTTGGCTCTATGGATGGGATTCCATTGAATAGGAGGAACATCTCTATGAGAGTAATCTTTGAGATTCACTTTGTTCATAACACCCAAGTGTTGCAGGTACAAAGAATTGGTTCCCCAATCCTGTACCACTTGCAACTGTCGCATAAAAGGTCGTCCTAAGATCATCTCATAGGCATGATTTTTGCTGAAGTCACATATGGCAAATGTGTGCTCAAATTCGACACCACAGGTGGTGAGAGTTATTCCTTCTAACAATCCTAGGGGTCTCTCTATGTGACCATCGGCCATCTGCAGTTTCATTCTCGTTGGCCTGAGTGCAGGTTTGCCCCAACGCTTCCATAGGGAAGTGGTGGCAATTGCAACTCCTGCACCTGAGTCCAAAATTGCCTTGGTGGTGTAATCTTGGTAGGTAATGGGAAGATAGGTGTTCCCTTCTTCACCTTCACACATATCTCCTATCTTATCCAAGGGTATCTCTAGCACCGTTCTATGTGATCCTGCCTGGGAACAAGGTTTTGCTATCTCTGGTACTTGTTTGGCTACATATTTCCATAATTCAGGTTTAACCTTGAGTAGCTCTTCCAACTTGAGATTGCACTGTACTTTAGTGTTTTTCACTACCTCTTTGTTCCTAGGTAAAACTGAGTCCTCGTTTCGTACCATGATTGTGGGGGTTCTCATACAAGTAGACTTGGCTTCCCATGGGCCCGTGAAGTGGGGTAACTCCTGTAAAGAATTAGACTCGAAGTCTAATCTTTCTTGAGATTGGGTGCTCTCCTGCTCCTCGTAAATGGATGGGATGTCTTGTGGGAATTGATCGTGTGCATCATCCACAAGTTCAATAGGAGGAGGGATTTCACTTTCTTTAGCCCATTTGTCTTCTTGAATCTCTCGTAGAAATTCTGGAGTGAATCGATTCATAGAAGAAGATGTGTCTGGCTCTGTAGAGTTAGGCACGTAGGCTTCAGGCATATAGGCTTTAGGCACATAGGCTTCCTGGGCAGGAAGACTTGCTCTTTCACTTGCCTTGTCCTTTAGTTGAGAGGTGGGTTTCTTTTCTGATTGCGCAATCAGCTTCTCTATTCTCTCTAACAGTCCATCAAAGTGCAACTGTGTCTTCGCTGAACTAGAGATGTTAAGGAGGCGACTGGCTTCAAACATGGTCTGAGCCAATTCCACCATCTTAGCACAAATTTTGGTTCGTTCTAACTCTAGTTCTGCTCTAGGGTAACACTTTTCATGATCAGCTACGTTTGGCCCTTCTTGGATTCTAGCCTGATATGCTTTAAGCATCATATTAAGGTCCTTGGGAGTGGGATCTGCTAGGACTGATCCTACTCTTGGGGGTGGTGGGTTTAGGTGAGGCGGGTTGGATGGAGATGGTATGAAGGGTGGCGGAGGGGGTGATATGTGAGAGTTCGGTTGAGAGGTGAGCTCCACAACTTTGGCTTTTGTTTCTCTTATGCTTTCTTCTAATTCGTTTATTTTCTTTGCCCATTGTCTTTTCATTCTTTCACGGCTATCTCTCCAGGCTCTAGTCCTTTTCTTGGTTTTGCTCTCAGTTTCACTAGCTTCTGGGTTCTTTTCCTGATCTACAGCTTGGTTTTGCTGCAATGCTTGAGCTCTAGTGACTACCTGTACTGGTGCGGTGGAAGTTACGCTCCCTGTGGAGTCTACCACTAATCCAACAACGTTGATAGGAGTGATTTTTGGCATGTTATTGGGATTTTTAGGGCAATCTCGTAAGAGATGCTCCTTCCCACACTTTTGGCAATAGCCTTGGATCGTCACTGACTGGGGTTGTGTAGGTGGAGGTAAGGGCCAATCACGGATGAGGTGATCTCCCTGACATCTGTAGCATGGTCCTCTAGGGAACGGGGGTCTTACCTGCCTAGGTTGAGGTCTAGGGTTGGGGTTTGCATACATGACATTTGTGTAATCTGATTCCCAACTAGGTTCATTTGGCTCTTCACTATAGTAGGACTCACCATGTTCAGGAGACTGAATGAAGTAAGCCTGGGGACTCTCAACATGCGTAGAATCGAAGCTATGGTCACTGGGATCACTTTCTGAAAGCAAAGGTGTGACGGGGACTATAGCTCTATTCAGGTTCTCTTCTACCACAGCATACTTTACAGGAATCACATTAGCTGGAGCTGGGGGTTGTTGTGCTAGCACAGGCTGCGGCCTTTGTTGGTTTTGGTAGGGTTGGTAGGCTTGTTGAGGCCTAGCATATTGCTGAGGTGGGTACTGGTTCTGGTATCTTCCTTGTTGAGGGTATGGCTGTGGGTACGTCTGCCTAACGGCTTGCTTATTGTAGGGGGAGTCTTGTGCTGTGTGATTTGTGTATCTTCGTTCGATAGTGCAGTACTGGCTACTAGGATTAACTTGGGGTTGAGCCATAATGGGACATACGTTCGCCATGTGGTCGCCACCACAAGTATAGCACCTTTTCACAGGGGCATACCTTGGGATCTGTTTGCTAGTTACCCCTAATTTCTGAGCTACTTTCTCTGCAAGTTCCTCGATTGATGTGGATTGCGCGGACGAGAGGTTAGAGGCACTATCCAACTCTTTGTATATCTTGGAAAGCTCTAACTCCTCCCCTAGGTTATCCTCAATATCAATGCACATGCGTACACAATCTTCTATGGTCCTAGGGTCCTTCAAGTACACATAAGATCTCAATTTGGTACTTAGCAATCCATCCAAGAATAAAGCCACTTGCTTAGCTGGTGTGGGTAGCTCAGGAACAGGGCATCTTTCAAGATATTGCCTAAATCTTCGTCCTGCAAGTCTCACGGTCTCTTGAGGGGTTTGCTTGAAGCTGTGAATCAGCGAGGAGGTATTATGTCTTATACCACTCTTAGAGAATTCAATAATGAAAGCCTCTAGGAGTTGGTCTATGCTCCTGAACTGCCTCTCGTTTAGCGGCTGAAACCATGTCAGGGCAGTGTTTCTAAGGGTCAGACCAAAGGCATTGTACTGAGTGAATAGATCCTCCACTTTTTCAGCTCTCAATACGTGTCTAAACTCAGCCACATGATCGTACGGATCTCCAGTGCCATCGAAGTAGTTCTTCATGGACTTAACTAGCTGAGTTGGTCTCAAAGTCCTTGTGTGCTCTCTAGGTCGTGGTAGAGGGAACTCATCCGCATTTCTGTGATTCCTGTGAGCTCTAAGTATCTCAGGTTCTACTCTATTCGTTTCCGTCCTCGTTCTTTCTCTGCCCACTGGGTTGGCAAAGCTTACTTCTGGTCTATCTCTGCTTCTGTCTCTTTGCATTCCATGAGCTTAGGATGTTCCAGCTCCAGGGTGACCATAGGATACATTCGATCTTGGTTGGGGGAAAACGAATTCACCCTTCCAAGTGTAAGCATGCCTATCATGTTCTGTCACCACAAAGATCCTCTCCGAAGCGTGATCTAAGTAGATCACTCTACCTGGGCTATCAGGATCCTTAAACTCATAGATCATGATTGCTCCTATATCAGTTGGCCGATCAGGTTTGTACCTCCAAAAGACTTCGTCAGTCTCTCGATTGAGGAGCAACTCTATGCTCTTATTATCCTGGGGAATCCACTCTGGTGTGATAATTCTAGTGAGAACCGATTTGCCTCGAGGGGTTCTAGGTTCTGCACCCATGTTTCCTTGCTCCAGGTCACCTAAGTCTGCTTCGGGGATCACATTTCCAAATTCGTCCGTCCTATCTGGGTGACTGGTGACTACGTATATGGTTCCTTCTTTGTCCGAGTATGCTCCATTTTCAAACTTGACAGCTGGGTGCTCTAATCCAATGGATTGATCAGGATTCCTAATCTGTACCACAGATCTTCCTAGGCCGTCCTCATAGATGCTAGCACCTAATCGGTTGGTCCTAAGGTATTCCAACTGTGTTTTGGAAGGGCCTTCTACCCTGTGCAAGTATGGCACTCCTGTACTGCCTGTAGGTCTCTCCATACCTTGAGACATTTCGGATTCACTAGTCTCAGAACTTGGGTAGTACGAGTGGTGACTCAATTGCTGGCCCCACGACCTAGCAGTGTGGTTGACACTAGCCTCTGAAGACCTAAGGCTTTGTCTCTCCCTTACTAGATGCCGTCCTGATCTAAGGTTCATATGCCTAGTTAAGTAGCCCGATTTTTGCCCATAGTACAACCTCGTTGCAGATCAATTGGTATCAGTCACTTGATTCTTTCTAGTTATTTATCGTGTTTAAGGTCTTGTCTGATATTACATCGTCAGGAATACTTGAATGTTCTTCGTACTTTGAGGTTGATCGTTCCACGTTAGATTCTTTTCTTAATGGTCATCGCATCACAAAGAGATTATATTTAATCTTGGACTTGAGTGCATAGGTAGTCTTCAACTTGGTTGATGCCTATCATTGCCCTAACTTACCTCTAGCACAATTCGTACTTAGCCTGAGCTAAAAAATGACAGAGGGAGTTGAGAATATTCCAACCTTTTGTTTCCTGCTTGGTTGCCCTTGAATGCCCAGGAAGTGTGTTCCCAAGCTTGCACTTACACTTGCTTAGAGCGCCTTTCGATGCTCTCAATAGATCTGTAAGAGTTCCAAAGTTAGCTTTAAGATTTAAATCCCAAGGACAGAACCAATGATTTTCATTTCTGAAGCATAAACACTAATTTGCATAGTGATTTTTAAGAAAACAATTCTAAAGACCCCTAACTTTGATCCCCCTGGGTATGGTCAACTTCAAAATACCCTATCTGATGATCAATGCATTATCTTTATAAAAAACAGTTGAGCGCGTGTAGTATATGCCACGAGCTTTCCAACAAGCCCTAGAGCTCAAAAAATGGATTTCATATGAAAAAGTTATGACTGTTCAGGGTTTAGGGGGTTAAAACAGGATTCGATTTGGCTGACAGATCCTAGGATTTTCTCCCAATCACAAGTGTAGGAACCTCCAAAGTGCTAATGGATTGACTATTTTGCCCCAAAATTATCCCAATTTTAAACAAAAACCAAACCCTAATTTTTGGCCGAAAAGCCTGTCAATCGCGATCGACAGGTCTGTCAATCGCGATTGACAGAGGTGTCCGTCGGGCCTGTCAGTCGTGATGGACAGTGTCAATCGCGATCGACGGTATCAATCGCGATCGACAGAGTCGATCGTGGCTGTCAATCGCGATCGACGGTATCAATCGCGATCGACAGAGTCGATCGTGGCTGTCAATCGCGATCGACGGTATCAATCGCGATCGACAAAGTCGATCGTGGCTGTCAATCGCGATCGACGGTATCAATCGCGATTGACACGTTTTCCGGATTTTTCGCCAAAATTTCAGTCAATCGGGGGCCTATCAGTCGCGATGGACACGTGGCTATGCGCAAAAGTCAATCAATCGTTGAATTTCAGTCAATCGCGATTGACGGTGTCAATCGTGACTGACAGAGGTGTCGGTCGTGGCTGTCGATCGCGATCGACGGTGTCAATCGCGATTGACAGGGTCTGTCGGTCGCGATTGACGGTATCAATCGTGATTGACAGTATCAATCGCGATTGACAGAGGCTGTCGGTCGCGATTGACAGAAAAGCTCGGGATTTTTCTACTGTTTTAGGTGATTTGGGATGTGCTCATCATGCTTGTGCTAGTGGTGTACTTTGTTTTACCAAATGATCGAATTTTCTGTCGATCGCGATCGACAGAGGCTGGCGACTGCGAGACAGATTCGACGAGTTTCGTACGTGCGCAGCGTGGTGGAGGGGATGATGATGATGATACCTGCAAGAAACACAATAAACATGCAAAAAACAGTGCAAGCAATATCGCTCTCTCGCTCTCTCTCACAAGTAGAATGAAGGAAATGAGGTGGAGATGGTGATATGATCAAAACTGAAGATTTTTCGCGATGATGGAGATGGAGGTGGGAGATGGTGAAGATGATGATGGTGATAAAGATGGTGAAGAAAAAACAAGAAGATAGATGAAAGTGAAGAAAATACCTACAACTCCAACGCTTCAACTCTACGTCTTACCATCACACGCTCGTCCTCAAAGCTCGATCCCCGGCAACGGCGCCAAAATTTGGTGTAGCTCAATGATGAGTAGCACCTCCTTTAATGTCAATCCGGGAAGACGTGAGGATGGTATGAAGACCTCGAGCAAGTGGAGGCGCAAATGCGTGAGTGAGAAGCACACAAGCATGCACACACATACACACACACGCGCACACACAGCAAGACAAAGAGTGAGTAGCAATGGAGTTCTTAGATTACTTTCAAGAGCTCTTACAAGTTTGTTTCAATTACAATCTAACCTCAAAAATGAGCTCTCAAGCTCCTTTTATAGTTTTTGGCTAGCTTTGGCCCTGTCCAGACCTGGTGTCCGGCCTAGTTAAAAATTAGGTTCCAGGGCTTATTTGAGGGCTTAAACGGAGTCTAAAAAATACGAAAATTGATATGTAGGTACTTCTAAGGCTCCTCAAGCTCGAGGACTCCTCGGCTTGCACAAAATGGAGCCACAAAAAGGTGAACATGGTATTTACAAGGGTTGATAGTGATGAGAATCACTTTTAATTGGTGTAAGGGTTTGAAAAATTAAAGGCTGCCTTAGTGCTAGATCTGCGTGAATGCTCATACTTGCTTCTCCATGAAGAAAATTATTGGCCTACTTGCCAGATCGTCGTTGACTCCCTTGTTTGCTGCTAACAGCAACTTTCACAGCGACTGCTGAGTGTGTGTGGCTCAGATGCCTTATCGCTGATTTGGGTGTTGGCCAGTCTTCTGCCACCACCATCTTCACTGACAGTCAGAGCGCATTGGCAGTTGCGAGGAACCCTCTGTTCCATGCTCGCACTAATCACATTGAGGTGCATTATCACTATGTCAGGGAGAGGTTCTCTACTGGGGAGATCAGCTTGGCATATGTGCCCACGCAGGAGAACATTGCAGACCTTTTCACAAAGGCTCTACCTAGGGAGAAGTTTGAAGCTTTCCGCAAAGCTTTGGGATTACTTCCTTTTGTGGAGTGATTTCCACATAGCTTGGCACTTCCTTATACATGAGTGTCAGCTACTTGTTCATTGCATCACTCCCAGGGGGGATTTGTTGATATATTTAGGTAGTGATGTGTTTGAACACACTAGGACCACTGGGGCACTTTTTTCCCTCTTTAGGAGGTTTTTTTCCCCCGGCTTGTATATACGCCTATTGCCCTAATGGGCTACTTATCTTTGTACATTCTCTAGTAATACATTCACTATTGTGTGTTTGTGCTCCAAGCTTCTTCTTCTTCCTTGTGTTGTTCACGTGCTTCTGCAGACATCTATCTCCAACATGAATCTCCTCTCATCCACCCCTACCTCCAACATGTTCAAGCCATTGGCATCAGACACATGCTATGCCACATGCTTGAAAACATGGAGAATAGGGAGTCAAGGATCCTAGTCCATGAGGAAAATACAAGCAATGCAACAACTCTACTCACACAAAGGAGAGACATGCATAGGCACATACACACCACTCTCACAAACTCACAAAGACACAATAAATAAATGTAAATAGTCTTGGAGTAAAAGAGAGCCTTCTTCCATTCATAAGAGATATTACATTAGAGCACGTCAACCAAAAGCTCCCTTCTTTACAAAATGAGCTTCTATATATAGGCTAAGCTTTATTCCCCATGTGCTCTTTTTAAAAGTCAAAAAGTGACTCTCTCTCTCTCTAACTAACATGTCTTCTAGGATATTCCAAAATCAATTCTTGTAACCACCAAATCCTAAGAATATGCATGCGTGGGATTTTTACGTGGGATTGTCCTAGAAGAGCCAAAAAGGTGAGGTCTTCAAGAGTTTCCTACACTATGGTATAAGCAAATATTATAAAGTGCTTTGTAGGAGAGTGTTCACATGTGACACTCAAATATATACAAAGAGGTTTATTATCATGGTCTAGGGAGGGTTCCCATGCACAATTGAGGATGTGTGCATACCCTACAACACAACACTCTCCTCCCCCTAGAATTTTTCATCCTAGACAAAGCTAAGAAAAAGGAACATACACAGCTAAATTTATCCAAGTTGGAATCTTCAAGTCTTCAGATATGCAATTCTTCATTCTACAAAGCTTCAGGCTGCAAGTCTTCAGTCTTTTCTTCAATCTGCAATTCTTCAGTCTTCAAAGCTAGGCGACACAATCCCCTTGCGGGTAGTCAGCCCAACATCCATCTCCCTGTGCAATTCTTTGTAAGGATGATAGAGCCTTCCTAGGTATCTCCCAAACCTAAAATTAAAACATGCACAACAAGTAGACTATTTGTGAAAAAGAGATAGAATATAAAATGTAGTTCAATTGTTAGTTTCCACTTCAAGGGGCATCCAATCCTATAGGACTTGCTCTTCTAGAGACAAGTTCTCGTGAAGAGCTGGTCTTTCCATAAGAGCGCTTCCAAAAAATTTTGTTCTCCAATTCTTTTCCTACGGTATCGTGCAGAAACTGTTTGATGCACTGGATAGTTGGAACTAGCAAACAGAGGGCCCAAAATGGTGTGACTATTTAACACATGAATAAGCACAATGTCATTCAAGCAGAAGGTCTGTATAAAATTTATGTAAAGGAACCAGCACTCTTATCATTCTTCACCCATTCATGAAAATTCACATAGTTTATCCAGAGCTAATCCTATAACGCACAATATCAAATCTTTTATATAAGTCAAGAAGGATCAATGTTGAAGTTCTGTATGAGTAGACCTGCAATGCGTTATGAAAACAAGCCTTAAATCAGCATTGTGAAACTAGTGAATTACTTCTCTGGCGAAAAACAATCACTCAAACCTTTGTGACTTTACAGAACAGGTCTGAATCCACAGTGTTTCCCTCTAAATAACAGCTTTAAGATAAGCTCAAGACATTCTTCAGATTCTTTGTCTAAAACATTGAGCATGCAGTGTGTAAAGCAAAAGACATTCAAGTACTTAACACAGAGCGCATAAATAGCCCCAAGCATTCATGAAATGCCAATAGTTCTATAAAAAAAGAGAGTTCCTTCTGTTGGGACTTCACTCACTAATTATACATGAATTTATTAAGAGATATGAAGGAAGAAGAAAGACAAAGAGAATTGAAGGCAAAGCACTCAAAAAACTAAGCCTAAGTGAAGGGATAAATTCACTCTTATAATTTAGTGCAAAATTAAAGTCTAGTCTTGACATAGAACTTCAAAACTTACGAGTTGAGTCTAGGAGTATGTAAACTACATGTATATAAGTTAATTTGAGTTGAAAAACATATAGAGAACTCAATTTTGTAATCCTTGAGTGAATAGAGAAAAGTCGGGTTTTTCTGAGAGAGATGTTGAGGAGGAACTACTCAGTGTATGAGAGTTTTCCATGGCTATGAGCAGAATGAGGCCAAGCCATTTTGTACACATCTTCTCTAATAGTTAACACATGTTTTTGTAAAAGGATTTGGTATAATTCCTCTTGTGTGTTGAATTCTAAGTGATTTCATATCATTGTGTAAGTTAGTTGACAGTTACGAATTTTCGGGCGCACTTTTCCCTGACCTTCTTAAGGTCAGATCTCACAGTACAGTGTAAAGTTTTTCATGAGTGATAGCTCATTTTGAAGCTACTACCTTCTACTACAATTGGTCAAAAGATCTTTACAAAACGGGACATGTACTCAGAGAAATGAGTCTAGCTGTGAAGGTATGTCAAATTGATGAAGTCATTTTTTAGATTTCAGACATAGTTCAAATACTGAAGTGAAATCAGACGATTTTCATGATATTACATGAAAGTTTTGCTTGGTATGTGTTACTTAACATTAGAAAGAACTTCTATTAGCAAGTGGTCAAAAGAATTTACAAAGATCAAGCTAATACAGATCAGATTTGAAGCTTGAAGAAAAGGCACAGATTTCTGAGAAGTAAATTTTTGAATTTCACTAAGTTCAATGATAAAGTTTTCAAGTTCAAAGTATTGCTAAGCTAATGATGGTTATGGAGATGTTCTAATATCACTTTAGCTTAGTTCTTGTGGTGTTTTATACACCAACAAGTGGTATCAGAGTAGAAAGGTCCTCAAGATTGAAAGGAGGAGTAGATACAAGAGGAATTGAAGAGTTCTTCATTAAAGAGGTGAAAGCTGAGGTGTTCAACAACAAAAGACATCAGAGGAATGCTTCGAAGTTATTCTCAAGGGTAAAGATCTACAAAAGGTATCGTACTTTAACCTTATACTCATAGGTTGTAGTAGAAACAAGAAGACCATAGCAGATCATGTATCTATTGACAAATTGGACAAAGATAATTATCTTGCTTGGGTAATGAGAATGGAAGCCTTACTTATGAGTAAGGATCTAATGATATATGTGACAAGTGAAGAAGAAAATCCTAAATTTCAAGATGAGATTCAACCAAGGAAAGAAGAACTAGAAGCTTTGAAGCTATGGCCGAAGAGAGATGCAAGTGCAAGGGCTTATATATATAACACTATCACAGATCATTTGCTACCACATATCAGAGGATTAGAAACAGCTGAAGACATATGGAATGCTTTGGAAGATCACTTCCAAAACATTACTAAAGCTAGGAAGGCTAGCTTATGGGTCAGTGTTCACCACATTTAAGAAAAAGCAAAATCAGAGTATTAGTGATTATGTCACTAAGATGAAGGACTTAGCAGATAGTCTTGGATCTATTGATGAGGATATTGAAGATCATAGGTTGATAGCACAATTGCTTGCAAGGTTGAGAGGAGATGAGAGGTGGAAACCTTTTGTACTCTCAACTGAACTTTCATTAAATCATTATGTGCCAGAATTAAATCAATTGCTTGGACTAATGCGCACATTTGAGCAAGACTTGAAGTCAGATGGAGATAAAGGATATAGTTCTGCTATGTATGCAAAGAATAAGAAGAGCAATGAGAAAGGTAAAGCAAAGGATGAAGAAGAGCTGACTACTGAAGCAAATTATGCAAGAGGAAGAAGTATTGGCAGAGGTAAAGGTCGAGGAAATGGAAGAGGTAGAGGAAATTAGAACAATAACAAGAAGACATGCTGGATTTGTGGATTGAGCAATCATCTAGCCTATGATTGTTGGCATAACCAACAAGGATCAAATCAAAATCAAAGCAATAATGGTAGAGGAAGAGGTGGAAGGTTTCAGAATCAATTTCAAAGAGGAAGACATAATTCAAGAGGAAGTTTTGGTAGAGGTGGTGGAAGAAATTGGAATCAGAATGAGTCTTATAACACTACCTATTATAACTGTGCGAATGATACACAGAATGACAATCATACAACATTGATGATGAGTTCAATAAGTACATCAGAGAAGGAGGATCTCAAGGTATTTTACATTGACTCTGGTTTTTCAAATCATTTGTCAGGTAATATAGAATTGTTATGAGAATTGGAAGAAGGTATTTCAAGTCATACAGTACAAACAAGTGACAATACAAAACATAATGTGCATTCCGTAGGAAAAGTGAAGTGCAGGAGTGGAGCTGATTTGCTAACAAATGTTTTGTATGTCCCAACAATACCAAAGAATCTGATTAGTGTGGGACAAATAGTGAAGAAAGGTCTTCAAGTCAGATTTACAAATGAAGGGGTATTTATTGAAGATCCAGAGGATGAATACAATCAAATTGTCTATGGTAAAAGGAAGGTAGACTTTTTACTCTCAAAGTGCAAGGGAATGTTGGTCAAGCCCTGATCACACATGGTGATGAAGTAATTACAGAGTTGGACCTCTGGCATAAGAGGTTAGGACACTTCAATGAAAAAGGAATTAAAACCATGGTGGAGAATCAATCTGTAATAGGGCTACCAAATGTAAAAAGCCAACATATGATCTACAAGTGTGAAGCTTGTCAGATGGGAAAGGCACAAAGGTTATCATTTCAGAAGAAAGGTTTCAAGCATGATGGTTTGCTAGAGCTCATACATACAGATGTATGGGGACCAACAAAAGAAGGATCAATCAATGGGTCTAGGTATTATGTTCTTTTTATTGATGATGCTACAAGGTGGATAACCATTTATGTTTTAAAGGAAAGATCAGAAGTATTTGGAGCTTTCAAACATTTTCATGCATATGCAGAAAGAGTTATAAGTCAAAAGCTCAAGAGATTGAGGTCTGATGGAGGGGGATAATACTTCTCCCAAGAATTCAATGATTATCTTTGGAATGCAGGTATCAAGAGAGAAGTAACTTGCAGGTATACACCTCAACACAATGGGGTGGGAGAAAGGAGGAATAGAACATTGGTTGAGCTTGCAAGAGCAATGTTAAAAGAAAAGAATTGCCCTAATTATCTTTGGGCTGAGGCTGTAAATACAGCTACATATCTTGTGAATAGGTTAGCATGTGCAGCTCTAAATGGAATGACCCCTTATGAAGCATGGTGGGGTAAGAAACCAACACTTGATCATTGTAAGGTGTTTGGATCAGTTGCCTATGCTTATGTACCATCACAACTCAGACATAAGCTTGAACCAAAGGCTGAAAAATATATGTTTATTGGGTATGATGAAAAGCAGATGGGTTATAGGCTATGAAATCCTCTAACCAAACAATTTATTGTTTCTAGAGATGTGACTTTTGATGAACAGAAGAGTTGGTATGCAGATAAAGATTGTAACCTTGAAACATTTGAAGAAGAGGTACGAAGAAGTGAAAGAGGTAAATCACATATGCAGGTAGATGGAGACGAAGATCATATGCAAGCAAGCACATCTAGAGTTGGATCATATTGAAGAAATGAAGATGAACCAAGATTTGATGAAGAAGTATATCCAGATACACATGAAGAGTGTGAACCAAGGAGATCAACCAGAATGAGGAAACAACCTACAAGGTATTCTAATGATACTTCTTATTTGACTCAGAAAAACTATGCTTACTTGATTAAGGAAGATGAAGAGCCTCAAAGCTATGATGAAGCAAAAGGTAAGAGACAATGGGAAGAAGCAATGAAGGAAGAGTTTGATGCACTTGAAGAAAATAAAACTTGGGAACTTGTTCCAAAACCTAATGGTAAGAAAGTGATTGGAAATAAATGGGTTTACAAAATAAAGAAGTGTGCAGATGGAAGAATAGCCAGATACAAAGCTAGATTGGTGGTTAAAGGCTATGCTCAAACTCATGGCATATATTATGATGAGACATTCAGTCTTGTAGCAAAGATTTCAACCATAAGGACAATCATTGCTATTGTAGCATCAAAAGGATGGACATTGAGTCAATTGGATATAAAGAATGCATTTTTGAATGGATATATATCAGATGAGGTTTAGATGGAGCAACATCAAGGGTTTGCAGATTACAAGTTTCCAAATTATGTTTGCAGATTGAGAAGAGCACTTTATGGTTTGAAGCAAGCTCCAAGATCTTGGAACTATAGACTTGTGAAGTATCTTAATGATCTTTGATATCGAAGTTCAAAGGCAGATGCAAGTTTACTTATCAAGAGAACAGATGAAGGTATGATCTACATTTGTATTTATGTAGATGACATTATAATTACAGGTACTTCAAATGAAGGAATAAAGGAGGTGAAGAGATTACTTGAGAAGGAATTCAAGATAAGTGATCTAGGAAAATTGTCATATTTTCTTGGAATGGAAGTCACTTATGCAGAACATGGCATATATGTATCACAAGAAAGATATCTTATGAATCTTCTAAAGAAGTTTAATATGGAGAATTGCAGAGAGGCATCAACACCACTAGAGGTCAATCATAAACTGAGCAAATATGATGGTGCAGAGTTCAAAGATATGAGAAAGTATCAATCTTTAGTGGGAAGCTTGATTTATGCTACACTAACAAGACCTGATCTTAGTTATGGAGTGGGAGTTCTTTCTCAGTTCATGCATTGTCCAAAGGATCCACATTGGATTGCAGGTCAAAGAGTTCTTAGATATATCAAAAAAACTTTGAAGGAAGGATTATATTATCCATTTACATCAGATACAAGGCTGAGAGCATATAGTGACTCAGATTGGGCAGGAAGTCAAGATGATAGAAGGTCAACACATGGGTATATGATATACATAGGAGATAAACTTGTGAGTTGGTGTTCAAAGAAGCAACATACAATGGCTTTATCATCAACAAAAGCTGAGTACAAAGGACTTGTGGAAGCAGCAAAAGAAGTGATATGGATGCAGACCTTATTCAAAAGCTTGGATATTGATCAAGGTATACCAATCATACATGGAGATAATATGAGTTCATTATATCTTGCAGCAAATCCTATATTTCATGCAAGAACAAAGCACATAGAGATTCAATATCATTTCTTGAGAGAAAAGGTAATGGAGAAGGAGCTTGAAGTGGTATACACTTCTACAAAAGATCAGATTGCAGATATTATGACAAAGAGCTTTGATGGAGTGAAGACAAGTAGATTCAAAGAGATGGCAGGAATAAAAGAGAAGAAGATTACATGAAGAAGTCAGAGCATGCTAATTAGTGATTAAGGGGGAACTGTTGGCAGTTCACTCACTAATTAGACATGAATTTATGAAGAGATATGAAGGAAGAAGAAAGACAAAGAGAATTGAAGGCAAAGCACTCAGAAAACTAAGCCTAAGTGAAGGGATAAATTCACTCTTATAATTTAGTGCAAAATTAAAGTCTAGTCTTGACATAGAACTTCAAAACTTACGAGTTGAGTCTAGGAGTATGTAAAATACATGTATATAAGTTAATTTGAGTTGAAAAACATATAGAGAACTCAATTTTGTAATCCTTGAGTGAATAGAGAAAAGTCAGGTTTTTCTGAGAGAGATGTTGAGGAGGAACTACTTAGTTTATGAGAGTTTTCCATGGCTATGAGCACAATGAGGCCAAGCCATTTTGTACACATATTCTCTAATAGTTAACACATGTTTTTATAAAAGGATTTGGTCTAATTCCTCTTGTGTGTTGAATTCTAAGTGATTTCATATTAGTGTGTAAGTTAGTTGACAGTTACGAATTTTCTGGCGCACTTTTCCCTGATCTTCTTAAGGTCAGATCTCATAGTACAGTGTAACGTTTTTCATGACTGATAGCTCATTTTGAAGCTAATACCTTCTAATACAATTGGTCAAAAGATCTTTACAAAATGGGACGTGTATTCAGAGAAATGAGTCTAACAGTGAAGGTATGTCAAATCGATGAAGTCATTTTTCAGATTTCAGACATAGTTCAAATATTGAAGTGAAATCAGAAGATTTTGATGATATTACTTGAAAGTTTTGCTTGGTATGTGTTACTTAACATTAGCAAGTGATCAAAAGAATTTACAAAGATCAAGCTAATACAGATCAAATTTGAAGCTTGAAGAAAAGAGGCAGATTTTTGAGAAGTAAATTTTTGAATTTCACTAAGTTCATTGATAAAGTCTTCAAGTTGAGAGTATTGCTAAGCTAATGATGGTTATGGAGATGTTCTAATATCACTTTAGCTTAGTTCTTGTGGTGTTTTATACACCAACACCTTCTAGGTGTAGTTTTGGTCTCCAACCCCCATGGGGCAATCACAAGGTCTTGGAACCAAGTTCAATGCACCACAACCTATCAATCCAGATACCCTAGAAGGAATTTCCTGCATCTTTCATAAGTCATAATGGTGTCTCTATAGAGAAGCCATATTCAGGGCCAGCCATCAGGAGAATCCATGTGTTATGAAGTGATTAGTCCTTCAATCATGCTATATACAAACTGGTAGAGTCATGGTAGTATAGCAATGGTAAGCCTCCCGATTTGAGGAGAAGAGGCTTCCCTCAAGCCATGTCTATCTCCTAAGAATCCATCATGAAGAGCAACCAAGCACTATCTCCTTCGATCAATAAATTCATATGAAAACAAAATAGAAGAGAGCTATACTCATTCATAAAACACAGATACACAAGGCTTAGTTTCCTAAGAGTTAGGAACATTTAAAAGAACAAATGTTTTTTTTTTCAATTTAAGATGTGTTGCAGACTCCAAGTCCTTTATTAGTCAACTTGTCTGAAGCCTATATCTCTCAGATCACTCAGATCCAAACACTCCATACTTCTCGACTGCATATCTGCCAAAAAGTGTAGGGATGCCTCAAAAATCAACCGTCATCCTTCCTTTGAACCTGCAACACTCATAGAAAAATTGAGCACATATATCTATGACCATAAATCACATTATGAATTTCTCATTCATCACGAAGGGAATGAATGCCACAATTATGTCTCTAATCAGTTTAGATCCTTGCAAAGGTCATATTCATTCTTTAGGAAGACAAACATTACAACCTTTACTCATATTTCAAAGTCAGCAATCATATCACAAAAACAGTTATTTCCTATCAAGGACTTGGTGTAGTGGCTAGCATATAAAGGTCACTGGTTAGCCCCAATGACCAAAAGCCACCATTATCCCACTTTCAGACCAAAATCCCCAAAGGTTCCATCCATCATGATGATTCAACAAGCTATAAGAACCCGCAGTCTATCACTGAGGTGATTAAATCACCAAATAAGATGATCCTAGTGAAATCATGACGTGAGCATCCAAGCACATCAGTTTGTCCTATATAGCAATTGAGTTTATAATTCCTAGAAATTTAGAGCTCAGCTCCCTAGAAGTCATGGGTATTGGAAGTTACGGACCAGTGTGCAAAACTAAGTTCATGCATCAATAAAGAAATCTCAGGAACTTCCTTCTTAGGACACAGGAGATGCTAATGAGGAAATGGACACTATCTTGGATTATTAAGTTTCTAAGCAATGTTGATCCTTACAAGGCTCACATTTATCGGACAATTACACTCACATGATCCCACAAATTATGACATGAAGTACAGCTAAGATAGAGACCCCTTGGAAAGGACCTAGCATCATAGCTAATCTTGAAACCTTAATAATGAGAAACTTGGCTAGCATCATCAAAAGTAAATACCCAGGATTCAATTTCCTGAATGTCGTAAGCATCAGTCCAAACTATGATTTAATTCAATCTTCAAATAATAGATCATGTCTAACCAAAGTTAGTATATTCATCATCTTTCATCTGACAGAATGACATCCAACGACAAATATCCAAGAATCAATCTAGAGTTCTAACTTACACACAGATACCTTCATACAACATTAAACCCCATATTGCCAAGAATCTATGAGGCTTGACTATCTAGGTGGAGAAGTGAGAACAAATAAGAAAAAAGCACACACAATCATAAGCAGTTCTTTGCAAATTATTTCTATTATGTATTCAAGAAGACATTATGTATTTTGTTAGTGGGCAGTCACATAGAAATGCCCTTCCCTAGCTGTACTCAACATACCGCAATCGAGCAGTAGAGGGATTTTCCCACAGATATGCACAAAACGTATTCTGCACCTAAGGCCCAACATCTCTGGTGAGACCCAAGAGTTCAAAACAATTACCATAAACCTCATACGCAGGCATTTCAAATGATGTAATGGAGTATTAGTGAGAACCAGACTCTGCATGGTAACCCTTCTAAGTAACTTGCATTGCACCACAACATTGAGCTTCAGATTGCCACATGAGCGACATGAAGTAGTGCCATGCCTTTTGAGATATAGTGTACTGAAGGTGAACATGGAGAATCGACAATTACAACAGCCAAGAATACTTGATGATGAAAAGATTAGGGGCAATAGACAAGAAGTTTGAGGCCTTGCCACAAAGGAATGTTACTGTGAGCAAGAAGAGGTAAAAGCGGAATAGGAGTCCCGGTGAATGAGGGAGAAGGAAGATTTCCCTAAACCCCCCCTCCTGCCCCGAGCTACGAGGAAAGGCACAACAAGCTCCACTGCCTGACAGAGAGGGGCAATGGGGATCCAATAGACATGGCCCCGATCACGATCGAATGAGAGAGAAAGATTTCCAACTATAGCCACACCTAGAGCCTTAAAACAGGTAAAATCAAAGGGGGAGCTCCGTGGAGCTCACCCCGGCCATCACCATGTAGAAGAACAGCGCAGACAGATGCTCAACTCCGATTTAGAGGAGCCAGAGAGTAGAAAAACATGCATAACCTAGATGATAGGGAACTCCTACGAGAGTTGGTAGACGTCAATAAATGCCAAGCTTCTGTCGTAACTTCCCCTCATGCCTCTACTAACCACAAGTAAATGAAGACATAAAGAGACATCTGAACATACCCATATTTCACGTGTGAGATTTGAAAGAGTTTAAAATGGATGAAAACGAAATTCGTGGGAAATGCTAGTTTATTTAAGACACCAAAAATTCTTTGAGTTTTTCTTTTATTGTTTGCTATTTTCTTAGAGATTTGAAAAGAGGGAAGGGCTAGAGAGAATTTACTTCCCATCCCCCTAGCCAAGGCTATTATGCTCAACAAGAAACGATAGAGATAGAAGGTGATGCTTGCCTATGTGTGTGGAGGTGTATATGTGTGAGGAAGAGAGAATGGGGTTAGGAGACTGTTCTTGTGCTTCAAACAAACATGAACTAAAACTACACTACTAAAAATAAGAAATGGGGAGCAAATGATCCAACAGAAGGGTGAAAGTTCCATGCAAGAACTCAAATCCTATGCAATTGAGCAAAAAAAAAATTGCAACACAATACTTTACCACATGTTCTTGAGCTCTCCAAGTGATGAAAGGCCAACCATCCCTAGCAACGACGCCAAATTGTGTTGAGGTTGGAGCAAGAGAAGACCAAAATCCTAACCACCTTGCATGGAAGCAAAAGGGAAAGCTCAAGAGTGACTCTCCTCTCATCCACCCCTACCTCCAACATGTTCAAGCCATTGGCATCAGACACATGCTATGCCACATGCTTGAAAACATGGAGAATAGGGAGTCAAGGATCCTAGTCTATGAGGAAAATACAAGCAATGCAACTACTCTACTCACACAAAGGAGAGACATGCATAGGCACACACACACCACTCTCACACACTCACAAAGTCACAATACATAAATGTATATAGTCTTGGAGCAAAAGAGAGCCTTCTTCCATTCATAAGAGATATTACATGAGAGCACTGTTAGTTGTGAACCTTTGGAGTTGTCCTCTCCAATCATTATAGCATAAAAGATTAAGTACACATCTTTAAATTGTCAATCCGGGAAGTATGCAAAGAGCACATCCCCTTCTAGTTAATGGAATCCAAGAATAAGAATTGACATGGCTGTTTTCTAAGAGATTAATGAAGGAAAAAGGAAATAACTAGGGTTTTGATTATCTTGAGTTCTATAGCAGCATTTTCAATGATTTTTGTGCCTAAAGTGTGCCATTTTCACAGTAGAATATAAATATGAAGTCAAATTTCCAAAATAGTACCTGTATCACACAGATGAGACAATCGTGATTCTGTAAAAACTGAGAATTTCTAATTCCAGCTTTGATCTTCTACACTTTCTTGCTCAATATACTACAATTCACCTCTCTTCATACATCTCACTCAGAAATACACAAGAAAAGTTCACAAATTCCATGGATCACACAATGAGAAAACTCAACAAATCAAGAATAAGATCATGGAAGTAGAAAGACAATTTTTTGCAGGAAAACTCTTCACATTACTTAGATAGCATGGAAATAATACAACCAACCTCTTCAAAATAGAAGAAATTATCTTTTATACTTTTTTAAGTGCCCCTTTTCACACTTGAAATTTGATCCTCTTTGCCTTCTATTCTAAAAATATGCTATCAGAGAGCTTTCAAAAATTCTAAAAAAAATATATATGATCCTACTCTACATGAGGAAGACTCTTCCCAATTTTTACATCATTTGGATAAATATATCTACAAAAGATTGTCAAATTACAAATAATTTCTCTCAAAATATGCTTCCTCTAACATTCTTCCCCTCCTAGAATTTTTGGCTCTTGACAAAAAATATTCTGACAAAAGAGTAATGAGAGCTTCATTTATTTCTTCTTCCTTTGATAAACTTGAGATAACAAATCATGGCTCTTTCTCTCTATAACATTCAAATTTTTCACCATTTCAAACAAGGCTTTTCTCCACTGGACTACTACCTCTGGTTTGTCTATCACATCTTTCTTCAGATATTCTGTATTAGCAGCTTTATATGCAGTAAGTCTTGATTTAGTAACTATTGATAGATTTCCAAAAATTTCAGATTCCCTTTCAAAAAATCCATAATCAAAAGCATCCTCAAAAATTTGAAGGTAATGACTTCCCAAAAATACAATTCTGTTGTAGTATGCCATTAAACAAATTCTGTCTGAATTTTTGCTTAAATAAAAAATTAGAGCATCTGTAGGAGAATTGAATTCAATATAATTAAGGGTCCGTACTTCTATATCTGTGAATGTCTCTATGCATGCCACCACAAGTCGCATTATTCTCACTAGTTAAATACAAGATGGATCATTTACATCTTTGTATGTGGATATGATAGATTCCACTGTATCAATCATGTACTTCTTTGTTGGCCAAGATCCTGCTTTTGGTCTTGCTATCTTTGGAAAATTCAACCATTTTGCTGGAAGTTGTCCTGCATTTCTTCTTTCCCAAAATACTGACCACTCTCTTCTTCTGGCTACTGGACAATAGGCTGGATTTATCTTTAATTGCAAAGGTGCTTCTTTCGAGATCTTTCTGCATTCCTTGTTGGCATCCAACCATCTATTCCTCCATTTAGGATTAGATTTTTCAAATAACTCCTTAGTGACATTGATATCTTCTTCATACTCCAAATATTTATTTGGTGGTAGTCCCACTCTTGCAATCTAATAATTTCTGACACTTTCCAAAATCCTACAGAATGGTATTCCTAAACCATCAGCTGCCCAATGATGTTGATCTGGATTTACTCCCTTATTTAAAGAAAAATTTACAATCTGTTCTTCATACTCATCATGCATTTTCCTTATGAACTCCATTCTTGATTCCCTATTTGTTAGAAGCATTTGAACAAATTCATCCGAATATTCTTCAACAGTTTTGTCTTCTTGCTCACTAAAATTTTGAAATCTGTGATCTTCTCCTCTTCCTGTTCCTCTACTTATGTGGTAACTACTTGTTCCTCAACTTTCCCTGTTGACATTCCAAATCTTTTTGTAACTTCTTGACTACTATCATTAATTCTTGATTTTGAGATACCATCAATTCTCTCTCTGTTCTCCATTCACTCCTTTCTTTTTCCATGTCCAAATGTAATTTATTATATCCTCTCATTGCATTAGCAACATGCACACTAGCTTGTTTCTCCATTTCCTTGACTTCTTTCAATTCTTCTGGTCCTTGAATTTCCTTATTCAACTTTTCTCTCTCATCTTGAGTTATTTGTACAGTCTGACTCTCTTCTTTCAGTTGACCTTCCTCCATGAATAATCTCTTTATGTCCTCATTAGCTTTGACCATTATCTGATATGAACTCTAGAGTGTTCTAAATCTTCCTTCCAATTTCTTCAATTCCATTTCTATTTTATTGCTATGCTCCACTTTCTTAGTACATTTGCTCTCAAGAAATTGAATTTTGTTCTGGCTTTGAACCTCCTGTTCTTCTAGTGAAATTAGTCTTTTAATCAGACTTTCATTCTTTTCTTGTACAACTCTTATCTGGTCCTCTAGCTGCTCCTTTTCTTTTTTCTACTCAGTAATAATTATGCTACCTTTTACGAATTCTGATTCAGCAACCATCCCTGATATGATCATATTTTTGCTAGAAGGTCTGAATTGCTCTATGTTGCTCATAATGATGTTACAGGCAGATTTGATGTCCTTAGGTATCCTTTCAAGAACAGTTTCCAACTCTATTTGCTTTACTTCTATTTGCATTTCCTCCTTAAATTCAGCTTTTTCTATATCCTCTTCCTCATAATCCGTTACCTAATTCTCTTCCTTCTCATAGTCTGTTTCTTCTTCCATTATTTCTGCTTCTTTTACATCAATTTTCTTTTGTTTCTCTTCAACAACTTGTAATTCCTCTTCTTCTATTCCAATTGATTTTTTTTATTCTTTTCTTCTGATGATATTTCTACTAACTCTTCAACCTGTTCATGTTCAATTACCTTATCCTTATCCTTCTTGGTTGGCTTCTTTTTCTGCGAAGGCTTTTTCTGAAGTTTCTTTTTCATCACCATTGTAGTTCTAGTCTCTAGAGGTCAATGTAATTCCTTGAAATAGGCCAATAACTCCACTTCTTTCCTGACAAATACTTCTTCAGTTTCTGCAGCCATCATCTGATCACGTAGTTCTTCATAATGTTCCATTTCCTCTTGTATCCAATCGGTTGCTTTACATGAATAATTTTCCAACATTTTTTGATACTGAGCTTCATAGATTGCCCTCTTATCATTACCTTGAGTCAAATAGGAATAAAGTTGTTCCTTGCTTGTTTGAGGTGGATGGGGTTCCTTTGAGGCTTGGACTTCCTTCTAGGCTGCTTCATGCTCTTCTTTTTTCGC
Organism: Ceratopteris richardii; assembly: GCA_020310875.1. Taxonomy (NCBI): domain Eukaryota; kingdom Viridiplantae; phylum Streptophyta; class Polypodiopsida; order Polypodiales; family Pteridaceae; genus Ceratopteris; species Ceratopteris richardii. Next base: position 21,542,056 of record CM035431.1, on the reverse strand, counting down.
TTCTTCCTGTTCCAGTACTACATTCATGGGATCAAATCTTCTCTTCTTAACTGGGATTATTTCTTCTGAAGTTACTTTCCTTTTCCTCCCTGATCCTCTAATGCTTGTTTGGACTTCTGCTTCTCTAATTGACATTAATTTTGAAGGACTTTTAATCCCTGCCATCAAACTCCTAAAATACTGAGCTTCTGGAGCCAATTTCAACTGATCTTCCATATCTAAAGTATGGTATATAATTTTTGTCAAAAACTATGCTCCATTCATAAACTTCCTTTGCTGCCAATGTTTTGCTGCTTCCTTTAATTGATCATGAATGTAGGGAGTTACATCCATTACTCCAAATGGTTTAGTCCAGTCTTTATTGTTGAACATGATCAATGTAACTGGTTTATGCGGCATGGTATATCTTGGCTATTTTGGAAAACATAAGTACTGAAGAAACATCCTAGTGGCAAATTCCTCATTCTCTTTTCCTTTGAAGTCCACAAACTTTGAATATCCAACATATGTTGATGCATTCTTCTTGACAAAGCTACCATCCAACACTTGTCTTGACATTGAAGGTACCTCTTCTCTTGGACATCTATACATTGCTTGAATCTCCTGGCAGCCTTTCTCACATTTTCATCTTTTTGCTGTTTGAAACTATGTATTAGTGTAGTTGTACTATGTTTGATTCATGTTTTGGAGAATTCTCCTATAAAGGCCTCAAGGAAGGATTCCATTTCTAAATACATTTCCTTTCTCAATGGGATGAACCAAGATAATGCACGTCTAGTTAGGGTTAGGCCAAATGCTTCAAATTGTACTTTGTAGTCCTCTACTTCTTCTACCCTAATTAATTGTCTGAATTTTGCAGTATGAGCATGAGGATCAGAATACCCTTCATATTAATTCTTCATGCATTTAGCTACTTGATAGGGCCTAAGCATTCTTTTGTGGTTTTGCCACTGCTGTCTCCTTCTGATGGGAAAATCAGGTATTCCCTCTACTTCCCTTTCACAAGGATTTGGAGAACTGTGTAATCTCCTTCCTTTTTGTGGTTCATTAGAAGTATGATTTTCATTTTGTCTTGGCAAGTTTGTTTGCCCTAGTTCTTGTTCCCAAGGTCTTTTGTCTGCACATTGTCCTAGGTCATTAGAATTTTCAGGATCTTGTGAAAATATGTACACACATCCCTGTCTATCCTCATATCTACCATTCCTAAATTGTGCCACTGGCATTAAATTTAAGGGAATTTCTAAGTTTCTCATCCTAATGAGAAACTTATGCATACCATCTTGATACACATAGGCTCCAAACCTATTTGTATACATATACTTCAGGATATTTCTAAAGTCACTAGTTTCTGGTGTTTCATTTGTCTCATTTAATGCCCAATAGTGCAACTGAGTCAATTTCATTATCTTACTAAAAATCGCGATTCTGAGATGAGAATCATGTTTTTTCTGAACTTCCTTGTTTTTGCACTTTTTGACTTTTCTTCCCACCTGGTCTTCTCCAATGTTCTTCAACAACTCCAAATCAATTGTCACTTGCAATTATGCACCACTCATCTATTCGCAAGAGATTAGAATTGAAAGAAAATAGCACCTTTACTCTATATTTTTTTATTTTCTGAATTTTTTTATTTTTTGAATTTTTCTTCAACTTATTCTCTTCCCATATGCAACACAAACCTCATGCAAAACTTCAATAGTAAAAAAGAATTTTTTTTGAATTTTATGAATTTGTTTATTAATTTTATCCCTAAATCAAGGAAAACACTTCACTTAGGGTTTTCGTTTTTCAAGATCCATTGATCTTTTGACTTATGATTGGCTGTACTCACTATGCTTGCAATCTCACAATGGTAATATAGCTTCCAAGAAAATATGTGTTAAAAAAGTACAATTATTAATTCATGCAAAGACAAACTCAACACCCTTTTTTTCAAGTGGTTAAACAGTCTCTCCTCAAGATTATCACTTCACTTAGAATAAGCAAATGGAACAATCAATTTGCACATAGCTACTTTACTTGACTTTCCTCATTGCAACTATGTCATCTTTTCCAAGATTGACAAAATTTGCTTGGTACTTTGTCAAAAAGAAATCTACGTATGCAAAGATAATCACATTTCACTTTTCCTTTCAGCAAATTAAATCATTTTTTTGGTCACAACACCTGCACTTTACTCTTAAAGAGTATGAGTAACTATCAATTTGCATAAATTCACATACTTCTTCGTCTCAAAAGGTTAATTCATGCTTTCTTTTTCCAAAAGACAAGCCAAAAAACCTACCTTTCCAATTTTTCTTACTTGATTATAGAGTAATGGGCCTCTAGATTATATGCAATAGTGAGAGATAAACGAATACCGTGATGTTCAAAGAATTCTTTAGCTTCTCTTGCATTTTACTCTCCACGATCAATAACTACTTTCTCTATGTACCCAAAGCGACTTATGAAGTGTTCAAGCAAGAACTTGCAAACATTGTAAGTGGTCTTAGATCGTAGTGCACGTCCCTCTGCATGATTAGTTATATCCTCTCTTGCAAGTACAATGTAATGCATTTTGTCAATACCTTTAGGCATAGTTACAAGATCCACTAACCACTTGTAGTGAATACAGGGTGGATAAGTAGGATGCAATGGGTCTCTATGTTTGACTGACAAATGAAGTTGACAAGTAAAACATGTAGAAACATAGGTACTAATGTCAACATCCATCCTAAGCCAATAATAGGCACTTCTAATTTTTTCATATGTTCCAATAAATCCTTTATGATGTGCCCATAATTTCTCATGCATTTCCTTCATTATTTGCAATTGAAGACCTTGTTTTCCTAGGACTCTTTTTGGATTCTTAACCTTACCCTTAGCATGTCTCCAAAGATAACCAGTATGTAAGAGAAATTTGTAAGCTCGTTTCCTAATGTTACAGAATCTATTCGTAGTCCAATTAGGTAATGTTTGCAATGTACTCAAATACTTTCCTATGTCTTTCCATTCATCTTCGTACTCGGACTCAAGAAATTGCTCATACTTGTATGTATGTGGAACATAGTCAACTAAGTTCACATTCTTTATTAGATCACTTTCAAGGTCATCATCCAATCTAGCTCTCGATAACATATCCAAAGCTGAATTCGGCTTACCTGAAATATGAACTAACTCAGGATTTATGAACTTAATATATGAGATCCATCTAAGCATAGCTATATCAGGAGATGAAAAATTGGCTATCATTCCAATGAGAGGCAAACAATCAGTCTCAACTTTGACATTTGCTCCAATGAAATATTCTTTGCTTATTTTTAAAGATGTTACCATACCCCATAGTTCTCATTTGATCTATGGATATTTTTGTTGCGTTTCATGTAAAATTTTAGCCCCAAACCTAATTGCATATCTATTCCCTTCACTATCATCTTGACTTATGACCCAACCTATACCAATAGGACTAGTATCAATGGTCAATATAATAGGTTTGTTACCAGAATAGTCTACACGCTTAAGGATGGGAGCTTCAAGCAACAATTTCTTCAATTTACGCATAGCTTGTGTGTGTTTGTCAGTCTAGATAAATTTTCGTTTCTTCCTCAACAAGTCATAGAGACAATCAGCATCATGAGCAAAGTGTGGGATCCAAAGAACATAAAAGTTGCAAGCACCAAGAAATTTGTGTACCTCACTCACATTGTTACATGTTTCAGAAAACTTGCTAATGGCATCAAATTTTTGTGGGTAAGGCTTTCAACCATAATGACCACATAAATGTCCAACAATAAGAACCTCGTTGACACCAAAAACTGATTTTTCTATGGAAAATGTGAGACCTACCTCTTCAAATCATTGAAATATCCGTTCACAATCAGAGATATGATCAAGAACAAATTACGACATCCAGATGAATCTAACTAATGTCCTTTACATGTTCCTCACTCCCTTTAATTGGAATATCATCAATGATTGGCATGGCTATATGAGGGATAAAATCATGTAAGACCATATTCATAGCACTCATCATATGAGCCACAAGATTAGTCGCTCCTTGAGGTAAAGTACACATTTGCACTAAGCCTAAAGGATTTTGCATTGTGGTTATGTCACGACTATCAATTGCTAATTGGAATTGGTCATATCCAGAATATAAATCACCCATTGAATAGATAGAACGTCCTGAAAATGATTCAGCAAACTCATCTACAATGGGTAGTGTTCCTACATTCCTTATGGTGACTTTATTGACAGGTTGGAGATCTTGAATAAAACTTAGTTTCCCATTCTTTTTAGGCACAATGAACCATCTATTTGAGTAAGGTGCAAAAGATGGCTCTAAAATTTGCATGTTTATCTTCTCCTTAAGTAGTTTCATTAGCTCAAGTAAGTGAGCCTTTAGAATTGGTATAGGGTGAGGATTCCATGGAATATGTGGAATAGTAAAGATTATCATCGGTGCAACTAGCTTAGGATCTTCACAACTAATCTCATGAGGATACATCGTAAAGAATTTTCCATGGCTACGTATAACTCTTTCAAATTTATCTCTCTTTGCTTGCAAAAGAAAGTCATCATCTCTACCAATTTTCACATGTTTGATTGTCTCATCCATGAATGTATGTCCTATGTTTTTCTTATCCCGAAGAATCAGATCGTTTTTCACATCAATAATTTTTTCATTACTTCATTGAAGTAATGGTTGAGCTATGGGTTTGATTTTTTTCTCTATAGTTTTGTACTTTGTTTCAACTGAGGCATCATGTGTTTGGTTAAATTTTGAGCTCTTGTCAACGTTGAGAGCATATTCTTGGATAAGAGCATACTCATCAAGGGAAGAAAGAAGAATAATATGGGAATTAGATTTTTGTTGAAGACATAACTCAAACTCATCAAGAGTAGAGAAAAATGAGACGTCTCAATCACACGCTCAATGTTCTCATCATGTTCCATGATTTTGTTGGTTTTATAATTTTTTTGGGTTTTTCGGATAAAAGACTTGGACAATTGACTCTTATGAAGAAAAGCTAATCTAGAATGTGGTAAACAAAGTGACAAACTATATACAGGTTGGTTGGTTGGGAGATGTCAAACCAATGTCCAATGTTGTCCCTCTCAACAATGGATTCTATCCAAAATTCTGATCATATGTAGCTCCAAAAATGAATCAAGGTGCAGAATCACTACAAGCATGCTCATGATCATGAGTAACAATAAGTTTCTTTCTAATTGACAATCAATTCCTAGGATGATTCACTCCTACCATCATGAATTGAAGTGATTGCATTCCATCCTTAGAATTAATTATAGCATAGGTAGACCCATCATCCATGGCTTTAGTTTCCATGCGACTCTCACAAATAAAGGGTTGACCTAAGAGAACTTGATAGGAGCAATTATCTTAATAAAAAAGTGAAACTCTTCTTTGATTCCTCCTATGGATATGGGCACACTAGCACAAGATCCATATAGGGTACCTACACCATTATCTTTGGTTCTCATATGCCATCCACAATCTTTATCTATGGGCCATCAAAACTTCTCATAGACTTCTCTTGAAATCACATTGATTTCGGAGCCCGAATCTACTAATGCATTTATAGTGATAGCTTTCTTTTCACTTCCTATTTTAACATGCATCTTTGGTGTACCTCTAGAACAAAATTTTCTTTTAAAGTGACTTTCAGGATTGTTTTCATGATTTTCATGGTCAAGTTGAATAGGTCCTAAGAAATGTTTATTAACATTTACTTCATCATCATCAAGGTGGAAGGCTAGCTTGAGGAAGACTAGTTTTTTCATAAAGCATGGATTGTCTTTGATGTCTATGGGCTAGACCCTCTACTACTTTATGCACTTTTTGCCAATTGTCAGTGAGAGCATAACGCTTAACTCGCTTTTCTAATCGCCGTTCAAGTTCCCTATGAGTTTGAGGATGAAGGAGCTTACGCAAATTTATAACAAGATCAGGTTCCAAAGTTATCTTTTCCTCATCAGAAAGTTGTTCATAGCGTCTAATATACTCATTTTGTAAGTGAGTAATAGACATGCTAGGCTTTGGGGAATTGACCCATCTTAAGAATCCATCCCGATTATGTTAGCTATAATTCTCAAGATAGAATTCTTTTGAGCATCACTTTTCTGAAATCACTCCAAGGAAGAGTATCATATTGAGTGACATGGTTTATGATAGAGCTTCAAGAACTCATTCAAAGAATGTTATCAAAAGATCTTCAGGAAGACCAAAAATCATAGCTTGCTCTTCAAACAAATCTAAGTAGCTTGTAATGTTGATCCATTGAAATTTCCCTTCTCTCTCAATATAGAAGAGACTATTCTTTGGCCTTGTTTCTCAAAAATAAGGGATTTAAATCCTTCCTCCATCTTATATGAATATGCAAGTGATGCACGATGTTCTAGATCTCTCACAAATGTGTTTACTTCACGATGAAGATGTGCACGATATTCTGAGAAATCCAATGCAACACTCAAGGATGATGATAATGATATGATGAGGATGAAAAATATGAATGGAAGGATATGGATCACAACCTCCCAACAAGATCAGAAGCAAATGCCACAAAGAATTTCATGTTGGGTTCAAATGTGGAGGTGATCGTAATCCAGGTGGATTGGGTGTGATCATAGCAAACACAGAGTGTATGAAGCTAGTGAGTGTTGGAAGGTTTATGTGATAAAAATTATGAAGGTGAAGATGAAGTTCAGTATGGGGAGGAGAGATGTCATGATTTGATTATGAAAGGGGGACATATGGATGTATGCATGATGAGAACAAAAAGAAAACCACACATATGAATTAATTTTTGAAAGGAAGAATGGTCCAAGAATGGAGCTTCTTATACACTTTCGAAAATTAATTCATATGCATGGGTTCTTGTGGATGTATGCATGAAAAGAACACCACACACATGACTCAATTTTTGAAATGAAGAATGTTCCAAGAATGGAGCTTCTTATACACTTTCAAAACCGAATCATATGCATGGGTTTTTGTGGGTGGTATGAATGTATGTGGGTCATGATGTATAAATAAATAGAAACTTTTTCTCTCAATCTCAATGGATCAAAATCACTCGTTCAACACATGACTGCGGAGCCTTCTCACACATAGAAAGAGATAGAAGGAGACATGTAAAAACATATAAGAGACTAAGAGACAAGAGACAAGAGTCATGAATTAGAAGATATAGTTACGACATACATATACATGAATGTTGTGAAACATCAAGCTAAGCATTCTACAGGTCAAAGGTGGTATGCACGACCCTCTCACCATGACAAATCAACCAAATATCGCATGTAAGAGGATATGTTCCACTTCATTGACCCTATGTATTTCTAGGATCGTAATGTGTTTCAAAAGAAGTCTAAGACTCATAAAACCAGCTCTAACTCACTCACATGCTCCAATGAGGGTGAGCAAAGAAAGTGAAAGTAGGTTTATGAGCCTATCCTAGATTGGAAGTCTACAAATTGATTCTATTAGCCCACCTTGGATCCTCACACACTCAACTGAGGGTGATCGTCTCAAGGAAAGCATGTGCTAGCAAGGGCCCTATGGATGCCTAACAATGATGCTCTATGAGTTTGGAGTGGGGTTTCTATAGTTTTTTGAATGAAGTTGGGCCCTTGGATCTAGAGAAATGAACTCTCAACCCTAAGATCACCTGCTTTTGATTACAACCATTGGATTTATCAAATGGACGGTTAGGATTGGTTCTTTATATGATATCTAGGGCAAAGGGGAGAAAATTAGGCGCATTCATTCTCCAACATTGGATATGGGGCTGATCTAGACCATCGGATCAGTGCTGACATCAACTTGGATAAGATAAGGTGCTATTGTCTGACAAACTTTGTATTATTGATCTTTGACCATCAAAAAAGGCTTATCGGATGAAAAAAAAAACACGTGAATTCTCCTTCCTTTCTGCTTTAGTGCATCTCCACCCTTGAATGTGAGCTCATCGTGATCGTACAACATGGTTGAATCATTGTTTGCCATGTGGCAGCCCTTCAAGCCTTCAACTTTCTTATTCTAGGAAACTGTAGTGACCTTGAAAATTGGATCTTGTGCTCCTTGACCCTTCAAATATCCTTTTATTAAGATGAAAAATTGTAGGGCTATCTTTTGAAAGGTCTCCTTTAGGAATATGTAGAAAAAACTCCCATCTCAATCTCCCTTATACAAGTTTGACTACATTTGGCAGTTTGCAAGGTGGCATCAAGTTGTCTAGGAAGCTTTGATAGTCTTGAAAATTTGTACAAATATGTAGCCACATATGATCTTTATACATGTCAAACCATATGGCTAACAAAAATTCCTATACAAGATTTTCTAGGGTCTAAGTGGAAAAATTACATTTTTACAAAATGCACATGGCATATCAATGTGCTAGAAAATCCATTTACATGTGAAATTCAGGCTATAGATTGCCTTTGATGGGCTTTACAACTATATGAATTTTCATGTGATTTGGAGACATTGAAATTTTTACCCTAATTTCCAAAATTTGTCTAGCTTTGACTGCTACCCTAGATTTGCTTGATTTCTTCCAAAGTTTGCGTGTGAACTCCCTTTTACATCCTTGATGCATCTTGGACTTCTCAGGGAATTTTGGCTACCTTCACCGAATGTGTTTCCTGTAGGCCTTCACAAGTGAGAGAGGAGATAAAATCTCGATGATAATGTTTAGGAGTGTATTGGCCTAGTGTGGATAGAGAAATACATGAGTGGATTAAGAATTGTCCAATATGCCAAGAAAAACCCCTAGTGGAGCATGCCACCCTTTATCATGTGTCATTAATTCCAGAATGGAGTGCTCCATTGGTAGAATTTATGAGATCAGGAAGATTATCCAACGAGGCTAGTCTAGTAAGAAAACAAAGCATGGAGCAAGAGGCTCATGACTATGCCTTAGTAGGAGACAACCTATATCGAAAAGGCAAAGATGGTTACTTAAGATTGTGTGTTCTCAAATTAGACTATTTGAAGATCTTAGAAACTCCACATGGTGGTGTTGCAGGTGGACACTTTGGGCTTGAGAGAGTAATTAAGACCATTCTATTCTCACGACTTTGGTGGCCCACTCTTCATATGGATGCACATACCTATGTGAAGAAATGTGACACATGTCAATGTGCCCAATATCCGATCAAGAGAGAGGAGATGCCTCTAAGACCAATGATGGGAAGACGTCCATTGTCGAAGTGGGGCATAGACTTGTAGGTCCTATTAAACCCCAGCTAGAAACTCCCATGTAGAGTACATTATTGTAGCCACATATTACCTTACAAAGTGGGTAGAAGTAAAAACCACGACAAAGAATGATGCTCAAACGATGGCTAAGTTCTTATTCAAGAATGTCTTCACGAGATATGGACTACCAATAGAGTTAGTGAGTGATAGAGGTATGCACTTCTTGAATGAAGTCATTGAAAACCTTCTCCAAGAATTCTTGGTGATACATAAGAAGTCTGCCCCCTATCACAAGCTAACAGACAAGCCTAGAGCACAAATACCATCCTATGTAATGTATTGACAAAACTTGTAAATAATAAATGCTTTGATTGGGATAAACAACTTCAGCATGCAGTTTGGGCTTACCGAGTTGCCTACAAAAGAGTACTCAATGCCACCCCATTTCAGATGGTTTTTGGATAGAATGTTGTGCTACCATTAGACTTCTTGATTGCGGCTTTAAAAGTAGCACAAGAGCATGAGTGGAATGGACATGAGTTGTCCTCCAGGATATTTGATCTAGAACATTTAGGTGGGACTAGGCTATGAGTGGCAACAAGCATCTATGCTACAAAAAAAAAAGACAAAAGGCATACTTTGATGCACACATCAAGGATAAAGGATTGAAAGAGAGAGACCTGGTGTTGTTTTACACACTAAAGCAGCATGCTCATTAATTGGAAAAAAGAGGATATGGACCCATGATCCTTAATAGAATTTCCACTAGTGGTGCGGTTCAATTGGCCACTCTAGAAGGTGCCATCTTTCCAAACTATATTAGTGGATGTCGAGTCAAGCTATATCAAGAACCTGTTACTGAGGATATGCTCATGAGACTCAACATTGCTAAGAAGAGAAAAGAATAAGAGTTAAGGGTTAGAGAAGAAGCACAAGAAGAGGCTAGAGAGCGCATTAGGAGAAATAAGTTAAGGCAACAAGGCCTAGATGCTAATTCCGATGTCCCAAGATATCACATGGCCATGTGCCAAACATCGGGTGTAATTTCTTCTCAAATAATCAATCGATGTCCCTTTGTAACCATAGAGGTAGGACTCATGTGAACAGCTAGTGCAGTTAGATTTTCATACTGCCAAGGCCTGCAATTGAACATCAATCCCATAGAAGCCTATTTCATAGGATTGGGAGGTGTGGAAACCCCTTGTTTGGGCGAGGTGGAACTTCCCATCTACCTTCAAGGTGTCCCAGTAATAGTAAAAATGCTAGTGTGTCAAGATGAGGATCTTATATAACCACTTGTCTTAGGTCAAGATTGGATCTATGACCATGCAGTCAACTTGAACCTAAGAAGTCAAATGCTTCAAGTTTGGGTAGATGAATAATGCATTACATTAGAATTAGAGAATTGCATGCTCACAAATCCAGATTTCATACATTCTCTTAGCTCTTCAAGGACTACTCTTAGCAGAGAAGATGTTGTATGTGTCAAAAGCTCTATGAGCTAGAAGGACTCAATCATGGAAGAACAAGCTCGAAGGCGAGTGGATCTATGTCATTTTTCAAAGAATAATGTACCCACAATAGCTCAACCAGATAGGCAAGCAAAAGAGCACAAGACAACCACTATATCAATTATACCAACAACATTCAAGAAGAAAGGAGCTTTGAGCATGAACCAAGTCTGGATACAAAAGGGAGAGCAACCACCGGCTTTGCCACACCAATTCCCATCTAGGCAAGCCAATGAGGCCAGACTATGAACGAAGAAATAGGGACCAACACAACCACAAGGTATCCGACAAGTTTGGGTGCCTAAGAAATTAGCTATCGCTCAACAAAGGTGATCACACATGTGGGTACCCAAGGAACTCTTACATCCACAAAAATTTATGCTTTCCCACACAAGGGAAGCCTCAACAAGGAAGTCCAGCAGATGTAAGGGTCAGAACCAAACATAGAAATCCAACAAAGTGTTGATATATTTAGGTAGTGATGTGTGTGAACACAGTAGGACCGCCGGGGCACTTTTTTCCCTCTTTAGGAGGTTTTATTCCCCCGGCTTGTATATACGCCTATTTCCCTAATGGGCTACTTATCTTTGTACATTCTCTAGTAATACATTCAGTATTGTGCGTTTGTGCTCCAAGCTTCCTCTTCTTCCTTGTGATGTTCGCGTGCTTCTTCAGACGTCTAACTCTAACAATTGGTATCAGAGCAGGTCGTCACTTCATCTAGGGCACCGTCAACACTCCTCCGTTTGCAGTCTCAGAATCGCACGTATTTTGGTGAGCATACTTAGCGTGTTTCCGAGATCAAAACTGCTTCGCTCTGTGGTGTCAAAATCACGATCTGAGCTCTTTCCGGCCTCCGAATGCACTATCACAGCGCTTGTGTAGGCTATTTCATCTTTTTGTGCCAAAGGTATATACCAGTTTCTGTTTGCCAGTTTAAGCGTCTCAAAGTCTGCTACAGGTCTAGCAGAACTCGCCTGGGCAATTCTGTTCAACTTTTTGAGATATAGTCAATTTTCTGCATCAAGGTATTTTAGTCACCGGCCATGGCTGAAAGCAGTGATGTATTCTGTATGTTGGCTGTTGAGGATAAGTTGGATGGTACCAACTACCCATTATGGGCTTATATGATGCGACATGTTTTGGTTGCAAAAGGATTGTGGAACATTGTGCAGGGTGTTGAAAGACGTCCTGTTACACCTGTAACGACAGGTACTGCAAATACAGGGGCTGGAGCTGATGAAGATGGTGTCGAAGATGATATTCCGCAGATTCCTATTCCTACTGCTGTTTCTGTTGCACCTACTATAGAGCAAATTTGTTGGGATGGCAGAGATGCCCAGGCACATGCATTGATAGCTTTGTCTATCAAACGTGCCATTATTCCTCATATTCACTCTTGCAGAATAGCTAGGGATGCTTGGGATACACTTACCACATTGTACCAAGCTAGGAATGAGGCTCGTGTTGCTTACCTCCAAAAACAGTTGGAGAGTGAGCACATGAATGAAGGTGATTCTATGGACAGTTTTGTTGGTGCAGATCAATCACCAATTGAAGATTTGAAGACAAAGAATGAAGATTAGAACAAGTCTTGAAGCAAAGAAGAGGGATACATTCACAGAGTGAATGATGTGTACACATATGTACATTAGTGAAGACATAGATCACTTATACTTTTGTCTAGTTACAAGTTTGTATATATTTGCCTATAAATACTTTGGAAAAATGTCGGGGCAAAGAGAGAGAGACAAGAGGAGACAATAGGAGAGTATGAGAATAGTGCATTTGTAAGTTGTAAAACTCATTAGAGTTCATAGGAATGAGAAGAAGTCTCTCTCACAACTCAACTGTAATTGTTTGAGTAATCGAAGAAAAGTTGCACCCGATGTTTCTGTGTATGCTCCGTCTGTGGTAGATCTTTTGTGAATTCCTTTTGAGGATATCTAAGTCCATAGTTAATCAATCTATGGGTAGAGTTTCAGAGCTTAATTGTAATCAGGTAAGGAGAATTGTTAGTAGGAACATTCATATGTGTTGAGTGTTCACAGTCTCCTGAAATAGGCGCATATTTTGAGTTCAATCAAATGAGTAGTGCTCAGTGCACAGTGTAAAGTTTTACACATATGATAGCTCAAAATCTAAGTTGAGAGATAAGCTATATACAGCCAAAAGGATTTGATCAAACGGGTTCGACATTTGGAGAACCAAAGTTAAGAAGTTAGGGGTGTCTAAAATGACTTCTCAAAAGTGCAGATTTAGACATAGCTGACTTGGTGAGTAGATTTCTCAAGATCTACTGAACCTTTTGAAGTAATTCAACTTGGAGAAGTTGCGCAATCTTTAGGCGACACCTTGTGCAAAGTTTCATAAAAAACTTTACACATTTACTCAGTCAATGAGTAAGATCAATGCAGCAGACTTTCTAAGAAATTATCTTCTTCACAGTTTAGTCAAGAAATTGATATTTGGTCATTGATAGCTTAAATTGGTGAAGGTTTTGACTTACTCTTGATATAGAGGTGTTCTAAATTCAAGAGTAGGTTGTTCTTTTGGAGATTAACACTCTCCATCAGTGGTATCAGAGCAGGAAGCATCAGAATTAAAGAAAAGGAGGATCCCGACTGCTGCAGCTACAAAGAATTTGACATCTAAAGATTCGAAGGGTGAAAGCTTGCAAGGAAAGCTTGAGAAGGAGATCATACGACATAAAGGAATTCAAAAGGAGGATCATTCGAAGTAAAGGTAACCTTATACTTTATAAAGGTTAAAGATTTCAATACACAGGTGGACACAAGATGGGAGATTCTCTACAGATAGAGAAATTGGATAGGGAAAACTATCCTGCATGGTCAATGAGGATGGAAGCTCATCTTATGAGCAAAGATTTAATAGCTTACATCACAGGAGAAGAAGAGAAGCCACAGTTCAGAGATCCTAGTGTTCCAACTAGGGAAGAGTTAGCAGATTCGAAGAATTGGATGAAAAGAAATGCTCAAGCTAGGAGCATAATCTATATGGTTGTCAATGATTACTTGCTACCTCACATTAGAGGTCTTGAAAGTGCAAGTGAGATGTGGAATGCTTTGGAGGAGCATTTCCAAAACACTACAAAGTCAAGGAAGGCATCCCTATGGGCAGAATTTACAACTTTCAAGAAGAAGGCCTCTCAATCTATTTCAGACTATGTAACAAGGATGAAAGACATTGCAGATGCATTAGGAGCCGTTGATGAAGATATTGAGGTGGATAAATTGGTAAGGCAAATCCTTACAGGTTTGAGAGGTGATGATAAATGGAAGCCATTCATTTTGTCTACAGAATTATCACTTGATCATTTCACTCCTGATTTAAATCAGTTGCTAGGTCATATGCTAACATTTGAGCAGGATGTTAAAGGAGATGGTGACAAAAGTACAGGTCATGCAATGTACTCAAAGGACAAGAAGAAAGCTAACAAAGGAAAGCAACAATCAGGTGAAGATGAAGGCACAACTAGTCAAGCCAACTTCCTAAGAGGTAGAGGAGGTGGCAAAGGTAGAGGAAGAGGCAGAAACAACAAAGATGGAGGCAAAGCTTGTTGGATTTGTGGTAAGACAAATCATTTAGCAAATGATTGTTGGTATAATAATCAGAGTAATGGTGGATATAATCAGAACTATAATACAAGAGGAAGAGGTGGCAGAAATCAAAGAGGTAATTTTAGAGGCAGAGGTAGTAGGGGTTACTTTGGAAGAAATGCAGGTAGAGGTTTCCAAAGTCAACAATATAACAATACCTACTACAATTATGCTTCAGATCAAAAGGAAGATTCAACATTGATAATGAATGCAACTTGTGAAAGGCAGAGTGAAGATCAAAGAGTCTTCTACATTGACTCAGGGTGTAGCAATCACCTGAGTGGTAATATAGCCTTGATGACTGATTTGGAGAATAAGGTATCTAATCATGTTGTTCAAACAGGTGACAACGCAAAGCACAATGTGAAGTCAATTGGATCAGTGAAGGCCAAGGATGGTAGCACCTTATTGAGTAAGGTCTTGTATGTTCCTACAATTCCTAAGAATTTGATAAGTGTAGGACAAATTGTGGAAAAAGGTTATGAAGTGAGGTTCACTAATGAAGGAGTGTTTGTGGAAGACCCTAGCAATGGGTATAAACAAATTGTTTCAGGAAAGAAAGAAGGAAGATTGTTCACATTGAAGATTCAAGGTAATATTGGTCATGCCATATTCACATATGGAGGACATAAGATCTCTGAGTTAGATCTTTGGCACAAGAGGCTTGGACATTTCAATGAAAGAGGTATTAAAGACATGATTAACAATGGTTCAGTGCTTGGTTTGCCTAATGTTGCAGGTCAACATATGACATACAGATGTGAGGCATGTCAATTAGGTAAGGCTCATAAGCTTTCCTACTCCAAGCATGGTTTTATGTACTCAGAGAAGCTTGAGTTGGTACACACAGATGTGTGGGGACCATCAAAGGATTTCAGTATAAATGGGTCAAGGTATTATGTGATTTATGTTGATGATGCTACTAGATGGATCACTATTTATGTGATCAAAGATAAGTCAGAAGTGTTTAATACATTTAAACACTATCATGCATATGCAGAAAGAATTACAGGACATAAGTTGAAAAGACTAAGGTCAGATGGAGGGGGAGAGTATTTCTCTAATGAATTCAGTAATTACTTGTGGGATGCAGGTATAAAAAGGGAAGTTACTTGCAGGTACTCTCCTCAACAAAATGGTGTAGCAGAGAGGAGAAATAGAACTCTTGTTGAGTTTGCAAGGTCTATGATGAAGGAGAAAAATTGCCCTAATTATTTGTGGGCTGAGGCTGTAAATACAGCTACTTATTTGGTCAATAGGTTACCATGTAAAGCTTTGCAGGGAATGACACCTTATGAGGCATGGTGGGGTAAGAGACCTACACTAGATCATTGCAAAGTATTTGGATGTTTGGCCTATGCATATGTGCCATCACAATTAAGGCACAAATTGGAACCTAAAGCTGAAAAATATGTGTTTATTGGTTATGATGATAAGCAGATGGGATACAGGTTGTGGAATCCATCCACAAAACATTTTCTTGTATCAAAAGATGTTACATTTGATGAGCAAGGTACTTGGTATGCAGGTACTATCAATATTAATACAGATGATGAAGAAATTGTGAGCCAAAGGAAAGGTAAATCAAAGGTTCAGATATTTGATGAGCAAGAGAATAATGAAGTGCAGGTTGAAGTGGAAGATACACCAAGATTTGATCCTGAACATGAAGAACCAGAAACCTCAAGAAGTGGAGAACTTAGGAGGTCTACAAGGAACAAATGGCAACCCACAAGGTATAGCTATGATACTTCATTTCTTGCTACCAAAGATTATGCTTACATGATTAAAGCAGATGAAAACCCTTCTACATATGAAGAGGCAAAAGGTAAAGAAAATTGGGAGAAAGCTATGCAGGAAGAATATGATGCATTGATGGAGAATCAAACATGGGATTTGGTTCCAAAGCCAAATAGTCAGAAGATCATTGGATGTAAGTGGGTTTACAAAACAAAAAGATTTGCGGATGGAAGTGTGTCTAGGTACAAAGCTAGACTTGTTGTCAAAGGGTTTGCTCAGACATATGGTGTTGACTATGATGAGACTTATAGTCCTGTGGCAAAGATGACAACCATCAGGACACTTATAGCAATTGCTGCATGTAAAGGTTGGAAGTTATGTCAACTTGATGTAAAAAATGCTTTTTTGAATGGTTACATTTCAGATGAAGTTTTCATGGAGCAACCTCAAGGATTCAGAGATGGAAGATATCCAGATCATGTGTGCAAGCTCAAGAGAGCTTTGTATGGCTTGAAGCAAGCCCCAAGGGCATGGAACTATAGACTTGTAAAGTTCTTGAAAGAACTTGGATTTCAGGTGTCTAAAGCAGATAGTAGCTTGCTTGTCAAAGCAAGCAATAATGGTTTTATATACATGTGCATATATGTTGATGATATAATCCTTACAGGTACAGATGAGGAAGGAGTACAAAGACTAAAGAAGCAAATGGAAAAGGAGTTCAAAATAAGTGACTTGGGAGACTTGTCATACTTCTTGGGCATGGAGATTACATATACTCAACATGGAGTATTTGTGACCCAAGAAAGGTATTTGAAGAACTTGTTAATCAAGTTTAAAATGGATGATTGCAGGGTAGCACCTACACCAATGGAGGTGAATCACAAATTGAGTAAATTTGGAGGTGAAGAATTCAAGGACATGAGACAATATCAGAGTTTGGTTGGTAGCCTCATCTATGCTACTTTAACTAGACCTGATTTATCATATGCAGTAGGGGTTTTGTCTCAATTTATGCATTGTCCTAGGAAAGAGCATTGGATTGCAGGTCAAAGAGTGTTGAGGTACATTAAGGGTACACTCAAAGAAGGTTTGTATTATGGATTCACATTAGATACAAACATCAAGATCTATAGTGATGCAGATTGGGCAGGTAATCCAGATGACAGAAGGTCAACCTATGGATACATGTGTTATGTGGGAGATAAGTTAATCTCTTGGTGCTCAAAGAAGCAACATACAGTTGCTTTGTCATCCACAGAAGCAGAGTACAAAGGCATGGTTGAAGCTGCAAAAGAAGTGATTTGGCTTAAGACTCTCATGAAGAGTTTTAACACTATACAGAGCATACCTATCATTTATGGTGATAACATGAGTTCATTATATCTAGCTGCTAATCCTGTTTTTCATGCCAGGACTAAACACATTGAGATACAGTATCACTTTCTAAGAGAGAAGGTGATGGATAAGGAGATTGAAGTCATACATACTTCAACAAAAGATTAGATAGCTGATATGCTTACAAAGAGCTTGGATGGACCAAAGCTACAGAAGTTTAAAGACATGGCAGGTATAAAGAAGATAAGAGAAACCTCAATTGATGATTGAGGGGGAGTTGTTGGTGCAGACCAATCACCAATTGAAGATTTGAAGACAAAGAATGAAGATTAGAACAAGTCTTGAAGCAAAGAAGAGGGATACATTCACAGAGTGAATGATGTGTACACATATGTACATTAGTGAAGACATAGATCACTTATACTTTTGTCTAGTTACAAGTTTATATATATTTGCCTATAAATACTTTGGAAAAATGTCGGGGCAAAGAGAGAGAGACAAGAGGAGACAATAGGAGAGTATGAGAATAGTGCATTTGTAAGTTGTAAAACTCATTAGAGTTCATAGGAATGAGAAGAAGTCTCTCTCACAACTCAACTGTAATTGTTTGAGTAATCGAAGAAAAGTTGCACCCAATGTTTCTGTGTATGCTCCGTCTGTGGTAGATCTTTTGTGAATTCCTTTTGAGGATATCTAAGTCCATAGTTAATCAATCTATGGCTAGAGTTTCAGAGTTTAATTGTAATCAGGTAAGGAGAATTGTTAGTAGGAACATTCATATGTGTTGAGTGTTCACAGTCTCCTGAAACAGGCGCATATTTCGAGTTCAATCAAATGAGTAGTGCTCAGTGCACAGTGTAAAGTTTTACACATATGATAGCTCAAAATCTAAGTTGAGAGATAAGCTATATACAGCCAAAAGGATTTGATCAAACGGGTTCGACATTTGGAGAACCAAAGTTAAGAAGTTAGGGGTGTCTAAAACGACTTCTCAAAAGTGCAGATTTAGACATAGCTGACTTGGTGAGTAGATTTCTCAAGATCTACTGAACCTTTTGAAGTAATTCAACTGGGAGAAGGTGCGCAATCTTTAGGCGACACCTTGTGCAAAGTTTCATAAAAAACTTTACACATTTACTCAGTCAATGAGTAAGATCAATGCAGCAGAGTTTCTGAGAAATTGTCTTCTTCACAGTTTAGTCAAGAAATTGATATTTGGTCATTGATAGCTTAAATTGGTGAAGGTTTTGACTTACTCTTGATATAGAGGTGTTCTAAATTCAAGAGTAGGTTGTTCTTTTGGAGATTAACACTCTCCATAAAATTTCCTCACGAAGATTAAAGATTTGAAGGAACAGTTGATTTCTGCTTATGAGGTTATACCAGATAGCTCACTTGTGCAGACCGTTTTGAATGGTCTTCCTGATTCATATCAAAGTTTTGCTTCTACTCTTCGGTTGATGATGAAAGGCAATCCGAATGCCTTATCGTTTGAGGAGTTAGTCTCTGTTCTGTTGCAGGAAGATCAGTCTAGGCAAAACAGGTCCATTATGCATGTTGCAGATCAAGCTTTCCTGGCTAGTTAGAAGGGCAAAGTAAAATGGATCTCTTCTACTAGTAAGCAGAAATCTACAAATGCTGCACATTCGAAGAACTAGGATAAAGATGAGAAGAAATCAGAAAAGCAAAATTTGTTTTGCAAGTACTGTAAAGGGAATGATCATATCATAAAGAACTGTCCAAAACTGGCTACAAAAGAGGCAAAGAAAAAGGAGGCTGGAATGGTTGTTGCAGAAGCCTCTACACCAAAATCAGAGTCTGCTAATCTTGTGTAGGAAGAAGAATGGGCATTTACTACTGATTGCAGTTTTGACCCATCTTCTCATGAGCAGTGCATGTTTGTAGTGGACTCAGATGTTTGGTACTTTGACAGTGGGGCGACCAAACATATTACCTCGCAGCGCAGTTTCTTCTCTTCACTCGAGCCTGCCCCTACAGGGAATACTGTCACATGCGCCAACAACTCCTCTTATCCTATTATGGGAGTTGGTAAGATCATTCTGACTACTGCTGATGGTAGTTCTTTCACCTTGTCAGATGCTTTATTTGTGCCAGGGATCAATAAGAATCTGTTATCAATTTCTGCATTAGCCAAGATTGGCTTGGTTGTGAAATTCGTTGATGACAGGTGTACAGTTCATGATCTATCAAATGGCGATGTGATTATTGCTTCTGGCATTTTATGTCATGGGCTGTATAAGCTCATAGACTATGAAAGATCTATGAATGATTCGGCATGTGTAGTTCATGATTCTCAGGCTATGTTAGATGCAAAGCTTTGGCATGCACACTTTGGTCATCTGAATTTTGCTAGTTTGCTACGCCTGCAAAAATCAGATATGGTGTCTTCTTTGCCCAAGCTTGAGGCACCTGGAAAACATGTATGTGAAGGCTATATTTCGGGCAAAATGCAGCGTTCCTCCTTTCCAAAAGATGGTTCAGTTCGGGCTACGCAGAAATTGCAGCTTGTACATAGTGATGTCTGTGGTCCTATGCAGAGATCCTCTTTTTGGAATTACCTTTACTTCGTGACTTTCATTGATGATTTTTCCAGGCATGCATGGGTATATCCACTCAAAGCAAAGTCCGGAGTGTTCATGTGCTTTAAATAGTTTTTGGTTTTGGCTGAAAATCTGTTAGCATGTAAAATGGGCACCCTCGGTTCTGATCGAGGGGGGGAATATATGTCTTCTGATTTTAATGCATTTCTAGCTGAACATGGGATAAAACACCAATGTACAGTGCCGTATACACCTCAACAGAATGGAGTTGCTGAACAAAAGAACATGTCACTCATGGAGATGGCGAGGTGCATGGTCAAGAGTCAAGCTTTACCACATAGTATTGGCTTGAGGCTTTCATGTGTGCAGCATATGTATTGAACAAGTGTCCCACTAAAGCGCTGCAATCTATCACTCCATATGAGGCTTGGCCTATGCATTAGTGCCTGAACAACATCGTAGAAAATTGGATGATAAGCTAGTAAAATGTATTTTTGTTGGGTATAGTTTTGAAAGTAAAGGCTATCGTCTGTATCGTCCATAGACTAAACGCATTCTGGTTAGCCGTGATGTTGTCTTTGTGGAAGATGCTATTCAGCCATTGCTTTCATGTACTAAGGAGACATCTGTTAGCTCCAAAGACATGTATGATACGTTGATGCCTCTTTTTACAGGTGGACAGTCTAGTGCTGGTCCTAATGAGGTAACTTCTCAGCCTTTGCAGGTTTCATATGATGATGCAGATCATTCTATTTCTGATGCAGATTTACTTGATGCACTTGTTGATGAGAGAGTTGATATTGAGCAGGCAAAAACTATGCCAAAATGGCTGGTGCAGACTTTGCATGACAGCAAATTAGATGCACCTTTGTCATATCGTACTCGTTTAGGCTCTCATAGTGCCTCCTTTGCATCAGATTTCTATACTATGGCTGTGTCTAGTCTCTGTGATGAGAATGAGCCTGTTTCTTTTGATGAAGCACAGAATTAAGAAAATTGGATGACTGCCGTGCAATCTGAATATGATGCTATAATAAAGAATGGTATCATTAGGGGAAAAAATGAGCCCTGCATGGGCCTTGTAAGGATTTGGATTAAAAAGCTTAATCTAGGAGATTAAGGGAGCTTGCAAAACCACCAGTGGTATTCCCAAATAAAATAGTATTTCTCAAAACATTGTATTCGAATTTTAAAAAGGAAACATTTGAGGCCTTTGGATGCTTGAAATCAATGGCTCATATTTAAATGGATGTTAGTCTAGTGAGAGAAGGTCTGACAATGTAATGACTGTGAAGGGAGCGCAGGCACGTTTTGAGATTCTCTCTGCACACTTTTTGGCCCTTAGATCAAGGGAAATCCAAGGGCATTCCGTATTTGGCGCTGATCGAAAAGGCGGAGCTACCGTGAGCCATCAGATTAAGCTTTGATCGGATGGAGGCCGTTAAAAGGCGCCTTTTGATTGGGGGGCTTCATTCTCAGCCATAAGATCTTCGGCAGATCCAATGGTCCACAATCTAGGCGCTCCAACTTGCTTACTTTCAAGCAAACACGTCCGATTTTGAGCTCGATCGAAGGGCCTACATTTGGTGGCGCATTTTTTATGAGCAAGACAATCTTGGCCATTGATAAGAAGGAGAATCCAAGGGCCCATGTTAAATGCCGCCTTGACTTTTGCCTTTCCACCTAAACCCTTGGATCATCTTGCCAATCTAAGGGCTCTTATTGATTCGAACGCAATCCAAAACCATTCACAAGTCTAAAACAACTAGTTCAAGGTGGTTTTTTCTACTTTGACCACAAAAAACCAAGGGAAGCCTATGCCTAGTCTATGAGATTAAGGGACTAGACTGTGGCCACCACCCTCTTCTCATTGGTCCATCACTAATCAGCCCTCAAGCTAAAAGGCCCATTCAGGGTTCATTTTTTCCCCTAATGTATGGTCTTTATGTGACTTGCCTCTTGGCAAGAAGGTCATTGGCACTAAGTGGGTATACAAGCTGAAGCGTAAACCTGATGATACAGTTGACAGGTATAAGGCTAGGCTTGTTGCAAAGGGTTATGCATAGGAAAGAGGCATTGATTTTGATGAGACCTTTGCACCTATATGCCGTATGACTACTGTTCAAAGCATTTGTGCACTTGCAGCCCATCATGGTTCGAATGTACATTAGTTGGACATTAAAACAACATTTCTGAATGGTGACTTGCATGAAGAAGTGTATGTTTTCCAGCCCTGTGGCTTTGTGCAGAAAGGGCATGAAAAATAGGTGTGCAGGTTAAAGAAGGAATTATATGGTTTAAAGCAAGCACCACATGCTTGGTATGAGAAGATACATGCCTATCTGGTTGCACATGGTTTTATGAACAGTCCAACTGAAAGCACCTTATATGTTAAGCGTGTTAATGATGTGCTTCTGATCATTGTTGTCTATGTTGATGACATGCTTCTCACTGGTCCTATTGAGAAGCATATTGCTGATTTCAAGGCTGATTTGCATGCCTCATTTGAGATGTCTGATTTGGGGCATTTGCATCACTATTTGGGCATTCAATTTATGCAAATTGATGGTGGAATGGCTTTGTGTCAAACGAAATATATTGACACATTATTGCAACGTTTTGGCCTTGAAGACTGTAAGCCTATTGCCACTCCTATGGAGACAGGTTTACGATTGAGTCTTCATGATGCTGGAGATGCATTTGATGCTGTTCTCTATCAGTAGGCTGTTGGATGCTTGATTTACTTATGCATTACTTGGCCATATATTTTGTTTGCTGTCTCACAGATGAGCAGGTTTCTGCATTGCCCAGGAGTCACGCATTGGAAGGCGGTTAAGCACATCTTTCGCTACTTGAGTGGTACTCGGCTACTTGGGTTGTTTTATCCCAAGGGGGGATCACTACCGCCAGATTTGCATGCTTTTTCTGACTCAGTTTGGGCTGGTTGCTATGACACTCGTGTGTCCACCAGTGGTTTTTGCTTCATGCTTGGTAGCTCATGTATATCTTGGTTGAGCAAGAAGCATCCTACTGTGGCCACTTCCAGTTGTGAGGCTGAGTATAGGGCAGCTTTCACAGCGACTGTTGAGTGTGTGTGGCTCAGACGCCTTATGGGTGATTTGGGTGTTGGACAGTCTTCTGCCACCACCATCTTCACTGATAGTCAGAGCGCATTGGCAGTTGTGAGGAACCCTGTGTTCCATGCTCGCACTAAGCACATTGAGGTGCATTATCACTATGTCAGGGAGAGGTTCTCTACTAGGGAGATCAGCTTGGCATATGTGCCCACGCAGGAGAACATTGCAAACCTTTTCACGAAGGCTCTGCCTAGGGAGAAGTTTGAAGCTTTCCGCAAAGCTTTGGGCTTAATTCCTTTTGTGGAGTGATTTCCACATAGCTTGGCACTTCCTTATACATGAGTGCAAGCTCCTTGTTCACCGCATCACTCCCAGGGGGGATTTGTTGATATATTTAGGTAGTGATGTGTGTGAACACACTAGGACCACCGGGGCTCTTTTTTCCCTCTTTAGGAGGTTTTTTCCCTCGGCTTGTATATACGCCTATTGCCTTAATGGGCTACTTATCTTTGTACATTCTCTAGTAATACATTCAGTATTGTGTGTTTGTGCTCCAAGCTTCCTCTTCTTCCTTGTGCTGTTCGTGTGCTTCTACAGACGTCTAACTCCAACACAAAGATCAACTCACTCTTTGGCAAAAGCAAGAAGACATGTAACAAGGATATAGGTTTGGAAGCCAAAAGCACTAGTTGCCCCCATCAAACCACAAAGCCAACCACGTGGAATACAAAATTTACAAAACCATCCAAAGATGAAGAAGCCCAAGGTGATCTCTATGAATATGGTTCTCAAATAGATCCCTATAAGGAGAAATGATTAGTTGTCATCATGAGATCCGATGGATACCTCTAAGTACAGATTGCATCAATGTCTCCAAGTAATATCAGAAGTCTTGACGAGCAACAACCATGTGCCCTTGGCATAACCCTATCTTTTGCACCATTTAGGTCATGCACTTCCAAATTATGCATTACTATAGGGCCCCATTACACCGTCGTGCATAGACACAATTGAGAATCCCAAGCACAGATATGTAAATTATTTTCTTGATAATAACATCTGTCTTCTTGTTTGGTGACATTGTTCCGCTCAAGAGAAAAGAGAGAGCAGAGAGAGAGAGAGAGATAGAGAGTTTGTTCCTAGGTTTGGCTCATGGAACATGAATGAGTCATGCTTACTTGAAGGTGGAACCATTGATTACTAGGCATTTATCAGTTTTGATAGAGGTGTGTCTTGACTAGTAGATGATATTCTTGCTGCCATCGGCCTTATCTGGTAGATGTCAAGAACTTGGCATGAGCATGGCATCCACAAATATTGTTCCCTCTTACCATGATAGGAGGGAAGAGCTTGAAGGTCCACAACTTGAGACTCTTAACTACCATTGTACGAGAGCCTCCAAGGAGACATCTACAAGGGGTAGTTCTAGTACCCTGGAAATCCTTGTACATATACTGGGTGAAAAGACTCTTGCTTAGGGTGAGCTAAAGAGAACATGTGAAACTAAGCTTGGAGTAGTTACCCAATGCTATTTCTCAAGGAATGTATAGAAATTCAATTCTCAGTATTTGGCAAACGTTGGTTTGAAGAGAGGGGACAACACCAGGCACTCAAAGAATATCATCAGTAGACCATCAACAAGGACATTCATTGACAACAAAAGACTAGCTGATGGTCCATCACAATGATGGGCGTACAACACGAAGAGATAAACATCGATTAACCATTCACCATGGAGTACTTGGCATGTCTACTATGAACATCACCTTTGGAAGATCTAGAGGACATCATGGGGACAACATCAATACCTAGGAAGCAGTTGGAAGCCAGCAAATGCTCAAACTCAACCTTGACAACCTCTTTTGAGCAACTAGCAATTTTTGGCAGCTCACAACGACACATTCTCACTAGAATCCAAGGAAGAAGCACATACAAAGGATGGACACTAGCTCTCAAAGCACTACATGGAACAACCCTTACAACAAGGGTCTGTTAAGGATGATAGACTCGAGAGGGGGGGGGAGTGTTCGCACTCAAGGTCAGGAATGAGGCACAACAACATGTCAAAGATGTGGACACACAAGAAGAAGGAGCAAGTAGGCAGCTCTAAGAAGTACATGTCAAATTTTCAAAAGGAATCCCTATAAAAATAGTGATTTTTATCACTAAACACCATTGTATATACCATTTCATATCTTTGTAACTCCATTGTGTTCAAGCGGAGGAGTCCTCAAGTTTGAGGAGTATGAGAAGTATCATCCTACCAATTTTCATAATTTGTAGACTCCATTTGAGCCCTCAAATAAGCCTTGGAACCTAATTTTTAACTAGGCCGAACACTAGGTCTAACAGGGCCAAAACTACTCAAAAAACTATAAAAAGAGCCAGAGCCCTCATTTTTTAGGTTGGATTATTAGAGATTTAGCTTCTAAGTAGTTTGTGAGAGATTTGAGCTTTTGTAATAGAGTTCCTTTGCAATAGAAAGCTTTCCATTGTTCCTCTCTTTGATTTTGCCTTGCATGTGTGTGTGTATGTGTGTGCATGCTAGTGTGCTTCTCACTGACACATTTATGCCTTCAGATGCTCACAATCTTCATACGAGTCCTCACATCTCCACGGATTGCCAAGTAAAGGACGTGGTACTCATGCTTGAGCTACATGTGTGCAACATATGTACTTAACAGGTGTCCCACTAAAGCATTGTAGACTATCACTCCTTATGAGGCTTGGCATGGTTGTAAGCCATCTGTTGCTCACATGCATGTTTTTGGTTGTTTGGCATATGCATTAGTGCCTCAAAAACAATGCAAGAAATTGGATGATAAAGCAGTGAAATGTATTTTTGTTGGGTACAGTTCTGAAAGCAAAGACTATCATCTGTATCATTCATAGACTAAACGCATTTTGGTTAACTCTGATGTTGTTTTTGTGGAAGATGCTATTCAACCATTAGTTTCATGTACTAAGGAGACATCTATTAGCTCCAAAGACATTTATGATACTTTGCTACCTCTTTTTACAAGTGGTCAGTCTAGTGCTGGTCCTAATGAGGCAACTTCTCTGCCTTTACAAGTTTCATGTGATGATATAGATCATTCCATTTCTAAGGTAGATTTACATGATGCACTTGTTGATGAGAGAGCTGATATTGAGTAGGCAAAAACTATGCCAAAATGGTTGGTGCAGACTTTGCATGACATCAAATTAGATGCAACCATGGCATATTGTACTTGTTTGGACTCTCATAGTGCTTCTTTTGCATCAGATTGCTATGCTATGGCTGCTTCTACTCTCTTTGATGAGAATGAACTTGTTTCATTTTTTGATGAAGCACAAAATTGAGAAAATTGAATGGCTGCTATGAAATCGGAATAGGATGCTATAATGAAGAATCGTACCTAGTCTTTATGTCACTTGCCTCCTAGCAAGAAGGCCATTGGCACTAAGTGGGTATACAAGCTGAAGCCTAAGCCTGATGGAACAATGGATAGGAATACGGCTAGGCTTGTTGCAAAGGGTTATGCTCAAGAAAGAGGCATTGATTTTGATGATACCTTTGCTCCTACTTGTCGAATGACTACTGTTTGTAGCATATGTGCATTTGCAACTCATGATGGTTGGAATGTACATCAGTTGGACATGAAACATGCATTTGTGAATGGTGACTTGCATGAAGAAGTGTATGTTTTTAGCCCCATGGATTTGTACAAAAAGGGCATGAAAACCAAGTGTGTAGGTTGAAAAAGGCATTATATGGTTTGAAACAAGCACCATGTGCTTGGTATGAAAAGATACATGCCTACCTGATTGCACGTGGTTTTGAGAACAATCCAATTGAGAGCACTATTGGAGTTAGATGTCTGTAGAAGCATGCAAACATAACAAGGAAGAAGAAGAAGCTTGGAGCACAAAACACAATACTGAATGTATTACCACTAGAATGTACAAAGATAAGTAGCCCATTAGGGCAATAGGTGTATATACAAGCCGATATGTATCTACAAACATGCAATGTGCAGATTCATTGGCCAAAGCATTTGATGGTACTAAACTCTGCACGTTCAAAGCTATGATTGGATTTCAGGACATTCAAGAGGATTGATGATGAAGAGCAAGCCAAGATGTTTGTCTTGAGGGGGAGCTGTTGGTGCAAATGTACACGCCACCACACTTGGTTAGGCATTGAAGGAAGAAAGCACAACAACTTGAAGAAGCATAGGAAACATTGCTTGTAACTTTGATCATTTAATATGTGTAAATGGTTAATTCATTAAGGAATCTTGTAATGCCACTAAACTTGTGGAGTAAGGAGAATAAAGAACTACAAATTTCTCATGAGAGAATATCTCCTCATTTAGAGGAAGAAGTTTTAGGTGAACGATGATTTGAATTTCAAATTAAAATTTGAAGAACTTCACTATAAAAGAGACTTCTAATCTCGCGGCTATTAGAGCCCCCATTACTGAGCTTATTGTTGGAAGTGAAGTAGGCCCTTAGGCTCATGTCACATGTCCATGGTTCCATAGTTCCAGTCATGTACAACATTAATTCCAGCAATCTTCCATATTGACAAAACATGAACATACCACAACTTAATCATACAGATGATGAGACAAAGATAGAGAAAGAATAGACATCATGTGTAAGGTGTTACGTAAGCCATCGCTTACTTATAGTATCATATATACCAATGTTCAATGTACAATGTGGGAGCAAAACTCTCAACCACTCTATGTGATGAGAAATAGATGTATGAGTTGAATGTACAATGTAACAAACATATTCAGATGTATGGGCAGTAATCTGAATATACATGAGATGTGTGACCTTATAGGTTATAGAAGAGTGAATATGAGTGACTGAATGAGGAAGGATCAGTGTGAAACTGATGGTCAACAAACCTACATCTAAACTTAGGCTATGGAAGACCCTAAGTCAGATACGTGTGTGAAAAGATCACATACTTATAAACTAGCATAGAATGCTAACAAGATTGTTGCCGGAAATCCTCAAACTCATGTGAACACACCTTCTCAAACACCTCATAAAAATATGCATAAAGCATATAAGTACTGATTCTCTTGTACCTATGCCGAATAGGACTCCTTCTGATATGAACGCCAAGGCCTCCATAAACTTCAAGTAGTACCTGTGTGCATAAAGAGAATATGTACCTGAATACTTAACATAAGATGTAAATCTTATGTTAATCACCATCTAATGTCTTTGAAGTAGCGCGACATCTTCTTGTAGAAGACAATCTTCAACCTAATATCTTCTTGTAGAAGATAATCTTCAAAATCATGTAGATGGTCCCATCCAATGTCTTTGAAGTAGCCAGACATCTTCTTGTAGAAGATAATCTTCAACCTAACATCTTCTTGTAGAAGATGATCTTCAAATACATCATGTAGATGGGCGATCCTCACCATCAAGCTGCTAATGACCAAGTCTTCTTGCCATGAACAAGAGATAACCTCCTCTCCATGAGGTAGAGTGTGAGCACACCCTTCATCTTCTCCAAGAAGAATCACCAAGAAGAACTCCATAGCTGCTCCTCAACATGCTTCAAGTTAGCACCATGGCTGCCCCATGTGCTAGAAGAAACACCACCTCTACTGAGGTCCAAGCTCTAGAAAGCTTGTGTTGATCCTAGGTGAAGGATGAATACAAGTGATCCAAGCACTTGTTTACATAGTAGAGCTTCTCTTCCAAAAGCTATTATGAAAAGCTACGATCGCTTCTAATAAAGCATAAAGCTTGTATCGTATTTTGAAAATCATACACGAACTTGAATTGGGCGCCGTCCGTGTGCTTTTGCAATCCGATGTTTGTTTTATTTGAAATGCAGAAGTAAAAAATCCTTCCGTGCTGTGCCGTAGCAGTAGTTGGGGTTCAAACCATGGTGGATAGGATAAGAGTATAATACCCAAACCATTGCACCACGCTCTCTTGTTGTACAACAAAACTGCTACACATTCTTTTACGTGGCCGTCTATTCTTGAGAGCATCTTGTAGGAAGGAGTGATATTAGATTGTACTTAGTGGAAAATATTGGACCAATAGGATATTGATTCCAACAATCCCCCCTCCAATGTCATATTGGTACAACCTGAATTGAATCTTCAAGCTGTCAAAGCTGCAAATTATCACAAGCTTCAAGCTTGTACTCCCGTACTTTAGAAAAAGTCTTTTTCAAAACTGAAATTGACTTTCCTTCAAAAAATATGAATTTGCTGAATATGAACCATAATACTTGAGAAAATATGCAAACTAGATATCCAATAGTGTACACATCAAGCAATCACTGCTTGACAACAAATGTAGCATGAACTGTTTCTGAACCTGCTATCTCCTGTTTTCAAAAACCTGAAAACATACACTAGGATCCACATATTTGCATTTACCTTCCAAAAGGATTTCTCAACGTACTTCTGCTGTGTCATGTAAATACACTAAACAAAATCAGGAACTAAATCCTGGAACCTGTGACTGTCAACTCACAACTTAGTGTATTATGAACACTACTGGTTCATCTCTGACTGTACTCAAGTCAATATGAGTAAAAAAATCTATGATTTCATCATGTCTTCATCCTTTAAATCCTTCAGACCTCTTTCCTTCAGAACTTGGTATAAACATATATGTGCACACTTCTGAAATATACCTTTCTGAAATATCAAGCTTCTCTTCAAATAGAAATCTGGAACCTTCTCCTGAACAGGAACATCTTAACAGGAACTTTCTCCAAACATTCTTCTTCTTCCTTCTTCTTTCAAACCTGGATCATAAAGAGAACTTGACAAAGGAAATATAGGAATACCTGAAATAGGAATACCTGAAATAGGAATACCTGAAATAGGAATACCTGTAGGTATGAATCTGCATTCTTTTACATATGGCTTGAAAATAAGTCTTCATGTTTCATCACCCCCCTGGATGACTTAACGCTAGTATCCAAAATTCTTCAAATATATCAGACTTTATGAAATGTGGAACGTCTTCCTTCATAAATCTGATGTTCAGTGATCAATACCTGTATCTGAAACAAAATCTCTGAACCCTTTTTATTAGCATTGTGCACATGCCAATAGCTTTCCATGTCATTCTTCAACTTTCCAAAATCTAGAATAAGGTTAGCTGAACCTAACATAATAAAACCTTGCTGAAAGCTTTTTAGGATTCATAACCTTCTGTAACATAACAAGTATTTCTATCTCTTTGCAACACAAATCTGATAGAACCTGAATCTTTGACTTACTTCTTCCAATGTTAAGAATCTTCACAAATAAAGGATAGACAACTGAATCATAAATACTCAAGATCATACAAGATCAATGATCTCTCCTGTGTAGAATCTGCTCTTATCAAACCTTCATGTCTGAATGTTTGATTTGTTACCTGAATGTCTCCAAGTGTCCATGCTTCTCAAAAAGTTGTAAAACTTTTCTTCAAACAAATCCTTCAAGGAATCTGCAATTCCTACTTGAAACATAAGTGGACATACTTCTCACCTTGAGAACTCCAAAAGCTGTAAGTTGATACTTCATAACTTTCATATTTTACCCGGGTGAAATGTGATAGTACCTGCTTGATCTTCTTTTGGTTAACTCCACTTTTCAATCAAGTGATAGGATCTGATGGAACACATTTTTGAATACAAACATGTATCCAAAAAATCTAGACAATCATAGAAAGTAGATTCTTCAAATGACATGTACATCAGCAAATCTGAATTTTCTGAAGTTTTCTGAAAATATTGAATATGAGGTAACATTTTCCAAACATAAAACCTCAACGCAAGTCTTCAACATCTGCTACAAGAAACTCTTTTACCTCAAGAGTTAGATAAAGAAGAAATATACTTCTCTGCAACTTGTCATATACCAAGTAGCTCTGTATTGACACTCCAAGAATTCTTTGAGGGAACATATAAGCTGCCTGCTTAAAAGCTTCAACTAAAACATAACTCATACATATATGAGTTAAAACATATATCTGCTGCTTTTCTTTCTCTCAATGCAATTCTTTGTCAAATCTACTAAATCATGACCAAGTGTAATGCAAAACAAGAAACTACTTCTTCTTTAAACAAGATGTTCTCGTAGACTTGTCTTTGGGTGTAGAGGATAAAATAGGAAAAGTATATGGAAAATATATGAGAAAAGGAAGTCTTATTTTTCTTTTGGAAATGATGGACTTTCTTCTTCTGCATCTTTCTTCCACCTGATGATAATGTTGACATCTTCAAACTTCTCTTCCATACCTTTTGTTCTCTTCATCTTGAAGTAGCAAGCACTCTTGACTTCTTCAAATGAACGTTTCTCTTCCTCTAATGATAAGAGTAAGAGATAAAACAAACATGGTATATAAATGGAAGTGAATATAGAATCATGTTTTATCATCTCCTCATATCTCTGAATAAAAATTATGCTTCAAATGTTTGAAATAACTAAATTCACCAATCTTTTATCTGAATGATGAATTACCCTTCTAGAGTTACCTTCTCTAGATACATTTGTACCTTGATATCCAACCAACTTACAACAGAAAATTGGCTGAAAAACTCATCTCATCTCTGCACTTGTCTTCTTAGATGAACTTTCTTGCCATGAAAGAGATCTTTCAAAACTCTCTAGAAAAACCTCTAGATACCTGTTTTGATGTAGCCTTTAACTTTCAAAAGATGAAAGTGTATAAAAGCATTCCTTGAATTTCTTCAAATCTCTTCATAACTGCTCTTCTAAGATATGAACTGCAAATGATAATCTGATAGTAGAAACTGATACCTGTGATTTGATGTTGATCTGATTCCTTCATCTTCTCTAAACCATTGTTCTTCCTTGAATTTGAAGTAGTCTTCTCTTCATCAAGTCTGGGTCTTCAAATAATACTTTTGTAAAGTATTTGCATACTCTTCCAAAAAATATTCGGCTGCTAACAGATCATTAACTTCATACTCCACACTGATGAATACACATGTAACTGAATTGTCTAATTCTCAAATCTCTACTCATCTAGATTAAGTGTGTATGTCAATTGTCAAATGTTAGAAGATGCTTTCAAATCATATGTTGTAATACTGGAAGTCTGGGAACCTGAGATATGAATGAGCCTTAATGCATTGATGCCAAAGATCTAAAGTTTTGAAACCAAAACCTTAGTGCTCTGATACCAAATGTTGGAAGTGAAGTAGGCCCTTAGGCTCATGTCACATGTCCATGGTTCCATAGTTCCAGTCATGTACAACATTAATTCCAGCAATCTTCCATATTGACAAAACATGAACATACCACAACTTAATCATACAGATGATGAGACAAAGATAGAGAAAGAATAGACATCATGTGTAAGGTGTTACGTAAGCCATCGCTTACTTATAGTATCATATATACCAATGTTCAATGTACAATGTGGGAGCAAAACTCTCAACCACTCTATGTGATGAGAAGTAGATGTATGAGTGAATGTACAATGTAACAAACATATTCAGATGTATGGGCAGTAATCTGAATATACATGAGATGTGTGACCTTATAGGTTATAGAAGAGTGAATATGAGTGACTGAATGAGGAAGGATCAGTGTGAAACTGATGGTCAACAAACCTACATCTAAACTTAGGCTATGGAAGACCCTAAGTCAGATACGTGTGTGAAAAGATCACATACTTATAAACTAGCATAGAATGCTAACAAGATTGTTGCCGGAAATCCTCAAACTCATGTGAACACACCTTCTCAAACACCTCATAAAAATATGCATAAAGCATATAAGTACTGATTCTCTTGTACCTATGCCGAATAGGACTCCTTCTGATATGAACGCCAAGGCCTCCATAAACTTCAAGTAGTACCTGTGTGCATAAAGAGAATATGTACCTGAATACTTAACATAAGATGTAAATCTTATGTTAATCACCATCTAATGTCTTTGAAGTAGCGCGACATCTTCTTGTAGAAGACAATCTTCAACCTAATATCTTCCTGTAGAAGATAATCTTCAAAATCATGTAGATGGTCCCACCCAATGTCTTTGAAGTAGCCAGACATCTTCTTGTAGAAGATAATCTTCAACCTAACATCTTCTTGTAGAAGATGATCTTCAAATACATCATGTAGATGGGCGATCCTCACCATCAAGCTGCTAATGACCAAGTCTTCTTGCCATGAACAAGAGATAACCTCCTCTCCATGAGGTAGAGTGTGAGCACACCCTTCATCTTCTCCAAGAAGAATCACGAAGAAGAACTCCATAGCTGCTCCTCAACATGCTTCAAGTTAGCACCATGGCTGCCCCATGTGCTAGAAGAAACACCACCTCTACTGAGGTCCAAGCTCTAGAAAGCTTGTGTTGATCCTAGGTGAAGGATGAATACAAGTGATCCAAGCACTTGTTTATATAGTAGAGCTTCTCTTCCAAAAGCTATTATGAAAAGCTACGATCGCTTCTAATAAAGCATAAAGCTTGTATCGTATTTTGAAAATCATACACGAACTTGAATTGGGCGCCATCCGTGTGCTTTTGCAATCCGACGTTTGTTTTATTTGAAATGCAGAAGTAAAAAATCCTTCCGTGCTGTGCCGTAGCAGTAGTTGGGGTTCAAACCATGGTGGATAGGATAAGAGTATAATACCCAAACCATTGCACCACGCTCTCTTGTTGTACAACAAAACTGCTACACATTCTTTTATGTGGCCGTCTATTCTTGAGAGCATCTTGTAGGAAGGAGTGATATTAGATTGTACTTAGTGGAAAATATTGGACCAATAGGATATTGATTCCAACACTTATTACTGATCTTTAGTATATGTTGATTGGCTTACATCATAGCCTACTCTTAGCACTATCATTGGGTATCATTTATATGCCAATGGTGATGTATAGCATTGTTCTATAATACATTACATTATTGATTATCTCTGCTCATCTCTCTTCCATGACCGATCAGAATAGTGTACTTGTGATGATCATATCTCAGTGATCTCGTGATCATTTTTCATGTTCTATAGCTTGTTGGAACCAATGCAAAAGCTACTCCAAGTTCTCAGAATTCGAAGCAATTTGATTTAGCCAATGTGGAGAAATTGGCATCGAAGTACTCTCTAGTCATTCTCTGCACATTCCCTAAAAAGTTGGGGGTAAGCTTCTACTTGCTAATGTCATTGCTCAGTGTATAGTCTATCATTTTACATAATTCCACTTGGAATCATTATCTCTCTGAGCTAATTTTACGCATCCAAAAGGAAGTTTCCTAATTGCTACTGTACTCTGAGAACTAAGCAAAATATCTAGCAGGTGTCAAGACCAAAATAGCAAGTTTTTTGTCACAAGCTAGTTGCAAAGTTACCCGTTTTGATCTAATTGTTTGAAGAATCATATTCAAAGTACATTGGCACTTATTTAGTGTCATTAGCAAGCTAAAGGGGCCTATAACACAACTTTAAAGTGAAAGAGGATAGGAACTGTTGGGTTGTAGGGTATGCACACATCCTCAATTGTGCATGGGAACCCTCACTAGACCATGAGAATAAACCTCTTTGTATATATTTGAGTGTCACATGTGAACACTCTCCTAAAGTCACTTTATAATATTTCCTTATACCATAGTGTAGGAAACTCTTGAAGACCTCACCTTTTTGGCTCTTCTAGGACAATCCCACGTAAGAATCCCACGCATGCATATTCTTGGGATTTGGTGGTTACAAGAATTGATCTTGGAACATGCTAGAAGATATGTTAGTTAGAGAGAGAGTCACTTTTTGACTTTTCAAAAGAGCACATGGGGAATAGAGCTTAGCCTATATATAGAAGCTCATTTTTGTAAAGAGGGGAGCTTTTGGTCGACGTGCTTGTTAGAGGAAGCATATTTTGAGAGAAATTATTTGTAATTTTGTATATATATTTATCCCAATGATGTAAAAATTGGGAAGAGTCTTCCTCAGGTAAAGTAGGATCATATGTAGTTTTTTTAGAAATTTTGAAAGCTCTCTGATAGCATATTTTTAGAATAGAAGGCAAAGAGGATTGTTAGTTGGCAGCCGAGTGAGACAAATGTAATGACTGCCGGATGTAACGGAGTTCCTTGAATTACGCGCGAAAAGTTGGTAGGCGCGTCCTGTAAATTTCTATATAACGTAATGAAAAGAGAATGGTCGAGAGAGATGTTTTTCCTGGAATTGTTAGATTGTCCGCCTTGATATTTGTTAGAGTATTGTTACACTATTGTGAAGTTCTGAGTATTGTTAATGTTGATCTCTGTTCTGTTTGCATCGTCTGCTTACACTGAAGTTCACTGTGATGACTGTTAAGTGACGGATTGTGTGTCTGAGTACTGTTTTCGCATAGTATTGCTATATGCTCTTCGGTCGTTGAAGTACTTTGAATCAGTCTGAGTAGTTATATTACTACGTGATTTGATTTGACAACTTAATACACTGTGGAGTATGTTCTGGTTGTTTTACTGAACTTATTGCATTCGGTGACGAAGACGAATTATTACTTTTGGTAAACGTAAACTTTTAATTGAGATCGCTGTAAGTGTTGTGATGAATGAATCTGTCGGTTAAAGTAGTATCTCCGGTTGATTACTACTGTTAAGATTGTAGTCCAGACTACTGCTCTGTTCCAATAGTAGGGTAGTCTGAAGAAGTACGGTACCCAGGAATATAGAAAGTCAGTCTCGCCCAGTTAATGTTAATGATTGGAGCTAAGACATGCAGTAGTGTTGTTGTTGATTGTAAAGAAGGTTTGGGAAATTAGTACAGGGCCTCTGTCTAACAGACCCCTACCATTTCCAAGAACCCACGCTGGTCTAGTAACTTTTTTTTTGTAATGATACTGAAAGTTTAACCCATTTTACGATAAAACAGTGTTTCACGTTTAACATTTGTT
The DNA here is from genome assembly GCA_020310875.1 of Ceratopteris richardii. Taxonomy (NCBI): domain Eukaryota; kingdom Viridiplantae; phylum Streptophyta; class Polypodiopsida; order Polypodiales; family Pteridaceae; genus Ceratopteris; species Ceratopteris richardii. The sequence goes on along the minus strand of CM035431.1, from coordinate 21,506,117 downwards.
CGGTAACGATTTCGGTTGGTCAGCGTTACTGTTTCTGTAACACGTTAACACTTGGCGCCGTCTGTGGGAAGGTGGCATCAAGATTGTCAGTCGTCTATTAGAATTAGATTATCGTTCGATTGGCAGTAGCAACAAAACCAGATTGTTGCAAACTGTCCCGTTAGTAATACTACGCGATTAAGTACAAAAAATGATACATGCCGGTTACTCGATCCGGTGAAACATATCCCAAAAACCATCAGTCTGGAGTACTAAAGCCAACTTTGGGAGGTAGAAGTACAACTAGGACTGACCCAATTGTCAAGAAAGTTAAGAACATTAAAACTAATTCCGGTCATATTCCGGTGGAACCTGGTACGCCTCTGGTACATTCCGGTACTATTTCGGCACAGTCTGTCGAAAATATAGTAATTCCAGAACCTACCAAAACGCGGTTGGAATCTAGTTTAACACTCTTGGAAAAAGATTCAGATTCATCTACGATTAGAAACGCTTTAGTCAAAGAAATCAGCGATGGCGAAAAAACGCCGAATTCGGGCATAATTTCGGTTCATTCCGGTGAAATTTCCGTAAGAGAATCACAGTTTTTCGGTGACGATTTAGCAGTTTCTGTTGAATCTTCAGCCCATCTGCCGTGCTTGGAAGCGAGTTCCCATACACTGGACATCAAGGAGGAAAGGCAAGATAATCGCACCAGAAAGTGCGTCATCCGACGATACAGATTCCGATAGTTTAGAAGGAAAGTATAACACGCTCACGATGAACGGACAACAACAGTTATGTCCACCCAGGCCACCTCCAATGGGAGTGACATACACGAAGTTTGGTGGATTTCTAGGAGATGATCCGGATGCTCACGTACGCACTTTCGAGATAAGCTACGCAGTTCTCAACCATCCACCGGATCAGGCCTACAAAGCCATTGTCTTCCAATCTACACTTGTTAATGAAGCAGCTAGATGGCTTACAGAATATGATATTAATCATTTCGGCACCTACGAAGCAGTACGAGATGCTTTTCTACAGTGATTCAGGTTAAAAAAGAATCTAGCCGAAATTTTTTATTATCTGTAGAATAACAGACAGAAACCAAATCAAACCGTACAGGAGTATGCTACTCTCTTCAGAACACACTTAAGGTAGCTACCACCGGCCCATGCTGACTTACCAGATGATGTTATCACTCAGTGGTTCATCAATGGCTTGGTTCCACAACTTAAGCAGATCATGATCATAAGATGTGTTGGAGCCATGTCCCTCGATGCAGTCATTGCAATGACTCTGCAACTGGAACACAAAGTCGGTGGATTTACAGAAGATTTAAAATGGTTAAAAGCAAACAAGAATGTTGCAGAAGATATGACTAGACAGGTATACTGCAACATATGCAAAAATTCAGGACATACCAGTGCCAATTGCGCACTTAATCAGACATTCTGCGCTATCTGCAACATTGCCGGACACACCACCGAAAACTGCGCATACAACGCTAGAGTACAAGGAACAGCGACTGTCAATGCAATTATCCAGGAACAAGGACAGCCAGCCAATCATTATGTGCCTCCATAAATGAGAAACAACCAGCAGCAAGGATATCAAAATTACCGAGGACAGAGGAATAACAACTATAATCCAAACCGCTGGCAGAACGGACCACCACCGGAAAATCCCAATTTACCACCACCACGCTGTCATTTTTGTGGTGAATTTTGGCATATTAGGAGATTTTGCAAAGATGCCGCTGAGTATGATCAAAGGAAGAAGGAACGTCAAAATCCAATGGCCAACATGGTAAAAATCACACCGGTAGAGACACAGGTTGCTGCAGTCCAGATCCGTTCTGGTAAACAACTGCAACCGGTAGCAGAAATATTTGAACCAGGGATACGTGAACAACACAGAATGTATAACAAGGCTAGTCAATGGACCACAACAGAACCACCAGTCCTTCCAGAGCCTATTCCGGTAACCCAGCCCTCGTTAACGAAGGAAGAAACGCAACAAAGGGAGTCAGCAGCAGGAACATCATCAGCAGCAGATACATTACCAACCGTAGACACCTCCGCATCAGCAGAAGCATCAACTTTAACATCAATAGAGCCTGTCAATCAATCTCAACAGGCCTGGGAAATCTTATCTAAGGCATCTATCACTCTGCCTTTGGGCCAACTACTGGCATTAGTACCTGGAATTCGACAACAGTTCCAACAATAGTTCAGTCCGGTACCTTCTTGTATTCCGGCGACAGCAACAGTTCAACCGGAACCTGATTCTACTGTCAATCATTCAGTCCCCTTGATTACAGTATGGTATAAGAATCATAAGATTACGCAAGTATTGATTGATGGAGGCTCTGGTGTTAACATTGCGACTGCGGCCTTATGCAAAAGATTATGATGGACCGAAATCGAACCAGTTCAATTTTTTGTCAGAATGGCAGATCAATCAAGAGTCCATCCCGTAGGACGTGCGAAATATACCCATCAGTTTGCAAGGTACGACCTTTAAGATGACCTTTGTCATACTCAATCTGCCGAAATCCACTTTGGATTACAACCTTCTTTTCGGCCGACCTTGGCTGAAGCATGCGAAGGTAATACAGGACTAGTCTGCACAAGAGCTAGCGTTCAAAGATGCCAATCGTAGATATGTGGTAAAATTAGATGTGATACAACCTTGTGAGCTACACGCTAGACCGTATTTTGCTGAACCCGTCCATATGCTAGATGGATTATCAGATGATGAAGAAGAAGAGTTTCTGAAGAATAATGCTGATTTAATTTCCTTAGGAACTATTGATCTACAGACTGTTGTAGATCATTGGAACGCTTCAGTCTGTACGGTAATACCCATCACAGAAGAAGCTAAGAAGGAAGACACTGTTTCGACACATGACGATGAACTGTAGCCACTTCTTAAACCAACAGACGACACAGAGAAACATCAACAGTTCTATGTTCCCGAAGATGAGCTGATTACTTACAATTTAGGAGATGAAGATCATCCGCGTCCTGTGAAGATAAAGCAAAACCTATCGGAAACATTTTAAGCAGATTTAATCCAGCTACTCCAAGAATTCACTGATGTCTTTGCATGGGACTACAAAGACATGAAAGGATTGGACCCCCGTATCTACCAGCACAGGGTCATGCTGAAGCCAGAAGCAAGACCGATAAAGCAAACCAGCTACTGGATGAATCCCCATTATGCATCTCAGGTAAAGGCAGAATTGGATGGGTTATTAAAAGTCGGATTCATCGTACCAGTAGAGCATGCTAAATGGATCTCTCCAATTGTGATTGTGCCTGAGAAAAACAAGCAATTGAGAATCTGTGTAGATTACCGAAAATTAAATGCAGCAACCGTACCGGATCCTTTTCCAATTCCCTTTTTGGATACCATGCTTGATAAAGTAGCAGGTCACGAGATGTATTCATTCCTAGATGGATACAGTGGCTAGAAGTAAGTAAGAATGGCCGAAGAAGATATACCGAAAACTGCATTTATTACCAATTGGGGTGTCTTTGCTTGTACGGTAATGTGGTTTGGATTAAGAAACGCACCAAGCACATTTCAAAGATGTATGTAGGAGATACTTTCTCCTTATCTCACTTCATTTATGCAAGTATATGTCGACGATTTTTCAATTTTCGGTAAGATGATAGCACATCTGTTCCATTTACGGTGCTGCTTTCAGAAATGTAGAGAGTATAGACTCTGTTTGAACCCAAACAAATTGGTGTTTGCGGTCTCATGTGGCAAGTTACTTGGCCACATTGTATCTGCACAAGGTATCCAAGTAGATCCAGATAAAATTTCGCCAGTATTAGAAGCTCCGGTGCCCACTACAGCAAAAGAAGTTATGCGCTTTATGGGTCAAGTACGGTGGCATGGAAGGCACTTACGGTGGCTTGCTCATTTGGCTATACCACTAAACAAGCTAATGAGCAAAACACCTCGATAATTTGAATGGACCCAGGAGTGCCAGATAGCCTTTGATTGCTTAAAGCATTTATTAACACAAGTTCCTATCTTACAACCGCCGAACTGGGATCACCCATTTCATGTATTTGTTGATGCTTCAGATATAGCAATAGGAAGTGTGTTGATGCAACAAATTGATAAATCGTTCAGACTAGTGTATTATGCAAGTCGAAGATTAGCGCCTGCTGAAAAGAATTACTCTGTAACAGAAACAGAATGTCTAGGGCTAGTATATTCTGTCAAGAAATTCAGACATTACTTGCTAGGCCGTAAATTTACATTTCATGTAGATCATGCTGCACTTGTCTATCTAGTTCGGCAACAGCATCTAGGTGGTCGATTAGCGCGATGGGTCTTACTCTTGCAGGAATTTGACTACGAAGTCATTCACCGGTCAGGTAGTTCACATGCCTTAGCAGATTTCTTATCCCGCTTAGATTCTGGTGAAGCTCCGGTGGGCATAGATGACACGACACCCGCCATTTATGTATCAGAACCAATTAATGAAGATTCTGTAGACCCACCTATCCCATTTTCATATTATGATCAGATCTTGACCTTTCTCACTAATGGTTGCCTTCCATCTCAGACTTCTATGGCAATACGCAGGAAAATTGCAGTCTTTAGCCGTTGATTTCGGTTAATTGCTGGAGAACTATATTATGTAGATCATACCGGAATCCTACTTCGCTGTATTCCACCACATGAAGTTAATTCAGTTATTACTTTGGTTCACTCAATTCCTTTCGGTGGCCATTTTGCAGCAGACTTAACTCACCGAAAAATTCTGCAGAGTGGTCTCTGGTGGCCAACGATGTACAGAGATATATTACAGTTTGTCAAAAAATGTGATACTTGCCAAAGAGCTGGACAGCCTCTGCAACGTCATCTCTTTCCTCTGCAACCCATCTTACCATTAGAACCTTTCCAGAAATGGGGTCTAGATTTTATCGGTCCAATTACACCACCAGCAGTCTTCAGTAACAACCGTTACATACTGACCTGTACAGACTATGCAACCAAATGGGCAGAAGCCTGGGCTTTACGGTCTGCTACAGCTGTTACGGTAGCAAAGTGTCTGCTAACCGATGTCTTCCCACGTTTTGGCTTACCACTGGAAATTGTCTCAGATCAAGGCACTCATTTTGTAAACAATTTAATGAAGGCACTTACATAGTCGTTCCAAGTCACACATAAATTTAGTTCTCCTTATTATCCTCGTGCCAATGGATTGGCCGAAAGTACAAACAAATCTCTGCTGAATATCCTTCAAAAATTGATCATGGAATCACCGGAAAGATGGGATCAGCTGCTACCTGCAGTGTTATGGGCATACCGGACTACATACAAGGTAACAACAGGATTTACACCTTTCAAATTAGCTTATGGTTTAGAAGCAATAGCACCAATGGAGATAGTTATACCAAGTTTACGAGTGGCAATCGCTCAGAAACTTCTACCGGAAAACTCACTGTTATTTCGGTTGGACACCCTCAGAGAGTTAGACGAGCACCGATGGCTCAGTTTTTTAACCATGCACGAAGTTCAACTAAGACAAGCAAGGACGCACGACCAAAACCTGAAGACTCCTGTATTTTCAGTAGGACAGCTTGTAATTTTTTATAATGCAAAGTCAAATAGATCCGTAGGCAAATTCAAATTATGGTGGTTCGGCCCTTACAAGATCTCAGAGCAAATCGGTCCAGCAACTTTTCAGTTGACTACGTTGACCGGAAATCCACTTCCAAAAGCAATCAACGGCTCGAAGCTGCGGCCGTATCCAAGCGCTACTAGTCCGCATTAAATCATTCGGCGGTGGACCGCATTTTTTTAACTTTTGTTTTTTACTTTTCATTCTGTTCTTTCTTTTCTCTTTTTTATAGCCGTGTTTTGTCATAAGCCGCCCTCCTTACCAATTACTCAAGTATGCATGCCAAATTTAAAGCAATATCATTCTAGCACCGCACAATGATAACCATCACTTCCTACCCCCCCACCGTAATGTCTGTACTTAAGCTCTTCGGTTGCGCCAAAAAACGCTATTGTGTTCTCGTGATTGTGCTCGTGTCTTCTGTATACTGTGTATTCGTGTGCTGTGATCTGTGTATTCGTGTTCACGTGCGAAATGGAAGCATTGGCAAATTTCACAGCTTTCCATGGAGGTATCCCTACCGAGGTAGGAGATTACTTGCGTATTCGAGGGTTGGCCAACTTCGCTGAGCTGCCTTGGCACTCAGTGGAAGCCCATCCCTTCTTCGCACAAATTATCCCAGCCATCACACAATCTCCCATCGCTGAACGACAATGGCTCTTCCCCTCCCTACCATCTTGAACCGTCATAACCTTCCAGGCCTTCGCCGAAGCCTTTCGTCTCACCTCACAAGGCCGCGAAAATGGCCCAAGCATCCCTGTAGCTCGAATGGTAGAACTTTTTCCCCGATTTTCATCAAATGAATACGCCATTCTCTGCCGCCCCGAACCTGAAAAAACCGCATTACAGTTCTTAGTTGCGATCCTTAACCTCCAAAAACGCACATACGGTATCTCCCGCCCATTCTATTCCGCCATCGACTTTGCCGCACGAGAACCCGTTAATTTCGCCTCATTTTTCTTTCACCGAATCCATAAGGAGTGCGTCGCCATAGTGAAACAAGTCAACAAAGGAACCACCCCTCGATCCAGACTTCCCCACATCCTTTCTTTTCTCTTCCCAACCATACTCGCCGCTCAACCACCACAACGAGGACCAGTTTTAAGGCACGAAGAGTCAGTTCAACTACTAGAAGATGAGGAAGAAGAAGATGAAGAAGAGCTCAATCAGTTGTTCCGCCGGAAACGTATTAGAATTAGCTCCTCAGAAAGTGAAGCACAAGGCTCAGTCGGAAACGACAACGAGGACAATAAAGACGAAGAGAAGAACGATGAAGAAACCTTCCATGATACAGCAACTTCAATACACAATGAATCATCGGCAGAGCAACAAGAACAACAGGATCAAGCAGAAACAGAATCCATCTCGACCGAAAAAGAATCAGAGCAACAGGAAAATGAGCAACAATCTAATCAAGATGCACTAGACAAGCTACTGAAGGCAGGGGAATCTACAGAAGCGCACAATGCAGAAACGGAACAAACAAACAAGGTAACAACTACTGACTCTGCCCTCCCCAAAACACCGCCTGTTAACCCCATTTCCCAACCGGAACCACCCCGCAACCCCATCAAGCCCAATCACCCCACCAGAACTACCGAAACCTCGACATCCTCCCTCAACTATTCACCACCAAATTCACAACAACTCCTCACCGGAACCTCGTCGCAATATCACCCTCCTCTGCCACCCCATCCCATTCCAGTTCTTTCGGAATTAGAAGCCATGGGTCACCTCTTAATTAATCTATCCCAACAACTGCCGCAACACCTGAAGCAAGCCACAGACGATACACGAGAGGAATTCCAAAGGAAATTAGAAATAATGGAGGCGGATATCACCCCTCTTCAGGAAGAATTACAAGCAGCAAGAGTGGAAAATCATGCACTACATGAGCAGATCAAGCAACTACAGGCTACACTCCAAGCACAAGAAGAAAGCTCAAGCCAGCGAGATAAGGCATTAGCTGAAAAAGAAGAATTATTGACAGCTGCCGACACCGACATAATAAAGTTAAAACAAACAATCAAAGATACAGACGATACAAGAATAGCACTAGGAAACCTACTGGAAGAAACAAGACGCCAGTTGCAGGACACAGTACAGAAATACCAAGAGTAGCAGAGAGAAGCAAAGCAGGCAGTAGAAGAGCTACAGAGAACAAAAGAATCACTGGATGAGGTGAACTCTATCCTTAAACATCAATTACTTAGGGAAGCTAAACATAAAAAAGAATTAGCGAATGTCCGCAAAGAACGAGATGCCTACCATAAAACCATACAGTTCCAGAATCAACAGTTTGAAAGACTGGATAATCAGGTACAAAACTAGAAAGACAGAATCATTGAGATGCAGAAACAAGTAACAGACATGAAGACAGCAAGAGATGCGGCATTATCAAACAATTTTTATTTACAGGAGGCCTTTTTGCAAACACAGGCCGAAATTTTGCTTACTGAAGCCATCGCACTTAGTTCCGTTAGAATAGATGCGCAGATTTTAGAACCCGATACCCTTAAACAATTATTAGAAACCCTTAAGAAAAAAATAGCCCGCACATTTAGATTAGCAAGAAATATGTATCTAGAAGGAATCGTAGATGAACAATGAGTTTTGTAATCAAAATCACTTGCGGGTTCGAGTCCACCATGCATGCCAGTGTTAGTCGGCCGCCGAGTGAGACAAATGTAATGACTGTCGGATGTAACGGAGTTCCTTGAATTACGCACGAAAAGTTGGTACGCATGTCCTGTAAATTTCTATATAAAGTAATGAAAAGAGAATGGTCGAGAGAGATGTTTTTCCTAGAATGGTCAGATTGTCCGCCTTGATATTTGTTAGAGTATTGTTACACTATTGTGAAGTTCTGAGTATTGTTAATGTTGATCTCTGTTCTGTCTGCATCGTCTGCTTACACTGAAGTTCACTGTGATGACTGTTAAGTGACGGATTGTGTGTCTGAGTACTGTTTCCGCATAGTATTGCTGTATGCTCTTCGGTCGTTGAAGTACTTTGAATCAGTCTGAGTAGTTATATTACTGCGTGATTTGATTTGACAACTTAATACATTGTGGAGTATGTTCTGGTTGTTTTACTGAACTTATTGCATTCGGTGACGAAGACGAATTATTACTTTCGGTAAACGTAACTTTTTAATTGAGATCGCTGTAAGTGCTGTGACGAACGAATCTGTCGGTTAAAGTAGTATCTCCGGTTGATTACTACTGTTAAGATTGTAGTCCAGACTACTGCTCTGTTCCAATAGCAGGGTAGTCTAAAGAAGTACGGTACCCAAGAATATAGAAAGTCAGTCTTGCCCAGTTAATGTTAATGATTCGAGCTAAGACACGTAGTAGTGTTGTTGTTGATTGTAAAGAAGGTTTGGGAAATTAGTACAGGGCCTCTGTCTAACAGACCCCTAGCACTCCCAAGAACCCACACTGGTCTAGTAACGTTTTTTTTTGTAATGATACTGAAAGTTTAACCCATTTTACGGTAAAACACTGTTTCACGTTTAACATTTGTTCGGTAACGATTTCAGTTGGTCAGCGTTACTGTTTCTGTAACACGTTAACAGGATCAAATTTCAAGTGTGGAAAGGGCACTTGAGAAAGTATAAAAGATAATTTCTTCTATTTTGAAGAGGTTGGTTGTATTATTTCCATGCTATCCAAGTAATGTGAAGAATTTTCCCGCAGAAAATCGTGTTTCTACTTCCATGATCTTATTCTTGATGTGTTGAGTCTTCTCATTATGTGATCCATGGAATTTGTGAACTTTTCTTGTGTATTTCTGAGTGAGATGTATGAAGAGAGGTGAATTGTAGTATATTGAGCAAGAAAGTCCAGAAGATCAAAGCTGGAATTAGAAATTCTCAGTTTTTACAGAATCAAGATTGTCTTATCTATGTGATACAGCTACTATTTTTGAAATTCCACTTCATATTTATATTCTACTGTGAAAATGGCACACTTTAGGCACAAAAATCATTGAAAATGCTGCTATAGAGCTGAAGATAATCAAAACCCTAGTTATTTTCTTTTTCCTTCATAAATCTCTCAGAAAACAGCCATGCCAATTCTCATTCTTGGATTCCATTAACTAGAAGGGGCTCTGGTCTTTGCATACTTCCCGGATTGACAATTTAAAGATGTGTAGTTAATCTTTTATGCTATAATGATTGGAGAGGAAAACTCCAAAGGTTAACAGCAAACATTTTTTGGCACCATTGTCGGGGAACAAAGCGAAAGCTTCATTGAAGTTTTGGACCTTGCTGGATCTTCCATTGTTGATGGTATTTGAACACATTGGAAAGGTAGCATGTAACGGTGACATTAAACAATGGCCTAGATTCTTACCTTTTGCACTTTGGGTAGATAGAATGACACACGTACTACTAGGTATATGCTTGCTGAACTCATGTACTGTAAAAAACCGTTGTTTCCAATTCAATCTCATATTTCTGCATGGTCAAATTTGCCTTGGTCGAAAACATGTCTACTAATGATTTTTTGAGTTTGCACATTAAATAGTTAGAAGAAGGTAAATTAAGCCTTGATGATGCCGTTGAAAAATTAAGAGAATCTAGAATGAAGAACAAGCATTATTTTGATAAAACGCATAGATTGCATCCTAAGCTGATTGAAGTAGGAGATTGGGTGCTCATTTATGATACTCTCAATATGATGCACGCAAAAAGCTGACTCAATGGTGGTTTGGGCCATACATTGTCTCAAAAGTCAACAACAATAGTACATATGCTCTTTGTGAATTAAATGGTGTTGCATTGAAAACTTTGATTGCAGGTAAAAGGATAAAGCTATTCAAGCAATGAGATAATGATGAGTACATTTTGGATGAGGACATTGAAGAAGATGAAAATAATGAGGTTGATTCATAAACAGGAGTATCCATGATAGAAATAAAAAAATTAAAAAATTAAAAAATTAAAAAATTAAAAAATTAAAAATTAATATATTAAAAATTTAAAAATTTTAAAAATTTAAAAATTTGAAAATTTAAAAATTTGAAAATTTAAAAATTTAAAAATTTAAATTTTAAAATTTAAAAATTTAAAAAATAAAAATAAAAATGTCATTTCTTTTTCAAGTTCATGTTGCTTTTTTTTGTCAAGTTCATTCCACTTTTTTCTCATTCTTGCTTGTTTCTAGTTTCACTTTATGCATGTTTCTTTTCAATCTTTGCATTGCATTGCATATCCACACCACTTGAGTCAAATGGGCAAATGATGATTTCTCTACTTGTGTAAAAATGTACCTTAAGTAGTAATTTATCTACTAAGAAATCGGTTATAATCAAGGATTATGGAAAGATAGGACATGTAGATTTGGAGGTTTATTTTGGTAACATGACTTTCATATATAAACATGCATATCTATCCTGTATCGAAAGCATAATTGTTGAAGTCCTAGCTCTTGCTACTGCATGTTTCTACATCCTTAGTCCACCTCACAACACTTTGTCGGAGTTTAAATGACTATTCTCCATCATCAAAAATGGTTCTACCTTGTATTGGGGTTAAATTTTTCCCCATCATAAAAAAAAAAACTACTACATGTTACCAGGAAGTTTACACTTTCTTCCACCCCAAAAAAGTGAACATAACCATAACATCACCGAATCATCATAAAGAGAGAGAGAGAGAGAGCAAGCCAAAGGAAGCTAAGGAGGCATAGTAGAATAAATCACGAGCTATATATGCAGATTTATGCATTAGTGGAGTTTAGTTAGATTTCCTTGCATGTTATTAGAGAAGGAGAGCATATTCATATTTACGTAGGAAAGGAGTTGACCTAAAATAAGCTAAAGATGAAAGATGTCTCTTGAAAATCCTAAATCTTTGTTTATAATCATATTTAAGGTAGATTGCTTTATGAAAAAGGCACAACATTTTCTTCAACATGAGAGGAACTGATGCCTAAAACGACTCAATACATCCACTTCCACTTCATATTTATGCTTGTATGTTTTCTTTCTTTACATGTTGTCATCATATATGTTGCCTATTTGTTCATGCATATTCATGTTGTTTGTTTCAATTCTTTCTTTCATGCAAGTTTTGCTTCATGTCATGTTGTTTACTCATTCATGCATATGATCAATTTTTTCTTCCATGGTTCTTATGTTGCTTATAAAAGAATTTGATGCTTGGAATTTTTTTTTTCAAAGATACTAGAGTGGCACTTCCAGAGGAATCGCAGCTTTAGCGGGGCCGAATGTTGTCGAGATTTTCTCTCACCTCTCACTCATGAAGGCCTATAGGAAACACATTTGATGAATATAGCCATAATTCTTTGAGAAGTCCAAGATGCATCAAGGATGTCAAAGGGAGTTCACGTGCAAGCTTTGGAAGAAATCAAGCAAATCCAAGGTAGCGGTCAAAGCTGGTCAAATTTTGGAAATTAGGGCAAAAATTTCAATGTCTCCAAATCACATGAAAATTCATATACTTGTAAAGCCTATCGAAGGCAGGCTATAGCCTAAATTTCACAACTAAATGGATTTTCTAGCACATTGATATACCATGTGCATTTTGTAAAAAATGTTATTTTTCCACTTAGATCCTACAAAATCTTGTATAGGAATTTTTGTTAGCTATATGGTTTGACATGTATAAAGATCATATGTGGCTACATATTGGTACAAATTGTCAAGGCTATCAGAGCTTCCTCAACACCTTTATGCCACCTTGCAAACTTCCAAATGTAGTCAAACTCGTATAAGGGAGATTGAGATGGGAGTTTTTTCTGCATATTCCTAAAGGAGACCTTTCAAAACATAGCCCTAAAATTTTTCAACTTCATCAAAGGATATTTGAAGGGTCAAAGAGCACAAAATCTAGTTTTGAAGTCACTACAGTCTCCTAGAATAAGAAAATTGAAGGCTTGAAGGGCTGCCAAATGGCAAATAATGATTGAACCATGTTGTACAGTTAGGATGAGCTCACATTCAAGGGTGGAGATGCAATAACACATAAATCAAGGAGGATCCACGAGTTTTTTTCATTGGATAAGCCTTTTTTGATGGTCAAAGATCAATAATGCAAAGTTCATCCAAAAATAGTAGCTTATCTTATCCAAATTGATGTGAGCAATGATCCGATGGTCTAGATCACTCCATATCCAATGGTGGACAATGAATGTGCCTAATTTTCCCCCCTTTGCCCTAGATATCATATAAAAGAACCAATCCTAACCATCCATTCGATAAATCCAATGGTTGTAATAAAAAGCAATTGATCTTAGGGTTGAGATTTGATTTCTCTAGATCAAAGGGCCGGAATTCATTCAAAAAACTACCCCCTCCAAACTCATAGAGCATCATTGTTAGGCATCCATAGGGCCCTTGCTAGCACATGCTTTCCTTGAGACAATCACCCTCAGTTGAGCGTGTGAGGATCCAAGGTGGGCTAGTAAGAGCATAGTTCCTATAATCAATTTTTAGACTTCCAATCTAGGATAGGCTCATAAACCCAGTTTCTCTTTCTTTTCTCACCCTCAGTGGAGCGTGTGAGTGAGTTAGAGTTGGTTTTATGAGTCTTAGACTTCTTTAGGAACACATTATGATCCTAGAAAGACATAGGATCAATGAAGTGGAACCTATCCTCTTACATGTGACATTCGGTTGCACTACCATGGTGAGAGGGTCGTGCGGACCACCTTTGACTAGTAGAATTCTTAGCTTGAGGTTTCAAAACATTCATGTATATGTATGTCATAACTATATCTTCTAATTCATTTCTCTTGTCTCTTGTCTCTTAGTCTCTTATATGTTTTTACATGTCTCCTTCTATCTCTTTCTATGTGTGAGAAGGCTCCACAGTCATGTGTTGAACTTGTGAGGATGATCCATTGAGATTGAGAGAAAAAGTTTCTATACATTTATACATCATGACCCACATGCATTCATACCACCCACAAAAACCCATGCATATGATTCGGTTTTGAAAGTGTATACGAAGCTCCATTCTTGGACCATTTTTCCTTTCAAAAATTGATTCATGTGTGTGGTTTTATTTTTCATCTCATCATGCATACATCCACAAGAACCCATGCATATCAATTAATTTTTGAAAGTGTATAAGAAGCTCCATTTTTGGACCATTCTTCCTTTCAAAAATTGATTCATGTGTGTAGTTTTCTTTTTGTTCTCATCATGCGTACATCCATATGTTCCCCTTTCATAATCAAATCATGACATCTCTCCTCCCCATACCTAACTTCATCTTCACCTTCACAATTTTTATCACATAAACCTTCCAACACTCACTAGCTTCATACACTCTGTGTGTGCTGCGACCGGGCCGGATCCACTCAGATTGCAATCACCTCCACAACGTTTTAGATTTTGCAATGTTCATTGTTTGGAATAGTGATTTCGTAGGAATCCTTCATGGGCTTGTTGCAACCAGCTACTATATTCATTGTCCTCAACACAACAAGCTAGTACACCCTCCGTATCTTGTTTGTACATGATTCCTCCCAATATTTGATAGTTTTGTGATTTTACAATTTCTTCTTTGTTCATTCTCACATTCTTATTTGCTGGTCCAAAGGTTAGAACAGGTATTGCCCATTTAGGAACAACTTCCAAATTAAACAGATAAGCATCGGACAATTCATCAGACAATCCTTGGGGTGATTCTCCTAAAGTGATCGATTAAGGTGATCTGCCTTGAGGTGGGTCCTTCCTTTCCTAACTACCACTTTGAAGTCGTATTCCATTAGTAAGAGGAACCATCTTACTAAGCATCTTGTATTGCAAGGTTTATTGACCAAATATAACAAAGCTGGATGGTCAGTGAAAAACTTGAACTTGTTGGCCAATAGATAGTGTCTAAACTTCTTCACAACATATACCATACCTAAGCCTTCTCGCTCAGTTGTGGTATAATTTTGTTCCGCTTCATTCAACTGTCTACTAGCATATATTATAGGTAAATCTAAATTTCCTTCACCTGTAGGTTGTGTTAGCATACGTCCTATTGCATGATTGGATGCATCTACATGGACATGGAATGGTTTATTCCAATTAGGAGTGGTTAGTATTGGTGTTGTGCACAAACATCTCTTGAACTCATTAAAGGAATTTTTGCATTCCTCATTCCACTCAAAATTTGTCAACAAGGCATAAAGAGGTTTAGCTATGAACGCATACATGTGGATAAACCTACGGTAATATCCACAATGGCCCATAAAGGCTTGTACCTCTTTAACATTCCTTGGCCTTGGCAACTCTACTATGGCTCTTACTTTGTCCTCATCTGTGGATATTTTGTTATTAGAAACAATGTGACCTAAGATTTTACCTTGTCATACCATGAACCCACACTTCTCTGGGTTCAGAGAGACTCAATAGTCTCTGCACTTGTTGAAGATCTGTGAGCTCAGGGATGTGGTATCTTCTTTCTTGAGAATGAACACATAAATCATCCACATATACTTCTAAGCTCTTCCGCAAGAACTCTTTGAAGACATGACACATAAGCTGTTGGAATGTTGAAAGTTCATTGGTAAGTCCAAATGGCATCTCAAGAAATGCAAAGATTTCCCACTCAGTGGCAAAAGCAGTCTTATGTTGATCTTCAGCGGCAATGGCTACTTGGTTGTAACCTGAAAATCCATCAAGGAAGCTATAAACTTCCTTGCGTGCAGCGCACTAGTGATTGGAAGCGGATAACTATCTCTAATTGTAGCCACATTAACTTTTTTAAGGTTAATACACACTCGTAACTTCCCGTTCTTCTTGGGAACCACTACAATGGGGGACACCCATTCAGTATGCTCAATCTCATGGATAAATCGAGCTTCAATCAACCTATCAATTTCTTCCTTTATTTTGGCTGCATAAGTATCATTATATGTGTAGGGCTTCTGTTTGGTGGGTTTGGCATCAGCAGTCATGGGGATTGTACAAGAACATATTTTTGGATCTACTCCCTTCAAGTCTCTATAGGTGCATGCAGACACATCCCTATACTCAATAAAGTTACAAGCTCTATTTCTTCTTGTGCACTTAGGTCTTCTCCTATGTATGTACAATAATCTTTGTTCTCTTCAATGGTTACTACAATCTTTTTGGTCTTTTCTTTATTTTCATACGCTTCACCCTGTGATGGCCTCTCTCTTACGCATTCGTACCAAAATTTCCCAATCTTCAATTTCGTATTTCTTGAAGTTTTCCGGTACTTCAAATGATGATTCCTCCTCTTCTTATTTTAGTGCTTTTCTATTATTTTTCTTTTGACCACCTTCACTTCCATCCTTTGAATTTATTATCTTAATGCTTGTGATAGGTTCTTCTTCCTTTTGGCTAAATACTCCTACATCTTCTAGATAGTACTTCTCTAAATTAAAGCAACTATCCATCACAATGGACTCTAGGTGTTCATTGTTCTTGTTCTCTTCTATGAGATCTCTCAAGTCACACTCCTCTAGCAAGGGCTCACACATGAACATAGAGATATCATAACCCTCCTCATCACAATGAGGTGTCCACTGTTCTTCATTGACAAAAATGTTCATGGTAGCTAAGATTTTGGCCCAACCATGAGGCTCAAGCTCCTCATCCGGAAAGATCATCGGTGTGTAGGCTGGGTCTCTAGCTAGTCTATTTCCTTGACAAGTTCCTTCTTATCTTGCTTTTAACTTCCTTTCCTCTTCCTTTGTGACTTTACACATCCACAAATGAGTATCTTCATGCATCCATGATGGATCGGAAGAACCTTCATAATGCACAAAGATTGAATCCTCTTGTGCCTTGTGGATAGGATTCCAGTGTAGGGGTGGTACATCTCTCAATGTATAGTCTTTTAGATTGACCTTTCTTGTGATCCCTAAGTGTTGAAAATACAAGGAGTTGGTTCCCTAATCTTTCACTATTTGCAATTTTCGTAGGAAGGGTCTTCCTAGGATCATCTCATAGACATTATTTTTGCCAAAGTCACATATAGCAAATTTGTGTTCAAACTCTACGCCAAAAGTGGTTAGAGTTATCCCTTCAAGGAATCCTAGAGGTCTTTCAATATGGCCATTACCCATTTGATGCTTCATTCTAGTTGGTCTCAATGTGGGTTTGCCCCATTGCTTTCACAAGGAGCTGGTCACAATTGCAACACTAGCACCTGAATCTAAGATAGCCTTGGTTGTGTATCCCTGGTAGGTGACTCGAAGATAATTATTACCTTCTTCACCTTCACTCATGTCTCCGATTTTGTCTAGAGGTACCTCTGGTACTTTCTACTTGGAGCGTGCTTTCGATACATTGGAATCAAGTTCAAGAACCTGATTTGCCACATGCTTCCATAGCTTTGGTTTTACTTTGAGCAGCTCTTCTATGGTGAGATGACACTAAACCTTAGTGTTCTTCATGACATCCGTGTTCCTGGGAACCACTGAGTCTTCATGTCTTACCAATATTGTGGGAGATCTGATTGGAAGAGATTCAGATTCCCATGGGCCTCTAAATTGTGGAAACTCTTGTAAAGAATTAGATTCAAAATCTAATCTTTCATCTTCTTGTTGCTCTACTTGGTCTCCGTAAATAGATGGAATGTATTTTAGGAATAGGAGGGGGATTATCCTTCTCCTTGGCCCATTTCTCTTCTTATATTTCCCACAAGAACTCTTGAGAGTACTCTTCAATTCAAAGAGTTGTTCCATCATCTCTCGAATCAGGAACATAAACTCTCATCGGCGGTGAGCTTTCTCTTTCAACAACTGGTTGAGCCTATGGAGGTAAAGAAACCTAGGTCTTGTTTACCGATTGATCTAATCTTTTTAATAAACCTTGGAAATGCAAACTTGGTTTGATAACATTTGTCTGATTGAACAATTGATTGGTCTCAAGCATAGCCTAAGCTAGTTCTACCATTTTCATGCACATTTTTGTCTGTTCAATCTCTAAATCTGCTATAGGAGAGCTCTTGTTTAGGTTTGCACCTGTTGGCCCTTCTTGAAGTCGAGCCTGGTAGGCCTTGAGCATCATGTCCAAGCCTTCTGGGGTTGGATCTGCACGAAGACACCTTGGTTGTGGTCTATTTACAATGGGTGGTGGGGGGGGGGGGATAAAGTGAAGTGGATGGGTTTTCGGCATGCAAGGGGTTTTGAGATTCAATGTCTACAATCTTTGCTTCTGCATTTCTCAGGCTTTCTTCTAGTTCAGATAACATTTTATTCCACTTACGATTGGCCTTCTCTCTGATATCCTTCCATGTTCTTTACCTGTATAGGAGTCACATTACAACTACTTGAACTTGTATCCACCACTAAGCCTACCACATTAATGGTTGTAACCTTGAGCGCACTAGAGGGGTTCCTTGGACAATCTCTTGGGAGATGTTCTTCACCGCACTGAGGACAAAAGCCTTGTATTGTGATGTTTTGTCCTTGTCCTAGAGTCGATGGGTGGGGACATTCATGAATGAAATGGTCGCCCTGACATCTAAAACATGGTCGTCTAGGGGCTTGTGGTCTTGCTTGTCTCCATTGGGGCTTGGGGTTAGGATTCGTGTACATGACATTGGAGTATTCTGGCTCTCAATTTTGTTCCATAAGTGGTGTTTCGTATTGATAGTAATAAGCCTCACTATGCTCTGGTGACTCTATATAATAAGCTTGTGGGCTATCTTCATGGGAGTAGTCTGAACTATGAGCATGAGAGTTATTTTCTAAGACCAACGGGGTTAGTGGCACTAATGCTCTATTAGGGTTTTCCTCTACCACTGTATGCTTAACTGGAATCACATTAGCAGGATGTGGCAGTTGGTTTCTTAGGACCAGTTGTGGCCTATATGGTGCCTGATATTGTTGTTGGTACTGTTGTGGCCTATAATACGACCATTGGTATTGATTCTGATACCTACCTTGTTGCTAAGGTTGCTGATATGTTTCTCTAACAGCGTGCCTATTGTATGGACAATCTTGAGCCATGTGGTTTGTGTAATTTCTCTCAATAGTGCAATATGGAGCATTCATTTCTCTCATGTTCTTGTTTTGCAATGGGCATACGTTAGCCATATGGTTGGCTCTACAAGTATAACATCGATTCAATGAACTGGCCCTTGGTGTTTGTGTATTTTGAGCTCCTATTTTCCTTGCAACCTGCTCAGCTAGCTCATCTATCTCAGTAGGAATTTAGGAAGTATGACTAGTAGAGTTGTCAAAATCCTTGTAGAGTTTGGACAAATTTAACTCCTCACCCAGGTTGTCTTCTACGTCAATGAACATCCGTACACAGTCTTCTATGGATGTAGGCTCTTTCAAGTACACATATGATCTTAACTTGGTGCTCAGTTAGCCATCTAAAAACAAGGCCACTTGTTTAGCTGATGTGGGTAATTCTAGAATAGGGCATCTTTCTAAATAAGGCCACTTGTTTAGCTGATGTGGGTAATTCTAGAATAGGCCATCTATGTGCAAGTCAAACTATTTATTGGGGTGTCTACTTGAAGTTGTGGATCAAGGATGATGTGTTATGCCTGATGACACTCTTGGAAAATTCTACGATGAATGGTTCTAGCAAATGACCTATATTTTGATAATTACAACTGTTCAAGGGCTAAAACCAAGCTAAGGCAATGCCCTTGAGGGTCAAACAAAATGCCTCGAATGAGATGAACACGTGCTTCACTTTTTTAGCTCTTAACACTTGTTTGAACTCAACCGCATGATCATACGGATCTCCTGAGCCATCAAAGTAGTTCTTCATTGCCTTGACCACTTTCACCTTCAAGTCTAGATCTGTCTCTATCCACCGTGTATGCAAAGCTTACCTCAAGTCTCTCTCTAGCTCATTCTCATTGGATTTCATGAGCCTCGGGTGATCCTACTCCTTGGAGGCCATGGGAAACAGTAGATCTTGGTGAAGGAAAAATCAATTTACCTTGCTAAGTGTATGCATGCTTTCCATGCTCTGATACCAATAACATTTTCTCTTATGTGTTATCGAGGTAGACAACTTTGCCTAGTACCTCCGAATCCTTGAACTCGTAGATGGTGACTATTGGGCTAGGTTGATCTGGCTTGAATCTCTAAAAGGCTTCCTCTATTTCCCTATTCAAGAATAGTTATATGCTTTTGTTGTCTTGGGGGATCCAATCTGGATTGATCACTCTATTCAAAACTCACTTACCTCTAGGATTCTTGGGTTCTTGTCCTACATCTCCTTGTTCTAGGTCTCCTATCTCGTTCTAGAGAATAACATTTCCAAACTCATCTATCCTATCTAGTAAGTTGGTAACCACATACATGGTTCCTTGCTTATCAATGTATGAACCTTCTTCAAATTTAACCACTAGGTGCTCAAGTCCAAAGGGTTGATTAGGATTTTTGAGTTGGACCACTGATCGCCTTAGGCCATCCTCATAGATGCGGGAACTTAATTGGTTGGTCCTAATATACTTCAATTTTGTTTTATAGGGACCTTCTGGTGTTTGTAAATAGGCAGTTCCTGAGCTAGCTACAGGTCTCTCCATGCTAAAAGACATTTCTGAGTCACTTGTTTCAGAACTTAGTGTGTAGGGATAGCCACTAAGTTTTTGTGCCCACGACTTAGCTGTATAGTTGACACTAGCTTCAGAGGATCTAATGCTTTGTCTATCCTTGCCTAAGTGTCTACCAGATCTGAGGTTCATATGCCTAGGTTATGAGTCCCAAATTTTGCCTTTATACTGCTAAAAGTTCTTTGGAGCCTCCTTGGCTTTCCAATCCCACCTTAGGGTCAACTTCCAACGAGCTATAAAGCTCAAAAAACAGACTTTTGATGAAAAGTTATGTCAAATCAAGCTCTTGGGGGTCAAAACAGGGAAATAGGATGTTATGAGAAAATCAAAATTTTGATTGAAAATCGTGATACTAAGCAACTTTGAAGACCATGATTTTCACTAAGAATTGCGATCCTGAACAAACCCAAAAACCACAATTTCAGGCAAAAATCACGATGCTGAGACACCTGGCTCAGAATCGTGATGTTGAGCAACTCCAAAAAAATGGGATCCTCATAGAGAATCATGAAAAATGCGAGCCTGACATAGAATCGTGTTTTTGAGACACTCTGAAAATCACGATTTTGAGAATGACAAAAAAACTCACGATTTTGACTGAAAATCATGTTTTGTCAAAATCGTGTTTTTGATCTGAAAATTGTAAATTTGACTGCAAATTGTGTTTTGTCAAAATCTTGTTTTTGACTTGAAGATCGTGATTTTGATTGAAAATCGTATTTTTTGTCAAAATCGGGTTGTGGACCTGAAAATCGTGATTTTGATTGAAAGTCATGTTTTTAAGAATCACAAAAAAAATCATGATTCTAAGAATGACCAGAGAATCATGTTTTTGAGAAACTTAGAGAATCACAATTCAGAGCGCAACCTGAGACTCATGATTTTGAGAATGACCTCAAAATCATGTTCTTTTTGAGAATGCTTTTAGGCAGGAAATTCCAAAACTAAGGAAATCGCGATTTTCAAAAAAATTGAATTTCTCAGAGAATCGTGATTTTTCAGCACAGAATCGCGATTTTCTGAGATTTTTGGCGGGAACTTTGAATTTCAGCGTGAAGGCATGCGCGTCATGCATAGGGTCATGGAAATCATAGAAGCTTGCACAACACAAGCACTTTGCCTATCTCTCTCGTCCCTTCTTGCACACCTGTGAATGAAAAATAAGGTGAAAAATCTAGTGAAAAACAAAATTTATTTGTGAAGATGAAGATGGAAGAAGATGGAGATGGTGATGATGATGCACCTGGAGAAGACTAATAAAAAAATAATAGAAAATGACTATTTCTTACCTATCAACTTTGCAAATCTACAATCTTATCATCACAATGCTCGTCCTCAAAGCTCTCTCCTCGGCAACAATGCCAAAATTTGGTGTAGCTCAAGCCTGAGTAGCACCTCCTTTACTTGTCAATTTGCGGAGACGTGAGGACTGGTATGAAGACTGTGATCATGTGAAGGCACAAATGTGTGAGTGAGAAGCACACTAGCATGCACACACATACACACACATGCAAGGCAAGATCAAAGAGAGGAACAATGGAAAGCTTTCTATTGCAAAGGAACTCTCTTACAAAAGCTCAAATCTCTCACAAACTACTAAGAAGCTAACTCTCTAACAAGCCAACCTCAAAAATGAGCTCTCTAGCTCTTTTTATAATTTTTTGAGTAGTTTTGGCCTAGTTCAGACCTAGTGTCCAACTTAGTTTAAAATTTGGTTCCACGGCTTATTTGAGGGCTCAAATGGAATCTAGAATTGATGAGAATTGGTAGGATGATACTTCTAATACTCCTCAAGCTTGAGGGCTCCTCGGCTTGAACAAAATGCAGTTACAAAAATATGAAATGGTATTTACAATGGCTTTTAGTGATAAAAATCACTATTTTTATAGGGATTCCTTCTAAAAATTTGACATGTACTTGAAGCTCCCTACTTGCTCCTTCTTGTGTGCCCGCTTCTTTGACATGTTCTTGTACCTCATTCCTGACCTTAAATGGAGTAGAACTTGAGCACACGTCAGCCATATGTTGATTCCACAAGGCAAGAAACTATGAGATGATCCTACGAAGATTGTTCAAGTGACAGCTAAAGGTAGTTCAAGATTGGGGACGAGATGGCTTATACCTTCAACACCAAGGCATGCTTACGGAAATGAATCTCCAACCTTTCACGTGTAGGGATTTTCCAGCTCTTCAATGGAATCCTCTACATAAGGAGGAGCATGACGTATCAAATCCATCATGCTATATCTAGTGACCAATTATGGATGAATGAGGATACATTACTATGGATTTGCACAGTAGTTCAACAAGAGGAGAAAATATTGCAACATTGGCAATTAAGGCAAGATGAAAAGAGACCAATAGAAGTTTCGGCATACATGCCTCATATATTTCCAAATAAGGCATTTGAACCACATGGATGGATGGAAATATTAGCAACATTAGATGTATGCATAAGTGGAGAAGTACTAACCATGATTGAGTGTGTAGATGAAGAATGATATAATTTGCGTTCGTATATGGAAGTACTCCAAGAGGCAGAAGAAGGAGAATGAATAGAAAAGGATTCAAATGAAGAATACAAAATCATAGAAATGTAATGTGAGTTTGATTTAGAAGAA
This sequence comes from Ceratopteris richardii, assembly GCA_020310875.1. Taxonomy (NCBI): domain Eukaryota; kingdom Viridiplantae; phylum Streptophyta; class Polypodiopsida; order Polypodiales; family Pteridaceae; genus Ceratopteris; species Ceratopteris richardii. The sequence goes on along the minus strand of CM035431.1, from coordinate 21,483,340 downwards.
CGATACCACAAAGAAATAGAAATGGAAGACTCGAAGGAGAATAATTCTCAGAAAACACTAAGAAGGAGAATAATGTTATGGAGGAAGAAAATCAGAAACAAGAACACTTTGAAGTACCAAAACATTTTAAAACATATGAAGTAGAAGAAAGAAAGATAGCAATTCAAATGGCTAAGAGAGAGGCACAAGAGGGAGTAGCATATGATATTAAAGAGCAAATGAAGAAAAATGTAGTAAACCTAGAAGGGGACAAAGAGGGATGGACCTATATAGGTAAGAATTTCTCTATAGAAGGAGAACAAGAGCTCATAGCATTGTGATAAGAATATAGGGATGTATTTTCTTGGATTACAAAGATCAGAAAGGTGTGGATCCCTTGAGATGTTGTCATAGAAATCCTATGACACCTGAAACCATCTAAGCTATAATCTTATACCTATAATCATGTGTATGCAACCAAAGTAAAGAAAATAGAGATAAACTATTGGCAGCTAGATTCTTATATGAGATAGAGCACACTGAGCAGGTTTGTTCTTTAGGGGTTGTACCAAAAAAAGGATGGGAATCTTAGATTTTGTATTAACCTCAAACATTTAACACTACCACTATACAAGATAGATATCCATTAACCATTACAAATCATCTTCTCGAAAGGTTATGAGGCAAGGAAATGTACAACTTTCTTGATGGGTTTTTAGGCTATAATCAAGTAGGAGTTACCACTGAAGATCAACGCAAAATCACCTTTGCCATAGAATGGGGAGTGTTTGCATTTAGGGTTACACCTTTTGGTTTAACCAACACACTAGTCACTTTCCAAAGATTGATGTGCCATATTTTTAAAGAATTTATTTGAAAACATATGGATGTATATGTAGATCATTTATGTACATATTCATCTCAACATGCATCCCTATATGCGAGCTTAAGAAAATCTTCCACAAATGTAGAAAATATCGAGTTGCTTGAGTCTAGAAAAATGTGTTTTCATGGTGAGACAAAGAGAAACATTGTACATAGTGTCCAAAAATGGTATCCCTATAGACGAAGACAAGATCAAAGTTATTCTAGAATTGCTTAGACCTAGGATTGTAAAAGAAGTGCAGATGTTTATGGACTATTGTGAATATTACCATCAATTTATTCACATGTATGCCGTAATTGCAAAACCATTGTATGGACTTTTGACTTAATTCACTTGGATGGAAAGGTGCAAAAAGGCATTTTATGAGTTAAGATGAATCTTTAGCTCAACATGAATTTTAAAAGTGCCAAACTGGAATAAACTATTCCATATATATGTTAATGCTTCTAATTTCTCCACTGGATGCATATTAACATAACCAACAGATGAAGGAAAACTAGATCACCCGATTGCCTATGCCAATAGGTTTAGACATTACCTATTAGCCAACAAGTTCAAGTTCTTTATTGATCACCAAGATCTATTCTATTTGGTCAATAAACCTTGTAATACATGAAGGCTAGTTAGATGGTTTCTATTACTCATGGATTTTGATTTTGAGATAGTGTTCGAGAAAGGCAATATGCATATTAGAGTTGATTATTTTTCTAGTGGAGAACCACCAATAGGAGTATCACATGAACTACTAAACACTAACTTATTCAACCTATACGTATGTCCTAAATGGGCAGGGATATTTGTGCCTATACTCACCCATGGACGGAGTCATGGGATCAGTGCAACTAGAGATCAAGAACTTTGGAAAATAAGCAACTTTCACATAATTGTAGAAAGCTTATATTACAGAGACTCTAATGGAATACTTCTAAGATGTGTTGAAGATAAGGAAGGAAGTAATCTAATCACTCAATCTCATGAGAATAAATGGAGTACACATAAAAGTATAAGTGGAACACCTCAAGGATTAAAGAGATGAGGAGCGTATTGGTCAAGCATAAAAAAGGATGTATGTGAATATGTAAGGAAGTGTCACATGTGTCAAGTGTCTACGATAGATGAACACTCATCTATTTGCTATTCTAAAATAACATCTAATTTGAGTAAGCCACCAGTTGCATTTTTGAAATAATGAACATATCCAAAAGCAGTGAATCTAGCCAGAAAAGGATCCCTAGAAAAAAAAAAGTAAAGACTATGTAATGCTGGGAAAGCAACTCTTCAAACAAGGAACAACTATGATCATGTGTACATGAAAGAGAGTAGCTTCCCATATTAGAAATTGTGCATACTCAAGCAGCTAGAGGTCATTTTTTAGCCAACAAGACTATTAAAATGATTCTCTTTGTAGGTTTATGGTGGCCAACACTACATATGGATGCAAAAACATATGTGCAAATCTCTTATGTATGTCAAAGGACTAAGTATCCAATAAGATGGGACGACATGCCATTGCAACCAATGATCAGTGCAAGAGCTTTCTCTAAATGGGGAGTATAATTCATTAGACCCATTAATCTCCCATCAAGAGCATCCGATGCAAAGTATATCATGGTAGCAACTAAATACTTAACATAATGGGTAGAAGCCAAAGCTAGGAGGAACAATGATGTTGAAACCACCACAAAGTTCTTATTCAAAAATATATTCGCTAGATTTGGACTACCAATCAAGAAAGTAAGTGATAGGGGTACGTATTTTATCAATGAAGTCATTGAGTTACTGATGAATGAATTTCTAATGATTCACAAACATTTAGCACCTTATCATCCACAAGAAAATGGACAAGCTTAAAGTTAAAATAAGGTACTATGCAAAATTCTCACCAAAATAGTAAATAACAAAAGATTAGACTCAGATAAAAAATAGCATCATGCAGTTTGGGCATTTCGAGTAGCGTATAAGAAGACTATAGGAACCACAACTTTTAATCTAGTTTACATAAAAAATGTGATCCTATGAATTGATTTCTTGATTCCTACTCTATGAGTAGCACACAAATATGAATGAACATGACATGAGTTGTCCAACCAATTGGATCAAATTGAGAAATTTCATGAAACTAGATTACAAGCAGTAGCAGACATTTATGATGCTAAGAGAAGACAAGAAGCTTACTATGATGCTCACATAAAAGACATAAGGCCTTAGAGTTGTCAATCTAGTTCTAGTCTATATGTTGAAACACCATGACAAAAAATTATAGCAAATAGGGTATGTTCCTTTGATCATGAATCCTATCTCCTCACATGGAGCCATTAATCTAGCTACATTAGATGAAGACATACTAAAGAACTACATAAGTCATTGTCGAGTCAAAAAATAAATGGAACCCTTTATGCAACAAATGTTGACTAGACTCTTAGGAGCTCAAAAGTGCAAAAACTATGAGGAGAGGATAAGAGAAGAGGCAAGACTAGAGGCCCTAGAATGAACACAAAAACAAAACCAATGGATTAAAGAACGTGAGGAGAGATACTTAAAAGGTGAAGAACACATTCTCAATGAAAATTATTATACTACAAATATCAAAACCCTAGCGGCCTTAGACTGAATAAAAAACAAAGCCAATGGATTAGAGAACGTGATGAGAGATACTTAAAAGGTGAAGAACACATTCTCAATGAAAATTATTATACTAAAAAATCAGAACCCTAGAAAGCCAAGTGAGAAAACCATATTTGAACCTAGGGATTGGAAAGGAGGAATACCACTTGGTAGATTTTTTAATTGACACAGGAGCAACCCTAAGTATTGTACATGCTTCTTAATAAAAAATTTAAAGATTTCACTCACTCGCAAAAAACTTGTATGATTGGGATCTGATGTAATATCATTGAATTCATAGGAGAAGTAACCTTGTCCTTAAACTTAGGGAACAATACAATGCAACAAAGAATTTTGGTCTGTAAAGAATTTGACCTACTAGAAGAACTAATTATGGGAAAAGATTGGATATACAAATATGAGGTTAGAATACATATGGACCAAGGATATATTTCAACCAAGGTAGGACATAGAGAAGTCTTTTGTCTTTTAGATGAGAAACCACTGTTGGTACATTTGGAAAGCATAGATGCTTGATCAAATGATTAAGACTTCTCACACATACATTTGGATCACAAAAGAATTTCATATGAATACCTCTTGTAAAATTCATGATTTTTACTTCATTGGATAAAAGTAAAAAGAACTGCGATGAGGAATCTCGTGATCTTAAGAGCCAAGAACCACGACTTATTTGGTGGATGGAATCAAATCAATGAACACCTAATGTGTAAGAACACTTTTAGGTGAGGGAGATTCAAATTTCAAGTTCTCCTTATGTGTATAAATAGAGGTGACTTTTATTCATGCAACATGAGAGAGAAGCTAGAGCCATTGAGCCTCATGGTTGAGCATATCTTGAGCTCACATATGTATGCGTAAGTCCACTACATCTCCTTTGTATCATGTGAGATTACTTATGTTAAGTGTTAAAATGTTAAACCGCTTCGTTCTAACTATCAGAAGGGCATTTAACCGACTCTTGGGAGGTTCTTGGGAGTGGTAGGGGTCTGTTAGACAGAGGCCCTGTACTTAGTTCCCAAAAGTACTGTTCACATCCAGCACTGTACTACTGCTGAGAGCTCTATCGGCGTACCGTACTTAGAATTTACTGTCTCAGTCTTAGCTCAACCAAACGTACCAAATGCAATAAGATGCCATATTGCATCTACACATAAACTTACTGGAAATGCCAGAAACAAGAGTATTCTAGCCACTTCACAGAACAGGTATCAAGATCAAACAACACCGTAACACAGAGAACTTGAGGGTTCAGCACACAGTATTGGAGGTCCAATACTCAACTTAGCAGATCCTTACTGTACTTAACCTTGCCGCAGGCAAACAGATCCCAACACTACAACAACACATTACAGATCTGAATATCAGGATATTAACACAGTTGCTCGGATTTCATCAAATCTCGAAGGAACAACTTTCAAGGAGCCGTAATACATAGGACGCTAGCACAATCCCACGGAGAGGCATAAACAACTTATTCAGACAACAGTAATGAAACTCACAACCTTAACGGGGTTCACTAGGTAAGAAACACAGATACGCATAGTACCATTAGTCTATGAGGAAGATTGCTATGGTACTCCGAGTTACTCCAATCGTTACCCAGTAACGTTCAGACTGATAGCATAGTTATCTCTCAAACACTATGAAGTTTATCAACAGAACCGAGATCAACGATGGACAACAAACGATAGACAAAGCCTGATACGAACAAGACTTCGAACATAGAGATTATGCCAAAACAAACACTACATCAACATTCAGACAGACAACCAGACGAATAGTCTGGCGATAACACAACAATAGGCCCCAATTTCCACACAGCCTGGAGCGCTTCTTTTCATTGCTTTATAAAGATTTACAAATATGCGCGTAACAACCTTTCGCGCGTGTTTTACAAAGATTTCCGTTACATCTGTCCCACTCCGGCAGCCGACTAACACTCTGGCACGCACGGTGGACTCGAACCCGCAAGTTTACAAAATTACTGTTCGTCAATTATTCCTTCTAAATACATATTCCGTGCTAGTCTAAAAGTTTGGGCGATCTTTTTCTTAAGTGTTTCTAACATTTGTTTAAGGGTATCTGGTTCTACTAGTTGCGCATCTATTCTAACAGAGCTAAGAGCGATGGCTTCGGTGAATAGAATCTCTGCCTGTGTTTGCAAAAATGCAGTGCTTGAGCATATTATTTACATCTTTCAGATTATCGTTAGTTCTAAGCAATTCTTCTTCTGTTCTTTTCTAGTGCAACTGCTGTTCTTGATTCTGCTGCACCAGTTCTTGTAATTGCTTCCTGGTTTCATCGAGTAAGTTGCCTAAGGTGATCTGTGCATCTTCCTTGTCCTGGATATCTTGCTTCAGTTTGATTATTTTTGCATCGGCAATTAGTAACAGCTCTTCCTTCTCTTTTGCTGCTGCCTGGGCTTCATCTCGCTGAGTTGTAATTTGATCCTGTTCTTGAAGTTTGGCTTGTAATTGCTCTATTTGTGCGTGAAGTGCATGGTTTTCCGCTTTTACAGTCTGTAGTTCCTCCTGGAGGGGAGTGATATCTGCCTCCATTATTTCCAATTTGTGTTGGAAGTCTTCTCGAACCGTATCTGTGATTTTCTTCAATTGTTGTGGCAGTTGTTGTGATAAAGTTATTAGAAGCTGACCCATTGATTCTAACTCTGAGAATATGGGGATGGATGGGAGTTGAGGGGGATGACGAGGTTGGGACAAGGATGGCGTGAGGAGTTGTTGGGAGTTCGGTGGAGAGTAGTTGGGTGATGATGAAGAAGAGGTTGTGGCTTCGTTGGGGTGGTTGGGCTGGATAGGGATGATGGATGGTTCCGGTGGGGGAGTGGGAATGACGGTGTGAGTTTGGGTTACCTGATCTGTGTTTTGCTGTGTAGTGACTTGGGCTACAGACTCAACTGCTTTAAGCAGTCTTTCGAGTGCTTCTTTAGCCACTTGTTCTTCATCTATGTGTTGTTCTTCTTCAGATGGTTGTTGTGTTGTTTCTGCTTCAGTATGATTTTCTTGTTGTTGCTCTTGGGAAGATTGCGCAGATGATTCATTCTGCATGGAGGTTGTAATCAAGAGTGGATTCCGGTAAATCTAGTATGACAAAGGTCATTTTAAATGTTGTACCTTGTAAAGTGATTGGTACATTTCGTACAAGTCCTATGGGATGGACTCTTGGTTGGTAGGCTATTCTGACAAAAAACTAAACTGGTTCGATTTCAGTCCACCCTAACTTTTTACATAGTGCAGTAGTAGCAATGTTGACTCCAGATCCTCCATCAATTAGTACCTGTGTGATTTTATGATTCTTATACCATACCGTTATCAAAGGAACTGAATGATCGACCGTAGAATCAGGTTCCGGTTGCACGGTTGCTGTCGCCGAAATGTAGGAAGGCACAGGACTGAACTGTTGTTGAAATTGCTATCGAACTCTCAGTACTAGTGCAAGTAATTGGCCCAAAGGAAGAGTGATGGATGCTTTAGATAAAATTTCCCAGGCCTTTTGTGATTGGATTGTTTCCACAGATTCTGAAGATGCGCCTACTGAAGATGATGTGTCTGCCGCTGAGGAGGTGCCTGCTGCTGCTGATGTACCTGCTGCTGATGATGTGCCTGGTGCTGAATTAGAATCCTGTTGTTGTATTCCTTCTTCGGTTAACGAAGTCTGGGTTACCGGAATAAGATTTGGGAAAACTAGAGGTTCTGTTGTGGTCCATTGACTAGCCTTGTTGTACATCCTTTGTTGTTCACGTATAACTGGTTCAAATAATTCTACTGCAGGCTGCAGTTGTTTACCGGAGCAGGTCTGAATTACGGCAGCGTGTGTTTCCACTTGTGTAATTTGTACCATATTAGCCATTGGATTTTGACGTTCCTTCTTCCTCTAATCGTCTTCAGCTGCATCCTTACAGAATCTTCTAATGTGACCAAATTCACCACAGAAATGACAGCGCGGTGGTGGCAGATTGGGATTTTCCGGTGGTGGTCCAGTCTGCCAGCGGTTTGCATTATAGTTGTTATTTCTCTGTCCTCTGTAATTTCGATATCCTTATTGCTGGTTGTTTCTCATTTGCGGAGGCACATAGTGATTGGCTGGTTGTCCTGGTTCCTGTATAATAGCATTGACCGTTGCAGTTCCCTGCACTTTGGCATTGTATGCGCAGTTTTCGGTGGTGTGTCCGGCAGTGTTGTAGATAGCACAGAATAGCTGATTAAGTGCACAAGTAGCACTAGTAGGGCCTGAATTCTTGCATGTGATGCAGTATACTTGTCTGGTCATATCTTCGGTGACATTTCTATTTGTTTTAAACCATTCCAGATCCTCTGTAAATCCGCCAACCTTGTTTTCCAGCTGCAGAGCCATTGCAATCACTGCATCCAGTGTCATTGCTTCTACACAGCGTATGATCATAATCTGTTTAAGTTGTGGAGTCAAGCCATTGATAAACCACTGAGTAATAACGTCGTCCGGTAGGTTGGTGTGTGCTAGTGGTAACTGCCTTAGATGCGTCCTGAATAGAGTAGCGTACTCCTGTACATTTTGATTTACCTTCTGTCTGTTGTTTTGCAGATAGTCAAAAATTTTGGCTGGATTCTTCTTTAGTCTGAATCTCTGCAAAAAGGCATCTCGTACCGCTTCATAGGTGCCGAAGTGATTAATATCATATTCTGTAAGCCATCTAGCTGCTTCATTGACCAATGTAGATTGGAAAACAATAGCTTTATACGCCGGATCTGGTGGATGGTTGAGAACTGCGTAGCTTCTCTCGAAGGTGCATACGTGAGCATCCGGATCATCTCCTGGGAATCCACCAAATTTAGTGTACGTCACTCCTGTCGGAGGCGGCCTGGGTGGACATAACTGTTGTTGCTGCTGCTGTTGTTGTTGTTGCCCGTTCATAGTGAGTGTATCGTGACTACCTTCTGTATCTCGAGGCTAAATATCTGAACTATCGGAATCTGTATCGTCAGATGGTGCACTTTTCGGTGCGATGATTTTGCTCAATATGCTTCGAATCTCGGTTTCGAACAGCTTTCCTTCCTTCTTGATGTCCAGTGTAGGGGAACTTACTCCAAAAAGTGGTGGCTGGGCTGAAGATTCACCAAAAAATGATAAACCGTTGCCCGAAAACTGTGATTCTGTTATCGAAATGTCACCGGAATGTGCCGAAATTATGCCAGAATAAGGTGTTTTTTCGCCCTCGCCAATTTCTTTCACTAATGTGTTTCTAATCGTAAATGAATTCGAATCTTTATCCAAGATTGTTAAACTAACTTCAGACTGCGTCTTGGTAGATTCTGGAGTTACTATATCTTCAACAGACTGTGCCGAAATAGTACCGGAATGTACCAGAGGCGTCACACGTTCCACCGGAATATGACCAAAATCAATTCTAACGTTCTTGACTTTTTTGACAACTGGGTCAGACGTAGTTGTACTTCTACCTTCGAGAGTTGTCTTTAGTACATTAAGTACTCCAGACTGATGGTTCTTGGGATACGTTTCATCGGATCGAGTAACTAGCATGTATCATCTTTTGTACTAATCGCGTAGTATCACTACCGACTAAAAATTTATAATCACGTTTCCTCAGTTTTGCAACAATCTGGTTCTGTTGCTACTTCCGACAAACGAACGGTAATCTTGATGTTCGATTCTGACAGACGAATGACGATCTTGATGCCACCTTCCCATAGACGGCGCTAAGTGTTAAGTGTTAAAATGTTAAACCGCTTCGTTCTAACTATCAGAAGGGCGTTTAACCGACTCTTGGGGGGTTCTTGGGAGTGGTAGGGGTCTGTTAGACAGAGGCCCTGTACTTAGTTCCCAAAAGTACTGTTCACATCCAGCACTCTACTACTGCTGAGAGCTCTATCGGCGTACCGTACTTAGAATTTACTATCACAGTCTTAGCTCAACCAAACGTACCAAATGCAATAAGATTCCATATTGCATCTACACATAAACTTACTGGAAATGCCATAAACAAGAGTATTCTAGCCACTCCACAGAACGAGTATCAAGATCAAACAACACCGTAACACAGAGAACTTGAGGGTTCAACACACAGTATTGGAGGTCCAATACTCAACTTAGCAGATCCTTACTGTACTTAACCTTGCCGCAGGCAGACAGATCCCAACACTACAACAACACAGTACATATCTGAATATCAGGATATTAACATAGTTGCTCGGATTTCATCAATTCTCGAAGGAACAACTTTCAAGGAGCCGTAATACATAGGACGCTAGCACAATCCCATGGAGAGGCATAAACAACTTATTCAGACAACAGTAATGAAACTCACAACCTTAACGGGGTTCACTAGGTAAGAAACACAGATACGCATAGTACCATTAGTCTATGAGGAAGATTGCTATGGTACTCTGAGTTACTCCAATCGTTACCTAGTAACGTTCAGACTGATAGCATAGTTATCTCTCGAACACTATGAAGTTTATCAACAGAACCGAGATCGACGATGGACAACAAACGATAGACAAAGCCTGATACGAACAAGACTTCGAACATAGAGATTATGCCAAAACAAACACTACATCAACATTTAGACAGACAACCAGACGAACAGTCTGGCGATAACACAACAATAGGCCCCAAATCCCACACACACTGGAGCGCTTCTTTTCATTGCTTTATAAAGATTTACAAATATGCGCGTAACAAGCTTTCGCACGTGTTTTACAAAGATTTCCGTTACATCTGTCCCACTCCGGTGGCCGACTAACACTTAGTCCATTTCTATGCATATTCTTGATCATTTGATTTAGTTTGACTTGATATAGTTAGAGTAATCAGTGAAGTTGCTACCTATCAAATTTCATTATATTTGGTTCATAAGATCTTGAGTTATGGATCAAACAAGCTACCTATGTCTACACACTTTCTTCGGAATAGCTAAGGCCTTGAATTAGATGTTTCTAAAAGGACTTGTTAATGGTACTTAGGAATTAACCAATTACAGGGTTCTTGGGATGGTCAAGGGTCTGTATTATAGAGGCCCTATGAATATTTTCCTAAAGAAAACATTCATTACACAAAGTTACTTGTCACTTTACTCTGACTCTCCACCAACAGACTTGTAATTAACAATTTCACCACCAGACTCTCTAAGGACATATGGAGTATGTCACCACAATACAGTTATGACATTCATTAATGCAGAATAACACTGATTCTTCACCGACGAACTACACGTAACCACAATTGAATTCATATCTTCATCAACAAGATATCATACAGACAAGATCACCGAAATGGCTAAACACATAGAACAGTAGGAAGTCAATACACTAGTTTAAATCAAACTTGCTCTGAAGCATCCCTTAGGTGCATCACACAGAACCATAGTCTGGCATCTTACTCCTCGCACATTTTCTTCCGCACGTTTTTCCATTATCCAAAAAGATACAAGCGTTATGCTACATCCTTTCGATGTGCATCTTTTCTAATTACATTTTTTGATAATTACAATTATATTCCGACAGCCTAACATTGGCATGCATAGTGGAATCGAACCCATAATTAGTTGATTACAAAAAAGACAACTAGCAATCATCATCAATGCCTTGAATATACATAGTGCATTTGAAAGTGCACCAAATCTTGTGCTTGAGAGACTCTAACATTTCCTAGAGAACGTGTGGTTCTACGAGATGAGCATCCATGTGCACCGAACTGGAAGGACTAACTTGATATAAGAGAAGATCACTTTGGCTCTTTATGAAAGCTTCTTGGAGGTAGAAGTCATTTGCTATAGTTGTATCACGGAGTAACTTAGCATCAGCAATCTCTGCATCAATATGCGAAAGTCGTTCCTACTGAATGCTAATTGCTTTTCTCTGTGGTCCAATTCTTGCTGCTGAAACTACATTGTTTTAAAGAAATCTTGGCGCTCCTTCTGAATAACTTCAATCTCTTTCTTTAATTTAATATTGTGACCAATTTCTTCATCGAGCATTTGTCCTTTTTGAAACAGTTGTTCTCTAACCTGCATAAGTTTTGTGTCACCTTGAAGCACTTTGTTAGAGAGTACCTTAAAACCTTGTTTGATTTCTCCCAATTTGGTGCGAGTGGTGGCCAACTCACAACCAAGAGCAGTGAGAGCATCATTTTTGTCAATCAGTGCCTGCTTTAGAAGAGCGATTTCCACATCTTTAGCTTCAATGAAATCATCCTTAGCTTTAACTTGTTCCTGTAATAAGCATTCATTTGATCTAAGCACCAAAATTTCTTCTTGCAACGGGGCAATGTCTACCTCTAATACATCAACCTTCGATTGAAATTCATTTTGCATGAGCATCATTCAACTAAGTGGGGAGTTGTTTGGATAAATGAATAAGAAAATCACCGATCTGAGATAGTTGTGTCACGAGGAAGGAGGTAAGGAAGAGAGCTCACACGCACACTCTCACTCTCAAGGAGAAGCACACACACAGATTCAGGCAAGGAAGAATGATCTTCTTCTTCTTCTATTACATAAAAAGGAATGTACAAGAATGACCTAAAAATAAGAATACAACAAGTGCAATATATAAAGATCAGTACATAAGGAAAAACCTAATGTCAGCAAATGAGTGAGCTAGCAAGGAACAAATGTGCCATCACTCTAGGTAGATAAATCTAATAAAGCTCAATGAAGTATCCGTGACATATATCGGCGTGACCACTATACATGTCAAAGAAACAAAATACTGGTATGTGTCATCCTAGATCATCACATGTTGAGCTTGATATCTCAACACTCCCCCTCAAGCTCAATGCCATATCCTTTAATCCAAGCATCTCCCAAAACTTCTTCAACTTCTCAGCTCCAAGCGCTTTGGTGAAAATATCAGCAACCTGCTTATTTGTTCTCACATAAACAAGATCAATATCACCTGCTAATACCTTCTCTCTGATAAAGTGATAATGTACCTCGATATGCTTTGTTCTACCATGGAAAATAGGATTCCATGCTAACTGTATGCTGCTAAGATTATCGCAATAAATAGTGATAGGATTTCCCACATCCACACCTAAATCTGCAAGTAGCATTTTTAGCCATGATGCCTCAGGCACCTCTATACTCATCCTCTGTACTCGACAAAGCAACAATCGATTGCTTCTTGCTGCTCCATGTAACAGCTGCACTCCCATGTGAGAATAGAAAACCACTAGTAGATCTTCTGTTTGGAATGCTACCAGCCCAATCTGCATCGGTGTATCCATAAACCTGCAAATCTACACCAACCTCATAAAACAATGCATAATCCAAAGTAGCACTCACATAACGTAGAGTGTGCCTCAGAGCATCCAAATGTGGCTTCTTGGGAACCTACATAAATTGACTTTCAAGTCCAATAGTATAACTTAGATCATGCCTTGTAATTGTGAGATATGTAAGACTTCCCACAATTTTCTTGTACATAGTAGCATTTTCCAATGCTTCACCTGATGTAGTATCCAACTTCAAATTATGATCTAATGGCATAGAAATTGGCTTACAATTAGCCATACCATACATTTGTAGCATGTTCAAGGAATTTTGCCTTTTCGACATCCATATACCTATTTTCGTATGTATAAACTCAATGCCCAAGAAATAGCATAGCACATCAAGATCTTTCATGTCAAATTTGTGCATAAGAAGTTGCTTTACCTCTTTGATGCTTCCTTCACTATCACCACCTACAGTCACGTCATCAACATAAATAGCCACAATAGTGATGCCATCATCAGCCTTCCGTGCATATAGTGAGTGATCTGCATCACACATAGAAAACCCAATTTGGTTAAGAAATCAGTAATCCTTGCATGGCATGCACGAGGGGCTTGCTTCAACCACCATACAAAGCCTTTTGCAACCTGCAAACATATTCTGGATGCTTTGAATCTTCATATGTTTGTGGCTGGTCCATATATACTTCTTCCTATAACTCACCATATAGGAAAGCATTCTTCACATCCATCTGATGCAAAGTCCATCCTTTTGTTGTAGTTAATGCAACAAGTGTTATGACAGTAGAAATTTTAGCTACAGGGCTGAATGTTTCCTCATAATCAATGCCATATGTTTGTGCATATCCTTTAGCTACCAATCATGCTTTATACCTACTTATGCTACCATTAGCATTATGCTTTACCTTGTAAACCCATTTGCAGCCTATGGGTTTCTTTCCTTGCGGCAATGGAACTAGCTTCCATGTATCATTTCCATAAAGTGCAGCCATCTCCTCATCCATAGCTTTTTCCCAATCTGTAATTCCAATTGCATCTTCAAAGCAAGAAGGTTCAGCATCTTGCATTACCTTTGTCATGTAGCCACAATGACAAGCCATATAACTGTCATGTGTCAATCATTGCACTGAATTCCGCATCCTCCTAGATCTTCTTGGCCTTGGGTCACTTCTCCTTGTATCATCTGCATGTGCCCTTCTTACTCTTGGAGTTTTCACAGAGGGCAGTCCAAGTTCCTCATCAAGACTCTTTTTTGAACCGCTTCAATCTCCATCAACGTCTTCAAAACCTGCACATGCTTTATGACATGCAAAAAGCTTTTCTTTACCTTTCTTGGATGTATTTGATGAGTTTGCTGGACTGAAATTTCCATGCAATCTTCCACTCCATGGATTTGAGTTGTAACTATTGCTTGGTGATGCATCCGGTCCACTCAAAACTTGAGATTCTACACTTGATTTTTCAGCATTTTCTTTGTCATTTGGTTCAAGATTCAGTCCTTCTTTGGCATTTGCATAGAAGCTTGACATTTCATCAAATACCACACCTCTGCTCACCTTTACCTGTCGTGTGACTGGGTTATAACATTTATATCCCTTTTGCTCAAGGGAGTATCCAATGAAGACACACTTTTTTGCTTTTGGATCAAGCTTCGTCCTCAATTAATCTGGGACATGTACAGATGCAATATAGCAAAAAACTTTCAGATGTGATAAGTTTGGCTTTTTACCTGTAAACTTCTCTTCAGGTGTAACTTGATGTATAGCAACAGCCGGAGTTCTGTTCATGATGTATATAGTAGTATGCACAGATTCTGCCCAATAACAATGAGGCATATTCTTCTCAGCCATCAAGGGTCTTGCTATTTCTGCAATATGTCTATTTTTGCATTCAGCAATGCCATTCTATTGTGGTGTGTACGTGCATGAAAACTAACGCCGAATTCCATGATTTTTTAGAAAACTGTTGAACTCATTTGACATGTATTCACCTCCTCCATCACATCTTAATGTCTGAATGTACTTCCTTGTCTGCTTTTCCACCATAACTTTAAAATTCTAGAAGTGAGTGAACACCTCGCTCTTCTCTTTCATGAAATATACGGATACTTTGCGTGTATGGTCATCAATGAAAGTAACATAAAACCTACAATCGCCCATAGATGTGGTCTTTGCTAGACCCCAAACATCTGTATGTACTAATTCTAGTATATTCTCACTAACATGCTTGTCATGTGCAAATGATGCTCTTGATTGTTTACCAAATTGACATGCTGCACAAACCTTTTGCATTTCTACAACTTTGAAATTTGGTAGTCCATGGACAATCTCCTTTGATGGCATCAATTTCAGCCTTTGCAAGTTTGCATGTCCAATCCATTTGTGCCTGATCTCTATATCTACAATAACTCTTGCACCTTTTGCAAACATGGCTGAATTCATTTCAAGAATATTCACATTTAAGGTGAACATCCTACCCACTTTGTTTCCTTTGGCAATCAATCGTCCATCTTGCTTGTACTCTTCTACGTATAATCCATCAACATTGAACCTGACTTGTAATCCCTGGTCAACCATTTGTCCAACAGAAACCAAATTCTTTGTTATATTTGCAACATGCAGCACATCAGAAAGATGTTTTACCTTTCCATCCTCCATCAATAGTGCTATGTTTCCTGTATGCTCAATAGGATGTGATATGTCATCACCTGTTTCAACATATCCAGGAACTCACAATTTTTGCAAAGCACTAAACCATTCCGCATGACTGGTCATGTGATTTGAAGCACCTGAATCAACATACTAGACATTATCATTTGATTTTGAAACACCAGCAGACATCGTATTCATCATGTTATGTTGAACCATGAACTACTTCTCAGAATCATCTGCACTTATGGATGCATTGTTATTCTGGTGCCTTCTGTTATTTTGATTCTTTAACCTCCAATCATGTTCAAAGTGTCCAACTTTACCACAATTCGGACATCCTTTACTGTCATTACCTGAATCATTTCTTTGGAAATTTCTGCAGCCTCTTTGGCTCCCCGTGCCTCGAAAATGTCCTCTTCCTCCTGCATGATTCTGTTGTTGACTTTGGGCTTGGTTACTATTTCCTCTTCCACTTCCAAAACCTCTACCTTTGCCTCTTCCTCTACGAGAGTAGAATACCTACTCAGAACTAGATATTCCTTGGGAGTTTGAATCCTCACCAAGATTCTTTTCTTCAATAATCAGCATAGATACCAAATCAACAAAATTTGGAATATTTTCCCTGGTCTGTATAGAAGTTCTGAAATGCTTATATGCAGCTCCTAAACCACGAAGACACATTTCCACCTTATCATCATCATCTACATTCACGCCAATAGATGCAAGTGACTCACATATGCTTTTGCTTTTCAAGGTGTAGTCACTTAACGAAAGGCTCTTCTTCTCCAATGTATGCAGCTCGTTCTTGGCTTGCAATTTTTGTGCCTTTGTATCGGTTTCATACAATGTGACCAAACTATTCCAAGCCAGTTTTAGAGTCTTGGCATCCTGTATGTGTCCAATCATGCTATCATGTATGCTAAGAGATAGCCAGTACATTACTTTTCGTGCTCCTTAAAACCTAATGTCCGCAAATGAGTGAGCTGTCAAGGAACAAATGTGCCATCACTCTTGGTAGATAAATCTAATAAAGCTCAATGAAGTATCCCTGACATATACCGACATGACCACTATACATGTTAGAGAAACGAAAAATTGGTACGTGTCATCCTGGATCATCACATGTTGAGCTTGATATCTCAACAAGTTGTAGAAAAGAATCCGGTGCTATAAAGTTTGACAATGGGAGAGAAGATTTCACCAATAGCATAGTAGAAGAGGAAGGGGGGAATAATTGGGTGAAGAAGGTATTGGGCAAGAGTGGGATAGTGCAACCGAGTGAGTAGGGGAAGAAGGACATACTGGGGAACTAGGGGGTAAGGGCGCCAAAAAGGTGAAGGAGGAGGGGTTACCAGATTCTCTGTAGTGTTACTATGAGGCAGGGACTTCAGTGGAGATGGAGGCGTAGTTGAATCAACCTTGTCTGACTGTGATTCATGGTGTACGGTGGATTCAACCATTACTTCCTACGTAGTTTGATGGGTGGTCTTAGCAACGTTATCCTTTGGTGCTCTCTCATTGACGATTTCTTGTTGCTTGTCCACAATCACAATGTGTTGAACATCTCCCATAAGAGTATCTTCCACAGCTTTATCCTTAAGCGAGTGTGGGGTGGAAGAATCATGCATGGATGGCGTTGTATCCTGCAAGATTACCTTACTGGTTGATGCATGAGCTGTGCTATGAGAAGGGCTGACTTTCGTGCATTTCTCCCAGTAAATTTTGAAAAGATCTTCATCATTGTCATCATATCCCATCACACGATGAGACGCTTTGCACAACAACATATTGGCTATCCGAAGACTTGAGATAGGGTTTGCAACCAGGAGGAGGAATGAAAGAAGGTGGCAAACGGATATGAGGACATTCACCTTTGGATAACTGTCGCATTATGGTATGGCATTCATGATGGATGCGACAAAAAAAGAACGATGCCCAATTTATAGGTTCACAAGCGAAAGGTCGAGAGATACCATAAGTGCATTTCTGAAGATTAAGGCAGTGACAAAAAACTGCAATGCTGAAAACTTCAGCTCGAGTCAGCACATGATGGCCAATTCGTTGGAGAGATATCGAGCAAAAATTTGTTTCATCGTTGCCAGTGGGAGAGGGGGAACTTTAGTACGACCTGCTTGTGGAAGATGAAACATCTCGGCCATAGTGTGAATGGAAACCACTGTACACTGATTAAGGCAAATGAGAGGCCAACAAGATTTTGTTGGCGCAACATCGGCAATTGCTACAATCACTACTGTGAAATAAGGATGGCATTCTACCAAATGCCAGGGCAACTCGGCAAACAAGAGCAAACCACGAGGACAAGAAACTCCACCAGGTCAGGGGAAAGATCGGCACGAAAGGTGGTGATATTCGTAAGAGCTTCCATGATGCAACAAGTAAGTAGAATGCACAAGAATACGAATCACATAATGAGACAGAACACAAGGAAAACAATAAAGAAGAAGAGTTTGAGGACACCAGTTAAGTAGAAAACGCAAGGTGAAATCATGGGTGGCGGACATAATCATCATAAGTGGAGGGAAACGTGTAGGGATCATTACTACCAAAGTGCATTAAGGATTTCCAAATTGTCGAGGATGATGGTGGAACACGGTTAATTAATCAACAACAGGAGGATTACGATGGTATGCTCAATGGAAAAGCATGTAACATAGACAGTGGGTCAAAGATAACGAAACAAACGTGATCTTAATGAAGGTAAATGAAACATATGCAAAGTTAAGGAGAAGTGGGTGGCATGCAATATAGATGGAGTTTAGATCCATGAATGGGTTTAGGGAGTAGAGTGCTAGTCAATGTAGATAACTGAAATGTAGCCGGACAAATCTGCTCTGTAATGTGGTAGAGACCAAACCAATGAAGCTTGATGTTTCTTGTCGAGCGATTAGAATTGGCATTGTAAAAAAGAACCAATTGCCATACTGTAAAGACAAGGGTCCTGAGGAACCGATCATGTGTTTTGGCTTGCCACAATCGGACTTCATGAAGAACCAAAAAGCTTGCCAGTTGATGCTCATCCAAAGATCGTAAAACATCCAGCCTAAAAGGGAAAGAATCTTCGAGTAATAACTTGTGCTCCAATGCCACCCATAAGCTAGGTACAACCAATTCCATAGGTGCAATTTCTTCAAGACCATATGCAAGTTTAAAGGGAGTACTTCCAGTAGCAACTTTGTAGGTAGTTCGGTAAGCCCATCTTTCCCGGCACTCCAAAACAAGTTTCTTTAGCATATAAAGAAGAGTTTTGTTAGTACTTTTTGCCAATCCATTCGCCCAAGGATAATAAGGGGAACTGAATTTATGGACAATAGTGAAGGTTTGGGTTAAAACTTGCATTAATCTATTAGCAAAATCAGTGCCTTGATCAGAAATGATCTCCAAAGGGAGCCCATAACAAGGAAAAACATCACGAAGTAAACATTTAGCAACCATCGAAGTAGTTGCTGACTGTAATGCCCAAACTTTGGCCCAATGAGTAGCATAATCGGTATAGATAAGGATATAAGGATGATTTGTAACAATAGCAAGAGGCATAATAGGACCAATAAAATCCAATCCCCACTTTTGGAAGGGCTCAAGGGGAAGGAAATGCTAAAGCGGAAAATGGTGTTGGCGTAAAGGTTGTCGAGTACGTTGGTAGGCATCACATTATTGAATATAAGCATCAATATCACGATGCATTGTGGGCCACCGTAACCCACTATATAGAATTTTTTGGTACATAAGATCGATCGAAAAATGCCCACGAGAAGGAGTAGAATGATCCATTGTAATTATCGAAGAAACTTCATGTGGCACGATACATTGTAAGAGGGTGCCTGATGGATCCATATAATACAATTGACCCGAGATAATGAAAAACCAGGGACTATAAATAGCCAATCTATGACGAGCTAATGTCGAAGTGGTATTTGGAGGACATCCATTGGTTAAAAAAATCATGAGGGTGTCATAATATGAAGGGGAGACATGTAAGGCTTGGGAGTCCTGCTGAACTGAGTAAGTCACATAGATGGCTGGAGTGGTGTCATCAATGCCACCGGGAGGCTCACCAAAATCTAGTTGAGAAAGGAAATCTACAAAGGCATGGGCTGATCCCGAGCGATGCACAACATCAGTATCAAACTCTTGAAGTAGCAACACCCACCGAGCTAATCTACCACCTAAATGTTGTTGTCGTACAAGATAAACCAAGGCTGCATGATCCACATGGAAGGTACATTTGCATCCTAACAGATAATGCCGAAATGTTTTAACCAAATAGGTTAGTCCAAGACATTCTTGTTCAGTAATAGAATAATTATGTTTGGCGGCTGCTAGTCATCAACTTGCATAATAAATAGGATGAAACCACTTATCCTGTTGTTGCATTAACACACTACCGATTGCAATATCAGAAGCATCCACGAAGACATGGAAAGGAAGTTGCCAATTAGGAGCTTGTAAAATAGGAACCTATGTAAGGAGAGTTTTCAATCGATCAAAATCCAATTGACATTCTTGCGTCCACACAAATTGTCGAGGGTTACTAGTAATCAAATGATTAAGTAGTACAGCCACATGAGCGAGCCACCGGAGATGGCAACCATGCCACCAGATTTGGCCAAGGAATCACATAACTTTCTTTTGGTGTAGCACGAGGGGGTGCAGTCAACACCGCACAAACTTTATCAAGGCCCACTTGAATTCCCTATTGTGAAATAAAATGATGGAGTAACTTGCCACAAGAGACAAAAAAAATGGATTTGTTGGCATTTAAACAAAGACAAAACCCCCGACACTTGGAAAAGTAGCATCTGAGGTGGTAAAGGTGAGCCGATGTATCACCAGATAATGAAAAATCATCTAGATACACCTGCACAAATATAGTTAAGTAGGGAGAAAAGATTTCTTGCATACACCATTGAAAAGTGCTTGGAGCATTGCGTAAACTAAACCACATCACCATACAAGCATATACTCCCCAATTTGTAATAAATGCGATCTTGGGAATATCCATTTCAACCATTCATACCTGATTATAGTCACTATAACCATTCCAAAAAGAGTACATTTCCTGTCCTGCAGCATCATCTAGCATAGTATCCAAGAAAGGAAGTGGAAATGGATCAGGTACCATCGCCGCATTCAATTTCCAGTAATCCACACAGATTTGTAGTTGATTGTTTTTCTTAGGAATGATGACAATAGGAGAGATCCATTCGACAAGCTCAATGGGAACAATGAAACCTACTTTCAACAACCGATCTAGTTGAGCTTTCACTTGTGCAACATAATAAGGATTCATTCGGTAACTTGATTGTTTAATTGGACGAGCATCCAGTTTTAGCATCACAAGGTGTTGGTAGATGCGAGGATCCAATCCCTTCATATCGCAATAGTCCCAAGCAAATACATCAGCAAATTCCTTCAGCAACTGTAGTAAATCGTCTTCAAAATATTCAGGTAATCTGGCCTTAATCTTGACCGAGTGCAGGATAACCTTGTCACCCAAATTGCAAGTGATTAGTTGATCCGGTACATAAAACTATCGAGGCATGGAGATATCCTCAAGTGGGGGGAGTAAGTGTTGAAGATCATTGGCATCCAAAACCTGATCTATAACTAGTTCCACTTCTTCAATGAGAGGGACTACTGTACAAGCGGTTGGAGACCAATTATCCATTATTGCTTGTAAATCAACTATACCCAGTGCCAACAAATCCTAGTTAGGATTTAGAAAAGATTCTTCTTCGTCATCCAAAAGACCATCCAACATATGCACGGGTTCTGCCACGTAAGGCCATGCATGAAAGTCACAAGGCCTCATATCATCCAAGGGTACAACATATTTTCAGTGACTACTTTTAAAATAAGTTCATGTGCAGACCAATCCTATAACACTTTTGTCTGCTTCAAGCACGACATTCCAAATAATAAGTTAAAGTCATTTTGAACAGTGCTTCCTATAGGGTAATGGGTATATCATGCACCAAGCCCACTAGATGTACCCGAGATTGGTCAGCCATTCTTACAAAGAGCTGGACGGGTTTGATCTGAGTCCATCCCAACTTCTTACAAAGTTCATATGTAGCAATATTAACCCCTGAGCCTCCATCAATTAATACTTGTGAAATTTTGTGGTTTTTATACCATACCATAAGTAAAGGAACAGCATGATCCACTGTAGAGATAGTTTTCGGGATGATGGTTGTTGTAGAAGGTGTGCACGAAGCTCCTAGACTAATTTGTTGTTGAAATTGTTGTCGAATACCCGGGACCAATGACACAAGTTGCCCCAATGGGATAGTAATAGATGCTTTTGATAAAACATTCCACATAGATACAAAATTTTGCGTATCAGATATCAAGTCTGGTGTATCCTCCAGTCGTATTTGGACCGGGTCCATCTCTTTCAATGGGGTATTCTCTACTCTCTGCTAGACCATTGGTATCGGATCGAAAAAGATAGTTGGCTCTTGACTTGCCCATGTGGTTGCTTTAGTATACATCCGCTATTTTTCTCGAATTCCCGGTTAAAAAATCTCAGTAGCTTGGTGCAACTTCTTATCAGACCGTGTTTGAAATGCTACCGCTTGTGTATCTACCACTGAAATGTATACCATATTTGCCATTGCATGTTTTTGTTCTTTTCTTTGCTTATCATATTCGGATGCTTCTTTACAACACCTATGGATATGTCCAATTCCTCCACAAAAATGGCATCTTGGTGGTGGGAGAGATGCACTCTCACCGGTTTGTCCCGAATTCCAACGATGCTGTGCAAAATGGTTTGCTCGTGGTCCTCTATAATTCTTGTAAGTTTGATGAGATGTATTTCTCAAATGTGATGGTATGCAGTGGGCAAACGGTTGTCCTTGCTCCTGTGTTATGGCATTTGTGGTCGGTCTAGTCTCTACTTTTGCATCATATGGGAAAGTTTTGATAGAATGACTCGCCGTATTACAAATGGCACAATACATTTGATTTAGTGCACTGGTTGAAGTAGTATGCCCCAGATTCTTAAATTTGATGCAATATACTTGTTTCAATGGATCATCGTTCATACTCGTGGAGGCTATTAACGAATCCAAATCTTTGATAAAACCACCAAGCTTATGTTCCAACTGTAATGCCATAGCAATGACTGCATCCAAGGTCATACCACTGACGCATCGAATAATCATGACTTGTTTGAGTTGGGGGTTTATTCCATTAATAAACCATTGAGTAATCACATCATCCAGTAGGTAAGCATGCACTAGAGAGAGCTGGCATAGATGAGTAAGTACGAAATAAAGTTGCATACTCTTGCACACTCCGATGTGGTTTTGTCTATTATTTTGTAAGTAATCAAAGATTTCTACCGCATTTTTCTTTAATCGAAAACATTTTAAGAAGGCATTCTTAACATCTTTGTATTGATCGAAATGATTAATATCATATTCCGTTAACCAACGATCAGCTTCATTAACAAGAGTAGATAGAAACACTATAGCCTTATATGCCGGATCCACGGGATAGTTTAGTATAGCATAATTAATTTCAAAATTACCGACATGAGCATCAGGAAAATCACCTCGAAATCCACCAAATTTAGTATATGTGACTCTGAAAGGTATGAGTCATGGGTGTATGACCTGTTATTGTTGTTGCTATTGCTGTTGTTGTTGTTGTTGCTGATGTTGTTGCTGTTGTTGTTGTTGCTGCTAATGTTGTTGTTGCGTACTACTCATGTCATCTAAATCAAGAGGAAATATCAATTCGGAATTACTTGAACAGACTGATTCTAATTATTGCTATGTTGTGTAGTTGCTTTGTGAAGTCTCCAGTTTTCATGGTATTGCTGATTCAATCACACACGTCTGAATTCGACTACCATTCCTCGTATTTTATTATTGAGATGGACTTTTCACCAGAACTTCCACCCACAAATGTACTAGTACTACCAAAATCACAACTAAAAGTTGGGTTGCCACTGGAATTCACTAGGCTATCCCTGGAATCAGTGCCTACTCCACTTACCACACTTTCAACAGATTGAACGGGTTGTAATTCTGGTATACTCAATAATCCTTGAACAAGAAAATGTTGTGGTGCCACTCCACTAGTCCGTGCATCATGCTTTCCTTCAGATGGATGTCCTTCACCACTGCCACTAGAGGGTGTTCCCAACATGCTAATAACTTTCCATTGATGCTGATCACTTCCCTACTTTGGATAAGACTCACTGGAATGGGTTAGAGGCATATATCATAGGATTTTTTCTTTCATCCGACCTTAATCTGCCCTCAGACTAGTTATTCCACGCACCACCGTCGGCGTTATTGGAAGAGATGGATGGATACCACAAGAGGATGGGTTGGTACTATTAATCCTTGCTTTGTACCTACCCTCTTTCACTTCAAAGTTGTGTTCTAGGCCCCTTTAGCTTGCTAATGAAACTAAATAAGTGCCTATGTACTTTGGAGATAATGCTTCAAACAATTAGATCAAAACAGATAACTTTGCAAATATCTAGCGATCAAACACTTGCTATTTTTGGCTTGACACATGCTGGATATTTTGCTCAGTGCTCATAGTTCTATAGCAATTAGGAAAATTCCTTTTGAATGTATCTGATTAACTTAGACAAATAATGATTCCAAGTGGAATCACTTAAAATGATGAAGTATGTACGGAGCAATCAATTTAACAATCAATAGCTTACCCCCGATTTTTTAGGAGCTACATAGAGAATGACGAGTGAGCACTTTGACGCGGTTTTCTCCCAATTTGCTGCATCAAAATTCTTCAAATTTTGGTAGCTTGTAGAAGACTTTGATCTGGTTCCACCAAGCTATAGAACTTGAACAATGATGGAGAAATGACTGAGCTATGAGCATTCAAAGTATACTATTTTGAGTGAAGATAGCAGAGATGAAGACAAATGTGATCAATAATGTAATGTATAATAGAACAATGTTATACATGATCATTGGCATAACTATGATGCCCAATGATGGTGAGAAGAGTAGGCTATGATTTAAGCCTCTAAATCTCTACAAATGATCAACAATAATCTCAGTAAGTGATTTACCTCCAATGTTTGAATTGGAATTCGAACTTGGATGTGCCTAAACGTTTTCCTCCAAATTAGGAGTGATCCCACCAAATGGACTTCGTAACGTTTTATTCTACTAACTCCACTAAATGTAGGGAGTCACAAGATTCTCTCAAGTTAAAGGCACTTTTACAAGTGTTTAAATATCCAACTATTACAAGAAAAGGTTCATATGGTCCATCAAATGGTCTCACATATCTTCTTCTATAGCTAGAAAAATGTGAAGGCTTGGATTTGCACCAACAGCTCCCCCTCAAGCCAAATATCTTGTCTTGCTCTTCTTCATCAATCCTCTTGAATGTCCTGTAATCCAATCATAGCTTTAAACCTGCAAAGTTTAGTACCATCAATTGCTTTGGTCAATAAATCTACACATTACATGTTTGTGGATACATATGCAAGCTGAATCTCCTTGCTCAATAGCTTCTCCGTAACATAATGATAGTGAACTTCGATATGCTTGGTTCTTGCATCATAGATAGGATTTGCTGCAAGATGCAAAGAGCTTGTATTGTCACCAAAGATCATAGGTGAGTGAGTATGAAGTCCCAAATCTAAGTAGAGCAATCTAGTCTATATGGCTTCTTGAGTAGCATTGGCTAATCCCCTGTATTCAACCTCTTTTGAAGATAAAGCAACAATAGGTTGCTTCTTGGAAGACCATGAAATGGGCTTATCACTAGCAAAAGACAAATATCCAGAGGTACTCCTTCTCTCATCTTTACAATGGCTTAATCTTCATCTGAGTATAGCTTTGTTGTCTAAATCTGATGTGTATGGAAAATATAGACCTTGATTTTGAGTACCCTTGAGATACTTCAAAATCCTCTTGGTAGCTTTCAAGTGAGGTGCTCTAGGTTTATGCATGAATCGACTTAAAAAACTTACTCCATATGCTATATCAATCCTTGTTGGAGTTTCATAGTTTAGACTTCCAACTATGCTTTGGTATCCTGTAATGTCTTCAAGCAAATCACCTTCATGAGCACTCAATTTATGATTTACCTCCATAGGGTTGCTAGCTATCTTGGTATTCTCCAAGTGGAACTTCTTCAACATGTCCTACACATACTTCCTTTGAGTAATGTAAATTCTAGAATTTGTATAGACCAATTCAAGTCCAAAAAAATACTTTAGAAGCCCTAGGTCATTGATTTTGAACTCTTGCATCATTTGTTTCTTGATGTGTTTGATGCCATTGGCATCACTTCCTGTAAGAATGATGTCATCAACATACACACATAAATATATCAATTATGAGTTGCTTCTCTTGACAAACAAAGAAGAATCTGCCTTGCTCATGATGAATCCTTGATCTTGAAGATGGGTAGTCAACCTATGATTCCATGCCCTAGGTGCCTGCTTCAAACCATCAAGAGCTTTATTCGATTTGCACACATAATTTACCTTGCCTGGGTCTTCATAGCCAGGAGGTTGAGCCATGTAAACCTCCTCTAAAATCCAGCCATTGAGAAAAGCATTTTTCACATCCAATTGATGCATATTCCAATTCCTTGATGCAACCACACTTACCAATACTCTGATGATTGTCATTTTAGCCACAAGAGAAAATGTCTCTTCATAATCAACTCTGTGGGTTTGTGCAAAACCCTTAGTCACAAGTCTAGCTTTATACCTGTTTATGGATCCATTTGAGTTTTTTATGATTTTGTAAATCCACCTAGAACCAATTACCTTCATTGATGCCTTCTTGGGTACTAGCTCCCAAGTATCATTCTCTTGGAGTGCTTCTATTTCTTCATCCATAGCTTCCTTCCATTCTGCCTTGGTCTTTGCATCTTCATATGAAGTAGGTTCTTCAAGTGATACATCCTTAGCAAGATAAATGGAATGCTTAGTAACTAATGAAGTATCATACCCATATCTGATTGGCTTCTTGCTCTCCCTTTGTGATCTCCTTAGAGCTTGGTTGGATGATTCAAGTATGTCTTCCAACCTCTTCATCTTGGCCTTGCCCTTTGTTTTCCATGCCTTGAATTCTTCTAGGTTGATGATGTCCTCATCATGTGATTTGATGTCTTCAATTTGTCTTGGCTCTTCCTTGGTGAGGCTTGGAAACTCCTCTTCCAAGTCATATGGCAACTTGACCTTCTTGCATTCACTTTCAAAGCAAGAGTCAGTCTCATCAAACACAACATCTCTACTGACCATAAACCCTTTGTTGGATGGATTATAAAACCTGTATCCTTTCTGATTTAAATCATACCCTATGAAGATGCACTTCTCTGCCTTAGGGTCTAGCTTACCTCTGATTTGAGATGGAACATGCACATAAGCAACACATCCAAAGATTTTGGAATGATCAAGTGATGGCCTTATACCATGCCATGCTTCATATGGGGTCATCCCATCAAGTGATTTTGATGGAAACCTGTTAATAAGATAAGTGGCGGTAGATACACTTTCTACCCACAAATAATTAGGTAACCTTTTTTCATTAAGCATTGATTAGCTGTTTCCACAATCAACCTATTTCTCCTCTCTCCTACCCCATTTTGCTCAGGGGTATACCTTGTAGTAATCTCCCTTTTGATACCTCTATCTTGCAAGAATGCATCAAATTCATTGGAGAAGTACTCACCTCCTCCATCTAAATTTAGTCTCTTTAGGCTTTTTCCTGTTTGATTTTCCACAAGTGCAAGATACTTCTTGAAGCAACTGAACACTTCATCTTTATGTTTCATAAATTATAAGATAGTTCACCTACTGAAATCATCAATGAAAGACAAATAGTACCTTGGGCCTGAAATTCAAGGGTCCTTGCTTGGTCCCCACACATCTATGTGGACAAGTTCCAAGTAATCCTCATGCATGTAGCCTTTCTTTGTGAAGGGTAACCTGTGTGATTTACGAAACTGACATGCACCATATTTATAGATCATGTGTTGCTTGGATACATTCGGTATCCCAAGCAAACATTCATCTCTACATATTTGCTTCAAAGTTCTCTCACCAATGTGCCCTAATCTCTTATGCCAAATCTCAAGCTGTGACAATGTTTGATCCTTGTAGTTATATGGTGCAATATTTCTAGTGTCCTCAAGTTCAAATGTAAATAGTCTACTTGTTTTTTCTCCCTTGGAAATTCTCTTGAATCCATGTTAGGGTCCTCCACAAAAGCTCCATATTCTTTGAACCTAACCTGCAAACCTTTTTCCACTATCTATCCAACACTCATCAAATTCTTTGTGATTGTAGGTACATAAAGAACCCTACTCAACAAATTTCTATTCCCATCAGAAGTTTTGACATTTCCTACCTTGATCACTGAATGCTTGGTGTCATCACATGTTTGCACTTGGTGCTTTCCCTTGGGTTCCTCAAGATGAGAGAGAAGCGCTACATTGCTTGCTACATGGTTTGAACAACCTGAGTCAATATAGAATAGGTGCTCATCATTCATACCTTGTTTTGATGTCATATTCAAAATGAGAAGAGAATCCTCTTGATCCTCTGTGTAATTGTTCTAGTCCTTTCTTGATTCGTATCCTCCTTGATAGTTGTTATTGTAATTGTTGTTGTAGCCATGGTTGTAGCCTTGATTATGGTTGAATCTTCCTCTCGATGGTGTGTAGCCACCTCTTTGAAATCCTCTTCCTCTCTGATTCTTGAAGTTCCTCTAGCACTCATCTATAGTGTGATTAGACAATCCACATATGTTGCATGGGGAAGAGTTGAAAGGTCTCCCCCTACCTTGCTTACCTCCTCTTCCCCTACCTCTTGAGTTCTTACCTCTCCGTGCATAGTTAGCTTGAGAAGTAGTACCTTCATCCTCTACTTTCTTGTTCTTCCCTTTATTTTTAGACTTTCCTTTATTTGTGTATAGGGTAGAAGATTTGTTACCTCTTGATGATTCTCCATTTTTGTTGAGCTTGGCCTCATGGGTAAAGTGTTTCCCCATGAGTGTGGTAAGGTCTCGAATCTGGATATCCATGTAAAGGTCCATAACAGTTGTGAAGGCTTCCCACTTATCATCTTCCTTGATGCCATTGATTACTTGTCTCACTATTTGCTCTTCTTCAATCTCCTCTCCTATGCTTGCCAATTGGTCAGCCACATCTTTGACTTTGGTCACATATTTTGAAACACTTTTCTTGGGTTGCTTCCTTTGAGTGGTAAACTCAATCCATAGTGGATTCTTTCTAGCTCTTCTATTGGAAGAAAAATATGAAGACAATGTATCCCAAGTCTCTTGGGAAGTTTTAGAGTTCCTAATGTGTGGAAGAAGGAAGTCAGAGATAGAGTTAAGTGAATATGACCTTGCTAAAGCATCTTTGGCACACCATGAGTTGAGTCTTTCAAGCTCCTCTCTTGTAGGTTGTCCTTTGCTTCTGAAAATGGGCATCTTTTCATCTCCTGATATGTATCCATAGAGAATCCTTCTTTGTAAATATGTATTCATCCTCAAGGACCATGCTTGGTAGTTTTTCCTATCCAATTTATCAATAAAAGAAGTGAAACCATCTCCCATTTTACCTCAACTTGCTCTGATACCACCGTTGGAAGAGATGGATGGATACCACAAGAGGATGAGTTGGTACTGCTAATCATTGCTTTGTACCTGCCCTCTTTCACTTTAGAGTTGTGTTGTAGGCTCCTTTAGCTTGCTAATGACACTAAATAAGTGCCTATGTACTTTGAAGATGATGCTTCAAACAATTAGATCAAAACAGATAACCTTGCAGATAGCTAGTTATCAAACACTTGCTATTTTGGTCTTCAGACCTGCTAGATGCTTTGCTTAGTGCTCAAAGTAGAGTACCAATTAGGAAAATTTCTTTTGAGGGTATCTAATTAGCTTAGAGAGCTAATGATTCCAAGTAGAATCACTTAAAATGATGAAACAGGTACTAAGCAATCAATTTAACAATCAATAGCTTACCCCCGATTTCTTAGGAGCTACACAAAGAATGACAAGTGAGCACTTTGAGGTAGTTTTCTCCCAATTTGCTGAATCCAACTTCTTTAAATTTTGACAGCTTTTAGTAGACTTTGAGCTAGTTCCAAGAACCTATAGAACTTGAAAAGTTATGGAGAAATGACTGAGATATGAGCATTCAACGTATATTGTTCTAAGTGAACATAGCAGAGATGAAGACATATGTGATAAATAATGTAATGTACTATAGAACAATTTTATACATGATTATTGGCATAAATAGAATTCCCAATAATGGCAAGAAGAGTAGGCTATGATGTAAGCCTCTCAATATCTACAAATGATCAACAATATAATCAATAATGGGGGCTCTCAGGCCGCAAGATTACAACCTCTTTTTATAAGTGATTTACCTCCAAAGTTTGAATTTCAATTCAAACTTGGATGTAACTAAAAGGGTTCCTCCAAATTAGGAGTGATGCCACCAAATGGACTTCGTAACCTTTTATTCTACTAACTCCAGGAAATGTAGGGAGTCACAAGATTCTCTCAAGTTAAAGGCACTTTTACAAGTGGTTAAAGATCCAACTATTACAAGCAGAGGTTCATATGATCCATCAAATGGTCTGACATATCTTCTTCTATAGCTAGCCAAATGTGAAGGCTTGGATTTGCACCAACATGCACCAGTGTTAATGGTACGCAAGAATTAAACAATTACAGTGTTCTCGGGATGGTGAGAGGTCTGTATTAGAGAGGCCCTATGAATATTTTCCCAAAGAAAACATTCATTACACAGAGTTACTCATGACTTTACTCTAACTCTCCACCAACAGACTTGCAATTAACAATTTCACCACTAGGCTCTCTAACGGCATATGGAGTACATCATCGCGATAAAGTTAGGAAATTCATTAACACAGAATAACACTAATTCTTCATGAGCGAATCACACATAACCACAGTTGATTTCATATCTTCATCAACAAGATATCATACAGAAAAGATCACCGAAATGGCTAAACACATAGAACAGTAGGAATTCAATACTAAAATTTCAATAAAATTTTCTCTGAAGCATCCCACAGGTGCACTGCATAGACCCAATTCGACGTCTTACTCCTCGCACATTTGCTTCCGCACTTTTTTCCATTATCCAAAAAGATACAAGCATTATGCTACATTCTTTCGATGTGTGTCTCTTCTAATTACATTTTTTGATAATTACAATTAGATTCTGGCAGCCTAACAGTCTCTGGTCAATTGTTATTAGAGAGTAAGAATTGAAAATTTTCTTGAGTGGTTCAAGTCCAGAAATAGAAAGTTTGTCATTGCGAGTTCTATGTGGAAGTTATCTATTTTTGTACAAACATTTGACAACGATGCTCCAAAGTACATAGTGGGTCTAAATGTATATTTGGGAAGCTAAAGGATTCTAATAAGGTTCACTGAAGTCACATTGCCAGGTGTAGAGCAGGATTATTGCAACACCAGCTCATCTCTCCACTATATCCAACCATCTTCTCACAGTGGTATCAAAACTACATCAACTCAACATGGGAGATGGATTTCCTTCATCTATAGACAAATTGGATCAAGGTAATTACTCAGCTTGGTCACTTATAATGGAAGCAAAGGACAACCAACACAAGAGCAAGAGAGGCTAACCACATGGTGCTCAAAGGATGTTCTACCTAGGTCTTACATTCTCAACTCAATCTTTGATTTTTTACTTCCACACACAATGAGCTGCAAGACTTCACAAGAGACACGGAATGCTCCTGAAGCATTCTTTTCATCAAGTACTATAGCTAGGAAGAACCAACTCTAGATGGAGTTTACCACACTCAAGAAAAATGCCCAAGCAAAGTGTGACTGATTTTGTCACCAAGATGAAGCAACTTGAATCTACTTAACTTTGTACCATCAAGAGCTTTAGTCAACATGTCTGCACATAGCATATCTGGAGAGACATAGGATAGTTGAATATCCTTGCTCGTTAGCTTCTCCCTTACATAATGGTAGTGGACTTCAATATGCTTGGTTCTAGCATGGTATACCGGATTAGCTGCAAGATGTAATGACTTGTGTTGTCACCAAAAATGTGAGGTGTTGAAGAATGAAGTCCAAGACCTATGTACAAAGACTTTAACCACATGATTTTTTGAGTTGCATTAGCCAATCCTCTATATTCGGCTTCAATAGAAGATAATGCCACAGTTGGTTTCTTCCTCGATGACCAAGAAATGGATTTTGAACTTGCAAATGATATATACCCGGATGTGCTTCTTCTATCATCTCTAGATCCAACCCAATCTACATCTGAGTAGACCTTTAGCTCAATATCTGAAGTAAATGAATAAAACAAACCTTCATTCATAGTCCCCTTTAGGTACTTGAGAACTCTCTTGTCTGCTTCCATATGTGGTCTTCTTGACTTATGCATAAACTGACTCAATATGCTAACACTATAGCATATATCCACCCTTGTGAGTGTTGCATAGTTCAAACTTGCAAGCAAGCTTTGATAGCTTGTGATGTCTTCAATTGGCTCTCCTTCATAAGCACTAAGCTTATGATTTTGCTCCATAGGTGTACCTGCACACTTGGTATTTTCCATCTTGAATTTGACGAGCATGTCATGCACATACTTCCTTTGTGTACCTGAACCTGTGTAGATTAACTCCAATCCAAGGAAATAAGTGAATGGTCCGAGGTCACTTATTTTGAACTCCTCCTTCATTTGAGTATTTACATGTTTGATTCCTTCAAGATCATTGCCTGTGATAATAATACCATCAACATACACACATAAATAGATCACTTCAGATCCATTCCTCTTTATGAACAAAGAGGTATCCGCTCTGCTAGCTTTGAATCCTTGGTCCTGCAAATAAGTCACCAATCTGAAATTCCAAGCTCTTGAAGCTTGCTTCAATCCATACAAAGCTTTCTTTAGTTTGCATACATAGTTAGGATGATGTGCATCCTCATATCCAAGAGGTTGTGCCATATACACTTCCTCAGAAAACCATCCATTCAAGAAAGCATTCTTTACATCAAGTTGATAGAGCTTCCAATTTCTAGATGCAGCAAGACTACTGAGAACCCTAATTGTAGGCATTTTCGCAACAGGAGAGAAAGTCTCCTCATAATCAATACCATGGGTTTGAGAAAACCCTTTAGCAACTAACCTTGCTTTGTGTCTATTTATACTTCCATCTGGATTCCTCTTGATTTTGTATATCCATCGAGATCCAATAACCTTCATAGATGGCTTGTTAGGTACAAGCTCCCAAGTGTCATTCTCCTTCAAGGCTTCCATTTCTTCATCCATTGCATCTCTCCAAGCTTTCTTGCTTTGTGCTTCTTCGAATTTGGTAGGCTCTTCATTGGTTGAATCTTTTGCAATGTAGATTGAGTGCTTGGTGACCAAAGAAGTATCATAACCAAACCTCTCAGGTTTCTTCTTCTCCCTTGAAGACCTTCTAAGTGGTTGATCTGAGCTCTCGGGTCCATATGTAGCATCCTGCATCTTTGCTTTACCTTTGTTCTTCCATAGCTTAAGTCTTTCCAAGTATTCTATGTCAATCTCGGAATCACTTTCTTCAATCTACTTTGGCTCCTTTGGTTGAAGTGATGGAAAATCTTCATCCAAGTCATAAGGAAGCTTCACTTTCCTGTGATCATCAAACCATGATTCATTTTCATAAAAAATTACATCTCTACTCATAGAAAATCCTTTATTGGTTGGATTGTACAATCTATATCCTTTTTGGTTTTGGTCATAACCAATGAATACAGACTTCTCTGCCTTGGGATCCAATTTCCCTCTTACTTGAGAAGGAATGTGAGCATAGGCTAAGCATCCAAAGACTTTACAATTCTCTAGACTAGGTCTTCTTCCATTCCACACTTCATATGGAGTTGTTCCATCTAGTGACCTAGATGGAAGTCTATTTACGAGATATGTGGCTATAGACACAGCCTCTACCCATAGGTAGTTTGGCAATCCCTTTTAGTTGAGCATGGACCTTGCAGCTTTGACAATAGCTCTGTTCCTCCTCTCTGCTACACCATTGAGTTCGGGTGTATACGTTGTAGTGACTTCCCTTTTAATGCCTCTTTCATGCAAGAAGGCATCAAATTCAGAAGAGAAGTATTCTCCTCCACCATCTGATCTGAGTCTTTTGAAAGTCCTACCTGTTTGGTTTTCAACAAGAGCAATATACTGCTTAAAGCAATTAAACACTTCATCCTTGTGCTTCATGAAAAAGGGAATGGTCCACCTGCTACAATCATCTATGAAAGACACATAATATCTTGAGCCTGATATAGATGGCTCCTTACTTGGACCCCACACATCTGTGTGCACTAGATCCAAAGGATTTTGATACATATATCCTTTTTTATTGAAAGGTTGTCTATGAGCCTTGCCAAGTTGACAAGCTTCACACTTATAAATCATGCGTTGCCTTGTGATATTAGGCAAACCAGATACACTTTGGTTCCTACAAATTTTTTTGAGTGTCCTCTCACCAATGTGAGCAAGCCTTTTGTGCCATATCTCCAACTCTGTAAGAGTTTGAGATCCATAGCTAAACAAAGTTATATTCTTTGTATCTTCCACTTCAAAAGTGAAGAGCCTCTCTGTCTTTTCTCCTTTGGTAATCCTTCGAAAGCCTTGCCTTGGGTCTTCAACATATGCTCCGAATCGGTTGAATCTAACCTGCAATCCTTTTTCAACAATTTGTCCAACACTTATTAAATTTTTGGTAATTGTAGGGACCTACAAGACTCTTCACATTACCTATCTTCTCCACTGAGTGCTTTGTGTCATCTCCTATCTGCACTTCATGCTTGTTATGAGGATCTTCCAAATTAAAAAGTAAAGCCACATTTCCTGCTACATGGTTTGAGCATCCCGAATCAATGTAAAATATGTGATCATCATCCTTAACCTTCTTCCGTGATAGATTCATAATCAATAATGAATCTTCTTGGATTTGGTCCTCTGCATAGTTATTGTAGTCTCTCCTTCCTCTATGGCCATTTTGATAGTTGTTGTTGTTGTAATTGTTGTTCTAGTAGTTGTTGTTGTAACCTCCATTGTATTTGCCTCTATTTGATCCATAGCCACCTCTATTGAATCCTCTTCCTCTTGAGTTCCTTGGGTTCCTGAAACATTCTTCAGTAGTATGATTAGGTAAGCCACATATATTGCAAGGTTGAGATGATTGGAATCTCCCACTGCCTTGATTTCCACCTTTGCCTCTTCCTCTAGCTCTTCCTCTACCTGCAAAGTTTGCTTGGAAAGAGCTACCTTCATCTTCATTCTTGCTATTCTTTGACTTGTCCTTGACCTTAGCTTTATCAGAATATAAGGCAGAAGTTTGATTACCTCTTGAGGACTCACCACCTTTGCTAACCTTTGCTTCATGAGTGAAGAGTTGGCCCATGAGTGTGTTGAGGTCGGGTACATGCATAACCATGTATAAATCCATGGCTGTTGTGAATGACTCCCACTTGTCATCTGCTTTGATTCCATTTATGATTTGTCTAATGATTTTCTCCTCTTCAATTACCTCTCCAATGTTGGTCGGAAATATCCTTCATCTTTGTGACATAATCAATCACACTTTGCTTCGGGCTTTTCTTCCTTGCTCGAGTGTTGGAAGAGAAGAAAGAAGCAAGTGCATTCTAGGTCTCTCTTGATGTCTTGCATCCCTTGACATGAGGTAAAAGAAAATCAGAGATTGAGTTTAGAATATAGGACCTTGCAAGTGCATCCTTCGAACACCAATTTGAAAGACCTTCCACTTCTTCATGTGATGGTTGCCCTTTGTTCCTCATGGTTGGCATTACTTCATCTCCGGATATGAATCCATATAGATTCCTCCCTTGAAGGTAAGAATCCATCCTTAGAGACCATGCCGGGTAGTTGTTTCGATCCAATTTGTCAATGGCTGATGGAAATCCATCTCCCATGTTGCTTGACTATGCTCTGATACCACTGTGAAGAGAGATGGTGGATGCAATCCGAAGATGAGTTGGTGCTGCTACAACCAGCTTCACACCAGCCAACTGAGACTTCAAAGTTGATTAGTAGACCCTTTGAGCTTCCTAAATCCACCAAAATATCAGCCAAGTACTTTGAAACATGTATCCCAAAATTTTAAGTCAAGACAGACTAGTTGCAAAATGACTAGCTCCCAAAACTTGCTATTTTTTGGACATACACCTGCTGGAAAAACTGAACAGTGCTCTCAACCTGGTAGGAATTAGATAAATTCCTTTCGGAAATATAAAATAGACTTAGCAAACTTCCCAATCCAAGTTAAAACACTTCAAATGATGGACTGAGCACTGAGAATAAGATTCATTAATTTCTGGAACACGGCCGCCATTCTCGGGGCTCTGTAGAGATAGACTAGTGAGTAGTAAAATGCAGATATCTCCCAAATTATAAATCCAATGATATTGAAAATTGGTACGCAGAAATTAATTAGTAAGAGCTATCCAACGCACGTTAAAAAAATGAAAAAGGTTGCGTAGAACGCGTGATATGACCTTCTGAAGTTACTACTCTGAGTGAGTATAGCAGAGAACAAAACAAAGAAGTAGATGATGATAAATGTATAGAGTCACATATGATTACAACGACATTGGCAATGAATATTTGCACAACGGGAGTAGAATGATAGAGCTATAGAGTAAGCTCTTCAATCTCTAAAAAATGCCATGAAGTGGTCACGTACAAGACTTGTTACTCGCCTCTTCCTTCTTGCTCTTTTTATAGCTATTCTTGGAGGGAGTTTTGAATTCGAATTCGAATGGCTCCACCTAAAAGTGATCCCCAAAATTAGGAGATATTCGCTCAGTTTGAAAATTTGTGGTTTAAGGTAGTTAAAGCCACGACTTTTCCTTTACATCATGGATGAGGTAAGCCATCCTTTTCCTTTTTCTTTTTTCAATTACATGAGATAAAATGTACTCTTTTACAAGAGGTGTTCACATGACTACACATGTGACTTACAAATGATCATAATATCAAGCATGTTGATATATTTAGGTAGTGATGTGTGTAAACACTCTAGGACCGCCGGGGCACTTTTTTCCCTATTTAGGAGGTTTTTTTTCCCCGGCTTGTATATACGCCTATTGCCCTAATGGGCTACTTATCTTTGTACATTCTCTAGTAATTCATTCAGTATTGTGTGTTTTACCTCCAAGCTTCTTCTTCTTCCTTGTGCCGTTTGCATGCTTCTGTAGACGTCTATCTCCAACAATTGGTATCAAAGCAGGTCGTCGCTTCTTCTAGGGTGCCATCGACACTCCTCCGTTTGCAGTCTCAGATTCGCACGAAATTTAGTGAGCATACTCAGCGTGTTTCCAGATCAAAACGGCTTCGCTTTGTGGTGCCGAAATCGCGATCTGAGCTCGTTTCGGCCTCCAAACGCACTATCGCAGCGCTTGTGCAGGCTATTTCATCCTTTTGTGCCAAAGGTATATACCAGTCTCTGTTTGCCAGTTTAAGCGTCTCGAAGTCTGCTACAAGTCTAGCAGAACTCGTCTGGGCAGTTTTGTTCAACTTTTTGAGATACAGTCAATTTTCTGCATCAAGGTATTTTAGTCACCAGCCATGGCTGAAAGCAGTGATGTATTCCGTATGTTGGCTGTTGAGGATAAGTTGGATGGTACCAACTACCCATTATGGGCTTATATGATGCGACATGTACTGGTTGCAAAAGGATTGTGGAACATTGTGCAGGGTGTTGAAAGACGTCCTGTTACACCTGTAACAACAGGTACTGCAAATACAAGTGTTGGAGCTGATGAAGATGGTGTCGAAGATGATATTCCGCAGATTCCTGTTCGTGTTGTTGTTTCTGTTGCACCTACTGCAGAGAAGATTCGTTGGGATGGCAGAGATGCCCAGGCACATGCATTGATAGCTTTGTTTGTCAAACGTGCCATTATTCCTCACATTCGCTCTTGCAGAACAGAAAAGGATGCTTCGGATACACTTACCACTTTGTACCAGGCTAGGAATGAGGCTCGTGTTGCTTAGCTCCGAAAAGAGTTGGAGAGTGAGCACATGAATGAAGGTGATTCTATGGATAGTTTTCTTACAAAGATCAAAGACCTGAAGGAACAATTGATTTCTGCTGATGAGGTTATACTAGATAGCTCACTTGTGTAGACCGTTCTGAATGGTCTTCCTGATTCATATCAGAGTTTTGCCTCTACTCTTCGGTTGATGATGAAAGGCAATTTTCGAATGCCTTGTCATTTGAGGAATTAGTCTCTGTTCTGTTGCAGGAAGATTAGTCCAGGCAAAACAGGTCCATTATGCGTGTTATAGATCAAGCTTTCCTAGCTAGTAAGAAGGGCAAAGGAAAATGGAGCTCTTCTACTAGTAAGCAGAAATCTGCAAATGCTGCACAATCGAAGAACCAGGATAAAGATGAGAAGAAATCAGAAAAGCAGAAATTGTTTTGCAAGTACTATAAAGGAAATGATCATATTATAAAGAACTGTCCAAAACTGGCTGCTAAAGAGGCAAACAAGAAAGAGGCTGGAATGGTTGTTGCAGAGGCCTCTACACCAAAAACAGAGTCTGCAAATCTTGTGCAGGAAGAAGAATGGGCGTTTACTACTGTCTGCAGTTTTGACCCATCTTCTCATGATCAGTGCATGTCTGCAGTAGACTCAGATGTTTGGTACTTTGACAGTGGGGCGACCAAACATATTACCTCGCAACGCAGTTTCTTCTCTTCACTCGAGCCTGCCCCTACAAGGAATACTGTCACATGCGCCAATAACTCCTCTTATCCTGTTATGGGAGTTGGTAAGATCATTCTGACTACTGTTGATGGTAGTTCTTTCACTTTGTCAGATGCTTTATTTGTGCTAGGGATCAAAAAGAACCTGTTATCAGTTTCTACATTAGCCAAGATTGGCTTGATTGTGAAATTTGTTGATGACAGGTGTACAGTCCATGATCTCTCAAATGGCAATGTGATTATTGCTTCTGGCATTTTATGTCGTGGGCTGTATAAGCTCATAGACTATGAAAGATCTGTGAATGATTTGGCATGTGCAGTTCATGATTCTCAGGCTATGTCAGATGCAAAGCTTTGGCATGCACGCTTTGGTCATCTGAATTTTGCTAGTTTGTTACGCCTGCAGAAATCTGAAATGGTGTCCTCTTTGCCCAAACTTGAGGCACCTGGAAAACATGTTTGTGAAGGCTGTATTTTGGGCAGAATGCAGCGTTCTTCCTTTCCAAAAGATGGTTCAGTTCGGGCTACGCAGAAATTGCAGCTTGTACATAGTGATGTCTGTGGTCCTATGTAGACAACCTCTTTTGGAAATTACCTTTACTTCGTGACTTTCATTGATGATTTTTCCAGGCATGCATGGGTATATCCACTCAAAGCAAAGTCCGAAGTGTTCATGTGCTTCAAATAGTTTTTGGTTTTGGCTAAAAATCTGTCAGCATGTAAAACGGGCACCCTCCGTTCTGATCGAGGGGGGGAATATATGTCTTCAGATTTTAATGCATTTCTGGCTGAACGTGGGATAAAACACCAGTGTACAGTGCTATATACACCTCAACAGAATGGAGTTGTTGAACAAAAGAACAGGTCACTCATGGAGATGGCGAGGTGCATGGTCAAAAGTCAGGCTTTACCACATAGTTTCTGGCTTGAGGCTGTCATGTGTGCAACATATGTACTGAACAGGTATCCCACTAAAGCGTTGCAGTCTATCACTCCATATGAGGCTTGGCATGACTGCAAGCCATCTGTTGCTCATCTGCGTGTTTTTGGTTGTTTGGCATATGCATTAGTGCCTAAACAACATCGCAGAAATTGGATGATAAGGCAGTAAAATGTATTTTTGTTGGGTATAGTTCTGAAAGTAAAGGCTATCGTCTGTATCATCCACAGACTAAACGCATTCTGGTTAGCCGTGATGTTGTCTTTGTGGAAGATGCTATTCAGCCATTGCTTTCATGTACTAAGGAGACATCTGTTAGCTCCAAAGACATGTATGATACTTTGATGCCTCTTTTTACAGGTGGACAGGCTAGTGCTGGTCCTAATGAGGCAACTTCTCAGCCTTTGCAGGTTTCATATGATGATGCAGATCATTCCATTTCTGATGCAGATTTACATGATGCACTTGTTGATGAGAGAGTTGATATTGAGCAGGCAAAAACTATGCCAAAATGGCTGGTGCAGACTTTGCGTGACAGCAAATTAGATGCACCTTTGTCATATCGTACTTGTTCAGGCTCTCATAGTGCCTCCTTTGCATCAGATTGCTATGCTATGGCTGCATCTAGTCTCTGTGATGAGAATGAGTCTGTTTCTTTTGATGAAGCACAAAATTCAGAAAATTGGATGGCTGCTATGCAATCTGAATATGATGCTATAATGAAGAATGGTACATGGTCTTTATGTGACTTGCCTCCTGGCAAGAAGGCCATTGGCACTAAGTGGGTATACAAGCTGAAGCGTAAACCTGATGGTACAGTTGACAGGTATAAGGCTAGGCTTGTTGCAAAGGGTTATGCACAGGAAAGAGGCATTGATTTTGATGAGACCTTTGCACCTACATGCCGTATGACTACTGTTTGGAGCATTTGTGCACTTGCAGCCCATCATGGTTGGAATGTACATCAGTTGGACATTAAAACAACATTTCTGAATGGTGACTTGCATGAAGAAGTGTATGTTTTTGAGCCCCGTGGCTTTGTGCAGAGAGGGCATGAAAACCAGGTTTGCAGGTTAAAGAAGGCATTATATGGTTTAAAGCAAGCACCACGTGCTTGGTATGAGAAGATACATGCCTATCTGATTGCACATGGTTTTGAGAACAGTCCAACTGAAAGCACCTTATATGTTGAACGTGCTAATGATGTGCTTCTGATCATTGTTGTCTATGTTGATGACATGCTGCTCACTGGTCCTATTGAGACACATATTGCTGATTTTAAGGCTGATTTGCATGCCTCATTTGAGATGTCTGATTTGGGGCATTTGCATCACTATTTGGGCATTCAGTTTATGCACGTTGATGGTGGAATGGCTTTGTGTCAAACGAAGTATATTGACATATTATTGCAGCGTTTTGGCCTTGAAGACTGTAAGCCTATTGCCACTCCTATGGAGACAGGTTTACGATTGAGTCTTCATGATGCTGGAGATGTATTTGATGTTGTTCTCTATCAGCAGGTTGTTGGATGCTTGATTTACTTATCCATTACTCGACCAGATATTCTGTTTGCTGTCTCATAGATGAGCAGGTTTATGCATTGCCCAAGAGTCACGCATTGGAAAGCGGTTAAGCGCATCTTTCGCTACTTGAGTGATACTCGACTACTTGGGTTGTTTTATCCCAAGGGGGGATCACTACCGCCAGATTTGCATGCTTTTTCTGACTCAGATTGGGCTGGTTGCTATGACACTCGTGTGTCCACCAGTGGTTTTTGCTTCATGCTTGGTAGCTCATGTATATCTTGGTTGAGCAAGAAGCAGCCTACTGTGGCCACTTCCAGTTGTGAGGCTGAGTATAGGGCAGCTTTCACAGCGACTGTTGAGTGTGTGTGGCTCAGACGCCTTATGGCTGATTTGGGTGTTGGCCAGTTGTTGGCAGTAGCCTTGGCACACCAGGACTTACAAGACGTGAAAGTCAAAGAAGGGAGTCAGAGCGAAGGGACAGCACAAGCAAACAAGGCAGTCAAAGAAGATCTGGCAAGTAGGCCAATATTTTTTTCAAGACATTAATGCAAATCAAGAGATGGACATGCAGGGAGGAAGCGCAAGTAGGGAGCTCGAAGATATGTATGGCAGATCACTAGAAGAAATCCCTACAACAACAGTGATTTTTATCACTAACAATCATTGTAAATATCATTTCACCTTTTGTAGCTCCATTTTGTGCAAGCCAAGGAGTCCTTGAGCTTGAGGAGCCTTAGAAGTAGTTGCGTACCAATTTTCATAATTTTTAGATCTCGTTTGAGCCCCCAAATAAGCCCTGGAACCTAATTTTTAACTAGGCCGGACACTAGGTCTGGACAGGGCCAAAAGCTAGTCAAAAACTATAAAAGGAGCTAGAGAGCTCATTTTTGGGGTGGATTGTAATTGAAACGAACTTGTAAGAGCTTGTGAAAGTAATCTAAAGAACTCCATTGCTCCTCACTCTTTGTCTTACCGTGTGTGCGCGTGTGTGTGTATGTGTGTGCATGTTGGTGTGCTTCTCACTCACGCACCTGTGCTTCCACTTGCTCGAGGTCTTCATACCATCCTCACGTCTTCCCGGATTGACATTAAAGGAGGTGCTACTCATCACTGAGCTACACCAAATTTTGGCGCCGTTGCCGGGGATCGAGCTTTGAGGACGAGCGTGTGATGGTAAGACGTAGAGTTGACGTGTTGGAGTTGTAGGTATTTTCTTCACTCTCATCGATTTTCTTTTACTTTCTTCACCATCTTCATCACCATCATCATCATCACCATCTTCCACCTCCATCTCCATCATCGCGAAAATTTCAGTCTTTTGACTATATCCCCATCTCCACCTCATTTCCCTCATTTCACTTGTGAGAGAGAGTGAGAGAGCGAATTTGCATGTGCTGTTTTTTGCATGTTTTGTGAGCATTCTGCAGGTACAGGCCGCATCATCATCCCCAGCACCCTGCGCAGGTACGGAAATCTGTGTAACTGTCTGTGTGTCGCCGAGCTCTGTCAATCGCGACCGACAGAAAAATTGCTCTAATTGCTAAACAAAGTGCATATCCATGACCTACAGGCCTAGAGCTTCCCAAAAATGTGTTTAGTTTTTTGAAATTCCACAGATTTCTGTCAATCGCGATCGCTCTGTCAATCGCGATCGACAAACCACGACGGACAGATCTGTCAATCGCGATCGACACGTCAATCGCGACCGACAGCCCACGACGGCTCTGTCAATCGCGACCGACAGAGTCAACGACCGATTGACCACGACGGACAGACCATACTCGTGACACGTGTCAATCGCGATCGAGTCATCAATCGTGATCGACTCATCAATCGCGACCGACACAGTCAACGACTGTTTGACCACGACGGATTGACCACGACGGCTCTGTCAATCGCGATCGACACGGTCAACGACTGTTTGACCACGATCGACAGACCCTCGCGACCGACCTGTCAATCGCGATCGACTCATCAATCGCGACCGACAGAGTCAACGACGCTTTGACCACGACTGATTGACTTTTCGTAACCCCTGTCAATCGCGACTGACCAGTCAATCGCGACTGACAGCAACGACGGACCTGTCAATCGCGATCGACACGTCGATCGCGACTGACCTGTCAATCGCGACCGACAGACTTTGCGAACGCGTTAGAAGGGCAAATTAGGTCAAATTTTCAAGGCAAAATTATTGGTCTAAATTTTGATTGTGTGTGGGACAAACACTAGGGTGTAGTATTGCATCGCGAGACCATGCCACAAGCTACTCGAGTATTCCTGTTTGACTGTTAGCTTGTATTGAATTCTGATTTAACTCCCTAAACCCTGAACAGTCCTAACTTTTTCATACGAAATCCAATTTTTGAGCTCTTGGGCTTGTTGGAAAGCTCGTGGCATATACTACACGCCCTCAACTGTTTTTTATAAAGATAATGCGTTGATTTTCAGAGAGGGTATTTTGAAGTTGACCATACCCAAGGGGATCAAAGTCAGGGGTCTTTAGAATTATGTTCCTAAAAGTCACAATGCAGATGTGTGTTTGTGTCACATGAATGAAAGTGGTTGGTTTTGTTCTTTGAATATAAGCATTGAGCTAACCGTGGGTCCTTTATAGGTCCATTGAGAGCAACTGAGAGCGTACAAAGCAAGGTTTCTTTGCAAGCTTGAGAACCGGGTTCTTGAGCACCATAAAGCAAGGGATCAACAAGTAAGGTTGGATTATTCTCAACTCCCTCTGTCATTTCCTAGCTCAAGCTAAGAACGAGTAGAGATAGGAGTAAGTCAGGGCAACGATAGGCAGCTATCAAGTTGAAGACTACCTAAAAACTCAAGTTCAAGTTAAAAACATAATCTCTGTACTGTCGATAACCTAAAGAAAAAGAACCTAACGTGGAACGATCAACCTAAAGTACGAAGAACATTTAAGTGTTCCTGACGACGTGATATCAGACAAGACCATAAACACAATAATTAACTAAAAAGAATCAAGTGACTGGTACCAATTGACTGGCAACGAGGTTGTACTTTGGAAAAAATTGGGATAATCAGTTAGGCATATGAACCTTCGATCAGGACGACATTTAGCAAGGGAAAGACAAAGCCTTAGGTCTTCAGAGGCTAGTGTCAATCACACTGCAAGGTCTTGGGCCCAGCAGTTGAGCCACCACTCTCACTACCCCAGCTCTGATACCAGTGAATCAGGGATGTCTCAAGGCATGGACAGACCTACGGGAAGTTCAGGAGTGCCTTACCTATACAGGGTAGAAGGCCTTTACAAAACGCAGCTGGAGTACCTTAGGACCAACCGATTAGGTGCTAGCATCTATGAGGACGGCCTAGGAAGATCTGTGGTCCAGATTAAAAACCCTGACCAATCCATAGGACTAGAGCACCCAGCTGTCAAGTTTGAAAACGGTGCATACCTGGACAAGGAAGGAACCATATACGTAGTCACCAGTCATCCAGATAGGACAGATGAATTTGGAAATGTAATTTCAGAAGCGGACTTAGGTGACTTGGAACAAGGAAACATGGGAGTGGAACCTAGAACCCCTCGCGGTAAATCAGTCCTCACTAGGATTATCACGCCTGAGTGGGTCCCCCAAGATAACAAGTGCATAGATTTGCTTCTCAATCGAGAAACGGACGAAGCCTTTTGGAGATATAAACCGGATCACCCAACTGATATAGGAACAATCATGATCTATGAGTTTAAGGATCCGGATAGCCCAGGCAGAGTGACCTACTTAGATCATGCTTCAGAACGGATCTTTGTAGTGACAGAAAATGATAGGCATGCCTACACTTGGAAGGGCGAAT
Organism: Ceratopteris richardii; assembly: GCA_020310875.1. Taxonomy (NCBI): domain Eukaryota; kingdom Viridiplantae; phylum Streptophyta; class Polypodiopsida; order Polypodiales; family Pteridaceae; genus Ceratopteris; species Ceratopteris richardii. The sequence continues at coordinate 21,438,870 of CM035431.1, read as the reverse complement.
TTATTTTCCCCCAACCAAGATCAAATGTATCCTATGGTCACCCTGGGGCGGGAACTTCCCAAGCTCATGGTACGCAAAGAGACAGAAGTAGAGATAGACCGGAAGTAAGCTTTGCCAACCCTGTAGGCAGAGAAAGAACGAGAACGGAGACGAATAGGGTAGAACCTCCTGAGATACATAGAGCCCACAGGAACCAAAGAAATGTAGATGGATTCCCTCTGCCGAGACCTAGAGAGCACGCAAGAACTTTGAGACCCACCCAGCTAGTTAAGTCCATGAAGAATTACTTTGACGGCACAGGAGATCCCTATGATCATGTGGCAGAGTTCAAGCAAGTCTTGAGAGCTGAACAAGTGGAAGATCTGTTCACGCAGTACAATGCCTTCGGTCTAACCCTTAGGAACACGGCACTTACATGGTTTCAGCCATTAGATGAGCGTCAGTTCAGGAGCATAGACCAACTCCTAGAGGCATTCATTGTAGAGTTCTCTAAGAGCGGCATAAGACACAATACCTCCTCATTGATCCACAGCTTCAAACAGACCCCCCAAGAGACTGTCAGATTGGCCGGAAGAAGGTTTAGACAATATCTAGAAAGGTGCCCTATTTCGGAGTTACCCACATCTGCTAAACAAGTAGCCTTATTCCTTGATGGATTGCTGAGTACGAAATTGAGATCCTATGTGTATCTGAAGGACCCTAGGACTATAGAAGAGTGTGTACGCATGTGCATTGACATTGAAGATAACCTAGGGGAAGAACTAGAGCTTTCCAAAATCTACAAAGATTCAGATAGTGCATCTAATCACTCTTCCACGCAGTCCACATCAATTGAGGAACTTGCCGAAAAGGTAGCTCAGAAATTAGGTGTATCGAGCAAACAAATCCCAAGGTTTGCCCCTGTGAAAAGATGTTATACATGCGGTGGTGACCATATGGCTAATGTCTGCCCCATTATGGCTCAACCCCAAGTAAACCCTAGTAGCCAGTACTGCACCATAGAACGGAGATACACAAACCACACTGCGCAAGATTGCCCATACAACAAGCAGGCAGTTAGGCAACCCTACCCTCAACCCCACCAACAAGGCAGATACCAGAACCAGTATCCTCCACCACCACAATATGCTAGACCCCAACAAACCTACCAACCACAATATCAGGCCCAACAGAGACCCCAACCGGTGCTAGCTCAACAGCCTCCAAACCCCTCTAACGTGATTCCAGTAAAGTATGCTGTTGCAGAAGAAAACCTGAATAGGGCCATAGTTCCAGTAACCCCATTGATCTCAGAAAGTGACCCGAGTGACCATAGCTTTGATTCTACACATGTCGATAGTCCCCAGGCTTACTACATGCAGTCTCCAGAACATGGTGAGTCCTACTATAGTGAAGAACCAAGTGAACCTAGTTGGGAGTCAGATTACACGAACGTCATGTATGCAAACCCCAACCCTAGGCCTCAACCTAGGCAGGTACGACCACCCTTTCCTAGAGGACCATGCTACCGATGTCAGGGGGATCACTTCATTCGTGATTGTCCCTTACCTCCACCTACACAACCCCAGTCAGTGACTATCCAAGGTTTCTGCCAAGATTGTGGAAAAGAACATCTCTTACGAGATTGCCCTAAGAACCCCAATAATATGCCAAAAATCACTCCTATCAACGTGATTGGTTTGGTTGTAGATTCCTCAGGAAGCGTCACTTCCACTGCACCAGTGCAGGTAGTCACTAGAGCTCAGGCATTGCAGCAAAACCAAGAGGCAAGCCAGGAAAAGGGCCCAGAGGCTAGTGAAACCGAGAGCGTAACAAAGAAAAGGACTAGAGCATGGAAAGATAGTCGAGAAAGAATGAAACGACAATGGGCCAAAAAGATGAGTGAGCTTGAGGAAAGCATAAGAGAAACCAAAGCGAGGATAACTGAACTCACAGCTCAAACTCCCTCTCACATCACCCCGCCTCCATCACTCCCATCTCCATCCGACTCACCACCTTCCCCACCGCCTCATCAAATCCCACCACCCCCTAGAGTAGGATCAGTTCTAGCAGATCCCACTCCTGAAGACCTAAACATGATGCTTAAAGCATATCAGGCCAGAATCCAAGAAGGGCCAAACGTCACGGATCATGACAAGTGCTATCCTAGAGCTGACCTAGAGATAGAAAGAACCAAACTGTGCGCGAAAATGGTCGCATTGGCTCAGACTATGTTTGAAGCCAGTCGCCTTTTCAATTACTCGGGCTCAGCCAAGACGCAATTACACTTGGATGGATTCCTAGAAAAGTTAGAGAGGATAATTGCCAGATCTGACAAGGAAGAAAAAAATCAGGAGAAAGAAGAAGCAAGCAAAAGCCTGAGCCATTCCCCATCGGAAGTTTATGCAGCCAATTCCACTAAACCAGACAACTTCCCCTCCTTAGAAAGATTAGAGAGGCTAGTTGCACAGCCAGAACAGGAGCCTACCCCTCAAAGAAAGGAAAGGGTAAGAGAACGGAAAAGCCAGCCTCTTCAGGAAGCCCACATGCCTTTTCAAGGAGCCTATCTTCCTCCCCAAAAGTCACAGGAGCCTCACTCGAAAGCTTACGTACCTCCACAGGTAACCCACATTCCTTCCCAGAGAGTGTATGAGCCTGCTCGGAAGAGTAATAGAATAAGCAATCCTCCCCAAGAAGCTTGTGCCCCAGCCATTTATGAGAGCAAGGAGAGAGCCAACGGAAGAATAAGTCCTCCTTCCCAGGTAGCATATGCACCTAATTCTACGGAGCCAGACACTTCTTCTTCTATGAATCGGTTTGCACCAGACTTCCTACGAGAGATTCAAGAAGACAAATGGGAAAACGAAAGCGAGGTCGCCCCTCCTTTTGAACTTGTGGACGATGCACACGACCAATTCCCACAAGACATCCCATCAATTTACGGGGAACATGAGAGTGCTCAATCTCATGAGGGATTGGACTTTGAGTCTAATTCCATACAGGAGCTACCCCTCTTCACAGGCCCATGGGAAGCAAAGTCCACATGTATGAGAGCACCCACAGTCATGGTAAGGAACAACGACTCAGTCATACCGAGGAACACGGAAGTAGTAACGAACACCAAGGTGCAACGCGATCTCACTTTGGAAGAGCTGCCTGAGGAGAGACCAAACACGCGGAAATATGTAGCTAGTCAAGTGACGGAAACTGCAAAACCTCGTTCCCGGGTAGGATCCCATAGGACAGTACCGGAAATTCCCTTGGATAAGATAGGAGACATGTGTGAAGGTGAAGAAGGGAACACCTATCTTCCCATCACCTACCAGGACTACACCACGAAGGCAATTTTGGACTCAGGTGCAGGAGTTGCAATTGCCACTACCTCCTTATGGAAGCGTTGGGGCAAGCCGGCACTCAGGCCAACGAGAATGAAATTGCAGATGGCCGATGGTCACATAGAGAGACCCCTAGGATTGCTAGAAGGAATAACTCTCACCACTTGTGGTGTCGAGTTTGGGCATACATTTGCCATATGTGACTTCAGCAAAAATCATGCCTATGAGATGATTTTGGGAAGACCATTCATGCGGCAGTTGCAAGTGGTACAGGATTGGGGGACCAATTCTTTGTACCTGCAGCACTTAGGTGTTACAACCAAAGTCAATCTCAAGGATTATTCTCATAGAGATGTCCCTCCTATCCAGTGGAATCCCATCCATAGAGCCAAAGATGATACAGAATCTGTGCATTCCATAGGATCAGGATCCTCCTGGATGCACGAAGACACTCACTTATGGATGTGCAAAGTAGTAGTGGAGGAAGAGAAGAGAGAAAAGGCTAGAGAAATAGGTGCAAACGAAACCCATAGACCCATTCAAGACCCAGCCTATGCACCTGTAGTTTTTCCAGACGAGGAATTTGAACCCCATGGCTGGGCAGAAATTTTAGCAACAATGGACGTAGCCATCAACGAAGAACAATGGACACCTCACTGTGATGAGGATGGCTATGATATTTCAGTCTTCTCCATAGAGCCAATCATGGGAGAGGCAGTTCTAGAAGAATGCGAACCTAGCCCTGATGCATTTGAGGATGCAAGTGACTCCGATCTAGAGTCAATCATTATGGACCCACCATTTGCATCAGATGAAGAATACTTCCATGAGGTAGAATTTCAAACCCAGAGGCATGGAGAGCTGACAAATGACGTAAGATTAGCAACACATGTGACCCCTAAGGAAGAAGGAAAGAAACGAAAGAAGAGAGAAGCCTTACCAGAAGGGGAAGAATCTTTGTTTGAGGTCCCAGAAAATTTTAAGAAGTATGAGATAGATGACAGGAGAGTCATGATTAGAATGCCCAAACGAGAGGCACAATCAGGAGAGGCCTATGACAACAAAGAAACTACCAAGAAAATCGTAGTGGCCCTAGAAGAAGGAGAGGAGAGATGTACGTATATAGGCCATGACCTGACAGAAGAAGAAGAGTACGAATTGATTACCTTGCTAAGAGAATACAGAGATGTATTCGCTTGGAGTTACAAGGATTTGAAAGGGGTTGACCCAGACATATGCTCACACACTATTCCCATGACCTCAGATGCTAAACCCTCGAAGCAAAAGCCTTATACATATAACGATAACTATGCGGCTAAGATCAAAGAAGAGATAGATAGACTGGTTGAAGCTGGATTTATCTACGAAATTGAGCACACCGAATGGGTATCCCCCATCGTAGTGGTGCCCAAGAAGAATGGCAAGCTGCGTGTGTGCATTAACTTGAAAAAGGTTAATGCCGCCACGATTCGAGATAACTATCCGCTTCCCATCACAGAGCATCTCTTAGAAAGAGTGGCAGGCAAGGAAGTGTACAGCTTCCTTGATGGATTTTCGGGCTACAATCAAGTAGCCATAGCTCCAGAGGATCAGCATAAGACAGCCTTTGCCACAGAATGGGGCATTTTTGCTTTTAGAGTAATGCCATTTGGGCTTACCAATGCACCAGCTACCTTCCAGAGGCTGATGTGCCACGTGTTTAAGGAGTTCTTGAGGAAGAGTTTAGAAGTCTACGTGGACGATCTCTGTGCTCATTCCAATGTTAGGCAAACCCATATTCCTGAACTCAAACAAATCTTTGACAAATGTAGAGAATATCAAGTCTGCCTGAACCCCGAAAAGTGTGTTTTTATGGTCAGGCAAGGCAAGATCCTAGGACATATAGTGTCAAAGAATGGCATATCTACTGACGAAGAAAAAGTGAGAGCCATAGCGGAGCTACCTAGGCCAAAGAATGTCAAGGAAGTACAAGCTTTCATGGGGCATTGCGGTTATTATCGACGATTTATACACATGTATGCTGTCATTGCAAAGCCCATGTACGGACTTCTGACAAACTTTGAATGGACGGATGAATGCGAAAATTCCTTCCAAGAGCTTAAACGAAGATTATGTTCAGCACCAATCTTGACCACACCAGATTGGAGTAAGCCATTCCATGTTCATGTGGATGCATCCAACTATGCCATTGGATGTGCTCTCGCACAACCTACTGGTGAAGGTAATATGGATCTTCCAATTGCCTATGCCAGTAGACAATTGAATGCGGCTGAACGGAATTACACCACTACAGAGCGCGAAGGATTAGGCATGGTATATGCAGTTAAAAAATTTAGACACTATTTGCTTGCAAATAAGTTTAAATTTTTTACTGATCATCAGGCGTTGTTATATCTTGTAAACAAGCCATGCAATACAGGAAGGTTAGTGAGATGGTTTCTCTTGCTAATGGAATACGATTTTGAGGTCGTGGTAAGGAAAGGTAGGACTCATTTGAGAGCCGATCATCTCTCTAGGCTCACATCGGGAGAAGCCCCACAAGGAGTGTCAGATGACCTTCCTGATGCTTACTTGTTTAATTTGGAAGTGGTGCCGCAGTGGGCCAAGCCAATGGTGCCAGTATTGACCTACGGGCCTAACCATCCAGTGGTAAACACACGGAATAGAGAGGTTGTAAAAGCCCAAAAATACCACATCATGGCAGGAAGCATGTACAAGCATACAGATCAAGGGATCTTGGCTTGTTGCGTAGAAGAGGATGAGTACGCTAAATGGTTGCAATTAGCACATGTAGGTGCACTAGAGCAACACCATTCAAAACAACGAACTTTACAGACTCTAAAGAGATTCGGAGTGCACTGGCCAACCATGGAAGCGGATGTCCAAAAGTTGTGCAAGGAATGCCCAACCTGTTGCACTAAACCACCTGTGGAACATGCCACTCTCTATCAAATATCCATTGTGCCAGATTGGAGTGAACCTCTAGTATCATTCTTAAGGACAAACACATTCCCCCCAGACATGACTCTAGCTAGGAAAAGGAGTTTAGAACAAGAAGCCCTGGATTATTCACTCATAGGTGATAATCTATATAAGCGCGGTAAAGATGGTTACCTGAGATTATGTGTCCATGAGAGTGAATATCTTAAGATCTTAGAAACTGCTCACCAAGGTGTAGCAGGAGGACACTTTGGACCAGATCGGGTGATCAAGGCAATATTGTTTGCGGGCTTTTGGTGGCCTACACTTCACATGGATGCACATACCTATGTGAAACGGTGTGATGTCTGTCAGAGGACTCAGTATCCTATACGCAAAGATGAGATGCCACTGAAACCTATGATGGGTGGACGTGCATTCTCTAAGTGGGGAATAGACTTCGTAGGTCCTATTAATCCCCCAGCTAAGGGGTCTCATGCGGAATACATCATTGTGGCAACAGATTATCTCACCAAGTGGGTAGAGGTAAAAGCTACAACCAAGAACGATGCTCAAACAACTGCCAAATTCTTGTTTGAGGATGTATTCACGAGATATGGGCTACCTATAGAGCTGGTAAGCGATAGAGGCACTCATTTCTTGAACGAAGTGATTGAAAATCTGCTCCAAGAATTCTTGGTAATACACAAGAAGTCTGCCCCTTATCACCCTCAAGCTAATGGACAAGCTGAGAGCACTAATAAGATTTTATGCAATATATTGACGAAACTAGTGAACACTAAACGCTCTGATTGGGACAAACAGCTACACCATGCTGTTTGGGCATACCAAGTTGCCTATAAAACGGTACTCCAAGCCACCCCCTTCCAGATGGTTTTCGGCCAAAACGCTGTGCTACCCTTGGACTTCCTGATCCCCACATTGAGAGTAGCACAAGAGTACGAATGGACAGGTCATGAGCTCTCCTCTAGGATCTTTGACCTTGAACGATTAGGAGAAACAAGACTGAGAGCCGCTGCAGGGATATATGCAGCCAAGAAGAGACAGAAGGCATACTTTGATGCCCACGTGAAGGATAAAGGCTTGAAAACGGGAGATCTAGTCTTAGTCTATACACTGAAACAACACGCAAGGAAGCTAGAAAAGAGAGGCTACGGACCTATGATCATCAATAGGATCTCCACAAGTGGAGCAGTACAATTGGCCACATTAGAGGGTGATGTTCTCCCTAACTATATTAGCGGATGCAGAGTCAAGTTGTACCAGGAACCCCTCACGGAGGAAATGCTCAGCCGACTCAACACTGCTAAGAAACGCAAAGAGGAAGAAAAGAGAATTAGAGAAGAAGCTCAAGCAGAGGCTTTAGAACGCATCAGAAGGATGAAATTACAAAGGCAAGGTAGAGATCAGCCTGGAGCGAATGACTATGCAGACCAAGGATTTCCCATAGCCATGTGTGAAGTTGCAGGAACAAGCTCGAATAGAATAATTGATAGACGTCCTTTCATAACCATAGACATAGGACAAGGAAAGAGTACAAGGACCGTAAGAGCCTTGATTGACTCAGGTGCTGCCACTAGCGCTGTTAAGTTGTCTTACTGTCAAGAGTTACAGTTAACTATCCATCCTGTGGAAGCATACCTCATAGGATTGGGAGGCGTGGAAACCCCTTGCATGGGTGAGGTGGAACTTTCCCTCTACATTCACGAGGAGGTAATGACCGTTAAAGTACTAGTGTGTCAAGATGAGGATCTCACTGAACCTCTCGTCTTGGGTCAGGATTGGATCTATGACCAAGCAGTCAATCTAAACCTAAGAAGTGGACTTCTCCAGGTTTGGGTCAATCATAGCCGAGTTACAGTAGAATTAGACAATGGAGCACTCAAGGAACTAGGAACGACACAGACTCCTGGTCCTTCCAGGGGTACACATGAAGATGACCATGCTGTTCTTGTCCAAAACTATGTGTTGCAGAGGAATGATAATTGCAAAAAAGGAGTCAGGAATGCAACGGAACTCCCTTCTTTTCCAAAGGCTAGAAGGAGGCAGCAACCCAAGGTGGACCAACGGCAGAAGGAGCAAGGTACTACCTATGTCAGAGATCAAAAGTGCCTGCGCAGCAGAACAGCCCAGAAAATAGACCAGGTATGGGTGCGGAAAGGCGAACGACCAGTTGCACCACCGTCAACTACAGGGGCAAAGCCTCTTATTAGTGACCAACAACGCAACGCTAATAAGAAGTCTTTCAGAAATTCTTCTGCTAAAGTAAAATCTATTTGGGTGCCCAAGAAGTCGATGAAGGCAAGCCCACAATCAAGACAAATTTGGGTGCCTAAGGCTTGCTTGATGGCACAAGTAGCTACGCTGAGGCCACAACTTCAACAGCATAACGCAGCGACGCATGCTGCCAGATTTCACTCGTTCTCGACACTCATGTACACACCAAAACCCAAGAACGTGCATGGAATCAATTGTATATGGGTCCCAAAAAGGCCTCGTTTTCAAACCACGACACCGAGAAAGCTCTGTAGAGACTCTCCGATACCGAAAGCAAAGCCCATTCACTGCATTTGGCAGCCTAGGGCCTGTAATAAACCCCCCGACCCCAATTTGTAAATTCATAACCCACTTACTAACTGCAATAGTTTCCTAGGACAACACAATCACTAACTACACACACTGTCTTCATGCACTTACTAACCACTAACTCACCATCTACCTTATGTTAATGTTGTAACGGGGACAACAACGGATTTATTTTGTCCATTACAATGTTAACACTTGGTTCTATATTCTCACAGAACCAATCAGCAAACAGGGCCATGGCAGAAGCAGGTACCAGCTCTCAAGCTGGATCTGGTCCCCAGATCGTGGACATAGAAACACTTCTCCTTGAGCCACATCTCACCGCAAGACCGCAAGAGCTTCAAGAAGTGCATGTGCTCCCCATCCAGGATCCTCCTCAAGGACACACTTCTCAAGTAGGTAAGCATGCGCATTGGTTCAGTGATGTTGCTGGACCACTGGGCGATGGAACCTACTTCTGGGAAGCAGAATTGGAGTTCAATGGCAAATGGGGTCGATACCACTTTTTCACACGCGAATTTGAAAGCTACCAAAATGCCGAAGTCATGAGATCAGTTTGGGTCAAAGCAGGTGTGGAAAGTTATTTTAGGACTCACTTACCAAAGCCGGATTTTTTACGATGCTCTTATATGATCAGTACCATCACGCCAAGCAGAGCCAAGGGCGGCGACAGCACCTTTGTGTTGCCATCACTGCTGCCGGGTAATGAGCTCAAAAGATTCAAGTTGACCCTCAATCTGGTAAGAGAAGCGTTGGGTATGTATGGCATGCACATCCCAACAGAAAAGGAAACCATGGTTCCAGGTCGAATGAAGCACAAGGATCTTAATAAGCTCAAGGACATGGTGGCGATGACACCCACCATTGCGCTTCACCTGCGAACCATCATGCAACATTTTGCGTTTCCCGCCCAAGAACGATTCACAATGCCCCCGAAAAAAATATGGTTCAGTTTATATCTAGCAGAAACCGAAAGCCTGCCCATCAATGTACCGCACTGGATCATAGATCAGATCCACCTAGCGCATCAAAGGTGGAACAAAAAACAGAAGAATGTGCTCCACGGGTGTTGTGCTTTGACCAGAATAATCTATAGATGCTTGGCTTATGACGTGCCTGTTCAGCGGGCACTCGTATGGTCCCGAGTCCAAGAATTCCAAAGAAGACTATCAGCAGCAGGCCCCCCATCAAAGAAGATGAGGGGGGGAGTCCAACTACCCTGTGCCCAACCAAGGGGAGCTACCGCTACACCAGAAATCACTCCTCCCCAGACACGACGAGTTAGGCCGTTCACAATCCGGTTATCAAGACCAAGCACAGAGGGGCCTAATCTGGTGTTTCCACCCATTCCATCCGATTTGGAATTTCCACAGGGATTTACTCTTGAGGACCTCACGGATGAAGAAAATGCCAGATTAATCTATGACTCTAACCTCGAAGCCGAAGCAGCGCGAGCTCAGGAACCGCGACCCCAAACAACATCGGCCCCCACCCAACCACAAACTGTAGAAGTCGATGTAGATGAACAAGAGGCAGGAGGAGATGAAGAAGAAGCCGACGAAGAACAACATCAAGATTATGACGAACTCTCCGAGTTAGCAAGTGCCCCAGCATATTCGGCACAAGTCAAGAGACTATACCGAACCATGCGACTGGTTCAGGAACAACATAAGATGTCTCTAGAACAGGGCAAAAGACTCATGAACGACTTGCTAGCTGAGAAAGGTGTGGATGAGTTGTTCATTGAGTCCATGAACCTTCATGCCGACGCTGTAGGACTTGACGAGGCCATCCATGAGGCAATGGCCTACATCCACAGGTTTGAAAAAAGAGTGCCTACTCGTCCCAGGAGGTCCGGAAAGCAAATTCACATCAATACATCAGCACCAGGCAAGTCAGCGCAAGCAGAAGAATATCACGAAGCACCGTTGTCACCACCATCCCCACCTCACACTACACAATTCACTCCACCACAGGACACTAGCACTACCACATCCACTACCACTACCATTGTCATGGGCATCCCACTCTCTCCGGGAATCCAATACGGGGGTGTCACCATGCCCACCTTCACCACCCTGTTCACCGATGTCACATCCACTCCACCAACGATTCCCATCTACACCGTCACTCAAACAGTTGACACGATGGAAACATCACCTGCCACAGCACCGCTCCCTCCCCCCATGCCACCTTCTTCACCCATACCCCCTCCACCCACATCTCCACGTACATCCACATCATTCACCTCTCCCATTCCCGCCCCCGTTCCCCCTGCATCTTCACCCCTCCCAGCATTATTTAATGTAAATAACATATTTTTAGCATTAAACCAATGTGTATACCAGCTCCAGAATGAGTACAAAGCTCTGGACAACCGGTATCAGAATCTGGAAACGCACCATCAAAACTTACAAAGACAATTTCTCACTCTACAAACAGAAAATGCAGAACTGAATCAACGCTACACGACGCTTGAGCAGGCTCACCAAACCTTATTGGCGGCACCCCAACCATCGACAGAATCAGGTGCCAAACAACTAGAAGCTTTGCTCGAGGTATACCAAGCCGATAACCTCAAAGTCCGGCGTAACCTGGCACTTCTCAGAAAACACATGGCGGCCGCCCTTGAGGAAAACAAGAGACTGCAGCAGCAAAATGAAGCAAATCTAGAAGCAGCAATGGAAGGCTCTCCACACGAAATTGATCCAGAGCAGTTTAAAGCTGTGCCCTCAGAGACAATGAAAACCATCTTGGACAGCTATGCAAATCTATTAGAAGCTCATGATGACTTGGAAAGGGAACGTGATGCGCTGCGCAATCAACTCCAAGAGCAACAGACAGCACCCAAAGTCACGGAAACGACCACGGCTTCAGAGGAAGTCAAGGCATTGAAAGAGCAGGTGGCCGAATTACAGGCAAGATTACTCACACATGAAAGGCAACCCTCTCCAGTTGTCGAACCGGAACCCGAGGATTTAGTACCCATCGAGGTAGATGAGACGTATGAGGAACCTTACGTTCCTATGCCAATGCCAGGTGGTGAGCAAACCGCAGACGGAATGGATACGTTAGAAATCGAAGTACCTGAGTGGCTCCAAACACTAGAGAAAACGGCATCAACTCATGAAGATCGAGTGGCAGTTCAGATCCAATCTATGGCAAAGATAGAGGACACTATTATTAAATCAGAATACTTCCGCAGCATGTCCCACCATAGATGGATCGGAACCAATGATGATCAGTACGTGCCCTATTGCATACTCCTGGCGGACTACAATGCAGAAATCCAACATAGATGTGGCAAACCTCCAACGTTTGCTACACAATTTGGGCCAGATGATATCCCAGAGAGCGCCAAAAAAGGATCCATTCATCAACCCACTTGGAGGATCCGACTCCTCGAAACCTACCCGGAGATGGTTCGCACCTGGACGAATATGCCTCTTTTTATTAAATATAACCCTTGTTATGTTCCTGTACTCCGCAGACGCACATGGCCAGAGTTTACCATTGCAGTCAAGACTATCAAGGGATGCGCCAAATGGTTAAACTACGTCTATCTAGCACCCCCTCACGGGCCTCCCACCGTCAATTACATGATTTCCACTATACGGCACTGGAGCATCCGATTAAGGAATACCCCTGATGTAATGGCCTAGATGTGCATGAAAATTTTTGAGTTAATGCTTATTACATTCAGGACATTCAAGAATATCAAGGACCCACACTTCTCAAGCGTCGGATTCCTTACAGGAAACCAAGATTTAGTTTATGACATGAGCACCACTCCTTCCATAGAGGTGATATACGCTTGGCACGCCAGAATAAAATACCTCCCAGCCTGCTTTAAACAAACATTCGAAGAGATGTTCATAACAGGGTTCTGGGAATACCACTCAGAAATATTTGTACCCAGACCCTCACATCTCCTCCATTTATTTGCTGTGGAGCGAACCATTCACTCAGAGCAGTTACGAATGCCACATCCAGATGTCCCAGGGCCAGTCAATTGGGATGCATTGCTGACAGATCTAGCAAAGGGACTCAGGTTAGAAGAACATCACCTCGCCGCCGATGTTGTACAATACTACGTCCAAAAAGCAGCTAGACAAGGGTCTGTCAGGGGCGACAGACGCGAGAGTGGGGGGGGTGTTGGCAGTAGCCTTGGCACACCAGGACTTACAAGACGTGAAAGTCAAAGAAGGGAGTCAGAGCGAAGGGACAGCACAAGCAAACAAGGCAGTCAAAGAAGATCTGGCAAGTAGGCCAATATTTTTTTCAAGACATTAATGCAAATCAAGAGATGGACATGCAGGGAGGAAGCGCAAGTAGGGAGCTCGAAGATATGTATGGCAGATCACTAGAAGAAATCCCTACAACAACAGTGATTTTTATCACTAACAATCATTGTAAATATCATTTCACCTTTTGTAGCTCCATTTTGTGCAAGCCAAGGAGTCCTTGAGCTTGAGGAGCCTTAGAAGTAGTTGCGTACCAATTTTCATAATTTTTAGATCTCGTTTGAGCCCCCAAATAAGCCCTGGAACCTAATTTTTAACTAGGCCGGACACTAGGTCTGGACAGGGCCAAAAGCTAGTCAAAAACTATAAAAGGAGCTAGAGAGCTCATTTTTGGGGTGGATTGTAATTGAAACGAACTTGTAAGAGCTTGTGAAAGTAATCTAAAGAACTCCATTGCTCCTCACTCTTTGTCTTACCGTGTGTGCACGTGTGTGTGTATGTGTGTGCATGTTGGTGTGCTTCTCACTCACGCACCTGTGCTTCCACTTGCTCGAGGTCTTCATACCATCCTCACGTCTTCCCGGATTGACATTAAAGGAGGTGCTACTCATCACTGAGCTACACCAGTCTTCTGCCACCACCATCTTCACTGACAATCAGAGCGCATTGGCAGTTGCGAGGAACCCTGTGTTCCATGCTCGCACTAAGCACATTGAGGTGCATTATCACTATGTCAGGGAGAGGTTCTCTGCTGGGGAGATCAGCTTGGCATATGTGCCCACGCAGGAGAACATTTCAAACCTTTTCACGAAGGCTCTGCCTAGGGAGAAGTTTGAAGCTTTCCGCAAAGCTTTGGGCTTACTTCCTTTTGTGGAGTGATTTCCACATAACTTGGCACTTCCTTATACATGAGTGCCAGCTCCTTGTTCACCGCATCACTCCCAGGGGGGATTTGTTGATATATTTAGGTAGTGATGTGTGTGAACACTCTAGGACCGCCGGGGCACTTTTTTCCCTCTTTAGGAGGTTTTTTTCCCCTGGCTTGTATATACACCTATTGCCCTAATGGGCTACTTATCTTTGTACATTCTCTAGTAATACATTCAGTATTGTGTGTTTGTGCTCCAAGCTTCTTCTTCTTCCTTGTTCTGTTTGCGTGCTTCCGCAGACGTCTATCTCCAACAAAGCATATCAAGCATGTAGGCTTGGGTAAAATGCACCAACAATAAATACACACATAAATGTATCTATCTTAATTTGCTTTCACTAGCAAACTACTATTTGCCTTTGAAGCTTGATATCCATGTTCATTCAAGAGCTTGACCAATCTGTAATTCCATGCTCTTGGAGCTTGTTTTAGATCATACAGAGCTCTCTTAAGCTTACACACATAATCTGATTAATTTGACTCCTTGAAACCCTCTGGTTGCTCCATGTATACTTCATGTGCAATATATCCATTTAAAAATGCATTCTTTACATCTAATTGAGAAAGTTTCCAACCTTTACATGTAGCAATTGCAATTATAGTTCTGATTGTAGACATCTTGGTTGCTGGACTAAAGGTTTCATCATAGTCCACTCCATGTGTTTGGGCATATCCTTTGACCACAAGCCTAGCCTTGTATCTAGAGACTTTTCCATCTGCAAACCTCTTTGTCTTGTACACCCACTTACATCCAATCACATTCAGATTCTTAGGCCTTGGCACAAATTCCCATGTCTCATTCTCAAGTAGAGCATCATACTCTTCTTGCATTGCTTTTTCCCAATTTTCCTTTCCTTTAGATTCATCATATGTGGATGGATCCTCATCTATCTTCACAATGTAAGCATAACCTTTGGTTGTCAAGAAAGAGGTATCATAACTATACCTGATAGGTTGTTTTCTATCTCTTGATGATCTTCTAATTTTTGCACTTCTTGAAGTTTCTCCTTCATTTTGTTCTGGATCAAACCTTGGTCTATCTTCATAATTGTCTTGCATTTCATTTCTACAAACATCATCATCAATATCTTCTTCATATACCTTCATCTTTGACTTCCCTTTCCTTTTGATTTCTTCAAGATCTGTACATACATTATCTGATCCTGTAAACCATGTGCTTTGCTCATCAAATGTAACATCTCTTGAAACAAGAAATTTGTTTGTGGATGGATTCCACAATGTGTATCCCATTTGTTTATCATCATACCCAATGAACATATATTTTTTTGCTTTAGGTTCTAGCTTATGTTTCAATTGAGATGGAACATAAGCATATGCCAAACATCCAAATATTTTGCAGTGATCAAGAGTACGTTTCTTACCCCACCATGCTTCATAAGGAGTCCTTCCCTCCAAAGCTTTGCAAGGCAATCAATCTATTCACAAGATAAGTTGTAGTATTAATTGCTTCTGCCCACATATAATTAGGACATCGTTTTTCCTTCATCATTGATCTTGCAAACTCTACAAGAGTTCTATTTCTTCTTTCTCCAACTCCATTTTGTTGTGGGGAGTACCTACAAGTCACTTCTCTTTTGATACCTGCATGCCACATATAATCATCAAATTCTTTAGAGAAATATTCTCCCCCTCCATCTGATCTCAATCTCTTGAGCTTTTGTCCTGTAATTCTTTCTGCATAGGCATGATAGTGTTTAAATGTCTGAAACACTTCAGATTTATCCTTCATCACATATAGAGTAATCCATCTAGTGGCATCATCAACAAGTCGTACTTAATACCTTGATCCATTTATGCTATAGTCCTTTGAAGGACCCCACACATCTCTATGAACCAATTCAAGCATATTTGAATACATGTATCCTTGCTTATTGTATGATTTCTTGTGAGCTTTACCTATCTGGCAAGCCTCACATTTGTATATCATATGTTGACCTTCAATATTTGGTAGACCAAGCACTGTACCATTCTTTTTCATTTCTTTAATTCCCCTTTCATTAAAATTTCCTACCCTCTTGTGCCATAGATCTAATTCAGACATCTTTTGACTTCCATAAGTAAACAATGCATGTCCCACATTACCTTGGACTTTGAGGGTGAATAATCTTCCTTCCTTTTTCCCTATAACAATACTTCTATATCCTTGACTTGGATCCTCAACATAAACACCATCAGTTGAAAATATGACTTCATATCCCTTCTCAACAATTTGCCCTACACTTATTAAAATTTTAGGGATTGTTGGAACATAAAGTACCTTGCTAAGGAGTGTACTTCCACTCCTTGTCTTCACTGATCCAATGCTCTCAACTTTGTGTTTGGTGTTATCTCCTGTTTGAACTGTATGTCCATTTACTTTAACTTCCATATCACTCATTAAAGAAATATTACCACTCAAATGATTACTACATCCTGAGTCAATATAAAACACCATTTGATCTTCATTCATTACTTCATGAGTTGCATTCAGGATACGAGTCAAGTCTTCGTTCTGATCTGAAGCATAATTGTAATATGTGTTGTTATAGGATTGAGGTTGAAAGCTTCTTCCTCCTCCTCTAGCATATGAGAATCTACCACCTCTTCCTTTGAAGTTACCTCTTTGATTTCTACCTCCTCTCCCTCTAAGATTGAAATTCTGATTATGACTTCCACCATTCTGATTGTTATACCAACAATCATTTGCCAAATGATTTGTTCTACCACAAATCCAACAAGCTTTAGTATTATCTTTGTTCTTACTATTACCGTTAGTGTCCATGTGAAAGGCCAAATGGCCACCGGAAACTTCTTTGTATATGTTCTTTAATAAAACATATAGTGGCCTGGTCAGTCACAGACTGTAAGTTCGACCGCATTTGTAAGACCTAAGAAGTCTGTCTTCGTGCTCCCCGTGTACTGTGTTTTCTGTGTATCTACAGCCTCTGTGCGAAGTACTCTGTGCGGCGTTAGGAGCTCGGTTTTCTACTCCGAGCATATCGTTGTGGAGCTCTCGAGAAGGAGAGCACCGTGTGGTGCATCGACATCAAAATACTTCACTGGTATCAGAGCAGTTTGAGGCAAAAAGCTTTGTTCCTTTTGTGCGAGCGAAGCAAGCCCCCCCCCCCAAGGCTGTCTCCAAGGCTTACGACTAAGGCGGCGACCAAGGCATAGACCTTGGCATACCTTGTCATCCGAAATCACCGTTGGCGCCGTTGCCTGCGCACGAGGGAGGACCTCAACGATCACACCGAAATCACCGTTGGCATCGTTGCCTGCGCACGAGGGAGGACCTCAACGATCAAGGAATATAGAGGTTCCCGGTACTTCCCGGGAGGTCACCCATCCCAATACTGTTCCCCCTAGAGCTCACTTAACCGTGGCAATCTTGCCACTAAGCTACACTCTTGTGGTGTTTGAAGAAGGGGAAAGACTAAGGTTGACATTACCTTGAACAAGTTTTGGTCCCTCAAAGCTTCATTTTTGCTTTTAAAGCCTATTTCTGAAGCAATTTTGGGGTGTTTTTAGAGCCATTTCAGAGTACTTTCACACGTAGTTCTCTTCACACAGGTCCAAGAACATCAAAAAGAGGGTTCCTTGTACTTCTCAGACAATAAATATCAACTTTTGGGGCTGCATTTTCAGCCACACTCGTAAAACTACAGGTTTCTTGAGGGGTTTTCAGTTTTGGTGGAAGTAGTCGCTGCAAATTTATGCAGGTTTTTAAAGCCTAAAACATCAGAGTTGACAGACACTTGCAGGTGTTATTGGCTAGTTTTTGGGCTGTGTATTCAGCCTTTTAGTGTCATTTTACTGCATATATTGAGCACATACACACCATGTACGCTTATGTGGATACCACTTATGTACGTCCATGTGGTCATTGATATAGCGGTTACGTTCTTTGCATAAAGCCTTTTACGTTTGATAAAGAGGGTCGTGGTGAGGTTTTCTTAACTGGGAGACACCTAGATGTCGGGGTCTCTTCGGTGATGCAGGTGGAAGACTTACCTAGCCTCGCCATAGGAGATGTATGATAGTTGTTCATACGTGCTCGATAAGCCTAGTTGGCTTCTATTGGGTAACTGATTATATGCAGTGGAGTCAGTGATTCACTATGTAGGTAGACATGTCAGTACTTGCAATTTTATGATACTTTGACACTGGTCATATGATAATTTTGCAGAGGATACTCTGGCAAAATTTTTCCAGATTTCTGGTTTAGTCAACTATATAGTGGTCGATTTACTCCTTGATACACTTATTTGTTGGTGTTTGGACTCTTCTAGCTCCATTATCATTCTATTCAGTTCTCTACGATCATGGCATCAGAGGTCTCAGGCACATCCGGTGGATTAGGGTCTAGTGCTAGTGTTCCGAGGAGGAGCTTTAACTTGCAGGGCAAAGACCATTTTGAGATCCGAACATTTGATGGCACAAACTTTGCTCTATGGAAGAATCAGATTAAAGATGTGCTGATTCAAAGAAGGCAATGGAAGCCAGTAAATGGGATTTCAAAGAAGTCTGCTGACATGGATGAAGATGATTGGGATGAGTTAGATGAAATGGCCAGGTCTACCATTCACTTGCACCTGGCAGATAATTTTTACTTTACAGTATTAGACTGTGAAAGTGCAGAGGAGCTTTGGAAGAAGTTATGCAATACATATGAAAAAGAGACGGCATCAAATAAAGTATATCTGATGAGAAAATTATATGACCTTCGTATGAAGGACACAGATAGTGTTGCTGCTCATCTAAATGAGTTTGATGCCATATTCTCCCAGTTACAGGCTTAGAAAATGGATATGGACAATGAAATGAAAGCAGTATTGCTGTTATGCACCCTACCATCATCATGGGATACATTTTGCACAGCTATTAGCAATAGTGCACCTGGTGGTAAACTCGTCTATGATGACATATGTGGAGCACTCTTGAGTGAGGAGATTCGTAGAAAATCTATGTTTGGCACTCAGAGTGGAGATGCGTATAATGTTTGTGATTCTTACCAAGGAAAGAATCAACAACGTGGCAGGAGCAAGAACAAGGAAAAGAATGGTCAATGGAATAAGAGCATAAGTAAATCAAGGAAGAGGGATATCGAATGATGCCATTATTGTCATAAGAAAGGAAACATGAAGAAAGACTGTTATGCATTAAAGAATGCTAAAGGTAAAGGACAGAATGTTGATGGGCATGTTAAACAGTTACCTGCACCATCTACTTCGACTGTGAAGATTGAAGAAATTAATGCTATTTCTGATGATGTTGATGTGTTGACACTTGATAGTACTATGCCATCTGAGGCACTTATGGCTGATTCTCTTTCCCACACCTGGCTGCTAGATTCTGGTGCTTCTTTCCATGTGACACCACATAGAGAATGGTTCTCTAATTATGCAACAAAGTCTCTTGGTACCGTGAGACTTGGTGACTATTACTAGTGTGATGTTGTGGGGATTTGAGATCTGGTTATGCAGTTCATTGACGGTTCAAAATTTACTATGCATAATGTACGCCATGTACCTCAGTTATCACGTAGTTTGATGTCAATTGGTCAACTTGATGACCTTGGTTACAAGGTGGTCTTCTATGCTCAGTCCTTTCGTATATCAAAGGGCAATATGGTTATTGCAAAAGGAAGCAAAATTGGCTCACTTTACCCTTTATTTGTATCACAGAAAGAACATGTTGCTCTAGCACAATGGTGAGAACCACGTTAAGAAACTTCACCTCCTTAATGTCAATCCGTGGGAGAGGTAGGAGTGATATGAAGATCGTGAATGTGAGATGATGTGAGAGTGAAGGTGAGAAGCACAAAGATGCACACACACATACACACACAATGAAGAGACAAGCAAGACACAATGGAAGGTGGGAAATTAGCTCTATTACTCAAGAACACTCTTACAAGCTCAAACTAGCTCTAATCTCAAACAAGCTAAAATGAACCAACCTCAAAAATGAGCTCTCTAGCTCTTTTTATAGTTTCTAGACTAGTTTTGACCGGTTTCACATCTAATGACCGGCATAGTTAAAAAATAGGTCCTAGAGGCTATTTGGAAGGGTAAACGATGTCTAAAAATAACGAAAATTGGTACGCGCATTCTACCTAAGCTCCTCAAGCTCGAGGACTCCTCGGCTTGCACAAAATGGAGCTATGGATTACAAAATGGGGTTTTGTCTATATTACATATGTTACAAGAGTGATGAAAATCACTGTTGGATGTTTTTGAAGAGGTAATAAAAACATAATTGTTTAAAAAATAATCCGACTGGCTCCCTGCTCCGTCTTTACATGCTTCCATGTCGTCTGTGCCTCTGACTGTGCCTCTGACTGCTTCCAACACCCCCCTCCCTCTCGCTTCTGTCGTCCCTGACAGAACCTTGTTGTGAGGTCTGCCGGATGTAGTTCTGTAGGAGGTCTTGAGCGAGGGTGTGCTCTGATATACGAATGCCTCGGGCTAGATCAGCCTCGAGTTTCTCCCAGTCGATAGGTTGCGGTTCATTGGATGGTGGGAGTCTGTAATGCGTGGAATACACCAACTGTTCACAGGCAAATAAGTGCAATAAGTGGGTCGGCCTGCTGATGAACACTTCAGAGTGGTATTCCCAAAATCCGGTGGTGAACATCTCTTCAAATGTCTGCTTGTAGCACGCCGGTAAGTACTTGACTCTGCAATGCCAGGCGTAACACACCCGTAGCGATGGCGTTGTACTCATGTCGTATGCGAGATCCAAGTTGCCATGCTCAAAGCCCGGGGTGTTAACATGTGGTGCTTTGACTCGCCGGAAGACTTTAAATATCATTTGCATCATGTCAAAAATCTTGACAGTCATATGCGCTGCTATATCATCCATATATCTCAAGCGAGGGAGCCAGTGACGGATTGTAGCCATCATATAGCCAATAGTTGGTAACTCGATGGGTGGCTTAAAATAGGGGTAATTCAGCCAATCTTGGCACTGCTTATTGTTTTGTACTTTGATAGCGAAGGCAGTCCAGGAGCGGCGTCGTGGCACTGGTCCCCAACACGGATTGTATTTTAAATGTAAAGGTGCCTTAACCCATGTGCTCATCATTTCAGGGTACTCCTGTAAAAGACGTGTACGCCAATCTGGTTGATAAATAGTACCTTGTTGCGCATCCAGTGGCAAGTCTTCAGGCTCAAATTGAGTTGCATGTGATGGCTTCTTGCCAGTTCGCTTCTCTATGGCCAGCTGGTATTCGGCCATTAGCATAAAGTACGGTTTGTATTGTATCTCATGCCCGGATATATACCTTCGTGGGGCCAATTGAGCAAAGTAGGGAGATTGCAATATTCTTTCTTCGATCATGGCCATAGCATGTAGCTGGGCCTCTACTCTGGCTGAATGTGTCGTTCCAAGTTCCTCAATCGTTTTCATCCACGCGGGGGTAGGAAGTTCATAGGTCATCTGGCCTTCGGCCGTGACTTGTCCGCTTGGGATGGGTATGGGCTCGTATGCTTCTTCAAACGTTTCCTCCACCGGGATGGTTATGTTCTCGTCGTCAGCTGGGATCTCCGGTGGGGAATCAGGCCGTGGTGGTGCTTCGTATACATCTATGCGTGCTTGAAGAGTGGTTACCTGGGCCCGTAGTGCGTTGAGTTCCTCTATGAGTTCAGGAGAGGGGTCCACAGGTTCTGGTACTTCTGTCGCCACTGGTAGTTGTTGTGGTGCCGGTTTTCTGAGTTGTAGTAATTTGTGATCTTCTTTTAGCTTCTGATGCTCTTCGTTCATTCGATCGTAGTCCTCTAGCAGTCGAACGTGGTCATCTAGCAACATCCGCATCGATTCGGATGGGATTGCCTTGAATCTGCTCGGACTTAATGGTTGTTCCGGATGGTCCAATGCCGCTTCCAAATTTTCTCTATTCTGCGCTTGGAGTCTCACGTTCTCCTCCTGGGCTGCGGCTAGGTGTCTCCTGAGTAGGCCCATATTTCTGGTCAGCGTCGCGTTCCTAATTGTTTGGGCTCGAAGCAGGTTGTCCAGATCAGCAGTGGCTTCTTTTGTCTTCTCTTCACTTTCTAACTCTAGCTTATGATATGCCTCTCTTAGTTCTTGGTATTGTGTATTTAAAGAGGCATTCTCGATCGATAAGGAATTAAGCTGCGACTGTAATTCATTTGTCGTCCTCTACAGCTGTTGATAGTTGTTGCCAAGAGATGCAAACTCATCTCGTACTTGTGTCATGCATGTGAACATTTGATGAAGTGCAGTGTCTATGGTGGGCGATAATAGTAATGAAGTGTTAAGTGAGGATGCAGTAGAAGTAGATGCAACGGGAATGGGGAATGGGGTTGGGAATGTGGATGCAGTGGTGATCGTGGAAAATTGTGACGTACCTAAATATGATGGTGCTGTGAGTGTAGTGGGTGCTGGTGCGGTGGGTGGTGAGATGTCCATGTCATTGGACGTGTCAAGTGTTGTGACTGTGAAAAGCGGTGTGTAAGTGGGTGGTTGTGTCGGTGTGAAGACGGGATTTACAAATGTAGAGTAAGTTACAGGGGGAATGGTTGGAGCAGCTTGGTAAAAAGGGGAAATAGGGGTTATGGTGGGTTGAGGAGGTGAAACTGGTGAGAAGGTTAGTGGGGTTAGAAAGGTGAAAGGGTGTCTTAAAGGTGGGGGAAAGGATGGGAAGGATGAAGGGATGAAGGGGTTATCATGTGGATGAGGTGGGGTGGGTACGGGCGTGGCGGC
The DNA here is from genome assembly GCA_020310875.1 of Ceratopteris richardii. Taxonomy (NCBI): domain Eukaryota; kingdom Viridiplantae; phylum Streptophyta; class Polypodiopsida; order Polypodiales; family Pteridaceae; genus Ceratopteris; species Ceratopteris richardii. The sequence goes on along the minus strand of CM035431.1, from coordinate 21,416,134 downwards.
CTGAATGGGTGGGGCAAAGGTGGTGGCTATGTTGCCGTGAACTGGTGTGGATGTGGGAGGAGCAGTAGGGTGTGCGGGGGATACAGGATGGGTTGGTGAAACATGAGGTGAGAGAGGAGTAGATGGTGTGGATGTTATTTCAAGGATAGTGGTAGTATGTACAACGGTAGTATGTGGTGGGGAGTCGACTAGGATGGTTTCTTCGGTGAAGGATCTTTCCGGCCGTAGGCGTGCATCTTGCGTTTGGTGGGATGATTGAGCACCTACCGGAACTCGAATATATTCACCGGGCTTCGATAGCAGGCGAACTCTGCGAGGGTCATATTGGGGGAGTGGCTTCCTTTGTAAATACCTCAGTGCTTCGACCGGGCCGATGGATTGGACCAGTTCTCTGAACCCTCTGATGTAGACTTCTTCAAATCCTCCGGAGACTAGTTCTTGTTCGATTAGGGCCTGGCTCTCTTCTTCCGTCAATTTCTTCCGTGCCCAGACTTTCTCCATCGTACGATATAATTTCTTAATTGCCAGCGTGTACGCTGCTGCTTCGAAAGTCTCCTCTTCGTGCGTGCTGGTGTCACCGTGTGCATCAGTTTGTTGGTCTTGACCGTCTGTCTGTCCTTGTTCTTGGGAATCATGTGTGCCCTGGCTGGCTTCGTCATCACCTTCGTCATCGTCGGTGGCTATTCTTTCGTCATCAGAGCTCGACACAACTTGTCCCTGTGGCAGGTCCCGCGGTGTGGTAGGGTAACTGGGTCGTTCATATTCTTGAGAGAACATCTGTGCCTCTGAAAACTGGAACTCATTTGAGAATGCATCCGGCATCTCAAAATCGAATGTTGTGTTTATTGGTTCTGCCTCCATGTGTGGTATTGGGAAAGAAAAGGCTTCCGCACCAATAGTGGTGGGAGCTTCTGCTGTCGTGGTGGTGGGTTCTGTGGGTGTAGCTGCCTGAGGTGCAACTGTACTAGTAGTGCCCTCCGTGACCACTGGTCTAGACAACCTTATGCGAATAGGTTGCACTGTGGGAGCGGCTTCTGTCGGTGATTGTGTTGGAGAGGGTTGTGGTGATGGCGACTCTGGCACTTGAAGGCAAGGGATGGTGCCTCTCATGCGCTTACCTGCCCGTGTTCTACTGGGCTTCCTGGCTTTCTTCGCCGTTCCTTTGAATGCCTTCAGCTCTTCTCCTGTTAATGCACGCTCGATGGGCAAGTCATATGCTAAGCACATATACACAATTCTAGTGAGTGCACAACATCCATTAAGTACTTTCTTGCGCTCCCATCTGTGCTGTGCCAGATACATTTGATCTATGATCCAGCTTGCCAGATCAACAGTTTGAGGTCCGGTGCAAGCCAAATACAATCCGAACCAGATTCGTTTATGGGGCATGGTAAATCTGTCCTGAGCGGGAAACGCAAAATGTTGCATGCATATCCTTAGTGGCTTCGACAGCTCAGGTGTAATTGCCGAAATCTCCTCCCACTTCGTGACATCCCCACGTTTCATCGGTTCTGGAATTAATCTCTCTCGATCTGTGGGTGTGTGGGTGCCATGAATTTTGATGGCCGCTCTGATTAAATCCTTAGATAGGTAAAACCTTTTGTAAGGTGGATCATCCACTAGAGTAGGCAATATGAAGGTCCCTGGGATGTCCTTATTCTCTGAGGCCAGTAGGGTAGTGATTAAGTAATAGCACCTGTAAAAATCCGGTTTGGGCAGAGGATCACTGAAATACTCTGTGAAGCCTGCTCTGGCCCAAACATGAGTTAAATCCTGTGTGCTCTGTAGGGCTTCGAACTCTCTGGAGAAAAACTGGTATTTTCCCCACGTGCGGTCATCAAATGTCAAAGAGGATTCAAATATAAAGTCCGCGTCCGCAAGGGGTCCTGCAAGGCCCTGAAACCAATGAGAGTTCCTGTGTATCTTTTCGGTGTAACCCATGGGTGGGTTGTCGATAGGCATGGGCCCTGGAAATCCCTGAAATTCCGGCGGTGGAGCAGTCGGGTGGGACTCTGCTCGTAGCACGTTGAGGGGCACAGCCGCTACACTGGGGCCTGCTCCGGATGTTCCTTCGTCGGTTTGCATAGTGACTGATGCTCTAATTAGAAAGATCTGCTACAAAAGATTAACACATTAGCATGGAAATCAATTATGATCCCATTAAAGTGAGACCGCAATCCCTTTCCATAACTGATGCGTAACCCGTGTAGCCAAGTGCTGTGATGGGATGGATGCAATGTTTCTTGCAGCACTAGTGCAGGTCTCTAGACACCTATACGTTTCAGATCATGCATACATTTCTTGATGATATGAGATTACAAGTGATGTGTGATGATGGTGGGTGAATTTATACAAGGTTTAAAGGTTAGTGATTTAGTACGAGGTTGTATGTTAGTCGGGGGGGTAGTTTTATCAGACATGGGGTTAGGGGGAGACGGTTGGACACGTTTCGGTATCCATTTCCTAAGGATCTTGGAGTGGGAGGTGGGTTTCTGCTGAGGGGCAAAGGGTGGTGTCGTGTGTGGTGGTATCAAGGGATGAAATGAGTTGTGGGGGTTATATATTACATGGCTTATGGTTTGAGCTATGATACATGGTTTGGGTACCCAAATCTGCGTGGGCGTGGGTCTATGGGTAAGGTACTTCTTGGCGATCCACATTTGTCGGATGCTCGGACCTGTAGAAGAAGGTCGAGGGGGTGGAGGATATCGATTCTGTTTCTGTACTACCTTTTTTTTATCGCTTTCTGCTTGACTGGAGTTCTTTGGTGCTTTTTGTCCTTTTGGCACCCACATTTGTCTGGTGTCGCTTCCTTTGGGTGGCCTGAACTGCCTTTCTTGTTGTTTCCTCCGATACTGCAGTCGGTCTGGGTTCCTTCGTCGTGATTGACTCAGTTGTTGCTCGAGTTGAGAGGTCAGATGGACACTCTGCTTTGGAAAAGAAGGGAGATCCAAGACTTGCGTGACCTGCCCATTAGGAAGTGATGCCTTATTTAACTTTAATCTAGGCCAGTCCGCAACAAGTTTGGAAGGATGAGCACCGCAGGGTGGTGTGCTCATTCGGCTGCTGATGCAACCCACCTGACCGCCAATTGTGCCCATCTGCCCTTGTGGGTGGGTAACAGTCTCTTCTAGTTTGCAGGAAGTCCCAGGGAAGATCTTCTGTCGTCCTTCTGATTGACAACTGTCTATAGCCACGACCGAGTGGGTCGGTGTAGACGTAGCGTGACTGAGCTGATTAAAGATCTTCCGGTCTTCCGTCGCATGCGTTTCATAGGGTCTAGGGTCACAATCGTCAGGCGGAATGCCATTAGGGAAGTCAAGCGGTATCACTCGCTTCTGCTCGAAGGTTTCGATCTGTAAGGAGCCTTGTCTAAGATTTAGGTCCACTGAGTGATCGTATAGCCAATCTTGGCCAAGGATTAGGGGTTCTATCAGGTCGTCATCATGGCACACTAGTAGCTTCGCTGTCATAGTCACATCCTTAATGAGGATAGGAAGGTCCACCTCACCCATGCAAGGGGTTTCCATGCCTCCTAGACCTATGAGGTATGCCTCAATCGGCCGCATTTATATTCCTGAATCCTTATAGTGGGACCATCTAATCGCACTAGTCGCAGCACCTGAGTCAATTAAAGCCCTTAGCTCTTGGCAAGGGTTGCCGTGCTCTAGCCTAACTGTAATGAATGGTCTCCTGTCCACTATACTAGGATGAGTGGTTGACTTGACTTGACACATGGCCATGGGATATCTGGGTGTAGTTTCCAGATGGTTATAATGTTCTCTCCCTAGTCCTTGTCTTCTTAACTTCATGCGCTTAATGCGTTCTATTGCTTCTGCCTGAGCTTCCGCTCGTATTCTATTTTCTTCCTCCTTACGCTTCTTTGCCAACGTGAGTCGTCTAAGCATATCCTCAGTAAGAGGTTCCTGATACAACCTGACTCTACAGCCACTAATATAATTAGGCATTACATCTCCTTCTAAGGTGGCTAACTGTACTGCTCCACTTGTTGAGAGTCTGTTAATGATCATAGGTCCATAACCTCGCTTTTCTAACTTCCGTGCGTGCTGTTTCAGTGTATACACTAGAACTAAATCTCCTTCTTTTAGGCCTTTATCTTTCACATGTGCATCAAAATATGCTTTCTGTCGCTTCTTCGCTGCGTATATTCCTGCTGCTGCCTTTAGCCTCGTTTCTCCTAATCGTTCCAAGTCCATTATTCTCGCTGATAATTCATGGCCGGTCCACTGATGTTCTTGTGCCACCTTAAGGGTCGGTATCAAGAAGTCCAAGGGAAGCACAGCATTCTGACCAAAAACCATCTGAAAGGGAGTTGCATTGAGTACGGTCTTGTAGGCCACTCGATATGCCCAAACAGCGTGGTGTAACTGTTTGTCCCAATCTGAACGTTTGTTGTTCACAAGTTTTGTCAGTACGTTACAAAGGATCTTATTAGTGCTTTCAGCCTGACCATTGGCCTGAGGATGATATGGTGCAGATTTCTTGTGAATTACCATAAAATCCTGTAACAAATATTCAATGACTTGGTTTAGAAAGTGAGTGCCTCGATCGCTCACTATCTCTATAGGCAATCCATATCTTGTAAAGACACTTTCAAATAAGAATTTTGCAGTTGTGTGTGCATCATTCTTTTTCGTGGCTTTTGCCTCTACCCATTTCGTAAGATAATCTGTCGCAACTATAATGTACTCCGCATGTGTACCTTTTGCAGGGGGGTTAATGGGTCCTACAAAGTCTATACCCCACTTTGAAAATGCACGTCCGCCCATCATGGGTTTCAATGGCATTTCATCTCTGCGAGTAGGAAACTGAGTTCTTTGGCACACATCACATCTCTTAACATAGGTATGAGCATCCATGTGAAGAGTGGGCCACCATAGTCCTGCAAAGAGAATGGCTTTGATTATCCTATCTGGTCCAAAATGACCTCCTGCTACACCTTGGTGTGCCGTCTCTAGTATTCTCAGATAATCGCTTTCATGCACACATTGTCTTAGATATCCATCTCGCCCTCTTTTGTATAGATTATCGCCAATAAGTGAATAGTCTTGAGATTCCTGCTCCAGACTACGTTGTCGAGCTAAGGTCATGCCTTGAGGGAATGTGTTCGTCCTCAAGTATGTCACTAAAGGTTCACTCCAGTCTGGTGTGAGAGACACATGATATAAAGTAGCATGCTCTGCTGGTGGTCTTTCACGACAAATGTGGCATTCTTTACACAGCTTGTAGACGTCTGCTTCCATTGAAGGCCAATATACTCCTAGTCTATGCAGAGTCTGTAATGTTCGATGTTTCGAATGATGTTGCTTTAGTGCACCTATGTGTGCTAATTGCAACCAATTTGCATGTTCTGATTCATCTACACAACAAGCAAGAATCTTTTGATTATCCTGTTTATATATGCTGCCTGCTAAGATTTGGTATCTCTGAGACTTGGTAATCTCTCCTTCTCTGATATTTATCCTAGGGTTCTTGGGTCCATAGGTGAGAATAGGGACTATAGGCTTAGCCCATTCTGGTGCTATCTCAAGATTAAACAAATATGCATCTGGTAGATCATCCATTACCCCTTGAGGAGCTTCTCCTGATGTTAATCTTGAAAGGTGGTCAGCTCTAAGATGTGTCTTTCCTTTCCTGACTACTACTTCGAAATCGTACTCCATGAGTAATAGAAACCAACGTATCAATCGTCCCGTGTTACATGGTTTGTTGACTAAGTATAATAGGGCTTGATGATCTGTAAAGAACTTGAATTTGTTGGCCAACAAGTAGTGCCTGAACTTCTTTACTGCGTAGATCATCCCTAATCCTTCTCGTTCCGTCGTGGTGTAATTTCTTTCTGCTGCGTTCAATTGTCTGCTCGCGTAAGCTATGGGGAGATCTATGTTACCTTCACTCGTGGGTTGTGCTAACACACATCCTATGGCATAATTGGATGCGTCCACATGTACATGGAACGGCTTACTCCAATCTGGGGTTGTCAATATAGGTGCTGAGCACAAGCGTCGTTTAAGTTCATTAAATGAATTTTCACATTCATCTGTCCATTCAAAATTGGTTAAAAGAGAGTACAAAGGCTTGGCTATGATTGCATACATGTGTATGAATCTCCTATAATAACCGCAATGGCCCATAAATGCCTGTACCTCTTTCACATTAGTTGGTCTGGGTAATTCTGCAATTACCTTCACCTTTTCCTCGTCCGTAGAGATTCCATTTTTTGACACGATGTGTCCTAGAATTTTGCCTTGTCTGACCATGAAAACGCATTTTTCTGGGTTCAAACAAACCTGATATTCTCGACATTTGTCAAATATTTGTCTTAACTCTGGAATATGTGTCTGTCTTACATTTGAATGCGCACATAGGTCATCGACATAAACTTCCAAGCTCTTGCGTAAAAATTCCTTAAAAACATGACACATGAGTCGCTGGAAAGTAGCGGGTGCATTTGTTAAGCCAAATGGCATTACACGAAATGCAAATATGCCCCATTCAGTGGCAAAAGCCGTCTTGTGTTGATCTTCTGGAGCAATGGCTACTTGATTATAGCCCGAAAATCCGTCAAGAAAGCTGTAAACTTCCTTGCCCGCGACTCTTTCCAATAGATGTTCTGTGATAGGAAGTGGATAACTGTCTCTAATCGTTGCGGCATTAACTTTTTTAAGGTTAATACATACACGCAATTTTCCATTTTTCTTGGGTACTACCACAATGGGGGATACCCATTCGGTATGCTCAATTTCGTAAATGAATCCTGCTTCTATCAACCGATCTATCTCCTCTTTAATCTTCGCAGCGTAATTATCATTGTACGTGTAAGGTTTCTGTTTTGTCGGTTTTGCATCTGGAGTCATAGGGATTCTATGAGAACATATATCTGGGTCTACTCCTTTCAAATCTTTGTAACTCCAAGCAAAAACATCTCTATATTCGCGCAATAGGGCAACTAGCTCTTCTTCTTCTTCAGTTGTCAAATCATGCCCTATGTATGTACATTTTTCTTCCTCTCCTTCTATGGCTACGATTATTTTCTTGGTTTTCTCGCAGTTATCATATACTTGTCTGTCATTCGCCTTTCTATTAGGCATTCGTACCATGATTCTTCTATCTTCGATTTCATATTTCTTGAAGTTATCGGGTACTTCAAACAAAGATTCTTCTTCTTCGGACATGGTTTCTTTCTTCTTTCTTTTCTTGCCTTCGCTTTTATTAGTCACTTGAGTGGCTATTCTCACGTCATTCATAACTTCCTCATGTCTCTGGGTGTGAGTCTCTACTTCGTAGAAATATTCTTCCTCTGATGCAAAGGGTGAGTCCATGATAATTGATTCTAAATCAAAATCGCTCGCATCCTCAAATGCATCAGTGTTCGGTTCACACTCTTCTAAAATTGCATCGCACATGATTGGCTCTATAGTGAAAACTGAAATGTCATAGCCATCCTCATCACAGTGGGGTGTCCATTGTTCTTCATTGATGGCTACATCCATGGTTGCTAGGATTTCTGCCCAACCATGGGGTTCAAACTCTTCGTCTGGGAATACTACTGGTGCATAGGCTGGATCTTGTAGGGTCCGTGGATGTTGTTCTGCACCCAACGTCCTGGCTTCTAACCTTTCTTCCTCTTGTTTGGCTACTTTACACATCCATAAATGAGTATCCTCGTGCAACCAAGAAGGATCTGATTCTAATGAGTGCACGGATTCCGTCTCTACTTGTGTCTTATGGATGGTATTCCATTGTATTGGGGGTACGTCTCTATGTGAATAGTCTTTAAGGTTGACTTTTGTGGTCACTCCTAAATGTTGCAAGTACAAAGAATTAGTTCCCCAATCTTGTACAATTTGCAACTGACGCATGAATGGTCGTCCCAATATCATCTCATAAGCATGGTTTTTTGCAAAGTCACAAATGGCAAAGGTATGCTCAAATTCTACACCACAAGTGGTGAGAGATATTCCTTCTAGTAAGCCTAATGGTTTTTCTATGTGTCCATCAGCCATTTGTAGCTTCATCCTGGTGGGTCTTAATGCTGGCTTACCCCAACGTTTCCATAAAGCGGTGGTAGCTATGGCTACTCCTGCTCCTGAATCTAAGATGGCTTTCGTGGTGTAGCCCTGATGGGTTATTGGAAGATAAGTGTTACCTTCCTCTCCTTCGCTCACATCTCCAATCTTTTCCACAGGAATCTCTGGTGCCTTATCTTGTGATCCTATTTGTGAGGGAGTGGTAGCAAGCTCGGGAAATTGATTTGCTACGTGCTTCCACAATTCTGGTTTTACCTTTAATAGCTCCTCTAAAGTGAGATTACATTGTACCTTAGTATTCTTGATCACTTCCGTGTTTCTAGGGATTACTGATTCTTCATTCCTCACTATTATCGTGGGTGCTCTCATACTAATAGACTTTGCTTCCCAAGGTCCTGTGAACTGAGGTAATTCTTGTAAAGAATTCGATTCAAAGCCTGTGTGTTCACTCAGTTGTTCTTCCTCTACATCATCGTAAATAGAGGGAATATCTTGGGGAAATTGCTCCTGCAAATCATCTATTTCTTGAATAGGAGGATGAGTTTCTTGTTCATTTCTCCATTTCTCTTCTTGGATTTCTCTCAAAAATTCATGTGAGTACCTATGTATAGAAGACAAATTGTCTTGACTTTCTGTATTGGGTACTTGAGACAGGGATGGTGCATTCCTTTCCTGTGTCTCTGGGACAATAGGATTCCTATGCTGATCCTTTTTCTCTTTGCTTTCTATCAAGTATTCTAGCCTCTCCATTAGTCCTTGGAAGTGTAACTCCGGTTTTGCCATGTTATTCCAGTTAAGATATCTAGAGGCTTCGAACAAAGCTTGTGCTAGTTCTACCATCTTCATGCAAAGTTTAGTTCTCTCAATTTCCAGATCAGCTCGAGGGTAATTCTTACTCATTTCAGCTACTTGAGGTCCCTCTTTTAATCTAGCCTCGTATGCACGAAACATCATGTCTAGATTTTCCGGTATGGGTTCCGCTAACACTGATCCTGATTTCTGAGCTGGGTTCTCTTGATTCAGTTCTTGTGAGGTCAATTCTTGGATTTTGGCTCTAGATTCCTTTAAACTTCCTTCCAACTCAGTTATCTTTTTACTCCATTTTCTCTTAATTCTTTCTCGAGAATCTTTCCAAGATTTTGTCTTTTTACTGCTAGATTCTGCTACTTCACTGGTTCCAACTACCTTCTCTTGATTAAGCTGTTGGTTCTGTAAGAGCGCCTGGGCTCTTGTTATAGCTTGGATAGGCACGTAGGTAGGGTTGGATCCATCTGCGTTATTCACAATACCTATCACGTTGATCGATGTCACATTTGATGTGTTAACTGGGTTCTTAGGACAATCTTTGATTATGTGTTCTTTGCCACAATCGGCACAAAAGCCTTGTATGTTATAGTACTGTGATTGCCTTGCTATTGGGGGATGTGGGCAATCCTTTATGAAGTGATCTCCTTGGCACCTAAAGCATGGTCCTCTAGGGCCCTGTGGTCTCTGTTGTCTCAGTTGGGGCCGTGGGTTTGGGTTTGCGTACATCACATTAGCATAATCTGGCTCCCAACTGGGTTCCACTGGTGGACTATCGTAATGATATGTCTCCACATGTTCTGGTGACTCCGTGTAATAAGCGGGTGGACTAGTTACATGAGTAGAGTCAAAACTGTTTGAGTTCGGGTCACTCTCTGTGATCAAGGGTGAAGAAGGCACTAAGGCCCTACTTAGGTTTTCTTCTGCAGCAGCGTATTTGACTGTGATAACATTCGCTGGTGGTGGTGGCTGCTGAGCTAAGACAGGTTGAGGTCTCTGTTGCGCCTGGTATGGGTAGTTCTGAGGAGGCCTATAGTAATAAGGCTGAGCATTGCATTGGCCTTGATACCTACCCGGCTGCTGGTATGCTTGCGGGTAGTTCTGTCTCACGGTCTGTTTGTTGTATGGGCAGTCCTGAGCCGTATGATTCGTGTATCTTCTCTCAATTGTGCAATATTGGCCACTAGGGTTGGCGTGAGGTTGAGGTGCATTGGGGCACACGTTTGCCAAATGATTTCCACCACAAGTGTAACAACGCACATTTGTAGGTAGCTTGGGCACCTGTTTACTAGAAACTCCTAGTTTTTGGGCCACTTTTTCTGCTAGGTCCTCTATTGAATTAGACAATTTTGTGGATGCTAGAGAAGAACAATCTGGGTCCTTATAGACTTTTGAGAGTTCTAATTCATCTCCTAGGTTGTCCTCGATGTCTATACATATTCTTACACACTCCTCTAGCGTTCTGGGTTCTTTTAGGTACACGTAAGAGCGTAGTTTGGCGCTCAACAAGCCATCTAGGAACAGTGATACTTGTTTGGCTTGTGAGGGTAGCTCTTGCATTGGACATCGCTCAACGTATTGTCTGAATCTACGACCTGCCAGTCTTACTGTTTCCTGAGGGGTTTGCTTAAAACTATGAATCAATGCAGACGTGTCATGTCTAACCCCACTTTTAGAGAATTCAGTAATGAATGACTCTAAAAAGTGATGGATGTCTCTAAATTGCCTTTGTTGCAGTGGTTGGAACCAAGTTAAAGCTGTATTCTTTAACGTTAGTCCAAATGCATTGTACTGCGTGAACATGTCTTCAACTTGTTCTGCTCTTAGTACTTGCTTGAATTCTGCGACATGGTCATAGGGATCTCCTGTCCCATCAAAGTAATTCTTCATTGATTTTACTAACTGTGTGGGTCTCAATACTCTTGCATGTTCACGTGGTCTAGGTAGAGGAAAATCATCTCTACCACCTGGTATTCCATGTTCTCTTTGTCTATCCGTCCTATTAGTGTTCGTGGTTGTTCCATCTCTCCCTATGGGGTGAATGAAGCTTACTTCCGGTCTCTCGTGATTTCCTTCTCTTTGATTTCCATGGGCTGAGGATGTTCCTGCCCCTTGTTGATTTGCATTCATGTTTGTTCGGGATGGAGGGAATATCAATTCACCTCTCCAAGTGTAGGTGTTTTTAGCGCGCTCAGGCACCACAAAGACTCTTTCTAAAGTCTCATCCAGGTATACAACCTTTCCAGGTGTATCTGGGTCCTTGAATTCATAGATTGTGATGATGCCTACCTCACTGGGGTTTTCCTTTCTGTACCTCCAAAAGGCTTCATCTGTCTCTTTATTTACGAACAACTCTGTGCTCCTGTTATCTTGAGGGATCCACTCTGGGATGATTACTCTTGTTAATACGGATTTCCCTCTCGGTGTTCTAGGTTCTTCTAACGGTTCTTTTCCTTGAAATTTCCCTTCTGTCTCTAATTGGATTGTGCCAAACTCATTAGTATCGTTTGGCTGCGTACTGAGGACGTACATGGTTCCTTCCTTGTCTATGTAAGCGTCTCTCTCAAATTTCACCACTGGTCTTTCCAATCCAAAGGGTTGATCAGGGTTGTGCAGTTGCACCACTTGCCTTTGCAAACCATCCTCATAGATGCGAGCACCTAATCGGTTGGTTCGGAGAAACTCTAATTGCGTTCTATAGGGTCCTTCTGGTCTTTCTAAGTATGCAACATTAGACCCTCCTTCTGGTCTTTTTATGCTGAATGCCATTTCTGATTTGCTAGTGTTTGAGCTCTCGTAGGGATAACTATTATTCAATTGCTGAGCCCAAGATCGTGCAGTGGTTCTTACACTAGCCTCTGATGATCTAAGGCTTCGTCGGTCCGACTTACCTATATGTTTGCCTGATCTAAGGTTCATTAATTTCCTTCCTTGCTCACTCAATTACACACTTAGATCGTCAATGGCTCTTTGTGATTAATTCTTGATTCTTTTTAATTCTTCTTTGGATTCTTGTCTTAATATATGCGTCAGGAATTCGACTTTCCGTTATAGTTTTGGGTTCTCGTTCCGTCAGACTTAGGTTCTTTTCTTTAGGTTTTCGTCACACACACCTTTACTTTGAGTCTTAAACTTGATAGAATTAGGTATCTTGAACTTGAGGCGTTCCTATCGTCTTAATCCACAATGCTAACGTTTAGCCTAAGCTAAGAATTGACTGAGGGGGTTGAGTAATCTTCCAACCTCGAGTCGGCTTTTCTGTTGCTCTGAAGCCCTGTTGCCTAAGAAGCCGTGCTTCCCAAGCTCTGCTGTCTCCACTGCCTTGCTTGCTAGCCTTGGATTGCCCTTGCTAGACCTGGAAAATTCCAATGTTAGACCAATTCACAAGATGATTAAACACTTGAGTATATACACCTTTTTAGCTCAAATTTTCAATGTGTGCCCCTGACTTCCTAGTCCCAGACTAGGTGAACCTCAAAATAGCTTATCCAAAAATAGATGTATTCTTTATGAAAAAAACAGTTGAGGTCACGTAGTACTCGTCACGAGCTTTCTGACGAGCTATTAAGCTCAAAAAACGGACTTCGGATGAAAAAGTTATGAGCGTTCAGGCCCTGGGGGGTAAAAACTAACAATCCAATTTTCCCTCAACTATGAGCTAAGGGGTCTCCTATGAGTCTAATGGTCCAAAAATTTTCCAAAAATACCCTCAAAATTGGTCAAAAATTGAAGTCCAAAATTTGCGATGGGGGTGGGCAATCGCGATGGTCTGGGACCGTCGCGATGGTCCGAGCGAACCGTCGCGATGGCATGGAATTCGGACAATCGCGATGGCCCGAAAAAGCGAACCGTCGCGATGGCGTGAGGTCGAACCGTCGCGATGGTCCAAAAAATGAACCGTCGCGATGGCGTGATCAGGCGGACAATCGCGATGGCACGGTCAACGGTCAACGGTGGACAATCGCGATGGTCCGAAGTGAACCGTCGCGATGGTCCGCGATGCGATGGCTTGAGCCAATCGCGATGGTCCGATTTTGGGCTGTCGCGATGGTCCAAAAGTTGAACCGTCGCGATGGTCTATCGTGACACGTGGCACTGTCGTGGCGATGGCATAAGCCAATCGCGATGGTCCGGGGTCAAATGAACCGTCGCGATGGTCCAAGTGGACCGTCGCGATTGCTCAAGTGAACCGTCGCGATGGTCCGAAAAAGCGAACCGTCGCGATGGTCCGGCCGAGCCGTCGCGATGGCGTGAGCCAATCGCGATGGTGTGACACAATCGCGATGGTCCGAGCCAATCGCGATGGTCCACCAAATGACGAATTTTTGAAATGCAACTATGGTGCCGTGTGTGCGCAAGGATCGCCTACCTCGTGGTGTGGTCGCCTACCTCAAAATCCGAACTTGGCGGACCATCGCGATGGTCCGACACAGTCGGAAATTTCTGACAGAAGGTACATTTTTTACCTTTTGGAAGCTTTCCTGATGCTCTGAAGCTCTGTACCTGCAAGAAAACTCAAGAAAACACAAGTGCATACAAGCGCAAAAACTCTCTGCACAAATGAGGGAAAATGAGGTGAATGGGTGGATATGGTGAATTTTCTGATTTTTTTTGGAGATGGAGATGATGATGCGATGATGAAGATGGAGTATGGGGAAGGTGAAAAACACTAAAAACTAAGTAAAAACAACAACAAAAACTGAAATTTTTACCTTCCAACGCCACTTCTTGCTATACTCTTACCATCACACATTCGTCCTAGACTCGATCCCCGGCAACGGCGCCAAAATTTGGTGTTGCTCTAGCACAATGGTGAGAACCACGTTAAGAAACTTCACCTCCTTAATGTCAATCCGTGGGAGAGGTAGGAGTGATATGAAGATCGTGAATGTGAGATGATGTGAGAGTGAAGGTGAGAAGCACAAAGATGCACACACACATACACACACAATGAAGAGACAAGCAAGACACAATGGAAGGTGGGAAATTAGCTCTATTACTCAAGAACACTCTTACAAGCTCAAACTAGCTCTAATCTCAAACAAGCTAAAATGAACCAACCTCAAAAATGAGCTCTCTAGCTCTTTTTATAGTTTCTAGACTAGTTTTGACCGGTTTCACATCTAATGACCGGCATAGTTAAAAAATAGGTCCTAGAGGCTATTTGGAAGGGTAAACGATGTCTAAAAATAACGAAAATTGGTACGCGCATTCTACCTAAGCTCCTCAAGCTCGAGGACTCCTCGGCTTGCACAAAATGGAGCTATGGATTACAAAATGGGGTTTTGTCTATATTACATATGTTACAAGAGTGATGAAAATCACTGTTGGATGTTTGAAGAGGTAATAAAAACATAATTGTTTAAAAAATAATCCGACTGGCTCCCTGCTCCGTCTTTACATGCTTCCATGTCGTCTGTGCCTCTGACTGTGCCTCTGACTGCTTCCAACAGAACACTTGTTAGCTGTTACTGAACAGCCTATGGCTTGTATTTGGCATGGTCGTTTGGGCCATATATCTCATAGTGGAATGGAAAATCTTTCTCGTTCTGGCTACTTGCCTGTGTTATCTTTCTATGATTTTTCATTTTGTGAGCATTGTCAATATGGAAAGCAAACCAGAAATGTGCATAAAACACACATTGACTCTTCAATTCATCCTTTAGATCTTGTTCATACAGATGTGTGTGGTCCTATGCCCACTAGGTCCTTAGGTGGTTCTCTTTACTTTGTCACTTTCATAGATGATGCTACTAGAAAATTCTGGGTATATCCTATTAAATCGAAGGATGATGTATTCCCTACTTTCAGAAAATGGCTTGCTTCAGTTGAGACTGAAAAAGGAACTAAGCTTAAGGCTTTACCTTTAGATAATGGGGGTGAGTATACCTCACATGAATTCAGCCTTTTCTGTCAGTGTAGAGGGATTCGTAGAGAGTTTACAGCTCCTTATACCCCAGTACAGAATGGTGTAGCTGAGAGGATGAATAGAACTATTCAAGATAGAGTAGTCTCTATGTTGCATCATACAAACCTCTCACAAGGTTTTTGGGCAGAAGCAGTATTGACTGCAGTTCATGTGATTAACCTTTCACCTAGTACTGCCAAAGGTCCGAAAGTGGCACAAGAGTTATGGACAAGGAAACCACCATATTATGATCATCTTCGAGTTTTTGGGTGTGAAGCATATGTTCATATACCCAAGAATCTTAGACAGAAGTTGGACCATAAGTCAAAGAAATGCATTTTTTTTGGATATGGTCGAGAAGGACAATTTGGATATCGCTTATGGGATCCTGAAACACGGTCAGTGATCAAAAGTAGTGATGTCATTTTTAATGAGTCTAAGATGCATAAACAGCCTATTAACGAGGTTGAAGTGAGAAGAGTGGTGTTTGAGGATACTAGTCCTCCAGTTAGCATGCATAAAAATGCTGCACATAGGGGTGTTCAAGAGAATTTCCATTCAGATCAGTCTGCACATGTTCCTGTTCAGCAACCATTGAGACGTTCTGCACGTGTCTCATATCCACCTGATAGATATGTTCCAGGTTTAGATTTTGTTATGCTAACAGATGCCGGTGAGCCTCTTGCTACAAAGAGGCTATGCAGATAGAGGATCATGTCAAGTGGGAGCGTGCCATGAAGAGTGAGTTGGATTCTATTCACAAGAATGGTACTTGGGACTTAGTACCTTTGCCAAAGGGCAGGAAAGCTTTACCATGTAAATGGGTATATAAGCTGAAATTCACATCAGATAGTGCATCTCCAAAATATAAAGCACGACTTGTTGCAAAGGGTTTTAAGCAACAACATGGTGTTGATTTTGAGGAAATCTTCTCTCTAGTGGTCAAGATGACTACTTTGCGCATGTTGCTTGGATTCGTTGCAATGGAGGACTTAGAGCTAGTCCAAATGGATGTGAAAATAACTTTCTTGCATGGAGATCTTATAGATGAGATCTATATGGAACAACCAGAGGGTTATGTAGTTCCTGGCAAGGAAAGTCTAGTTTGTAAGTTTAGGAAGAGCTTGTATGGACTTAAACAGTCTCCTAGACAATGGTACCAAAAGTTTGATGCTTTTATGAAGTCCCAAGGCTATTCTCGGAGCAATGAGGATCATTGTCTCTACAGAAAGAGATGTTCTCATGGCAGCTTGATATGCTTGATACTTTACGTCGATCATATGTTGATTGCTGGGAAGTCCTCTTATGATTTGTCAGACATTTGATATGAAGGATTTGGGGGATACCAAACATATTCTTGGCATGCGCATTACTCGTGATAGGAGTAAAAGATGCATATACTTGTCTCAAAGTGAGTACATATCTAAAGTACTTCACCGATTCAATATGCAGGGTGGAAAGACATTGAGTACACCTTTACCCACATATGTGAAATTGAGCAAGGATAACTGCCCCAAATCAGATGAGGAAAAGGAATTCATGACCAACATTCCCTATTAGTCTGCTGTTGGTAGTCTCATGTATGCTATGGTAGCTACGAGACCAGACATTGCATTTGCATTGGGAGTTGTGAGGAGATATATGTCTAATCCTGGCAAGAAACATTGGGAAGCGGTCAAAATGATTTTGAGATATCTGAGTGGCACTAAGGACAAGTATCTATGCTTAGGTAGAGGGAAAGCATCCATTATTGGTTACACAGATTCTGACTATGCTGGTTGTGTAGACAATTGTAAGTCTACATCATGGTACATTTTTCATTTTGCTGGAGGTGCTATTTCTTGGAGATCTCGTCTTCAAGAATGTACAGCTGTTTCCACCACAGAAGCAGAGTATGTTGCAGCAAGTGAGGCATGTAAGGAAGCATTGTGGCTTTCTCGTCTTGCTTGTGATATGGGTTTACCTCAGCATGTACCTCACTTGCTCAGTGATAGTCAGAGTGCCATTGCTTTGGCTAAGAATCCGGTCTATCATGCAAAGACCAAGCACATTGAGGTGAGGTATCACTTCATTAGAGATTGCTTAGCCACTGAGAGCATTATTCTTGAGAAGGTTCACACTCGAGATAATGTTGCAGATGCTTTGACTAAAGCTTTACCACAGGATAGCTTTCGACACTGTTGTCACTTGATGGAGGTTACTTGATTCTTGATCTTACGCAGTCACTTGTATACTGTGTAACATGCCCATTAGGTGGGAGGTATAGTTTGTATACTTACACTCAGGTATTCTTTATTATTCTTTCTTTTTTCTCCCATAGTTACTCTAGCCATATTGGCCTTTAGTGGGAGATTGTTATCGTTAGTGTCCATGTAAAGGCCAAATGGCCACCGGACACTTCTTTGTATATGTTCTTTAATAAAACATATAGTGGCCTAGTCAGTCACAAACTGTAAGTTCGACCGCATTTGTAAGACCTAAGAAGTCTGTCTTCGTGCTCCCCGTGTACTGTGTTTTCTACGTATCTACAGCCTCTATGCGAAGTACTGTGTGCGGCGTCAGGAGCTCGGTTTTCTACTCCGAGCATATAGTCATGGAGCTCTCGAGAAGGAGAGCACCGTGTAGTGCATTGCCATCGAAATACTTCACTTACCTCCTCTTCCTTTACCTCTGAAATTCATCTTCCCTTTCATGAAGTTTACTTGATTTGAAGATCCTTCTTCATCATTTATCTGCTTGCCTTTAGCATTCTTATTCTTATCCTTTGAATACATTGCTTGACTTGAACCTTTGTCATTCTCTCCTTTAATGTCCTGCTCAAATGTTAGCATATTTCCTAAGAATTGATTAAGATCAAGAGTAAAATGATCTAATGATAGTTCTGTAGACAATATGAAAGGTTTCCACTTTTCATCTCCTCTTAGATCTGTAAGCATTTGCCTTACCAACTTGTCTTCTTCAATTTCTTCATCTACTACTCCCAAACTATCTGCAATGTCCATCTTTGTAACATAGTCAGAAATTGACTGAGAACCTTTCTTCTTGAATGTTGTAAATTCAGCCCACAGTGAAGCCTTCCTTGATTTGGTTGTGTTTTGGAAATGTTCTTCCAAAGCATTCCATATATCTGCAACACTTTCTAATCCTCTAATGTGTGGCAGAAGATAATCATTTACAGCCATGTAAATGATACTACTGGCTTGAGCATCTCTCTTCATCCAATTCTTCAATTCTGCAAGTTCTTCTCTTCTTGGAACACTTGGATCCTTAAACTCAGGCTTTTCTTCTTCTCCTGTAATAAATGATATCAAATCTTTGCTCATGAGGTGTGCTTCCATCCTCATGGACCATGCTGCATAGTTCTCTCTATCTAGCTTGTGAATCTGCAAGCTTTCTCCCATCTCTTGACTTCTGTGTTTGTAAGTACTAAGATTTATGGTGATATAATGTACCTTTGATACAAAGCTTTAAGCCTTCTTGATCCTTTGAACTCGTGCTTTGTTCTTCTTCAGGTTTTCTTCCAAACTTTACTCTTTGCTCCTTCAATGCACAAGATCTTTGATATCTGCAACAGTTAGGTTCTCCTTGCTTCTTGTTCACCTTGATTTGATCTTTTAGCTCTGATACCATTGCAAGAGACCTTTAATTCTCCGAATGTCTGATCTATCTTGATTTAAGAACTCTTCTATATCAAGAATAAACCAAAATTTACACAAAATTCATATTATCTTTCATATGTATTAATAAATACTTCTCTGTATGAAGTTTTCTTCAACTTCAAGAGTCTGCTTCAAAAATGAACTTCAATCTCTACATATGACTTTGATTTTCATAATTCAAATGATACTCACATGTTCATAGTCCTTTGCGCAATCACAATGACCATTAGTTCTTCAAAAGAAAACTATTAGATTTGTAATTTGATCACTTAGATTAAGCCTGTGTCAGAAATTGTCTTCTAGAAATGATCACTTTGACATGGTCAACTTCTTAAATTGATTTCTCTCACAATCTAACCCGTTTTGCTAAATGATTTTGAACAAAGCTTCCTTACCTTCTAACTTAGATTTTGAATGCTCAAACATAAAGAAATTTACACTGAGCACTTAGATCCAAGCAAATCTTTAAGCAGCAAAATGCGCGATTATGAGAACTTCACTTGCAGACTTCTACATATGAATGTTCCTACTTGTCATACACACAACCTGAAGAGAATTAGATCATCAAACTTTGGTCGTAGCTTGATTAGCTTCTGAGTTAGATGTGTACAAAAGATTTCTTGATCCACATGATTAGGCTAAGAGAGTTCTAGAAAAGACCAATCGCTAACTCACGAGAAAACTCTCTACACATCTATCTCTTGAACAACTTGAAATCTATTGACCACTTTTTCATCTATTCTTCATCTCTCTTCTATATCTTGACTATACATGAGGTTATATATACATGTGACTATAAACTCGTCACTACATCAAGTATTTTTGAAGTATTTTTCCAAAGCTGTTATACATAAATGTACAAAACATTTCTTCCTGATTCTTCAACTGACTTCATGCTTTGAGCTTGAGTCTTTCCTTCACTTCTTCATTCATAATCTTCATGTAATCATCAATGGATGATTTTCTTGCTTCAACAATAATCGCATTTTTTTGTAAGATGCGAATGCACTACATAAGTGTGCCCTACTTTTCAATGAGTCGAGAATGATAGTCATTGAGTATATGGAAATATGTGCTCATTAAACTAGTATGTATTGTTGTAATGAAACTATGGAAGAACTTGGCTATTCATTATGCCACTAATTTATATGTAATGTTCATTTACAAGAAACAATTGTCATTATGAAGTTTTGAGTTGGTAGTTGAGTGTGAGTGAGTGTCACTATGTGAATATCTCAATATCTGAGTTTGAGTGTTTGAGGATCTCAATGTCAGAGTCCTTGTTTGAGTGAGCTATTGTGTGAGTGTTTGAAGGCGAAGCTATCTAAGGGTGAGGAAAAGAAGGGAAGGGAATGAGAGTGAGTGTGTAAAAAATTGTGTGTGAGTATGTGTAGGTGAGAAAGGGTGTGTGTATGTGTTTATGTGGGTGTGGGTGCAAAATCAAAGAATGAGAGTGAGGAAGTGTGAAAGAGGACTAGGAGAAAGAAAGTGAGTGCATGTATGAATGTCTAAAAGGGCTAGGAGGAAGGAGGGCATGAAAAAGTGTATGTGAGTGAGTGTGTGTGTAAGAAGGGAAAGAGAGAGTATGGATGTGTGATGGTGGTAGAGAATGAGTGGGAAAGAGTAAGAGAGGAAGAAGGAGAGGAAGCTAGGGTTGTGAGTGTGTGAAAGAGAAGATTGCATGAGGGGAACAATGAGAGTGGAAGGGTTACATGTTGGATGCAAGTGAATGAGTGAGTGTTGGGATTCAAGTGTTTGATTACTGGTGGTTTAATTACAAGTGCTTGAGTGGTTGTTTGTCCAATTCATAGTATCGAATGGTATGAATGTGTATGTATAAGGATGTTCTTATGTTGAAAGTAAGTGTGGTGGTGAAGTTGTTAGTGTGCAAGTCTACAAGTGCTTGAGTATGAGAGTGTTTGAGCACGTGGGCTTGGGTTGTTTTGGAGAAAGACAATCAACAATTGATGATTATAAGAAGCTTAGGAGTGAAGGCTTGAAGAGAAGATTGAAGCCTAAGAGCATGAAGTGAAGTAGAGGTTCAGAAAGAGATGTTCTATATACACATGTATATTAGCTTTGTAAACACTTCACAATTACTTGAAGTAATGATGAATCCACACTCATAAGTATATATATGAGAAATCAAGAATAGATGAGAAAGATACGAGTAGATCATAAGTTGAATAAGAATTATCCATCAGATGTAAGATGAGTTGAATAGAAGAAGTTTTCTGAGAATTGTGCATCCATCTTCTCTCCATTTCTCCTTCTGTGCTTGATCATTTTAGAAATCCTTTTGTATGTGTGTAAGTTCATAGTTAATGCATCTATGGTCAAGTTTTGAGAGTCCAACTGCAAACACTCTAAGAGAACTATGAGTAGGAACATTTGTATGTGTAAATGTATTAAGTGATTTGATCAGATCTCAGTGTAAAGTGTAAAGTTTTATAGAAATGAGGACTCGAAATCTAAGTTGGACAGTAATCCATCTATGTCTAAAAGCATTTGATTAAACAAGTTGTAGATTGAGAGAACCAAGTAGTTAAAGTTGCATATGTAAAAGTCACCTGCAAAGAAAGTTTGAATTTTTACAAGTTCTTTTGAAGAACTTTCACTTGTAGTAGCTTTGCAACACTAGATGAATGTTGTGACAAAGTTTCATAGAAAAATTTAACCATTGCATTAGTTAGTGAAAGAGTTTTGTGAAGCAGACTTTCTTGAGTCAAGTTCTAACTCACAAAAGTGATAGAGATTCATAATTTGGTAAATTTCCAAAATTGATGAAGGTTTCTTGCTATTCTTGATATAGAGGTGTTATAAATTCAAGTGCAGCTTGTCTTTTGGAGATTAATCATCCGCATTAGTGGTATCAGAGCAGGAACTAATAAAATTGAAGGGAAGAAGGACCTCGACTGTTGCGGACGTACTAAATTCAATTTTTGAAGATTCAAAGGGACAAAGTTTGAAGGAAAGGCTAAAGGAAGACACATGAAAGTAGTCAAAAGGATCAGAATAAGTAAACTTTGAAGCAAAGGTACATACATTACGCATAAGGATTGAAGATTTGATAATACAAGTAAAGAAAGAATGGGCAACAATCTTCAAATTGAGAAGTTGGATAGAGAGAACTATCCAGCTTGGTATATGAGGATGGAAGGTCATCTTATGAGAAAAGATCTGATGGGATACATCACAAGAGAAGAAGAGAAGCCAGTTTTCAAAGATCCTAGTGTTCCAACTAGGGAGGAGCTTGTAGATTTAAAGATTTGGATGAAGAAGGATGCTCAAGCAAGGAGCATTATCTATGTGGCAGTAAATGATTACTTGCTTCCTCATATCAGAGGACTCGAAAGTGCAAGTGATATATGGAGTGCTTTGGAGGAGCCTTTTGAGAATACAACCAAGTCAAGGAAAGCATCACTATGGGCAGAGTTTACCACATTCAAGAAGAAGGCTTCACAATCAATATCTGATTATGTGACAAAGATGAAAGACATTGCTGATTCTTTAGGTGTAGTTGATGAAGACATTGAAGAAGATAAATCGGTAGAACAAATTCTCACAGGTCTAAGAGGAGATGAAAAGTGGAAGCCTTTCATATTTTCAATAGAACTTTCATTGGATCCTTTTACTCCTGATTTGAATCAATTGCTAAGACATCTGCTAACTTTTGAGAATGATATCAAAGGAGATGTTGATAACAATACACGTCATGCAATGTATTCTAAGGATAAGAAGAAAGGTGTCAAAGGAAAGCAACAATCACTTGAAGATGAAGGTACTTCAAGCCAAGCAAACTTTCTAAGAAGAAGAAGTGGTAAAAGTAGAGGTAAAGGTAGAAACAACAATGATAATGTCAAAGCTTATTGGATATGTGGTAATACCAATCATCTATCACCAATGGTAACTTTGATCAAAATTTTAATCAAAGAGGAAGAGGTGGAAGAAATCAGAGAGGAAATTACCGAGGTAGAGGTGGCAGGAGTTTCTTTGGAAGAAATGGAGGAAGAAACTTCCAAAACCAATCCTACAACAACACTTACTACAATTATGCTTCAGATCAAAGAGAAGATTCAACTCTTATTATGAATACAACAAGTGAAGCTTCAAATGAAGATTTAAGGGTATTCTACATTGACTCAAGGTGTAGCAATCACCTGAGTGGAAACATTGCTTTGATGAATGATTTGGATCATAAGGCAATCAATCATATAGTTCAAATAGGTGACATTACAAAGCATAAGGTAAAGTCAATTGGATCAGTGAAGGCTAAAGATGGAAGTACTCTTTTGAGTAAGGTTTTGTATGCTCCTAGGATTTCAAAGAATTGATCAATGTAGGAAAAATTGGAGAAAAAGGATATGAAGTGAGATTTACTAATGATGGAGTTTATGTTGAAGACCCTAGGCAAGGGTATAAGCAAATTGTTACAGGAAAGAAAGAAGGAAGGCTTTTCACATTGAGGGTACCAGGTAATTTCCATGTTTACATATTGAGGGCAAAAGGTGTCTGAGTTGGATCTTTGGCATAAGAGGCTTGGACACTTCAATGAAAGAGGTATTAAAGAAATGGTTAAAAATGGTTCAGTGCTTGGATTATCCAATGTGGCAGGACAACACATGACATACAGATGTGAAGCATGTCAATTAGATAAGGCTCACAAACATTCATACAATAAGCAAGGTTTCATGTATTCAAAAAGACTTGAATTGGTGCATATAGATGTGTGGGGTCCTTCAAAAGACTTTAGCATAAATGGGTTGAGGTATTATGTCATTTATGTTGATGATGCTACTAGGTGGATCACTATTTATGTGATCAAAGAAAAGTTAGAAGTGTTTAGTACATTTAAACACTATCATGCATATGCAGAAAGAATTACAGGACAAAAATTGAAGAGGTTAAGATGAGATGGAGGGGGAGAGTATTTCTCAAATGAATTTAATGATTATTTGTGGAATGCAGGTATAAAGAGAGAAGTTACTTGCAGGAACTCTCCTAAAAAAAATGGTGTAGCAAAAAGGAGGAATAGAAGTCTAGGACAAAATACAACCTATAAGGTATAGCTATGACACATCTTTTTTGACAACTAAAGATCATGCTTATATAGTGAAAGCAGATGAAGACCCATCCACATATGATGAAGCCAACGGAAAGGAGAATTCAAAAAAATCTATGAAGGAAGAATATGATGCACTCATTGAGAATGGGACTTGGGAATTGATACATAAACCAATTAATCAGAAGGTAATTGGATGTAAGTGGGTTTACAAAACAAAGAGAATTGCATATGGAAGTCTGTCAAGGTACAAAGCCAGACTTGTGAAAGGATATGCACAAACCTATGGTGTGGACTATGATGAAACATATAGTCCTGTTGCAAAGATGACAACCATAAGGACCATTATAGCAATTGATGCATGTGAAGGTTGGAAATTGTCTCAATTGTATGTGAAGAATGCATTTTTAAATGGTTATATTTTCAGATGAAGTCGACATGGAACAACTAGATGCTTTCAAAGATCAATATAATCCAAATTATGTGTGTAAGTGTTGGGGATTCTTGGACGTGAAGGAGTTTGAGGGATTGCAGGAGAAAAAGAAGAAGAGCAAGAGAGGAAATAATTCAGACAAGCTTCTGCAAAAACACCTTTAAACCTTGAGTTTTTGATTACAGTAGAACGATTACACTGTTTGATTCAATCCGAGTTAATACTTCGGGCACAATTACAGAGAATGCTCAATCCTAAAAGATCAATTATCTCAGAGTCTTCCAGCAGTCGGCCTCTTCTGCACCAGTCCTTCACTTGCTTCCAGCTTCTCCTTGTGCACACCTTGCACCAAGCTTCCACAAGCTGAGGGACAAATACCGTTTCGGCCTGATCGCGGTGAGAGACCTTGTGATTGGTGTGTCTCACTTCGCACTCTCTGCACACTTCCTTAGCCACACTTCTTGCCCTCTTCCCTTTCACTTCCAGGGGTCGTCGCACACTAGTGGCTCTTCACTTCTCTTCTTGCTCTCCTTAACTCCTCTCTGCCTCCTCCTTTTAGAATAGCCTTTGCTTCTCTCTTGAAGTGTGTTGATCCCGTACGCGCCTAATTGCACTGGACTCTTGGCCTTCCCTTGTCCCAAGATTGTCCTCTCAAACGACAGCCAACTACTAACTGTTTTGTATTGTAGTAACTTTAGATAAAAAATCAAACTTTTAATGGGGCCCATACTTTCACCTGTGCGTACGCCGCTTCACACAACTTCTCATTTCCTTTTAAGTTTTTACTTTTGCACAAGGGGGGATTCACCTGAACCTTCCCGATTACTTTGAACACCCTTTGACCTTAAGGGAATTATCAAAAATACTTCTGCAATACCTCTTGTCTTGACTTTGCTGGTTTCAACCTGCCAGGGCTCAACAGATGCCCACCACCTAATGTGCTCTCCGTCCCGGAGAGACAGCAGACACGATACAGAGTGGAACAGCAACTCAAGAACAGAGTGGAATAGCAACACATAGAGGGAACGGAGGCATGAGAAAGATAAGGATTGACATTATTTATTAAGGAATAAAACCCGAATAACCCGCTACAAAAATTTATTGATCCCTAATAATCCCGTTACAAAAATTTATTGAACCCTGATAAGACAAAATCAGAAGGATGAGAGTTTTATTGCACAATTATAAGAGAAACCGAAGCCAATAGCAAGGAATGGAGAAGTGGCTTGCAAATTATTGAGAGGTTGGATGGATGCCGGCATCGGATGGTTGTGGAGATGAGGGCAGTGGAGCAGAAGCCTGCTCAATCATATGCTGGAGAGAACTAAGGCACTGCCGAAGGTGGTCCCGTTCGCGTTTGATTCGCCGGCACGCAGCATTATAACATAACCCTAAAGAAGAGCGATTTTGAAGATCGGATAATTTCTGTAATGCGGATTCGGCCATATCACGGTATTTGTCGCGCTCTTCTTGGAGTAAGCGGGCTGTTTCATGAAGAGATTGCCATTGAGAGTGAGCTAAGCGATTGATGTTGTCGATGGTATTAATGTATTGTTGATGAATAGAAGCGGAAGCTGATACAGAATCCAAGGACACTTTGGAGGCATGAGCACTGCCAGAAGCAGCGGCACTGGCATCGCGGAGCAAATGCAAAAAGGAAGGGGCGGAATGGATATCAATGGGAGGGGAGGGTGCAACCGGTGGATCGGGATGATGGAGGGGAGGAGATCTTGGCGGAGGGGGTCGTGGAAATGGAATGGCAGTGGGCGGAGCGGGTGCGGAAGGAGGGGGACGAGGTGGTGTACAGGTTGGGTAGTGGGTGTTGAGCTGCGTTTGAACGAGCTTCCGGAAAGTGGTGATGGAAGAAGGGCCAGGTGCCGTAGCAGGAGCAGGGGGAGGAATAGATGCGATATCAGGAGAGGAAGAAACTATATGCGGAGAAGAGTGTAGAGGGGGGGAAGTGCGATCAGGGGGAGCGGATAGCGGGGTGGAAACTGAGGCGGAGTCGATGGAGATTGGAGGAGAGGGGGGAGGATTGGAAGTGGAAGGTAAGATGGGCTGCGACGGAAGGAGAGGGGGATGAGGGTCAGAGCGCGATGGGAGGTGGTAAAGCCAAGCAAGGAATGGACCAGAATATATGGAGAATGTGCGAGAACCTCTGGAGATAGCTTCACGAAGTCGACGAGAGCGCAAAGATAAGGAACCATAGATGAGGGCAGCGTACGGATAGGGGCGGCTATGTAGGAAGCAAAAAAGCGGATCAGCAATGCGAATATCAGACCATGGTAGTGAAGATGTGGGACTACGAAGCAAAAAGAAGAAAATGAATGCATTGAGTATGGATGTCATGCGGATGGAAAAGCGGGCATTAGTATCGAAGCGTTTGCGACAAGAGGCAATTGTGGCAGAGGCTGATAATCCCGAATATAAGAACGGAGGAGAATGGAATTCGGCGGGGCAAGAGCCGAGGCTGGCAGCAAGAGTGGAGATGGAGAGAGGGCCTGTGCGAAAGTTAGGAAAGAGGCGGAGAGCTTCATAGACGTCACAGTAATTGGAGGGATCATTCAGGAAAACGTTGGCCAAGTCCCAGAGACCCGCCTGTTGAAGATTGTCGACAGAGAAAAGGCGACGGAGTTCGATGGTTGGGAGAGATAAATGAATACGAATCTGCATATCTAAATCAGGTGGAGAAAAGATGCGCATATAATCTCCTGAGGGCGAATTTGGTTGCGAGGGATGAGAAGTGGAAGTAGAAGGAGAAGGATGGCGAGGAAGCGGCGGTGGAGAATAGATATCCGTGGAATCCGAGGGAACTGAATAAGTGGGAATATGTAGGATGGCAGGAGGATTGGAGGAAGGCGATGCATCATGGTGGAGATCAGTGGACACGGGCAACGAAGGGAGCTGAGAGTGGGGGCCGGTGGTGGGTGGAGCAGACACAAGAGGATGGTAATTCGGATTGGTTGTATGCAGTGCTGAAGGAGTGAGTTCTGAGATGTCGTCCGTTGCGGTGGGATGAACCATCCAGAAACGTTTAAACTTCACTTCCTTTGTCTCTGCTGGAAGCCAACTCCTTGTTGGTTGATTCGGCTTGTCCATTAGCTCGTGGGTAGTATGCACACGAAGTCCTATGTAAAATGCGATACTTGTCGGAAATTTCCTGCAGTATTTTATTGACAAAATGAGTACCCTGATCGGTACAGATTTCAAGCGGACACCTAAACCTGCAAATGATGTTACTATACAAGAAGTCAGCCACTGTTTGTGCAGTGCAGTCAATGGATGCAATAGCTTCAGCCCACTTTGTCGCATAGTCGGTGGCTATCAGTAAGTACTTTTCTCTTTTAGGAACCGCCACAGGGTATATAGGCCCGACAAAGTCTAATACCCACTTCTCAAAAGGTTTCCAAGAAGTGGAAACCATTAAAGGATTATGCCTTTGCTTAGTGGGCTTAGGGCCACACCTCTGGCACACATCACATGTTCTTCTCCAATCATCTGCATCCTTAAATAGTGTAGGCCACCATAGACCCACATCCAGTATCCTTTGGCTCATGATATGCCCTGGAAGGTGCCCACCACCTGTTCCTTCATGTGCAGAGTGCAGTACTTCCCTCACTTCATCTTCCTCCAAGCATTTCCTCATCTTGTCATCCTTGCCTTGTCTATATAATTTCTCATCAATTAAGGTATATGGCCTACTCTTGATTAGCAGTCTTTTCCTTTGAACAGCACTAGCCTTTTCAGGATACAACCCAGTTTTAATAAACTGCTTAATATCATCATACCATCCTTGAGCTTGTACAACAAACAGATGAGCATCAGGAAAGTCATCATTGATTCCACTAGCTTGATCCATCATACTTATTCTAGATAGGTGGTCTGCCATAACATTCTCTCTACCTGGTTTATGAATTACCGAGAAATCAAACTCCTGGAATAGCAATAACCACCTCCAAATTCTACCAGTGGCTTGTGGTTTATTGAGTAAGTACTTCAGAGGTTGGTGATCAGTTATAATAATAAATTTCACTCCCAATAAGTAATGCCGAAATTTTTGGACTGCAAAAACCATGGCTAGGTCTTCTCTTTCTATGGTGCTGTAATTCCTTTCAGCCTTAGTTAAAATCCGACTGGCATATTGAATTGGCCTATCCATCTTAAATTCTTCACTAGGTTGTGTTAGAACTGCCCCTACTGCATATGCACTGGCATCCACATATAATGAAACACTTTTGACCACTCAGGTGTGATCAAAATGGGAGCAGACACTAACCTTGCCCGGAGTGTCTGATATGCCTTTTCCTCTTCTTGATCCCATTTAAAAGGAACCTCTTTGCCTGTGAGCCTAGCCAAAGGTCTGGCTATATCTGCATACATTTTAATAAATTTGCGGTGGTATCCTGTATGTCCTAGAAAACTTTGAATCTCCTTTGCAGATTTAGGCCTAGGTAATTTCAATATAGCAATGATCTTATCTGGATCAGGTGCCATACCTTTAGAAGATACCACATGCCCTAACAAGGTACCTTCGGTCACCAAAAAATGGCATTTGTTTGGATTCAATTTCAGCTTTGTTTCTCTACACCTCCCAAAAACTTGTTTTAACTGAAGCAGATGCTTCTCTAAACAGTCCAATGGGGTTTCTTTAAGAGTACCTGAAAAAGATGAGAAGTCATCCATGAAGATTCTTAATGACTCTAGTAGCAATGGTCCAAAAATGAGATTAACGGTTAGATTGAAGGTAGCTGGAGCATTTCTTAACCCAAAGGGCATCTTCAGATACACATAAGTTCCCCAAGGAGTAATTGTTGCGAGTGATGGTTGGATGCACTCAAGAAATGAGTTGGTGCTGCTATACCTGCTTCACACTAGCCCTCCTTTGATTCCAGAAATGCTTAGTACACACCTTGAGCTTCCAAATGATACCAAGAAACCATATATGTACTTTGCAAATGATTTGTGTAGTGATCAAACCAAAACAGATAACTTAGTTCCTTCACAAATCCAAAAACTTGCTATTTTTGTAATGATACCTGCTCAGTGTTATGCTCAGTGTGACTAGCACACTTGCAATTGAAACAATTCCTTTTGGGAGTATTAAAGTACCTTAATAGGCTACCATTTGCAAGTGAATGAAAGGAAATGATAAACCACATCCAGAGAAATTGATTTAGCAAACTTAGGATTACCCCCGACTTTTTAGGAGAGTTGCAGAGATAGACCAGAGGTGACTTCGAAGCCGATTTCTCGAAAATGGCTGAATGAAATCTTCTGAAATTTTGTATGCTTGTAGAAGACCTTGAGCTGGTTCCAACGAGCTATTAAACTCTTGATTTGGTTCAGTGAGCACTGAGAAATGCTCCTTGGACGTTAACAGACTTGAAGTAGAAAACACAGAGAACCAGATATGAAGAATGTGTATATATCTATTGATTGATATGATTATACAAGCTCATTAGCATGACAAGCATAGCTAATTGAGGTGTGGTGGTGTAGGCTATGGAGTAGCACTAACACACACACAGTTACAACAGTAGAATGCCTCGGGGAGTGAGCTAAAGTGAGTGACACACCCGCGAGTTTTTTCTCTCCACTTTTATATGAGTTGAATGATCATTTGAATTTGAAATTCAAATGTAGGCTCCCTAGAATATCTCTACTAAAAGTATGGAGATATTCTCTCCACTAAGCCATCTACTTTTCCACGAATACAATCAAGTAGGTAGGTGATTAAAGTGATTACAAGTAAATGCCAAGTCATATAGACTTTTACAATGAGTAAGATGTAATAACACATAGGCAAGTGTTCCTATGGTTCTAGCTTCTCATAGTGATACCCTTCAAGGGTTCCAAGCCAAATCTTCCAAGGTTCCAAGCCAAAAGTGTGAAGGCTTGAAATGCACCAACAATAATGAATGCTGTCTTCTCTCGATCCCCAGGGTGAATGGATATCTGATTGTATCCACTGAATCCGTCCATGAAACTATAAATGGAATGACCAGCTACTTCTTCTACGACCTGCTCAGCAAATGGCATTGGAAATCCGTATGGAATTGTGACCTTGTTTAATGCTCTAAAATCCACATAAATTCTGATCTTGTTAGTGTTTTTCTTTGGCACTATCACCATGGGGGATAGCCACTCTGAATGCTCTACAAGAATGATAATGCCTGCATCTTCCATTTTCTGAATTTCGGAATAGACAGCTTCAGCATATTTGGGATTCAACCTATAACTTTTCCCTCTTACTGGCTTTGCTCCTTCTATCAAAGGAATTCTGTGTTCTCCATAACTTGGTGGTACTCCTTCTAGATCCTTAGAATGCCATGCAAAAACATCTGCGTAGTTGTTCAAGAATGTTCTGACCTTTTCCAGGAGCCCTGGGTGGTGCCACAACCAGGTGGCCACCAAAACCGGTAGGTTATTATCTTGAATATCTAAATGTATTTCTTTGACAGGATCTCTCTCTACCATACTTCCTTTGTGCTTTGTTTCTTCCTTGTCTTCTTCTACTAGTCTTCTGTGCATTGCTTCATAAGCCGGTGTCTCCTGAATTTCAATGTGTTCTTCTTTTTCCTGCATCCATCCTGCAGGTATTTCTTGAATAGGAAAAGAGTATTCTTCACTAGATTCCGTTACCTAGCCTTTGGCTTTGGCCTCTGCCTTATTTATAGATTTGATATCCTCCTCTGAGTTGTCGTTGAGGGGTGTCTTTCTGCCCCTTCTGTGGTTCGTGATAGGCTCTCCCAATCAATCAGCTTGGACTTTTGTGTCACCTTCATCATAATCTTCAACTGTGTATGAATTATTGATAAAAATTCCAAAACAAGAAGAAGAGTTGCCTGCATGTAGCCACTTTAGAATATCCTCTTCTTCCTCAAAATCTATCTGGGGTTGATCTTCTGGTTCTGGTTCCATGCAAATGCCAACCTTTTGCATCATGCTAGTGTTTCCTTGGTCATCCGGGCCTTCTTCCAAGTAAAGCTGTGTCAGCTCTTGCCCTTTCTTTTGTACCCACATAGTGTCCTTGCCCCAATCATGGATGACACTTGCGTGTCTCAACCATGGTCTCCCAATTAAGAGGGGAAATCCTCCTTCAATCTGGGGCAATCTTAAAACAACAAAATCCAGTATGAACACATTGCCTTGTATCTCAAGTGGGACTTTTGGAATCACTCCCACAGGCCTTACTTTGCTCTGGTCTGCCAGGGTAACGGTGAAATTTGCCGGTCTGAAAGGGTGGAGTCCAATTTTTTTCATTGTATGTTCAGGCATCAGGTTGATGCCCAAACCACCATCCACAATAACTCCCTGAAATTCATGACCCTTTATAGATACTGTCAGTCGAGGACTTTTATAATCCGTAAGGGGTGCTTCCCCTACAATTATTCCTTTATGTAAAACAGCAGCCCTGGCCACTAAACTTGTAGTAGAAGCCTCATCAATTATCTGCAATAACTCTGCTCTGAATTTTCCATCCATCTTTATTAGATAAAAAATACTAACCTCTTTCTTCATAGACTTGAGTAGTTTAGAAGCTTCTGACTCTTTAATTGAATGGGCTCCACTTGCCTTATTCAACTCTTCCTGAGCTCTGATGAATGCTTGCCCAATGACATCGCTGGTGCCTATAAGGTTTTCCTTTTGTTTTGGGTCTGCACCTGTGGTTGCTTTGTCTTCAGCTACAACTTTGTCTTTGTTGAATCCCCCAATCCTTGATTCTTGACTTACGTCCACTTGAGCTTTCCCCTTGCTTCTTGTCTGCACTGTAAAGGATTCAAGTTCTTCTAATTGTACCACCCTGGTAGACGGTGAGGGCTCATCGACCTGAGGTAATGTTTCCTCCTTGTATACAGAAATCATTTGGAGATGGGGTCCGGAAGTAGAAGCTTGATTCTTAGGACAACAGTTTGTATAATGGTCCCTGGCTTCTGGACAGTTCCTGCAAGGAGGTGCATTTTCTGGAAGAGTGCACCTAGATTGGTAGTGCCCGCATTCTCCACATCTGAAGCAAATGATTGGCCTTCTAGGCCCATTTGCAAAGTTATTTCTCGGTCTAGGATTATAGTTGTTACCTTGATTCGCTGCAGCTGCCATCACATTTGCCGGTGGCAAAAGTCCTCCTTGTGTCCAGTATGTCGTTGTAGGCACTCCTCTTACTTGGCGTTCATGGGCCTCATGCCCAATTTTCCTGCATAATTGACAAGTCACATTTAGCAGAGGACATTCACTTACTATGTGCCCTTGCTTGCTGCACATGGAGCACCAGAGTCCATTCTTAATGCCGCCTCCTTTGAGTTCCTGCAATTCTTGTCTCAGTTGAGCTAATTCTTCTGCTTGGGCCTCCTCTTCCTTTTGGAGCTTGAGTGCTTCAATCTCTCTTCTCAGCTGAGCTACAGCAGTCTCCTCCTCTGTGTAGGGCTTATTCCTTTTCAAGCCCTCCAGCTCCCTTCTTAAGTGGATCACTGGGTCCTCCAGTTCTGTACCATAGGTTGGTTGGGAAGAAGTTGCACCATATTGGTGCCTTATCTGCTCCAAGCGTGTGGCCGTATTGATGAATTCCTCAACAGGGGCCGTAGGTAACACTAACTCTTTTATTTTGCATTGGGTGACCACAGGTAGGGGTTTGGCTAACCACTTCTTGATAAAGAAGTCGTGTGGTGGATCCGGTAGTTTAGCCATTAGTGCTTTGGCCCTGGTCACAAACTCTGGGAACTTTTCTCCTGGACCCAATTTCAAGTTTTCTAACTCTTCTATAATGATCTCTGCCGTGTTGCCATGCTGAAACTGATTTTTGAAGGCCTCTTTCATCAAATCCCAAGAGGTAAAGTGATTTTCAGCAAATTGGCTAAACCACTTGTCTGCCAGACCTTCCAATGTGGCAGGGAAGAGTATCAAGAAAGCATCTTCCCTACCCATTAGACCTCTAGTCTTGCATAATGCGAGAAATCTTCGAATGTGCTCATCTGGATCCTCATGGGCTAAACCTCTGAAAGAGGGAAATTTTATGTTTAATCTGGAGAGTAAGGTTTCTAGGTCTACTTGTCCTGCCATGCGTCCTATAGATGAAGTTGATGAAAGTGGACTCGATGATCCTCTGACCGCCTTTCTTCTTGTCTGCTTGCACTTGACCCTCAAGGTTTGTGACCGGGTTGCGGTCATGAGCTGTTCATAGTCTACTTAATATGAAACACTTGATATAAGTATGTACCTCTTAGTAGTCCACTGAAGTGTTAATGTCGACACTGGAGTATTGTTCTCCAATTGCAATTGACCTTCTCCTAAGCTCAAATCTCCTTGAAGATCCCACCGTGCGTGCCAAATTTGTTGGGGATTCTTGGACGTGAAGGAGTTTGAGGGTTTGTAGGAGAAAAAGAAGAAGAGCAAGAGAGGAAATAATTCAGACAAGCTTCTGCAGAAACACCTTTAAACCTTGAGTTTTTTATTACAGTAGAACGATTACACTGTTTGATTCAATCCGAGTTAATACTTCGGGCACAATTACAGAGAATGCTCAATCCTAAAAGATCAATTATCTCAGAGTCTTCCAGCAGTCGGCCTCTTCTGCACCAGTCCTTCACTTGCTTCCAGCTTCTCCTTGTGCACACCTTGCACCAAGCTTCCACAAGCTGAGGGACAAATACCTTTTCGGCCTGATCGCGGTGAGAGACCTTGTGATTAGTGTGTCTCACTTCGCACTCTCTGCACACTTCCTTAGCCACACTTCTTGCCCTCTTCCCTTTCACTTCCAGGGGTCGTCGCACACTAGTGGCTCTTCACTTCTCTTCTTGCTCTCTTCCTTAGCCACACTTCTTGCCCTCTTCCCTTTCACTTCCAGGGGTCGTCGCACACTAGTGGCTCTTCACTTCTCTTCTTGCTCTCCTTAACTCCTCTCTGCCTCCTCCTTTTAGAATAGCCTTTGCTTCTCTCTTGAAGTGTGTTGATCCCGTATGCGCCTAACTGCACTGGATTCTTGGCCTTCCTTGTCCCAAGATTGTCCTCTCAAACGACAGCCAACTACTAACTGTTTTGTATTGTAGTAACTTTAGATAAAAAATCAAAATTTTAATGGGGCCCATACTTTCACCTGTGTGTACGCCGCTTCACACAACTTCTCATTTCCTTTTAAGTTTTTACTTTTGCACAAGGGGGGATTCACCTGAACCTTCCCGATTACTTTGAACACCCTTTGACCTTAAGGGAATTATCAAAAATACTTCTGCAATACCTCTTGTCTTGACTTTGCTGGTTTCAACCTGCCAGGGCTCAACAGTAAGCTCAAGAGAGCTTTGTATGGCTTGAAGCAAGCCCCAAGGGCATGGAATTATAGGCTTGTGAAGTTCTTGAAGGATCTTGGTTTCCAAGCATCAAAGGCAAATAGTAGCTTTCTAGCGAAAGCAAGTGAAGATGGATTTATCTATGTTTGTATTTATGTTGATGACATAATACTTATAGGTAAAAATGACAAACATATACAAATGGAGATTTCATATACTCAACATGGAATATATGTGACTCAAGAAAGGTATTTGAAGAATCTGCTAATCAAGTTTAAAATGGAAGATTGTAGGATAGCAGCAACTCCAATGGAAGTGAGTCACAAATTGAGTAGATATGGAGGAGAAGAATTTAAAGACATGAAGCTTTATCAAAGTTTCATGGGTAGCTTGATTTATGCTACATTAACAAGGCCTGATTTTTCATATGCAGTTGGAGTTTTATCTCACTTCATGCATTGTCCTAGAAAGGAACATTGGATTGCAGGTCAAAAGGTGCTTAGGCATATCAAGGGCACACTTAAAGAAGGTTTGTAGTATGGATTTACTTCAGACACAAGGATCAAGATATATAGTGATGCAGATTGGGAATGTAACTCTGATGGTAGAAGATCAACACATGGGTATTTATGTTATGTGGGTGATAAATTAACCTCATGGTGTTCTAAGAAGCAACATATAGTTGTTTTGTCATCTACAGAAGCAGAGTATAAAGGTATGGTAGAAGCTCCAAAGGAATTCATATGGCTAAAAACTCTCATGAAGCGTTTTGATATCATTTAGAGTACTCATATCATTTTTGAAGATAACATGAGTTCTTTTTATTTGGCAGCTAACCCTGTGTTTCATGCCATGATGAAACATATTGAGATTCAATATCATTTTTTAAGAGAGAAGGTTGTTGATAAAGAAATAGAAATCGTGCATACTCCTACAAAGGATCAACTTGCAAATATGTTGACAAAGAGTTTGGATGGACCCAAGTTGGAGAGATTTAAAGATATGGCACGGATAAAGAAGATGCAAGTAATCACAATTGATGATTGAGGGGGCACTGTTGGAGCAAGATAATCAACAATTGATGATTATATGAAGCTTACGAGTGAAGAATTGAAGAGAAGATGGAAGCCTAAGAGCATGAAGTGAAGTAGAGGTTCAGAAAGAGATGGTCTATATACACATGTATATTAGATATGTAAATACTTCACAAATACTTGAAGTAATGATGAATCCAAACTCATAAGGATATATACACTTGTATACAGTAATGATATATATGAGAGATGAAGAATAGATGTGAAAGATAGGAGTAGATCATAAGTTGAATAAGAATTATCCATCAGATGTAAGATAAGTTGAATAGAAGAATTTTTCTGAGAATTGCGCGTCGATCTTCTCTCCATTTCTCCTTCTGTGCTTGATCATTTTAGAAATCCTTTTGTATGTGTCTAATTTCATAGTTAATGCATCTATGGTCAAGTTTTGAGAGTCCAATTGCAAAGAGACTAAGAGAATTGTGAGTATGAACATTTGTATATGTAAATGTATTAAGTGATTTCTAAAACAGGTGCAAATTTGATGGCCAATGATTTGATCCGGTCTCAGTGTAGAGTGTAAACTTTTACACACATGAGGACTCAAAATCTGAGTTGGAAGGCAATCCACCTATCTCGAAAATCATTTTATTAAATGGGTTGTAGATTGAGAGCACTAAGTAGTTAAAGTTGCATATGTAAAAGTCGTCTGTAGAGAAAGCTTGATTCAGACATAGGTTTACTTATTGATGTAGATCTGAAGTTTTATAAGTTCTTTTGAATAACGCTCACTTGTAGTAGCTGTGGAAACATTAGATGAACGTTGTGACAAA
Organism: Ceratopteris richardii; assembly: GCA_020310875.1. Taxonomy (NCBI): domain Eukaryota; kingdom Viridiplantae; phylum Streptophyta; class Polypodiopsida; order Polypodiales; family Pteridaceae; genus Ceratopteris; species Ceratopteris richardii. The sequence continues at coordinate 21,380,070 of CM035431.1, read as the reverse complement.
GTTTCATAGAAAACATTCACCATTTCATCAGTCAATGAAAGAGTTTTGTGAAGCAGACTTTCTTGAGTGAAGTTATAAGTCACAAAAGTGATAGAGATTCATAATTTGGTAAGACTTCCAAAATTGATGAAGGCTTCTTGCTATTCTTGATATAGAGGTGTTCTAAATTCAAGTGTAGCTTGTCTTTTACAGATTAATCACCTTCATCAAGTAGGACGTGGACCTGAAATTGACAGTGAGTAAAGAAAGTTAGTGAGGGAAAGTTAGTAAATTGTGGGCCAAGGGGATAATGAGGTTCAGAGTTGAGAATGAAGGTGAGCAGTGAATGACTTGCGAGTAAGAGATTTGTGATAGTTAGAAAGAGTCTCGTAAGGAAGTGAGAGTTTAGAAGAGAAAGGGAAGGAGATCAAAGAAGCGAGCATATTTGTGCATTTTCGTGAGCTGAGGGTGAGCAAAGTTTTCCCAAAAGTGGAAATCTAAGCGATTTAGTTGCGGGAAAACACCTTCTTTGCGGCCTCATAAACCACCATCATTTGGCATGCCCAGTGGGACTTGGCTTAGTACCTCTCATAAAGATTTCTACGAGTTTGCTTGGTGCCCCAATCATGTGGCACAACCATTTGACCCCACAATCACTTTGATCCTTGGAAGAAATTGTGCAACAAAGGAAAGTTTGGGGTTTTGAAAAGATTGATGCGAAGGAAATGAATTTTGGATAGGCTAATAGACAAACTCAATTTGTGTGGATAATGAGGAATCATATGAATACAGGTTGAAGGTTTGGGTGGATATCAAATTATGTTGGATGTTGGTGTTGTGAGGAGATTGGGCATATTGCCAAATTTTGCCCTCGAGTGTCTAGTCCTTTGGACTTTGTTCATGTTTGTGCAAATTGTGGAAAGAAGAGATTGTGCAAGCATGTGTGCAAGGCAAAGTGGGTCTCTTCCAAGAATGTCTCAATGAAAAGTCCAAGCTCAAGAGATTAGAGCGGGGTAGCGAAAAGTCCAAGGTCAAGAGATTAGAGAAAAATCAAATTGAAATAAAGGAGGTCTTAGAGAAATGGGAGGAGAAGGTGAAACTCATGGAAAATAGAAACAAAGACTTGAAAAGAGAGAACAAAAACTTGCAAAAGAAAATTGAAATGCTTGAGAGTGGAGACATTGTTAGGAAGGGTAAGGACATAGGAATAGATGTACTTGAGATTAGCTCTGACTTAGTGATAGTGAATTGCTATGGGCTTACAATTGAAAATGAATTCCAACAAGTTGAGGATGACTTGGTGAGACGGATCAAGCAAGGAGAGTAGGAGATCAAGAGAGTGCAAGAAGTTATCTGTAGATATAGTGACCAAGCATGTAGAATCAGTGAGGGATTCTAGTTGGAATTAGATAAAGTTCACTGTGCGCATACACAGAGTGATAAGAAAATGGAAGAACTTGAAAAAGAGTATGCAAGGATAGGGAGAGAGCTCAATAGATGGATGAGTCACAGAGAACACTAAAGATGGAGGTATGTAGAGAGAAATGAAAGAGTGGATAGAATTGAAGATGAGTTGGAGGCAATGATAGATAAGCTTGGTGCATTCAAAGGAGAGAGAGAAAGATGAACGCTTTGGGGGAAACTGTACAAGACCCAACTGATCAATTAGAGATGATTTTTCAAGAGGTAAGTAGAAGATTCAGAGAAGTAGAATCAAAGGTGGATGAGATAGAAAATAAGATGGACAATCTTGGAAGAGGAATATCATAAGACTTAGATCCTTTGGTGAAGAAAGTAAAAAAAATGGAGCAAGAACAGAAAACCAAATATGAGAACCTTGAAAAGGAACACATGAAAGTGCAAGAGAGGATTGAGAAGCTATATGAATTATTTGGGGAAATTGGAAATGAGATCCCAAAAAAACAAAAGTTTTTTGAGGTAAACAACACGAGCCTCATTCCGTGCTTGGTATAAAGTAGTAAGTGTGTCCTAAGCATCCTTAGCTATTCTGCAAGATCAAATGTGAGGAATACTGGCACGTTTGATAGACAAGGCTATCAATGCATGTGCCTGAGCATCCCTACTATCTCAAAAAATTTTCTCTACAGTACGTGCACGAGGAACCACAGCATGAATAGGAACATAAAGAATATTGTCATCTTCAATGCCTTCTGCATCACCTTCAACAACTATGTTTGTAGGTGTAATAGGATGTTTTTCAACACCCTCCACAATATTCTATAGTCCTTTTGGAACCAATACATGATGCATCATATAAGCCCATAATGGGTAATTGGTACCATCCAATTTATCCTCAACAACCAACATACAGAATACATCACTCCTTTCAGCGAGGCCCACTAACTAAAATACCCTAATGCAAAAAATGATAATATCTAAAAACGATGAATAGAACTACCCTGACGAGTTCCACTAAACCTCTAGCAGACTTTGAGTGCTTATATTAGGTAAAACTTGTATATACCTTTAGCTCAAAAAAACATAACTACTTGCAAAAGCACTATGATAGTGCGTTCGAAGGCCGAAACGAGCTCAGATCGTGATTTTAGCACCACAAAGCGAAGCAATTTTGATCTCGCTAATCACCTTGAGTATGTTAACCAAATCTCATGCAATTTTGAGACTTTGATTGGAGGGTTTTTGACAACACCCTAGATGAAGCCGCGACTTATTTGATACCAGTTTTTGGAGTGTGAGGTTTGCAGAAGCACATGAATATCACAAGGAAGAAGAAGAAGCTTAGAGCACAACACACAATACTAAATGTATTACCACTGGAATGTACAAAGATAAGTAACCCATTAGGGCAATAGGCGTATATACAAGGGAGGGAGGGGGCACCTTTGAAAGAGGGAAAAAAGTGCCCTAACGGTCCTAGTGTGTTCACACATATCATTACCTAAATATATCAACAAATCCATCTACTATGGTCATCAATAAATGAGACATAATACGTTGATCCTGCCAATGAAGGTGCTTGGCTTGGTCCCCATACATATGTATATACTAGGTCCAATAATTTGTTTTGGCTGTAGCCTTTGTGGTTGAATGGTTGTCTTTATGCCTTTCCAATCTAAAATGCATCAAATCTATTGATCATGTGTTGCTTTGATATGTTTGGTAATCCAAGAACACTTTGATCCATGCATGTCTCATTTAAGGTTCTTTCATTCACATGAGCTAACATCTTATGCCACACTTCAAACTCACTTAGACTTTGACACCCGAAATCAAATAGAGCTATGTCTTTGGTTTCTCCTACTTCAAATGTAAAGAGCCTACCATGCTTCTCACCTCTATCTATCTTCTTGAATCCTTAACATGGATCTTCAACAAAAGCTCCATATTGGGTCAACTATTTGACCTACACTTATTAGGTTTTTTGTAATAGTGGGAACATAGAGTACCTTGCTCATAATATTTTTCCTACCATTGGAAGCTTTGACATTACCAATTTTCTCCACAGTACGCTTTGTGTCATCCCTGTTTGAACTTCATGTCTATGCTATGCACTTTCCAAATTAGATAAGAGAGCTATGTTGCCTGCAACATGATTTGAGCATCTTGAACCTATTTAGAATACATGATCATCTTCTTTACCTTCACTATGGCTTAGATCATCAAGAGAAATGAGTCTTCATGTTGCTGATCTTCAGAATAATTGTTGTAGTCCTTTCTGTTATGGCCTCTTGTTGAGCCCATAAAAGTCATAGTGGTCAAAGTCAACCATAGTGAAAGTCAAAGGTTGAAAGTCAAAGCAATCAAAGTCAACATGTTCAAGGTCAAATTCAACATGGGCAAAGTCAAAGCCTTCAAAGTTCGGGTGTCAAGGTGCATAGGTAGTGCACAAGAAATTATTCACAAAGGTTATATTTTACAGAAAGGTGGATGCAGGTTGCAGTGTCTTTTTGTAATTTCTCTAAGCTTCAAAGTTTTTTTTAAGTGTTTGGAAGGTTCAGGTGAACCCTCTCATAGGTGCTCATTTGAAGAATTAAAAGGAAAAATGTGAAGGTATGTGAAGCGGCAGTGTACGCAGAAGTGAAAGTATGGCCCTCCAATTAAAAATTTTGTTTTATTCTAAAGTCACTATAGGACAAAATAGGGGTTTGTTGGCTGCCCACTTTTGGAGACAATATTGGGACATCAAAGTGAGCACCAAGATACTCTAGTAGTTAGGAGCGTACGTGAACTGACACTCAAATCAAGGCAAGGCATTATTCATGGTTAGACTAAGCAAGGTGATCATAGTCTACACTAAGAGAGGAGCAAGAGACATATTGTGAGCATGCGATGCAGAGAACTGAAGTGCAAGGTGTACAAGAAGAGTGACTTAGAAGTGTGCAGAGAAGTGCTAAGCCATGCAAACAAAGGTCACAAGGTCCCATTGAAGCTGTGTATGCATTGATAGAAGGTATCCATCCCTCCCCCTATTGAAGCTTGAGTGCAAGCTGTGCACAAGTGTAAGCTCTTGGAGAAGGTAGAGGTCTGGTGTAGAGAGGTCGACGGCAACAAGAACCTTGGGTATTTTGTAACTCTGTTGATTGTGCACTCAGTTTCTGTATATTTCTTCTTATCTTTCTCCCTTCTCCTACAAATACACAAGTCCCTTTGTACACAAGAATCCCCCAACAAAATTTTCCATGCACGGTGGGACCACAAGGAGACTTGTGCATAGGAGAAGCAAATTGGAATGTGTGGAAGGGTACCAACAGTAGTGCATGGACTTAAGAGGTAATATTTCTTCCATTGGAATTCTCTTAAACTAAGAGGAGTATGAACAGATCATGACCGCAACCTAGTCTCAAAGCTTCAGGGTCCCTTGCAAAGCAACAAGAAGGAAGGTTATTCGAAGGTCAACCAGTCCATTGTCATCGACATCATTAGTAAAGAATATGGAAGCCCACGTAGATTTGGAAACTTTACTTTCTAGATTGGATATTAAATTTCCATCCTTCAGAGGGCCAACACAAGAAGACCCCAATGAGCACATTAGGAGATTCTTAGCCTTATGTAAAAAAAGGGGTCTGATGGGAAGAGAGGATGCATTTTTTTTTCTTTTCCCTGCAACATTAGAAGGGCTAGCGGACAAACAATTTAGTCAGTTTGCTGACAACCATTTCAACACATGCGATTTAATGAAGGAAGCATTTAGAACACAGTTCCAACAAGGGAACACAAGTGAAAACATTATTGAGGAATTAGAAAATTTAAGATTAGGTCTTGAGGAGACCTTCCCAAAATTTGTTACTAGAGCTAAGGCATTAATGGCCAAACTGCCAAACCCTCCTCATGATTTTTTTTATCAAGAAGTGGCTTGCTAAACCACTTCCTATATCAAAACAATGTAAAATAAAGGACTTGGTTTTACCGATAGAAGGAATAGAAGAATTTATCAATAGAGCTACAAGATTGGAACAAATTAGACAACAGTAAGGCGCAAGCTCTTCCAATTTATCATATTCTGTAGAACCTGAAGACCCAATAATTCACCTAAGGAAAGTGCTTGAGATCTTAAAGAGGAATAAGCCCCATAAAGAGGATGAGAGTGTTGTGACTCAGTTGGGTGGCATCAAAAGTGGGCTATGGTGTACCATGTGCAGCAAGCAGGGTCATGTGGTAAGTGAATGTCCATTGTGAAGTGTAACTTGCAAGCTATGAAGGAAAGCTAGTCATGAGGCCCATGAATGTCAGTCAAGAGGGCTGCCTACACAACCTTATTTGGCACAAGGAGGTGCTCAATTCTCAAGCAATGTAATGGCAACAGCCCCCATCCAAGGTAACAACTATAACCAAAGACCTAGAAGTAATTATGGAAATGGACCCGTTTACTTGGAAATACAGAAGATGGATGATGCAGGAGTCATCATTCCTCTGGAACACTCAGAATGGCTTTCACCAATGGTTATAGTACCCAAGAAGAGTACCAAAAAAATCAGAATTTGAGTTGACTTTAGAGCACTCAACAAGGTAACCATTTCAAATGGATTCCACATGCCTTTTGTAGAGCAGGTCATTGAAGAAGTGGCTAGATATGTATTATATAGTTTTATGGACGGCTTTAGTGGATATAACCAAATATCCATCGACCTAGAGGACCGTAGAAAGATTGTTGTTATCACACCATGGATCACATATGTGTATCTAAAAATGCCATTCAAACTCAAAAATGCTCCAACCACCTTTAACAAGATTGTCAGCCTCATTTTTGGACCCTTATTGCTAGAAACACTGAGAATTTTCATGGATGACTTTTCTTCATTTTTAGGATCTCACAAGGAGACCCCTTTGGATTTCTTGGATAATCACTTAAGACAGCTGCAGAATGTTTTTGAAAGATGTAGGGATACTAAACTAAAGTTGAACCCAAATAAATGTTATTTCCTTGTTATCAAAGGAACCCTCTTGGGACATGTGGTATCTGCTAAAGGTATGGCTCTAGACTTTGATAAAATTATTTCTATACTAAAGTTACCTAAACCCAAATCTCATAAAGAGATTTAAAGCTTCTTGGGGCATATTGGGTACCACAGAAGATTTATCAAAATGTATGCAGAGATACTGAGGCCACTGGCTAGACTTACAAGTAAAGAAGTACCCTTTAAATGGGAAGAGGAAGAAGAGAATGTTTACCAGACATCGAGGTCCAAATTGGTGGTTGCACTAATTCTTATCGCACCAGATTGGTCAAAACTTTTTCATGTACATGTAAATGCCAGTGCATATGCAGTAGGTGTAGTTTTGGCTCAAAACAATGAAGAATACAAACTTGAGAGACCTATTTAGTATGCTAGTCAAATTTTGACTAAGGCTGAAAAAATTTATAGCACCATAGAAAGGGAGGCCCTAGCAATGGTTTTTGTTGTACAAAAGTTTTGTCATTATTTGCTAGGTGTGAAATTTGTTATCATCACTGATCATCAACCACTCATGTATTTATTGAACAAGCCACAAGCGACTAGCAGGATATGGAGGTGGTTACTTTTGTTCCAAGAATTTGATTTTTCTATAGTCCATGGACCAAGTAAAGAAAATATCATGGCAGTCCACCTATCTAGGATCAACATGATGGATCAAGCAATTGGAGTAAATGATGATTTTCTAGATGCTAATTTGTTTTCCGTACAAGCATAAGGTTGGTATGATGACATCAAGAATTTTCTTAATACTCAAGTGTATCCAGAGAAGGCTAGCACTGTGCAAAGGAAGAGGTTGCTAATCAAAAGCAGACCTTTTACCCTCATTGAGCAAAAATTATATAGATAGGGAAAAGATAACATGTTTAGAAAGTGCATGGAAGAAGAAGAAGAAGTGAGGGAAGTCCTTAAATCTGCACATGAAGGAACATGTGGTGGGCACCTTCCAAGATACATTATGAGTGAGAGAATCCTTGATGGTGGCTTATGGTGGCCTACATTATTCAAAGATGCAGAGGAATGAGGAAAAGCATGTGATGTCTATTAGAGGTGTGGACCCAAGCCAATAAAGCAGAGGAACAACCCCTTGATTATTTCCACTTCTTGGCAACCATTTGAGAAGTGGGGGCTAGATTTCGTAGGGCCCATCTACCCGGCGTCAGTTCCAAAGAGAGAAAAGTATCTATTGATTAGCACTGACTATGCAACAAAGTGGGCTGAAGCTATTGCCTCCCCTGATTGCAGAATAGCTCCCCCTGATTGCACCGCTCAAACTATTGCTGATTTCATTTATAGTAACATCATTTGCAGATTTGGATGTCCCCTTGAAATTTGTAGAGACCAAGGTACTCATTTTGTGAACAATTCCTACATGAAATTTTCAATAGGTACAAAATTCTACATAGGACCTCTTGTGCCTATTATCCAAGAGCTAATGGATAGGCAGAATCCACCAATAAGGTATTAATTGCCATGTTAAAAAATGAATGTATGTTACAACCCACTTCCTGGGGCATTGCTTATCAAGGTACCCTATGGGTGTACAGATTAGCTTACAAAGAAGCTATAGGATACTCTCCATTCGAGTTGGTTTATGGGATATTGCCTATTTAACCCTTTGAAATTCTACATGGGTCACCAAAACTAGCATTCATGCAGAGAAAGAAAGATTGTAGGGTCTCTCAGAGGCTTGGAGCATTGCACAAAGTGGAAGAGATACGTCTACATGCTGCAAAACAATTGATAGAGACTCAAATGAAGAGGACGGAGGCACATGAACGGAATCTGTGGAACAATAACATACAAACACGCATGTTAGTTCTTCTCCATAGACCTCAAATCCACACACAAGGGGAAAATGGCTTCCACACTAGGAAGGACTTTATCAAATTAAGATGATGCTGAATTGGGGTGCAATGGATTTAGAGACTCAAGATGGACAGGTACTACCATTGGCCAATATATCAAGGCTCAAGGCCTATCACCAACACAATTGAAGCTTTCTGGATGACCTAGAACTTGCAAAATCTATCTAGGTTGTACATGGCTTTCTCATTCTAGTTTTGTTTACGTTTTAGTAGTTTTTATCCATTTTTATGCTTGTTACTTGAGTTTTTATGCAACTTAGAAGCCATTTCATAGCCCTTTGCATAAGCACAATTTTTGGAAATTTTTGGGAATTTTTAAAGCATTTTTTGATTTTTTCTAGCATTTTTTCGTCCTTTTCAAGTATCATTTTCTTGATAAAATGGATGAATAAAGGAAGATCTTTGTGGTTTTCAGTGCGAAAAGTGGCCTAGAACTGTGAGAATACTTTGAGAATTTTTTTTTATTTTTTTGGATTTTTTCTTACATTTTTTTGGATTTTATTTGTATTTCTATCCAATTTTTGGATATTAATAAACAAAAAATAAGAGGGGCCCCCATGGATAATTTTCACCAAAAAAAGAAAGGCCCCCATGGATAATTTTCCCCAAAAAAAGGCCCCCTCATCCCTCCTATATAATATTAAAAAAAGAAAGCCACCACCCTCTCTCTCTTTCCCCTCCCCCCCCCCTCCCCACATTGTATTTTTTATTATTTTATTTTATTTTTTTCCTTATTTCCCTGTCTCCCTATTTTTTTATTTTCTTTATTTTTTTTAGTAATTTTTTATTTTATTTTTTTCTTTTCCTTATCCCCGTGCCCCCCATCCTCCCAATTTTAATCTTAATTTTTATATTTTTCTTTTTATTTTCCATATTTCCCTCCCCTCTTTTTTATTTTATTTTATTTTTTATTTATTTTTTCTTTTTCTATTTTTATCTTTATTTTTTACCCCCCTCCCCCCCCCCCCCCCACCTCTATCCTATATAAGGCCTCTCACCTCTCCCCATTGTGCACTGGCATGGATTGTCTCTTTAGGTTAGCCCTCCCCCCCCACACCAACATAGGATAACTTTTATCCTATAGTTGGTTGTGGATTTTTTTCTTTCTTTTTAGTTCATTATTTCTCTTTTCTTTGTTCTTGTTTACACCCTTGTAGTACTCCCAGTTTTGTGATTTTTGGGTCCTTTTTAGGGTTTTTTGACATGATGAAGCGGAATTTGGGATTGAATTGCAGATTTTTTGATGTTTTATATATGTTTTATGCATGTCTCTAGTGCAGTCATTTTTTTACATCCATCCACATTTGTTCAATAGAACTGCACTACATCCCCTTAATTAGGTCTAGCCTTCATAGATACCCCTACCCCCTCTCTTAATGTCCTGCCATCCTATCATAAACCTCCCATATTACTTCATAATGTAAATAGTTGACTTTGTCTCTTGAGCACTTGATCGCATCATAGAGCTCTTTATCGACCTTCATCCATGGCTTCTACAACACCCCAGCAGGCTTCATCCATTGCCATCGAGGCATATTCCAAGCTTCCAAGCCTTGAATTTAGCCACCATCCCTCCAGAGATATGCATTTCCATCCCTATGGCCCCGACCCACCCCACCCCTATGGCCTCCACCCAACCCCTCCCTGTGGCCCCAACCCACCCCACCCTTGGGGCCCCCACCCACACCATCCCTGTCGCCCCCACCCACTCCACCCATGTGGCCCCCACCCATTTCCTCTTAGCGGCTAGGCTCCCTTCTATTGCACGCCCCAACTCCACACACACTCATCCTCCTTCAGCCCCTCCGCACATCTATGGGAGCCACCCCTTTGTAGCATCCCTTCCATGTTTCTCCGTCTCTGGGTCCTCTTTATATAGCCCGGGGGCACCCCTGCTGGGCCTTCACCTTCCTCCTGCTGCTCCGACGCACTCCGCTAGTTCGAGTGCTCATACCATGTGTAGCTCATATAGCGATTCCACTTCTGCTATCCCATGCCCACCGTCGTCGTCCATTGTTGATCATCGGGATTCGTCCTCTTCCTTATCCATCCGCCTCCACCTCGCCATGCCATCCATCCCTCTCATTGACCTCCTCCCTGAGGGATGCCTTTGTGAGGCTGGTCTTTGGCGTCTAGCCTCCATCTTATTATCCAAGCCCGAGGGTGCTGACATTCACATCGTGCTTCTCGCATTCGTGCACTTTCCAACCGGTTCACTCACCCCTACAGTCATTGTCATTGGCATCGGTTCTAGCGACACTTCATATCACCCCTCACCTCTCCTCTACTCTGGATTGTCTCGGGAGGATACAATCGCCTATTGCCTCCATTTGTTTGGTGATAATGCCATGCCTACCACATACCAGCTAGCGCTCCTACATTCCTTTATTTTCTAACTTTTATTCCATGGCATTCCACTACATGATATCCATATTGCAGACCCCCTTTTCTACTTTTTACATGGTTGCCCTTATCCATACAACTCACTTATGTTTTAGTCATTCCTTCTTCATTCTCAAGAATTCCATGATGCCCTCCATCGCGGGACGCATTTGTTCTTCGTGTATTCTACATCGGTCTTAGCATGGGTCTTTCACCTTCCTGGTATGCATTCCATTGCACCCAACCCCATCATTGCCGAGTCCCACCCCGCACACACCCATCCATTCCCCTCGTCAGCATCCTCCACCAGTCACCTTATTGCCTACACCCCCGCGTTCCATTCCTTAGGGGTCCAGTCCCATCCCAGCCTCCACTCCGCCACCCACATGATGGGTATGACCACGTTTGCTGGACTCTTTTCTGGTCAGTGCATACACTCTCCTTCCCCTATACCTCCTCCGTCTCTACAGTCACCCCCACAGACCGGTACTGCTCTACCTATTCCATCTCTAGCCATTTCCATTGAGTCTGCATCCACCTCCCCTCATCGCCACACCCCTCCTACTTCTCCTACTTGCCCTGAGCCTACTCGGCACCCCCCCACCAGCCTCGACATCTTCCATCCCTGATAGCCTCGCCGACGATCCACCCTTCTTTGGTCTCCTTCAAAATGCGTGTTGACAATAGAAGAATCTTGAGGATAATAGTTAATTTGAATTTCGAAAGTCTGCTAACTCAGATATTACTCAATCACAAAATCTCCTTTCTTTTGGAGCTACAATGGAATATCCATGTCTTTTTAACTTACTAATCCATGCTTCCTCTTTACTTTGCTTAGCCTTATGCTTGTGATGCTTGCTCCCTACTACTTCTTCATCTTGGGTATCAGAGTCAGAATCAGTTTAACCTTTGTCTGACTCCAATTCTGAATCAGAGTCAGCCTCTGAACTAGAATCAAAATGTCTCTTTTTAGCCCGTCCAAATCTTCTTTCTATATGTGCAGCTGCTAACACTAATACATCAAAGCCATTTGCAATATCCACACTTGCAACTGCATGTCTAATGGTACTTTGTAATCCTTTTAGAAAATAACATGCCAACGTCTCGTCAGTAGGTCTTTCATTACATTGCAATCATTCCATTTAGGTTCTGAATTTCTGAGCATAATCTTCCACTAACATGGTTTTTTGCCTAATAGCTCTCAATTTCCATAACACATCGGAAGGAGTCTTCTCTTTTCTAAATCATTGCAAAAATGCTATTTTTAATGCATCATATGAAGCAAAATGAGCAATAGCATATTGACTAAACTAGCTCATTGCTCGTCCTTCCAACATGGCAACAAATTGCTGAAGTTTAATGTCATCACCATATATAGCTGGATATCCATTAGCTGTCCATTTTATCTCAAATTGAGCCACATGGCAATCAGCATCTTCTTTAGAGCCTCCTTTGAAATGAGCTGCTTTGACTTTGGGATTGGGAGGTGGTTGCACCGTTGGCTGTGGTTGAGGTGTACGCATAGTTCTTTGACTGGTCGCCCCTGCAAGTGGGTCGAATTGGAGTCGTCTTCTTACTCCTACAGTTGCTTCTGTTAGGAATAGCGCTCCAAGTATACCGCCCACTAACCTTACCTCTCCTGCACCTGTTTCTCCCTGTTCCTCTTCTATTTCCAGATTAGCTTCCTCCTTGGCTTCGTACGAATCGTAAAATTCTGAGGATGACTCCATGTTAGCTGCCTTTGCCTGCGCTCTTGTAAAATACACTTTACCAAATCGTTTCCTTCTTTCCTTCGTGCATTTCTTGCTTCATTAGCAACACAGTAGGATCGCCAAATGTGTTGGGTTTTGCATTCAACACATCTCTACTTGTTTTTGAACAATCAAACTTTAGCACTGATCTACTTCACACAAAGAATACGCTTCCAACAGATTTCAGATTTAGCATTGTTACTGATTTCAACGAACATAACTCAAATAGACAAGGATTCATTCTTGCTCTGAATGTACATGAGTAAATTACTCCATTAGAGTTCTTCTACATCAGGTATTACATGATAGAAAAGTTCATTAGAACTTCTGACTATCGAAAATACATTACGAAATAGGTAAATATGCCTCTGAAATCAAGATTTTGTCATTTCTCTTTCACCATTATCTTGCACCATTAGAAGAATGGAGTCTCTTTCTCTTCTGGTGCTGTTCTCTCTGAGGACAATTCTTTCTTTTTTTCTTCTTGGAAAGATTTCTTCTTGCCTCTTCTGGTTTCTTTTGCTCTCCCTCTTGGAGACGCTTCTTCCCCTTCCTAACCCCCTTCTCGTGAACAAAATACAACTACTCTCTTTGTTGCGACATCAACGCCTAACAAAAAATAACTATCTGTTAAAATCTGAGCAAGAAAATACAAATTCAGCAAATTTTCGACTCAACAACATCCGATTGAGTAATATCTGAGTTAGCAGACTTTCAGAATTTAGATTAACTATTTATCCTCAAGATTCTTCTATCCTCAACAATGCGAGCCTCGTCCCAAGCAATGGGGCCGATGTTGTGTGTCACTCCCTTGACTCAATCTCTGTGATAGCTACACTCCACCAGCAATTGACCGCATTTGTGCGGCAGCCACCGTCTAGTGGCAAGCTGTTCACACTTTGTTACGTGCAGTGTAGCAGGAGCGCGATCACTTATGGGAGGAGAACAATTCATTGTCCTGATCACTTTTTGAGCTTCGCAAGCATGCATCATTAGGTATTTGCGATAGCCCCACTTGTCATCTCATTTAACCCAAGCGAGACCATCTTCATCGATCCCTAAACAAGTTCTTAGTTATCTATGAGGAGGTCTCAATCATTCCGCAATTTCCTATAGAGCGCACCCCACAGCCGGCCCATGAGGCACCTCCAAATGCCAAATGCATCTTTGCCGCCCCCTGCTTACCCTCCACCACAGAGCTAGTCGTCCTCCACTCACTTCATGCATATCATGTTAGTTCTTTTGGTATTGTGGGTTTTTTTATATTTTGGATTTTACTCCGTGTAGTTCTTTTGGATATCAAGGTGGCATTTTGTTATGAGCATCTGTTGTTGCTCTAGTTACCTTGCCTTCCTGTGCGATTTCTATGTTTTGTATGGCATATTTTGATTTGTGGACAGCGTTCTTATGGAATATATTAGCTGCTTCTTTCTGTTTGTTTGAGTTCTTTTGTATGTTTATGGTACATTCCCTTTCTGAGTTCCTTCCTTCTTCTAACTCTTTGCATCTCTCCCCCCCCCTCTAACTCCTTTCCCTCCACACAACTACATGTCCATTTTTTCTAAGTAATTTCCTTAGCGAATGGAAAATCCCCTTTCTCTATTCTTTCCTTCCCTACCCTTTACTTCCCTTCCCTCAACCCCAATACAATTTCCCTTTCCCTGCTCCCAACTATCCACCCTCCCCATGGCCTCCCCCATAGAACTTCTCCCCTCTCCCTCTCAGCCATTCAACCCTCCATGCCTTTCCCATTACAATACATTCTCCCTAATCTATTCTTCATGCACTTTTCCCACTTTTGGTTCTTCTCTCGTGTTTGTTCTCTATCGCTCCTGGTGGACTTCGTAGCTGCTCAAGTATCCTTTTGAAGATTTTGCAGCATAGGAATCATGGTGTCCTTTCTGCACAGAGTTTTGGCTGTAGCTCTCTGGGACGGAGAGCCCATTAGGTGGTGGGCAACTGTTGAGCCCATAAAAGTCATAGTGATCAAATTCAACCAGAGTAAAAGTAAACGGGTCAAAGTCAAAGTGGCCAAAGTCAACATGTTCAAGGTCAAAGTCAACATGGGAAAAGTCAACATGGGCAAAGTCAAAGCATTCAAAGTTCCGGTGTCAAGGTACACAGGTAGTGCACAACCAATTTTTCACAAAGGTTATATTTTACAGAAAGTTGGTTGTAGGTTGAAGAGTGTCTTTCTTTAATTTCTTTGAGGTTCAAAGTGTTTTTAAAGTGTTTGGAAGGTTCAGGTGAACCCTCTCTTAGGTGCACATTTGAAGAATTAAAAGCCAAACTGTGAATGTATGCGTAGCGGCAGTGTACGCAGAAGTGAAAGTATGGCCCCCCAATTAAAATTTTTGTTTTAGTCTAAAGTCACTACATGATAAAACATGGATTCATTGGCTGCCCACTTTTGGAAACAATCTTGGGACATCAAAGTGAGCACCAATATACTCTAGCAGTTAGGAGCGTACGTGAACCGACACTCAAATCAAGGTAAGACATTATTCTTGGTGAGACTAAGCAAGTTGAGCATAGTCTACACTAAGAGATGAGCAAGAGACATACTGTGAGCATGCGATGCAGAGAAGTGAAGTGCAAGGTGTGCAAGAAGAGCGACTTAGAAGTGTGCAGAGAAGTGCTAAGCCATGCAACCAAAGATCACAAGGTCCCATTGAAGCTGTGTGCGTGTCGATAGAAGGTGTCCATCCCTCCCCCTATTGAAGCTTGAGTGCAAGGTGTGCACAAATGCAAGCTATTGGACAAGGTGGAGGTCTCATCCCTAGTACATTCACGAGCCTCCTCATGTTTCATCGATGAAGGATTGGTTAAGAAACATTGAATTCTTGTACTTCAGAAGAACAAACCAGTATTAGCCGAGGTAGTAGACGAACGACCTCTAGCATTTGGAAATATAACCATGGAAACCACAACATTAAGAGTACACCTTGGTGACCATGAATCCCACATATTTTTCAATGTAATATCGAACCGAGTACATCTAGTTATCATTGGAACGCCCTGGTTAAAGAAGCATAATCCAAACATTAATTGGGAAAATAATAAAATCATGCATCGAGATATCTAGAAGAACCCAACATATGTCAAAGACAAAGCCTTCATACATGCAATAAGGAAGGAACCCACACATATGATCTATGTCATACCAGCTCAAGAATCCAAGAACAATGATCCAGTGTAGCTACCCAATCAGTACAAAGGCTTTGAAGATGTTTTTGAAAAGAAGAATGTGTTGGAGTTAGACGTCTACGGAAGCACGTGAACAACACAAGGAAGAAGAAGAAGCTTGGAGCTCAACACACAATACTGAATGTATTACCACTAGAATGTACAAAGATAAGTAGCCCATTAGGGCGATATGAATATATACAAGCTAGGGGAAGAAACCTCCTAAAGTGGGAAAAAAGTGCCGTGGTGGTCCTAGTGTGTTCACACACATCACTACCTAAATATATCAACTCCCCCTGGGAGTGATGCAGTGAGCAAGGAGCTGTCACTCATGTATAAGGAAGTGCCAAGCTATGTGGAAATCACTCCACAAAAGGAAGTAAGCCCAAAGCTTTGCACAAAGCTTCAAACTCTTCCCTAGGCAGAGCCTTCGTGAAAAGTTCTACAATGTTCTCCTGCGTGGGCACATATGCCAAGCTGATCTCCCCAGCAGAGAACCTCTCCCTTACATAATGATAATGCATCTCAATGTGCTTAGTGCGAGCATGGAACACACAGTTTCTCACAATTGCCAATGCACTTTGACTATTAGTGAAGATGGTGCTAGCAGAAGACTCACCAACACCCAAATCAGCCATAAGGCATCCGAGCCACACACACTCAACAGTCGCTGTGAAAGATACCTTATGCTCAGCCTTACAACTAGAAGTGGCCACAGTAGGCTGCTTCTTGCTCAACCAAGATATACATGAGCTACCAAGCATGAAGCAAAAGCCACTAGTGGACACACGAGTGTCATAGCAACCAACCCAAACAGAGTCAAAAAAAGCATGCAAATCTGGTGGTGGTGATCCCCCTTCACTACAAGGAATACGGGCGTATAGCGACGGTTGAGGCGACAGAATTTCGTCGCTATAAAATTGCAACATGCATCATAATTAGCATCGCGCGCAGACCGTCGATTAAACGACGCATAACACGACGGTTTTTGCGACTTGTGACGCGACGGGAATGCGACGCTCCCATACAACGTCGCTAAAATGATGCTACTTAAAAGCATCACATAAGAGACGCTTTTCTGTGTCGCATAGGCGACGATGCTTGCCATCGCATAAGCGACGCTAAAAGATGTCGCTTGTGCGACAACGAACAGCATCACTTACATGACGGTCTGTTGACGGACAAAAATTAAAACGTTGGAGGCCCTTCGATTGGCATTTTCATGCATCCGATCGAAGAGCTCTCCAACATTCGCAATTGTGCTATGCTTACGAGCTGAAGCAAGTATATGCAGAATTGTTGTTTTCCCTAAGCTCTCTCTTATTGTTTCCCTCTGTCTCTATTTCTCTCTTTCTACATCTTTCTCTATTTGAATTCTCTCTCTCTCTCTCTCTTTTCTTTCTCTGTTTATTGCAGGTTATTCAAGAAGCTAACCAAGCAAAAAGTATGGCTAACAATTGTAAGTACAATTTCTATTCTTTGTGGATCATTTGAATTGTGTTATTTTCATTACATAGCATACTCACACTTATTGATATGCACTTATACACTTATACATGATGAAGATGCACTTTCACACATATACACATGCACATACACACACATATATACATTTAGATACATGTGCACATACACTTAAACATACACACATATACACATGCATATGCAAAAACATTCCTACAACCACATAAAAAGACTTACATGCATGCATTATTGTGCATATATATATATATATATATATATATATATATATATATATATATATATATATATATATATATATATATATATATATATATATATATATATATATATATATACATACATACACACATTAACATATATGCAAATACATGTATATGCACATCCACATGCATGCACATTCACATGCATGCACATGGATGCAAATGGAAATGCATCCACATACACATGCATGTTTCATACATATACACATGCATATACATATACACATATACATATACACATACATATACATATACACACATATACATATACATGCATATACATATACACACACATACATATACACATATACATATACATATACATATACATATACATATACATATACATATACATATACATATACACACATATACATATACATGCATATACATATACACACACATACATATAATTCATTCATATACACACACATATGAATGATTTATATAATTAAAGTATTAAAACACATATACACATGCACACACAACATGCACATACCTACATATACACATATACATGCACATACACACACATACACACACATACACATAGAGTTATACATATACATGCATATACATATACACACACATACACATGCACATGCACATACTCATACACACATATACACTTATACATGCACATGCACACATACATATACACACACATATACACACACATACACATGCACATACATACATATACACACACATACATATACACTTAAGTACACACATATGAATGAATTATATAATTAAAGTATTAAAACACATATACACATGCACACACATGCACATACCTACATATACACATATACATGCACACACACACATATACACATAGAGTTATACATATACATGCATATACATATACACATACGTACATACACATGCATATGCACATACTCATACACACATATACACTTATACATGCACATGCACATACATACATATACACACACATTACATGCACATACATACATATACACACACATACACATGCACATACATACATATACACACACATACATAATTAAAGTATTAAAACACATGCTTAATATAAACAATAATAACAATCAATAGAACAAAACTCTTCATTACTTAATACCATACACACAATTCAAAACATAACTGAAATGAAAAATATATAGATATAATATATATATATATATATATATATATATATATATATATATATATATATATATATATATATATATATCAATGTAAATACATATAATCCAATGTCATAATCAACTAAAATCCTAATCATCATCATCATCATCATCATCAGCAATATCATGATCATCCTGATCTTCCTCATCGTCATCGTCATGATCACCCTGTGACGATCGAGATCGTCCCTCCTGTGTCTGTCTCTCCACCTCATCCATATTTGTCTCTCCATAATACTCCTGTATTACATATAACAAACATAAATAAATAAAATAATTAAACCATTCATAAAAAAAAAATTATATAAAATTTAGAAATACTCACAAAGGCATCAGGATGGTCTTGCATATACTCGCCCGAACGCCGATATCCAAAATGTGCAGCATACTCGATCTCATGTTTCGTAGGATATCGGCCATAATCCTTCCGTTGCAATGAAACAAATAAAAAACATTAGTTGCTTGCATTTTAACTAAAATAAAAAATATAATCACAATAACACATATATTTACAAACGTAGCTACAAAACCATTATGGCCCATTTGGCCTAGGTGCGATGTGTGGCCCGACTCCACTCTCTTCTTTGCAGCAGCCTGTTTATTCAAGAAAAAAAATACATAAATTAAATGTAAAAAATTACTAAAATATATAAAAATTATAAATATAAAGTATTAATTTGTGTACCTTCTGCTGAGGGAATGACTCCTAAAGACGTAGTTGTCTACGAAAAAACTGCCACGTCTCAGGTGGTATGTTAGCTCGCCTCTTATTTTTTTCGACCATACAATATCTCCCGTTAATTTAATCTCAAACAGAAAAAAAAATCAGAATACATACAAATATATACACACACATACACATACACATATCCACATACACATATACATGCAAACATATACGCATACATATATGTATACATATACACATATACATACATATAACATAAACACACATATACATATCCACATATATACGTACACACACATGCATGCATATACACTCATTCATACAAAATACATGCATTTATCCCACAATAATGTGTAGTTGTGTATATGTGAATATGTGTGTACGTGTAAATGTGTATATGTGAATATGTGTGTATGTGTAAATATGTATATGTAAATTTTTTGTGTATGTAGATAATCAGATTATTAATATCAAATACCATTATTTGTAGATTTTGATCAATCAGATGGAACTCCACCACCGTCTCCTCATTGTGCAACGACTTTATACTGTAAGTATATCAAATATTTAATTTAACTTATATTTTTTTTGTTTCTTATTATGTGCAGATTCTGATCAATCAGAGGGTACTCCACCACCTCCTACCCATGCAACGACTTCACATGTGTCCTCCGATAGGAATTATGATGAATTTTACTATGAAGAGCATATTATATGTTGGTGTAACTCTTCTTATGGTACGTATTAAAGACCATGATTGGAATGTATTGAACATGAGGCAGAGTATGGTACTTTTGAGCGTGCACCATCATCTAGTCAACATGATAATGCTTGGGTATGTATTTTTCTATATATAGTAATGTCATTATTTTATTTAAAAACCATATATAAAATCAAATTATTGTTGATATACAGGAATACTTGCTCGATGATGATGATGATGATGATTTTTCTCATAATGTTAATATACCTTGTACACGTCATGGACTTGCTGTTCATCAATTACAAGCAGAGGTTTCGAGAAATCCTCTACCTCCTGGTTTAGAGAATGAAACGGCTGGAGATTATCCATTGCCAGCTCGTGATCGTTCTTTAGTACAAACATATGATAGAAGAAGATATGGAGGATGGAATAGAGGACCACTTCCTTTAGATGGAGAGGTTTTCAACTTTTGTGATAATCACTATATGATTGCTCCATCCACTATTACTAATGTTGGTCGTGGTCTCTTTATTGTAGAGGATTTGTATGTGCCTCCGAACTCTGAAGTCACTCTTATGTCTTTTTGTGGTCCTATATATGGATGGGGAGATTGGCATCGACTTTCACATTATGTTCAAAGCATGATTACTTATGGAATATGCTTGAACACAACATCCCTTACTAGTAGAAGGATTTTACATGCAGAAAATGAAAGATTATATATTGATGGAAGACCTTACACACATGGAAATATAGCAGGTTTAATATATGTTTATGTGTATGTGAGTATGTGCATGTGTCTATGTGTATTCATTATATGTGTGTAAAATTGCATGTGTATGTGTGTGTAAAAATGTGCATGTTATGTGTGTGTATGTATAAATGTGCATGTATATGTATATGTGTGTAAATGTGCATGTATGATGTATATGTGTGTGTATGTGTGTATTTATACCTCTAGTCTCACTCTTTTCTCTCTCTCTCTCATATACATACATACATACATGAATAACACACATACTCATATCCACATATATATACATAAAAGCAATGCATACCGTGCATTATCATGACGATGAGCCATAAGTGTCTGCATCTCTTTTAGACACCACTTAAGCTGCCATCCTGTCCCAAACTCTGTCTCAAGTGAACTAAGTACGTATTTTTTATCCCTCTCATCATGCTCACTACAAAAACAAAAAACATAATGTAAATAAAACATAAGATATTTATTTCAATCTATATGTAAAACTTTTACTTACTTCCACGGTAAGTGGACAAAGCGCAAGTAAGAGTTGCATAGTGCCCGCATTCTTCTCTTGAACTCCAATCCATTCCCTATGTACACAATGTTCCCCTCTCGCTCTATGTTGCACTCTAGTCCTAAGGTGCCTATGCATGTCCTCATAGGCAACTCTGCTCTGCTATCACGATTTGGAGGTGGTATAGGTGTCCTAAAAATAAATAGATATAAATAATTAAAAATATGTGTTATAATATGATAAAAAAAGTTTATGAAAAAAAAAACATACCTATGAGCAGATAGCTCTCTTCCTGCATGTGGAGCCGCAGAAGAGCCCTCGTCTGATCACTGGGTAAGCATCTGGATCGTATAATCCAGATCCTCATCAGACATCTCTGAGTACTCACACATTATGGCCCCTAGAGTATCAGACGGAACTCTTACTCTCATAAGACTTTTTATGAGACTGAGTTTCGCCTTTCTCTCTCTACTGAGATCCATAATACCTAACATATAAAACAAAATGGTTAGAAATCAATATATATACGTGTTCATATGTAAGTGTGTATGCATTAAGTATGTGTATGTATGCATGTGTGTGTGTATGTATGTGCGTGTATGTGTGTGTGTATGTGTGTATGCATGTGTATGTGTGTGTATGCATCATTATGTGTATATGTGTATATGTGTCTATGTGTGTATGTGTGTGTATATGTGTGTGTGTATGTATGTGTATATATGAGTGTGTATGTATGCATGTATGCATGTATGTATGTATGTATGTATGTATGTATGTATGTATGTATGTATGCATATGCATATGCATTATGTATGTATATATATGCATGTATGTGTATGTGTGAGTATGTCTCTCTATGTGTGTGTATGCATATATGTGTGTATGTATGCATATATGTGTGTATGTGTGTATGTGTGTGTGTATATGTGTTTGTATGTGTGTATGCATGTGTATGTGTGTGTATGCATCATTATGTGTGTGTCTATGTGTGTTTGTGTGTGTGTATATGTGTGTGTGTGTATATGTGTGTGTGTGTGTCTATGTGTATGTGTGTCTATGTGTATGTGTGTGTGTCTATGAGTGTGTATGTGTTTATGTGTATGTATGTATCTATGTGTGTGTATGTGTCTATGTGTGTATGTGTATGCATGTATGTATGCATATGTGTGTGTATGCATGTGTATGTGTGTGTATGCATCATTATGTGTGTATGTGTGTATGTATATGTGTGTGTTGTCTATGTGTATGTGTGTGTCTATGAGTGTGTATGTGTTTATGTATATGTATGTATCTATGTGTGTGTATGTGTCTATGTGTGTATGTGTATGCATGTATGTATGCATGTGTGTGTATGCATATGTATGTGTGTGTATGCATCATGTGTGTATGTTTCTATGTCTGTATGTTTGTGTGTGTGTGTCTATATGTGTGTGTATGTGTATGTGTCTATGTGTCTATGTGTATGTGTCACTATGCATCTATGAGTGTGTATGTGTCTATGTGTGTGTATGTGTATATGTGTGTGTATGTGTCTATGTGTGTAGGTGTATGCATGTATGTATGCATATGTGTGTATGTGTGTGTATGCATTATGTATGCATATGTGTGTGTATGCATTATGTATGCATATGTGTGTGTATGCATTATGTATGTGTATGTATGCATGTATGTATGTATGCATATGCATATGCATTATGTATGTATATATATGCATGTATGTGTATGTGTGAGTATGTCTCTCTATGTGTGTGTATGCATATATGTGTGTATGTATGCATATATGTGTGTATGTGTGTGTATATGTGTTTGTATGTGTGTATGCATGTGTATGTGTGTATGCATTCTTATGTGTGTATGTGTCTATGTGTGTTTGTGTGTGTGTATATATGTGTGTGTGTCTATGTGTATGTGTGTGTGTCTATGAGTGTGTATGTGTTTATGTGTATGTATGTATCTATGTGGGTGTATGTGTTTATGTGTGTATGTGTATGCATGTATGTATGCATGTGTATGTGTGTATGCATCATTATGTGTGTATGTGTCTATGTGTGTATGTGTGTGTGTATATGTGTGTGTGTGTGTCTATGTGTATGTGTGTGTGTCTATGAGTGTGTATGTGTTTATGTGTATGTATGTATCTATGTGTGTGTATGTGTGTATGTGTGTATGTGTGTATGTGTGTATTTGTATGCATGTATGCATGCATATGTGTGTGTATGCATCATTATGTGTGTATGTGTCTATGTGTGTATGTTTGTGTGCGTGTATATGTGTGTGTGTATGTGTATGTGTCTATGTGTATGTGCCGCTATGCGTCTATGAGTGTGTATGTGTTTATGTGTGTGTATGTGTCTATGTGTGTGTATGTGTCTATGTGTGTATGTGTGTGCATGTATGTATGCATATGTGTGTATGTGTGTGTATGCATTATGTATGCATATGTGTGTGTATGCATTATGTATGTGTATGTAAGCATGTGCATTATGTATGCATGTAAGTATGTATGTATGCATATGCATATGCATTATGTATGCATATGTGTGTATGTGTGTGTATGCATTATGTATGCATATGTGTGTGTATGCATATGTGTGTGTATGCATTATGTATGTGTATGTAAGCATGTGCATTATGTATGCATATGCATATGCAATATGTATGCATGTATGTGTATGTGTGTGTATGTCTCTCTATGTGTGTGTATGCATATATGTGTGTGAATGTGTGTATACATGGGTCTGTATGTGTGTATGCATGTGTATGTGTGTGTATGCATCATTACGTGTGTATGTGTGTGTATATGTGTGTGTATGTGTGTGTCTATGTGTATGTGTGTGTATCTATGAGTATGTATGTGTTTATGTGTGTGTATGTGTCTATGTGTGTATGTGTCTGTGTGTGTGTGTATGTATCTATGCATGTGCATTATGTATGCATGTAAGTATGTATGTACATTGTATGCATATGCATATGCATTATGTATGCATATGTATGCATATGTATGCATGTATGTGTTTATGTGTGTATGTCGTTGTATGGGTGTGTATGCATATATGTGTGTGTATGTGTGTATGTGTGTGTATATGTTTTTGTATGTGTGTGTATATGTGTCTGTATGTGTGTATGCATGTGTATGTGTGTGTATGCATTTGTATGTGTCTATGTGTGCATGTGTGTGTGTATATGTGTGTGTATGTGTCTGTGTCTATGTGTATGTGTGTGTATCTATGAGTGTGTATGTGTTTATGTGTGTATGTGTCTATGTGTCTGTATGTGTCTATGTGTGTATGTGTATGCATGTATGTATGCATATGTATGTGTATGCATGTGTATGTGTGTGTATGCATCATTATGTGTGTATGTGTCTATGTGTGTATGCGTTTGTGTATATGTGTGTGTATGTGTGTGTGTCTATGTGTATGTGTCACTACGCGTTCATGAGTGTGTATGTGTTTATGTGTGTGTGTGTGTCTATGTGTGTGTATGTGTATATGTGTGTATGTGTCTGTGTGTATGTGTATGCATGTATGTATACATAGGTTTGTGTACGTGTGTGTATGCATTATGTATGCATATGTGTGTGTATGCATTATGTATGTGTATGTATGCATATGCATTATGTATGCATATGCATTATGTATGCATATGTATGCATGTATGTGTATGTGTGTGTATGTCTCTCTATGTGTGTGTGTATGCATATATGTGTGTGTGTATATGTGTGTCTATGTGTGTGAATGCATCATTATGTGTGTATGTGTCTATGTGTGTATGTGTGTGTATGTGTGTGCGCGTCTATGTGTATGTGTGTGTCTATGAGTGTGTATGTTTGGATGTGTGTGTATGAATGTGTGTCTATGAGTGTGTATGTTTGGATGTGTGTGTGTATATGTGTGTCTATGTGTGTATGCATGTGTATGTGTGTGAATGCATCATTATGTGTGTCTATGAGTGTGTATGTTTGGATGTGTGTGTGTATATGTGTGTCTATGTGTGTATGCATGTGTACGTGTGTGAATGCATCATTATGTCTGTATGTGTCTATGTGTGTATGTGTGTGTGTATATGTGTGTATTTGTGTGTGCGCCTATGTGTATGTGTGTGTGTCTATGAGTGTGTATGTGTTTGTGTGTTTGTATGTGTCTATGTGTATGTATGTGTGTATGTGTATGCATGTATGTATGCATATGTGTGTGTATGTGTGTGTATGTGTGTGTATGCATTATGTATGCATATGTGTGTGTATGCATTATGTATGTGTATGTATGCATCTGCATTATGTATGCATATGCATTATGTATGTGTATGTATGCATGTGAATTATGCATGCATATGTGTGTGTATGCATGTAAGTATGTATGTATGTACGCATATGCATATGCATTATGTATGCATATGTGTGTGTATGCATGTAAGTATGTATCGATGTATGCATATGCATATGCATTATGTATGCATGTATGTGTATGTGTGTGCATGTCTCTCTATGTGTGTGTATGCATATATGTGTGTGTATGTGTGTGTGTATGTGTGTGTGTGTGTATGTGTGTGTGTATGTGTGTGTATGTGTGTGTGTATGTGTGTGTGTGTATGTGTCTATGTATGTGTGTATGTGTGTGTATATGTATGTGTATATGTGTGTGCATGTGTGTATGCAACATTATTTGTGTATGTGTGTGTATTTGTGTGTATTTGTGTGTATGTGTGTGTGTGTGTGTCTATGTGTCTAAATGTGTGTGTATGCATATGTATGTGTGTGTGTGTACGCATACCTTGCTGTTGGTAGATGCGGCTCTCTCTCTCTCTCTCTCTCTCTCTCTCTCTCTCTCGGTCGCGTGCACTCTCTCTCTCTCTCTCTCTCTCTCTCTCTCTCTCGGTCTCTTCTTGCTCGCGTCCAAATCCTGGCACAAATGTGCCGAGAGAAATCAAATTTTTTTTTTTACATTCGAGAGCGTCGCATATGCGACGCTTTGCAGTTTGCCAATGTCGATAATCCCGTCGCTAGCCAGCGACGAGATTTGTGATGCTCTAAATTTAGCGTCGCATAAGTGATGCTAGCATCGCTTATGCGACGGAGGTCAGGGAAAAAAATAAAAATTTGTACCGTCGCATAACATTTTTTTCTAATTACGGGGCGTCGCTACGCCCCCTTTTTCTTGTAGTGCCTTGGGATAAAACAATCCAAGTAGCCGAGTACCACTCAAGTAGTGAAAGATACACTTAACCACTTGCCAATGCTTGACTCCTGGGCAATGCATAAACCTGCTCATCTGTGAGACAACAAACTGAATATCTTGCCGAGTAATGCATAAGTAAATTAGGCATCCAACAGCCTGCTGATAGAGAACAACATCAAATGCATCTCCAGCATCATGAAGGCTCAGTTGTAAACATGTCTCCATAGGAGTGGCAATAGGCTTACACTCTTGAAGGCCAAAACGTTGCAATAATGTGTCAATATATTTCGTTTGACACAAAGCCATTCCACCATCAACTTGCATAAATTGAATCCCTCAAATAGTGATGCTAATGCCCCAAATCAGACATCTCAAATGAGGCATGCAAATGAGCCTTAAAATCAGCAATATGCTTCTCAATACGTTAGTTGGACTGTTTTCAAAACCATGTGCAATCAGATAGGCATGTATCTTCTCATACCATGCACATGGTGCTTGCTTTAAACCATATAATGCCTTCTTTAACATGCACACCTGGTTTTCATGCCCTTTTTGCACAAAGCCACGGGGTTGAAAAACATACACTTCTTCATGCAAGTCACCATTCAAAAATGCAGTTTTAATGTCCAACTAATGTACATTCCAACCATGATGGGCTGCAACTGCACAGATGCTCCAAATAGTAGTCATACAACATGTAGGTGCAAAGGTCTCATCAAAATCAATGCCTCTTTCCTGTGCATAACCCTTTGCAACAAGCCTAGGCTTGTACCTATCAACTTTACCATCAAGTTTACGTTTTAGCTTGTATACTCAATTAGTGCCAATGGCCTTCTTGCTAGGAGGCAAGTCACATAAAGACCAAGTACCATTCTTCATTATTTCATCATATTCAGATTGCATAGCAGCCATCCAATTTTCTGAATTTTGTGCTTCATCAAATGAAACACGTCAGTCTCATCATAGAGACTAGATGCAGCCATAGCATAGCAATCTAATGCAAAACAGGCACTATGAGAGCCTGATCGAGCACGATATGACAGAGGTGCATCTAATTTGCTGTCACACAAGGACCAGCCATTTTGGCATAGTTCTTGCCTGCTCAATATCAGCTCTCTCATCAATAAGTGCATCATGTAAATTTGCATCAGAAATGGAATGATCTGCATCATCACATGAAGCCTGCAAAGGCTGAGAAGTTGCCTCATTAGGACCAGCACTAGACTGTCCACCTATAAAAAGAGGCAGCAAAGTAACATACATCTCTTTGGATCTAACAAATGTCTCCTTAGTACATGAGCAAGAGATGGCTTGCAGTCATGCCAAGCCTCATATGGAGTGATAGACTGCAGCACTTTAGTGGGACACCTATGAAGTACATATGATGCACACATAACAACCTCAAGCTAGAAACTATGTCGTAGAGCCTGACTCTTGACCATACACCTCACCATTTCCTTGAGTGACCTGTTGATATGTATTTGGCACTGTACACTCGTGTTTTATCCCATGTTCAGCCAGAAATGAATTAAAATCAGAAGACATATATCCCCCCCCCCCTTGATCAGAACGGAGGGTGCCCATTTTACATGCTGACAGATTTTCAACCAAAACCAAAAATTGTTTGAAGCAAATGAACACTTTGGACTCTACCTTCAATGAATATACCCATGCATGCCTAGAAAAATCATCGATGAAATTCATGGCGTAAAGATAATTTCAAAAAGAAGGTGTCTGCATAGGACCATAGACATCACTATGTACAAGTTGCAATTTCTGAGTAGCCCGAAAAGAACCATCTTTTGGAAAGGACGAACACTGCATTTTTCCCAAAATATAGCCTTCACAAACATGTTTTCCAAGTGCCTCAAGTTTTGGCAAAGAGGACACAATTTTAGATTTTTGTAGGCGTAGCAAACTAGCAAAATTCAGATGACCAAAGCGTGCATGCCAAAGCTTTGCATCTGACATAGCCTGAGAATCATGTATTGCACATGCCAAATCATTTACAGATCTTTCATAGTCTATGAGCTTATACAGCCCACGACATAAAATGCCATAAGCAATAATCACGTCGCCATTTGATAGATCATGAACTGTACATCTATAAGCAACAAATTTCACAACCAAGCCAATCTTGTCTAATGCAAAAACTCATAATAGATTTTTATTGATCCTTGGCACAAACAAATCATCTGACAAAGTGAAAGAACTACCATCAGCAGTAGTGAAAATGATCTTACCAACTCCCATAACAGGATAAGAGGAGTTGTTGATGCATGTAATAGTATTCCCTATAGGGGTAGGTTTGAGTGAAGAGAAGAAACTGCGCTGCGAGGTAATATGTTTGGTCGCCCCACTGTCAAAGTACCAAACATCTGAGTCTACTGCAGATATATACTGCTCATGAGAAGATGGATCAAAACTGCAAACAGTAGTAAACACCCATTCTTCTTCCTGCACAAGATTAGCAGACTCTGTTTTTAGTGTCGAGGCCTCTACAACAACCATTCGAGCCTCTTTCTTCTTTGCCTCTTTAGCAGCCAATTTTGGATAGTTCTCTATGATATGATCAGGAACACCATTCAGAACGATCTGCACAAGTGAGCTATCTGGTATAACCTCATCAGCTAAATCAATTATTTCTTCAATTTTTTTATCTTTGTTAGAAAATTGTCCATAGAATCACCTTCATTCATGTGCTCACTCTCCAACTGTTTTTTAGGTAAGCAACACGAGCCTCATTCCTAGCTTGGTACAATGTGGTAAGTGTATCCCAAGCATCCTTAGGTCTTTTGTAAGAGCGGATGTGAGGAATAATGGCACGTTTGACAGACAAAGCTATCAATCCATGTGCCTGGGCATCTCTGCCATCCCAATGAATCTGCTCTGCAGTAGGTGCAATAGAAACGGCAACACAAACAGGAATATGCAGAATATCACCATCTTGACACCTTCTACATCAGCTTCAGTACCTGCAGTTGTAACAGTTGCAGGTGTGTTAGGACATTTTTCAACACCCTGCATAATGTTCCACAGTCCTTTTGCAACCAATACATGTTGCATCATATAAGCCCATAACGGGTAGTTGGTACCATCCAACTTATCCTCAACATCCAACATAGATAATACATCACTCCTTTCAGCCATGGCCAGTGAATAAAATACCTTGATGCAAAAAATTGACTGTATCTCAAAAAGTTGAACAAAACTACCCAGATAATTTTTGCTAGACCTATAGCAGACTTCGAGACGCTTATACTGGCAAACTGAAACTGGTGTATACCTTTGGCACAAAAAGATGAAATAGCCTACACAAGCACTGTGATAGTGCATTCAGAGGTCAAAACGAGCTCAGATCATGATCTCAGCACCACAGAACGAAGCGGTTCTGATCTCGGAAACACGCTGAGTATGCTTACCAAAATTCTTGCGATTTTGAGACTGCAATCAGAGGAGTGTCAATGACACCCTAGATGAAACGGAAACCTACTCTGATACCAATTATTGGAGTTAGACGTCTGCAAAAACACGCGAACAACACAAGGAAGAAGAAGAAGCTTGCAGCTCAACACAGAATATTGAATGTATTACCACTAGAATGTACAAAGATAAGTAGCCCATTAGGGCAATAGGCGTATATACAAGCTGGGGAAAAAAACCTCTTAAAGAGGGAAAAAAGTGTCTCGGTGGTCCTAGTGTGTTGACAGACATCACTACCTAAATATATCAATAGAATGAAGATATCCTTCTAGAGCATATACCTTATGATTGTGCCCTAGAACTTTAAGAGGGAGCACAACCGCCCTTTGGACCAATCTACAGACTATCCCCAGAGGAACTTACAGAATTACGCAAGAACATTGATGAGAATCTAGCAAAGGGGTTTATCAACCACTCAAAGTATCCAGCAAGAGCTCCTATTTTATTTGTAAAGAAGAAGGATGGGACTCTTCGGATGTGTGTAGACTATTGTGGATTGAATAAAGTCACTATAAAGAACACATACCCTCTACCACTCATATGATAGCTCTTGGAACGCCTTTGAAAAGAAAAATTCTTCACGAAGATTGACCTTCGAGGAGCTTACAACCTTGTCAAGATCAGAGAAGGAGAGGAATGGAAGACAACATTTCGAACAAGGTATCGCCATTTTGAATATGTAGTTATGCCATTCGGCCTCACAAATGCTCCAGCTATCTTCCAACATATGATGAATGATATCTTTTGAGAATATTTAGATGATTTTGTTGTAATATACCTTGACGATATCTTCATATTCTCCAAAAATCTAGAGAATCATGAATGTCATGTAAAGATAGTCCTAGAGAAACTAGGAGAAAAAGGATTATATGCAAAATTGGAGAAGTGCTCTTTCCATAAGACAGAAGTGAAATTTTTAGGGTACATTGTATCAAATAAAGGAATTTTTATGGACCCTAAGAAGATTGAGACAATCCTTGATTGGCAACGATCTTTGTGTGTTTGATATGTACAATGTTTTTTGGGGTTTGCTGATTTCTACAGGATATTCATCAAAGATTACTCCAAGATTGTGACCCCTCTTACCAAGCTTACAGGGAACTCCAAGTTCTCATGGACGGAAGAAGCAGAAAAATCCTTTCAAACCTTGAAATTAGCATTTATCACTACTCCAATTCTAGTTCACCCTGATTCCAATAAGCCCTTCTTCCTAGAGACAGATGCATCAAAATTTTCCCTAGGGTCCATTCTTTCCCAATATGGAGATGATGGAAACCTACATCTTGTTGCATATCATTCAAGGAAATTCTCCCCTTCAGAAATTAATTATGAAATTCATGATAAAGAAATTCTTGCCATAGTGGATGCATTTGATACCTGGCGTCACCATCTAGGAGCAGCTCATAAAGTCACTATGTATACAGATCACAAGAACCTAGAGTATTCTATGACCACCCACATTCTCAATAGAAGACAATCTCGATGGGGTAACTTTCTATCCAGATTTGACTTCGTCATCACATACCGTCCAGGATGCCAACAATGTCAGTCAGATGCCCTGTCCAGAAGTTCTTACCTTGCACCAAAGAAGGGTGAAGAGGCCTTTGATCAACAAGAGAGTGTGTTACTCAAGCCTAAGCATCTCTAGTTAACAGTTATCTCTTCAACCCATCATGAAGATTCAACCTTGAATCATTTGATCCGTGAGAATCTACCACAAGATAAATTGTTTTGTAATGTTAAGCAAAAGACTCAAGAAGGAAAAGTCCAAGAAGTAAATGAATTTCAGGAAAAGGACGGGTTACTATTCTATAAGAACCTATTGTATGTCCCTCCATGAAAGCCCAGGATCCAAGTACTTCAACAACGTCATGACAACCTTGCAGTAGGACATTTTGGAGTAAATAAAACAATAGAACTCATATCAATGGATTTTTGGTGGCCTCAAATGTGGAAGGAAGTCGAAGAATATATATTTAAACATGTGATGCTTGCAATAGATTTAAGGTACTGCAACATAAACCTCATGGCCTCTTGCAACCTTTACCTATTCCACAAAGGCCATGGGCTTCACTGTCTATGGATTTCATCACAGATCTACCAAAGTCAGATAAGCATGATGCCATTCTTGTTATTGTGGATAGATCTACAAAGATGGTGCACTTCATTCCAACTATAAAGGCAATCACAGGTAGCCAATGTTAGACTTCTTCTCAGATACATCTTTAGGCTTCATGGATTGCCTGACGATATTGTCAGTGATCGAGGTTCATAGTTCATATCCAGCTTTTGGAACAGTCTTTGCAAGCTCCTTGGTGTTCAAGTTAAACTATCTAGATCAAATCATCCACAAACTGATGGACAAACAGAATGGGTGAATCAAGTCCTAGAGCAATATCTCCGTTGCACTAGCAACTATCACCAAAATGATTGGTTTGAGTTGTTATCCTTTGCAGAGTTTGCCTACAACAATAGTGTTCATGCATCTACTAAGCAAACCCCCTTCTTTGCAAACTATGGAAAACATCCAAGGATGGATATACAACTCTCAAATCATGTCAAGAGTCCAGCTGCTAGAGACAAGGACCAATACCTGATGGACATTCACAAAGAACTCAAGGAAGTGATCCATAAAGCTCAAGAACAATATAAGTACTATGCAGATCAGCATCGTGTCCAGAATCCATTGTATCAAATCGGGGATAAAGTATGTTACTCAAAAATAATTTGCAAACTTCAAGGCCTTGTGCAAAGTTAGATCATCAAAGATTTGATCCATTTACCGTCTTGGCCAAGATTAATCCAGTCACCTTCAAGCTCTAGCTACCAAGTACCATGAGAATACATCCAGTTTTCCATGTATCCATGTTGGAACCATATCAAATTTCACCATTGAGAGGGGAGAGACCTAGTCCTTCACCACCTATCGAGATTTATGATCATGAAGAATTTGAATTCGAGCATGTACTAGATTCGATAATATCCCGAGGAAGATAAGAGTACCTTATTCATTGGAAGGGGTATGACATCACTGATCGTAATTGGGAACTTGCAGAAAACCTTCAGAGAGCACCAATCAAGGTTTGAGAATTCCATAAGAGAAATCAATGAAGCCGAGACCAGAGAACATGAGCGCTCCTTATGAATCTCATCGCTTGAGGGGAAGTCTAGTGCTGGTCCTAATGAAGCAACTTCTCAGTCTTTGTAGGTTTCACGTTGTCGGGAAGATTTACATCTTCCAGTTGATGACCAGAGAAAATGAAAACAACTTAATTGGTGAATTCTAAACCTCTTTTTCACTGTTGAACAATTGTTCTGGATTGAATTAACTACTTTTGAAGTGTTTGCAGGTACAAGAAATGATGAAGAAAATATGTTCAAATTAGGGTTTATCCTAATTACTCAATTAATGAGTATTTCATATTTATACATGCTTGATTCATGGGTATTTAACCCTAGGGTTTTCTAAGTTCATATGATTTTATGTCAATTAGGATTCATCTGAAGGGTCTCAAAAGATTCTAATGGGTTCATGTTAGGGTTTACAAGGGATCAGAAAGATTTTAATGGGTTATCAATGATTTCCAAAGGGTTTTAATAGGGTTTTGATGGGTTTTAAGTAGGTTTTCTAGGGTTTTAGAATGTTTTAAGGGTTAAAATAATTAATATTTAAGGAAATTAATCTATAACTAAACATTGGTTCAATAACAAAAATTAAAATATGGTTTAATTAATTATTTAATCATGTATGTGCATTTAATACTAAGGTTCTAATTAATTAAAATCTTAACCTAAGATTGAATTAAATGATTTATTTAAATAAGAAATGTAGGTTAATTAGATTAAAATGATTAATTAAATGGATAAATAACTAGTGGTCTATATGAGTACTAGGAAAAAGAATGGTTTATAGAAGATGTGTAACTAAAGTGATTGAAAGAGTGGGTGGAATAAATGATGCAATTAAAGGAAGTTAAAGAGAAACTTTAAATGAATGGTGTATATGAAAAAGGTTAAAAGAATGGAGTAAGTGAGTTGTGTAAATAAAGTCAATTTAAAGTGTGGTTAAAGTAAGGAGATTAAAGTGTGGTTGTAGATTAAAAGTTTAAACCAAAAGAGTGGATTAGGAAGGACTTGTGTATGTATTTAAATGTGTGTTGAGCTCAAGTTTCTCCTAATGTTTTTTGCAGGTATTGTCTCCTGCTCTTTACTTTCTTCTGTTTTTCCTTCTTTCTCATTAGACCCTCCTTGTGCTCGGGATATTAAGCCATCATGTACTGCTGTGTACGATGATCTTGATGTTGATTGTCCGGCTGGAAGCATGCCCATGCCTATTCCATGGCTTGGTCTTGGTCCCTGCAGCATTGCGCGTATATATGTGATGTGATGTGTTATGTGATGTGAAGTATATATGTGATGTATGTGTATATGTGTGTGTGTGAAATATATATGTGAAGTGTGTGATATATATGTGTGTGTATGTGACGTGTGTGTGTATGTGTTATGTGTGAAGTGATGTGTGTATGTGAAGTGTATGTGTGTGTGTGATATGTGTGTATGTGTTATGTGTATGTGTGTATGTGATGTGTGTGTGTTATGTGTGTATGTGTTATGTGTAGTGCGTGTGTATGTGTATGTGTGATGTGTGTGTGTATGTGTGATGTGTGTGTGTGTGTGAGTGAATGGTTCCCCCCCTCTCTCCTCTGTCTGCAGCGCGCGACAGCGTGCAGCAGAGAGAGAGAGAGAGAGAGAGAGAGAGAGAGAGAGAGAGAGAGAGAGAGAGAGAGAGAGAGAGAGAGAGAGAGAGAGAGAGAGAGAGAGAGAGAGAGATCTCCCTCTCTGGTGCTGCACGCAGCGGCGCGCAGAGAGAGAGAGAGAGAGAGAGAGAGAGAGAGAGAGAGAGAGAGAGAGAGAGAAAGAGAGAGAGATAGGCAGACAGAGAGAGGACGGGAAAGAGAGAGAAAGACAGAGATCGGCAGAGAGAGAGAGAGAGAGATCTCCCTCTCTGGCGCTGCACGCAGCAGCGCGCAGAGAGAGAGAGAGAGAGAGAGAGAGAGAGAGAGAGAGAGAGAGAGAGAGAGAGAGAGAGAGAGAGAGAGAGAGAGAGAGAGAGAGAGAGAGAGAGAGAGAGAGAGAGAGAGAGAGAGAGAGATCTCCCTCTCTGGCGCTGCACGCAGCAGCGCGCAGAGAGAGAGAGAGAGAGAGAGAGAGAGAGAGAGAGAGAGAGAGAGAGAGAGAGAGAGAGAGAGAGAGAGAGAGAGAGAGAGAGGGAGAGAGAGAGAGAGAGAGAGAGAGAGAGAGAGAAGGAGAGAGAGAGAGAGAGAGAGAGAGAGAGAGAGAGAGAGAGAGAGAGAGAGAGAGAGAGAGAGAGAGAGAGAGAGAGAGAGAGAGAGAAGGAGAGAGAGAGAGAGAGAGAGAGAGAGAGAGAGAGAGAAAGAAGGAGAGAGAGAGAGAGAGAGAGAGAGAGAGAGAGAGAGAGAGAGAGAGAGAGAGAGAGAGAGAAAGAAAGAGAGAGAGATAGGCAGACAGAGAGAGGATGGGAAAGAGAGAGAAAGACAGAGATCGGCAGAGAGAGAGAGAGAGAGAAAGAGAGAGAGAGAGAGAGAGAGAGAGAGAGAGAGAGAGAGAGAGAGAGAGAGTCAGAGAGAGAGAAAGAGAGCGAGTTAGAGAGAGATAGAGAGTAAGAGGGTCTATATTATGTTCATTTAAATTTATTTATTTGTTTGTAGATTAATAAATGATTAAAATTCATTATATGTATTTTTCATATTAAGTGTTTTGATATTATGTATTTAGCTTATGCATGAAGATATATACATCTATGCATATAAGTATCGAATTATGTTAGAGTATAGTCATGAATGATAATGAATGTTCATGAAAATGAATATACATCAGTACATATGCATAATAGTGTATAATTATGAGTTAATTTGAACATGCATTGGCATGAGAAGTGTATTAGCATGATTGAGCATGCATTAGATGTGAATGCATAAAATACCTAACTAATTGTATTTGAGTATATACATATAAGTTAGAAGCATGTGCATATGAGTGTATATGTGCATATGCATGAAAGTGTGTACATTTGCATATATGAATTAAATGTGTGGATGCATGTTTATGCATGTGGAATGTTAGAGTGTATGTGCATGTGTGCATATGCAAACTAGATAGATATATGTATATGAGTTATGTGAAATTGATTTAGCATGCAGAAATGAACATATGAAAGTGTATACGCATATGAAAGTGTATACGTATATGAAAGTGTGTGTTAATCTAAGCTTAAACTTATATAAGTAGGAATTAATGAGCATGCAATAGATGTATGCATTAGAGTATGTGTATGCATGAGCATGAATGTGCATGAGTGTGTAAATCCATTAAAGCATGTGTATGCTTTAATGTATGTAAAGTATGGGTTTATGTTCTTATTGATTTCTTGTAATATTACTAATAGCCTAATGTTTTTTCAGACATTCAAAGCAAAAGAATCGAAGAGCATCATTGCAGAAACATTGTTGAATACAAGCTATTGAAGTGAAGAAAAGAGAAGCACCAAGATTGAAGATTCATTTATATCTTATTTCCCGAATTAGTCAATTACCCAAATGTTTAGACATTCATCCTAAAGTTTAGACCTTTCATTTGTATTAGAACTATTGCTTTGATCCATTAGCTTATCAATTAATTTATTCAAGCAGTTTAGCATCATATTGTTTCATTAGTTTTCTCATTACTTTCCTTGATGTCTTCTAAGTTAGTTCATGAGTCTGAGCATAGTACTATTGAAAATATTGAAAATATTGAGAATGTTCCGCCAACTCTAAACAGACCAAAAGCCTCTAGCTTACCTGAAAGTTTAGTAGAAGAACCCATTATGGAAGTTTCAATCTCATATCAGGAAGCTGTTGCTATGTACGAGGCTGCCCGTCCTTACGGTCCATAGCTATTTAAACTATTTAAAGACCTTAGTTTCAGTCAAAGAAATAGGTAATTTAAATTGTTTTGTCATTAGAACCCTTATTTTCATAAGCCTGAGTTTGCTACAGACACCCCGCGTGTGCCGAATGATTTAGGCGGATGACTTGATCCACCATCCGAGCATCTCTCACGACCCGACAACGTGATGATGCAGATCATCCCATTTCTTATGCATATTTACATGATGCACTTGTTGATGAGAGATATGATAATGAGGAGGAAAAAATTATGCTAAAATGGCTGGTGCAGGCTTTGCGTGATAGCAAATTAGATGCACCTCTATCATATCGTACTTGATCAGGCTCTTATAGTGCCTCTTTTGCATCAGATTGCTATGCTATGGCTGCATCTAGTCTCTGTGATGAGAATGATCCTGTTTCATTTGACGAAGCACATAATTCAAAAAATTGGATGGTTGCAATGCAATTTGAATATGATGCTATAATGAAAAACGATACTTGGTCTTTATGTGACTTGCCTCCTAGCAAGAAGGCCATTGGCACTAAGTGGGTTCAGAAGCTAAAGTGTAAGCCTGATGGAACAATTGATAGGTATAAGGCTAGGCTTGTTGCAAAGGGTTATGCACAGGAAAGAGGCATTGATTTTGATGAAACCTTTGCACCTACATGCCGTATGACTACTGTTCAGAGCATTTGTGCACTTGAAGCCCATCATGGTTGTAATGTACATCAATTGGACATTAAAACTGCATTTTTGAATGGTGACTTGCATGAAGAAGTGTATGTTTTTCTGCCTCGTAGCTTTGTGCAGAAAGGGCATGAAAACCAAGTGTGCATGTTAAAGAAGGCATTATATGGTTTAAAGCAAGCGCCACGTGCTTTGTATGAAAAGATACATGCCTATCTGATTGCACATGGTTTTGAGAATAGTCCAACTGAAAGCACCTTATATGTTAAGCGTGCTAATGATGCACTTTTGATCATTGTGGTTTATGTTGATGACATGCTGCTCACTGGTCCTCATGAGAGGCATATTGCTGATTTTAAGGCTGATTTGCATATCTAATTTGAGATGTTTGATTTGGGGCATTTGCATCACGATTTGGGCATTCAGTTTATGCAAGTTTATGGTGGAATGGCTTTGTGTCAAAGGAAATATATTGACACATTATTGCAGCATTTTGGCCTTGAAGACTATAAGCCTATTGCCACTCCTATGGAGATAGGTTAACGATTGAGTCTTCATGATGTTGGAGATGCGTTTGATGTTGTCCTCTATTAGTAGGCTGTTGGACGCCTCATTTACTTATGCATTACTCCACCAGATATTCAGTTTGTTGTCTCACAGATGAGCAGGTTTATGCATTGCCCACATATCAAGCACTGACAGGCAGTTAAGCACATCTTTCGCTACTTGAGTGATACTCGACTACTTGGGTTGTTTTATCCCAAGGCGGGATCACTACCGCCAGATTTGCATGCTTTTTCTGACTCAAACTGGGATGGTTGCTATGACACTCATGTGTCGACTAGTGGCTTCTGCTTCATGCTTGGTAGCTCATGTATATCTTGGTTGAACAAGAAGCAGCCTAGTGTGGCCACTTCCAGTTGTGAGGCTGCGTATAGGGTAGCTTTCACAGCGACTGTTGAGTGTGTGTGGCTCAGATGCCTTATGGCTGATTTGGGTGTTGGTCAATCTTTTGCCACCACTATCTTCACTGACAGTGAGAGTGCATTGGCAGTTGTGAGGAACCCTCTATTCCATGCTCGCACTAAGCACACTGAGGTGCATTATCATTATGTCAGGGAGAGGTTCTCTGCTAGGGAGATCAACTTGGCATATGTGCCCATGCAGAAGAACATTGCAGACCTTTTCACGAAGGCTCTGCCTAGGAAGAAGTTTGAAGCTTTTCGCAAAGCTTTGGGCTTACTTCCTTTTGTGGAGTGATTTCCACATAGCTTGGCACTTCCTTATACATGAGTGACAGCTCCTTGTTCACTGCATCACTCCTATGGGGGATTTGTTGATATATTTAGATAGTGACGCATGTGGACACACTAGGACCGCCAGGGCACTTTTTTCCCTCTTTAGGAGGTTTTTTTCCTTAGCTTGTATATACGCCTATTGCCCTAACATGCTACTTATCTTTGAACATTCTAGTGGTAATACATTTAGTATTGTGTGTTGTGCTCCAAGCTTCTTCTTCTTCCTTGTGTTGTTCGCGTGCTTCTGCATATGTCTAACTCCAATAATGATGATACCATCAAGTATGATGATGGAACAAACATGACTATTTGTATTCAAAAGTTCTTGATATGGTTTTGCAATTGAGCTACTAATTATTTCTTTTGAGTCTCCAATGCACCTAAGCTTGCTCCAAACACCCAGCATGTGCTGTTGAACAAGGCAGTTGACCTGATCCACCAACCATCATGTTCTTTTCGATAGCACGATCAACCACAACGGCACGAATGGGGAGGAACCCAAGCCCAAGCCCGCTAGCCCACACTTCGTAAAACTTGCCTCGGCCTTGAGAGGATCCGTAGGCTCAACATACTGAAAACGGCCATGAAGTTGCCCTAGCCTTAAAAGGACCCATGGGCATGACCCAATCCAAAACGGCCCGAACGGGAGAACTATGTTCAACCCGACAGCCCATGCACACTAGCCCCGACTTCATGGAGACCCGCAGGCGGCAACCTCGAAACAACCCTTGTGGGAGGACCATGTCTAACCCGCCGGCCCACACATCTTTTTCCTTCCAAGAACAGACTCCTACACTCGGAGGGCACAAGGTAAAACTGACGGTTTGGCTTCCATAGCCTCATCAACAAGATCGCGGAACACCCATCATAGGGCTCACGTCTTACTTTGCACAAAAACATGTGAATCGGGACACTTAGAGGTCGCCTCCACATGGCATGTCCTAGAAACGGATCTTTGTATCCGACCAAGAACCTCTACCGTCAAAAGGCTCGATCTTCGAAGAGAAGGAGCCTCGAGGGGCCTCCTCTACTCTTGAGATTTTTTGGGCTCAGTAGGCGATGAGAGTCATTTTTGGGGGTATGATCGGTCCGAACTAAGGTTTGCACTCGGGAGAGACACCCCTTGGATCTTACCTTCTGTTCTTTTTGGGTCCCTCTAGGGATCAAGGGCTCTTTGTGTGGTTTCATAAACGAAATCTTATGTGAGGAGATTTCTACTAGTGATTCTAGCAGAGGGTCACAGGCATCCGACTGTGACCGCAAGCATGTTCTCTCGGATGTAGCAAGTAGCCTTGTTTAGGGACCTCACTGCTTGGTAGCAGCCTTGCTGCATAAATGAGGAGTGTGGTCGACGCCTCCGACCTGTGGTCCTTAGCCTAAGGCGGCAATGGGTTCAAGATTTCTGCCTTTTGAATGTGAGTTTTAATATTTTAGTCCCTATTTCTTCTAGTTCTGTTCAGCAGGGCACGATCTTGCTTCGAGTGCCCCCTCCGGGGGCACATCTGTGCTGGGGTTCAATGGAGCGTGGGCAGCGCAGAGGGCAGCTATCACAGGTGTTCTGGGGCATGTCTACATTTGGGGGGGCCGACCACGCATCGGTGCCCTTTTTTTGGCACATGCTCCACCGCTTTGGCTTAGGGGATATGGTGGTAAAGGTGTCTAGGGTGCGGAATGGGGAGCACACAAAAGCTCTCTTTCCCTTGCCAAGAACAAAACTTCAAAACTGTTGTAAAAATGTAACAGCTTCCAACTTTAAAGCCTCCAAAAGAGTATGAGCGCCTCTCCAAATCCGCACTTTTTAAGCATGCCTTGTTCTTCAACCAAGATAGAACGTGAGCATAGTTTTCATCAAGTGGAGCGATATATTTTCAGCTCCAAATCTCCAAAATCAACAAAACTATTATAAAACTGGAATGTTCCCAAAACTATTGTAAATGAAGTAACCGGCAGCCAATTATCAGAAGGGGGGTTTTGCTTGCCCACACACCCCCAAAAGAACATCTTTTGCACAAAATCTAGCCCAAGCCCTCGTGAGGAGAAGCCCGTCGGAATTGCCTAGTGTCACTCCCGTGGAACATGTGCTACGCATGAACGATAGGAGCCCTCTCAATGGTTCACGACTTACGACACGATGGCGACTTACCATGTTATTCCTACCTGGCTTCACACGGCTACCTTGCCAATCTATGGAGGATCAACCTCCCTCCTCGAAGGGGTAAAACGGGACATACGCCACACCAGTGTGGGAGCGATTTACGACGATTGGCGGATCAATTCAGTCGCCTCGCTAACGGCGCACGCAGGGTGACTATGCGGAACAGGTACAAGTTTTTCCTAAGGTCCGTAGGGTGAAGCGTTCCTATAACGTTCAACTGCATCAAAATAAGAAGGTAGGATAATCTTTTCACTAACTATTTGATTTTTTATAGTTTCATTTGTCTCTTCTTGGAAGTTTTCTACGTTTCTATCTACAGTTGGAGGGAAAAGATCTTCACTAACACTAGGTGGAATAGTAGAAAGTAAAGTTATAGTTGTTCTAGGATCGAGCAAAGATTCTTCTACTATTACTTTTTTTTATTAATTCTTTATCTTCTATTGGGTTTGGAAATAATAATTCAAAAGTTGTCGAAAGAAGAAAGGAACTATTCGAAGAACTTGCATTATCTTCTATTGGGTTTGGAAATAACAATTCAAAAGTTGATGAAGGAAGAATGGAACTATTCGAAGAACTTTCATTAGACATAAAGTAAATGATACTAAATTAATAACAAGAGTCCTATACAACCTATAAGATGATGTTTTTAAATGACAGTCTAAAAGATAGCCTATACAAGCTAATAAAAGTTTCAAACTAAGGACAATCTCTGCTTTTCAAACTTCAGGTCACATGTGAATCTCCAGTTCGCCAATAGTTTTCTGTAAAAAAACACATTAGAGAAATTAGTATATCTTTATAAAATTTAACACTCATTTAGCATTTAACACTAAAGTAATTAACTTTCTAAAGCACATATATATTAAGTACATTCTTTTATTAAAATAGATACATTACAATAAATAATTCATTTACATAATTATTTACTATACATCAACATACATTGTTTACTCATAAATAAACATGTATTTAACTAACATACATACATAAATAATCATACATAAACATACTTGCACATGCACTAATTGATCATGCATACTCTCATGCACATGCACTAAATGATCATGCATACTCATGCACATGCATTAAATGATCATGCATACTCATGCACATGCATTAAATGATCATGCATACTCTCATGCATACATGCACATGCACAAACATACACACACTAATACACATATGCATACTAAACATATACATGCATACATACCTAATACTAACACACACATGCATACACTAACACATGCTAACATATACATGCATGAACATACACTAACACATACATGCATGAACATACAATGTAATACACATAACAACTTAAATACATACTTTAATTAGCATGCATTAACTTAGATGCATAAATTTCTAACATCTAATATGCACTAACATACTTGCATGGGTTCAAGCTCTAAGACTAACATGGTTCATGCACTAAACTAACATGGGTGCATATCCTAATATCTAACATGCACTATCATGATACTTGGGTAAAATAACTTAGTTTTCTATCAAGTTGAAGAAGCTTGGGATAAGGGTAGGGTAAGAAATGTATAGGCTAAGAATGGTTAGGTTAAGTATTGGGATAAAGAAGAGTTGGATGAAAAAATGAGTTCTTTGGAAAAGAATAAGGCTAAGTTGCTTCTTCTTCAT
The DNA here is from genome assembly GCA_020310875.1 of Ceratopteris richardii. NCBI lineage: Eukaryota > Viridiplantae > Streptophyta > Polypodiopsida > Polypodiales > Pteridaceae > Ceratopteris > Ceratopteris richardii. The sequence goes on along the minus strand of CM035431.1, from coordinate 21,337,496 downwards.
GCTAACCTGAGAGCACACAAAAAACATTAGGATAGCAATTCATTCATTTACTATGTAAACACACATACATAATCATATATACTAAATCATCCACTTACAATTAAAAATACATAAAAATATATCTTTATATCCCTTTTTTTTATTTTTTAGTAATTATTTAATAAATATATTTAGGCATAAATATAATCATAAAATCATAATATAATATTAAAATATAAACATTAAATATTTAATATATCCAAACTATAAAGTAAATACATATGTTAATATAAAAAAAGGGAAAACAGTATCTAAAAAACTAAAAAAGAAAAAGGAAAATTAAAAAAATCTTTCTCTCTCTCTCTGTCTCTGCCGTTTTCTCTCTCTCTCTCTCTCTCTCTCTCTCTCTCTACCGTTCTCTCTCTCTCTCTCTCTCTCTCTCTCTCTCTCTCTCTCTCTCTCTCTCTCTCTCTCTCTCTCTCTCTCTCTCTTTCTCTCTCCTCTGACTCTTTCTGTCTCTCTCTTCGGTGCTGCAGCGCGCAACGTTGAGGAGGGGGGGGGAGAGTCTCTCTCTCTTTCTCTCTCTCTCTCTCTCTCTGTCTCTCTCTCTCTCTCTCTCTCTCTCTCTCTCTCTCTCTTTCTCACTCTATCTCTCTCTCTCTCTCTCTCTCTCTCTCTCTCTCTCTCTCTCTCTCTCTCTCTCTCTCTCTCTCTCTCTCTCTCTCTCTCTCTCTCTCTCTCTCTCTCTCTCTCTCTCTCTCTCTCTCTCTCTCTCTCTCTCTCTCTCTCTCTCTCTCTCTCTCTCTCTTTGCGTGCTGCCGCGCGCAGTTCTGCAGGGGGGAAGGGAACCTCTCTCTCTCTCTCTCTCTCTCTCTCTACCCCGATCTCTCTCTCTCTCTCTCTCTCTCTCTCTCTCTCTCTCTCTCTCTCTCTCTCTCTCTTTTTCTCTCTCCTCTGTCTCTTTCTCTCTCTCTCTCTTCGGTGCTGCAGCGCGCAGCGCTGAGGAGGGGGGGAGAGTCTCTCTCTCACACACATCACATACACATCACATCATACACACACGTGCACATACACACATCACATACACATACACACATCACATACACACACACACACATCACATACGCACATCACATACACATACACACATCACATACACACACACACATCACATACGCGCACATACACACATCACATACACACTCACACATCACACACACACACGTGCACATACACACATCACATACACATACACACATCACATACACACACACATACATCACATATGCGCACATACACACATCACATACACACTCACACATCACACACACGCAATGCTGCAGGGACCCAGACCAAGCCATGGAATAGGCATGGGCATGCTTCCAACCGGACAATCAACATTCATGTAGTAGCATGGGCACATCAAGATCATCATACACAGCAGTACACGATGGCTTAATATCCCGAGCACGAGGAGGGTCTATTGAGAAAGAAGTAAAAACAGAAGAAAGTAAAGAGCAGGAGAAAGTACCTGCAAAAAACACATTAGCAAAATATGGAGCAAGCCCATCTATTTATACACACAGAGATCTTCATTTTGCCACTCTTTTGGATTTGCTTTATTTTCTCAACCATTCTTTAACCCACATTTATCCACCATACTTTAAATTAGATTTAATCACATAACTCACTTGTTCCATTCTTTTAATCACATACTTTTTGCACTTTAAATGCATAAATAATCTAATCCATTCTTTTATCTTGCACAATTAGCTACCACATCTTTAATTGTTTACTTTAACCACTTTAGTTACACAATTAATTCCCACCACTCTTTAAATACCACTCTCGTACACCACTCATTAATTATCCACTTCATTTTCATTTTAATTTAATTATCCTAAATTCCTTAATTAATAATTCATTTAAATTAAGCTTAGGTTATTAATTAATTAGGACCTTAGTATTTAAATGCACACAAACTATTAAGGTAACTAATTAGACCATATTTTAATTTTATAAGTTAAGCAATGTTAATTATAGATTAATTTCATTAAATATTAATTGTTTTAACCCTTGAAACATTCGAAAACCCTGGAAAACCTACTTAAAACCCATCAAAACCCCATTAAAAACCCTTTGGAAATCATTGATAACCCATTAAAAATTATCTAAACCCCTAACATTAACCCAATCTCATAAACAACACATGAATTCAAGAAACCCTAAAGTTGAGTCTATAAAACACATTCAGCATTCAATGTAAAGTAAACCCTAATATGAACATATGTTTTGCTTCATCATTCATACCTGTAAACACTTTCAAAGTAGTTAATTCCATTCAACACAACTGATCATCAATGATATAAAAGGATAGAGTTCACCAATAAAATTGTTTTCCATTTTCTCTGGTCATCAACGGAAAGGTTGAAAACTTTCTGACATTCGCCCCGGCCAAACCTGCACATCGTCCTCGATGGGCCAACCTGCAAATTCAAATGGAACATATCAAATTCTTTTGAAGATAAGGTTTTATTTTTCTCAAAATTTTATTTCATCATGCATTCAAACTTTATGCAGTTAAAAAAATTAGTATAAATCATGAAAAAAACAACATGGAAATAAGTTATAAAATATCATGTCATATTTTTGAATCCATATTTAAACAAATATTTATAAGAATAAATCATAAGTCTTATAGTCCTTCTATTCATGTCACTTGCTAAGAATAAGTAATTTATCCTTCATAACAGCATATACAAAAAGAAAACTTTTTCCCATCAGATAACAGAATTATATGCCTCCTACTTTTATTTCCTATGATCTGACTCTCTTTTTATTGCTTAAATCATTTCATTTTTCTTACTTCATCCCAACTCAGCTCTTTCTTTATTTCTTTACAAATCGGCCTATACCGAACTTGGGTGCGACTCCTGGACTTGTCCACCCGACCAAGTTTGTTCCACTTGTCTACCAACCCGGCATAGCGCACGACAAACTATGTCAGCCCTACATGAAATCGACGTCAGCTCGTGGCTCTGATCGCCGGACCAGAGTAACTCCACCCGCCTACCGACCCATGTAGGCGCAAGACAACACATAGGTTAGGCCTATGATGAAACTAGCTGCAGCTCGTGGCCTTGATCACCCGACCAAGGTTGTTCCACCCGCCTACTAGCCCAACATAGCACTCTAACAACAAACACATACATATAAGCTAATTGGGTATGAAGGTTTTAATTAATTTTTTTATTTTATTTTATTTTAGAGGTCAGATCTCATAAAAAATAAAAGCAAGTTACAAAATCCCATTTGCTAATGAATAAAAATTTCTTTTAAGCATATATATATATTCAAAATAAAACTACCTTTTCTTTTACAAGATTTCAATTCCAAAATTTCTATTTAACTTTCTGATTCAATTCATATAAATACGAGTTTTTATGCTTCAATCATAAATATTTCAGATATTTCTATATCTTAATTCTACTTTGAATTTTTTAAATAAATTGGAACATATCCTTTTAATCCATGCAGTAATGCTATGCATATACACAAAAAATCAAAGAATCTATAATCAAAACTGTTTCACCTGATTTTTTTAATCATCATCTTCATTTTCATCAACATCATCATCATCATCAATTTCTTCAATTTCATATTCTTCATTATTCCTTTTTTTTTAATAGTTTAACTCTTTTTCCTGCAATCAAATTTTTCAATAAAGAACCATCAAATTCTCTAAGCTTAAATGTACCATTTTCAAATATAGTTACAACTACATAAGGAAGAATTAAATCATATTTATTTAATGTAATAATTTTTTGTCATGTAAGGTTTCGTCAATTTCATCAATTAAAGTAGAGGAAAAAGAAGTTTCAATTATATTTTCAATATTTTCAGTTTTAGACATACATCCTTTATCATATTTTTTTCATTGTTTTTCTAGGAATATCTTTATTATTTAGAATTTATAATTTTGAAGATAAAAAATAAACAGAAATATTTTCTATTTTATTTACACATTTATGCGAGATATCAAACCAGTTACCACTGTTGTCTCGCTCAACAATGGTCTCTAATAAAAATTTTGATCAAAGTATGTTCCAGAATCACTATGAGGTAAATGACTCTCGTGCATTTTCTCTTGTGATCTGATAGGTGTTTTCCTAATTTGTTCTCTATTTCTAATATGGTTTGGATTAATGGTCATTACTTGTAAGGATTGTAAGTCATCTTTTGATCTAAATCTTGCATACCCAGAGCCATCTTCCATCATTTTTGTTTCCATACGAGTTTCACAGATAAAGGGTTGTCCTAAGATAATTTCATAAGAACAGTTATCCTGTATGAAAAAATGAAATATTTCACTTATGCCACCTATTGAAATTGGAATGTTGGCACATGCTCCTAGAAGTGCACCACATCCGTTATCTGCTGTTCTCATAATCCACCCATGCTGTTTATCTATAGGCCATCTAAATTTATCATATAATTCTTTTGATATTACGTTTATTTCTGAACCTGAATCTAGTAAAGCTAAAGTTGTACAAGAATTTTTCCTATCTCCTAAATTTACTTTGATTTCTGGTGTTCCCCTGGTCCAAAAACTCTTTTTGTAATTGCTTTCAGACTTTTCTTGTATATTATCTGGAATTATAGGTCCTAAAAAATTTTTATTAACATATCCTTCACTTTCTTCTTCATCATCAGAATCAGAAGAAAAGGAATCTTTAGAAATATGAGTTACATCTACATTATCATGCATTTCAATATCAGTATTTAAGGAAAATCTTTTTCTTTTAATCATCTTAATAAAGTTATCTTTAAATTCTAATTTAGCTATAGTAAATAATTGTTCAAGCGACATAGTCACTTGACTTTTTAAAAGAATATCATACAATATTTCCTTTGTGTCATTTTTTTGTTCAAGTTCTGATGTTAAAATAGCTTTTGGAATTCTTTTAGGCTTCTTGGTTTTTTCCTCATTTTTATATGTTTCTTCATTAGTCTTTGAATCTAATTCACTAGGTTTGTTTGATGTCTCAAGTTGTTTGCTCTCCCGTATCTCTCTTCTTCTCTGCTCATTTGAATCTAAATTTGTTTTTTCATTAAATTGTACATTTTTAGGTTCTTGTCTCAATTGCTTTCTAGTTACTCTTTGATTAGATTCATCTAGATCTTGAGTTTCATCTCTTTTTCTCTTTTCTTCCACATTTGCAATATGTGAGAAGATAGAGAAATTATCTATAGGCGAGTTCCATGCAGTTTTGTTCATTATATCATCTCTAGCTTTTATCAATGCTTCTATTGAATAATTTTTGGTTTCTTTTGATGTATCATCATCTGAATCACTTTCATCGCATTCTAATCTAACCCCAGATGAGCTTCTCTGAGCTTCTGATATATTTTCATATAGTTTTTGCATCCCACATTTTCCCCAATTTACAGCTAGAGGAAGGTGGGTGCGATAATCACATAGTTTTTTATCAATATCAATAACTAATTTTCTTTCTTTTACCTCTTTTAATGATTCACAAGCATAAGACATATGTTCAGTGGAGTCACACCAAACACATCGTCGGGTGGGTGTGCCTCTTCGTTCATTATTTTGAGCTACTGGTTGATTCTGAGTTGTTGGTTGATTCATTACAGCTGCTATAGGTATAGGATTCATTTGTGGAGCATGAGTAAACTGAGGACCTAGAATTGTTCTATCTTGACTAACTAAGGAATGAACTGTATTTTGAAGTATTGCCACTTCCTTAGATATGTTCGTATGCATTTGCATCATATTATCTAATTTATTAAATAATATTTCAAATTGTAATTCACTAGGCACTTTAGATGTTGATGCTTGTTCAGTTAAACTAGAGTTTATATTGATTTTAGGATTTTGAGTAGTTGGTCCTACTGTTGGAAAACTTAAATTCATATCATATAATAATGATTGTCTCTGTTTCATTTGCACTACTATTTCAACTACTTGTTTAAGTACCCCCAGTCCTCTGTTAACCCATATCTTTTTCCAGGTTCCTCTAGTCTTCTTTCTACTTCACTTCTAATGTCTGTAGGTAAAATTTTTAAGAAATAAAGTACTATATCTGGAGTAAGTGCAGTCCTATCTTGTTCAGGTAATTGTGAAAATCTCTTCATAAATTCCCCATGTAATTGTGTAAGAGATATTTGGTTTTTGGAAGTGCTAAGCCACTTCATAAATCCCTCCCTACTGTTTTGACTAAAATCTTCTAAATAAAATTCTTCATGCATTTGTTTTTTAAATTCTTCCCATGCAAGTGCTTTATAAGGTTCCATAACACTAATGGATGAACCTATTACAAGTCTTACTAAAAATGTTACCCATTTATCAATTGGTAAATCGTGTAGTTTTGCTAGGTCTTCAAAAGTGTCTAAGTAATTAGTTGTATTAACTCCTGTAAATTTTCCTTTTTCTTTTAACATAGCCTCTACTACTTTTTGGCCTTGGGTTTTTGACATCATATTTTTAAATAACTCATCCATTTTGGTTTGTATGTTAGAACTAGACCTAAGTTTCTTAATATAATCCTTAACTTCTTCTTGAACTTTGGATTTTTGTTCCCTTACCAAACTAACTAAGTTACCTGATTCCAGCTTTACTTAAATTTTAAACTTTTAAACAAGTCTTGAAAAATAAATGCTAACTTTCCAAATGAAAATTCTTAATGAGTTTTCAGGCTAAATTATGCTATTCTAACAATCCTTAATAATTAAATCTAGATACTAACTTTTCAAATAAATTTCTTTTAGATTGTTTTAATTAAAATTGCACTAATCAAACAATCTTAAATAAATACTATCTTTTAAATAAAAATACTTTTTGAGTCTAACAATTCCTACTAGTTTAATGAAAATAAATTCTAACTTTCAAATAAAATTTAAATCTATCAATTTCTATTATCTTAATAAAAATAAATTCTATCTTTCAAATGAAATGAAATTTAAATCTAGCAATTCCTACTATTTTAATGAAAATAAATTCTATCTTTCAAATGAAATGAAATTTAAATCTAGCAATTCCTACTATCTTAATGAAAAGAAATTCTAGCTTTTAAATGAAATGAAATTTAAATCTAGCAATTCCTACTATCTTAATGAAAAGAAATTCTAGCTTTTAAATGAAATGAAATTTAAATCTAGCAATTCCTACTATCTTAAACTTTCCTAAAATCCTACTTAAATAGACACAAATAGTTGCAAGTTAAGAAAATATACCTGACACCAAACAGTTGGAGCAGAAGCTAGTGTGCATGTGAATTTTTTCAAGTTACATTTGTTGATCATAAATGCCTATTACAAAATCTAAGTGCTGTGAGTGCAAACGTTTTTCTTCAAAATCTTGATGGTAAGGTTGTAGAGATGAGGTTTACTACTTGCATATTCCCGTGGAGGCGCTCAGAGCATAAGCTCAGTCCTCAACAACCAGGGAATTACAAGGTTTGTATTATCTGCCTTTGCACGATGACCGCCTCAAGCTGCTGCAACCACGTCGTCTAAACCAAGCTAGTGCATATGCTAGGAAAGGAAAAGTTTTATACCTGTCTCACTATGCCGTTGTTTCACGTCGGGTTCAAAGTGTGGGAGCGATTTACGACGACTGGCGGATTAATTCAGTCGCCTCACTAACGGCGCACGCAGGGTGACTATGCGGAACATGTACAAGTTTTTCCTAAGGTCCGTAGGGTGAAGCGTTCCTATAACGTTCAACTGCATCAAAATAAGAAGGTAGGATAATCTTTTCACTAACTATTTGATTTTTTATAGTTTCGTTTGTCTCTTCTTGGAAGTTTTCTACGTTTCTATCTACAGTTGGAGGGAAAAGATCTTCACTAACACTAGGTGGAACAGTAGAAAGTAAAGTTATAGTTGTTCTAGGATCGAGCAAAGATTCTTCTACTATTACTTATTTTTTTAATTCTTTATCTTCTATTAGGTTTGGAAAAAATAATTCAAAAGTTGTCGAAAGAAGAAAGGAACTATTCCAAGAACTTGCTTTATCTTCTATTGGGTTTGGAAATAATAATTCAAAAGTTGATGAAGGAAGAATGGAACTATTCGAAGAACTTTCATTAGACATAAAGTAAATGATACTAAATTAATAACCAAAGTCCTATACAACCTATAAGATGATGTTTTTAAATGACAGTCTAAAAGATAGCCTATACAAGCTAATAAAAGTTTCAAACTAAGGACAATCTCTGCTTTTCAAACTTCAGGTCACATGTGAATCTCCAATTCGCCAATAGCTTTCTGCAAAAAAACACATTAGAGAAATTAGTATATCTTTATAAAATTTAACACTCATTTAGCATTTAACACTAAAATAATTAACTTTCTAAATCACATATATATTAAGTACATTCTTTTATTAAAATAGATACATTATAATAAATAATTCATTTACATAATTATTTACTATACATCAACATACATTGTTTACTCATAAATAAATATGTATTTAACTAACATACATACATAAATAATCATACATAAACATACTTGCACATGCACTAATTGATCATGCATACTCTCATGCACATGCACTAAATGATCATGCATACTCATGCACATGCATTAAATGATCATGCATACTCATGCACATGCATTAAATGATCATGCATACTCTCATGCATACATGCACATGCACAAACATACACACACTAATACACATATGCATACTAAACATATACATGCATACATACCTAATACTAACACACACATGCATACACTAACACATGCTAACATATACATGCATGAACATACACTAACACATACATGCATGAACATACAATGTAATACGCATAACAACTTAAATACATACTTTAATTAGCATGCATTAACTTAGATGCATAAATTTCTAACATCTAATATGCACTAACATACTTGCATGGGTTCAAGCTCTAAGACTAACATGGTTCATGCACTAAACTAACATGGGTGCATATCCTAATATCTAACATGCACTATCATGATACTTGGGTAAAAGAACTTAGGTGTCTATCAAGTTGAAGAAGCTTGGGATAAGGGTAGGGTAAGAAATGTATAGGCTAAGAATGGTTAGGTTAAGTATTGGGATAAAGAAGAGTTGGATGAAAAAATGAGTTCTTTGGAAAAGAATAAGGCTAAGTTGCTTCTTCTTCATGCTAACTTGAGAGCACACAAAAAACATTAGGATAGCAATTCGTTCATTTACTATGTAAACACACATACATAATCATATATACTAAATCATCCACTTACAATTAAAAATACATAAAAATATATCTTTATATCCCATATTTTTATTTTTCAGTAATTATTTAATAAATATATTTAGGCATAAATATAATCATAAAATCATAATATAATATTAAAATATAAACATTAAATATTTAATATATCCAAACTATAAAGTAAATACATATGTTAATATAAAAAAAGGAAAAACAGTATCTAAAAAACTAAAAAAGAAAAAGAAAAATTAAAAAAATCTTTCTCTCTCTCTGTCTCTGCCGTTCTCTCTCTCTCTCTCTCTCTCTCTCTCTCTCTCTCTCTCTCTACCGTTCTCTCTCTCTCTCTCCCTCTCTCTCTCTCTCTCTTTCTCTCTCCTCTGACTCTTTCTCTCTCTCTCTCTTCGGTGTTGCAGCGCGCAGCGCTGAGGAGGGGGGGAGAGTCTCTCTCTCTTTCTCTCTCTCTCTCTCTCACTCTCTCTCTCTCTCTCTCTCTCTCTCTCTCTCTCTCTCTCTCTCTCTCTCTCTCTTTGCGTGCTGCCGCGCGCAGTTCTGCAGGGGGGAAGGGAACCTCTCTCTCTCTCTCACTCTCTCTCTCTCTCTCTCTGCCTCGTTCTCTCTCTCTCTCTCTCTCTCTCTCTCTCTCTCTTTTTCTCTCTCCTCTGTCTCTTTCTCTCTCTCTCTTCCGTGCTACAGCGCGCAGCGCTGAGGAGGGGGGGAGAGTCTCTCTCTCACACACATCACACACACACATCACATCACACACACACACACGTGCACATATACACATCACATACACATACACACATCACATACACACACACATCACATACGCACATCACATACACATACACACAAACACATCACATACGCGCACATACACACATCACATACACACTCACACATCACACACACACGTGCACATACACACATCACATACACATACACACATCACATACACACACACATACATCACATATGCGCACATACACACATCACATACACACTCACACATCACACACACGCAGTGCTGCAGGGACCCAGACCAAGCCATGGAATAGGCATGGGCATGCTTCCAGCCGGACAATCAACATTCATGTAGTAGCATGGGCACATCAAGATCATCATACACAGCAGTACACGATGGCTTAATATCCCGAGCACGAGGAGGGTCTATTGAGAAAGAAGAAAAAACAGAAGAAAGTAAAGAGCTGGAGAAAGTACCTGCAAAAAACACATTAGCAACATATGGAGCAAGCCCATCTATTTATACACACAGAGATCTTCATTTTGCCACTCTTTTGGATTTGCTTTATTTTCTCAACCATTCTTTAACCCACATTTATCCACCATACTTTAAATTAGCTTTAATCACATAACTCACTTGTTCCATTCTTTTAATCACATACGTTTTGCACTTTAAATGCATAAATAATCTAATCCATTCTTTTATCTTGCACAATTAGCTACCACATCTTTAATTGTTTACTTTAACCACTTTAGTTACACAATTAATTCCCACCACTCTTTAAATACCACTCTCATACACCACTCATTAATTATCCACTTCATTTTTATTTTAATTTAATTATCTTAAATTCCTTAATTAATAATTCATTTAAATTAAGCTTAGGTTATTAATTAATTAGGACCTTAGTATTTAAATGCACACAAACTATTAAGGTAACTAATTAGATCATATTTTAATTTTATAAGTTAACTAATGTTAATTATAGATTAATTTCATTAAATATTAATTGTTTTAACCCTTGAAACATTCGAAAACCCTAGAAAACCTACTTAAAACCCATCAAAACCCCATTAAAAATCCTTTGGAAATCACTGATAACCCATTAAAAATTATCTAAACCCCTAACATTAACCCAATCTCATAAACAACACATGAATTCAAGAAACCCTAAAGTTGAGTCTATAAAACACATTCAACATTCAATGTAAAGTAAACCCTAATATGAACATATGTTTTGCTTCATCATTCATACTGTAAACACTTTTAAAGTAGTTAATTCCATTCAACACAACTGATCATCAATGATATAAAAGGATCGAGTTCACCAATAAAATTGTTTTTCATTTTCTCTGGTCATCAACGGAAAGGTTGAAAACTTTTCGACACCGGTCCAGCTTAAGAGGGATACGATTGGGAGAGGGTGGCCATGAAGGCCGAGCCCACAAACACATAACTGGGCGAATAGAAGTGCCTTACAAAAAAGATCCAAAATGGTGAGACGGTTGCCACTCCACCCCACGACCCATGCCACTCGGGTCTTAATACCGATCCGCTACCAAAAACCATGCCTTTGCCGACGGCCCGAAACGAAGCTGAACCACCCACTTAAAGCTCAGCTATCGAAAGAAAAAAAAAATTAACTTTTGCCAAACAGTCGATATCCCACGCGAGGCGCGTCACCGAAGGCGCACACCGTTTTTCCCTAAACTGAAAATTTCAGCCCTTTGCTGACGGCCCATCCATGGCACCGCCAACGGCTCACACGCACCCGATCCACAGAGCCGGAGCTCTGATACCAACTGTGATGAAAGGTACAAACCCGAGTCCAAGGGGCTGCCTTCTCGGCCTGAACCCGCATGAAACTCGAGATGCACGAAGGGACTTAGAAACGGGCCTTTGCCCTTGAGTAACCCGAAACCAAGGGACTCCAACTTAGAATGCGCGGAAGCAAACCAACTTAGAGAAATGGACCGAAGGCCTAACGCAAGCGGAAGCAAAGATATTCCCAAAGAGTTGAGAATGGCCGCACGTAGACAAGCACGATCTCACGGGACAACCATCAAACGGAGAAAACGCACACCCAAGTGCAAAGCAGAAGCTCATATCCAAAACCGATGAAGGGGAGGCCGTCATGCTCAAGCTAACCCCGAGGGACCTCGACTCAAAGATAGGAGGCAGCCATCCAAGATAAACCGGCCTCACGGCACGCAACCATCAAGGGACCCGAGACCCGCGGAGATGAGGCGGGGGACGTTCCCGTTACCGGGCATCTACCCATGGCTCGAGGGACAACCGACCTTCCCAAGAACGGTGAGGAAGGGAAGGCTCGACACACATGCCCATAGTGCTTCTTAGCTTGCACGTTGGAAAACATTCCAAGCCAATCGGCAGTGCAGAGGATGTCACGGACCCACTCGCCTATATTTGTGCATAATTTAGCGCATCGAGGCAAACCACCCAAGCACCACTAGGCTTGGATAGAAATATGGGCCGTCACACCAGATCACTAAAAGCCCAAGGTCGTAGTCATCGTTGCTAAAAGCACGAGCAACCCACAGTTGCGTATAGCTGGGCTTTGTGCAACGCATAGATTGTTGTACAAGAAGAAATGTATGGCGACTTCATAAGCCTAAAGCTCAGCAACCGAAGGTTGGTCACCAAAATGACTTGCGCCGCAAGGCCTTTGCATGGCGGTGGAGAAGGAGGAATAGGAAAAACGTAAGCATGGGTGATTTGAAGACATGCTCTCAGCAATTGATGGCCGGGATCTGATACAGAACCGTTCTTTTATCGCCATGGCTCGTCGAATAACGTAGATGGGCTTATCCCGAGCAGTCGGAATGATGTGGATTTCTCTTACTGGAACAGAGAGCCAAAGTCACTGCTTTACACGAAATTCAACAACGCCTGAGGCCGACAACAGATACCCAAAGGCTTCAATTCACTGACCCAACGCGATAGATCATCCTACGAAATTGATTCCAGTTAATCCATTAGGCTTCATAATTGATTACAGCTAATTAATTCCACTTAGTCCCGAGGAGACTAGGCTTCATAGCCGAGCTTCCTTGAACAAATAAAAATAGAAAAGAATTCTAACTTCATAACTTAAGGGTGTGAAGTAATGGAGGTGTCGCTGTGCACAGATTTTGTAGATCCTAACAAGGGAGGACGTGATCCGCAAGGCTTTTCGATGACGAAGCTAGATTGTGTGTTGCTTTATGAGGATTAAGCGCATGCGCTTTCGTGATCCGCAAGACTTTTCGATGAAGAAGCTAGTCATTAAGTGCTGCTTTATGTCAGGATCAAGCGCATGTGCTTTCTCAAACAGTAGGAGTCATGGCTTACAGAAGGCATACCTCAAAGTAAGGCGCGGTACACGTACAGTCCATGAATCGGCACTCAATCAACAGAAAATTTTGCACATGTGTTCCGGTTGACTAGAACAATAGACAGGTATCAAGGAATAAGTCCAGGGGGTGGTATCTGCCAAGGCAAAAAATAAACCGACCTACAGTTGCCTATACGGGATTATAGAGTCCCAAATCAGTTTACAACAAGAAAGGCATTGCGGCGCCGTAAGCTTGGAGCACAACAGTTCGCCATGGCTGATTATGGATGATCTGCAAGCCCTACTTTTCAGCTGTGGTGTTCATAAATATCTGATGTAGAACCATTGTCTTCGTGCGGTAGTTTGTCAGAGAATGAGGATAAGGTGATGCCGAAGGAGAGAAGCTGTAATTATCTTAGTGGAAATAGAAATTCATGAAAAGACAATGAGAAGTACGATTTTCAAAATCAGCAAGCTTTAGTTATGTTTAAAAGCAATCCTAAAAGTGCTATGAAGTGGATTAGCAAAAAGATAGAGGGTTTCAGAAAAACATACTTAAGAATTTTTCGTCATTTTCATGAGAAGCCACCTTTTTCTTTCTCGAGTTTTTTGTCAAAACGCTGGATCATTTTTATGGTTCACTATTCTTCTTTTGAAAGAGTTTAATGATTTTATTATAGAGAGTGCTTTGGGAGTTGTCATTGCCATTGCGATTTGGTGCGCAAACTATAAAAAATCACACTAGAAGTCAAATTATGATCAGAGAAATAAATTAAGACAGATATATAGAGTTGTGCATTTATGTATTATATGTTTGTTTCATATGTTAATTGATAGTTGTTAATGAAAAAAATGTGGAATATAGAACTTCACAATACTGAGTGAGGTAAATCAATCATTGCAATTTGAGCTTAGTTTAACTCCTTTTTTAAAGGAAGTCCTATCTTGCAATCTGGTCTTTCTGATAGCTTGAACTGATTGAAAAGTACAGCAATGAAGAGCATAGCATCCATTGGATCTGCGAATCTTGAAAAATCAAGGGTTGAACTCCCAATACCTACTACAAATGAATAGAGCTTGAAGGTATGTCAAGGGTAGAGACTATGAAGGATGACCTTAGGTTAAGGGTAGAGACTATGAAGGATGTTCCTAAGGTCAGAAGAGAGGTGTCCTTTACATACAACTCATTAGGTTTGAGCCCACACCCTCCCCAACGGAGGGTACATAAATGTGATGGGGTTGAACCCAAGACCTCCTTCACATCCTTGATTCTTAAACACTAAGCTAAGTGGATCACTTGTTCACAAGAGCACAAGACCTCCTAGTAACTCTAAACTCGAGATCTTTGGTCATACACACGGATGATCAAATGATGTCTGATTTCAGATCCGTCTGAAGCCGCCGAATCCCTAGACCATAAACTTACTTTATTACATTATTGCCCCCTTGGAAAAATATTTTTCTCCTTGAAAATAGAACTATATATCTACTATAGGCAACCCCCGAGCCTCATGTTCTAAAACTGGAAGAACATGGTCATGTTCTAGAACTGGAATAACATGTCTCATCTCTGTGGTGGCATCCCTACCCAAATGATTCAAAACACTGTCTTGCTTTGCCCTTTGTTAAACTGATCAAAGTACAAAGTAGTGAATGAATAATAAGGGTGGATCTAAAACATCCCTAGCTAATTCATACTTTCTTGATGTGCGATCTAGGCACAATCATGTGAATTGGGTGGATTCAAATTACTTGTCCATTTCAGGGCATAACTGATGCTTGGACTTAGTAATGAAGATGTGATTCTTATCCCTCGTAAAACTTTGAGAACTCTTGATTCACTTGAATTTGGTTTGGAAAACTTGAAGTTTGGTTGTCCCAAACATCTAACTTGGATGTTTGTACAATGCTTAACTCCTATCCAACAGTTACTTGATTTTATCACTCGAGTAGAGGACTACTTTGTCCTAATGAGTTTAAAAATCCTATGTAAAGTGTAGGACAACCATACTATAACTTTGACCAATTCAAATTCAAATGAAAATTTTCCAACTTAGGACACTTTTCGCAAAGACTTATGCTAAAAGGTCTTGGGAATTGTCAATCTGATACGCAATTCCAAACTTCTCTATTCTAGAGTGTACTGTACTCTAGGAAATCATTTATGCTATAACTTGAAGCAAACTCAAATGAATAAGTTAATCTTGAACTTATCATCTTTTGATGTTTGAAAAGATTCTTGTATAGAACATCTATCTAGGATGTTTAATTTAGTTATGTGTTTCTATCCGGCTAACCCATGACCTTTATGACAAGAATCAGATACCATACCTGAGTCAAATCTAAAAGATTTGGAAAGCGGAAAGAAAGAACTAAAACATTGTTCAACCAATTCAAACTTTGAAGCTACGTAAACTTGCTATGAGTCAAAGTCTAGATGACTCAAGATTTTAACTTCTCAAAAATCTATTTCAACAGGGTAATAAGCTGGATTCTCAAAAAGATTCAAAGCAACTCGAAAACATCATCCCACCACAAGATACTAGTGTGGTAACCAACATCAATGTGTTGATCCACTGAGGTTCTATTGATGAGTTTTGTATTCAAATAATGCTTCATTGGAGACTAAGTTTAGGTCACATTCAATCTTTCTGACTCCTTACTAGGAATGCAATTCTTGTGCATTTCTTTGAGTCAAAAGAGTGAATTTTACCAAGTTACACTAGGAACTTGGTGCTTGACTTAGTCAATCAAATCCTTGGTTGAAAAAATCAACTCAAAATCAAAGTCCAACTTTTTTCATAAATTTATGAAATATTTTTGAATTAACAACACTTTATCTTGAAGTGTTTCAAGAAGATCTTGGAAGTTACTTACTTCATATCTTCTATTTCCTTGATCTTGAAGTTATCTTGAGATACTACTTTTATCCTTCTTGAATTTAAACTTCTTCTTGGAAGTTTTAATTCCCTTGAGGATCAAACTTAACTTCAAGATCCAAAATAGGACTAAAAGATAATTATCATCCATGGTCCGATGTCCCGTACCATCTTTCCTACATCAATCTGAGTATAAAATCTGGTGTCCCATACCACTCTATTTTATATTCACATTAATGTGTGGGTGATATTTATCCTAAAGTATAAATATCTCTTGATAGAGTACCTTATCTCTTCAATTCTTTTACGAGAATTTTGAAGTTTCATGCATTACCTCTAACTAGATTTTCTAGGTTTTGATTCCTTCATATGATCGTCTCATAATCACGTGCTTTATCTTGGAAACTTGAAAACCTCTTGATGGAGCATCCATCTTTCTTTGCTAGGGTTTTCAAATGAAAACCAATCAGAATTCCAAGTACTTGAATTTTCATAGATTCACGTTCAATTGGTTTATCCTTAACCAATTTGTAGTGAGAAGAGCATTTGAGTTCTTGTCTTTAGATTCCTTTCTTACTGATACTTTAGGTACCTACCAAGGGGACTTTATATAGGAATCTCTCTACTGCTTAAGTCTAAGCATCCGCTCATGCTTTCCGGATTTGTACCAAAATCCCTTTAAGGATAGGTAAACATTTATGTTTTACCTTCCATAGACTTAAGTACCGTCTTCACGGTTGCAGACTATATTCTTGGAATTCCTTCACTCTATTCAGACTTGGAACAGCTTACTCTTTTCACAATTTTCCATCGGATAAATGGAACTTGAGTGAATAATTCCCAAAAGGAATTTTATTGCCAATACTTGGGCAATCTATAGAGTAGTTCCAACCGTAAATTCTTGGATAATCATGGCCAAGCTTGATCAATTCTAGTTGATCTTTGTGACTAAAATAAAGACTTAGTCTTTATCTTTAAGATCTCCTAACTGACTAAAGCTTCTTTTCTTACCTGCAGGATTTTTAGAGATCTTTCCCTTACTCAAGTCCAAGTATCCACTAATGCCTCTCAGATTCCAAAACTAAGAATCTTTGATATACCTTTAGACTATATGACAATTTGGACTTTAAGTACCACTTCTGGTGGTTTGGGACGTCCAGGGAACTACTTATTGTTTAAAGAGTATGAAGAACTTCATTCTCAATACTTGGAAGAATGTTATTCTTCAAAGACTTGAGATTCCTTCTAGGGAATCAAATATCTTGAGCAAATGATTCATCTTGGAATCTTTTGCAATGTTGGAAGGATATTTGAAAGAAATTCTTTCAAACAATATCCAAAAAGTTTACTGATTCAATTGTATTCATTTCTTGAGTATCAAACTAGAGACTAAATATCACCTTTTGGAGATGGTTTCCCATGCCACTATGAAAGTTTAAGTTGAACTTTCATTTATGTGATATTGACTCTTGTTCTTGAGTTTGATACAAGATTCATTATTATTGGTCAATCTTTAGATGTTACTAGAGTCCTTAAAACATATTTCACCAATCAAAATTATGTTTAAAGTCCAAGCATCTATTGATGATTGATCCAATAGTAATGCTACTATGAACACATAACTTTTGAACTTTATAGCTTGTTTAAGAAAAGTTCATGGATTGGAGATCCATTTCTTGGAACTTTCTATTCCTAAATGAAAAGTTCACACTTGCTTCAAGTCCTTAAGAACTTATCTTATTTCCTAAAGATTGCTTAGCTAGTTGCATCATTTACCAGAGATGCAACTATAGAACCTAACATCCTCTTATTGACATCAAAGATCAATTGATGTTGAGGTTCAACCTTTGATTCCATCACTCCTTGGGATGAGACCAAATGAAAACTTATAAATTCTTCATATTTTTCTCTTGGCACCTTGCATCCTTACCAGTGATACTACTTATGGAATAGAACAACTATCTTGTGAACTTTAAAAGTTCATCTAGTGCAAGTTCCATTTAGCTTTATTTGATTTTTTATCACACCTTGGGATAAAAGATCAAATAAAGGCGTTCATTAAGAAGTGTTCAAGTAACTAAGAAAACTCTTATCATCCTACTTGGATTTAAGATTTCTTAAAACCAAGCTAACGACTACATCTAGGCTTGTCGTTAGGATTTTCTAAATTTTCCTAAACTTAAATTCATCATGGAAACTTTCATGTAGCTCTATTTTCTTTGTTGGCTTATCTTTAGGAAGTAGCTTAATTCCTAAAGATTACTTTAATATATCTTTTAGGAAAAAATCTTGATTCCTAAAGATTACTTGGATTTCTTCTTTAAGCTCTAATTAGCT
This sequence comes from Ceratopteris richardii, assembly GCA_020310875.1. Classification (NCBI taxonomy): domain Eukaryota; kingdom Viridiplantae; phylum Streptophyta; class Polypodiopsida; order Polypodiales; family Pteridaceae; genus Ceratopteris; species Ceratopteris richardii. The sequence goes on along the minus strand of CM035431.1, from coordinate 21,318,971 downwards.
TTAAAAAAACCAAGCATACTTTTCTCATCCTCAGAAAAGTGCTTAATATAAGTATTCAACTACTTAACCAACAATCATGCATATAAAAATGTCTCTTCTTGCATGAATATGCATGTAAGTGCATGCACGTGTTGGCATTCTCCTTTCATGCATCAAACCTAATTCAAGCAATTCTTGAGCTTGACATGTGTGCATCCAATCATCCATGCACAAACAATCTATCCTCTACCTTACAAAAGGTTATAAATATACATGTGCACAGACTTGAGTGCATCCTATTCCTTTTGCAAGAAAGAAGAAAATGTGTATAGTGCCTGAAAACATTCTTTTGAAAGGAGAAATGCACCAACAATCTTTCGTATATGCATGCCTATACTTGTGTTTTAATGAGTGTGTCAATATCTTTATGCTCTTTCATGTAGGTTTCCATAATTTGCATCAAGATTATCAAGAATGAAGTTTACTACTATAATTCAATGATAAAAATGTATCCTACATGAAATCAAAGAGCAAACTTATCTCCCAATTAAGCTACGTCCTTCCCCTGATCCTCGGGAAGAGCCATTTCTTCATCTTTTGATTCATGAATCTCCATGTTTGAAGAAATAAATTCCTCCTTTGAACTTGTTGTAGAAAGGAGCTTCCCTTGTTGTTTCCAACATAGTCATCCAAATCCATGGACAAGAGGTTTGAATCCTCAAGGAAGGTATGTTGCCTTTGTGGCTTACAACAAATGATCGCTTGCTATCGGCTTGAGTTCGAATTCGGGCTTCTAATCTGCGGGTACTCCAATTCTTTTGGGTTACGTGATCTCTTGACCGTTCCCTTGCCGAATAGACTCAGATTGATGGCTGTAAGCAATCTTCGTAATCAGGAGGCGATAAGTTTGAATCCCTAAACTTGGACGGATGTATTTAGAGTGGATGTCAATATACCCAGAATAAGAAATGCGAAGAGGGGGCTCACATCCAATGCATTAAAGAGGGGAGGAATGATGTTGCGAAAGAGATTCAGATTAGGATCACACATATCCCGGATGGCCTGCAAAGGCTGCCTCTCCCATGGTATATTAGGAAACCAACTAAGTAGTACCCTCAGCATTAGAATGCCGCTATAAAGCTCTAGCTAGTTGGCCATCCCGGAGGCTACCATGATTGATGGAGTGTTCACGGAGCTTGAGGATATGGCAGCAAAGCAAGCTATTGTCCCTACGATAGAGAGCCTGCTTCTCAGAACTGATATAAGAGCCTGTTTGTCAAGGGTGGGGGGTGAAGAAACTTGTTGAAAAGAACTCACAATCTTCTGCGCGAGTTCCTGCGCTTGTGAGAGCGTTCTAGATATGACGCGCATAGTTTCGCAGATGGGTACGGTCAGCATGCAAGCCGATTTCATCTGTGACAACCTCGGAAATGAAGCGCGCGGTGACACGAGCAAGCACGTTCTTGATGCTCTATAAGGATGAAATGTAAGAGACGGCATAGCTCGGAGCACGTTAGCCATCTTTGCAATCCCGCTCTTCTCAGAGCAGCAAACCAAGAAATGGAGCAATGAGGATCAATAAAATACATGTTGAGTAGGTTCACAAGAGAGCGTGTGGGCGAGTTGGTCTAGACCGGTCAATGGATTTTGCATTCCAGCCGCCTGAGTTTGATCCCCATCGAGCAGTGCAGCTCATACATATTTTAGATTGCTTTCAAACCTTTTGAAGAGCATACGACGTCTATTTTCGCCTCCACGATCTCTGCACATCGTGCCGTGATCAAAAGCTCTGCACATCTTGGCGTGACCGAACATGTAATGGAGGAAATGAGAGAAAAATGATCAAGACATCATTTCATGATCAAGAGCTCCATGAGAGCTTAAGAAAGATGATGAGCCACCAAGGTCACTATGAAAGCTTGCTCTGATACCAATGCAACAAACTATGAAATTACGACCACCACGTGCTAGCGAGATGACTCTCCTCCTAACCAAATGCCTCTATATATAGCTCTCTCCAGGGGACTGCCTTCTTGGGCACGTGGATACTAACCATCCATGTGTCGGCCATGTAACTGCATGTGTGCCAAGTGTCCCAGTTAACTCGAGTTAACTCAAGTGAATGCTTTTAGAAGGCTCTAGAGCTCTTTGGGCAAAAAACCATCCCCATGTACCCCATGGGGGTTGAACCCAAGACCTCCTCCTTCACATCCTTGAGTCTTAACCACTAAGCTAAGTGGATCACTTGTCCACAAGAGTGCAAGACCTCCTAGTACGTCTAAACTCGAGATCTTTGGTCATACACATGGATGACCAAACGATGTCCGATTTTTGATCTGTCTGAATCGGCCAGATCCCTAGATCATAAACTTACTTTATTGCACGTTCTTAGTCGTCCATGAACCTTAACCTTAAGTGTTCTCCATGACTATGTGTATCTGCATAAAATGATTAAGATATGATTGATGTGCATCTAATTACATGCATAACGGTGGATAGAGAAATGAGAGATTCAAGTGTGCATATGCTTGTGCATCATAAACATTGATAGTTCTCATGTGGGTGTAATATCTTTAAGAATACGAATAAGATTGTGTGTGTACGATATTTTGACACAGAGTACATGACCAAAAGGTAATTACATATGTATATTTGTTCTACACCGAAATTAATCAAATTGAAATCTTCTAAACTACCCACCAAAAAGTGCACCTACAATGATTGGTGGGCGTTCAATTAGATTGGTGAGTGGTTAATCATTTCACGTTTGTTTCTAGAGTTGTATGGGTTTCAAGATTTTCTCTCTAGTTTAGTCAACTATTAAACTACAAGGATCATCCTCTTTGCTTTCTTATCTAATATTCTCATGGGTTTGCTCTTCTCTATCTAGATCTATAGGTAGACTTTCATAATTTCTTTTTAACCATATTGGAGAACATTGTTTGTTCTCTCCATGTACTAATTTTTGTTTTAATTTCAAGGTTTATTTGGTCATTTGTATAGTGAACCAAAGTGTGCGAGAGTCTCAAGTTTTTATACTTAGTGAATCACGAGAAGTTGCCATGTTTGTGAAGCTATATCTCTCTACATATGTAGAGAGTTTTAGGTAGTGAGTTCTATGGATAGATAGCTTCTAGTGAAGTTGAAGGTTCCCATAGCTTGAAAATCCATATATTCTAATTAGGATCGTGTTGGATAGGTGTTGCAGAGCTAAAGAAGTACAAAGCAGAAAAAGACGGGCCCCAAAATTTTTCCGATTTGGACATCATATTTTTGTATCATAATCATTCTTGTAATATATTTTCCGTTGTAAAGGCACTAGAGGAGTCCTCTAGATGCATCCCCATAGAAGATTAGAAGCTTACCCATGTAAAATAGTAAGAAATTAGTCTTTTAGTGAATAAAGTGCCGGTCTCTTGTGTGAAAGGACCATTTTTAGGGCACTAGTATATAAGTCAAATGTGACTCTTTGTAAAGGACTTTTTGCCATTGTGAGAATAGAGAGCACAGAAATTCGAATTTGTGTCTTCTTCACTCCTTATCTTCTTCTTCGTGAGCTTGTATGCATGTGGAATGCTTGGAAAGAGTGTGTTTGAATGTTGTCTATCCATGAGAGTTATTGTTTGCTGTAGGTAAGGTGTGTGCGACGTGTAGGAAGTGCTGAAGTGTAGGAAAGCATTCCCGTGACTCCTTATTTTGACCATAACTTGAAGTAGGAGCATCAAAATTGAGTGAAACCACTGCCATTGGATGCGTCTTCTTGAGAGCTTCGAAACGCATATGCTATTCGCTATATTTGGAGCTCGGAGCTGGGAGAAAAGTCCAAAATACTGACGGCTGCTGCACCAAGTATCGTTTCGCCTGGACCAACAGTTGGAGCTTGATTGGATAAGTCTTTGCCTTATTTACACTCTTTGAGTAGTTCATTTGCATTGATCATTACATGATTGCATGTCCTCATACACTCGGCTAGGTTTGTATACTCTTGGGATTGATAATTAAAAGCGTGTATCCCCACTATATGCACTTGTGAGGGGATTGAGGTATAGTCTCTTTCTCCGCAAGTCCCTAAGTTGATGCTTAGGTCAACACACTTTTTGGCGCCGTTGCCGGGGAGTGATGAATCAAACCGAGGCATTCGTGTGATGGTACGTAGCTTTTTGCATTGAAGTAAGTGGAGGAGTGGAAATTTTCTCTTCTTTGGTAAGTCATTTTCAGCCGCACTTGCTACTTCTCATTCTTGGAGTGTGTGTAGTGAGTTGTTAGTTTAGGGAAGTAAGTAGTAGGAGATTAGAGTAGCTTTCACTTCTTGTATTGTTGTTTCATTTTCAGTAGATAGAAAATCCCAAGTATAAAAACCAAAAAAGAGTCATTTTGAAAATCACTTGTTCTTGAGCAAGTATCGAGAGAGAGATCGTCGAGTATCGCGTGAGCTGTAGTCAGAGATCGTGGACGAAGGGTGGAGCAATCTGAGCTACGCAGAGCTAGTCAGGAGGAGTAAAGGGTTGTGATAGAATCCTAAAGTAAGTCTTTGCATCATTCCATCAACCTCATTACATAAATCAAGTCTTTCAGAGTGTAACGATCTGCGTCAAGTATCGTCTGAGATGTCCAGGGGGTAAAAGGGGTGTTTTGTTTGATACAGAGAGTGAGGAGAGGAGAGAGGAGCTAGGAGAACAAGGGCATCAAAACAAAACTTCAAAAACATTTCTCAAAATTTGTCTTAGGGTCAAGTATCGTTTTGCTCCCGCGGTTGAGTATCGCGATACTTATCAAGTATCGTTTTGCTCCTGTGGTCGAGTATCGCGATATTTCCCATCGATCGTGTATCGTTTCATACCGATCGTGATACTTAGTCAGAGATCGTTTCGCCAGCGATCGTCTATCGTGTATCGTTGATCGTGTATCGTTTCGTGCTGATCGCGATACTTGAGAAGTATCGTTTCGTCAAAGATCGCGATACCTAACAAGTATCGTGTATCGTGTTGCGAGCGATCGTTTGGGTCAAGTATCGGCTGAGCCCAAGTATCGTGTATCGCTTGCTAGCCCAAGTATCGTGTATCGTGTGTGCCAAGTATCGTTTCTCTGAAGTATCGTTTTGATCAAGTATCGTCGATCGTTTCAGTTCAGAGATCGTGTATCGCGGATCTCTAGTATCGAGTATCGTTTGGGTCAAGTATCGTGTATCGTCGATCGTTTCAGTTCAGAGATCGTGTATCGCGGATCTCTAGTATCGAGTATCGTTTGGGTCAAGTATCGTCTGTACGAAGTATCGTTTGGGTCAAGTATCGCGTATCGCTTCTCAGAGATCGCGATACTCCCCAAATATCGTGTATCGTTTTCCTGCAAGTATCGGTATCGTTTCACTCGAGCGATCGGTATCGTCTATTTTCAAATATCGTGTATCGTTTCAGATCAGAGATCGTTTTAGCCAGAGATCGTGTATCGTGAGATTTGGGAGTCAAGTATCGTGATTTGGAAGAAATTCTTTTTCAGACCTTTCCTTAGCAAAGTCTTCTAGAAACCCTGTCCTTTGGTGAAGAATCTCGGAGGCTAGGAGGTTAGAAAGGACTGACCTAAGCTGTGAAGTGGATGAACCTGAGATCCGGAAGAACCCTAGGAAGCCGAAGAAGTGTAATCTCTTCTGTAGGTAGTGTGGCAGAGCCAAGTAACCGTTCACATTACTCAGAGACCTCCAGTGAGTCAGAGGAAGAAATTCCCATGGCTTCAGAGGACATGCAGAACATAGTGCCCATGATTGGCATGATGTCAATCATTGAGGGAGAGTATAAGACCTCTTTGGAGTATGTGAACACCAACCAAAATGAGATCCCTATTTATGTGGATGGTCTAAACAGATCAGTGGCCAGATTAAGGAAAGCTTCAGAAGCTTACATAGTGCCTAGACCAGCATTCAAGTACGTAGGAGGATTCTACATGGACAAAAGAGACATTCAATACGTTGTCACGGAACACCCAGAAAACATTAATGAAATTGGTGAAGAAAATAATGCTTCAAACTTAAATGGAGGAGGGAATGAGGAGCAAGTAACGACACCCAGAGGGAGATCTACTGTGGCTAGGATATGGAGAGGAGACCTGATTCCTCAAGACGACACCTTAATGGATGTATATTTGATCAATGGGATGGAGCATCTCCTTAGAGCACATTCTTCTATTTGGGAAGCTGCTCCTAACCCAGTCACCATCTATGAGTTGCAAGATCCTGATTTTTCCAACATCATCACATATCTGGACAAGAATCAGAGAAGATATTGGCCCTTAACAGAAGCAGAAAGAGCTGAGTTAAAATATCAGAATATCCCAGTGTTTCCCCCTAGGGACCAAGCCACTACTTCAAGACATCCACTTGGAACATCCCATAATGATTCATACCAGCAGTCGGGCCAAACACAACAAACACAACAAACACAAATACCAGTCAGACCACATGTACAGTTTGCTATGCCTGCAAATAACCCTAACTACCGACCTCAACCAACTATTGATCCCAGACATGGAAATCATGCTCCAGTCAGACCTCCGGTAGTGAGAGGACCAGGCATACCCATAGGAAGACCAATTTTCCCAGTGATGCCTAGACCACCCGAGGCAGGAAGAAGGTTAAGGCCAATCCAAGTTGCTAAATGCATGAGAAATCACTATGATGGCTCTAGTGAACCTTACAATCACATAGCTGAATTTAAACAAGTAATCAGAGCCGAACAGGTGGAAGACTTTTTGATTCAATATGAGTCCTTTGGTCTTACACTGTCAGACACAGCATTGGCATGGTTTCAGCCATTGGACCCTAATACTTTTCAGAACATGGAGCAGGTATACCAAGAAATGATTGAAGAATTTACTAAATCAGGAATCAAAAACAATTCTTCATCATTAATCCATAGCTTCAAACAAGCCCCTACCGAGTCAGTGAGATTGGCTGCCAGAAGATTCAAGCAATACGTAGACAGATGCCCAGTGGAAGAGAGGCCGACACAAAATAAAATGGTGTCATTGTTTTTGGAGGGATTATTGAACGGATCCTTAAGATTGTTGGTGTATGTAAAAAGGGTTCAGACTTTGCAAGAATGCATGAAGGAATGCATAGATTTAGAAGATAACCTAGCAGAGGACCTGAAAATACCTCAAGGAAGCTCGAAAAGTGAAGATTCGGCCAGTAATACATCAATTCCTAAAAATAATGTAGAGGAAATAGCCGATTTGTTAGCTAAAAAGTTGAACGTTCAAGGACAGAGGAACTACCCCAATAATCCAATGAGAGTTCCCATGCTCAGAAGGTGTATGCACTGCGGAGGTGACCATCCTTCTCATTTGTGTACTAGGGGTGTAGCCCCACCACCGGCTTATGCTTATAATAGACCCACTGTCCCAGGACCTCTACAATTTTGCAATATAGAACAAAAATACACAAATCACAGCACAGAAAATTGTCCCTACAATAGGCAAGCGAGACCTGCATAGCAATACATGAGACCGTTCGGATACCCTCAGAGAGATCAGGGAGGTGAAGCCGTTAGATATCCTACTTATCAGCCGCAAGCACCAGTGCCACGACCATATGCATATCAAGGATACACCCAACCACAGCCAGTACTAGGACAACAACCGCCCCATCCTCAGAACGTTGTTCCAGTCAAAATTGCCCAACCTGAAGAAAACCTAGAGAGAGCTATAGTCCCAGCCACACCTTTGACTAGTAATGAACCATATGACTCGTTTTATGACTCTAGTCAAGGAACATACCCTAATTATGAAAGTTCTATGATAGAATATGGACAACTGTATGAACCATACGCCTATGCCATGGAAGCACCAGAAAGTCCATACGGATATGAGCAGGACTATGTGTCATTAATGTACACAGCTCCTAGAGCAACTATACCACCCCGACACATGAACAGACCGCCTGTACCCAGAGGACCATGTTACAGATGTGGAGGTGATCACTACATCAGAGAATGCACATTGCCAAATCCACCACCACCACAAAGAGTCTGGGAAGGCTACTGTAGTGATTGTGGTAAGGAACACCTTTTCAGAGACTGCCCCAAGAATCCTAACAGGGTTACATCTAACGTGCAAATCAATGTGATTGAAGCAATTGAATCATCAGGGAGTGATAAAGAGTACACAGTACCATTGAAAGCAATAACGAGAGCCAAAGCCAGAGAGACCCCTGATAAAATGGAGGAGAACAACCAAAGTGACAAGGAGGTGAACACACCCACCCCTCAAAGAGTTGAAGACTCAGAAGAGCCGGAGAAAAGTATTGCAAGTAAAAGGTCCCAAAGATGGAAGCACCGAAGAGATAGAAGGAGGAAAACAAACAAAAACCAAAGGAAGAACCAAAGAGGGAAGAGGAAATTAAAAATGAGAAGTATCAGAAAGAAGAGGTTGGATCAGTATTAGCAGATCCTATGCCTGAAGAATTAGCCATGTGGATTCAGGCATACAAGGCACGAATAAGAGCAGGACCTACCATAGAACAACACGAGAGAGAATATCCAAGAGGCGACTTAGAAAAAGAAAGACTAGAGATCTGCAAGAAATTAATAGAAGTTGCACAACAGACTTTAGAAAAACCTGCATCGCCTTTACCCAATACCCGAATTTCTGAAGGAGAGTTCCAAGAGTGTGTAAACACTCATGAAAAGCCTGAAGTGAGTAGAACACAGAATGAAGAACGGGATAATGAGAGAAAGGAAGGATCCATAGTTCCCGAGGTAGAAGGAGAATGGACTAAAGATCTATGGGAACGAGTTCAAGAGGACAAATGGAAGAAAGTGGAAGGAATTGAACCACCCTTTGAAGAACTAGAAGCAGGAGATGAAATAGAGGGTTCAATACCTGAACTAAATTCAGAAGAAATTTTACCGATGGATGCAAGTAACCAAGGAGAAGAAGATGTAAATGAACTACCCAATTACACAGGGGAGTACGAACACAATTCAGAACTATATCGCATTCCCTCAATAAGGAAACGAGAAACGAACCCATCAGTTCAAACATCTGAGATCATACAACGCCATAGAGAGGTAAAAATCCCTTGTACCCTAACATTCAAAGAACTGTTAAAGGTAAAACCACATTTGAAGGAAAAATTAATCGATCAATGGGAGGTCAAAGAGGAAAAGAAAGAAATAGCAGACGAAGTTAACACGGTGAGAATTCCAGTGGACAAGGTAGGCGACTTTAGTGAGGGAGATGAAGGAAATACCTGCCTTCCAATCACTTATAGGGGTTATACAACCAAAGCCATATTAGATTCAGGAGCTGGAGTAGGTATTGCTACCAAAGAAATTTGGGAGAAATGGGGAAAACCAGCATTAAGACCGACACGCATGAAAATACAAATGGCAGATGGACATACGGAGAGACCCTTAGGACTGTTGGAGCGAGTAGTCTTCACTACGTGTGGAGTGGAATTCGAACACACTTTAGCAATATGTCACTTCGAAAGGCCAAGCAATTATGAAATGATTCTGGGAAGGCCTTTCATGAGACAGTTAAAGGTTGTGCAGGATTGGGGAAAAGACGCGGTATACCTACAAATTGAAGGAACCACCACTAGAATTAACCTACATACGTACACTTATCAAGATGTTCCACCTCTACAATGGAATCAAATTCATAAGGAGGAAGACGATCAATCAATTCATAGCGTAGGTTCTAGTGATCAATCTTGGATGAACGAGGACACTCATTTATGGATATGCCAAACTGCAAAGAGGGAAGAGGAGAGAAGAAAAGGATGGCAGCAGAAACAAGGAATAACTAGGTCTGTACAAGATCCAGCTTACATGCCACAAGTATTTCCGGATGAAGAATTTGAACCACACGGTTGGATGGAAATTTTAGCGACCCTCGATGTCTGTGTAAACGAAGAAGTAGTGACCATGAACGAATGCATCGATGAGGAGGGTTATGATGTGATCCTGTATGTGGTAGTCCTTCAGGAAGCTGAAGAAGGTGAAGTGATCGAGAAAGACTGGAAGGAGGACTATGAAAGCATTGAAATGGAGCCCGAACCAAGGGATCTAGGGATTAGTACCATCAACATAAATATCACAGCCAATGAAAAACACCAGGAACTCACACAGAAGGGGGAATTAGAATTTGAAAGAGAAACAGAAGATGAAGAAAATAAACTCCAAGACCAATTTGAGGTGCCAGCTCACTTTAAAAAATATGAAGTGGAGGAGAGAAAAATCGCTATTCAAATGCCTAAAAGAGAGGCACAGCCGGGAATAGCATATGATAATAAGGAACAAACTAAGAAGATAGTAGTGACTGTAGAAGAAGGAGAAGAACGATGTACCTTTAGAGGACAGGATGTTTCATTAGAGGAAGAACAGGAGTTAATTCGTCTCATAAGAGAATATCGGGATGTCTTTGCTTGGACCTATAAGGACTTGAAAGGAGTCGACCCTTCTATATGTGCGCATAGAATTCCCATGACATCCGAAGCCAAACCTTCTAAACAAAGACCATATACCTACAATGATGTGTATTCAACAAAAATAAAGGAAGAAATAGACAAATTACTAGATGCTGGATTTATATACGAAATTGAGCACACGGAATGGGTGTCACCCTTGGTGGTTGTACCGAAAAAGAATGGAAAGTTAAGAGTGTGCATCAATTTGAAGAAAGTAAATGCCGCGACAATAAGGGATAGTTATCCTTTACCAATCACAGATCATCTCTTGGAAAGGGTAGCAGGGAAGGAAGTTTATAGCTTTCTGGATGGCTTTTCAGGGTATAATCAGGTAGCCATTGCTCCTGAGGACCAACATAAAACAGCTTTCGCAACGGAATGGGGAGTATACGCCTTTAGAGTCATGCCTTTTGGTTTAACAAATGCTCCAGCTACCTTCCAAAGGTTGATGTGTCATGTGTTCAAGGAATTTCTGAGAAAAAGTATGGAGGTATATGTGGATGATCTTTGTACTTATTCAGCCATACGATCGGAGCACATCCCTGAGCTAGAAAAGATCTTTGCTAAGTGTCGACAATATCGAGTATGCCTTAACCCTGAAAAATGTGTCTTCATGGTTAGACAAGGGAAAATATTAGGACATATTGTCTCTAAAAACGGAATCTAAACTGATGAAGACAAAATTAAAGTAATTCTGGATCTACCAAGACCTAAGACTGCTAAGGAAGTTCAAGCATTTATGGGACATTGTGGATACTATCGAAGATTTATACATATGTACGCCATAATTGCTAGACCTCTTTATGCATTATTGACTCTATTTAATTGGACCGAGGAATGCGAGAGAGCCTTCAATGAGTTAAAGAAGCGATTGAGTTCAGCACCAATCCTTTGAGTCCCTAACTGGAATAAGCCGTTTCACATTCATGTGGATGCATCCAAGTTTGCCATTGGTTGCATCTTAGCTCAACCTGCTGACACAGGAAAATTAGACCACCCTATAGCCTATGCTAGTAGACAGTTAAATCAAGCAGAACGCAATTATACCACCACGGAGAGAGAAGGCCTAGGGATGGTGTACGCAGTTAAGAAATTCAGACATTACCTGTTGGCAAACAAATTCAAATTCTTCATTGATCATCAAGCCCTATTGTACTTAGTCAACAAGCCTTGTAATACTGGAAGACTAGTACGATGGTTTTTATTGCTAATGGAATTTGATTTTGAGGTAGTAGTCTAGAAAGGAAATACCCACATAAGAGCAGACCACTTATCAAGAATGACCCATGGAGAACCACCCATAGGAGTACCAGATGATCTGCCTGATACGTACCTTTTTAACCTGGAAGTATGTCCTCAATGGGCAGAAAAGTTGATCCCTATACTTACTCATGGACCTAAAGATGGGATCACGCCAAACCCAACCCAAGATCTATGGAAGACTAAAAATCTTCACATCATTGCGGGAAGTTTGTATCACTAGGATTCAAGCGGATTATTAATGAGATGTGTGGAAGAAGAGGAACAAGAAATGTGGCTTCAGAAAGCTCACATAAACCAATGGAAAACTCATTTGAACGCAAATGGAACGTGGCAAACTCTCAAGAGATTTGGCATATATTGGCCAACCATGCAAAGAGATGCACATAACTATGTGTCAACCTGTCAGACCTGTCAAGAACAAACCCCAGAAGAGAACTCTACCTTATGCTATTCTACCATAGCACCAAGATGGAGCATGCCTCTGGTAAAGTTCTTGAAAACTCAAAAATACCCAAATGGAGCTACTTCAGCGAGGAAACGTGCACTTGAAGAACAAAGTAAGGATTATGCCATTATAGGCAAACAACTCTGTTGCTCTAGCACAATGGTGAGAACCACGTTAAGAAACTTCACCTCCTTAATGTCAATCCGTGGGAGAGGTAGGAGTGATATGAAGATCGTGAATGTGAGACGATGTGAGAGTGAAGGTGAGAAGCACAAAGATGCACACACACATACACACACAATGAAGAGACAAGCAAGACACAATGGAAGGTAGGAAATTAGCTCTATTACTCAAGAACACTCTTACAAGCTCAAACTAGCTCTAATCTCAAACAAGCTAAAATGAACCAACCTCTAAAATGAGCTCTCTAGCTCTTTTTATAGTTTCTAGACTAGTTTTGACCGGTTTCACATCTAGTGACCGGCATAGTTAAAAAATAGGTCCTAGAGGCTATTTGGAAGGGTAAACGATGTCTAAAAATAACGAAAATTGGTATGCGCATTCTACCTAAGCTCCTCAAGCTCGAGGACTCCTCGGCTTGCACAAAATGGAGCTATGGATTACAAAATGGGGGTTTTTTATGATACATATGTTACAATTAGTGATAATAATCACTGTTGAGTGTTTGAAGAATTAATAAGAAACATATTTGTTTGGAAAATTGATCCGACTGGCTCCCTGCTCCGTCTTTACATGCTTCCATGTCGTCTGTGCCTCTGACTGTGCCTCTGACTGCTTCCAACACCCCCCTCCCTCTCGCTTCTGTCGTCCCTGACAGAACCTTGTTGTGATGTCTGCCGGATGTAATTCTGTAGGAGGTCTTGGGCGAGGGTGTGCTCTGATACACGAATACCTCGGGCTAGATCAGCCTCGAGTTTCTCCCAGTCGATAGGTTGCGGCTCGTCTGGTGGTGGGAGCTGATAATGTGTGGAGTACACCATTCGTTCACAGGCGAATAATTGCAATAAGTGTGTGGGCCTGCTTATGAATACTTCGGAATGGTACTCCCAAAAACCGGTGGTGAACATTTCTTCGAATGTTTGCTTGTAACATGCCGGTAGATATTTGATCCTGCAGTGCCAGGCGTAACACACCCGTAGCGATGGCGTTGTGCTCATATCATAGACTAAATCAAAGTTGCCATGCTCAAAGCCCGGGGTGTTAACATGGGGAGCCTTGATGCGCCGGAAGACTTTAAAGACCATCTGCATCATGTCAAAGATTTTGACAGTCATGTGCGCGGCAATATCATCCATGTGTTTTAATCGAGGGAGCCAGTGGCGGATCGTCGCCATCATGTAGCCTACTGTGGGTAACGCGACTGGTGGCTTGAGGTAGGGATAGTTCAACCAGTCTTGGCACTGCTTATTGTTCTGTAGCTTTATAGCGAAGGCAGTCCAAGAGCGGCGTCGTGGTACTGGTCCCCAGCACGGATTAAATTTTAAGTGAAGCGGCGCTTTTACCCACGTGCTCATCATTTCTGGATAATTTTGCAGTAAATCTTTGCGCCAGTCTGGTTGAAGGATTTCACCTCTTTGCGCCCTTGGTGGCAAGTCCTCTGGCTCGAATTGAGTGGCATGCGTTGGTTTCATGCCGGTTTCTTTCTCTATGGTTAACTGATATTCTGCCATTAACATGAAGTATGGTTTATACTGAAGCTCATGCCCGGATATGTATCGTCGCGGGGCCATTTGAGCAAAGAATGGTGATTGTAAAATTTTCTCTTCAATTATGGCCATGGCATGTAGCTGTGCCTCTACTCTGGCCGAGTGTGTTGTTCCGAGTTCTTCTACTGTCTTCATCCACGCGGGGGTAGGTAATTCGTAGGTCATCTGGCCTTCGGCCGTGACACGTCCGCCTGGGATGGGTATCGGTTCATAAGCCTCTTCGAAGGTCTCCTCCACCGGGATAGTGACGGTTTCTTCCTCAGCTGGTAGCTCAGGTGGGGAGTCTGGCCTTGGTGGTGCTTCATAGATGGCAATCCTAGATTCAAGATTTGTTACCTGGGCCCGGAGTGCGTTGAGTTCCTCTAAAACTTCAGGGGCAGGGTCCACAGGCGCTGGTAATTCCGCTGCTACTGGTACCTGTTGTGTTGCCGGTTCTCTGAGTTGTAGTAATTTGTGATCTTCTTTTAGCTTCTGGTGCTCTTCGTTCATTCGATCGTAGTCCTCTAGCAGTCGAACGTGGTCATCGAGCAACATCCGCATCGATTCGGATGGGATTGCCTTGAATCTGCTCGGACTTAATGGTTGTTCCGGATGGTCCAATGCCGCTTCCAAATTTTCTCTATTCTGCGCTTGGAGTCTCACGTTCTCCTCCTGGGCTGCGGCTAGGTGTCTCCTGAGTAGGCCCATATTTCTGGTCAGCGTCGCGTTCCTAATTGTTTGGGCTCGAAGCAGGTTGTCCAGATCAGCAGTGGCTTCTTTTGTCTTCTCTTCACTTTCTAACTCTAGCTTATGATATGCCTCTCTTAGTTCTTGGTATTGTGTATTTAAAGAGGCATTCTCGATCGATAATGAATTAAGCTGCGACTGTAATTCATTTGTCGTCCTCTGCAGCTGTTGATAGTTGTTGCCAAGAGATGTAAACTCATCTCGTACTTGTGTCATGCATGTGAACATTTGATGAAGTGCGGTGTCTATGGTGGGCGATAATAGTAATGAAGTGTTAAGTGAGGATGCAGTAGAAGTAGATGCAACGGGAATGGGGAATGGGGTTGGGAATGTGGATGCAGTGGTGATCGTGGAAAATTGTGACGTACCTAAATATGATGGTGCTGTGAGTGTAGTGGGTGCTGGTGCGGTGGGTGGTGAGATGTCCATGTCATTGGACGTGTCAAGTGCGGTGACTGTGAAAAGTGGTGTGTATGTGGGTGGTTGTGTCGGTGTGAAGACGGGATTTACAAATGTAGAGTAATTTACAGGGGGAATGGTTGGAGCAGCTTGGTAAAAAGGGGAAATAGGGGTTATGGTGGGTTGAGGAGGTGAAACTGGTGAGAAGGTTAGTGGGGTTAGAAAGGTGAAAGGGTGTCTTAAAGGTGGGGGAAAGGATGGGAAGGATGAAGGGATGAAGGGGTTATCATGTGGATGAGGTGGGGTGGGTACGGGCGTGGCGGCCTGAATGGGTGGGGCAAAGGTGGTGGCTATGTTGCCGTGAACTGGTGTGGATGTGGGAGGAGCAGTAGGGTGTGCGGGGGATACAGGATGGGTTGGTGAAACATGAGGTGAGAGAGGAGTAGATGGTGTGGATGTTATTTCAAGGATAGTGGTAGTATGTACAACGGTAGTATGTGGTGGGGAGTCGACTAGGATGGTTTCTTCGGTGAAGGATCTTTCCGGCCGTAGGCGTGCATCTTGCGTTTGGTGGGATGATTGAGCACCTACCGGAACTCGAATATATTCACCGGGCTTCGATAGCAGGCGAACTCTGCGAGGGTCATATTGGGGGAGTGGCTTCCTTTGTAAATACCTCAGTGCTTCGACCAGGCCGATGGATTGGACCAGTTCTCTGAACCCTCTGATGTAGACTTCTTCAAATCCTCCGGAGACTAGTTCTTGTTCGATTAGGACCTGGCCCTCTTCTTCCGTCAATTTCTTCCGTGCCCAGACTTTCTCCATGGTACGATATAATTTCTTTATGGCCAATGTGTACGCTGCAGCTTCGAAAGTTTCATCTTCATATGTGCTGGTGTCGCCGTGCGTGTCGGTTTGTTGGCCTTGCCCCTCTGTCTGGTCGTCATGTGAACCCCGGCTGGCTTCATCGTTGCCTTGATCGTCGTCTGTTTCGGTTCTTTCTTCTTCAGAGCCCGACACAGCTTGTCCCTGTGGCAAGTCTCGCGGCGTAGTCGGGTAGCTGGGACGTTCATATTCCTGGGAGAACAGTTGTGCTTCTGAATACTGAAATTCGTTTGAGAATGCATCAGGCATCTCAAAATCGAATGTCGTGTTTATGGGGTCGGCCTCCATATGTGGTATCGGGAAAGAAAACGCTTCCGCACCAATGGTGGTGGGAGCTTCTGCTGTTGTGGTGGCGGGTTCTATGGGTGTAGCTGCCTGAGGTGCAACTGTACTAGTAGTGCCCTCCGTGACCACTGGTCTAGACAACCTTATGCGAATAGGTTGCACTGTGGGAGCGGCTTCTGTCGGTGATTGTGTTGGAGAGGGTTGTGGTGATGGTGACTCTGGCACTTGAAGGCAAGGAATAGTGCCTCTCATGCGCTTACCTGCCCGTGTTCTACTGGGCTTCCTGGCTTTCTTCGCCGTTCCTTTGAATGCCTTCAGCTCTTCTCCTGTTAATGCACGCTCGATGGGCAAGTCATATGCTAAGCACATATACACAATTCTAGTGAGTGCACAACATCCATTAAGTACTTTCTTGCGCTCCCATCTGTGCTGTGCCAGATACATTTGATCTATGATCCAGCTTGCCAGATCAACAGTTTGAGGTCCCGTGCAAGCCAAATACAATCCGAACCAGATTCGTTTATGGGGCATGGTAAATCTGTCCTGAGCGGGAAACGCAAAATGTTGCATGCATATCCTTAGTGGCTTCGACAGCTCAGGTGTAATTGCCGAAATCTCCTCCCACTTCGTGACATCCCCACGTTTCATCGGTTCTGGAATTAATCTCTCTCGATCTGTGGGTGTGTGGGTGCCATGAATTTTGATGGCCGCTCTGATTAAATCCTTAGATAGGTAAAACCTTTTGTAAGGTGGATCATCCACTAGAGTAGGCAATATGAAGGTCCCTGGGATGTCCTTATTCTCTGAGGCCAGTAGGGTAGTGATTAAGTAATAGCACCTGTAAAAATCCGGTTTGGGCAGAGGATCACTGAAATACTCTGTGAAGCCTGCTCTGGCCCAAACATGAGTTAAATCCTGGGTGCTCTGTAGGGCTTCGAACTCTCTGGAGAAAAACTGGTATTTTCCCCACGTGCGGTCATCAAATGTCAAAGAGGATTCAAATATAAAGTCCGCGTCCGCAAGGGGTCCTGCAAGGCCCTGAAACCAATGAGAGTTCCTGTGTATCTTTTCGGTGTAACCCATGGGTGGGTTGTCGATAGGAATGGGCCCTGGAAATCCCTGAAATTCCGGCGGTGGAGCAGTCGGGTGGGACTCTGCTCGTAGCACGTTGAGGGGCACAGCCGCTACACTGGGGCCTGCTCCTGATGTTCCTTCGTCGGTTTGCATGGTGACTGATGCTCTAATTAGAAAGATCTGCTACAAAAGATTAACACATTAGCATGGAAATTAATTATGATCCCATTAAAGTGAGACCGCAATCCCTTTCCATAACTGATGCGTAACCCGTGTAGCCAAGTGCTGTGATGCGATGGATGCAATGTTTCTTGCAGCACTAGTGCAGGTCTCTAGACACCTATACGTTTCAGATCATGCATACATTTCTTGATGATATGAGATTACGAGTGATGTGTGATGATGGTGGGTGAATTTATACAAGGTTTAAAGGTTAGTGATTTAGTACGAGGTTGTATGTTAGTCGGGGGGGTAGTTTTATCAGACATGGGGTTAGGGGGAGAAGGTTGGACACGTTTCGGTATCCATTTCCTAAGGATCTTGGAGTGGGAGGTGGGTTTCTGCTGAGGAGCAAAGGGTGGTGTCGTGTGTGGTGGTATCGAGGGATGAAATGAGTTGTGGGGGTTATATATTACATGGCTTATGGTTTGAGCTATGATACATGGTTTGGGTACCCAAATCTGCGTGGGCGTGGGTCTATGGGTAAGGTACTTCTTGGCGATCCACATTTGTCGGATGCTCGGACTTGTAGAAGAAGGTCGAGGGGATGGTGGATATCGATTCTGTTTCTGTACTGCCTTTTTTTTATCGATTTCTGCTTGGCTGGAGTTCTTTGGTGCTTTTTGTCCTTTTGGCACCCACATTTGTCTGGTGCCGCTTCCTTTGGGTGGCTTGAACTGCCTTTCTTGTTGTTTCCTCCGATACTGCAGTCGGTCTGGGTTCCTCTGTTGTGGTTGACTCCGTTGTTGCTCGAGTTGAGAGGTCGGATGGACACTCTGCTTTGGAAAAGAAGGGAGATCCAAGACTTGCGTGACCTGCCCATTAGGAAGTGATGCCTTATTTAACTTTAATCTAGGCCAGTCCGCAATAAGTTTGGAAGGATGAGCACCGCAGTATGGTGTGCTCGTTTGGCCGCTGATGCAACCCACCTGACCGCCAATTGTGCCCATCTGCCCTTGCGGTTGGGTAGCTGTCTCTTCTAGTTTGCAGGAAGTCCCAGGGAAGATCTCCTGTCGTCCTTCTGATTGACAACTGTCTATAGCCACGACCGAGTGGGTCGGTGTAGACGTAACGTGACTGAGCTGATTAAAGATCTTCCGGTCTTCCGTCGCATGCGTTTCATAGGGTCTAGGGTCACAACCGTCAGGCGGAATGCCATTAGGGAAGTCAAGCGGTATCACTCGCTTCTGTTCTAAGGTTCCAATCTGTAAGGAGCCTTGTCTAAGATTTAGGTCCACTGAGTGATCGTATAGCCAATCTTGGCCAAGGATTAGGGGTTCTATCAGGTCGTCATCATGGCACACTAGTAGCTTCGCTGTCATGGTCACATCCTTAATGAGGATAGGAAGGTCCACCTCACCCATGCAAGGGGTTTCCATGCCTCCTAGCCCTATGAGGTATGCCTCAACTAGCCGCATTTCTATTCCTGAATCCTTATAGTGGGACCATCTAATCGCACTAGTCGCAGCACCTGAGTCAATTAAAGCCCTGAGCTCTTGGCAAGGGTTGCCGTGCTCTAGCCTAACTGTAATGAATGGTCTCCTGTCCACTATACTAGGATGAGTGGTTGACTTTACTTGACACATGGCCATGGGATATCTGGGTGTAGTTTCCAGATGGTTATAATGTTCTCTTCCTAGTCCTTGTCTTCTTAACTTCATGCGTTTAATGCGTTCCATTGCTTCTGCCTGAGCTTCCGCTCGTATTCTATTTTCTTCCTCCTTACGCTTCTTTGCCAACGTGAGTCGTCTAAGCATATCCTCAGTAAGAGGTTCTTGATATAGCCTGACTCTACAGCCACTAATGTAATTAGGCATTATATCTCCTTCTAAGGTGGCTAACTGTACTGCTCCACTAGTCGAGAGTCTGTTAATGATCATAGGTCCATAACCTCGCTTTTCTAACTTGCGTGCGTGCTGTTTCAGCGTATATACTAGAACTAAATCTCCTTCTTTTAGGCCTTTATCTTTCACATGCGCATCAAAATATGCTTTCTGTCGCTTCTTCGCTGCGTATATTCCTGCTGCTGCTTTCAGCCTGGTTTCTCCTAATCGTTCCAAGTCCAATATTCTCGCTGATAATTCATGGCCGGTCCACTGATGTTCTTGCGCCACCTTAAGGGTCGGTATCAAGAAGTCCAAGGGAAGCACAGCATTCTGACCAAAAACCATCTGAAAGGGAGTTGCATTGAGTACGGTCTTGTAGGCCACTCGATATGCCCAAACAGCGTGGTGTAACTGTTTGTCCCAATCTGAACGTTTGTTGTTCACAAGTTTTGTCAGTACGTTACAAAGGATCTTATTAGTGCTTTCAGCCTGACCATTGGCCTGAGGATGATATGGTGCAGATTTCTTGTGAATTACCATAAAATCCTGTAACAAATATTCAATGACTTGGTTTAGAAAGTGAGTGCCTCGATCGCTCACTAACTCTATAGGCAATCCATATCTTGTAAAGACATTTTCAAATAAGAATTTTGCAGTTGTGTGTGCATCATTCTTTTTCGTGGCTTTTGCCTCTACCCATTTCGTAAGATAATCTGTCGCGACTATAATGTATTCCGCATGTGTACCTTTTGCAGGGGGGTTAATGGGTCCTACAAAGTCTATACCCCACTTTGAAAATGCACGTCCGCCCATCATGGGTTTCAATGGCATTTCATCTCTGCGAGTAGGAAACTGAGTTCTTTGGCACACATCACATCTCTTAACATAGGTATGAGCATCCATGTGAAGAGTGGGCCACCATAATCCTGCAAAGAGGATGGCTTTGGTTATCCTATCGGGTCCAAAATGACCTCCTACAACACCTTGGTGTGCAGTCTCTAGTATGCTCAGATAATCGCTTTCATGAACACATTGTCTTAGATATCCATCTCGCCCTCTTTTGTATAGATTATCGCCAATAAGTGAATAGTCTTGAGATTCCTGCTCCAGACTACGTTGTCGAGCTAAGGTCATGCCTTGAGGGAATGTGTTCGTCCTAAAGTATGTCACTAAAGGTTCACTCCAGTCTGGTGTGAGAGACACATGATATAAAGTAGCATGCTCTACTGGTGGTCTTTCACGACAAATGTGGCATTCTTTACACAGCTTGTAGACGTCTGCTTCCATTGAAGGCCAATATACTCCTAGTTTATGCAGAGTCTGTAATGTTCGATGTTTCGAATGATGTTGCTTTAGTGCACCTATGTGTGCTAATTGCAACCAATTTGCATGTTCTGATTCATCTACACAACAAGCAAGAATCTTTTGATTATCCTGTTTATATATGCTTCCTGCTAAGATTTGGTATCTTTGAGACTTGGTAATCTCTCCTTCTCTGATATTTATCCTAGGGTTCTTGGGTCCATAGGTGAGAATAGGGACTATAGGCTTAGCCCATTCTGGTGCTATCTCAAGATTAAACAAATATGCATCTGGTAAATCATCCATTACTACTTGAGGAGCTTCTCCTGTTGTTAATCTTGAAAGGTGATCCGCTCTAAGATGTGTCTTTCCTTTCCTGACTACTACTTCGAAATCGTACTCCATGAGTAATAGAAACCAACGTATCAATCGTCCCGTGTTACATGGTTTGTTGACTAAGTATAATAGGGCTTGATGATCTGTAAAGAACTTGAATTTGTTGGCCAACAAGTAGTGCCTGAACTTCTTTACTGCGTAGATCATCCCTAATCCTTCTCGTTCCGTCGTGGTGTAATTTCTTTCTGCTGTGTTCAATTGTCTGCTCGCGTAAGCTATGGGGAGATCTATGTTACCTTCACTCGTGGGTTGTGCTAACACACATCCTATGGCATAATTGGATGCGTCCACATGTACATGGAACGGCTTACTCCAATCTGGGGTTGTTAATATAGGTGCCGAGCACAAGCGTCGTTTAAGTTCAGTGAATGAATTTTCACATTCATCTGTCCATTCAAAATTGGTTAAAAGAGAGTACAAAGGCTTGGCTATGATTGCATACATGTGTATGAATCTCCTATAATATCCGCAATGGCCCATAAATGCCTGTACCTCTTTCACATTAGTTGGTCTAGGTAAGTCTGCAATTACCTTCACCTTTTCTTCATCCATAGAGATTCCATTTTTTGACACAATGTGTCCTAGAATTTTGCCTTGTCTAACCATGAAAAAGCATTTTTCTGGGTTCAAGCAAACCTGATATTCTCGACATTTGTCAAATATTTGTCTTAACTCTGGGATATGTGTCTGTCTTACATTTGAATGAGCACATATGTCATCGACATAAACTTCTAAGCTCTTGCGTAAGAATTCCTTAAAAACATGACACATGAGTCGCTGGAAAGTGGCGGGTGCATTTGTTAAGCCAAATGGCATCACGCGAAATGCAAATATGCCCCATTCAGTGGCAAAAGCCGTCTTGTGTTGATCTTCTGGAGCAATGGCTACTTGATTATAGCCCGAAAATCCGTCAAGAAAGCTGTAAACTTCCTTGCCCGCGACTCTTTCCAATAGATGTTCTGTGATAGGAAGAGGATAACTGTCCCTAATCGTGGCGGCATTAACTTTTTTAAGGTTAATACACACACGCAATTTTCCATTCTTCTTGGGCACTACCACAATGGGGGATACCCATTCGGTATGCTCAATTTCGTAAATGAATCCTGCTTCTATCAAGTGATCTATCTCCTCTTTAATCTTCGCAGCGTAGTTATCATTGTACGTGTATGGTTTTTGTTTAGTCGGTTTTGCATCTGGAGTCATAGGGATTCTATGAGAACATATATCTGGAGCTACTCCTTTTAAATCTTTGTAACTCCAAGCAAAAACATCTCTATATTCGCGCAATAGGGCAACTAGCTCTTCTTCTTCGTCAACTGTCAAATCATGCCCTATGTAGGTACATTTTTCTTCTTCTCCCTCTATGGCTACTATTATTTTCTTGGTTTTCTCTCGGTTATCATATACTTGTCCGTCATTCACCTTTCTATTGGGCATCCGTACCATGATTCTTCTATCTTCAATTTCATATTTCTTGAAATTCTCCGGTACTTCAAATAAAGATGCTTCTTCTTCGGACATGGTTTCTTTCTTCTTTCTTTTCTTGCCTTCGCTTTTATTAGTCACTTGAGTGGCTATTCTTACGTCATTCATAACTTCCTCATGTCTCTGAGGGTGAGTCTCTACTTCGTAAAAATATTCTTCCTCTGATGCAAAGGGTGGGTCCATGATAATTGATTCTAAATCAAAATCGCTTGCATCCTCAAATGCATCTGTGATAGGTTCACACTCTTCTAAAATCGCATCGCACATGATTGGCTCTATAGTGAAAACTGAAATGTCATAGCCATCCTCATCACAGTGGGGTGTCCATTGTTCTTCATTGATGGCTACATCCATGGTTGCTAGGATTTCTGCCCAACCATGGGGTTCAAACTCTTCGTCTGGGAATACTACAGGTGCATAGGCTGGATCTTGTAGGGTTCGTGGATGTTGTTCTGCACCTAAGGTCCTGGCTTCTAACCTTTCTTCCTCTTGTTTGGCTACTTTACACATCCATAAATGAGTATCCTCGTGCAACCAAGAAGGATCGGATTCTAATGAGTGCACGGATTCCGTCTCTACTTGTGTCTTATGGATGGTATTCCATTGTATTGGGGGTACGTCTCTATGTGAATAGTCTTTAAGGTTGACTTTTGTGGTCACTCCTAAATGTTGCAAGTACAAAGAATTAGTTCCCCAATCTTGTACAATTTGCAACTGACGCATGAATGGTCGTCCCAATATCATCTCATAAGCATGGTTTTTTGCAAAGTCACAAATGGCAAAGGTATGCTCAAATTCTACACCACAAGTGGTGAGAGATATTCCTTCTAGTAAGCCTAATGGTTTTTCTATGTGTCCATCAGCCATTTGTAGCTTCATCTTGGTGGGTCTTAATGCTGGCTTACCCCAACGTTTCCATAAAGCGGTGGTAGCTATGGCTACTCCTGCTCCTGAATCTAAGATGGCTTTCGTGGTGTAGCCCTGATGGGTTATTGGAAGATAAGTGTTACCTTCCTCTCCTTCGCTCACATCTCCAATCTTTTCCACTGGAATCTCTGGTACCTTATCTTGTGATCCTATTTGTGAGGGAGTGGTAGCAAGCGCGGGGAATTGATTTGCTACATGCTTCCACAATTCTGGTTTTACCTTTAATAGCTCCTCTAAAGTGAGATTACATTGTACCTTAGTATTCTTGATCACTTCCGTGTTTCTAGGGATTACTGATTCTTCATTCCTCACTATTATCGTGGGTGCTCTCATACTAATAGACTTTGCTTCCCAAGGTCCTGTGAACTGAGGTAATTCTTGTAAAGAATTCGATTCAAAGCCTGTGTGATCACTCAGTTGTTCTTCCTCTACATCATCGTAAATAGAGGGAATATCTTGGGGAAATTGCTCCTGCAAATCATCTATTTCTTGAATAGGAGGATGCGTTTCTTGTTCATTTCTCCATTTCTCTTCTTGGATTTCTCTCAAAAATTCATGTGAGTACCTATGTATAGAAGACAAATTGTCTTGACTTTCTGTATTGGGTACTTGAGACAGGGATGGTGCATTCCTTTCCTGTGTCTCTGGGACAATAGGATTCCTATGCTGATCCTTTTTCTCTTTGCTTTCTATCAAGTATTCTAGCCTCTCCATTAGTCCTTGGAAGTGTAACTCCGGTTTTGCCATGTTATTCCAGTTAAGATATCTAGAGGCTTCGAACAAAGCTTGTGCTAGTTCTACCATCTTCATGCAAAGTTTAGTTCTCTCAATTTCCAGATCAGCTCGAGGGTAATTCTTACTCATTTCAGCTACTTGAGGTCCCTCTTTTAATCTAGCCTGATATGCACGAAACATCATGTTTAGATTTTCCGGTATGGGTTCCGCTAACACTGATCCTGATTTCTGAGCTGGGTTCTCTTGATTCAGTTTTTGTGAGGTCAATTCTTGGATTTTGGCTCTAGATTCCTTTAAACTTCCTTCCAACTCAGTTATCTTTTTACTCCATTTTCTCTTAATTCTTTCTCGAGAATCTTTCCAAGATTTTGTCTTTTTACTGCTAGATTCTGCTACTTCACTGGTTCCAGCTACCTTCTCTTGATTAAGCTGTTGGTTCTGTAAGAGCGCCTGGGCTCTTGTTATAGCTTGGATAGGCACGTAGGTAGGGTTGGATCCATCTGCGTTATTTACAATGCCTATCACGTTGATCGGTGTCACACTCGAAGCATTAACTGGGTTCTTAGGACAATCCTTGATTATATGCTCTTTGCCACAATCGGCACAAAAGCCTTGGATGTTATAGTACGGTGATTGTCCTGTTATGGGAGGATGTGGACAATCCTTTATAAAATGATCTCCTTGGCACCTAAAGCATGGTCCTCTAGGGCCCTGTGGTCTCTGTTGTCTCAATTGGGGCCGTGGGTTTGGGGTGGTGTATCTCACCTGAGCATAGTCGGGCTCCCAACTTGGTTCCATTGGTGGACTATCATAATGATATGTCTCCACATGTTCTGGTGACTCCGTGTAATAAGCGGGTGGACTAGTTACATGAGTAGAGTCAAAACTGTTTGAATGCGGGTCACTCTCTGTGATCAAAGGTGAAGAAGGCACTAAGGCCCTACTTAGGTTTTCTTCTGCAGCAGTGTATTTGACTGGGATGACATTTGCTGGTGGTGGGGGCTGCTGAGCTAGGACAGGTTGAGGTCTCTGTTGAGCCTGGTATGGGTAATTCTGAGGAGGCCTATAGTAATAAGGCTGAGCATTGTAATGGCCTTGATACCTACCCGGCTGCTGGTATGCTTGCGGGTAGTTCTGTCTTACGGTCTGTTTGTTGTATGGGCAGTCCTGAGCCATATGATTCGTGTATCTTCTCTCAATTGTGCAATATTGGCCACTAGGGTTGGCTTGTGGTTGCGGTGCATTGGGACACACATTTGCCATATGATCACCACCACAGGTGTAACAACGCTTGTTTGTAAACTCCCTAGGTTTACTAGAAACTCCTAGTTTCTGGGCCACTTTCTCTGCTAGGTCCTCTATCGAGCTAGACAATTTAGTGGATGCTAGAGATGAACAGTCTGAGTCCTTATAGACCTTTGAGAGTTCCAACTCGTCTCCTAAGTTGTCCTCAATGTCTATGCAAATTCTTACACACTGCTCTAGCGTTCTGGGTTCTTTTAGGTACACATAGGAGCGTAGTTTAGAGCTCAACAAGCCATCTAGGAACAATGACACTTGCTTAGCTTGTGAGGGTAGCTCTTGCATTGGACATCGTTCAACATATTGTCTAAACCTACGTCCTGCGAGTCTAACTGTTTCCTGATGGGTCTGTTTAAAGCTATGAATCAACGAAGACGTATCATGTCTAATCCCACTTTTAGAGAATTCAGTAATGAATGACTCTAAAAAGTGATGGATGTCCCTAAATTGCCTTTGTTGCAAAGGTTGGAACCAAGTTAAAGCTGTATTCTTTAACGTTAGTCCAAATGCGTTGTATTGCGTGAACATGTCTTCGACTTGTTCCGCTCTTAGTACTTGTTTGAATTCTGCGACATGATCATAGGGATCTCCTGTCCCATCAAAATAATTTTTCATTGATTTTACTAACTGTGTGGGTCTCAATGTTCTTGCGTGTTCACGTGGTCTAGGTAGAGGAAAATCATCTCTACCACCTGGGATTCCATGATCTCTTTGTCTATCCACTCTATTAGTGTCTGTGGTTGTTCTATCTCTCCGTATGGGATGAGTGAAGCTTACTTCGGGTCTTTCTTTATCTCCCTCTCTTTGATTTCCATGGGTCGAGGATGTTCCTGCCCCTTGTTGACTTGTATTCACATTTGTTCTAGATGGAGGGAATACCAATTCTCCTCTCCATGTGTATAGGTTTTTAGCGCGGTCGGGTACCACAAAGACTCTTTCTGAAGTCTCATCCAGGTATACAACCTTTCCAGGTGTATCCGGGTCCTTGAACTCGTATATTGTGATGATACCTACCTCACTAAGTATCTCGGTCTTGTATCTCCAAAAGGCTTCATCCGTTTCTTTATTTACAAACAACTCTATGCTTCTGTTGTCCTGAGGGATCCAATCTGGGATTAGTACTCGTGTCAGTACAGATTTCCCTCTAGGTGTTCTAGGTTCGTCTAATGGTTCTTTTCCTTGAGATTTTGCTTTCGTCTCTGGTTGAATCACGCCAAACTCGTTCGTATTGTTTGGCTGCGTACTTAGGACGTACATGGTTCCTTCCTTGTCTATGTATGCGTCTCTCTCAAATTTCACCACTGGTCTCTCCAATCCAATGGGTTGATCGGGGTTGTGCAGTTGCACCACTTGCCTTCGCAAACCATCTTCATAGATGCGAGCACCTAATCGGTTGGTTCGGAGAAACTCTAATTGCGTTCTATAGGGTCCTTCTGGTCTTTCTAAGTATGCAACATTAGACCCTCCTTCTGGTCTTTCTGTGCTAAATGCCATTTCTGATTCGCTAGTATCTGAGCTCTCGTTGGGGTAATTACTATTCAATTGCTGAGCCCACGATCGAGCAGTAGTTCTTACACTTGCCTCTGAAGATCTAAGGCTTCGTCGGTCCAACTTACCTATGTGTCTCCCTGATCTAAGGTTCATTAATTTTTTCCTTGCACACTCAGTACATACTCAGATCGTCAATGATTCTTTGTTATTATTTTCTTGATTCTTTTTAGATTTCTTTGGATTCTTGTCTTACTGTATGCATCAGGAATTCGACTTTCCGTGATAATTTTGAGTTCTCGTTCCGTCAGACTTAGGTTCTTTCCTTAGGTTTTCGCGTCACACACACCTTTAGTCTTGGACTTGAAAAAATTAAGTATCTTGAACTTGAGGCGTTCCTATCATCTTAATCCACGATGCTAACGTTTATCCTAAGCTAAGAATTGACTGAGGGGGTTGAGTAATCTTCCAACCTCGAGTCGGCTTTTCTGTTGCTCTGATGCCCTGTTGCCCAAGAAGCCGTGCTTCCCAAGCTCTGCTGTCTCCACTGCCTTGCTTGCTTGCCTTGGATTGCCCTTGCTAGACCTGGAAAATTCCAATGTTAGACCAATTCACAGGATGATCAAACACTTGAGTATATATGCCCTTTTAGTCCCTTCTCTTTTTGCCCAAATTTTCAATGTGTGCCCCTTGGCTTTCTAGTCCCTAACTGAGTGAACCTCAAATTAGCTTATCTAAAAATAGGCGTATCCTTTAAGAAAAAAATTGACAATCAGGGTTATGAGCGTTCAGGGCCTGGGGGGTAAAAACTGACAATCAGGTTTTCCTTCCAATATGAGCTAAGGGGTCTCCTATGAGTCTAATGGTCCAAAAATTTCTCAAAAATACCCTCAAAATTGGTCAAAAATTGAAGTCCAAAATTTGCGATGGGGGTGCACAATCGCGATGGTCTGGGACCGTCGCGATGGTCCGAGCGAACCGTCGCGATGGCGCGGAATTTGGACAATCGCGATGGCCCGAAAAGGCGAACCGTCGCGATGGCTCGAAGTGAACGATCGCGATGGCGTGAGGTCGAACCGTCGCGATGGCCCGAAATGAACGATCGCGATGGCGTGGAAATGGACCGTCGCGATGGTCCAAAAAATGAACTGTCGCGATGGCGCGGTCAACGGTCAAAAGTGGACAATCGCGATGGTCCGGGGTGACCCGTCGCGATGGTCACAAGTGCGATGGCGTGAGCCAATCGCGATGGTCCGATTTTGGGCTGTCGCGATGGTCCGAAAAACGAACCGTCGCGATGGTCTATCTTGACACGTGGCACCGTCGTGGCGATGGCATGAGCCAATCGCGATGGTCCGGGGTCAGCTGAACAATCGCGATGGTCCAGGTGGACCGTCGCGATGGCTCAAGTGAACCGTCGCGATGGTCCGAAAAGATGAACCGTCGCGATGGTCCGGCCGAGCCGTCGCGATGGCGTGAGCCTATCGCGATGGTGCGACACAATCGCAATGGTTCGAGCCAATCGCGATGGTCCACCAAATGATGAATTTTTGAAATGCAACTATGGTGCCGTGTGTGCGCAAGGATCGCCTACCTCGTGGTGTGGTCGCCTACCTCAAAATCCGAACTTGGCGGACCATCGCGATGGTCCGACACAGTCGGAAATTTCTGACAGAAAGTACATTTTTTACCTTTTGGAAGCTTTCCTGATGCTCTGAAGCTCTGTACCTGCAAGAAAACTCAAGAAAACACAAGTGCATACAAGCGCAAAAACTCTCTCTTGCTCTCTCGCATGCACAAATGAGGGGAAATGAGGTGAATGGGTGGATATGGTGAATTTTCTGATTTTTTTGGAAATGGAGATGATGATGCGATGATGAAGATGGAGTATGGGGAAGGTGAAAAACACTAAAAACTAAGTAAAAACAACAACAAAAACTGAAATTTTTACCTTCCAACGCCACTTCTTGCTATACTCTTACCATCACACATTCGTCCTAGACTCGATCCCCGGCAACGGCGCCAAATTTGGTGTTGCTCTAGCACAATGGTGAGAACCACGTTAAGAAACTTCACCTCCTTAATGTCAATCCGTGGGAGAGGTAGGAGTGATATGAAGATCGTGAATGTGAGACGATGTGAGAGTGAAGGTGAGAAGCACAAAGATGCACACACACATACACACACAATGAAGAGACAAGCAAGACACAATGGAAGGTAGGAAATTAGCTCTATTACTCAAGAACACTCTTACAAGCTCAAACTAGCTCTAATCTCAAACAAGCTAAAATGAACCAACCTCTAAAATGAGCTCTCTAGCTCTTTTTATAGTTTCTAGACTAGTTTTGACCGGTTTCACATCTAGTGACCGGCATAGTTAAAAAATAGGTCCTAGAGGCTATTTGGAAGGGTAAACGATGTCTAAAAATAACGAAAATTGGTATGCGCATTCTACCTAAGCTCCTCAAGCTCGAGGACTCCTCGGCTTGCACAAAATGGAGCTATGGATTACAAAATGGGGGTTTTTTATGATACATATGTTACAATTAGTGATAATAATCACTGTTGAGTGTTTGAAGAATTAATAAGAAACATATTTGTTTGGAAAATTGATCCGACTGGCTCCCTGCTCCGTCTTTACATGCTTCCATGTCGTCTCTGCCTCTGACTGTGCCTCTGACTGCTTCCAACAAACTCTTTAAACGCGGGAAAGATAACCAATTACGAATGTGCATTCACGAAGAAGAGTATCTTTCTGTGTTAGAGATGGCTCATACACGAGCTGCAGGAGGACACTTCTTTGCAGATAAAACAGCAAAAATGATCCTCTTTGCTGGAATGTGGTGGCCAACTCTACACCAAGATGCCGTAACATATGTGCAACGATGTGATACTTGTCAACGAACGAAATATCCAATTAGAAGAGATGAGATGCCACTTAGACCCATGATGAGTGCCAGAGCTTTCACGAAATGGGGAATAGACTTCATAGGACCCATTATCCCACCAGCGAAAGGATCCCATGCCGAATATATACTTGTAGCCACAGACTATCTGACCAAATGGGTTGAAGCAAAAGCAACCAAGAAAAATGATGCAAGAACCACGGCCAAGTTTCTCTTTGAGAACATTTTCACTAGATTTGGACTACCAATAGAAATTGTGAGTGATAGAGGTACGCACTTTGTGAATGAAGTGATAGAAGCTTTATTGAACGAATTCTTGGTAATTCATAAGAAATCAGCTCCTTATCACCCGCAAGCCAACAGAAAAGCCGAAAGTTCTAACAAAATCTTGTGTACAATTCTCACCAAAATCGTTAACAATGGTAGATCAGATTGGGATAAGCAGTTACATCATGCTTTATGGGCATTCCGAGTAGCCTATAAAACCGCCATAGGCACTACTCCTTTTAACTTAGTGTATGGACAAAATGCTATTTTGCCAATTGATTTCTTAATTCCCACTCTGAGAGTAGCAACTACCTATGAGTGGACAGGCCATGAACTATCAGCTCAATTGGATCAAATAGAAAAGCTTCACGAAACTAGGTTACAAGCAGTAGCAGGCATTTATGCTGCTAAACGACGACAAAAAGCCTATTTTGATGCGCACATTAAGGACAAAAATTTGAAGGAAGGAGATTTAGTTTTGGTATATACCTTGAAACAACATGCTAAAAAGTTGCAGAAGAGAGGATATGGCCCCTTAATCATTAATCGTATATCTACAAGTGGAGCCATCAGCTTAGCAACCCTAGATGGAGATGTATTACCAAACTATATCAGTGGATGTAGAGTAAAAAAATATCTAGAACCATTGACCGAAGAAACAATGTCTCGATTAATCAAAGGCAAGAATAGACGCATAGAAGAGGAAAGGATACGAGAAGAAGCGAGACAGGAAGCATTGGAAAGAATAAAGAAACGGAAGGAGTGGATGAGAGAGCGAGATGAAAGATATCGACGAGGAGAAGAACTCATCCCAATGGCTAATTTTAGAGCCACTCAAAACCAAGGATCGCAGAAAACACAACCATATTTAAAATTGGGAGCGGGAAAAACTGAGTACCACTTGGTGAATGCTCTCATTGACACAGGAGCTGTTGTAAGCTGTATCAAACTTTCTTTAACCCAAAAATTCCAGGAGGAAGTGCGCCCATCGATGGCACAGCTGATAGGAATAGGAGGAACGATTACTCAATGCATAGGTGAGATCACCTTACCTTTACATCTTGGCAACAACACTATGGAACAAAAGCTATTAGTGTGTCATGATCAGGATTTACTGGAGGAGATAGTGTTAGGTCAAGACTGGATTTACGAATACGAGGTGACCATTCAATTGGCGTTAGGATACATCTCAGCCAGGATAGGACATCGTGAAGTATTCAGTTTACTAGATGAACGACCAATTGAATCTGCGAGCATAGAGCAAACAGTTCATCCTAATGAACAAAGTCCTGAATGTATGATCGCTAGCACTATAGAAACAACTTCGCCAAGTACTGTATGTGATGACACATTGAATTCCGCTTGCACACCATGTTCAAGTCTAGCAAGTCATGAGAGTGTCAATCTATCTGAAACCCACCTCACCGAAGCACCATGCATAAGAGAGACTAGTCCCCTGTGTACTTCAAAACCTGTACCCATTAAAATATACCCTATTCCATACTCTAACCAAGCGTGGATAAAGAAAGATGAAGTGGAGGAGTATCTCCGACGACAGAAGCACAACCGACATCAAAACAACCAATCAAATCAGAAAACAACTCAGTCGGAACAACGAAGTCATCAACGAATTGCTACAATATGGATTCCAAAGAAAGTAATAGCGGCTCAATAGGATCGTTCACAAATCTGGATTCCTAAGTCATGCGCTCCCAAGAGACTAAGTCGGAATAATGATCCTCAACAATGGAAGAACCAATATAGTTCACAGGCAAAACAACCACAAAAAAGGAGTTACTGGAGAAAGAAGGAGCCTGTAATAGCCACCCGAGCCATTTCGAGACTTATAAATCAGATCAAACAGACAGACAACGAGAAGAAGAGAGCCACATCCAGTAGACGTGGGCAACATACAACAAGGCCCAACATAAAACAACAGATTTGGATACCGAAAGCCAAAACAAACAGCTTGTATCATCAAACTACTTCCAATTGCACACATATGGAATTGCCAATACCAAAAGTATGCATAATAGGGCCACATCACAAGGCCAAGCATGCGGCACATCCTTCTTCTATTTCAGGATAGTCAAGCACATTTTCCTCTCAGGAAATAGGAGAGCACTTGTACATATACTAAGAAAATTACTTCAAAAAAAAAAAAAAAAAAAAAAAAAAAAAAAAAATATATATATATATATATATATATATATATATATATATATATATATAACCGCTTCGGCTATAAACTAACTTTTCTGTTTTCCTTTTCAGATGAAATTATAGAAATACATAAATATGTGAAAAATCCAGGTATTACCTTTCTCACACCCACGGGAAGGGGACGACACCGTTCACTCGGAGCAATATCGAGCTTATCATAAATAAACAAAGGAGGATTTATGATAAGATATGGCGACTAATTCATGCTCTATATTGAGTGCAGATGGCATCAACTGATTCAGAAGCTACGCAGCAGGAAGAGGTGCAGCTTCTTCCATTGGAATCAGTAACCAAAGCAAGAGGTCACTGGTTTCGGGATGATCAACCAGTGGCAGAGCTCATCTTCATGGCCACAATCAAAATTATGGATACAGATCATTACTTTCCAATCATGTCACAGGATTTCAAGACAATAATACAAGGATTACCTCATATTGAAGATGTATGGACACAAGCAGGCATAGAGGCATTTCTCAAATTGCCTATATATGTTCCAGATTTTCAGAGATGTGCACAAGTAATGAATACCATGCAACCCGCTGCAACAAAAATATCAGTTCCAGAAGCACGTGTATTGGATAAAGTAGGGACTTGGAAGACCATCCAATTCACACATGAGTTAATCAATAAAGCTTTTGGATGGAATCAGACAGGAAGTACAAATGTAAAAGAGGAATGTCATGATCCAAAAAAGAGATCATTCTTGGAGATAAACCGGATTGACATAGAAGATGTTGTGCGATTGGTACATCAACACTTTTGTTTCCCCAGTATGCACAGATACACTGCTCCACAAAAGATAGTAGTACAACTATTATCACATGCTATGAGGCAAATGGGAAACAAAATCAATTTGACAAGCTATGTCCAAGAACGATTATTTGAAGCCCAAAAGAAATGGAGCCAGAAGAAGTTCTTGAATGGCAGTTCGGCTCTCACATTACTGATATATGAAGCTCTAGAAATGAAGAATTGTTTGAGAGAGATGCCAACCTCAGAAGGGCTAGCCAAGTATGCAAAATCAGCTACAGTCCCTAAGAAAAAGAAATCAGTAGCTATGGTTGAAGAAGCGGGAACGAGCACACAAAAACCCATGAGGGGTACGAAGCGTTTACGGGAAGAGGAAGCCCAAGCTACACCACAATCAAAGAGATCTCATCTCTTACCGAAGATCACGACGGCTCAAATGCCGATTACAAAGAGAGATCTGTCCGCGGCTCTCGAAGAAACACATCAATATATGCGAGGACAGGTAAATTTAAACGTTCAAGGCCATCATTATAGACAAACTAGTCAAAAGAAGCCACAACGGAGTCCAGAGAAAACACCAAAACAAACTGGAAGATACAAAGAGCTGGGCATTGATGATTCTAGTACCAACACGGAATCCAGTCCTGACCAAGATACCTTAGATACTGATATACGGACAGAAACTCAAGAGGATGAATGGAATGAGCTCGACCAAGTCGAAGTGACGCCGGAAAATTGCATTGAAGAGGAAAAAAGAATAGAAGAATCAGTGGAACCGGAGCATGTCATTCAATTGAATGACACTACAAAGATAAGCATCAAGGAAGATACAACCAGTGTTACACAGGTAAAACCACCTATTAAAGAGGAAGAACAAACTCCAGTGCATAAGGAAACGAAGGAGTTCCAACACCAAGTTCAGACTGTGATCGAGGTGCCTGATGACACACCTCAAGGAAACAAAGAAGACATGGGGGCTGAGCCAAGGATCCAGCTTTAGATTAGGCAGCCCCATGACACTACATTACATATTGCACAGGGTAAAGATGTTAATACCGGAGAAGCACCAAGCATACCAAAAACATGGCTTAATGTGGACGTCACTCAACTGAAACCATTAGTCAAACAGATGATTCAAACGGCCATGGACACTCAACAATAGATGATGGATATAGATGCCGACTATGATCAAGCACGAAGAGAAAAGAATCAGTTTCAAATCATGAGTGAGCAGCTATCGGCACAATTGATTGCCGTGCAAAAAGAACTAGCAATCAAAAGTACTGAGGTGTTGGCAATCAGGACACAACAGGAAGCATCCATCGCTCACAATCAACAGCTGCATACACAACTAACAGAGTTGCAAAGATTACACGATGCAAGCGAGGCTGAGAAAGAGAAAATGAAGATGAGAAGCATGCTCTTAGAACAACAACTCAAGTTGTATATGGAAGAGAACGACAGCCTCCGCAACAGAAATAAAGAATTGATGAAGTCTTTATTATATGATCAACCAATCGAGCAACAGGAATCCACAGAAACCAAAGAAAAAGAATTGAGAGATCAAATCTCAAAATATGAAGAGCTGCTCAAGCAAGAACAAGCAAAGACAGAGGAATGGAAGAGCCGTTACGACAACGAAACAGATGAATTGAGGCATCAATTACAAAAGGTGAATGCCAAATTGATACAGAGCTACAGTGAGAATATGGATAATGTAGCCGATGTTGGTAAAGAATTGCTAGCCACTCAAGAAAAGCTCAGAGTAGCCATGCAAGAGGTAAAAGATAAAGAGGAATGCATAGCACACTTACAGACTCAGATAAAAGAAAAAGAGCCGATCGGGACACCAGTAGTGCCGGCTAAGGAAAATCCTACTGATGAGGTAGAGGTAAGTCCTCTATCTCACCCGATCTATAATTCTCCACTACATGAGCAGTTGGCCGATATACATGATGAACATCCAGTGCCATATACTGCAGAAATAAGTCAGAAGGAACGGGCATTAGTGGTGTCCTGATTGACAGAAAATTTTGAAAATGAAGTGGTAAAAGTCATGAAAGAGGCCAAGATCAAAGGTAAAGACCTGGACAAAATCATGAAGCCATTCAATATTCCATATGGACTCTTGAAAGGAAAGACCAGACGCTATATAATAAAGATTACAAAAAAGAGTCCAAACGAGCAGCTAAATTTCAAACATGACACATTCGCATACACTCAAGCAGAGTTTGAAGCTGCGCAACCTGTGTGGCGACGAAAATTTTTGGAGAAACATCCCACACTACGAGTGCACTGGCAAGCGGCACCACATGTTTTACAGGTAAACCCTTCATTTTGTCCACTACCACGCAGAAGGGATACCAGGGAATTTTTGGATTTGCAACGAAGTGGCACTATCAATAAGCAATGGCTCAATTATCCTATGCTTCCGAGCCCGCCACATAACTACTTACCAACGGAGGAGTATATGGTAAAAACCATAGAATTTTGGCTACAGAATTATGCGAAGGTACCTGACTTAGCTGTAAAAATGACAAACAAGATACTTAGCATGATCCTCACTGTTTTGAAGGTACTCAAGCACGCGGCCTACACCTTTTTGAACTTCATCGGTATTAATCAGCACGGAAATCCTCATTTTTGATCTATCAGTTATGCCTAGCCGCCCAACAATAATGGCTTATTATTCTAGAATTATGTTCTTGCCAAGTGTATATATGCAGACTTTCGAAGAAGCTTTCTTTACAGGATTTTTTGAAATTGATTCCGAAATCTTTTTGAAGATGTCGTCAAATATAAATGCCAGATTAGTGGCATATGAACTTAGCTTCTTCGCAGATCACAGACAGCCACCTAATGACGGTGTGAAGGCAGAACAATGGAAACAACTCATGATACGTGAAGCAAATCTGCTGAATGATATAGAACAAAGAGTTTATCAAACATATGCCCGTCGCTTATCAAAGCCTGTCGGGGACGACAAAGTCAAGGAGGGGGGCAGTGTTGAGGGAGAGTCAAGTAAAAAGAAGAAAAGAAGACAACGAAAGAAGTAGCTTCACTAAAAGGAAATATCTGAAGATATATCTCTGCAAGAAGCCCCGCAGGGGTGCAACACCCATCTCTGCACAGAGCCCCGCAGGGGCACACACACCAAGGAAAGGACGCAACCCACATGGGTGCTTCAACCTCTTGATCTGTTAGAAGGTCCAGATCGAAGACTGAAGCACCACATCTTCAACCTTCCACTAGTGGCGTGCGTGGCAACCCAGAATTAAGAACCTATAGGTGAATTAGACTGCGAAATATCAGGCAGTCAGTCAAACTCCAAGGGTTGCGGGCAAACAAGTCAAATGCATCAGGCCCAGAGAATGTAAAACAAGAATTGAGAAGACGCCGTCAAAAGTGAACACCTGTTTTATAAACAGGTAACAATGAGCAAAGGTTGCGTGCAGAGAACAAACTGAAGACAAGAAGCAAAGCCTGTCAAGGGACGACAGAGACGAAGAGGGGGAGAGTGTTGCAGAGCTAAAGAAGTACAAAGCAGAAAAAGACGGGCCCCAAAATTTTTCCGATTTGGACATCATATTTTTGTATCATAATCATTCTTGTAATATATTTTCCGTTGTAAAGGCACTAGAGGAGTCCTCTAGATGCATCCCCATAGAAGATTAGAAGCTTACCCATGTAAAATAGTAAGAAATTAGTCTTTTAGTGAATAAAGTGCCGGTCTCTTGTGTGAAAGGACCATTTTTAGGGCACTAGTATATAAGTCAAATGTGACTCTTTGTAAAGGACTTTTTGCCATTGTGAGAATAGAGAGCACAGAAATTCGAATTTGTGTCTTCTTCACTCCTTATCTTCTTCTTCGTGAGCTTGTATGCATGTGGAATGCTTGGAAAGAGTGTGTTTGAATGTTGTCTATCCATGAGAGTTATTGTTTGTTGTAGGTAAGGTGTGTGCGACGTGTAGGAAGTGCTGAAGTGTAGGAAAGCATTCCCGCGACTCAGTATTTTGACCATAACTTGAAGTAGGAGCATCAGAACTGAGTGAAACCACTGCCATTGGATGCGTCTTCTCGAGAGCTTCGAAATGCATATGCTATTTGCTATATTTGGAGCTCGGAGCTGGGAGAAAAGTCCAAAATACTAACGGCTGCTGCACCAAGTATCGTTTCGCCTGGACCAACAGTTGGAGCTTGATTGGATAAGTCTTTGCCTTATTTACACTCTTTGAGTAGTTCATTTGCATTGATCATTACATGATTGCATGTCCTCATATACTCGGCTAGGTTTGTATACTCTTGGGATTGATAATTAAAAGCGTGTATCCCCACTATATGCACTTGTGAGGGGATTGAGGTATAGTCTCTTTCTCCGCAAGTCCCTAAGTTGATGCTTAGGTCAACACAATAGGCCTCAAGGACTACCATATGTTTGTAAAATCTCATTTTGTTTGTCAGCATAGTTGTATAGAAGAATAACATACGCACCCTCTAAATCATACATACACACCCTCTAAATCATACATAAATGTGAAGAGAAGTTAGAAGAGCACATTAGAGCTCAGTATGGCTGAGTATAGTGCACAAATAGAGAAGTTAGAGGAAGGAAACTATCAACCATATAAATTTCGAGTTAGTAACTACTTTATGGGCAAAGGATTGCAGGGATTATTGAGTGGCATAGAGTCAAAGCATCATGTACATGATCCACCTCTTGAAGGACACATCAAGGCACTTAATTAATGGATAGCAAACGATAGGAGAGTCAAATTCATTCTATCCCAACATATAAGTAATATCATAGCACGACATATGTGAATAAGTAATGGATGTAGTTGTAGAGATGAGATTGTGTTGGAAAAATCTTGCTCAACACGAGCCATTGTAAGATCAAAGAGACTTATTAAACTCCCTAAGCTTCCACAAATATGCACTTAAACCTTCCAAGTACTTTGGATCATCAATCGCAAACTTTTTCTGGGACTTAGGTGAGCTCACATATTTCCTAGGTATGCAAGTGATTTATACAGATGAAGGGATGTATCTAACTCAGAGAAGATACATTGAAGGCCTACTTCTTAAGTTCAGAATGGAGAACACAAAGCTTGTAGGTACACCTTTGGAATTGAAACTTAAACTAAGTGTTTATGAAGGTGAGCAGATTGATGATGCTAAAGAGTATCAAAGCTTAGTTGGTCGCTTCATATATGTTACTCACACAAGATCATACATATCATATAGAGTGGGAGTGCTTAGTCACTTCATGCACTCACCTAGAAAGCCACACATGGATGTTGCAAAGAGAGTATTAAAGTACCTCAAAGGGACACTTAATGAAGGTATCTACTATCCTTAATCTTCAGATTTGGATATCAAAATCTATTCAGATGTAGATTGGGCAGGAGCAAAGGATGATAGAAGAAGTACCTCTAGATACTTAGAATTTGTAAGTTCAAAATTTTTTTCATGGAGTTCGAAGAAGCAACCAATAGTTTCTTTATCTTTAAGAAGCAATATGGCTCAAGGAGTTGTACTTAGATTTGGAACCTGTAAGTTCAAAAGCTCAATTACTTGGAGATAATGTAAGTGATGGAGAGTGTTAATCTCCAAAAGAACAAGTTATCCTTGAAGTTAGAGCACCTCTATATCAAGAATAACTTAGAACCTTCACCAATTTGGAGGATCAATACTCAACTTCCAAAATCTTGAACAAACTGTGAAGAAAGTGACTACACAGAAAGTATGATGCACATAACTCACTCATTGACTCATCAAATGTGTAAAGTTTTTGCTAAAACTTTGCACAAGCTGTTGCCTATAGTTTGCGCACCTCCTCCAAGTTAAATCATTCCAAAAGACTCAGCAGATCGTGAGAAATGATCTTAACAAGTCACCTATCTCTAAAAATGTAGTTATTTTCAGTCGACTTTGACACCTGCAACTTCTAAAGCTTGTTTTCTCAAACTAGAATCGTTTAATCAAATGCTTTTAGCCATAGGTAGCTTACCTTCCAACTTTAAAAATGAGTGCTTGCTTGCTCAAAACTTTACATTGTGGAAGGAGAATTGACCAAAACATTAGCATCAAATTTTGCGCCTCCTGCAACTTCTCTTCTTTACATTTACACATGTAAATGTTCCTACACTCAATTCTCTCATCTTGATCACAATTAGAAGCTGAAAATTTGTACAAAGGTCAATCAACTGTAGACTTAGACTTGTACAAAAGCATTTCACAAAAAACTCAACATAGAAGGAGAACTCCCAGAAATATCGGGCGCAACGTTTTTTTCATTTCTGGAAAACTTTACATCTAAGTGATGAGAGAGATCCTACTCACTTCTAAAGTGTCTAATGACTCATACAACTTCTAATTTCTCTATTCACATGCTCTCTCCTATTTGCCCTGACATTTTTCCTTGTATATATAGGCAAATATGTACAAGTTCATGACCATACAAAAGTATAAGTGAACTAACTCTAAATTAATGTACATATGTATACACATCTTCGTTCTCTAAACATGTAATTTCTTCATGTTTCATGACTTGATCTTTTCTTCAATCCTTGACTTCAAAACTTCATCAAAACTTCAATTGTTGATTGCCTTGCACCAACAACTCCCCCTCAATCATCAATTGAGGTTTTCTCTATCTTCTTTATGCATGCCATGTCTTTGAATCTCTGTAGCTTTGGTCCATCCAAGCTTTTAGTTAGCATATCAGCTATCTGATCTTTTGTTGAAGTATGTATGACTTCAATATCTTTATCCATCACTTTCTCTCTTAGAAAATGATACTAAATCTCAATGTGTTTAGTCCTGGCATGAAAAATAGGATTAGCAGCTAAATACAATGAACTCATGTTATCTCCATGAATAGTGGGTATACTCTGAATGATGTCAAAATTCTTCATAAGAGCCTTAAGCCATATCACTTCCTTTGCAGCTTCCACCATACCTTTGTACTCAACCTCTGTGGATGATAAAGCAACTGTGTGTTGCTTCTTTGAACACCATGAAATTAACTTATCTCCCACATAACACAAGTATCCATAAGTTGATCTCCTATCATCAGGATTACCTGCCCAATCTATATCACTATAAATCTTGATGTTTGTATCTGATGTAAAACCATAATACAAACCTTCTTTGAGTGTACCCTTAATGTACCTCAACACTCTTTGTCCTGCAACCCAATGTTCTTTCCTAGGACAATGCATGAATTGAGACAATACTCCAACTGCATATGACAAGTCAGACCTAGTTAATGTAGCATAGATCAGACTACCAACCAAACTTTGATATAGCTTCATGTCCTTGAATTCTTCTCCTCCATATCTGCTCAATTTGTGATTCACCTCCATTGGAGTAGGTGCTATCCTGCAATCATCCATTTTAAACTTGACCAACAAGCTTTTCAAATACCTTTCTTGAGTTACATACACTCCATGTTGAGTGTATGAGATCTCCATGCCCAAGAAATATGACAAGTCTCCCAAGTCACTAATCTTGAACTCTTTCTCCATTTGCTTCTTTAGGCTTTGAATGCCTTTCTCATCTGTACCTGTAAGAATTATATCATCAACATATATGCACATGTAAATGAACCCATCATCACTTGCTTTGACAAGCAAGCTACTATCTGCTTTAGATACTTGAAAACCAAGTTCTTTCAAGAACTTCACAAGTCTATAATTCCATGCCCTTGGGGCCTGCTTCAAACCATACAAATCTCTCTTGAGCTTACATACATGATCTGGATACCTTTCATTTCTGAATCCTTGTGGTTGCTCCATGAAAACATCATCTGAAATGTAACCATTCAAAAAAGCATTCTTCACATCTAATTGACATAATTTCCAACCTTTATATGCAACATGGCTATGAGTGTCCCGATGGTGGTCATCTTTGCCACAGGACTATAAGTCTCATCATAATGTATACCATATGTCTGAGTGAAACCTTTCATGACAAGTCTAGTTTTATATCTAGACACACTTCCATTTGCAAACCTCTTTGTCTTGTAGAACCATTTGCATCCAATGATCTTTTGACTATTTGGTTTAGGAACCAAATCCCATGTCTGATTCTCCATCAATGCATCATACTCTTCCTGCATAGCTTTCTCCCAATTTTCCTTACCTTTTGCCTCTTCATATGTAGAAGGGTCTTCATCTGCCTTTATCATATAAGCATAATCTTTGGTAGCCAAAAAAGAAGTGTCATAGCTATAGCTTGTAGGTTGCCACTTGTGTCTTGATGACCTTCTGAGTTCTCCACTTCTTGAGGTTTCTGGTTCATCAGATTCTTGATCAAACATTGGCACTTCTTCAACTTCAACCTGTACTTCATTGTTCTCCTCTTCATCAAATATCTGAACCTTTGATTTACCTTTCTTTTGATTCACAACTTCTTCATCACCTGAATAAATATTGATTGTACCTGCATATCAAGTACCTTGCTCATCAATTGTAACATCCTTTGATACAAGGAGTTGTTTTGTGGATGGACTCCACAACCTATATCCCATCTGCTTATCATCATATCCAATGAACACATACTTTTCAGCTTTAGGTTCCAATTTGTGCCTTAATTGAGATGGCACATATGCATATGCCAAACATCCAAATACTTTGCAATGATCTAGAGTAGGTCTCTTACCCCACCATGCCTCATATGGTGTCATACCCTGGAAAGATTTACATGGTAATCTATTGAACAAATATGTGGTTGTATTTACAGCCTCAACCCACAAATAATTTGGGTATTTTTTCTCCTTCATCATGGATCTTGCAAACTCAACAAGAGTTCTATTCCTCCTTTCTGCTACACCATTTTTTTGAGGAGAGTACCTGCAAATAATTTCCCTTTTATACCTACATTCCACAAGTAATCACTGAACTCATTAGAAAAATACTCTCCCCCTCCATCTGACCTTAGTCTCTTCAACTTTTGACCTGTAATTCTCTCTGCATACACATGATAATGTTTGAATGTATTGAATACCTCTGACCTATCTTTGATCACATAAATAGTGATCCATCTGGTAGCATCATCAACATAAATCACATAATACCTTGAACCATTGATAGTGGAATCCTTTGATGGTCCCCACACATCTGTGTGTACCAATTCAAGCTTCTCTAAGTACATAAACCCATGCTTGGAATAAGATTGCTTATGAGCCTTACCTAATTGACATGCCTCACATCTGTATGTCATATGTTGACCTGCAACATTAGGCAACCCAAGTACTGAACCATTGTTAACCATATCTTTGATACCTCTTTCATTGAAATGTCCAAGCCTTTTGTGCCAAAGATCTAACTCAGAGATCTTATGTCTTCCATAGGTGAACAAGGTATGACCAATGTTACCTTGAATCTTAAATGTGAACAATCTTCCTTCTTTCTTCCCTGAAACAATTTGTTTATACCCATTGCTAGGGTCTTCCACAAACACTCCTTCGTTAGTGAACCTAACTTCATAACCTTTTTCAACAATTTGTCCTACACTTATTAGATTCTTTGGAATTGTAGGAACATACAAAACCTTACTCAAGAGAGTACTTCCATCCTTGGCCTTCACCGATCCAATTGACTTCACATTGTGTTTTGTATTATCACCTGTTTGAACTACATGATTAGTTACCTTATTCTCCAAATCAGTCATCAAAGCTATGTTGCCACTCAGGTGATTGCTACACCCTGAGTCAATGTAGAAGACTCTTTGATCTTCACTTTGTCTTTCACAAGTTGCATTCATTATTAATGTTGAATCCTCCTTCTGATCTGAAGCATGATTATAGTAGGTATTGTTGTATTGTTGACTTTGGAATCCTCTACCAGCATTTCTTCCAAAGTAACCTCTACTACCTCTGCCTCTGAAATTACCTCTTTGATTTCTGCCACCTCTTCCTCTTCAATTAAAGTTCTGATTATATCCACCATTATTTTGAGTATTATGCCAACAAGCATTAGCTAAATGATTTGTCTTACCACAAATCTAGCAAGCTTTGACTCCATCTTTATTACTTCTACCTCTTCCTCTACCTTTGCCACCTTCTCTTCCTCTTAGGAAGTTATCTTGGCTAGTTGTACCTTCATCTTCATTTGCTTGTTGCTTCCCTTTGCTATTCTTCTTCTTATCCTTTGAATACATTGCTTGATCCTGCACTTTTATCACCTTCACCTTTGACATCCTTCTCAAAGGTTAGCATGTGTCCTAGCAACTGATTTAAGTCAGGAGTAAAATGATCTAGTGATAATTCAGTAGACAAAATGAATGGCTTGCATTTGTCATCACCTCTCAAACCTGTGAGGATTTGCCTTACCAATTTATCCTCCTCAATATCTTCATCAACTGCTCCTAATGCATCTGCAATGTCCTTCATCCTTGTTACATAATCTGAGATGGATTGAGAGGCCTTCTTCTTGAATGTGGTAAACTCGGCCCACAAGGATGCCTTCCTTGACTTTGTGGTGTTTTGGAAATGCTCCTCCAAAGCATTCCATATATCACTTGCACTTTCAAGAACTCTAATGTGAGGTAGCAAGTAGTCATTAACTCCCATATAGATAATGCTCCTAGCTTGAGCATCTCTCTTCATCCAAGTTTTCAAATCTGACAATTCATCCCTAGCTGGAACACTAGGATCTCTGAACTGAGGCTTTTCTTCTTCACCTGTAATATAACCTATCAAGTCTTTGCTCATAAGATGAGCTTCCATCCTCATTGACCATGTTGGATAGTTCTCTCTATCCAATTTCTCTATCTAAAGAGAATCTCCCATCCTTTCTTCAACTGTGTATTAAATCCTTCAAGCTTTATGAGGAATAAGGTTACCTTTGCTTCGAATGAAGTTCCTTTTGTCTTCCTTGATATCTTATGGCCTCCGTTTCAAGATTTGCTTTCAAGCTTTCACCCTTTGTATCTTCAAATGTTGAATTCTTTATAACTGCAGCAGTCCGGTCCCCCTTTCTTCAATTCTGATGCTTCCTGCTCTGATACCACTGATGGAGAGTGTTAATATCCAAAAGAACAAGTTATCCTTGAAGTTAGAGCACCTCTATATCAAGAATAACTTAAAACCTTCACCAATTTGGAGGATCAATACTCAATTTCCAAAATCTTGAACAAACTGTGAAGAAAGTGACTACACAGAAAGTTTGCTGCACATAACTCACTCATTGACTTATCAAATGTGTAAAGTTTTTGATAAAAATTTTCACAAGGTTTCAGCTATAGTTTGCACACCTTCTCCAAGTTACATCATTTGAAAAGACTTAGCAGATCTTGAGAAATGATCTTAACAAGTCACCTATGTCTAAAACTGTAGTTATTTTTGGTTGACTTTGACACCTGCAACTTCTAAAGCTTGGTTCTCTCAAACTAGAGCCCGTTTCATCAAATGCTTTTACTCATAGGTAGCTTACCTTCCAACTTAAAGAATGTGTGATTGCTTGCTCAAAACTTTACATTGTGGAAGGAGAACTGACCAAAACATTAGGATCAAATTTTGCGCCTCCTGCAACTTCTCTTCTTTATGTTTACACATGTAAATGTTCCTACACTCAATTCTCTCAGCCTGATCACAATTAGAAGCTGAAAATTTGTACAGAGGTCAGTCAACTATAGACTTGTACAAAAGCATTTCACAAAAAACTCAACATAGAAGGAGAACTCTCAGAAAATACTTCTAATTTCTCCATTCACATGCTCTCTCCTATTTGCCCCGACATTTGTCCTTGTATATATAGGCAAATATGTACAAGTTCATGACCATACAAAATTATAAGTGAACTAACTCTAAATTAATGTACATATGTATACACATCTTCATTCTCTAAACATGTACTTTCTTCATGTTTCATGACTTGATCTTTTCTT
Organism: Ceratopteris richardii; assembly: GCA_020310875.1. Taxonomy (NCBI): domain Eukaryota; kingdom Viridiplantae; phylum Streptophyta; class Polypodiopsida; order Polypodiales; family Pteridaceae; genus Ceratopteris; species Ceratopteris richardii. The sequence goes on along the minus strand of CM035431.1, from coordinate 21,274,007 downwards.
CAATCCTTGACTTCAAAACTTCATCAAAACTTCAATTGTTGATTGCCTTGCACCAACAGTAAGTTCCATGCATTTGGCTACAAATCCAATTTTTCATGCAAGGACAAAGCACATAGAATTCCATTACGACTTTGTAAGAGAGAAGCTTATGGCAAAGGAAATTGACATTTCATTTGTTCCTACTGAGAAGCAAATAACAGACATGATGACAAAGTCACTTGATGGGAGAAAGCTTTGTAGATTCAAAACAATGAGAGGTATTCAACCTGTCAAAGAATGAAGACTCAAGAATACTTTAGCTTGAGGGGAAGCTCTTGGAACATAAAGCCTTAATTATGCTTGAGGTAGACATGATCTTCATCAAATCCATCATTTGAATGATGCCACATATACTCCTTGTAGAGTTTTATTTGCATTCATTTATTGTATTGAGAGTTTGATCATAGGATCATCTTCTTATGTAATTTCCAAAATTTATCTTCATAAAGGGAAAGATTAAAAGGCCTAAAGGTCACAAGTTAGAAGTGGTTGGGATCGATTCTCAATCAATCAATCAAATAGTAGATATGAATTCAACTTTCTCTTTTCCTAGATTGTAGGAAAAGGTTCCAATCAATCTAAACTCCCAAACCTGCCTGATTTCGAATTCAAATTCATGAAGAAAAGGCGTGACCATATCCTCAAGAGTTTAAATAAAGACTCCAAAAAATATGGACATTAATTAGAGTGCTGAGTTGAAGCAATACATATACTCTTTGATCATTGCTTGGCGGCATTTCTGTTCTCTGCTCCTTCTTCCTCAGATTTAGTCAACTTCTATAGATTGAAGTTATCTCTATAGGGCTCCAAATCAAGTATTTAAGCATGCATTTAAAAGATATAACACTCTAGTTTATGCCTACAAATTTTCAAGTCATTTGGTTTATTCCATTTAGACAACTTCAAGTTTTTTAGTCTTGGGGTCATTGTTTGCACATCCTTACAAAAGCATGATGACACGAGTTCAATGTTAAGGTGATTTCTCCTTCACTAGTTGTTATAAATTAGGGATTTTATGTATTTTAGCAAGCCAAATCTATTTAGGATACTCCCATAAGAGGAAGTTTTCCTATTATTAGTGTGCTAGATGCTCTTAGTGTTTGAAGTCGTAACTTCCATCCTTTTTAGAAGGTTTTTGTGAGCTAGTCAAGGTGCAAGTTATCTATTTTGCATCAACTTGTTCTTGTTGATGTTCAAAAGTACCTATTGGGTTTTATTGCACCAGTCACAAGCCTAACATATCTATTTTACATATCCAAAGAGCTAGGGCTGGTCCTATGGTGTTTTTTTGCACCAACTTCACCACTTCACAACTCAACTTTCAAGCATCTCCAAGCTTCTCCAACTTTCTTTGAGTTGTCATGTAGTAAGAAATCAGAGATAGAGTTGCGAATGTATGAACTTTCCAAAGCATCCGTGAAACACCATGCATTCAACCATTCCTGCTTCTCTTGTGTTGGTTGGCCTTTGCTCCTAGATACTGGCATCATCTCATCTCTAGAAATGTATCCATATAAGTTCCATCCTTGTAGATAAGCCTCCATTTTAGAGACCATGCTAAGTATTCGCTTTGATCCAGCTTCCCAATGAAGGAGGGGAATCCATTACCCATGGTGTCTCCTCTTCAACTTTGCTCTAATAGCACTATGAAGAGGTGATGGATGTAGTTGCAAAGATGAGATTGTGTTGGAAAAATGATTCTGGACACTAGCCTTTGTAACTTTAGAGAGACTCACTACATTCCCTCAGCTTCAACAATGTGCACTTAAACCACCCAAGTACTTTGGAGCATCCACAAGCTCTAAGAAACGTCTAGTTTTGGAAGAGAAGCTCTCAGAAATTTGCTCGATTCTTAGAGCTTGGTAGCAGTTGTCCAAAGAGCTTTTACACACCTTCAATTAAGGTTTATAACTAAATAAAGAAATTTATTTCAGGAATTTAGACTAACTATGCATTAAGAAGAAATCTAATGATTTTGGTGGTAAACCTAAATTTTTAAGAACTAGAAGGTTCATAGACAAAGTTATATACAATCACTCATATTTTTGAGATCTATGCATTGAACGATGATGAAACTTTGTATGCATGCACAAAAATTGCTATCTAAGAGATCCAATCAATGGATTGGACAATGACTACATATTCGTAGAGAAGCGACTCTGATAAGTTAACAAAGTAGGACAAGGACTTCATCATAAAAAAAGATTGAAAATCAATAGACATGAACCATAATGTGTATTCCTAATGAAAATATGATGCTTGAAAGGATATTTGGAGGACACTTTGCACTCAAATGTAGTAGAAGCTCACTCAACATGAGTGCAATGATCAACGCTAATAACTTTAATTTTCACAACTAAATATGATAGTTGGAGTTCCACCTAAAAGTAATCCTTATTCTTAAGAGAGAATTTGAATTTGAATTGAAAATGATTCATGGAGTTCGGGTCCCACTAAACCACCATACTTTCTCTCTCTCTTTCTTTTACCTTTGACTAGGATAATTGCAAGGCTTTAACCTTTGAAGTCTTCAAGAAATATAACAAACTGGATATATATCTATGCCAAACAATTAGAGAGAATTCATATGAGCATTGAACAAGCTCTTGGGATCGCTCGATGCACCAACACCATATACAAGGCTTGGAGGCATCCAAGAGGGTTTGGGAAACCTTCATTGCACTATACATCTACTAAAACAAGGAAGATTCAACCCAAGTATGAGCTAAGTAATCTTAAAAAATCACCAACCACTAACATCAATGAATACATGTTGAAGGTTAAGGAGCTTGTGGATTCCCTAGGCTAAACAAGAGCCCAGTCCAAGATGAAGAGCTTATTGATCACACTTTAAATGGATTGAGAGAGGACAAAATGTAGAAAGAATTCACTGCTTAAGCTTATGTGAGGGATTACCTACCAGACTTTGATCAATTACTCACATGGGTGGTGATCAAGGAGATGAACTAAGAAGGTTCACAATCAAAGGGTAGTCATGCTAAAGTACTCTATGCAAATCTAGGAAATGGCAAAAGAGCTGGGGAAAAATCCAAAGGTGGAGGTAAACGAAGTACAAACTTAAGCTCAAATGATGACCAAAGCACCAACCAATGCTATGGATGAAGAGGAAGAGGAAGGACTAGAGGAAGAGCAGGAAGATCACAAGGAAGAGACACATCTAATGGAGAATGCTACAATTGTGGAAAACCAGGACATTATGCAAAAATATTGGTGGTCCAAAGGAGGAGGCAATCAATTAGGATAAAAAAAAGGGGATTAAGGAATTTATGTGCCTATTTAAATAAATTTAGATAATGAAAACTCACTATGATGTATGATTCAAGTGAAAAACGGAATTCAGATCTTGCATGGTACACAAGCAATTCTTGTAGGAACATATGAGTTGCAAATAAGATATTTTCTTATACTTACACTCCTCATCACTCAAGGACATGTAGAGATAGGTGATGACATGGAGCACAAGATCACACATTTGGGTGATGTTCCATTGAATGGATCTCAAAACTCCAAAGAGTTGAAGCATGTGTTGCATGTGTCAACCATCACCAAGAACTTTGTTTCAATAGGTGAGATGGTTGAAAGAGTTTATAAGGTGAGGTTCAATGATCAAGGATGTTTTCTTGAAGACCCCATGCAACACTACAAGATCATAGCAAAAAGAAAAGAAGCAAAGAAGACTCTTCACCGTGGAGGTTAAGCCATCAACCCCTAACACTCTCTACTTATCAGTTGGAAATAAATAGACTACAAAGATCAACATGAGAAATAAATTAATTGTTCACATAAACTTATAAATGATGAAGGACATGCAAAGGGCTTTGTGAGGGATGTAAGGAATGCTAAATCTCAAAATATGCAACATTTTGTGCCATGTTTGTCAATAAGGGAGCAAATCATATTGCCATTCAATAAGGAAGTGTTGTGTTTCATAGACATGGATTTATGAGAATCTAAAAGATAGCCATCCATTGGAGGTAATGGATATTTGGCCACATTTATATATGATCACTTAGGGTTTTTCTAGATGTATTGCTTGAAGAAAATGCTAGAGGTGTTTTACCACTTCAAGAGGTTCAAAATGTGGAGAGGGAGACATGGAAGTATATAAAGGCCCTCAGATTGGATATAGGAGTAGAGTATGTAAGAAAATAACAGCACAGCGGAATAGACCTGTAGACAGAGTTGAGAGAAAAACGCAGACAAAGATAGACACAGACTGAGAGGTAGAGAACTCAAATTCTCAGATTGCAAAGCATAATGCAGTTACAATGATGGTGCTGTCCACCCGTGCGCTCCCACTGTGGAGCTTAGATGGCGATCTAGACAGACTCTAGATGAAGGGCTTACTAGTGCGCAATGCTATATAAAGCTCAACTTGGGTTGTGCTTATATAGCTTTTACAAGGCGGTTTGGTATATATAAACGTAGTCGGGAGATACAAATTAGTCGGTAAAATATATGATCCGACAATATCTCCACGACCAGAAGTCCTACCGTCTCGGCCCTACGGGCCGGGGGGATAGGCCCCCCGGACCCCGCAGAAGGGGGCAAGCCCCCCTCTGCACTCCCCCCATTAAGGTTCTATGGGGAAACCGCGCGACGCCACAGGGCCTTTATTTTCACCTTAAATGATAACCCAATGGCCTGGAAGTTTATGCCCTACCTAACCTGACGGCTAGGCTCACAAAGATCATCTATAACCATCAACGGTCACACATAGACCTCATCTAACTTGGAAGTTAGGGTTCCACAAATGTCCGGGCTCTCATAATGGCTTCTCCTCATAATGGGGGCCTTACAACTTAGAGCACCATGGATCATTTGTGGTCACATGAGGGTGGAGGATTGAGCATATCTAACAGAGTATTTTTAAAATAATTGTTCCGAATTTCAAATGAATACGGCATAGAAAAATGAATTCACTTGCAGATATATACCTAAAAAATGGCACAATAGAGAGGAAGAATAGATATATATTAGAAGTGGCTACAACTATGTTAAATGAAATGAATGCTCCAAATTCTTATCAAGTTGATGCAACAAATATTACCTTATACATCATGAATACGTTTCCAACATCGAAAGACATGGATTCACACCTTATTAAGCTTTTCATGGTAAGATTGCCAATCCTCCACATCTCAACGTGTTTGGTTGTGTGTTAAGGTCAAATCCCTCAAGTGTTAAGACACAAGTAAGACACGAAGGGAGATAGGTGTCTATTTCTTGGATATTCTTATGAGAAAAAAGGTTTTAGATGTTATAAATCTAACTCCAAGGAGTTTAAGGTTTCTAGGGATGTAATATTTGATGCATTTCTACCTTGATATGGTAGAAAATATGTGTTACAAGTTGAAGATGCATATGAAGCCAATAAAAAGTTCAAAGTATAACAAAGAAACATGGAGACACTTCAAGCACACCATCACAACTGTGTACTACATCAGCTTGACAAGGGAGGATTAGGAGTGAGTGAAGGAAGTAGCAAAGGAAAGGACAATGCAGATAATAAAAACCATCAATGGGTAGACATTGACTCTACAAGTGATGAAGATGTGAAGAAATGAGAAATTCTAGGATTTAAGGCATCTTGAACAATGATGAGGAGATTCTTACCACCTAATGGTGAGGTAAGGGCATTGAATAAGGTGAAATGCCCTATTGGAAGGTTAGCATATGATTCATTCATTGCAAGACATTAAACCTACATGTGTTAGGTTATAACTTGCGAAGAACCTCATTCTTTTAATACGAAAATAAGTAGAGAAAATGGAATAAATTTATGGAAAGGGAATTCACGAAACTTCCAGAAAATGATACTTGGCCATTAGTTCCAAGAACAAACAAAATAAAGTCATTGGTGAAAATTGAGCATAGAAGGTAAAGGGGAGATAAAGATGTGAGCATCTCTAGGTATGAAGTGAGATTGGTTGCAAAAGGTGTTGCTCAAACCTTTCAAATGTGAGAAAACATTGAGTAGAGTAGCTACAATGGCTACTATATGGAGTTTGATTGCTATTTCAACTTAAAAATGTTGGAAAATGCAATTGGATGTGAAGAATGCTTTCTTGAATGGAGAGCTTGAACAGGTAGTCTTCATGAAGAGCCCAAGGATTTAAAGATCATAGATCTCTACATCTTATATACATGTTTACAAGGACTCTTTATAGACTAGAGCAATCCCCATAGACTTGGAACAAAATACTTGTGGACTACTTGATAAAATTTGGATACAATGAGAGCCATGTAGACCCGTCACAATTTGTGAGGAAGATAGCAAAAAGCTTTTTATTTGTTTATCTGTTGATGATTTGATCATTATAGGGGATGATGAAGCCAACATCAAGGAAATAAAGAGGAAGCTTAGATGTAAGATTAAAATCTCCGATTATGGTATTTTAAATGTACTTCCTTGGGATGGAAATACTATAAAATGGAGAAGGTATATACTTGATGCAAAGGAAATACATTATAGATCTTTTGAAGAAGTTTGGCTTGTGTGATTGCAAACCCACTTCAAATATTTTAGAATAAATTTTAAATTAAGTTCTTATGAGGGTGAAGAAGGCTAGGATGTGACCATGTGTAGGTCAATCATTGGTTCTATTTTGTATGATACTATGAGAACACTAGATATAGCACATGTAGTTGGAGTCTTATCTCAAATTTTGGAGGCAGCAAGAGTTCCTCATCTTGCTCCAACAAGAATGTTACTTGGGAAACTCAATGGATCAATGAATGAAGCGATCTATTATCCATTTGATGATGGATTACATGTACATTCTTATTCTGATGTTGATTTGACAGGTTCCAAGAATAACAAGAGGAGCACTAGTGGATATGTCCTCATTCTAGGTCAGAAGACCATCTCATGGATGCTAGAAATTTAGTAGGCCCATAACTAATACCACAGGTCCATAGTTCCATAGGTCCAGAATTTACAACATAGAATCAAACAATCTTCCAATATTGAAAAAATATGAACATACCACACTTAATCATACAAATGATGAGTCAAAGATAGAGAAAGATTAGACAACATGTGTAAAGTGTTACGTAAGCCACTGCTTACTCACACTATTAAATATACAAATGTCAGTTTACAATGTGGGAGTCAAAATCTCAACCACTCTATGTGAACAGAAATAGATGGAAGAGTGTATGTACAAAATTTACAAGAATATTCAGATGTATGGATAGAAATCTGAATATGTAGGAGATGTATGACCTGATAGGTTGTAGAAGAGTGTATATGAGTGTATATGAGTGTATATGGTGTAGGATACTTTGAAGTGACCCTTGCATGTTCTTATATAGTATAGCCTCCATGAAATAAAGCACAACTGAAAAGCCCTCCATAAAGCAATTTCGTAATTCATTTTTGCTTTTAATAGTGATCAGATTTGCGATCTCTAAACATCCTTCGTCGTTTTTAGCTAAGCATGTCTTCTAAAAATAGACGTCTTCAAAATCGTATGCTAAACATAGATTTCCAAAAATCTCTTCGCGCTGCGCCGCTGCTGTTCACGGGGTTCGAGCCCCGATGCTCAAGATGGGAGGTGATTGTGTTATCCAAGGTGCCCACGCCTTTTTGTTGTAGAGGAGTTACTAACGAAATCTGCATATCCTGTATATTGTGAGCAATATGGACCATTTGACCATGGGACACTGAGACATTATGTTCCAACAATCCCCCCTTCAATGTCACAATGGTACAAAATGAACAGGATATGTAACTTCATTTATCTGCAAATTGTCATAAGCTTGAAGCTTGTCCTCCCGAATTGACCTTCAAAAGTTTTCTTCAAAAGTCTTCTTCAAAATTGAATTTGAACTTCTTTGAATTTCAAAAAACTAAATTTGCTAAATATGAACCATAATATGTGAGAAAATATGCAAACTAGATATACACTAGTGTATACATCAAGCAATCACTGCTTGACAACATATGTAGCATGGAGTGATTATGAACCTACTATCTCCTGTCTTCTTAAACCTGTAAACATACACTAGAATCCACTTATTTGCATTTATCTTACAAAAGGTTTCTCAACATACGTCTGTTGTGTCATGTAAATACACTAAACAAAATCAGGAACTGAATCCTGGAACCTGTGACTGATAACTCGCAACTTAGTGTATTATGAACACTATTTTGTTCATCTCTGACTGTACTCAACTCAACTCAACTCAACTCAACCCATGAGTCTCATCAAAATTTCATATCTATGATGTCATCTTGTCATCATCCTTGTTCTAACTGTAAGTCCTTCATACCTCTTTCCTTCAGAATTGTGTCTAAACATAAATGTGTGCACCTCTGAAACATAGCTCTCTGAAATATCAAGTTTCTCTTCAATAGAACTCTAGAACCTTCTCCTGAACAAAAACACCTAATGGAAACTTTCTCCAGACATTCTCCTTCTTCCTTCTTTTGAAAGTGTATAGAAGCACTTCTTGAATCCTTCAAATCTCTTCATAACTTCTCTTCTGAGATATGACCTAATCTGATAGTAGAAACTAATACCTGTGATTTGATGTTGCTCTGATTCCTTCATCTTCTCCAAACCATTGTTTTTCTTTGAATTTGAAGTAGCCTTCTCTTCATCAAGTCTTGGTCTTCAAATAATACTTCTGTAAAGTATTTGCATACTCTTTCAAAAATATTCGACTGCTAAAAGATCATCAACTTCATACTTCACACTCATAAATAAACATGTGACTGCATTTTCTAATTCTCAAATCTCTACTCATCTAGATTAAGTGTGTACGTCATATGTCAAATGTTAGAAGATGCTCTGAAACCATATGTTGGTAGTCTGGAAGCTTTGATACCAAATGTTGAAAACTTAGTAGGCCCATAACTAATACCACAAGTCCATAGTTCCATAGGTCCATAATTTACAACATAGAATCCATCAATCTTCTAGTATTGACAAAATATGAACATACCACACTTAATCATACAAATGATGAGTCAAAGATAGAGAAAGATTAGACAACATGTGTAAAGTGTTATGTAAACCACTACTTATTCACACTATTAAAGATACAAATGTCAGTTTACAATGTGGGAGTCAAAATCTCAACCACTCTATCTGAACAGAAATAGATGGAAGAGTGTATGTACAAAATTTACAAGAATTTTCATATGTAGGGACAAAAATCTGAATATGTATGAGATGTATGACCTGATAGGTTGTAGACGGGTGTATATGATGACAAAAAGAGGAAAGATCAGTTGGAAACTGATAATGAGCAGCATGTACTGATTCTCCTTTAGATATGCCAAATAGGACTCCTCTTGATATGGATGCCACTGCCTCCATAAACTCCAAGTAATACTTGTGTGCATAAAGAGAATATGTACCTGAATTCTTAACATAAGGTGCAAATCTTATGTTAACCTCCATCCAATGTCTTTGAAGTACACCGAAATCTTCATGTAGAATACAATCTTCAAATACATTATGTAGATGGCTGATCCATACCACCAAGCTTTTGATGGACAAGTCTTCTCCATAAGCAAGAGTGTGAGCACACTCTTCTCCAAGAAGAACTCCATAGTTGCTCCTCAACATGCTCCTAGAGTGCACCATGGCTGCTCCATGTGTGCTAGAGCACCACCTCTAGTGAGGGACCAAAGCTGGCGTTGCAAATTGGTGTAGGATACTTTGAAGTGACCCTTGCATGTTCTTATATAGTATAGCCTCCATGAAATAAAGCACGAACGAAAAGCCCTCCATAAAGCAATTTCATAATTCGTTTTTGCTTTTAATAGAGATCAAATTTGCAATATCTAAACATCCTTTGTCGTTTTTAGCTATGCATGTCTTCTAAAAATAGAAGTCTTTGAAATCATATGCGAAATATAGATTGCCAAAAATTTCTTTGTGATGCGCTGCTTCTGTTCACAAGATTCGAACCCGGATGCTCAAGATGGGAGGCGATTGTGTTATCCAAGGTGCCCACACTTTTTTGCTGTAGAGAAGTTACTAACGAAATCTGCATATCCTGTATACTCTGAGAAATATGGACCATTTGACCATGGGACATTGAGACATTGTTTTCCAACAATGGATGTCAAAGAAACAACCCAAAGCTGCTCTTTTCTCTATGGAAGATGAGTATAGAGTCTTAGGACAAGCTTTTTGGGATATTTTCTTTCCTCTCTCTGATTGTGTGTGGAGGCTACCATGCATGTGTGCACATATTTTCTTTCCTCTCTCTGCCTCTCGCATCTCTATCTTATTGCTCTTGTTGAGCCTATCAAAGGCCTTCATTAGTATCAAAGCATGTTGAAGTTTAGTGTGGAAGGAGCTTTAGTGGAAGATTAGGGTACAAGAGGTGAATATGCAAGTTGACATCTTCTCGATAGCATGATTGGCCATAACTTGAGCTAGAAAGCCTAAATTGATGTGACTTAAAGTTGCATCTATACCTTACATGGTGAATTGCAACATCCTAGAGGGGCATAGAACCTAGTTTGGAGTTTTACTCCATTGAAAATTTGAAAAAATGAGACTGATGTAGAAATCAAATATACAATCACTTGGACACTAAATCAGAATTTTGGTTGTAACTTGAGTTCTAGATCTCCATTCAAATTGCTTTGTGTGTCTTGAAGACATATCTAGAGTTTTTATAATAAAGGCCCATATTCAGAAGTATACTTTATTGAAAACACAAAATATAAAAAAATAGTGTTATAGGTGAAGATGAAAATGATAGTAGATGCTTGTTTTGTTTCTATCGTGAGCTATGCCCCTAGGATTGAGGTTTTGTGAGTGACTTTCCATAGACAAGAGAAATTTCTTCAAGTTTCATGAAGAGAAAACCTTGCGATTTAGGGGTTATAAGCCCTAAAGCAACAAAATAGATACTAGTATATTTTAACCATAGAAATCCTTATTTCTTTTGGATGTTTATTTTGCTTTGGAGCTTTTGTTCAAGATATTTTTTATGTGCAAATGCATAATAATTTTATTCCTTGCATTATCCATCTATGCTCTATGTGGATGCTCGTCCATATGAGATTATAACAACTTAGATCAAGTTTTGACATGTAGGCATTGGGATCATATTGTATATATGCCACCTAGATATGGTTTTTTTATTTCACACAGTTTTGTGAGAGATTGATTGGATCCTTGGTAAATACTTGTATTCTTATTTTTCTTTGCAGTTATGTGATCCAAGTTGCAGCCTCAGTTGCACACCCATTTGTCACCTTGATTGGATATTTTGTTAGGATATGGTCCATGCTTTCATATGTTTTTATGTCAATGTCATTCTTGGAATATGTGGATGGTGATTTCCACATGGTTATTTGGTTCTACATTTCATTTTAAAAAGGAGGTGCTGCTCAAATGTTTTTGGATTTTCTATTAGAAGAGTACTCTACTGGATCCTTCAAGCTTATGTGATAGTTTTGGATTTTTTTATTTATGATTTTTAATGAGAAAGGAAACAATTGCATTAGTAGTAGTTGAAGAGAAAAATTAATTATAGCTAGTGGAAGTCCTTAACTACTAGAGTACAAAGTGAAGATCTATTCTCTGTTTTGCAGGAAATGTGCACCACTAAGAAATCATACACAAGCCATGTGTCGAATGTGAGGTTGTCTAGTGTGCCCCTATTGTGCATACTCTAGATGCATTGCGCTCAGCATGTGTTCAACTATAAAAGGTCCCTTCTCCAACTATTGTTTCAATTGATTTATCTTCACTCTCCACATTTTAGGTGTCTTGGTAGCTCGATGTTGATCTCTTTGTGGTTTAACTTGTCTTCGCTTTGATGCTGCTTTCTTTGTCTTGATCCTTCATATGTTTCTATTCTGATTATGTGGCTTCATTTGCTTTTGTGGCTTTTTTTAGTCTTCTATTGTTGTAAGTCCCTTGAGTAGTCTTTGGTTGGAGCATTATTTCTTTGTCCAATGCTCATATAACTTAATTTGCTACATTTATATTCTTCCTTGGAATCTTAGCTTGTTGATTATGTATTTTGGCTTCAATGAGCTTCTTTGGCATCAAAAAGTGAATAATCCTTGAGTTCATTTGCCTTGATGTTTTTGCTTTGATTGACTTCTTTCCTCTAAGGTTCCATAATTGTAGTTATCTCTTAGTGGAGTGATACTCCATAAGTTGGTCTTTGCAGATCCATATTTGCTTGATTCCTTTGTTTTGTAGATGTCTGGTCCCTCTTGATGTTGTGATTGTCATCAACTTTATGCTTTCCTCTCAAGAAGTAATATCCTCCCCATGGCTCTTTGGAATATTCACTTGGGAAGGAGGGATAGGTTTTGCAATTACAACAGAACAAGGATTGTGTTTAATAGATAAGTTAGGTTGAAAAATGGATTCATTTGAATGAGAATCTCTCTTCAAATTTGGTTCATGTATGCTCAACTTTGAAACTTTAGGGTTACTTGCTCTGATTGTATTCAAAGGCTTCTCCTCTAAGAGTCCAGAGACTTCTCTATGCCCTAGTTTGGTAGCTATGTATCCTTGTGCGAGATTCACAATGACCTAGAATTCATACATCAAATCTTATCCTAGGATAAGCTCATCCAATAAATGAGAGTCTTTACAGACTAATATTTTCTATTGCATTATGTTATTCCCTAGTTTTAAGGATATGGTTACATCTCCTAAGCACTTGATATGATTATCTCGAATTCCAATCATGTATGATTTTGTAGGAGTGATTAGCATCTTTATTATTTCAACTAATGAAGAACGAAAACTAATTAAAGCTACTTCATTGTCAATTTAAGAGTCCACTAGGTGAGACTCTTCATTTAGAATTCCTAGATCTAAGTATGGTTGTCTTGGCACATTACCAAATTTCTTAACATTTGTGGCCCGCTAATTTTCTATGGGAGTGGGTTCTTGGTCACTTCAATATCTCTCCTCTCATTCTCTAATCCATTATTTTAATTTCTTGATTCTTTGTAGGGATTCTTGCCTTACTTCTTCTTTAACTCTCTCATCTTCCTTCTTACAGTTTTGAGCTCCTACAAGTCTTGTTAGCATTTATTCCGTTATTGGCTCTATATACTTTTTTACTCAAGATGCACTGATGTAGTTTGGTGATATATGTAAAGAGAAGGATTTATACTTGATGAAGATGAAGTGGTGCTGCAGAAACTTTGCACTACACTAGCCAAGTGAACTCTAGGGATATGTAGTGGGCCCTTTTAGCTTGTCAAAGGATGTATCAGATACCCTATGTACCTTGGAAGATCACTCTCAAAATGTTGAGTCAAAATAGACTAGTTTGACCAATATTCAACATGAATAAACTTTTTATTTTGGTCATGAATGCTTCAGTATTTCACTCAGTGCTCATTCCCTTATTACAATTGGCTAGAGAGCTTTAAGAGGAATCTATTTAGGAAGCAATGCAACCTCTTGGGATCTATTTCATCCAAATTGATTACGCATACGAAGAGAAATAAGTTTAGCAAATCAGCTATGTGATCCCAACCTATCAGGACGTAGAAGATGCAGAGATATAGGTGACTTCAAATGAATATATCTCATGATTGGGAACTCCAAATGCAATGTAATTTTGGGAATATATAGTAGAATCAGAGAGATAACATTACCATGTTCAATCACTAAAAACGATGCACTGTGCTTAGAGAAATCATCTCTACAATCTGATTGAAAAACTGAAAAGTATGGTAGTGAACAGTACACTCACATAGGCATGAAGATATGGTAGCAAATGATTATGAAAACAAGTGTATAGTGAATGTAAAGTACAATGGACTTACTAGTACATGTGAGTTCCTTGAGATCACACTCTGATATAACATGAAGCTCACCTAATGGTGTTGCGAACCCCGCAACTAAACCATGTGTATATATAGTGATGATTGGAGCCAAGATTTGAATTTGAATCTTGCTCACATAAAAAAATTCTCCTACCTTTTAGTGATTGATTCTTCAACTAATTCAATCACAAATTCATGGAGTTCTTTTCCTACTCATCAAATGGATTCAATCACTTTAGATTCTTTCACTTTTACATGAAGTAAAAACTCAAACGTTACAAGGGTAAGTTCACAAGTGAACTCTTCAAGGCTTTAGCATTTGCTTCAAGTTTCTATGTCTTTTGAATACTCAAGCCAACACTTAGACTTGCCATGGCTCAATCTCGTATATGAATTGAGATGCTAATAGTTTGTCTATCTCTTCTTTGATTTTGGCAGAGTAGATATCATTATATGTGTAAGGTCTTTATTTTCAAGGTCTTACTTCAAGATTCATAGGAATCCTATGAGCGAAAATCATTAGATCTAATCATGTCAAGTCCTTATAAGTACAGGAAAATATGTCCTTGTACTCTTGTAGTAACTCTACTACTTCTTGTTCCTCTTCTATAGATACATCCTTGCCTATGTAAGTGCATCTATCCTAGTCATTTTCCCATGTCACTATGATCTTCTACCTCATATCTCTCGAGCTATTTGAGAAGTTCAAAATAATCCTATTGTTGATATTTTTTTTCCCTTTCTTCCATTTGTCTTCTTATTAGGGTCTTTAGAGCATTATTCTATGGAGAAGATCTTAAAATTTCCAAGTGGATTATTGATTCAAATTCTTTCAAATATAGTTCTTTTGAATCAAATTAGGCTCCATTATTATGCTTTCATAATCCTCATTTTTCTCCTTTTCTACTATCTCACCTTCATCTGCTTCTTGGATTACTACTATGTATAGACTTAAGTCATATCCCTCTTCATCTGCACACTCATTCATAGTAAATAATTCTTTGTTCACACACACACACACACCTAATGTTGCTAATATTTCCATCCAGCCATGTGGTTCAAAGGCTTTGTAAAGACTTACTTGAGGCATATAAGTAGGGTCTTATATGGGTCACTCTCCTCCCTACCATGGCTTGTAACATTGGCGCATTGTTTCTTGTCTTTGGGCCACCTTACAAATCGATAGTTAGGTGTGTTCATTCATCCAAGATTGATCACTAGATCATGTAATATGGATTGATATAGCATCTTGCTCTTTATGGTTGGGATTCTAATTCAAGAGGTGGAACATCGCTATAAGAGATGTTTTGGAGATTTATTTTGGTACTTATTCCTTGGTTTTGAAGAAGCAAAGCATCTCATCCCAAGTCTTGAACTACTTTAGTTGTCTCATGAAAGGTCTTCCTAGGATCATTCATAGTTTCCTACCTTTGCCAAATTATCATATGATGAAGGTATGTTCGAGCCCTACTTTGCATGTAGTCAAGATCAAATTTTCTAAGAGTCCTAAGTGACCCTCTACATGACTGTCTACCAACTACAATTTCATTCTTCTTAGACTTGAGGTTAGTTTTCCCCATTCTTCCCAAATTTCCTTTGTATCTATTCCTACTCTAGCACCAGTTTCTAATGTGGTATTATTCACATATAGTGGATAAGTGATTGGAAGGCAAGTATTTCCTTCATCACCTTCACTAAATTCACTTATTATATCCTCAAGTATTCTGATTATTGGATTTTCTTCAATATTTCTCTCTTTGTCGGATGTACTATGCTCTTTCAAGTTAATTTGAGTGGTCAAGTGACTCCACAGTTGGGAATTTACTTGACAAATCTCTTGTAAAATTAAAGAGAAATGAACTTTAAGCTTCTTGAACTCTTGTAGAGTGGTTGAAACTTCCTTGGAGGCTCTCTTATCATTGCTTCTTAACATAAGAAAAGGGAAGAAGTCTGACTTCTATTCATATTCACCGATATAATTTGGAAGTTTAGTCAGGCTAATTGCTTCGTCTTTCTCAAGGTCATGATTATATAAATTATTTGGTTCCACTTCTTGTTCCATAATTGGTAGACTCTTAGAAGCATCTAGTTCTATGAAGGGAGGGATCTCACATTCAGCCCTTTTCCATCTATTTTTTTGAACCTTGGCCCATAGGTCTTGTGGGCAGTTTGCTTCTACCTCAGAAATTGAGGAATCAACTTCCATGGTAATTTCTAATCCTAGTTCCTCTTCAACTACCTTGCATGGTTCTGGCTCTACCTATGCTCTATTGAAGTTCTCTAAACATTCTAGGAATAATTTTTTCTAGAATTTGTATCTTCTGAATGGTTCGTATTGATTTTTTTGGTGTATTCTAAGAAATTTCAAATTAACTTCTTACATATTTCCAATCTTTCCTTTTCTAGATCTCCTCTAGAGTAGCATTGATCATGATGCTCTTCATCAAGTCTTGCCTCTATCCTAGATTGATAAGCTTTCAACCACATTTGTAAATCTTTAGGCATAGGATTTGCTAGAGTTGATCTTGTTTGGCCCTTCAGTTGCTCTTTCTTTGCCACATCATTATTTTGTTTGGTTGGGCTGATTTTAGATACCATGTCTTGTACATAGTTTTCCTTTTCTTCAGCCAATTTCTTCATCCATTGCTTTTGATTTTTTCTCTTCAAGTTTTCCATTTTTTGAGCTTTTTTTCCCTTAAGGTTTCTAACTATTATTGGGAGCCTTCTACCACTTGTTGTAAGGATTCTACTTCCTTTTCACTCATTGGACTCTCAAATCTTCAATCACTAGAGATTTCTTTACTTTGTTTTGCTTTGGCTCTCATAATAGCCTTCAATGGCAATAGGTATTGTTTATCACTACCAGAGGAATCTATCACTTCAATCACATCTATTTGTGTTGTGGAAGATTTTCTAGATGGATTCTTGGGGTAATCCCTGAAACGATGTCCTTTTTTGCAATCACTACAATAACCTTTCCACACCTTCTAAGGAGGTCGGTGGTAGGGCATTGTGAACTCCCTAATAAAATGATATCCTCCACATTGATAACATGGTTGTCTTGGTGCAGGTGGTCTCATTGGCTCTCTTACTGATGCTTGGGATCTAGCTACAAAATATATTATGTTGGCATTTAAGATCCATGTGAATTTCCATAGGCATCATATTCATAATATTGTTTCTCATATGCTGACTCATATTCTATGTGATTATGGTCATAGACATAGTTATCACCATAGTTGTGCTCATGGACTTGGCTCATGTTTTTTTTAAGCTTATCAACACAATCACATGTACTATTGCTCTTGTTAGGTTTTCTTCCGATTGTGTGTACTTGACCATAACTACATTTTCAGGGTGGGGTGGTTGTTGTCCCAACACTTCTAGATATTGAGCATACCATTGATACTCATAAGGTCTCTGAGCCATTGGGGATCCTTGATATGGAGCATATCCTGGAGCCTCCCTAACGTTTTCTCTTGGTTGATATCCATAAGGCCCAAATTGAGGAGGTTGTGGTTGCATAGGTTGTTGATTATAAGGGAAGTTTAGGTAGT
This sequence comes from Ceratopteris richardii, assembly GCA_020310875.1. Classification (NCBI taxonomy): domain Eukaryota; kingdom Viridiplantae; phylum Streptophyta; class Polypodiopsida; order Polypodiales; family Pteridaceae; genus Ceratopteris; species Ceratopteris richardii. The sequence goes on along the minus strand of CM035431.1, from coordinate 21,256,610 downwards.
GTGATTGGTGTAGTTTTGCTCAATGAGGCGATAGAGATTTGGTCATGATGGTAGTTTATGAGGCCAAAAGAAGGTGTTTCCCCACAACTAAATGAGATTTCTATTTTTGTCATGCTAGCTATTTGCTCCAATTCTCCTCTTTTGCAAGAATATCTTTGACTTGCTATAGATGGTAACCCAAGCCACCATGGAGACTACCATGGCCACCCAGAGTTTGTTGTCTTCATCTCTTAAACACGCTATTGTGTAACCTACACATCCAGCTAGCTTCCTCCAAGGCTCAGTAGAGATACCACTCCAGCCTTTCTACAAAATCAATTCACGCTGAGGCAAGGCTACAACTCTTGTACTCTCTAGAAGCCGTGGATGTTGATGAAGTTGTGAAGGAAGTAGACAAACGTCATGATGTAGCTTCAAAAGAATTCAAGCTCTTCTTGGTACCCCATGGCACGTGCTTCCCTTTTCTTTCTGCGTACTTATAGAGATTAGCAACAACACAATCATAAAACAATAACACCTGCAATGGGTGCTTATTTCCCCCTTTTTCAGTTCGCCCTCCAATATCCTTTCTCCCCTTTTTTGTCCCCCTGACCTTAAAGAGCTCTACTGAAACAATAGGATTAGCACCAGGAAACATGTGTACAGACTAAAGAAGATATTGTATGTGATGAAAAGGTCTAATCCAAATAGGTCATGGAATTTAGTAGCTACCTTTCAAATCCAATAAAGCACTAGCAAGATCCACATTGACTAGACATTCTTGTAGTGGATCAACTAACTTGTCCTTTGAGCATGACATATCATTCCAACTAAAAGAAGGCTCTACAGTGTTAGAATTCTACTCCATTGGACATAGTGCTTCCAAAATTACCAACGTGCTAACCTCAAGAATCTACCCATTAACATAAACCTTCCTGGTGATATTTACCATCACCATCATCATTACATCTTCCTCATCTTTGTTAAACTGACACTTTGAGTCTAAATGTAGAACCTAGATGATCGGCCCTAGGAGCTCAATGCAAATCTAAGATAGATGAAAACTCGACCTTATCTTCCTCTCTCGCAGGGAACCTCACCATAACTAGTGATTTTGCATTATGCCTTTCAGCAACTTGAGGAACAAGATCGAGAATCACAAACATGGCTTTGATTTTCACGGAAGCTGGCATGAGCATGAAAATTGCCGATGTTGATGCTTAATCACACCTTGCTCTTGACAATTCTTACTTTTGTAGTGGTAGGTTAATTAGGTGGAAGTTGATACTTGAAGAAAACATCATGAACTCAAAATTCTTGCTCTCTTTGGTGTGAATTACGTGTGCACCTCTGTTCTTTGTCATGCATAAGATTTGTGTGTCTAGTGAAAGACAATCTACAGAAGTCCATCTCTGATGCACAAGCACATGAAATTACTTCTCATCACAACCATCAACACGTGTTGCCAGATGCGGATGAACAACTCTTTCCCTAGATCTCTCTCCTTTAAAACTATCTTGTAGTTCGAGTTTCAATACAAACTATTTTGGATAGCACAAGCAATCCTTGGCCTTTGATCTTCTTCTGTTTCATGTCTGTATCATTCCATGCTAGAAGAAGACCCACTTGATGTGCTCCTCTTAGAGAGTCCAAGACCTTGTGAGCTGCATACTTCCTCCCCCTTTTTGCTAATGTCCGCCAATCCTCCCCACTTCTTCTCTTCTCTTAGAGAGAAAAAATGCAAAACCACATGTGTCCAGAATAGCCCCGTACAACATGGACTTCTCCCCTATTGGACGTGCTCGTCTTTGCAATCTCCCTCGAAAAAACCCGTGAAAACTCTCCCCTGCTATCGATAGTGGATGCTCACAACCTCACTTCCTAGAGCACACTGAGGGGAACCCCTCCCCTTCAGCCCTCCTACGCACCAACTACTGAGGGCAAAAGACCTTTAGAAGAATACTAGTTGTCCCCCCTTCAATTGTGTGACCCTGGCTAGAATAGAGCGTCACCAGATAGACCCCTCTTATTATTCTAAAGATCCCCCACAAAATAGAACTAAAGCCCAAATGTCTTCCCCAAGCTAGCACAGCCCTCCCCGATCACCTCTGAGAGTGCCCAAACAGACTCCCAAAACTTCCAGATCTTCTTAGCATGAATCTCTTCTCCCAATTTTGATACATCAACTTACCCCCCAAACGAGACACCCCTCCCTCCAATGGCTCGTTCCCAAAAGAAACATCACCTTCGGGTGCTGGTTAGGCCCCCAATACCCCCTCTTGCACGTGTATTCATGGGCAGTACCCCCATGGTGTCACGAGGAAGGAGATAAGGAAGAGAGCTCACACACACACTCACACTCTCAAGGAGAAGCACACACACAGATTGAGGCAAGGAAGAATGATCTTCTTCTTCTTCTTCTTCTATTACATAAAAGGAATGTACAAGAATGGCGTAAAAAACAAGAATACAACAAGTGCAATATATAAAGATCAGTACATAAGGAAAAACCTAATTTCTGCGAATGAGTGAACTTGCAAGAGAAAAATGTGCCATCACTCTCGATAGATAAATCTAATAAAGCTCAATGAAGTATCCCTGACATATACCAGCGTGACCACTATACATGTCAAAGAAACGAAAAACTGGTACGTGTCATCCTGGATCATCACATGTTAAGCTTGATATCTCAACACTCCCCCTCAAGCTCAACGCCACATCCTCTAATCCAAGCATCTCCCAAAACTTCTTCAACTTCTCAGCTCCAAGTGCTTTGGTGAAAATATCAGCAACATGCTCATCTGTCCTCACATAAACAAAATCAATATCACTTGCTAATACCTTCTCTTTGATGAAGTGATAATGTACCTCGATATGCTTTGTTCTATCATGGAAAACAGGGTTCCGTGCTAACTGTATGCTGCTAAGATTATCACAATAGATAGTGATAGGCTTTTGCACTTCCACACCTAAATCTGCAAGTAACATCTCCAGCCATGATGCCTCACATGCTGCCATTGTAGCACCTCTATACTTAGCCTCTGTACTTGACAAAGCAATAGTGGGTTCCTTCTTACTGCTCCATGTAATAGCTGCACCTCCAAGTGAGAAAAGAAAGCCACAAGTAGATCTTCTATCTGGAGTACTACCAGCCCAATCTGCATCGGTGTATCCATGAACCTACAAATCTACACCAGCTTCATAAAACAATGCATAATCCAAAGTAGCACTCACATAACATAGAGTGTGCCTTAGAGCATCCAAATGTGGCTTCCTGGGAACCTGCATAAACTGACTTTCAAGTCCAACAGTATAACTTAGATCAGGCCTTGTAATTGTGAGATATATAAGACTTCCCACAATTTTCTTGTGCATAGTAGAATTTTCCAATGCTTCACCTGATGTAGTATCCAATTTCAAATTCTGATCTAATGGCATAGAAATTGGCTTACAATCAGCCCTACCATACTTTTGTAGAATATTCAAGGCATATTGCCTTTGTGACATCCATATACCTGTTTCTGTATGTTTCAATGCCCAAGAAATAGCGCAGCACACCAAGATCTTTCATGTCGAATTCTGCATAAGAAGTTTCTTTACCTCTTTGATGCTTTCTTCATTATCACCACCTACAGACACATTTTTCTGCTTTCAGATCAAGCTTCATCCTCAACTCATCTGGAACATGTACATATGCACTACAGCCAAAAACTTTCAGATGTGATAAGTTTGTCTTTTTACCTGTAAACTTCTCTTCAGGTGTAACTTGATGTACAACAACAGTCGCAGTTCTGTTCATGATGTATACAGCAGTATGCACAGCTTCTGCCCAATAACAATGAGGCATATTCTTCTCAGCCATCAAGGCTCTTGCTATTTCTACAACATGTCTATTTTTGCGTTCAGCAACGCCATTCTGTTGTGGTGTGTACCTGCATGAAAATTGACGTTGAATTCCATGATTTTTTAGAAAACTGTGGAACTCATTTGACATGTATTCACCTCCTCCATCAGATCTTAATGTCTGAATGTACTTCCCTGTCTTCTTTTCCACCATAGCTATAAAATTGTAGAAGTGAGTGAACACCTCATTCTTCTCTTTCATGAAGTATACCCATACTTTGTGTGTATGGTCATCAATGAAAGTAACATAAAACCTGCAACCGCCCATAGATGTGGTCTTTGCTGGACCCCAAACATTTGTATGTACTACTTCTAGTACATTCTCACTAACATGCTTGTCATGTGGAAATGATGCTCTTGACTGTTTACCAAATTGACATGCTACACATACTTTTTGCATTTTTGCAACTTTGAAATTTGGTAGTCCATGGACAATCTCCTTTGACTACATCAGTCTCAGCCTTTGCAAGTTTGCATGTCCAATCCGTTTGTGCTATATCTCTATATCTACAATAACTCCTGCACCTTTTGCAAACATGGCTGCATTCATTTCAGGAATCTTCACATTGAAGGTGAACATCCTACCCACTTTGTTTCCTTTGGCAACCAATCATCCATCTTGTTTGTCCTCTTCTACATATAATGTGAAGAGAGATGGTGGATGCAATCCAAAGAAGAGTTGGTGCTGCTACAACCAGCTTCACACCAGCGAACTGAGACTTCAAAGTTGATTAGTAGACCCTCTAAGCTTCCTAAATCCACCAAAATATCAGCCAAGTACTTTGGAACCTGTATCCCAAAAGTTTAAGTCAAGACAGACTAGTTTCAAAATGACTAGCTCCCAAAACTTGCTATTTTTGGACATACACCTGCTGGAAAAAATGAACAATGCTCTCAACCTAATAGGAATTAGACAAATTCCTTTTGGGCATAGCAAATAGACCTAGCAAGCTTTCCAATCCAAGTTAAAACACTTCAAATGATGGAATGAACATTGAGAGCAAGTTTCATCAATTTCTGGAACATGCCCACCATTCTCAGGGCACTGTAGAGATAGACCAGTGAGGAGTAAAATGTAGATATCTCCACATCTGTATAACCAATGACCATGAAAATGTATATGCACACATATGACAGTACAAGCTATCCAACGCATGTTAAAACACTAAAAAAAGTTGAGTACAACTCGAGATATGACCTTCTAAAATTACTGCTCTGAGTGAGTATAGTAGAGAACAAAACAGAGAAGTAGATGATGATAAATGTATAGATTCACATATGATTACAACCACATTGGCAATGAATATTTGCAGAATGGGAGTATAATGATAGAGCTATGGCTCAAGATCCTCAATCTCTACAAAATGACATGAAGTGGTCACGTACAAGGCTTGCTAATCGCCTCTTCCTTCTTGCTCTTTTTATAGCTATTCTTGGAGGGAGTTTTGAATTCGAATTCGAATGCCTTCACCTAAAAGTGATCCCCAAAGTTAGGAGAGATTCCCTCAGCTCAAAAATTCATGGTTTTAGGTAGTTAGAGCCACGACTTTGCTTTTACATCATGGATGAGGTAAGCCATCCTTTTCCTTTTTTCTTTTTTTAATTACAAGAGATAAAAATGAACTTTTTACAAGAGGTGTTCACATGAGTACACATGTGACTTACAAATGATCATAATATCAAGCATATCAAGCATGTAGGCTTGGGTAAAATGCACCAACAGCTCCCCCTCAAGCCTAACATGCTTGGCCTCCAAATAAGTCTTCAATTGTCCTTGATTTCCTGCAAGCCAATCATCAACTTGAATCTACTTAACTTTGTACCATCAAGAGCTTTAGTCAACATGTCTGCACATTGCATATTTGTAGAGACATAGGATAGTTGAATATCCTTGCTCATTAGCTTCTCCCTTACATAATGGTAGTGGACTTCAATATGCCTGGTTCTAGCATGGTATACCGGATTAGCTGCTAGATGTAGTGAGCTTGTGTTGTCACCAAAAATGTGAGGTGTTGAAGAATGAAGTCCAAGATTTGTGTACAAAGACTTTAACCACATGATTTCTTGCGTTGCATTAGCCAAACCTCTATATTTCGCTTGAGTAGAAGATAATGCCACAGTTGGTTGCTTCTTGAATGACCAAGAAATGATTTTTGAACCTGCAAATGATATATACCCGGATGTGCTTCTTCTATCATCTCTAGATCCAACCCAATCTGCATCTGAGTAGACCTTTAGCTCAATATCTGAAGCATATGAATAAAACAAACCTTCATTCATAGTCCCCTTTAGGTACTTGAGGACTCTCTTGGCCGCCTCTATATGTGGTCTTCTTGGCTTATGCATAAACTGACTCAATATGCTAACACTATAGCATATATCCCCCCTTGTGAGTGTTGCATAGTTCAAACTTCCAACCAAGCTTTGATAGCTTGTGATGTCTTCAATTGGCTCTCCTTAATAAGCCCTAAGCTTATGATTTTGCTCCATAGGTGTACCTGCACACTTGGTATTTTCCATCTTGAACTTGACGAGCATGTCATGGACATACTTCCTTTGTGTGATGTATATACTTGAATCTTTGTAGATCAACTCCAATCCAAGAAAATAAGTGAGTGCTCCGATGTCACTTATTTTGAACTCCTCCTTCATTTGACTCTTTACCTGTGTGATTCCTTCAAGATCATTGCCTATGATAATAATATCATCAACATACACACATAAATAGATCACTTCAGATCCATTCCTCTTTATGAACAAAGAGGTATCCGCCTTGCTAGCTTTGAATCCTTGGACCTGCAAATAAGTCACCAATCTGAAATTCCAAGCTCTTGGAGCTTGCTTCAATCCATACAAAGCTTTCTTTAGTTTGCATACATAGTTAGGATGATGTGCATCCTCATATCCAGGAGGTTGTGCCATATACACTTCCTCAGAAATCCATCCATTCAAGAAAGTATTCTTTACATCAAGTTGATAGAGCTTCCAATTTCTAGATGCAGCAAGACTAATGAGAACCCTAATTGTAGGCATTTTTGCAACAGATGAGAAAGTCTCCTCATAATCAATACCATGGGTTTGAGCAAACCCTTTAGCAACTAACCTTGCTTTGTGTCTATTTATACTTCCATCTAGATTCCTCTTGATTTTGTATATCCATCGAGATCCAATTACCTTCATAGATGGCTTGGTAGGTACAAGCTCCCAAGTGTCGTTTTCCTTCAGGGCTTCCATTTCTTCATCCATTGCATCTCTCCAAGCTTTCTTGCTTTGTGCTTCTTCGAATATGGTAGGTTCTTCATTGGTTGAATCCTTTGCAATGTAGATTGAGTGCTTGGTGACCAAAGAAGTATGATAACCAAACCTCTCTGGTTTCTTCTTCTCCCTTGAAGACCTTCTAAGTGGTTGATGTGAGCTCTCAGGTCTATATGTAGAATCCTGCATCTTTGCTTTACCTTTGTTCTTCCATAGCTTTAGTCTTTCCAAGTCTTCTAGGTCAATCTCCGAATCACTTTCTTCAATCTGCTTTGGCTCCTTTGGTTGAAGTGATGGAAAGTCTTCATCCAAGTCATAAGGCAGCTTCACTTTCCTGTCATCATCAAACCATGATTTGTTTTCATAAAAAATTACATCTCTACTCACAAAAAATCCTTTATTGGTTGGATTGTACAATCTATATCCTTTTTGGTTTTGATCATAACGAATGAATACACACTTCTCTACCTTGGGATCCAATTTCCCTCTTACTTGAGAAGGAATGTGAGCATAGGCTAAGCATCCAAAGATTTTACAATGCTCTAGACTAGGTCTTCTTCCATTCCACACTTCATATGGAGTGGTTCCATCTAGTGACTTAGATGGAAGTCTGTTTATGAGATATGTGGCTGTAGACACAGCCTCTGCCCATAGGTAGTTTGGCAATCCCTTTTCGTTGAGCATGGACCTTGCAACTTCGACAATAGCTCTGTTCCTCCTCTCTGCTACACCATTGAGTTCGGGTGTATACCTTGTAGTGAATTCCCTTTTAATGCCTCTTTCATGCAAGAAGGCATCAAATTCAGAAGAGAAGTATTCTCCTCCACCATCTGATCTGAGTCTTTTCAAAGTCCTACCTGTTTGGTTTTCAACAAGAGCAATATACTTCTTAAAGCAATTAAACACTTCATCCTTGTGCTTCATGAAAAACAGAATGGTCCACCTACTACAATCATCTATGAAAGACACATAATATCTTGAGCCTGATATAGATGGCCCCTTACTTGGACCCCACACATCCATGTGCACTAGATCCAAAGGATTTTGATGCATATATCCTTTCTTATTGAAAGGTTGTCTATGAGCCTTGCCGAGTTGACACGCTTCACACTTATAAATCCTATGTTGCCTTGTGATATTAGGCAAACCAAGTACACTTTGGTCCCTACAAATTTGTTTGAGTGTCCTCTCACCAATGTGAGCAAGCCTTTTGTGCCATATCTCCAACTCTGTTAGAATTTGAGATCCATAGCTAAACAAAGCTATGTTCTTTGTATCTTCCACTTCAAAAGTGAAAAGCCTTCCTGTCTTTTCTCCTTTGGCAATCCTTCGAAAGCCTTGCCTTGGGTCTTAAACATATGCTCCAAATCGGTTGAATCTAACCTGAAATCCTTTTTCAACAATTTGTCCAACACTTATTAAATTTTTGGTAATTGTAGGGACATACAAGACTTTGCTTAAGAGGTTCATATTCCCATCTGATGTCTTCACATTACCTATCTTCTCCACTGAGTGCCTTGTGTCATCTCCTGTCTGCACTGCATGCTTGTTATGAGGATCTTCCAAATCAGAAAGTAAAGCTGCATTTCCTGCTACATGGTTTGAGCATCCCGAATCAATGTAAAATATGTGATCATCATCCTTACCCTTCTTCACTGATAGATTCATAATCAATAATGAATCTTCTTGACTTTAGTCCTCTACATAGTTATTGTAATCTCTTCTTCCTCTATGGCCACTTTGATAGTTGTTGTTGTTGTTGTAATTGTTGTTGTAGTAGTTGTTGTTGTTGTAATTGTTGTTGTAGTAGTTGTTGTTGTAGCCTCCATTGTACCCGCCTCTATTTGATCCATAGCCACCTCTATTGAATCATCTTCCTCTTGAGTTCCTCGGGTTCCTAAAACATTTTTCATTAGTATGGTTAGATAAGCCACATATATTGCAATGTTAGATGATTGGAATCTCCCCCTGCCTTGCTTTCCACCTCTGCCTCTTCCTCTACCTGCAAAGTTTGCTTGGAAAGAGCTACCTTCATCTTCATTCTTCCTATTCTTTGACTTGTCCTTAACCTTAGCTTTATCAGAATATAAGGCAAAAGTTTGATTACCTCTTGAGGACTCACCACCTTTGCTAATCTTTGCTTCATGAGTGAAGAGTTGGCCCATTAATGTGTTGAGGTCGGGTATATGCATATCCATGTATAAATCCATGGGTGTTGTAAATGACTCCCACTTGTCGTCTACTTTGATTCCATTTATGATTTGTCTAATGATTTGCTCCTCTTCAATTACCTCTCCAATGCTTCCAAGTTGGTCGGAAATCTCCTTCATCTTTGTGACACAATCAGTCACATTTTGCTTCGGGCTTTTCTTTATTGTTGTCAACTCCATCCACAATTGGTTCTTCCTTGCTCGAGTATTGGAAGAGAAGAAAGAAGCAAGTGCATTCCAGGTCTCTCTTGATGTCTTGCATCCCTTGACATGAGGTAAAAGAAAATCAAAGATTGAGTTTAGAATATAGAACCTTGGAAGTGCATCCTTCGAACACCAATTTGAAAGTCCTTCTACTTCTTCATGTGATGGTTGCCCTTTGTTCCTCATGGTTGGCATTGCTTCATCTCCGGATATGAATCCATATAGATTCCTCACTTGAAGGTAAGCCTCCATCCTTAGAGACCATGCAGGGTAGTTGTTTCAATCCAATTTGTCAATTGTTGATGGAAATCCATCTCCCATGTTGCTTCACTATGCTCTGATACCACTGTGAAGAGAGATGGTGGATGCAATCCAAAGATGAGTTGGTGCTGCTACAACCAGCTTCACACCAGTCAACTGAGACTTCAGATTTGATTAGTAGACCCTTTGAGCTTCCTAAATCCACCAAAATATCAGCCAAGTACTTTGGAACATGTATCCCAAAAGTTTAAGTCAAGACAGACTAGTTGCGAAATGACTAGCTCCCAAAATTTGCTATTTTTGGACATACACCTGCTGGAAAAAATAAACAGTGCTCTCAACCTGATAGGAATTAGACAAATTCCTTTTGGGCATAGCAAATAGGTGTAGCCAGCTTCCTAATCCAAGTTAAAACACTTCAAATGATGGACTGAGCAGTGAGAACAAGTTTCATCAATTTCTAGAACATGCCCACCATTCTTAGGGCTCTGCAGAGATAGACCAGTGAGCAGTAAAATGCAGATATCTCCAAATCTGTATATCCAATGACCATGAAAAATTATATGCAAAAACAGGACAGTAAGATCTATCCAACGCATGTTAAAACACTGAAAATGTGGGGTACAACGCGAGAGATGATCTTCTGAAGTTACTGCTCTGAGTGAGTATAGCAGAGAACAAAACAGAGAAGTAGATGATGATAAATGTATAGATTCACATATGATTGCAACGACATTGGCAATGAATATTGCATAATGGGAGTAGAATGATAGAGCTATGGAGTAAGCTCTTCAATCTCTACAAAATGACATGAAGTGGTCACATACAAGGCTTTCTAATCGCGTCTTCCTTCTTGCTCTTTTTATAGCTATTCTTAGAGGGAGTTTTGAATTCGAATTCGAATGGCTCCACCTAAAAGTGATCCCCAACGTTAGGAGAGATTCCCTCAGCTCAAAAATTCATGGTTTTAGGTAGTTAGAGCCATGACTTTGCTTTTACATCATGGATGAGGTAAACCATCCTTTTCCTTTTTTCTTTTTTTAATTATAAGAGATAAAAATGAAGTCTTCTACAAGAGGTGTTCACATGAGTACACATGTGACTTACAAATGATCATAATATCAAGCATATCAAGCATGTAGGCTTGGGTAAAATGCACCAACATATAATCCATCAGCATTGAAGCTGACTTGTAATCCCTGGTCAACCATTTGTCCAACAGAAACCAGATTCTTTGTTATATTTGGAACATGCAACACATCAACAAGATGTTTTACCTTCCCGTCCTCCATAGACAAGGCTATGTTTCTTGTATGCTCAATAGGATGTGATGTATCATCACTTGTTTCAACATATCCAGGAACTGGCATTTTTTGCAAACTATAAAATCATTCTGCATGACTGGTCATGTGATTTGAAGCACCTGAATCAACATACCAGACATTATCATTCGATTTTGAAACACCAGCAGACATCGTATTCATCATGTGATGTTGAACTATAAACAGCTTCTCAGAATCATCTACACTTGTGGATGCATAGTTATTTTGTTGCCTTCTGTTATTTTGATTCTTCAATCTACAATCATGTTCAAAGTGTCCAGGTTTACCACAACTCTAGCATCCTTTACTATCATTACCTGAATCATTTCTTTGGAAATTTCTACGACCTCTTTGGCTCCCCCTACCTCGAAACTGTCCTCTTCCTCCTGCATGATTCTGTTGTTGACCTTGGTCTTGGTTACTATTTCCTCTTCCACTTCCAAAACATCTACATCTTCCTCTTCCTCACCAAGATTCTTTTCTTCAATAATCAGCATAGATACCATATCAACAAAATTCGGAATATTTTCCCTGGTCTGTATGGAAGTTCTGAATTGCTTATATGCAGCTCCTAAACCACGAAGGCACACTTCCACCTTATCATCATCATCTACATTCACGCCAATAGATGCAAGTGACTCACATATGCTTTTGATTTTTAGAGTGTAGTCACTTACCGACATGCTCTTCTTTTCCAATGTATGCAGCTCGTTCTTGAGTTGCAATATTCGTGCCTTTGTATTAGTCTCATACAAAGTGACCAAACTGTTTCAAGCCTCTTTTGTAGTCTTGGCATCCTGTATGTGTCCAATCATGCTATCCTGTATGCTAACAGATAGCCAATACATTACCTTTCGTGCTCCTTGGTTCCATTTTTCATATGCTCTTAGCTGGTTTGCAGTCCGGTTCCTTTCTAGTAACTGCAGAGCATTTTCATTCTCTCCTTCGATGTACTTCCAGTAGCCTTTTCCCATCAAGAAATTCCTCATTCTGAATCTCCAAGCATGGAAGTTGTTCTTGTCCAGCTTATCGCTCATAAGCTGACTCATTCCATCTGCGTTTTCCTTTTGTGCAACAATTCACAACACTTCAAAACACTACAAGCAGCACTTCTGCTTGAACACTATCACACTATGACGTGACAGTTTGATCTAAGAAAAACACAGTTTTCGTGTATCAACAATACACGGAATCGCTTGAAATTTTGGATCTGGAATATATGAGTGTTGTGGAACACAACGCAAGTTTTAGTTTCTGAAACTGACCTGGTTTTTCTGTGGGCCCCACCTTCAAGCTTGAAATGGAGGTCGAGATGGCTTCGAAACTTCGATTTGACAAAAACAAGTGACCCTAAAGGGATAACTCTCGAAAATATTTTGAGGTCTTCTACCTTCACATTGATTTTCATAGAAAATGGAGGCCGTTTGTGAAATGGCATTTTCTCCACGCCTTGCCGCGTAGTCTTCACCGTCACCTTCTCCATGAGCTCTCTACAGCCACACTGGCTCTGATACCATGTCACAAGGAAGGAGATAAGGAAGAGAGCTCACACACACACTCTCACTCTCAAGGAGAAGCACACACACAGATTGAGGCAAGGAAGAATGATCTTCTTCTTCTTCTTCTATTACATAAAAGGAACGTACAAGAATGACCTAAAAATCAAGAATACAACAAGTGCAATATATAAAGATCAGTACATAAGTTAAAACCTAATGTCCGCGAATGAGTGAGCTGGACAGAAACAAATGTGCCATCACTCTCGGTACATAAATCTAATAAAGCTCAATGAAGTATCCCTGACATATACCGGCGTGACCACTATACATGTCAGAGAAACAAAAAACTGGTACGTGTCATCCTGGATCATCACATGTTGAGCTTGATATCTCAACACATAGTACTGAAATTGTAGAGGGCACCTGAAGCTCACTCAGGAGGTAGTCCAAATATGGTTGTTCAGCTCACATAGTTTACCTAATCACAAAAACAAGACTCATTACCATTTTCAATGCAATCCCTTTTTGGGCTTGTATACGCATATCATGTTGGGACCTTTGAAGTTCTATTTCCATGATATAGATCTAGAAGTAGCATCTTGTGATGAGTAAGGAGTCCCATAAACAAATCCATATACGATTGATTCACATATTTTTCTAGTACAGGAACCTGATACAAAATCTTCATACGATCCTTGCTTAAGTTGTCACTTAACTTGGACGGTCCACCACCAACAAGGTGCTCAATCAAGGATCCTATATTATTGTTGTAAAAGGTAGATCTGAGCAAGGATCCTAGCATACTTCTTGAGATAGCCTTTTCTTCCACGAGTGTCTGAGGAATTGATAGTTTGAGGATACACCAAGTGCAAAACTCTTATCACGAGTCCTGCATGAAGAACCAAGTAGCCTTTGTTCTTTCCAAGAAGAAAGTTCCTTGCTATCTATTCTAAGGATCTTCTCCTAAAAAGTAGATAGCAAGCTGCTAAGGGACGTAGTTTCTACCCTAATAACATTGGTCAAGAGTTGAAGCAACTTCAAGTTCACATTTTCCATTCAAAACATCAACAACGTGGAGAATGAGCTCCTCTCGAATAGAATCCTTTGTTTTGGTACCACAAGTCATAGCCTTAAAGAGTGATTATGTCCTTTATCTACATCATATATGCTTCCACAAGCATTTAAAGCAAAGACGAAGGTGACTTCATTTGATACAAATCCTTCCATTCTCATCTTTTCTAAGCACTCAAGTGTCTTGTCAATGAGTCCTTCATGCACACAACCTATAATTAAAGCATTCTAGGAGACTATCATCCTGAAAAAAAGCTCATAAAACACTTCATGCACCTTCTCATGAGCACCACATGCCTTTAGACATAGAATGAGGATTGCTACATCTTTGGATAAGATTTTCAAAGTTCCTTATCTTCTAAGCATGGTTTTATTTGGTCCAAGTGCTTGTTTCTTTTGAGCAAAAGGATTAGGAACTACTTCCACTTCCACAAAGCCACCCCTTTCAGCCAAGACTCTCGAAAGAATGACATCATACAATGGTGGATCACCAACAGAGCTATCATTGTCAGAGGTGTACTTCATAGGGTCCTTAAAATGAAGGCCCAATAAGAGGTTGTAGTCCATGATGGGTTTTGACTCCGAAAATTTGTAGTCCTTTGATATTTGATCCAAGATTGCATGTCTCCATGATTTATAAAGCTAGAAAACAAATTTCAAATCTAAGTCCTTCAGAGTTGTGGACTCATCTCTATCCTCTTTTTCAGGACATCTTCCTTGAGAAGAGCCCTTCAAGTCAAATCTTCTATGAATCCATGAATCTGTGGAAACTACATTTCACATGATGATGAAGCGAACCTTTTGTCCATATGAATTCTTAAATGTATGTAGCCCAAAGGACCTTGCAAGAAGAGTGTTTTTGTAAGTCTCTACATGCTTGTAGTACCTTGGTAGAACTCTCAGGAGAACCTTTACTTATGATTTTCTCAGATTTTTGATCATGAACCTTTCATCTTGAGATAAAAGACACTTCCACTTTTCCCATGTGAAGAAAGTTCGTGCAACCCATTATTACCACAAGTAGAAAACATATATTCAGTTGCATCAACTTGGAATAACTCCCTCAAGTGTTTGAAAACTTTGGGATGGTAATCCTTCCATCTAAAATTTGCAGCTTGATGGGGCGGGGGGGGGGGGGGGGGGGTTATATGTAAGCCTTCTCGTGAAATCCTAACTTTAGACCTTTCTCTTGAGCCAAAATCTTACTAACCAGTTTTTTTTTTGATCGGGCATAGTTTTTCCAACTGAGTTTTTGATTCCAAGCTGCAAACTTTTCCTCAATTCATAATGGTGATGACCCTTTGATATAGTTTCACCAAGCATCTTCTTGTGCATAAACCACTTAGAGTGTGTGTAATCCCCTTCAAAATACCTACAATCAAACATCTACTCTACACAATGATGACACGTTAGTACAAAGGATCAACAATAAATATAGTTAACATACTCCCCCCTTCTTGCTTACAAATTCGTCCTCGACGAGCCTCTACACAACGAGGGTCACCTTGCTTTTCACCTACCACTTCATTCAAATAATTAGTTCATGTAAAGTATCATAATCCAATCATTCCAAATCATGCCATCATGACAAAGTGTGCATTCCAAACTCTTTATTCATACCTACTTCTTGTGCACAAAAGTTCTTTTCCAAGTTTCAACTCACTTTACCATCCTCATCATCACTTGTATCCACACACGTGCATACTTACCTCCATGTCCCCATGGCTCAAATGCCCCCATACCTGCTCATATCTGCTCATGCCCAAGTTCTTCCCTATCTCATCTTCTCCTGCAACAAAGCTCAACAAACACATATGATCCATATATTTCCCATAGTACCAATCATAAAATCAAAACCTAAAACTCCATCACAAGTCCAATCCTCACTAGACCAACCTGTAGCAAAGCTCAACCAAAATCATGCGATCCACATGTTTACCTCAATCCAAATAATCAAAGCAATAGACCAAACAAACTAATGACTTTGAAAAAACATTAATAGTATGAACATGAACCAGTTCTGAAGAATGCCTTGTAAACCTACAATCAATCAATATTCATGTCATTAATTAACCAAAATCATTCCAATCCTTGATCTGGGCACAATCATCCTTCATCATCGCATTCCTATCACCTATCTCATCAAAAAGTGAATCCCAAAAATCATACAAAAAGGAGTCAACAAAAACACGTATACACATGCATCTACATCCGAGAACTACTATACTCGCCATGTACATATAAGCAAAAATGAGGCCATCTAAAACAAAACCTCACTCACATCCCAAAAAATTGATCACACAAAATGAAACGAGACAAAGCAGAGAATTCCCAAGGAGTGCACACACTATTACAAACCTTCAGAATGGACCTATTGATAACATAGGAGAAGCCAAATCCAAGAAGTTGCTTACAACCAACCGACCAGGCACATATAATAGCTATGCCATTGTCAATGTTGCACTCGAGGTGATTGATCTATCAGCAGGTGACCTCTCAGTCTCATAAATACATACATGAAAAAAAAAATACACCCGTGTAGGTGATCACCGCCCTCCTCCTCTCTATCTATCCCCCTCAAGAGTGGGAACATTTTTCTCTCTTTTCTTATTTATTCTTACTTCACAAGTTGACCTATGTTGCAATTGGATGTGACTTCTGGCTTTGGCCAACAGGCCAAGTTGGTTCCACCCATCTACCAACACAACATAGCATGCAATGACATATATATGATATACACACACATATATATGTGCTACCCCATAGCGAGGCTGGGTGCGGCTCGTGGTCTCGATCCCCCAACCAAGATGCTTCCACTCACCTATCAACCCACTATGGTGTGAAGCACCAAACCTATATAGAGACGTAGCCGTCTAGGCCTATGATGAAGCTAGCGTTAGCTCTGAGTCCTGGCCACTCGGCAAGATGACTCCACCTGCCTACTAACCCATCATAGCGTGTTGGTGCACATATAGACACGATTTTGTTTTTGTTTTTTGTTGTTCTCTCTTTTTTTTTTCATTTTCTTTTCATCACCATGACTTGCGAGTTAGGGAGAGGCATAAAGGAGCTTCTCTCTACCCATCCCACACATCATGCATACACAAAAAATATGTACGTGGAGCTGATAGATCGATCATCCCTCCACCGTTACTTTCTTGGGCATAACGATTATATATGACAGCGGTGACTAGTCACAAATAGACCTACCAAACTACATTTCCCTATCTCACCTCTAAGTCCCTCTAGTGCAATGTAGCACAGCGACCTTAAAAATTGCTACCTAGTCTTGTTCATCGCAGGTGGTCAATGTTCTCTACGAGGTGAGTTAGACTCTGCCCTAGGAGCCTCAGCATCACTATGCAAAATATCTCTTCAACATCTCCTCAATCCTTTCCCTTTTCATCTCCATACTTGTCTTTGTGAAGAATCCATGTGATTATTTGTTTTTTGTAAGTAGTTGTCTATCAAAAAAAGGCAGTTTGCCACGCGCCGTGCACTTTCATTTCCATGGTTCCTCAATTCGTCCACCTCCCTAGCTAGTTCGCTCAATGTTCACCTAAATGATCCAATATCATGTTGGCACCTTCTCACCTTGTACTCTTTCACACTTCCTCATTGTCACTCTTTGCTTTTACACCCACACCCACATAAACACATTCACACACACATACTCACACACAATTTTTTACACACTCACTCTCATTCCCTTTCCTTCTTTTCCTCACCCTTAGATAGGTTTTCCTTCAAACACTCACACACTAACTCATTCGAACAATGACTCTAACATTCAGATTCTCAAACACTCAAACTTGGATATTCAGATATTCACACATTGACACACACTCACACTCAACTACCAACTCAAAACTTCATAAATGAAAATCTTTTCTTGTAATTGAACATTACATATAAATTAGTGGCATAATGAATAGCCAAGTTCTTGAATAGTTTCAATACAACAATACGTACTAGTTTAATGAGAACATATTTCCATATACTCAATGATTATCAATCTCCACTCATTGAAAAGTAGGGCACACTTAGGTAGTGCATTTGTGTCTTACAGAAAAGGTGATTATTAATACCTCTAGATGACCGATGCACATGTACCATCAATGCGACTCATATCGTGAATGAGCAACATTCCATCTGCTAATCGCCTCAAAGATTCAAACACTAGCACTGTAGTCATTCATGCTTGCAATGAGCCTTGTTCACAAGGACAAGAGGCCCATTGAAATTACACCACTTTAGAAAATTTATTGCACTCCACTAGTACAAGCACAATCCTCCTCCTTATGCCAATGTGTAGAAGCCTTGAGATTCAACCATAAAATTTTGCAAGTTTTTTTAATGCCTCGGCTTGTTAGCCAATCATGTAGGTATACATGTATGGACTCCCTAGGGATGTAACTAAGAAGCACAAAAAGGATGGAAAAGTAATTATCAAATGCTATATTCAACCTAGTTGGCATCTGTAGATAATACATCTCTAGGACTTTGACATATGGGAGAGCAATAAGTATCATTTCATCTCCACTTCCAATGCCGAGTCAGCTCTGTTATAGACCTCTAGACCAAACATGCCATGAAAAATCTCTAGAATGGTAGTATTTTGTGTGGATTGCAATGGTCTCTCCACGACAGCATATAGAGCCTTGTAACAAGAAGTTCTCAATGTCTGGATAGCCCAATACAGTGCTTGTAACCCATCAAACCTTCAGGCATATAAACTTCTTGAAGTCACTTGACCTCGAAAAAGTACATTAGCTCAAACAATTGTCGAGATGATGGATCTCATCATCTTCCATCAGCCCTTGAACCATCATACAAAGCTCCATGGCCGTTCCAGCCAAAGAATATTATAAAATACTTGCATGCTAGCTATTTGCTCCGATTCTCCTTTTTTGCAAGAATGTCTTTGACGGGCTATAGATGGTAACCCAAGCCACCTTAGAGAATGCCATGGCCACCCACAATTTTTTGTCTTCATCCCTTAGGCATGCTAATGTGTAACCTGCACATATAGCTGGCTCTTTTCTTAGCACTAAAGTGTCTTGTCAATGAGTCCTTCATGCACATAGCCTATAATTAAAGCATTCTAGGAGACTATTGTCCTGCAAGAAAGCTCATGAAACACTTCATGAACCTTCTCATGAGCACCACATGCCTTCACACATAGAATGAGGGTTGTTGCATCTTTGGATAAGCTTTTGAAAGTTCCTTGTCTTCTGAGTATGGTTTTATTTGGTCCAAATGCGTGTTTCTTTTGAGCAAGTTGATTAGGAACTACTTTCACTTCCACAAAGCCACCACTTTCAGCCAAGACTCTTGAAAGAATGACATCATACAATGGTGTCTCAGCAACAAAGCTTTCATTGTCAGAGGTGTACTTCATAGGGTCCTTAAATTGAAGACCCAATCAGAGGTTGTAGTCCATGATGTGTTTTGACTCCGAAAATCCTTCGATATTTGGTCCAAGACTGTGTGCGTTCATGATTTATTAAGCTCGAAAACAAATTCCAAATCTAAGTCCTTCAGAGTTGTGCACTCATCTGTATCCTCTTTTTCAGGAGCTCTTCCTTGAGAAGAGCCCTTCAAGTCAAATCTTCTATGAATCCATGAATCTCTGGAAACTACATTTCCCATGATGATGAAGTGAACCTTTTGTCCATATGAATTCTTAAATCTGTGTAGCCCAAAGGACCTTGTAAGAAGCGTGTTTTTGTAAGTCTCTACATGGTTGTAGTACCTTCGTAGAACTCTTAGGAGAACCTTTACTTCTGATTTTCTCAGAGTTTTGATCATGAACCTTTCATCTTGAGATAAAAGACACTTCCACTTTTCCTAGGTGAAGAAAGTTGGCGCAACCCATTATTACCACAAGTAGACAACATATAGTCAGTTGCATCAACTTGGAATAACTCCCTCAAGTGTCTAAAAACTTTGGGATAGTAATCCTTCCTTTTAAAATCAGCAGCTTGATTGGGGGGTGGGGGGTTATATGTGAGCTTTCTCGTGAAAAGCTAACTTTAGTCCTTGCTTTTGAGCCAAAA
This sequence comes from Ceratopteris richardii, assembly GCA_020310875.1. Lineage (NCBI taxonomy): Eukaryota > Viridiplantae > Streptophyta > Polypodiopsida > Polypodiales > Pteridaceae > Ceratopteris > Ceratopteris richardii. The sequence goes on along the minus strand of CM035431.1, from coordinate 21,236,847 downwards.
TCTACAGTAACCAGTTTGTTTTGATCGGGCATAGCTTTCCCTAGTGAGTTTTTTGATTCCAAGCTGCAAACTTGTGCTCAAGTCGTAATGGTGATGACCCTTTGATATAGTTTCACCAGGCATCTTCTTCTTCTAAACCACTTAGAGTGTGTCTAATCCCCTTCAAATTACCTACAATCAAACATCTATTCTACACAACGATGACATGTTAGTACAAAGGATCAACAATAAATATAGTTAACATACTCCCCCCCTTCTCACTTGCAAAGTTGTCCTCGATAAGCCTCTACACAGCCCGGGTCACCTTGCTTTTCACCTACCACTTCATTCAAATAATTAGTTCACGTAAAGTATCATAATCCAATCATTCCAAATCATGCCATCATGACAAAGTGTGCACACACATATTCCAAAATCTTTATTCATACCTAACGCTTGTGCACAACAGTTCTTTTCCAAGTTTCAACTCACTTTACCATCCTCATCATCACTTGTATCCATACACGCACATACTTCCATGTCACCATGGCTCAAATGCCCCCATACCGGCTTATATCTGCTCATGCCCAAGTTCTTCCCTATCTCATCTTCTCCTGCAACAAAGCTCAACAAACACATATCATCCATACATTTCCCATAGTACCAATCATAAAATCAAAACCAAAACCTCCATCACAAGTCAGATCCTCACTAGACCAACCTGCAACAAAGCTCAACCAAAATCATGCGATCCACATGTTTTCCTCAATCTGAGTCATCAATGCAATACACCAAAAAAACTCATGAGTTTGAAAAAACATCAATAGTATGAACATGAACTAGTTCAGAAGAATGCCTTGTAAAACTACAGTCAATCAATATTCATGCCATTAATTAACCAAAATCATTTGGATTCTTGATCTAGGTAGAATCGTCCTTCTTCATCGCATTCCTATCACCTACAAACTCATCAAAAAGTGAATCCCAAAAATCATACAAAAAGGAGTCAACAAACACACGTATACACATGCATCTACATCCAAGAACTGCTATACTCGCCATGTACATATAAGAAAAATGACGCCCTCTAAAACACAACCTCACTCACATCCCAAAAAATTGATCACACAAAATGAAAGGAGACATAAGTATAGAATTCCCAAGGAGTGGGCACAACATTACCAACCTTCAAAATGGACCTATTGATAACATAGGAGAAACTAAATCCAACAAGTTGCTTACAAATAACCGACCTGACACATATAATAGCTATGCTATCGTCAACGTTGGACTCGAGCTAATCCATCTATCAGCAGCTGACCTCTCAATCTCATAAATACATAGGTGGAAAAAAATACACCCGTGTAGGCGATCACCACCCTCCTCCTCTGTATCTTTCCTCCTCAAGAGTGGGAAATTTTTTCTCTCTTTTTTTAAATTTAATCTTACTTCACAAGTTTGCCTATGTTGCAAAATGGATGTGACTTGTGGCCCTGGCCACCAGGCTAGGTTGGTTCCACCCATCTATGAACACAACATAGCATGCAACAACATATGTACGATATACACAGACATATATATGTGCTAGCCCATAACGAGGCTGGGTGTGGCTCGTGGTCTCGACTGCCCAACCAAGATGGTTGCACTCACCTATCAACCCACCATGGTGCGAAGCACCAAACTGATAGAGAGACGTAGCCATCTAGGCCTATGATGAAGCTAGCATTAGCTCGCAGTCCTGGCCAATTGGCCAGGATGACTCCACCTGCCTACTAACCCGTCATAGCATGCTGGTGCACATATAGACAGGATTTTGTTTTTGTTTTTTGTTGTTTTCTCTTTTTTTCTTTCATTTTCTTTTCATTTACCATGACTTGCGAGTTAGGGAGAGGCATAAAGGAGCATCTCTCTACCCATCCCACACATCATGCATACACAAATAAATATGTACATGGAGCTGATTGATCGATCATTGCTCTGTCGTTAGTTTCTTGGGCATAACGATTATATATGACAGAGATGACTAGTCGCAAATAGACCTATCGAACTAGACTTCCCTATCTCACCTCTAAGTCCCTTCCTTAAGTGCAATGTAGCATGGCAACCTTAAAAATTCCTACCTAGTCTTGTTCATCGCAGGTGGTCAATGCTCTCTAGGAGGTGAGTCAGAATGTGCCCTTGGAGCCTCAACATCACGACGCAAAATATGGCTTCAACATCTCCTCAATCCTTTCCCCTTTTCATCTCCATACTTGTCTTTGTGAAGAATCCATGTGATTTGTCATTTTTTGTAAGCAGTCATCTACCAATAAAAGGCGCTTTGCCATGCATGGTGCACTGTCATTTCCATCGTTCCTCAATTCATCCACCTCCCTAGCTATTTTGCTCAATCTTCACCTAAAAGATCCAATAGCATGTTGGCACCTTCTCATTTTGCAATCCATGTACCTTATTCTTTCATGCAATTCTTCATCAGTTGGTCCCCCTTTCGCGTACTCTCCTTTAGTTTTCTCGGATCTCATTTCCATCTTTCCCAAATAATTCATATAGCTTCTCAATCCTCTCTTGCATTTTCATGTGTTCCTTTTCAAGCTTCTCATATCCGGTTTTCTATTCTTGCTCCATTTTTTTTACTTTCTTCACCAAAGGATTTAACTCTTCTGATATTCCTCTTCCTAGATTGTCCGTGTTGTTTTCTATCTCATCCACCTTTGGTTATACTTCTCGGACTCTTCTACTTACCTCTTGAAAAATCTTCTCTAATCGACCAGTTGGGGCTTCTATTATTTCCCCCAAAGCGTTTATCTTTTCTCTCTCTCCTCTAAATGCACCAAGCTTATCTATCATTGCCTCCAACTCATCTTAAATTCTATATACTCTTTCATCTCTCTCTACACACCTTCATCTTTTGTGTTCTCTCTTACTCATCCATCTATCGAGCTATTCCCTTAGCCTCACCTACTCTTTTTCAAGTTCTTCCATTTTCTTATCACTCTCTGTATGCACACACTGAACTTTTTCTAATTCCAATTGGAAGCCCTCACTGATTCTACCCGCTCGAGCACTTTATCTGTAGATAACTTCTTGCACTATCTTGATCTCCCGCTCTCCTTGCTCGATCGGTCTCACCAAGTCATTCTCCTCTTGTTGGAATTCATCTTCGATTGTAAACGCAGAGCAATTCACTATCATTAAGTCAGAGCTAATCTCAAGTACCTCTCTTCCTATGTCCGTACCCTTCCTAACAATCTGTCCACTCTCAAGCATTTGAATTTTCTTTTGCAAGTTTTTGTTCTCTCTGTTCAAGCCTTTGTTACTTTTTTCCATGAATTTGACCTTCTCCTCCCATTTCTCTAAGACATCCTTTATTTCAATTTGATTTTTCTCTAATCTCTCGACCTTGGCCTTTTTTCTATCCCGCTTCTCACATATCCAGTTTATTTGACATTGCAGACTTTTTAGAAGTTCCTCCAAAACTCGATCCTAAGAGTTATTGGCCTTATTTTCACTCGCATAAAGCTATTGGTCATCTTGATTGGATTTAGCATTTTAGAAATGACCTTACTCATCCTTGGGGTCCTAGTTGAAAGAATCCTCACCATTTTCAACTGCCACATAGAGACAAGGGAGACAAAAACTAGTTTCTTTCATTGAGACATCAAAATTTGGCAATATGCCCAATCTCCTCACAATGCCAACATCTAACATAATTTGATATCCAACCAAACCTTCGACCTCTATTCATATGATTCCTCATTATTCGCACAAATTAATTTTGTCTATTAGCATCCAAAATTCATTTTCTTCGCATCATTCTTCAAAAAACCCCAAAATTGCCTTTGTTCCACCATTTCTTCAAGGATCAAAGCGACTATGGAGTCAAATGGTTGCGCCACACAATTGAGGCACCAAGCAAACTTGTAGCAATCTCTATGAGATGTACTAAGACAATCCCACTAGGCATGCCAAATGATGGTGGCTTATGAGCCCGCAAAGAAGGTGTTTTCCTGCAACACAATTGCTTAGATTTCTATTTTTGGGAAAACTTTACTCACCCTCAGCTCATGAACATGCACAAATATTCTCACTTCTTCGGTATTGTTAAAAGTGCGTTTCCATCACAGACACTTTTAAGTTCTTTCGGGTTCTTGGGAGTGGTAGGGGTCTGATAAATCAGAGGCCCTGTAACTTAATTTTCCCAATTAACTTATCCAATCAGCAGTACGTTAATGTTCAATATCGAATTCTTTATACAACCTACTGTCAAAATTCTGGTTAGACTTTTTAGAGTACGCAACGCAAGAGTTATTCAACACCGTTGCACAGACTTATTATCGACCACTTAACAATACTGAGTTAATTACAAATCAATGCAATTAAACAAAGTAAGAGTTAACTTTACTCAGGATTTCACGAATCATACACCACAACGTTTCTGATGACCGCAATTGCCTAGACAGACAGTCTGACAATTCTGCTCGTCGTCACCGGAGAGTCACTGCCATGTCTTTTCCTTGATTGATAAAAAGATACAACACTTCGCTATGACCTTTTGGTTCATGCGGTATAGGAAAAATATGAAATTACAATATGCCAATCCGACGACCTTACACTGGCATGCATAGTGGACTTGAACCCGCAACGGAAACAAAATCAAGGCTCATCTACGATGCCTTGTATATACATGGTTCAGGCTAACTTGAGAGTTCTGGTAATTTTCTGTTTGAGTGAATCCAACATTAACTTTAAGGTTTTCGGCTCTACTAATTGGGCGTCAGTGCGAACAAAACTTGTTGCAATTACTTGACTCATCAAAATTTCGGTTTGCATCTGCAAAAATGCCTCCTGCAAGTAAAAAGCATTTGCAAGAGTTGCGTCATGGCTCAATCTCATATCTTTAATCTGTTTATCTATTCTAGATAAACGCTCTGCTTGATAAGCAAGCTGCTTTTCTCTTCTCTCCAGTTCCTGAGCTTGATACTGAATAGTCTGATAATATGCATCTCTTTCCCTCTGAATCCGTGCTATCTCCTTCCAAAAATTAATAGTTAGAGTTGTTTTGGCTTTAAGATCAGAGTTCGCCTGAAATAAATCAGTAGTTGCAGTCTGAAGTTCTGCAGTACTTTGTTTTGCCAGATTCGCCATCTCCTGTCCTTTCTGCACTACGTCATCAAGCTGAAGTCGAGTTTCTTCCAATAAATTCCCAAGTGCCACGTGAGCGTCTCCTTTATCCTGTACTAACTGTTTTAACTGTATAATTTCTGCATCACGAGCATTTAACAAATCATTTTTGGCTCTTAACTCAGCCAACGCTGCATCTCTTTGGGCAATCAAAGAATCGTGTTCGGCAAGCTTAGCTTGAAGCGGTTGAACCTGCATCTGCAAAGCATGGTTTTTGGCTTTTACATCATTGGCTTCCTCCTATAAAGGGGCAATGTCAGCCTCAAGAATATCCACCTTGTGTTGCAACTCCTGTCTGATATTGTCAGTTACCATCTTCAATTGCATTGGTAGCTGCTGCGAAAATTGGATTAACATGCGACCCATGGACTCTAACTCAGTAAATATTGGAATCGGAAGAGGAGGAGGAAGTGGCTGAGATGACGAGGCCAACAAGAGGTGAGGGGAAGGTGGTGGAGAATAATTGGGTGAAGAAGATGAGGTAGCTGGTGCTTCAGGTACAATAGGTTGAACTGGGACAATTGGCGCCGCAGTCTGCATGATAGGCACCAACACTATTCCTGTTGTCTATTGCGTTGTTGTTTCCGTTCTATTAATTACAGAAACCACCAAAACAATAACTTCATTAACTATTTCCGTAATAATAGCTTGCACATCTTCGGAGGTGTCCTGCTGAGAATCCGCATGAGAAGAACTTGCTTCGGAATCAGCAGTGGGCGTACTTTGTTCCTTTTGCTAGGTTGGAGAAGACTGAGCGGAAGAATCAATAGGAATCGATGTTGCGGTGTCGTGGAAGATCTCTTCTTCATTTACGGCATTGGAACCTTGCACCTGGCTCTCTGACGGGCTTATGCAGGTGCGTTTTCGGCGAAGAAGTTGGAAAAGAACTTCATGCTCATCCTCGTCGTCTTCGAGCACTTGAACAAAGTCTTCATGGAACAAGATAGGAGCGTTGGGAGGCGGTTGGGCGGCTTGGAGTACCGGGAAAAGAAAGGTAAGGATATGTGGTAAACGAGATCGTGGAAGATCACCCTTATTAACATGTTTAATAACCGTAACACATTCATGGTGAATGCGCCGAAAATAAAAAGAGGCAAAATTGACAGGCTCGCGAGAAGCCATATCAATCATCGAGTAAAAGGGACGTGAAATCCCGTAGGTACATTTCTGTAAATTTAGGATAGCAACTAAGAATTGTAATGTTGTTCATTCAGGATCAAGGCGACATAGAATGGCGTACTCATTGGATGAGTGCCGTGGGAATAATTCGATCATGGTGGCTACCGGAAGGAGAGGACCATTTTCCAATCCTTCCATAGGGAGACGACAAGTTGTAGCAAATGATGCCAGGGTGATAACGACACGTGACGACAAACAAAGAATAGGCCAACTGTGCTCCGTAGCAGGTGTGGCAGCAATGGTAGCAATAATCTGCGCGTAAAAAGGTTGACACTCCACTGAATGCCAAGGCAATTCAGCGAAGTTCAAGAGGCCACTGATACGTAGATACTCGCTCACTTCAGGAGTGAGTCCTTCACGAAAGGTAACGAAATTAGCTAGTGCTTCCATGATGCACACGCGAAAGCTCAATAACACACAGAACACAGAAAACACACTACACAGAACACACAGACACAGTAGCGATTAATAGTGACAGGAATACGATTAAGTAGACACACGACAACATGAGGCGATCGAAAACCTTAATCATCGTGCGGTATTGAAATGATAACCACCATAATTATGACATGCATGCATGTGCAAGGTCAGTAACATAGGGTGGCGATTAATCATAATTAGATATCAAAACGAGGAGAGTTACAGTTGATATTCACTGAAATACGAAAATAAAAAGAAAAGAAGCGACACACAAAAAAATGAGGAACACGTCAGCGGTGATCAGACGGTTGGTGATATGAGCGCAACTTTGAACCATTGATTACTTTGGGAAGAGGGACTCCGGTCAAAGTAGTCAACCAAAAAGTAGCGGGTCCCACTTGCTCACTAATCCGGTAAGGTCCGAACCACCGTAATTTAAATTTTCCAGCAGAACAATTTGATTTAGCATTATAAAATAACACAAGTTGGCCCATCGTAAAAACTGGAGTCTTGAGGAAACGATCATGAGTCCGGGCTTGCCGCAACTGAACTTCTTGAAGAGTTAAGAAGCTTTCCCAACGATGTTCATCCAAGTCTCTAAGTGCTTCCAACCGAAATGGTAAAGAGTCTTCGGGCAGTAATTTCTGAGTTAAGGCCACGCGTAAGCTTGGCACTACGAGCTCCATCGGCGCGATTGCTTCCAACCCATAAGCAAGCTTGAAAGGGGTCATTCCGGTTGCAACTTTGTATGTAGTCCGGTATGCCCATAACACTACGGGTAGTAACTGATCCCAACGTTCTGGTGATTCTACAACCAATTTGTGAAGCATACTCAACAGCGTCTTGTTGGTACTTTCAGCTAAACCATTAGCACGGGGATAATATGGGGAACTGAATTTATGCAGAATTTGAAAAGTATGCATTAGTACGCGCATTAAATTGTTAGGAAAGTGTGTTCCTTGATCTCTCACAAGTTCTAGAGGTAATCCATAATGCGGGAATACATCCTTCATCAAGCATTTTGCCACCGAAATAGTTGTGGCAGACCGTAAGGCCCAAGCTTCTGCCCACCGGGTAGCATAATCTGTACAGGTCAGGATGTAGCGAGTGTTGCTAAGGATCACTGGTGGTGTGATTGGCCCAATAAAATCAAGACCCCACTTTTGAAAAGGTTCAAAAGGTAATACAGGTTGCATAGGAAAGAAGTGGCGCTGTAATGGCTGTCCAGACCGTTGACAAGTGTCACACTACTGCACAAACTGAGTCACATCTTTATACATGGTAGGCCACCAAAGCCCACTTTGCAGAATTTTCCGGTGAGTAAGATCTGCTGCAAAATGTCCACCGGAGGGTATTGAATGTGCCATAGCAATAACCGAGTTTGCTTCATGTGGTGGAATACAACGAAGTAAGATACCAGTATGATCCATGTAGTATCGCTAACCGACAATCAACCGGAATCTACGACTATAAACTACAATTTTCCATCGCAGAGCAGAAGGAGTACAAAGAGGAAGACATCCATCAGTTAGAAAAGTTAACAACGTATCATAGTAGGTAGGCGGCACAGGATGTACGGTAGATTCGTCACGAGCTGGTTCAGTAGCGTAAATTGCTGGTGTGGTATCATCAACGCGCACCGGAGCTTCACTGGAATCCAACCGAGAGAGAAAATCTGCTAAGGCATGTGCTGTATCGGGTCGATGAATCACTTCATAGTCGAACTCCTGTAGCAATAAAACCCAACGAGCCAAGCGACCACCGAAATGTTGCTGCCGGACCAGATATACAAGTGCGGCATGATCCATGTGAAAGGTGAATTTTCGGCCGAGCAAATAATGCCGGAATTTCTTCATAGAATACACCAACCGGAGACATTCTCTTTCGATCACTGAATAGTTCCTTTCAGCAGGAGCTAGGCAGCGACTTGCATAATAGACAGGCTGAAACCATTTATCCATTTGCTGCATTAAAACACTGCCAATGGCTATATCCGATGCATCTACAAAGACATGGAATGGGCAGTCCCAATGAGGAGGTTGCAAAATTGGAGCTTGCGTCAATAATCCTTTTAGATGATCGAATGCAGTTTGGAATTCCGGGGTCCATGTGTACTGTCGTGGAGTACTAGTCATTAGCCGATTAAGTGGTGTTGCCAAATGAGCTAACCACCGTAAATGTCTGCCATGCCACTAGATTTGACCTAGGAAGCACATAACTTCTTTCGGCATTGTAGGGACTCGTGCCTGCAACACGGCTGCGACTTTATCTAGATCAACTTGGATACCTTGTGCAGATATAATATGTCCAAAGAGTTTACCACAAGAAACCACAAAAAAAGATTTTGTCGGGTTCAAGCAGAGTCGGTATTCACGGCATTTCTCAAAAGCAGCACCGTAAATGATACAGGTGCACCGCAATCTTGTCAAATAAGGAGAAGTCATCTAAATAGACTTGCATAAAAGTAGTCAGGTAGGGTGAAAAGACTTCCTGCATACAACGTTGAAATGTGCTGGGAGCATTCCTTAACCCAAACCACATGACCGTACAAGCAAAAACATCCCAATTCGTAATGAAAGCTATTTTTGGTATGTCTTGTTCGGCCATTCTAACCTGGTTATAACCATTGTAGCCATCTAGAAAAGAGTTCATCTCGTGCCCGGCCACTCTTTCGAGCATTGTGTCAAGAAAGGGAAGAGGAAATGGATCAGGTACCATGGCCGCATTCAGTTTTCGGTAATCCACATAGATACGCAGTTGTTTATTTTTCTTCGGAACAATCATGATCGGAGATATCCATTCAGCATGATCGATTGGTACAATGAATCCCACCTTCAACAACCGATCGAGTTCTGCTTTGACCTGTGCTGCATAATTGGGGTTCATTCGGTAACTGGATTGTTTAATTGGCTTTGCCTCAGGTTTAAGCAAGACCCGATGTTGATAAATCCGTGGATCAAGAACTTTCATATCGCGATAGTCCCAAGCAAAAACATCAGAAGACTCACGCATGAGTTGGATCAAGTCAGCTTGAAATGCCTCGGACAGTCCTGCCTTAATCTTAATAGGTCGCGGGTTAACTTCATCACCCAAATTATAGGTTAGTAACTGGTCTTTCGGGACATAAAATTGACGAGGTTTCCCCAAGTCGTCAGCTGATTGTAAAAATTGATGTAGAGTGGCTCCATCCATAGCAACACTATCATCTGCATCTGCATCTCGGGTCACGGGAACAACTGTACAGGCTGCCGGACTCTAGTTGTCTGCTACAGCTTGAAGATCTATAGTACCTAAGGAAATCAGATCTTTATTGTTCTTCAGAAATGCCTCTTCTTCATCGTCAGATAAGCCATCCAACATGTGGACCGGCTCTCCTACATAGGGTCTGGCATGAAGCTCACAAGGCTTAATGGCATCCAGTTTGACAACATATTTGTTGAGGAATCACTCACAAATTTGACAAACGGACATAAAAGAAAAAGAAGGAGAAGGCGGAATCTTCAAGAAATCAAAATTTTCAGGCGTGCAGTATGCATTGTCAGTACGCGGTGTGCGCATTAACAGAGTAACAGAGCTACAGAGCAATAAACCGCGGGGTGCGCATAACACTCACATTAAAGAATAGGAGCGTGGAAGAGCGCCGAAAAAGTGTATATATATACCAAGCATTAGAAGAAGAAGAGCCCCCGAAGAGATGGTGAATAGAATGAGAGACTGAGAGTTGTAGTTACGAAGAAGACGCCAGAGATAGCGTATGTAGAAGAAGACGTCAGAGATCGCGTATGTATAGATGAATAACAGAAGCCTGAGATATCGGGTATTCATCTAAGAGAGATGGTAATAAGAAACTACTCAGTATAAGAGAGTTTCTGTAGCTTGAACAAGAAGAGGCCAAGCTCACTTGTACACATCTTCTCTAATAGAAAACACATGTTCATGTGGACGTTTGTGTGTACTGTTTGTATATGGAAGAAACAGAGTATGTTTATGTTACAGTTAAAGTTAGTCAACAGTTAACGTTTTCTCAGTAAATGCATTTTCGGTCAGTTACAGTTCTTACAGTAAACGAGTAATTTTCCGATAGAACAACGAAGTATATCTCACAGTAGAATTCGAAGTTTTGTGTGAGAGCTAGCTCATTTTGTAGCTAGACATCTCTACTTTCAGTTGATCAAAGTTTCCGGTGAAAAAGATATCTATACACGGTACAAAGTGTGACCGGAAAGAGGTTGTTTGAACTGGTGGAGTTTTTCTTTAAACTCCAGAAAGAGTTCAGTAAGTTAAGGAAGCTTTCGCGTTACTTCCTTACTTCTTGTGTACTCACTTGAAGTTATTATAAACAAAATTGAAGTTCATTCCGGTACAATTCCGGTACGATTTCGGTGACGTCCCAGTGACAGTCCGGTAAAATTCCGGTGGAATTTAAGTCGCAGTTTAACACAGTTAAGCGACAGTAATCCTGCTAAGCTACTGCTGATAACAGAGGGTTTCTATATCACTTTAGCTTAGTTCTCTATTTGGCGGCGTGGCAATTTCCGCAGGCCTGACAAGGTTCAAGCCTTGCCGCGACGACCATCATCGATGATATCTGAGCGAAAGTTATCGCCAACAATATTTACGGTGATTATCTTTGAAAGTCAATTCCTGCGCTGACCAATCTTGTATAACTTTGGCCTGTTTCAACCATGGTCGACCGAAAAGAAGATTATAGTCGAGGCTGGATTCTGGTAGTTCTAAGACTATGAAAGTCATTTTGAACGTGGTACCCTGCAAAGTAATCGGGATATTCCGGACTAGTCCCACCGGATGGACTCGAGATTGGTCTGCCATTCTAACAAAGAATTGGACGGGCTCGATCTGGGTCCACCCCAATTTCTTGCAGAGAGTTGCAGTTGCTATGTTCACACCCGAACCGCCATCGATTAACACTTGAGTAATCTTGTGCTTTTTATGCCAAATAGTGATTAAGGGGACTGAATGATCCACCGTAGAATTATTTTCCGATTGTATTGTTGCGGTCGTCGGAGTACTAGGAGATCTAGGACTGACATGTTGTTGGAATTGCTGCCTAACTCCGGGCACCAAGGCGAGTAGCTGCCCCAAAGGGAGTGTAATTGAAGCCTTCGAGAGAATATTCCATACCTGGTTTGTTGGAATTGCACTCTTCACTGATTCTGATGATGATTCTCCTATTAGTGGGGTAGAGTCTTGTTCATGCACTCTCACCTTTGGCAGGGGAGCCTGTGTCACCGGAATTGGATCACGGAATACAGTTGGTTCTTTAGCGGCCCACTAACTGGCCTTGGTATACATTCACTGTTGTTCGCGGATACCAGGTTCAAACACCTCAGTTGCTGGTTGCAACTGCTTACCTGATCTTGTTTGGATCACTACTGATTATGATTCCACTGGTGAAGTATAGACCATGTTGGTCATTGGGTTCTAGCACTCGTTCTTTTGTTTGTCATATTTAGCTGCATCCTTGCAAAATCTCCGGATGTGGCCAATCTCACTGCAAAAGTGGCATCGAGGTGGTCGCAGGGAAGCACCTTTTGCTGATGTACCTGCCTGCCATCGATTCGCATTAAAATTGGTATTCCGCTGTCCTCGGTAATTTCGGTATCCTTGCGGCTGATTGTTTTGCATCTGCGGTGGCACATAGTGGGTTGCTGGCTGACCTGGTTCTTGTATAATGGAGTTTACAGCTACTCGTCCCTGCACTTTGGCATTATACGCACAATTTTCGGTTGAGTGTCCGATGGTATTGCAGATGGCACAATATATCTGATTAAGGGCGCAAATAGCACTGGTGTGCCCTAGATTTTTGCACTTGGTGCAATACATCTATTTAGCCGGATCATGTATAACGTTCTTGCTGGCTTTCAACCACTCCAAGTCTTTAGTGAATCCTCCAACTTTATGCTCTAGCTATAGAGCCATCGCAATAACAGCATCCAGTGTCATAGCACCCACATAGCAGATGATCATGATTTGTCTTAGCTGTGGGGTCAAACCATTAATGAACCACTCAGTTATAACATCATCCGGTAAATTAGCATGTGCCGGAGGCAATTGTCTAAAATGAGTTCTAAATAATGTGGCATATTCCTGAACAGTCTGGTGCGGCTTCTGTCGGTTATTCTACAACTAGTCGAAGATTTCGGCAGGATTCTTCTTCAACCGGAACCTCTGTAAAAACACATCCCTTACCGCATCATAGTTAACGAAATGGTTGATATCATACTCTGTTAACCACCTCGCTGCTTCATTGACTACTGTTGACTGAAATACAATGGCCTTGTATGCCGGATCGGGTGGATGGTTCAACACTGCATAGCTTATCTCAAAGGTACGAACATGTGCATTAGGGTCATCACCTCGAAATCCACCGAACTTCGTGTAAGTTACCCCTGTTGGAACCGGTCGAAGTGGAAGTGGTTGTTGTTGTTGCTGCTGTTGTTGTTGCTGCTGGTGCTATTGTTGTCCACTCATGGTGCTATTAGTGGTACCGTTGCTATCTCCTGAGTTCTGAGGAGGTGTTTCTGGTCCTTCGGAATCTGTGTGGTCATACTGCTCACCTTTTGGCTTGAAAATAGTGTTCAATCTCTTATGGATCTCCAAATCAAAGAGCCTATCCTTAGCCTTGATATCCCAGGTAGGCTAATTTGCCCCGAACAGTGATGTCCGAAATGAAGATTCACCAGGGAGTATCACACTATCACCAAAAAACTCTAAATTCCCTACAACTCGGACCGAACTGTCACCGGAATTTGTCGAACTTTCCCCAAAACAGGGTATTCTTTCACCGGCAATAATCTCTCTGGGTAACAACACTTTATCTTCGAAAAAGTTTGAATCCTGACTAGACGGTGTCGAGTCAATGGCGCACTGCGTCCCTGTACACTCCGAAGTTACTGTACCTTCTGCAGATTGCACTGAAATTACACCGGAATCTATCGGAAATTCCTCATGTGTCACCGGAATTCTACCGGAATCATTGCTAACGGGCTCCGCTCCTTTGACAATTGGGCTTAATTGATCTATACTTCTACCGCCTGAGGGTGTCCCTAACAAATTTGGTACCGCCCAAGGATGCTGGTCTCTCATGTACTTCGGATACAACTCGTCGGACCAAGTAACCGGCATATATCACCTCTGCACCACTTGCGTACTACTCCACCTTACTGATTATTCACAGTCCGTGCCACCTTCCCACATACGGCACCAGTGTTAAAAGTGTGTTTCCGTCACAGGCACTTTTAAGTTCTTTCAGGTTCTTGGGAGTGGTAGGGGTTTGATAAATCAGAGGCCCTGTAACTTAATTTTACCAATTAACTTATCCAATCAGCAATACGTTAATGTTCAATATCGAATCCTTTATACAGCTTATTGTCAAAATTCTGGTTAGACTTTTCACAGTATGCAACGCAGGAGTTATTCAACACCGTTGCACATACTTATTATTGACCACTTAACAGTACTAGGTTAATTACAAATCAATGCAATTAAACAAAGTAAGAGTTAACTTTACTCAGGATTTCACGAATCATACAGCACAGCGTTTCCAATGACCACAATCGCCCAGACAGACAGTCTGGCGATTCCGCTCGTCGCCATCAGAGAGTCACTGCCATGTCTTTTCCTTGATTGATAAAAATATACAACACTTTGCTACGGCCTTTCGGTTCGTGCGGTATAGGAAAAATATGAAATTACAATATGCCAATCCAGCGACCTTACAGTATGCTTCCTTTTCTCTTCTTCACTCTCACTTCCTAATGAGACTCTTGCTGATTCTCACGAATCCTTACTCCCAAGTCATTCACAACTCACCTTCATTCTCAACTCCGAACCTCATTATCCCCTTGATCCACAATCTACTAACTTTCTCTCACTAACTTTCTTAACTCACTTTCAATTTCAGGTCCACTTCCTACCCAAGCCCACACACTCAAACACTCCCACACTCAAGCACTTGTAGACTTACACATTCACAACTTCAACACCATGCTTACTTTCAACATAAGAACATCCTTACACATACACATTCATACCATTTGGTATTATGAATCGGAGAAACAACCACTCAAGCACTTGTAATTAAACCACCAGCAATAAAACACTTGAATCCCCACACTCACTCATTGAATTGCATCTAATCTGTAACCCTTCCACTCTCATTGTTCCCCTCATGCAATCTTCTCTTTCACACACTCACAACCCTATCTTCCTCTCTTTAGTCTTCCTCTCTCACTCTTTCCCACTCATTCTCTACCACTATCACACATCCATACTCTCTCTTTTCCTTATTACACACACACACACACACTCACTCACATACACTCTTTCACCCCCTCCTTCCTCCTAGCCCTTTTAAACATTCATACATGCACTCACTTTCTTTCTCCTTGTCCTCTTTCACACTTCCTCACTCTCACTCTTTGCTTTTGCACCTACACCCACATAAACACATACATACACATACTCACACATAATTTTTAACACACTCACTCTCATTCCCTTCCCTTCTTTTCCTCACCCTTAGATAGGTTTGCCTTGAAACACTCACACATTAACTCATTCAAATAATGACTCTAACATTCAGATTCTCAAACACTCAAACTCGAATATTCAGATATTTGCACATTGACACACACTCACACTCAACTACCAACTCAAAACTTCATAACTGACAATCTTTTCTTTTAAATGAACATTACATATAAATTAGTGGCATAATGAATAGCCAAGTTCTTCCATAGTTTCATTACAACACTACATACCAGTTTAACGAGCACATATTTCTATATACTCAATGAGTATCATTCTCGACTCATTGAAAAGTAGGGCACACTTACATAGCGCATTCGTGTCTTACAAAAAAGGTGATTATTCATACCTCAAGATGACCAATGCACATGTACCATCAGTGTGACTCATATCGTGAATGAGCAACATTCCATCTGCTAACCCACTCAAAGATTTAGACACTAGCATTGCAGTCATTCATGCTTGCAATGAGCCTTGTTCACAAGGACAAGAGGCCCATCGGAATTAATTGCACTCCACGAGTACAAGCACGATGCTCCTCCTTATGCGAATGTATAGAAGCCTTCAGATTCAACCATAAAATTTTTCAAGTTTTTTTAATGCCTTGGCTTGTTAGCCAATCATGTAGGTATACATGTATGGACTCCCTAGGGATGTAACTAACAAGAGTAGAAAGGGTGGCAAAGTAATTATCAAAAGCTATATTCAACCTGGTTGGCATCCATAGACAATACTTCTCTAGGACTTTAACATATGGGAGAGCAATGAGTATCATGTCAACACCACTTCCAATGTAGAGTTAACTCTGTTATAGACCTGCAGACCAAACACGCCACGAAAAATCTCTAGAATGGTAGTATTTTGTGTGGATTGCAATGGTCTCTCCATGGCAGCATATAGAGCCTTCTAACGAGAAGTTCTCAATGTCCGGATAGCCCAATAGAGTGCTTGTAGCCCATCAAACCTTTAGGCATATAGAATTCTTGAAGTCATTTGACCTCGAAAAAGTACATTTGCTCAAACAATTGTCGAGATGGTGGATCTCATCATCTTCCATCAATCCTTGAACCATCATACAAATCTCCATGGCCGTTCCAGCCAAAAAATATTATAAAATACTGGCATGCCATCTATTTTCTCCAACTCTCCTTTTTCGCAAGAATATCTTTGATTGGATATAGATGGTAACCCAAGCCACCTTGGAGAATGCCATGGCCTTCCATAGTTTGTTGTCTTCATCCCTTAGGCATGCTATTGTGTAACCTGCACATATAGCTGGCTTCTTTGAAGGTTCTTTAGAGATACCTCTCCAGCTGTCCCACAAAATCAACTCATGGTCAGACAAGGCTACAAGTGTTGTACTCTCTAGAAGTAGTGGATGTTGATGATCTTGTGAAGGAAGTAGAAAAGCCTCCTGATGTAGCTTCAAAAAATTCTAGCTCTTCGTGGTTGCACCCCACGACACCTGCTTCCCTTTTTTTCTATGTACTTATAGAGATTAGCAACAACAAATCATAGAAAAATAACACCTCCAATGGGTGCTTGTTTCCCCCTTTTTCAATTTTTCATCGAATACCCTTTCTCCCCTTTTTTGTTCCCCTGAACTTAAAGAGATCTACTGAAACAACATGATTAGCACTAGGAAACATGTACAGGGACTAAAGAAGATATTGTATGTGATGAAAAGGTCTACTACAAATAGGTCATGGAATTTAGTAGCTTAATTTCAAATCCAATAAAGCTCCAATAAGATCATCATTGACTAGCCATTCTTGTAGTGGATGGACTAACTTTTCCTTTGAGCATGACATATCATTCTAGCTAAAAGAAGGCTCTGCAGGGTTGGAGTTCTACTCCATTGGACATAGTGCTTCCAAAACTACCAATGTGACAACTTCAAAGTTCTGCCCATTAACATCAACTTTCCTGGTGATATTCACCCTCACCATCATCATTACATCTTCATCATCTTTATGGAACTAATACTCAGCGTCTAAATGCAGAACCTAGATGATCGGCCCTAGGAGCTCAACGCAAATCCCATAGAGATGAAAACCCGACCTTATCTTCCTCTATGGCATCGATGCTCACCATAACCAGTGACTTTGCAATATGCCTTTTAGCAACTTGAAGAAGAAGATCGAGAATCAGAGATACGACTTTGATTTTGAGGGAAGGAGGCATGAGCATGAAAATTGCTGATGTTCATGCTCAATCACACCTTGCTCTTCACAATTCTTGCTTTCATAGCAGCATGCTAATTAGGTGGAAGTGGATACTTGAAGAAAACACCACGAACCAAAAATTCTTGTTGTCTTTGGCGTGAATTACTCGTGCACCTCTGTTCTTTGTCATGCATAAGATTTGTGTGTCTAGTGAAAGACAATATACAGAAGTCCATCTGTGATGTGCAAGCATAGGAAGTTACTACTCATCACAACTATCAACATGTGTTGCTAGACGTGGATGAATAACTTTTACCTGGCTCTCTCTCCTTTAAAATTGTCCTATAGTTCAAGTTTCAATACAAGCTATTTTTCATAGCACAAGCGATCCTTGGCCTTTGATCTTTTTGTGTTTGGTGTTCGTATCATTCCATGCCAAAAGATCCACTCCATGTGCTCCTCTTAGAGAGTCAAAGACCTCGTGAGCTGCACACTTCCTCCCCTTTTTTCTAATGTCTGCCAAACCTCCTAGCTACTTCTATTCTCTCAAAGAGCAAAAATGCAAAAAGATATGTGTCAATAATAGCCCCCTAGAGCACTGATCTTTGCTCCCCCACCACTTGGGACCTCTCCCATGCTGGACATGCTCGTCTCTGAAATCTCTCTCAAGAAAAACCTTGTTCTTCACAATTCTTACTTCCATTGCAGTAGGTTAATTAGGTGGAAGTTGATACTTGAAGAAAATATCACGAACCAAAAAATCTTTCTATCTTTGGCGTGAATTACTTGTGCACCTTTAATCTTTGTCATGCATAAGATTTGTGTGTCTAGTGAAAGACAATCTACAGAAGTCCATCTCTGATGCACAAGCACAGGAAATTACTTCTCATCAAAACCATAAACACGTGTTGCTAGATGTGGATGAACAACTCTTTCCATGGCTCTCTCTCCTTTACAACTATCTTGCAATTCAAGTTTAAATACAAGCTATTTTGCACAGTGCAAGCAATCCTTGGCCTTTGATCTTCTTCTATTTTGTGTTTGTATCATTCCATGCTAGAAGACCCACTTGATATGCTCCTCTTAGAGAGTTGAAGATCTTGTGAGCTGCATACTTCCTCCCCTTTTTGCTAATCTCCGCTAAGCCTCCCCACTACTTCTCTTCTCTTAGAGAGCAAAAATGCAAAACTATATGTGTCCAAAATAGCCCCCTAGAGCACGGATGTCTGCTCCCCTATCACTTTGGACTTCTCCCTTGCTGGACGTGCTCCTCTCTACAATCTCTCTAAAAAAAAACCCCACGAAAACTCTCCCCTGTTGTCCGTCCTGGCTGCTCACAGCCTCACTTTTGAAAGCACACCGAGGGAAACCCCTCCCCTTTAGGCTTGCTACTCCTTGAATACTAAGGTCCAAAAACCTGCTAAAGAATACCAGTCATCCCCCCCTTCAATCTTGCACCCCCCACTAGAATAGACCCCTCGTGCTATTTGTCACTCTAACACAATGGCAAGTACCAACGTGAGGAGATACACCTCATAAATGTCAATCCACGGAAACGTGAGGACTAGTACGAAGACCATGAGCAAGTGATGGCACAAGTGCATGAGTAAAAGCACACAAGCATGCACACACATACACACATATGCGCACACAAGGTAAGAACAAAGAGTGGAACAATGGAAGGACTTCAATTATAAAAGAGTTCTCTTACAAAAGCTGAAATCCTTAACAAGATAACCTCAAAAATGAGCTCTCTAGCTCTTTTTATAGTTTTTTGAGTGGTTTGGGCCCGGTCCAGACCTAGTGTCTGGCCTAGTTAAAAATTAGGTTCCAAGGCTTATTTGAGGGCTCAAACAGAGTCTACAAATTATGAAAATTGGTAGGATGATACTTCTAATATTTTTCAAGCTCGAGGACTCCTTGGCTTGAACCAAAATGGAGTTGCAAAAGGTGAAATGGTATTTATAATGGTTTTTAGTGATGAAAATCACTATTTTCATAGGGGTTTCTTCAGAAAATTTGACATGTGCTTCTTGGAGCTCTCTATATGCTCCTTCTTCTTGTGTGTCCACTTCTTTGACACATTCTTGCACCTTCTTCTTGACCTTGATTGCCAACACTACTTGACATTGATTGCCAACACTTCGCACTTTCTTTATCCCTTTTTCTGGTTTTTTTTTTTTTTGGGGGGGGGGTACAATTTCATAAAACAAGAAGAAAGAGGTTAGTATCAACAAAATATATTACATATGTCAAGTGTGTCTCATGTGCCGAGGATTTCTCAACTATGTCTATGCACGACCATGTAATGTGGCCCTATATTAATGCACACTTTGGAAATGCATGACCTGAATGGTGCAAAAGACAAGGTTATGACAAAGGCACATGGTTGTTGCTGGTCAAGGCTTCTAATGTTACTTGTAGACTTGATTCAATCTTTTTTTGGAGGTGTCGATTGGATCTAAAAATGATGTAATCCTCCTTATAGAGATCCATTTTAAAATAGTATTTGGCCCTGTAGAGGTCAGCTCTAGCCTCTTCATCTTTGGGTGGTTCTTGGAATTTGGTATCCAGCATGGTTGACTCTTTGGTTCCATGGAAGCTACTGGTACGTTTGGCTTCCAAACCCATACCGTGTGTGCATGTCTTCCTACTATCATCGAAGAAGTGATTTGATCTTCTTTCGATCTTGGTGCTTGGTTTTGGCCCTCGTAAGCAAAAATCTGCTAATTCTCCACAATCAAAGAAGCATGAAAAAGACAAGAAGAATGTAAAAATGTTTTGCAAATAATGTAAAGGTTCTCTTTGGCTTCTTTGTTGAGACTTTCCTTGTGTGGGAGAGCATAGGTTGTTGTGGATGTAAGATCTTCTTGGGTACCCACATGTGTAATTATCCTTGTTGAGTTGCAGTAATTTCTTAGGCAACCAAATTTGCCGGATACTTTGTGGTGGACAACCTTGTCCCAGTTGCTAGATTCTTCTTTTAGCATGACATGCCTTTTCGGATGGGAACACTTGTGGCAAAGCTCGTGGCTGCTCTCCTTTTCGTACCCAAATCTGCTTCATGCCCCGGACTACTTTGTTCTTGAAATCTCTTTGTCTATTTGATATAGCGGTTGTCATGCATGGTTTCACCTACCTTTTTGGTTGAGTTGTTGGGATGGCATTAGTCTTTGCACAAGAGGAGGAGTCGGTATGCCTTTGAGCCTCTTCTTCCATGATTGAGCTTTTCTCGATCATAGAGCTTTTGACACCTACAACATCTTTTTTGCTAAGATTAGTCCTAGAAGAATCAAGAGAATGTGTGACATCAGGATTTGTGAGCATACAATTCTCTAATTCTAATGTAATGCATTGTTCCTGTACCCAAACTTGAAGAAGTTGACTTCTTAGGTTCAAGTTGACTACATGGTGATAAATCCAATCTTCACCTAAGACAAGTGGTTCTATAAGGTCGTCATCCTGACACACTAGCAGTTTGACTCTCATTGGGACATCTTGAAGGTAGATGGGGATCTCCACACCTCCCAACCCTATGAGATATGATTCAATGGGATTGACATTCAATTGAAGATCTTGGCAGTATGAGAGTTTAGATGTGCTATTTGCTGCACTTGAGTCAATCATATCTTTCACACTTCTTACATTCTTTCCTTGTCCTACCTCTATGGTCACAAAGGGACGTCAACGGATTATTCGAGAAGCATTCACACGTGATGTCTCGCACATGGCCATGTGATATCTTGGGGCTTCTGGATTGTCATCAAGGCCTAATCACCTTAACCTGTTTCTCCTAATGCGCTCTTTGGCCTCTGCCTATGTGTTGAGAGCAGCATGGGCACCCAAGGACTGACTAGACAAGGAAGCCAGCGGAGAGAGTCAGAGCGAGGTGAAGGATTAAGTAGACAAAGCAGTCGACGCAAATCTGGCAGATAGGCCCTTCAAATTTTTCCAAATCAACATCTTTATAACAGTGATTCTTATCACTAACAATCATTGTAAATACCATTTCATATTTTTGTAGCTCCATTTTTTGCAAGCCAAGGAGTCCTTGAGCTTGAGGAGCCTTAGAAGTACCTACATATCAATTTTCATATTTTTTAGACTCCGTTTAAGCCCTCAAATTGGCCCTGGAACCTAATTTTTAACTAGGCCGGACACTAGGTCTGGACAAGGCCAAAACCTAGTCAAAAACTATAAATAGAGCTAGAGAGCTCATTTTTGAGGTTAGCTTGTAATTGATATGAACTTGTAAGAGCTTTTTGAGAGTACTCTAAGAACTCCATTGCTTCTCACTCTTTGTCTTGCCGTGTGTGCGCGTGTATGTGTATGTGTGTGCATGTTGGTGTGCTTCTCACTCACGCACTTGTGCCTTCACTTGCTCAAGGTCATCATACCATCCTCACGTCTTCCCGGATTCACATTAAAGGAGGTGCTGCTCATCACTGAGCTACACCAAATTTTGGCGTCGTTGCCGGGGATCGAGCTTTGAGGACGAGCGTGTGATGGTAAGACGTAGAGTTGTGACGTTGGCATTGTAGGTAATTTCTTTACTTTTCCTTACTTTTCTCATCCTTACTTCATCATCATCACCATCATCATCCCCATCATCTTCCACCTCCATCTCCATCATCGCAAAAAAAGTTTAGTTTTTTTACTATATCTCCTTCCCCCTTTCATTTCCCTCATTTCACTTGTGAGAGAGAGCGAGAGAGCAAATTGTTGTGTGCTATTTTTTGCATGTTTCTTGAGTTTTCTTGTAGGTATTGGCCATCCCATCATCTCTAGCACGTCGCGCAGGTACGGAAATGTGCAGAACTGTCTCTGTGTCGCAAGCTTCTGTCCATCACAATTGACAGAAAATTTCATCTATTGGTAAAACTAAGTGCACCACAGTAGACTAGAGACCTTGCACATCACAAATCCACAAAAAGTTTTGGAAAATTTGCATTTTTTCAGTCCATCATGATTGACACTGTCCATCGCGACGGACAGCCAGTCCATCGCGATTGACAGACCCCGACGGACACGTGTCCATCACGACGGACACCCCTGTCCATTGCGACCGACAGAAAAATCGCGATTGACACCCCCTTTCGCCGAGATTCTTGTCCATCGTGACATATAGAGCCCCGATTGACACAAATTCACGAGAAACACCGAAAATTTCAGTCCATCGCGATTGACACCCATCAATCGCGACCGACAGCCCAGTCCATCGCGATTGACACCAGTCCATCGCGATTGACACCAGTCCATCGTGATTGACACCAATCCATTGCGATTGACACCAGTCCATCGCGATTGACAGCAGTCCATCGCGATTGACAGCCAATTTCGGCCAATTTTTTAGGGTTCTTTTTTAATTTGAGGATTTTGGTCAATTTTGGGCATAAATACTAGGCTGTAGGTCATATAAGGAGGCTATAAGTAAAACATTAGGGGAAAACCTGTTTGTCTGTTGGCCTGTTTGAACCCTGTTTTAATCCCTAAAGCCTGAACTGACATAACTTTCTCATACGAAATCCGTTTGCTGTGATTCTTGTTTTGTTGGAAAGCTCGTGGGGAGTACAACCAAAACTTCTGGTTATGTGAAAATTAATATCAGGATTATTAGATAGGGTATTTTGAAGTTGACCATACCCGTAGGTAGGAAAACTGAGGGATCCTTGGGATTGTTTTCCGTAAAGGCAAAGGATAATTTGGTCTGTGAGTTACATGCATGAAAGTGGTCTATTGTGTCCTTTGAATCTAACTCTTGAGCTAACCGTGGGACTTTTACAAGTCCAGTAAGAGCACTTGAGGGCATTCTAAGCAAGAGTAAGTGCAAGCTTGGGAACACACATCCTGGGCACACCAGGGCAACAACACAAGGAAAGAAACTCAAGGTTGGAGAATCCTCACCACCCTCTATCAATTCCTAGTTTAGGCTAAGAACGACTAGTGCTAGGAGTAAGTCAAGGCAACGATAGGCATCAATCAAGTTGAAGACTACCTATGCACTCAAGTTCAAGATTAAACATAATCTCTTCGTGATGCGCTAACCTTAAAGGAAAGAATCTAACGTGGAACGATCAACTTACAGTGCGAAAATTAACTCAAATATTCCTGACGACGTGATTTCTGACAAGAGCATAAACACGGTAACCACTAAAAGGAATCAAGTAACTGATACAAAAGAACTCAGCAACGAGGTTGTACTTGGGCAAATTTGGGCTATTCAATTAGGCTTATGAACCTTAGATCAGGGCGACATCTAGGGAGAGATAGACAAAGTCTTAGGTCTTCAGAGGCTAGTGTCAACCACACTGCTAGGTCTTGGGCCCAGCAGCTGAGCCACCACTCGCATTACCCTAGCTCTGAGACTAGTGCATTAGAGATGTCTCAAGGGATGGACAGACCTACAGGAAGTTCAAGAGTGCCATACTTGCACCGGGTAGAAGGCCCCTACAAGACGCAGCTGGAATACCTTAGGACCAATCGATTAGGTGCTAGCATCGATGAGGACGGCCTAGGAAGATCAGTGGTCCAGATCAAAAATCCTGACCAATCCATAGGACTAGAGCACCCAGCTGTCAAGTTTGAAAACGGAGCATACTTGGACAAAGAAGGAACCATATACGTAGTCACCAGTCACCCAGATAGGACAGACGAATTTGGGAATGTGATCTCAGAAGCGGATTTAGGTGACCTGGAGCAAGGAAACATGGGCGAAGAACCTAGGACCCCTCGAGGGAAATCTGTTCTTACTAGAATCCTCAATCCCGAGTGGGTTCCCCAAGACAACAAGAGTATAGATCTGCTTCTAAACCGAGAGACTGACGAAGCCTTTTGGAGGTATAAATCTGATCGGCCAAATGACATAGGAACAATCATGATCTATAAGTTCAAAGATCCTGATAGCCCAGGTAGAGTGACCTACCTAGATCATGCTTCAGAGAGGATCTTTGTGGTGACAGAAAATGATAGGCATGCTTACACTTGGAAAGGTGAATTTATTTTCCCCCAACCAAGATCGAATGTGTCCTATGGTCACCCTGGAGCGGGAACATCCCAAGCTCATGGAACTCAAAGAGACCGAAGTAGAGATAGGCCAAAAGTAAGCTCTACCAACCCAGGGGGCAGAGAAAGAACGAGGACGGAAACAAATAGAGTAGAGCCTGAGGCACTTAGAGCTCCCATGAATCAAAGAAATGCGGATGAGTTCCCTCTACCACGACCTAGAGAGCACACAAGGACTTTGAGGCCGACTCAGCTAGTCAAGTCCATGAAGAACTACTTTGATGGCACTGGAGATCCATACGATCATGTGGCTGAGTTTAGGCAAGTCTTGAGAGCGGAACAAGTGGAGGATCTATTCATGCAGTACAATGCCTTTGGTCTAACCCTTAGGAACACAACCCTTACGTGGTTTCAACCATTGAATGAGAGACAACTAAGGAGTATAGACCAACTCCTAGAGGCTTTCATTATTGAATTCTCTAAGAGTGGCATAAGACATAATACCTCCTCGCTGATTCAGAGTTTCAAGCAAACCCCTCAAGAGACCGTGAGACTTGCAGGAAGAAGATTTAGGCAATACCTTGAAAGATGCCCTATCCCTGAGTTACCCACACCAGCAAAGCAAGTGGCTTTGTTCTTGGATGGATGCTAAGTACCAAATTGATATCTTATGTGTACTTGAAGGACCCTAGGACCATAGAAGAGTGTGTACGCATGTGCATTGACATCGAGGACAACCTAGGGGAAGAACTAGAGCTCTCCAAGATATACAAAGATTCAGATAGTGCCTCTAGCCTCTCTTCCACGCAATCCACATCAATTGAGGAACTTGCAGGAAAAGTAGCTCAGAAACTAGGTGTCTCTAGCAAACAAATCCCAAGGTTTGCCCCTGTGAAAAGATGCTATACGTGTGGAGGCGACCATATGGCAAATGTATGTCCCATTATGGCTCAACCCCAGATAAATCCTAGTTGCCAGTATTGCACCATAGAACGAAGATACACAAATCACACCGCACAAGACTGCCCATACAATAAGCAAGTTGTTAGGCAAACCTACCCTCAGCCATATCAACAGGGAAGATACCAGAACCAATATCCACCACAGCAATATGCTAGGCCTCAACAAACCTACCAACCACAATACCAAAACCAACAAAGGCCTCAACCTGTGTTAGCACAACAACCCCCTGCCCCAGCTAATGTGATCCCAGTAAAATATGCAGCTGCAAAAGAGAACCTGAATAGAGCTATAGTCCCTGTAACACCATTGCTTTCTGAAAGTGACCCGAGTGACCATAGCTTTGATTCGACGCATATTGACAGCCCCCAGGCTTACTACATGCAATCTCCAGAACATGGTGAGTCCTATTACAATGAAGAGCCAAATGAACCTAGTTGGGAGTCAGATTACACAAACGTCATGTATGCAAACCCCAACCCTAGACCTCAACCTAGGCAAGTAAGACCCCCATTCCCTAGAGGACCATGCTACAGATGTCAGGGAGATCACCTCATTCATGATTGCCCCATGCCGGAACCTACCCAAACCCAATCAGTGACGATCCAGGGCTTTTGCCAAGAGTGTGGAAAAGAGCATCTATTACGAGACTGCCCTAAGAATCCTAATAATCTGCCAAAAATCACTCCTATTAACGTTATTGGGTTAGTGGTAGATTCCACAGGAAGTGTCACTTCCACTGCACCCGTACATGTAGTCACTAGAGCTCAAGCATTGCAGCAAAACCAAGGGGTAGGCCAGGAAAAGAGCCCAGATGTTAGTGAAACAGAGAGCATGACAAAGAAAAGGACTAGAGCTTGGAGAGATAGTCGTGAAAGAATGAAAAGGCAATGGGCAAAAAAGATTAGTGAACTCGAGGAAAGCCTCAGAGAAACAAAGGCCAGGATAACTGAACTCACATCTCAAACTCCCTCTCACACTACCACACCACCACCATTCCCGTCTCCATCCGACCCGCCACCTTCCAACCCACCTCACACAATTCCACCACCCCCAAGAGTAGCATCAGTCCTAGCAGATCCCACTCCCGACGACCTTAATATGATGCTTAAAGCCTATCAGGCCAGAATCCAAGAAGGGCCAAACGTAACTGATCATGAAAAGTGTTACCCTAGAGCAGAACTAGAGCTAGAACGAACCAAAATTTGTGCTAAGATGGTGGAATTGGCTCAGACCATGTTTGAAGCGAGTCGCCTATTTAACATCTCTAGTTGAGCGAAGACACAGTTGCACTTTGATGGACTGTTAGAAAGAATAGAGAAGCTAATTGCACAATCAGAAAAGGAACCCGCCTCTCAACACAAGGACAAGGCAAGTGAAAGGGCAGGTCTTCTTGCCCAGGAAGCCTATGTGCCTAACTCTACGGAGCCAGACACATCATCTTCTATGAATCGGTTCACACGAGAGTTCTTACGAGAGATTCAAGAAGACAAATGGGCTAAAGAAAGTGAAGTCCCTCCTCCCATTGAACTTGTGGATGATGCACATGACCAATTCCCACAAGACATCCCATCCATTTATGAGGAGCAGGAGAGCACCCAATCTCAGGAAAGATTAGACTTTGAGTCTAACTCTCTTCAAGAATTACCCCACTTCACAGGCCCATGGGAAGCTAAGTCCACTTGTATGAGAGCACCCACGGTCATGGTACGAAATGAGGATTCTGTCATACCTAGGAACACAAAGGTAGTGAAAAACACCAAAGTACAGTGCAACCTCACCTTAGAAGAGCTACTCAAAGTAAGGCCAGAGCTATGGAAACATGTAGCCAAACAAGTACCAGAAATAGCCAAACCTCGCTCCCAGGTTGGATCCCAGAGAACAGTGCCAGAAATACCATTGGACAAGATAGGAGACATGAGTGAGGGCGAAGAGGGAAACACATATCTTCCTATCACCCATCAAGGATACACCACCAAGGCCATTCTAGACTCAGGCGCAGGTGTTGCAATTGCTACCACTTCCCTATGGAAGCATTGGGGCAAGCCAGCACTCAGGCCCACGAGGATGAAATTGCAGATGGCCGATGGTCACATAGAAAGACCCTTAGGCTTGCTAGAAGGAATAACTCTCACTACTTGTGGTGTAGAGTTTGAGCACACATTTGCTATATGTGACTTCAGCAAAAATCATGCCTATGAGATGATTTTGGGAAGACCATTTATGCGACAGTTGCAAGTGGTACAGGTCTGGGGAACCAATTCTTTGTACCTACAACACTTAGGTGTTACGACCAAAGTGAATCTCAAAGATTACTCGCATAGAGATGTCCCTGCTATCCAATGGAATCCCATCCATAGAGCCAAAGATGATACGGAATTGGTGCATTCCATAGGATCAGGATCCTCATGGATGCATGAAGACACCCACTTATGGATGTGCAAGGTAGCAGTAGAAGAAGAGAAGAGAGAAGAATCCAGAGAGATAGGTGCAAAAGAAACACATAGATCAATTCAAGACCCAGCCTATGCGCCTGTAGTCTTTCCTGACGAAGAATTTGAACCCCACGGCTGGGCAGAAATCTTAGCAACAATGGATGTGGCCATCAATGAAGAACAATGGACACCCCACTATGATGAGGATGGCTATGACATTTCAGTTTTCTCCATAGAGCCAATCATGGGAGATGCAGTTCTCGAAGAATGTGAACCTAGCCCTGATGCATTTGAGGATGCAAGTGACTCCGATCTAGAGTCAATCATTATGGACCCACCTTTTGCATCAGATGAAGAATACTTCTATGAAGTAGAATTTCAACCCCAGAGGCATGGAGAGCTGACAAATGATGTAAGGCTAGCAACACATGTAACCCTGAAGGAAGAAGGAAAGAAAAGAAAGAAGAGAGAAATCACACCAAAAGAGGAGGAATCTTTGTTTGAGGTTCCGAAAAATTTTAAGAAGTATGAGATAGATGACAGGAGAGTCATGATCAGAATGCCTAAACGAGAGGCGCAGTCGGGGGAGGCCTATGATAACAAAGAAACCACCAAGAAGATAGTGGTAGCCCTGGAAGAAGGAGAGGAGAGATGCACGTACATAGGGCATGACCTGATGGAAGAAGAAGAGTATGCGTTAATAGCCTTGTTAAGAGAATACAGAGATGTATTCGCTTGGAGTTACAAGGACTTGAAAGGTGTGGACCCTGACATATGCTCACACACCATCCCCATGACCTCAGATGCCAAACCCTCTAAGCAAAAGCCATATACATATAATGATAATTACGCTGCCAAGATCAAAGAGGAGATAGATAGACTGGTTGAAGTTGGATTTATCTATGAAATTGAGCACATTGAGTGGGTATCCCCCATCGTAGTGGTGCCCAAGAAAAATGGAAAGCTGCGTGTGTGCATTAACTTGAAGAAGGTTAATGCAGCCACAATTCGAGATAACTATCCGCTTCCTATCACAGAGCATCTCTTAGAAAGAGTAGCAGGCAAAGAAGTGTACAGCTTCCTCGATGGATTTTCAGGCTACAATCAAGTAGCCATAGCTCTAGAAGATTAGCATAAGACGGCATTTGCCACTGAATGGGGCATTTTTGCCTTTAGAGTAATGCCATTTGGGCTTACCAATGCACCAAATACCTTCCAGAGACTAATGTGCCATGATTTAAAGAGTTCCTGAGGAAAAACTTAGAAGTCTATGTTGATGATCTTTGTGCTCATTCCAACATTAGACAAACCCATATTCTTGAACTCAGACAAATCTTTGACAAATGTAGAGAATATCAAGTCTGCCTGAACCCAGAAAAGTGCATCTTTATGGTCAGGCAAGGCAAGATTCTAGGACACATAGTGTCAAAGAATGGCATATCCACTGATGAAGAGAAAGTGAGAGCTATAGCCGAGTTACCTAGGCCAAAGAATGTCAAGGAAGTACAAGCTTTCATGGGGCATTGTGGTTATTACTGACGGTTTATACACATGTATGCCATCATAGCAAAGCCTCTATATGGACTTTTGACCAACTTTGAGTGGAGTGATGAGTGTGAAAATTCCTTCAATGAGCTTAAACGGCGATTATGTTCAACACCAATCTTGACCACACCAGATTGGAATAAGCCTTTCCATGTTCATGTGGATGCATCCAATTATGCTATTGGGTGTGTACTCGCGCAACCTACCGGTGAAGGTAATATGAATCTTCCAATTGCCTATGCTAGTAGACAATTGAATGCAGCTGAACGAAATTATACCACTACGGAGAGAGAAGGATTAGGCATGGTATATGGGGTTAAAAAGTTTAGACATTACTTGCTTGCAAATAAGTTTAAATTTTTTACTGATCATCAGTCATTGTTGTACTTGGTGAACAAACCCTGCAACACGGGCAGATTAGTAAGATGGTTTCTCTTACTAATGGAATATGACTTTGAGGTAGTGGTAAGGAAAGGTAGGACTCATTTGAGAGCTGACCACCTTTCTAGGCTCACATCTAGAGAGGCCCCACAAGGAGTGTCAGATGACCTTCCTGATGCTTACCTGTTTAATTTGGAAGTGGTGCCACAGTGGGCTAAGCCACTAGTGCCAGTATTGACATACGGGCCTAACCATCCAGTAATAAACACACAAGATAGAGAGGTAGTAAAAGCCCAAAAGTATCACATCATGGCAGGAAGTATGTACAAGCACACGGATCAAGGGATCTTGGCGTGTTGTGTGGAAGAGGATGAGTACGCTAAATGGTTGCAATTAGCACATGTAGGTGCATTAGAGCAACACTACTCAAAGCAACGAACCCTGCTGTTGGAAGCAGCCAGAGGCATAGAAGACGCGGAAGCATGTAACGACAGAGCAGGGAGCCAATGGAATCTTTTTTCAAAGAATCATGTTTTAAAAATACTTTTCAAAAACCTCCAACAGTGATTTTTATAACTAATGTAACATATGTAACATAGAAAAACCCTTTTCTTAATTTCTAGCTCCATTTTGTGCAAGCCGAGGAGTCCTCGAGCTTGAGGAGCTTAGGTAGAACACGCGTATCAATTTTCGTTATTTTTAGACACCGTTTACCTTTTCAAATAGCATCTAGGACCTAATTTTTAACTATGCCGGTCACTAGACGTGAAACTGGTCAAAACTAGTCTAGAAACTATAAAAAGAGCTAGAGAGCTCATTTTTGAGGTTAGCTTGTTGGAGTAGAGAAGAGCTTAGAGCTATTTTGAGCTTGTAAGAGTGTTCTTGAGTAATAGAGTTAATTTCTCACCTTCCATTGTGTCTTGCTTGTCTCTTCGTAGTGTGTGTGTATGTGTGTGTGCATCTTTGTGCTTCTCACCTTCACTCTCACTTCATCTCACATTCACGATCTTCATATCACTCCTATCTCTTCCGCGGATTGACAATTAAGGAGGTGAAGCTTCTTAACGTGGTACTTACCATTGTGCTAGAGCAACACCAAATTTGGCGCCGTTGCCGGGGAACGAGTCTAGGACGAATGTGTGATGGTAAGAGTATAGCAAGAAGTGGCGTTGGAAGGTAAAAAAGTTCAGTTTTTGTTGTTGTTTTTACTTAGTTTTTGTTGTTTTTCACCTCCCCCACACTCCATCTTCATCACCGCATCATCATCTTCATCTCCAAAAAAATCAAAAAATTCACCATATCCACCCATTCTCCTCATTTCCCCTCATTTGTGCATGCGAGAGAGTGAGAGAGAGCTTTTGTGCTTGCATGTGCTTTTGTGTTCTTGAGTTTTCTTGCAGGTACAGTGCTCCAGAGCATCAGGAAAGCTTGGAAAAGGTAAAAACTTCACTTTCTGTCAGAGATTTCCGTCTGTGTCAGACCATCGCGATGGTCTGCCAAGTGCGGAATTTTTGGTAAGTGACCACACCACGGGATAGGCGACACAAGCGCACACACGAATCCATAGACGCATCTGCAAAAATCACATTTGTGTCACACCATCGCAACGGTCTCAGACCATCGCGATTGTGTCACACCATCGCGATAGGCTCACGCCATCGCGACCGCTCGGCCGGACCATCGCGACGGTCTCATGCCATCGCGACGGTTCATTTGGACCATCACGACTGTTCGGTTGACCCCACACCATCGCGATTGGCTCACGCCATCGTGCCGACACTGCCACGTGGCAAGCTAGACCATCACGACGGTTCGCACCTCACGCCATCGCGACGATACCCTCCGACCATCGCGACAACTTGAGTTTTGGACCATCGCGATTGGCTCACACCATTGCACCCTGACCATCACGATTGGCTCAAGCCATCGCATCTGTGACCATCATGATGGTTCACTTTGGACCATCGCGATTGTTCACGTTGACCGTTGACTGACGCCATCGCGATTGTCCGCCTGATCGAGCCATCGCAACGGTTCACACTCACGCCATCGCGATTGTCCACTTTCACGCCATCGCGACCGTGCACTTCAGACCATCGCGATTGTTCACCTTCACGCCATCGCGACGGTCCCAGACCATCGCGATTGTCTCACGCCATCGCGATTGTGCACCCCCATCGCAAATTTTAGGGTTTGATTTTTTGGCCAATTTTGGGGCTATTTTTGGGAAATTTTTGGGTGATTAGACTCATAGGAGACCCCTTAGCTCATATTTGGAGAAAAACCTGTTTGTCAATTTTTACCCCCCAGGGCCTGAACGGTCATAACTTTTTCATCCGAAGTCCGTTTTTTTCTTAAAGGATACGTCTATTTTTAGATAAGCTATTTTGAGATTGACCTAGTTTGGGACTAGAAAGCCAGGGGGCAAGCATTGAAAAGTTGGGCAAAAGGGAAGGGACTTAAAAGGTGTATAGACTCAAGTGCTTGATCATCCAACTGTGAATTGGTCTAATATTGAATTTTTCCAGGTCTAGCAAGGGCAATCAAGGGCAACCAAAGCAAGGCAGTGAAGGGCATAAGGCTTGGGAAGCCTGGCTTCTTGGGCATCAGAGCAACCAGAAAAGCTGACTCAAGGTTGGAAGATTACTCAACCTCCTCACTCAATTCTTAGCTTAGGATAAACGGTAGTTGTGGATTCAAGACGTTAGGAACGCCTCAAGTTCAAGAGAATTAAATTTATTAAGTTCAAGACTAAAGTAAAGGTGTGTGACACGAAAAACTAAAGGAAAGAACATAAGTCTGACGGAACGAGAACTCAAAGTACCACAGAAAGTCGAATTCCTGACGCATACATCAAGACAAGAATCTAAAGGAATTTAAAAAGAATCAAGAAAGTAATAACAAAGAATCATTGACAATCTGAGCCTGTACTGAGTGTGCAAGGAAGAAAATTAATGAACCTTAGATCGGGCAAACATATAGGTAAGTCAGACCGACGAAGCCTTAGATCATCAGAAGCAAGTGTAAGAACTACTACTCGATCGTGGGCTCAACAATTGAATAGTAATTACCCCTACGAGAACTCAGACACGAGTGAATCAGAAATGGCATTTAGCACAGAAAGACCAGAAGGAGGGTCAAATGTTGCATATTTAGAAAGACCTGAAGGACCCTATAGGACTCAATTGGAGTTTCTTCAAACCAACCGCTTAGGTGCCCGCATCTATGAGGATGGTTTGCGGAGGCAAGTGGTGCAAATGCATAACCCTGATCAACCCATTGGATTGGAACGTCCAGTGGTGAAATTCGAGAGAGACGCGTACATAGACAAGGAAGGAACGATGTATATCTTAAGTACGCAGCCAAACAACACCAATGAGTTTGGCGTAGTTCAGCTAGAAATAGAAGCAAAATCTCAAGGAAAGGAACCATTAGAAGAACCTAGAACACCTAGAGGGAAATCTGTACTGACACGAGTACTAATCCCAGAATGGATCCCTCAGGATAACAGAAGCATAGAGTTGTTTGTAAATAAAGAAACTGATGAAGCCTTTTGGAGATACAAGACAGAACTACTTAGTGAGGTAGGTATCATCACAATATACGAGTTCAACGACCCGGATACACCTGGAAAGGTTTTATACCTGGATGAGACTTCAGAAAGAGTCTTTGTGGTGCCTGACCACGCTAGAAACACATACACATGGAGAGGTGAATTGGTATTCCCTCCATCTAGAACGAACATGAATACAAACCAACAAGGGGCAGGAACATCATCAGCCCATGGAAATCAAAGAGAGAAAAATAAAGAAAGACCCGAAGTAAGCTTCACTCATCCCATAGGGAGAGATAGAACAACCACGGACACTAATAGAGCAGATAGACAAAGAGATCATGGAATACCAGGTGGTAGAGATGATTTTCCTCTACCTAGACCATGTGAACACGCAAGAATATTGAGACCCACTCAGTTAGTGAAATCCATGAAAAATTATTTTGATGGGACAGGAGATCCCTATGACCATGTCGCAGAATTTAAGCAAGTGTTAAGGGCAGAACAAGTCGAGGACATGTTCACGCAATACAACGCATTTGGACTAACGTTAAAGAACACGGCTTTAACTTGGTTCCAACCTTTGCAACAAAGGCAATTTAGAGACATCCATCACTTTTTAGAGTCATTCATCACTGAATTCTCTAAAAGTGGGATTAGACATGACACGTCTTCATTGATTCATAGCTTCAAACAGACCCCGCAAGAAACAGTAAGACTGACAGGACGTAGGTTTAGACAATATGTTGAACGATGTCCAATGCAAGAGCTACCCTCACAAGCTAAACAAGTGTCATTGTTTCTAGATGGCTTGTTGAGCTCTAAACTACGCTCCTATGTGTACCTAAAGAACCCAGAACGCTAGAGCAGTGTGTAAGAATTTGTATAGACATTGAGGACAACTTAGGAGACGAATTGGAACTCTCAAAGGTCTATAAGGACTCAGGCTGTTCATCTCTAGCATCTACAAAATTGTCTAACTCGATAGAGGACCTAGCAGAAAAAGTGGCCCAGAAACTAGGAGTTTCTAGTAAACCTAGGGTACTAACAAACAAGCATTGTTACACTTGTGGTGGAAATCATTTGGCAAATGTGTGTCCCAATGCACCACAACCACAAGCCAACCCTAGTGGCCAATACTGTACAATTGAGAGAAGAAACACGAATCATACGGCTCAAGACTGCCCATACAACAAGCAAACCGTGAGACAGAACTACCCGCAAGCATACCCGCAACTAGGTAGGTATCAAGGCCAATACAATGCTCAGCTTTATTACTATAGGCCTCATCAGAACTACCCATACCAGGCTCAACAGAGACCTCAACCTGTCTTAGCTCAGCAGCCACCCCCACCCGTGAACGTTATCTCAGTCAAATACGCTGCTGCAGAAGAGAACCTAAGTAGAGCCTTAGTGCCTTCTTCACCTTTGATCACAGAGAGTGACCCGAACTCAAACAGTTTTGACTCTATGCATGTAGATAGTCCACCCGCATATTACACGGAGTCACCAGAACACGTGGAGACATATCATTATGATAGTCCACCAGTGGAACCTAGTTGGGAGCCTGATTATGCTAATGTGATGTACACAAACCCAAATCCACGGCCCCAAGTAAGACAACAAAGACCATAGGGCCCTAGAGGACCATGCTTTAGGTGCCAAGGAGATCATTTCATAAAGGATTGTCCACATCCCCCGATATCAGTACAATCACAGTACTATAACATACAAGGCTTTTGCGCCGATTGTGGCAAAGAGCACATAATCAAAGATTGTCCTAAGAACCCAGTTAACGCTTCAAATGTGACACCGATCAACGTGATAGGCATTGTAAACAACGCAGATGGATACAACCCTACCTACATGCCTATCCAAGCTATCACAAGAGCCCAGGCGCTCTTACAGAACCAACAGCTTAATCAAGAGAAAGTAGCTGGAAGTAGTGAAGTTGCAGAATCTAGCAGTAAAAAGACGAAATCTTGGAAAGATTCTAGAGAAAGAATTAAGAGAAAATGGAGTAAAAAGATAACTGATTTGGAAGGAAGTTTGAAGGAATCTAGAGCCAAAATCCTAGAATTGACTTCACAGGACTTGAATAAAGAGAATCCAGCTCAGAAATCAGGATCAGTTTTAGCAGAACCCATACCAGAAAATCTAGATATGATGTTTCGTGCATATCAGGCTAGATTAAAAGAGGGACCTCAGGTAGCTGAAATGAGTAAGAACTACCCTCGAGCAGATCTAGAAATTGAGAGAACTAAACTTTGCATGAAGATGGTAGAATTAGCACAAGCTTTGTTCGAAGCCTCTAGATATCTTAATTGGAATAACATGGCAAAACCGGAACTACACTTTCAAGGTCTAATGGAGAGGCTAGAATACTTGATACAAAGCAAAGAGAAAAAGGATCAGCATAGGAACCCTATTGTCCTCGAGACACAGAAAAGGAATGCTCCATCCCTGTCTCAAGTACCCAATACAGAAAGTCAAGACAATTTGTCTTCCATACATAGGTGCTCACATGAATTTTTGAGAGAAATCCAAGAAGAGAAATGGAGAAAGGAACAAGGAACCCATCCTCCTATTCAAGAAATAGATGACTTGCAGGAGCAATTTCCCCAAGATATCCTCTCTATTTATGATGATGTAGAGGAAGAACAATTGAGTGAACACGCGGGCTTTGAATCTAATTCTTTACAAGAATTACCTCAGTTCACAGGACCTTGGGAAGCAAAGTCTATTAGTATGAGAGCACCCACGATAATAGTGAGGAATGACGAATCAGTAATCCCTAGAAACACGAAAGTGATCAAGAACTCTAAAGTACAATGTACCCTCACTCTAGAGGAGTTGCTGAAGATAAAACCAGAACTGTGGAAACATGTAGCAAATCAATTCCCCGAGCTTGCTACTACTTCCTCACAAATAGGATCACATAAGAAGGTACCGGAAATACCCGTAGAAAAGATTGGAGATGTAAGCGAAGGAGAGGAAGGTAACACTTATCTTCCAATAATCCATCAAGGCTACACCACGAAAGCCATCTTAGATTCAGGAGCCGGAGTAGCCATAGCTACCATCGCTTTATGGAAACGTTGGGGTAAGCCAGCATTGAGACCCACCAGGATGAAACTACAAATGGCTGACGGACACATAGAAAAACCATTAGGCTTACTAGAAGGAATATCTCTCACCACTTGTGGTGTAGAATTTGAGCATACCTTTGAAATTTGTGACTTTGCAAAAAATCATGCTTATGAGATGATATTGGGACGACCATTCATGCGTCAGTTGCAAATTGTACAAGATTGGGGAACTAATTCTTTGTACTTGCAACATTTAGGAGTGACTACCAAAGTCAATCTTAAAGACTATTCACATAGAGACATACCCCCAATACAATGGAATACCATCCATAAGACTCAGGTAGAGACGAAATCCGTGCACTCATTAGAATTAGATCTTTCATGGTTACATGAGGACACTCATTTATGGATGTGTAAAGTAGCAAAACAAGAGGAAGAACGATTAGAAGCCAGGACCTTAGGTGCAGAACAACATCCACGAATCCTTCAAGATCCAGCTTACGCACCTTTAGTATTTCCAGACGAAGAGTTTGAACCCCATGGTTGGATAGAAATCCTAGCAACCATGGATGTAGCCATCAATGAAGAACAATGGACACCCCACTGTGACGAGGATGGCTATGACATTTCAGTTTTTACGATAGAGCCAATCATGAGTGATTCAATTTTAGAAGAGTGTGAACCTAGCACTGATGCATTTGAGGATGCAAGCGATTTTGATTTAGAATCAATTATCATGGACCCTCCATTTGCATCAGAGGAAGAATATTTTTACGAAGTAGAAACTCATCCTCAGAGACACGAGGAAATTACGAATGAGGTGAGGTTAGCCACAGAAGTGACTACTAAGAGTGAAGGCAAGAAAAGAAAGAAGAAAGAAACCATGTCAGAAAAAGAAGAATCTTTGTTTGAAGTACTCGAGAACTTCAAGAAATATGAAATCGAAGATAGAAGAATCATGGTGCGGGTGCCTAATAGAAAGGCGAATGACGGACAAGTATATGATAACCGAGAGAAAACCAAGAAAGTAATAGTTGCCATAGAAGGAAAAGAAGAGAAATGCACCTACATAGGGCATGATTTGACGAAGGAAGAAGAAGAAGAGATAGTTGCCCTATTGCGCGAATATAGAGATGTTTTTGCGTGGAGTTACAAAGATTTGAAAGGAGTAGATCTAGATATATGTTCTCATAGAATCCCTATGACTCGAGATGCAAAACCGACAA
This sequence comes from Ceratopteris richardii, assembly GCA_020310875.1. NCBI lineage: Eukaryota > Viridiplantae > Streptophyta > Polypodiopsida > Polypodiales > Pteridaceae > Ceratopteris > Ceratopteris richardii. The sequence goes on along the minus strand of CM035431.1, from coordinate 21,199,182 downwards.
AACAAAAACCGTACACGTACAATGATAACTACGCTGTGAAAATTAAAGAGGAGATAGATCGCTTGATAGAAGCAGGATTCATTTACGAGATTGAGCATACCGAATGGGTATCTCCCATTGTGGTTGTGCCCAAGAAGATCAGAAAATTGTGTGTGTGTATTAACCTTAAAAAAGTTAATGCCGCCACGATTAGGGACAGTTATCCTCTTCCTATCATGGAACACTTATTGGAAAGAGTTGCGGGCAAGGAAGCTTACAACTTCCTTGATGGTTTTTCAGGCTCCATAGGACCAACACAAGACGGCATTTGCCACTGAATGGGGCATATTTGCATTTCGTGTGATGCCATTTGGCTTAACAAATGCACCCGCCACTTTCCAGCGACTCATGTTTCATGCTTTTAAGGAATTCTTACGCAAGAGTTTGGAAGTTTATGTCGATGACATATGTGCTCATTCTAATATCAGGCAGACACATATCCCAGAGTTAAGACAAATATTTGACAAATGTCGAGAATATCACGTTTGTTTGAACCCAAAAAAATGTGTTTTCATGGTCAAACAAGGCAAAATTATAGGACACATTGTGTCAAAAAATGGAATCTCTACGGATGAGGAAAAAGTGAAGGTAATTGCAGAATTACCTAGACCAACTAATGTGAAAGAGGTACAGGCATTTATGGGCCATTGCGGTTATTATAGGAGATTCATACACATGTATGCAATCATAGCCAAGCCTTTGTACTCTCTTTTAACCAATTTTGAATGGACAGATGAATGTGAAAATTCGTTCAATGAACTTAAATGACGCTTGTGCTCAGCACCTATATTGACTACCCCATATTGGAGTAAGCCATTCCATGTACATGTGGATGCATCCAATTATGCCATAGGATGTGTGTTAGCACAACCCACGAATGAAGGTAATATAGATCTCCCCATAGCTTACGCAAGCAAACAATTGAACGCAGCAGAAAGAAATTACACCACGACGGAACGAGAAGGATTAGGGATGATCTACGCGGTAAAGAAGTTTAGGCACTACTTGTTGGCAAACAAGTTCAAGTTCTTTACAGATCATCAAGCCCTATTGTACCTAGTCAATAAGCCATGTAACACGGGACGGTTAATACGTTGGTTTCTATTACTCATGGAGTACGATTTTGAAGTAGTAGTTAGGAAAGGAAAGACACATCTTAGAGCTGACCATCTTTCGAGACTAACCTCAGGAGAAGCTCCTCAAGGAGTAGTGGATGATCTACCAGACGCATACTTGTTTAACCTGGAGATAGCACTAGAATGGGCTAAACCAATAGTCCCTATTCTGACATACGGACCCAAGAATCCTAGGATAAAGATCAAAGAAGGAGAGATTACCAAGTCTCAAAGATATCAAATCATAGCAGGAAGCATATATAAACAGGATAATCAAAAGATTCTTGCTTGTTGTGTAGACGAATCAGAACATGCAAATTGGTTGCAATTAGCACACATAGGTGCATTAAAGCAACATCACTCAAAACATCGAACATTACAGACTCTACATAGACTAGGAGTATACTGGCCTACGATGGAAGCAGATGTCTACAAGTTGTGTAAAGAATGCAATGTTTGTTGTGAAAGACCACCAGTAGAACATGCTACATTATATCACGTGTCTCTCACACCAGACTGGAGTGAACCTTTAGTGACATACTTGAGGACGAAGACATTCCCTCAAGGAATGAACTTAGCACGACAACGCAGTCTGGAGCAGGAAGCTCAAGACTATTCACTTATTGGCGATAATCTATACAAAAGAGGACGAGATGGATATCTAAGACAATGTGTTCATGAAAGAGATTATTTGAGCATACTAGAGACTGCACACCAAGGTGTTGCAGGAGGTCATTTTGGACCTGAAAGGATAATCAAAGCCATCCTCTTTGCAGGATTATGTTGGCCCACTCTTCACATGGATGCTCATACCTATGTTAAGAGATGTGATGTGTGCCAAAGAACTCAATTTCCTACTCGCAGAGATGAAATGCCATTGAAACCCATGATGGGAGGACGTGCATTTTCTAAGTGGGGTATAGACTTTGTAGGACCCATCAATCCCCCTGCAAAAGGTACACATGCCGAATACATCATTGTCGCGACGGATTATCTAACCAAATGGGTAGAGGCAAAAGCCACAAAAAAGAATGATGCACACACAACTGCAAAATTCTTATTTGAAAATGTCTTTACAAGATATGGATTGCCTATAGAGTTAGTGAGCGATCGCGGAACTCACTTTCTAAACCAAGTCATTGAATATTTGTTATAGGATTTTATGATGATTCACAAGAAATCCGCACCATATCATCCTCAGGCCAATGGTCAGGCTGAAAGCACTAATAAGATCCTTTGTAACGTACTGACGAAACTCGTGAACAACAAACGTTCAGATTGGGACAAACAGTTACATCATGTTGTTTGGGCATATCAAGTGGCCTACAAGACCGTACTCAATGCAATTCCCTTTCAGATGGTTTTTGGTCAGAATGCTGTGCTTCCTTTGGACTTCTTGATATCGACCCTTAAGGTTGCACAAGAACGTCAGTGGACCGGCCATGAATTATCAGCAAGAATAATGGACTTGGAACGATTAGGAGAAACCAGGCTAAAGGCAGCAGCAGGAATATATGCAGCGAAGAAGTGACAGAAAGCATATTTTGATGCACATGTGAAAGATAAAGGCCTAAAAGAAGGAGATTTAGTTCTAGTATATACGCTAAAGCAACACGCACGTAAGTTAGAAAAGCGAGGTTATGGACCTATGATCATTAACAGACTCTCGACAAGTGGAGTAGTACAATTAGCCACCTTAGAAGGAGACATAATGCCTAATTATATTAGTGGCTGTAGAGTCAAGTTATATCAGGAACCTCTTACTGAGGATATGCTTAGACGACTCACGTTGGCAAAGAAGCGTAAGGAGGAAGAAAATAGAATACGAGCGGAAGCTCAGGCAGAAGCAATAGAACGCATTAAGCGCATGAAGCTAAGAAGACAAGGACTAGGGAGAGAACATTATAACCATCTGGAAACATCACCCAAATATCCCATGGCCATGTGTCAAGTAAAGTCAACCACTCATCCTAGCATAGTGGATAGGAGACCATTCATTACAGTCAGGCTAGAGCACGGCAACCCTTGCCAAGAGCTCAGGGCTTTAATTGACTTAGGTGTTGCGACTAGCGCGATTAGATGGTCCCACTATAAGGATTCAGGAATAGAAATGCGGCCAATTGAGGCATACCTCATAGGGCTAGGAGGCATGGAAACCCCTTGCATGGGTGAGGTGGACCTCCCTATCCTCATTAAGGATGTGACCATGACAGCGAAGCTACTAGTGTGCCATGATGACGACCTGATAGAACCCCTAATCCTTGGCCAAGATTGGTTATACGATCACTCAGTGGACCTAAATCTTAGACAAGGCTCCTTACCGATTGGAACCTTAGAACAGAAGCAAGTGATACCGCTTGACTTCCCTAACGGCATTCCGACTGAGGTTTGTAACCCTAAACCCTATGAAATACATGCGATGGAAGACCGAAAGATCTTTGGTCAGATCAATCACGTTATGTCTACACCAACCCACTCGGGCTTGGCTATAGACAATTGTCAATCAGAAAGACGTCGAGAGATCTTCCCTGGGGCTTCCTGCAAACTAGAAGGGGCAATTACCCAACCGCTAGGGCAGATGGACACAATCAGCGGTTAGGTGGGTTGCATCAGCGGACATATGGGCAAACCACCCTACAGTGCTCATCCTTCCAAACTTGCTGCGGACTGGCCTAGATTAAAGGTAAATAACGAATCACTTCCTAATGGGCAGGTCACGCAAGTGTTGGATCTCCCTTCTTTTCCAAAGCAGAGCGTCCAATGGACCTCTCAAACCCAACCATGAAGGAGTCAACCACAACAGAGGAACCTAGACCGACGACACCACCAGATGACGCAAAGAGTAAAGCAGTCTCAGCAACACAAAGTAAGTGGCACGAAACAAATATGGGTGCCAAAAGGACAGCAACCACAGGCTATTGGTAACATTGCAGACAAAAACCGGATAGAGTTTCAAAAGAAGGAGAGTCAGTATTCAAAGTCCCCTCGATCTTCTTCTACAAGTACAAATACTTGACAGATTTGGATCGCCAAGAAGTATCTTATCAATCAACCCACACCCACGTAGATTTGGGTACCCAAACAATGTATTATAGCCCAAACCTCTAGCCATGTAATATATACCCCTCAGAAATCTTTCCATCCTTCAATACCACCAAATCCGCTACCACTTTTTGTCCCTCAGCAAAAACACACCACCCACTCAAAGACTCTTAGGAAATGGATACCGAAACGTATCTAGAAGTCTTCTTGTACCCCCTTATCTAACAATTCTTCCACCCCGTTTAAACTCCACCCTTGTAATAATTCACCCTCAACCAAACCTTGTATGAATTCATACACCAAAACCCCACATCATGCATAATAAAAGCTCATCAAGAAATGCATGCATAATCTGACCATGTAGGCGTCTAGAGACATGCATTAGTTTTGCAAATAATCATTCCATTAACCACCTTACAACACCTGGCTACACGGGTTACACATCGGTTATGGAAAGGGATTGCGGTCTCACTTTAATGGGATCATAATTAATTTCCATGCTAATGTGTTAATCTTTTGTAGCAGATCTTTTCCATTAGCTCGTCAGTCATCATGCAAACTGAAGAAGGACCAACAGAAGCTGGCCCAAGCACACCGATGGCCAATATTGGAGAATTACTCGTGGAATCTCATCCGACGATGCAACCACCAGAGTTTCGAGGTTTTCCAGGACCCATGCAAATAGACGATCCTCCTAGAGGATATACTGAGAAGATTCATCGTAATTCTCACTGGTTTCAAGGCCTAGCAGGACCATTAGCAGATGCTGATTTCATATTTGAGGCCAATTTGGCATTTGATCTTCGCACATGGGCCAAGTACCAGTTCTTTTCAAGAGAATTCGAAGGAGTACAGAATACACAAGATTTAACGCACGTTTCGGCACGAGCAGGATTTACAGAATATTTTAGTGACGCTCTGCCTAAACCCGATTTTTACAGATGCTTTTACCTAGTAACCACCTTGACAACTTCAGAGAACAAGGATCTACCCTGCACATTCATGTTACCATCCTTGGTAAATGACCCTCCATTCAGAAGGTTTTATTTGTCTAAAGATTTAATTCGCGCAGCTCTCAAAATACATGGAACGCATACTCCGACGGAGCGAGAACGGCTAGTCCCAGAGCCGATGAAACGTGGTGATGTAACTAAGTGGGAGGATATTTCAGCTTTAACCCCTGAGCTCTCCAAGCCCTTACGGATATGCATGCAACACTTTGCTTTCCCTGCTCAGGATCGTTTTACCATGCCCCACAAAAGAATCTGGTTTGGCTTATACTTAGCATGTACTAGACCCTAGACGGTTGATCTAGCTAGCTGGATAATTGATCAGCTCTATTTAGCACAACATAGATGGGAGCGAAAGAAGGTCATCAATGGGTGTTGTGCACTTACAAGGATTATATATATGTGTTTGGCATATGATTTACCCATACTGCGCGCCATGACCAGTGAGGAGCTGAAGGCATTTAAAGGAACCACAAAGAAAGCTAGAAAGGCTAGCAAAGGCAGAGCCGGAAAGCGGATGAGAGGCACTATCCCATGCCTACAAGTCCCAGAATCACCCTCACCACAACCATCTCCAGAGCAGTCACCGACAGCAGCCACTCCCACAGTACAACCTATTCGCATCAGATTATCAAGACGAGTTGTAACGGAGGGCACCACCAGTACTGTTGCACCTCAAGCAGACACAACCCCAGAACCTATCACCACGGCAGCAGAACTTCCCACCTCTATTGGTGCGGAAGCGTTCTCTTTTCCAATACCCCATTTAGAAGCAGAACAAGCAGCGCCACTGAACACAACGTTCGATTTTGAAATGCTCGATGCATTCTCCAATGAGTTCCAATTTTCAGAAGGACAACTGTTTTCTCAAGAATATGAAAGGCCCAGCTATCCCACCACACCCCGTGATCAGCCACAAGGACAGATTGTGTCTAGCTCTGATGACAAAAGAACAACAACCGATGACAATGAAGGCGATGACGAAGCCAGCCAGGGCACTCACGAATCCCAAGAGCATGAACAGACAAATGGCCAGGGACAACAAACAGACACAAATGGTGATACAAGTACACACGAAGATGAAACTTGTGAAGCAGTAGCTTACACACTGGCTATTAAGAAGCTGTATAGAACTATGGAAAAAGTTTGGGCACGCAAAAAGCTGACTGAGGAAGAGAGTCAGGCAATAATAGAACAGGAACTTGTCACAGGCGGATTCGAAGACGCATACATCAAAGGATTCAGAGAGTTAGTCAAATCAGTAGGCTCCAACGAAGCACTCAGATACTTGCAAAGAAAGCCACTACCACAATTCGACCCCCGCAGAGTACGACTACTTTCCAAGCCTGGCGAATACATTCGTGTACCAACAGGAGCACAGTCTTCAGAACAAGTCAGGGAGGCACGCCTCGTCCCCGAAAGTTCGTGGGTAGTAGGAACCATCCTTGTAGATTCCCCACCCCGCGCTACAACTGTACATACCTCAGTAGTCACTGAAGTACCGACCACCCCAACCGCTCCTCCATCTCCGCCCGTCCATCCAGCCTCCCCTCTTCACCCTCCTTCCCCCCGACCAACATCTTCAGTCGCTAGTGACGTAGCAGAAATCGTCTTTACGGCCACTCACCCCACAATCCCCGCACCCATTAGACCCAGTCTACCCCCTCACACATCCACCTTTCCATTCAACCCATTCTTCCATCCAGCTTTTCCATCCTTCCCCACAACTCCAAGACCCCTTTTTCCATTCCCACCGCCCTTAACCTTCTCCCCAGTCTCACCTCCCCGACCCACTGTGACCCCTCTTTCCCCTTTCCACCCAGCTGCTCCAGCCAACCCCCCTGTAAATTACTCCTCAACCTTTGTAAATCCCGTATTTACACTAGCACAAGCACCCACAGTCACACCCTTATTCACAGTCACCGCACTGGACACGTCCAATGACATGGACATCTCACCGCCCACTGCACCACCACTCACTTCACTCACGGCACAAACATTTTTAGGCACATCACAATTTTCAACAATCACCACAACATCCACCTTCCCAACCCCATTCCCCGTTCCCGTTGCATCTACACCCACTGCATCTTCATTTAGCACCCCATTAATACTATCACCCACTGTAGATAATGCATTTCGACAGATGTTCATGTGTATGATGCAAGTAAGAGATGAGTTCACATCTCTTGGCGATAATTATCAGCAGCTGTAGAGGACAACCAATGACTTACAGTCGCATCTTAATTTATTGTCTATTGAGAATGCCTCACTGAACACCCGATACCAGGAATTACGCGAGGCATATCACAAATTGGAAGTAGAAAGCGAAGAAAAATCTAAAGAAGCCACTGCCGACCTGGATAACTTATTAAGAGCCTAGACAGTCCGCAATGCAACGCTAACACGAAACATGGGCTTACTCAGAAGACATCTAGCAGCAGCAAAGGAAGAAAACCAGCGCTTACAGGATCAGAACCGAGAAAACTTAGAAGCAACTCTTGACCACCCAGACCAACCTTTGAGTCCTAGTCGGTTCAAAGCCATTCCCTCTGACTCAATGAAGATGCTGCTAGAAGATCATGTAAGACTGCTAAATGAATACGACCGCATGAACGAGGAGTTACAGAAACTCAAAGAAGATCATAAATTACTCCAGTTACGAGCACCGGCACACCCACACATACCAGCACCTGTGGACCCCTCTCCTGACATCTTAGAGGAACTCAACGCATTACGGGCCCAGGTATCAAACCTTGAATCAAGGATTGCAGTATATGAAGCACCACCAAGGCCAGATTCCCCACCTGAGCTACCAGCTGAGGAAGAAACTGTCACCATCCCGGTGGAGGAAATGTTTGAAGAGGCGTACGAGCCACAACAGGCAGACGTGTCACTACCGAAGGCCAGATGACTTACGAACTCCCGACCCCCGCGTGGATGAAGACAATTGAGGAACTTGGAACAACACACTCAGCTAGAGTAGAGGCACAATTACATGCCATGGCGATGATAGAAGAAAGAATTTTACAGTCTCCATTCTTTGCTCATTTGGCCCCGCAACGATATATATCTGGGCATGAGCTACAGTATAAACCGTATTTTATGTTAATGGCCGAATACCAGTTAGCCATTGAGAAAGAAACCGGTAAAAAACCGTCGCATGCGACTCAATTTGAGGAGGATGATCTACCACAGGATGCGCAGCAAGGAGAGATCTACCAACTAGAGTGGCGCAAAGATTTACTACAAAAGTATCCCAAAATGATGAGTACATGGGTAAAGGCACCTTTGCATTTAAAGTACAACCCATGTTGGGGACCAGTACCAGGATGCCGCTCCTGGATAGCCTTTGCTATTAAGGTACAAAACAATAAGCAGTGCCAGGATTGGTTGAATTACCCCTATTTTAAGCCACCCATCGAGTTACCAACTGTAGGCTACATGATGGCTACAATTCGTCACTGGCTCCCTAGACTAAAGCATATGGACGATATAGCGGCACACATGACTGTCAAAATCTTTGACATGATGCAAATGGTTTTTAAAGTCTTCCGACGCGTCAAGGCACCTCATGTAAACACCCCGAGCTTTGAGCATGGCAATTTCGATCTGGTATATGATATGAGTACAATGCCATCGCTACGGGTGTGTTATGCCTGGCATTGCAGAATAAAGTACCTACCGGCGTGCTACAAGCAGACTTTCGAAGAGATGTTCACAACCGGCTTCTGGGAATACCATTCAGAGGTATTCATAAGCAGGCCTACACATTTATTACACTTATTTGCCTGTGAACGAATGGTCTATTCCACACACTATCAGCTCCCGCCACCAAAAGATCCGCAACCAATAGACTGGGAGAAACTCGAGGCCGACCTGGCCCGAGGCATTCATATCTCCGAGCACACCCTCGCTCAAGGCCTCTTACAGAAATATATCCGGCAGACCTCACAACAAGGTTCTGTCAGGGACGACAGAAGCGAGAGGGAGGGGGGTGTTGGAAGCAGCCAGAGGCATAGAAGACGCGGAAGCATGTAACAACAGAGCAGGGAGCCAGTGGAATCTTTTTTCAAAGAATCATGTTTTAAAAATACTTTTCAAAAACCTCCAACAGTGATTTTTATCACTAATGTAACATATGTAACATAGAAAAACCCTTTTCTTAATTTCTAGCTCCATTTTGTGCAAGCCGAGGAGTCCTCGAGCTTGAGGAGCTTAGGTAGAATGAGCATATCAAATTTCGTTATTTTTAGACACCGTTTACCCTTCCAAATAGCATCTAGGACCTAATTTTTAACTATGCCGGTCACTAGATGTGAAACCGGTCAAAACTAGTCTACAAACTATAAAAAGAGCTAGAGACCTCATTTTTTAGAGTAGCTAGTGTGAGTAGAGAAGAGCTTAGAGCTATTTTGAGCCTGTAAGAGTGTTCTTGAGTAATAGAGTTAATTTCTCACCTTCCATTGTGTCTTGCTTGTCTCTTCGTAGTGTGTGTGTATGTGTGTGTGCATTTCTATGCTTCTCACCTTCACTCTCACTTCATCTCACATTCATGATCTTCATATCACTCCTATCTCTTCCGCATATTGACATTAAGGAGGTGGAGCTTCTTAACGTGGTTCTCACCATTGCGCTAGAGCAACACCAAATTTGGCGCCGTTGCCGGGGAACGAGTCTAGGACGAATGTGTGATGGTAAGAGTATAGCAAGAAGTGGCATTGCTAGAGTTGGAGGGAGGGGGGTGTTGGAAGCAGCCAGAGGCATAGAAGACGCGGAAGCATGTAACGACGGAACAGGGAGCCAGTGGAATCTTTTTTCAAAGAATCATGTTTTAAAAATACTTTTCAAAAACCTCGAACAGTGATTTTTATCACTAATGTAACATATGTAACATAGAAAAACCCTTTTCTTAATTTCTAGATCCATTTTGTGCAAGCCGAGGAGTCCTCGAGCTTGAGGAGCTTAGGTAGAACACGCGTATCAATTTTCGTTATTTTTAGACACCGTTTACCCTTTCAAATAGCATCTAGGACCTAATTTTTAACTATGCCGGTCACTATATGTGAAACTGGTCAAAACTAGTCTAGAAACTATAAAAAGAGCTAGAGAGCTCATTTTTGAGGTTAGCTTGTTGGAGTAGAGAAGAGCTTAGAGCTATTTTGAGCTTGTAAGAGTGTTCTTGAGTAATAGAGTTAATTTCTCACCTTCCATTGTGTCTTGCTTGTCTCTTCGTAGTGTGTGTGTATGTGTGTGTGCATCTTTGTGCTTCTCACCTTCACTCTCACTTCATCTCACATTCACGATCTTCATATCACTCCTATCTCTTCCGCGGATTGACAATTAAGGAGGTGAAGCTTCTTAACGTGGTACTTACCATTGTGCTAGAGCAACACCTGTAGACACTAAAGAGACTCGGAGTGCATTGGCCTACTATGGAGGCTGATGCCCAAAAGTTGTGCAAGGAATGCCCAATCTGTTGCACTAAACCACCTGTGGAACATGCCACTCTTTATCAAGTGTCCATAGTGCCAGATTGGAGTGAACCACTAGTATCCTTCCTAAGGACGAAAACATTTCCTCCAGACATGACTTTGGCTAGGAAAAGGAGTTTAGAACAAGAAGCCCAGGATTACTCACTCATTGGTGATAATCTATACAAGCGTGGTAAAGATGGTTACCTGAGACTATGTGTCCATGAAAGTGAATATCTCAAGATCTTGGAAACTGCTCACCAAGGTGTAGCAGGAGGACACTTTGGACTAGATCGGGTGATCAAGGCAATACTATTTGCGGGCTTCTGGTGGCCAACCCTTCACATGGATGCACATACCTATGTGAAATGGTGTGATGTGTGTCAGAGAACTCAGTATCCTATACGCAAAGATGAGATGCCCCTGAAACCTATGATGGATGGATGTGCATTCTCTAAGTGGGGAATAGACTTTGTTGGTCCTATTAATCCCCCAGCTAAGGGTTCACATGCTGAATACATCATTGTTGCGACAGACTATCTAACTAAGTGGGTAGAGGTAAAAGCCACAACAAAGAACGATGCTCAAACAACAGCCAAGTTCTTATTCGAGAATGTATTCACCAGATACGGGTTACCTATAGAGCTAGTCAGTGACAGAGGCACTCACTTCTTGAATGAAGTCATTGAAAATCTGCTCCAAGAGTTCTTGGTAGTACATAAGAAGTCTGCCCCTTATCACCCTCAAGCTAATGGCCAAGCCGAAAGCACAAACAAGATTTTGTGCAATGTACTGACAAAATTAGTGAACAATAAACGCTCTGATTGGGACAAACAGCTACACCATGTTGTTTGGGCATACCAAGTCGCCTACAAAACGGTACTCCAAGCCACCCCCTTTCAGATGGTGTTTGGCCAAAATGCAGTGCTACCATTGGAATTCTTAATACCAACACTGAAAGTAGCACAAGAGCATGAATGGACGGGTCATGAACTCTCCTCTACTCTGTTTGACCTTGAACAATTAGGAGAAACAAGACTGAGAGCAGCTGCAGGGATATATGCAACTAAGAAACGACAGAAGGCATACTTTGATGCCCACGTTAAGGATAAAGGTTTGAAGGCAGGCGACCTAGTACTAGTATACACGTTGAAACAACATGCGAGGAAACTGGAGAAGAGAGGCTACGGACCCATGATCATTAATAGAATCTCAACAAGTGGAGCAGTGCAACTAGCCACATTAGAAGGCGATGTTCTCCCAAGCTACATAAGCGGATGCAGGGTCAAGTTATATCAGGAACCTCTCATAGAGGAAATGCTAAGTCGACTCAATATTGCTAAGAAACGCAAAGAAGAAGAAAAGCGAATTCGAGAAGAAGCTCAAGCAGAAGCTTTAGAGCGCATACGGAAAATGAAATTAAGAAGACAAGGTAGAGAGCAACCTAGGCCAGATGCCGATGCAGATCAAGGATATCACATGGCTATGTGTGAAGTTTCCGGTATCAGCTCCCATAGGATAATTGATCGACGTCCTTTTATAACGTTGGATATAGGACAAGGAAAGGGTGCAAGGACTGTAAGAGCCTTGATTGACTCAGGTGCAGCCACTAGTGCTGTCAAATTGTCTTACTGTCAAGAATTGAAATTAACTGTCAATCCTATAGAAGCATATCTCATAGGATTGGGAGGTGTGGAAACCCCTTGCCTGGGCGAGGTGAAACTTCCCATCTACATTCAAGACGAACTAATGACAGTCAAAGCACTAGTGTGTCAAGATGAGGACCTCACTGAGCCTCTTGTCTTGGGTCAGGACTGGATCTATGATCATGCAGTCAACCTAAACCTAAGAAGTGGACTTCTTCAGGTATGGGTAAATCATAGTCGAATTACAGTTGAATTGGAAAATGAGGCACTCGAAGAATTAGGTACGGCACAAACTCCTGGTCCTTCCAGGTGTGCACATGAAGTTGACCATGCTATTCTTGTCCAAAACAGTGTGATGCAGAAAGAGGACTGTCTCAACAACGGAGTCAAGGATAAGAAGGCACTCCCTTCTGTTCCGAAGGCCAGAAGGATGCAGCAACCAAAGGCAGATCGAATACAGAAGAAGCAAAACACTACCTATACTGGAGGCCAAAAAAAGGAGCAAAGCAGATTGTTTCAGCCGATGAAACAAGTATGGAGGCGAAAAGGCGAACACCCTGTTCCGACCAGGCCAACACCATGGCCAAAACCTCTTATTAGTAATCAACAACAGGACACTAATAAGAAGTCCTTCATAAATTCTTCTGCAAAAGTGAAGTCTATTTGGGTACCCAAGAAGTCGATGAAGGCCAGCCCACAATCACGAAAAATCTGGGTGCCTAAGGCTTGCTTGCGGGCTCAAATAACTACACCAAGGCCAAACCCTGTACAACATGTTTCACTCACGCGAACATCTGAGGCCCAGTCTTACACATCACGCACTAACACGTATTCTTCCATGAGCACAAGTAGAATGACTTGTAAATGGGTCCCTAAAAAGCCTCATGTTTTAAGTAAATACCCTATCACACTCTCCAAAGTCTCCACAAAGTCAAGATCAAAATGTATCCATTGCATTTGGCAACCTAAAACTTGTAATAAACCCCCGGACCCTAGTTGTAAATCCATGTCCACCTACTAACTACTTCACTCTCACACTACATCATTCCGCTTAGCTCTTAGGTCTACCCAATTCCTAACTACACACACAAGCACCGAGTACTTACTAACCCCCTAACCTCTCCCGAACCTCATGTTAATGTTATAACGGGGACACAGTGTCATTTTTGTGTCCATTGCAATGTTAACATTTATTCATATATTCTCACAGAACCAGCTGCGAAGTTTTCAACATGGCTGAGGCAGCAGGAACTAGCTCTCAAACAGAAACGAGCCAGCAAGTGGTGGACTTAGACAGTTTACCCGTTTTGCCTGAGACAAATGAAAGACCAGAAGAATTGCACGCCATCAAAATCATACCTATAGCGGTGTCGGGTAGATTTGCATCTTCCAGTTGATGACCAGAGAAAATGAAAACAACTTAACTCGTCAATTCTAAACCTCTTTTTCACTGTTGAACAATTGTTCTGGATTGAATTAACTACTTTTGAAGTGTTTGCAGGTACAAGAAATGATGAAGAACATATGTTCATATTAGGGTTTACCCTAAGTACTTAATTAATGAGTATTTATATTTATACATGCTAGAAACATGGGTATATAACTCTAGTTCATATGATTTATGACAATAGGGTTCATTTGAAGGGTCTCAAAAGGTTCTAATAGGTTCATGTTAGAGTTTATTTATGTTCCAAAGGGTTAATGATAGGGTTTATTTAAATGTTAATGAGCTAATGGTAGGATTCCAAAAGGGTTTTAAGGGGTTTAGTGTGCAAGAATGAAGATTAGCCTTAGTTTGAAGGGTTGAAACAATTAATGTTTAATGAAATTAATCTATAATTTAACATTGGTTAACCTACAAATTTAATTTATGGTTTAATTTGTTAATTCAATAGTGTGTATACTTTTAAATACTAAGGTTCTAATTAATTAAACCTTTAAACTAAGATTGAATTAAATGATTTATTTAAAATAAGAAATATAGGCTAATTAAATTAAAAATGGTAAATTAAATGGATAAATAACTAGTGGTCTATATGAGTACTAGGAAAAAGAATGGTTTATAGAAGATGTGTAACTAAAGTGATTGAAAGAGTGGTTGGAATAAATGATGCAATTAAAGGAAGTTAAAGAGAAACTTTAAATGAATGGTGTATATGAAAAAGGTTAAAAGAATGGAGTAAGTGAGTTGTGTAAATAAAGTCAATTTAAAGTGTGGTGAAAGTAAGGAGATTAAAGTGTGGTTGTAGATTAAAAGTTAAAACCAAAAGAGTGGATTAGGAAGGACTTGTGTATGTATTTAAATGTGTGTTGAGCTCAAGTTTCTCCTAATGTTTTTTGCAGATTACAATCAGTTAAAGCGAAGTACAAGCAGTTGAAGTGAACCGGCAGATTGAAGATCCATTTAATCCTTATATCTCCATTTAGTCATTTACCCGATTGCTTAGACATTTATCCAATTATCTAGACTTTACATTTGTATTAGCTTATTAATTCATTTATTCAAATCAGTTTAACATCATATTGTTTCTATTAGTTCTTTCATGTATTCCGATTTATACCATGAATCTGAAAACAGTAGTAATGATATCATTGAACATACAACCGAATCATTAGTGTCTTTATCTTATGAACAATGTTTAACTACATTCCTAGCCTTTTCTTCCATTACATCTTCTGAATCATAAAAGTGGTGAAGATTTATTTCCACCAACTTTAGTTAGACAAACTCATCCAAAACCATTAGAAGCTACAGTAGAAGAGATAGTTAAAGATCAGATAACCGAAGAGTCATTATTTTGTTTAACACTCAAACAGATAGCTATTGCCAGATATAAAGCAGCTTGTCCCTATGGTCATTAGTCTGAGTCCGCTACAGACACCCCGCGTGTGCCGAACGATTTAGACCTTCCATTTGTATTAGAATTATTGATTTGAACCATTAGCTTATCAGTTAATTTATTCAAGCAGTTTTGCAACAATATTGTTTCCCATTACTTTCTTTGATGTCTTCTAAATTAGTTCACGAGTCTGAGCACAGTACTATTGAAAATATAGAAAATGTTCCGCCAACTCTAGACAGACCAGAAACCTCTAGCTTACCTGATAGTTTAGTAGAAGAAACCATGATGGAACGCGTAACAGAAGAGTCACTAGTTTTAATCTCATATCAGGAAGCTGTTGCTAGGTACGAGGCTGCCCGTCCTTACGGTCCATAGCTATTTAAACTATTTAAATACCTTAGTTTCAGTCATAGAAATAGGTAATTTAAATTGTTTTGTCATTAGAACCCTTACTTTCATAAGCCTGAGTTTGCTACAGACACCCCGCGTGTGCCGAACGATTTAAGTAGATGACTTGATCCACCATCCGAGCATCTCTCACGACCCGACATTTAGTGAACCCGACGTGAACAAACGGCCTTGCAGCTCAGGTATAAAATTTAAATTTTTCGTGCATGTGCATACATGATATCGACAGGTTGGATTGCAGAAGCTTCTTCATCCGTGGGAGCAGTGGCTTTGTCTTTGATTCCTTGCACTCTTCTAGGTGTTGAGGGTTGTTCCCTAGGGAACTGAGCGCCTCCACGAAGAGTGGCAAGTAGCTATCCTCTGTTGATATATTTAGGTAGTGATGTGTGTGAACACTCTAGGACTGCCGGGGCACTTTTTTCCCTCTTTAGGAGGTTTTTTTCCCCCGGCTTGTATATACGCCTATTGCCCTAATGGGCTACTTATCTTTGTACATTCTCTAGTAATACATTCAGTCTTGTGTGTTGTGCTCCAAGCTTCTTCTTCTTCCTTGTGCTGTTCGCGTGCTTCCGCAGACGTCTAACTCCAACAATTGGTATCAGAGCAGGTCGTTGCTTCTTCTAGGGCGCCGTCGACACTCCTCCGTTTGTAGTCTCAGATTCGCACAAAATTTGGTGAGCATACTCAGGGTGTTTCCGAGATCAAAACGGCTTCGCTTTGTGGTGCCGAAATCGCGATCTGAGCTCGTTTCGGCCTCCGAACGCACTATCGCAGTGCTTGTGCAGGCTATTTCGTCCTTTTGTGCCAAAGGTATATACCAGTTTCTGTTCGCCAGTTTAAGCGTCTCGAAGTCTGCTAGAGGTCTAGCAGAACTCGTCTGGGCAGTTCTGTTCAACTTTTTGAGATACAGTCAATTTTCTGCATCAAGGTATTTTAGTCACCGGCCATGGCTGAAAGCAGTGATGTATTCCGTATGTTGGCTGTTGAGGATAAGTTGGATGGTACCAACTACCCATTATGGGCTTATATGATGCGACATGTACTGGTTGCAAAAGGATTGTGGAACATTGTGCAGGGTATTGAAAGACGTCCTGTTACACCTGTAACGACAGGTACTGCAAATACAGGTGTTGGAGCTGATGAAGATGGTGTCGAAGATGATATTCCGTAGATTCCTGTTCGTGCTGCTGTTTCTGTTGCACCTACTGCAGAGCAGATTCGTTGGGATGGCAGAGATGCCCAGGCACATGCATTGATAGCTTTGTCTGTCAAACGTGCCATTATTCCTCACATTCGCTCTTGGAGAACAGCAAAGGATGCTTGGGATACGCTTACCACTTTGTACCAGGCTAGGAATGAGGCTCGTGTTGCTTACCTCCGAAAACAGTTGGAGAGTGAGCACATGAATGAAGGTGATTCTATGGACAGTTTTCTTACAAAGATCAAAGACCTGAAGGAACAATTGATTTCTGCTGATGAAGTTATACCAGATAGCTCACTTGTGCAGACCGTTCTGAATGGTCTTCCTGATTCATATCAGAGTTTTGCCTCTACTCTTCGGTTGATGATGAAAGGCAATCCGAATGCCTTGTCATTTGAGGAATTAGTCTCTGTTCTGTTGCAGGAAGATCAGTCCAGGCAGAACAGGTCCATTATGCGTGTTGCAGATCAAGCTTTCCTGGCTAGTCAGAAGGGCAAAGGAAAATGGAGCTCTTCTACTAGTAAGCAGAAATCTGCAAATGCTGCACAATCGAAGAACCAGGATAAAGATGAGAAGAAATCAGAAAAGCAGAAATTGTTCTGCAAGTACTGTAAAGGAAATGATCATATTATAAAGAACTGTCCAAAACTGGCTGCTAAAGAGGCAAAGAAGAAAGAGGCTGGAATGGTTGTTGCAGAGGCCTCTACACCAAAAACAGAGTCTGCAAATCTTGTGCAGGAAGAAGAATGGGCGTTTACTACTGTCTGCAGTTTTGACCCATCTTCTCATGATCAGTGCATGTCTGCAGTAGACTCAGATGTTTGGTACTTTGACAGTGGGGCGACCAAACATATTACCTCGCAGCGCAGTTTCTTCTCTTCACTCGAGCCTGCCCCTACAGGGAATACTGTCACATGCGCCAATAACTCCTCTTATCCTGTTATGGGAGTTGGTAAGATCATTCTGACTACTGCTGATGGTAGTTCTTTCACTTTGTCAGATGCTTTATTTGTGCCAGGGATCAAAAAGAATCTGTTATCAGTTTCTGCATTAGCCAAGATTGGCTTGGTTGTGAAATTTGTTGATGACAGGTGTACAGTCCATGATCTCTCAAATGGCGATGTGATTATTGCTTCTGGCATTTTATGTCGTGGGCTGTATAAGCTCATAGACTATGAAAGATCTGTGAATGATTCGGCATGTGCAGTTCATGATTCTCAGGCTATGTCAGATGCAAAGCTTTGGCATGCACGCTTTGGTCATCTGAATTTTGCTAGTTTGTTACGCCTGCAGAAATCTAAAATGGTGTCCTCTTTGCCCAAACTTGAGGCACCTGGAAAACATGTTTGTGAAGGCTGTATTTTGGGCAAAATGCAGCGTTCTTCCTTTCCAAAAGATGGTTCAGTTCGGGCTATGCAGAAATTGCAGCTTGTACATAGTGATGTCTGTGGTCCTATGCAGACACCCTCTTTTGGAAATTACCTTTACTTCGTGACTTTCATTGATGATTTTTCCAGGCATGCATGGGTATATCCACTCAAAGCAAAGTCCGAAGTGTTCATGTGCTTCAAACAGTTTTTGGTTTTGGCTGAAAATCTGTCAGCATGTAAAATGGGCACCCTCCGTTTTGATCGAGGGGGGGAATATATGTCTTCAGATTTTAATGCATTTCTGGCTGAACGTGGGATAAAACACCAGTGTACAGTGCCGTATACACCTCAACAGAATGGAGTTGCTGAACGAAAGAACAGGTCACTCATGGAGATGGCGAGGTGCATGGTCAAAAGTCAGGCTTTACCACATAATTTCTGGATTGAGGCTGTCATGTGTGCAGCATATGTACTGAACAGGTGTCCCACCAAAGCGTTGCAGTCTATCACTCCATATGAGGCTTGGCATGACCGCAAGCCATCTGTTGCTCATCTGCGTGTTTTTGGTTGTTTGGCATATGCATTAGTGCCTGAACAACATCGCAGAAAATTGGATGATAAGGCAGTAAAATGTATTTTTGTTGGGTACAGTTCTGAAAGTAAAGGCTATCGTCTGTATCATCCACAGACTAAACGCATTCTGGTTAGCCATGATGTTGTCTTTGTGGAAGATGCTATTCAGCCATTGCTTTCATGTACTAAGGAGACATCTGTTAGCTCCAAAGACATGTATGATACTTTGATGCCTCTTTTTACAGGTGGACAGGCTAACGCTGGTCCTAATGAGGCAACTTCTCAGCCTTTGCAGGTTTCATATGATGATGCAGATCATTCCATTTCTGATGCAGATTTACATGATGCACTTGTTGATGAGAGAGCTGATATTGAACAGGCAAAAACTATGCCAAAATGGCTGGTGCAGACTTTGCGTGACAGCAAATTAGATGCACCTTTGTCATATCGTACTCGTTCAGGCTCTCATAGTACCTCCTTTGCATCAGATTGCTATGCTATGGCTGCATCTAGTCTCTGTGATGAGAATGAGCCTGTTTCTTTTGATGAAGCACAAAATTCAGAAAATTGGATGGCTGCTATGCAATCTGAATATGATGCTATAATGAAGAATGATACATGGTCTTTATGTGACTTGCCTCCTGGCAAGAAGGCCATTGGCACTAAGTGGGTATACAAGCTGAAGCGTAAACCTGATGGTACAGTTGACAGGTATAAGGCTAGGCTTGTTGCAAAGGGTTATGCGCAGGAAAGAGGCATTGATTTTGATGAGACCTTTGCACCTACATGCCGTATGACTACTGTTCGGAGCATTTGTACACTTGCAGCCCATCATGGTTGGAATGTACATCAGTTGGACATTAAAACAGCATTTCTGAATGGTGACTTGCATGAAGAAGTGTATGTTTTTCAGCCCCGTGGCTTTGTGCAGAAAGGGCATGAAAACCAGGTGTGTAGGTTAAAGAAGGCATTATATGGTTTAAAGCAAGCACCACGTGCTTGGTATGAGAAAATACATGCCTATCTAATTGCACATGGTTTTGAGAACAGTCCAACTGAAAGCACCTTATATGTTAAGCGTGCTAATGATGTGCTTCTGATCATTGTTGTCTATGTAGACGACATGCTGCTCACTGGTCCTCTTGAGAAGCATATTGCTGATTTTAAGGCTGATTTGCATGCCTCATTTGAGATGTCTGATTTGCGGCATTTGCATCACTATTTGGGCATTCAGTTTATGCACGTTGATGGTGGAATGGCTTTGTGTCAAACGAAATATATTGACACATTATTGCAGCGTTTTGGCCTTGAAGACTGTAAGCCTATTGCCACTCCTATGGAGACAGGTTTACGATTGAGTCTTCATGATGCTGGAGATGCATTTGATGCTGTTCTCTATCAGCAGGCTGTTGGATGCTTGATTTACTTATGCATTACTCGGCCAGATATTCAGTTTGCTATCTCACAGATGAGCAGGTTCATGCATTGCCCAGGAGTCACGCATTGGAAAGCGGTTAAGCGCATCTTTCGCTACTTGAGTGGTACTCGGCTACTTGGGTTGTTTTATCCCAAGGGGGGATCACTACTGCCAGATTTGCATGCTTTGTCTGACTCAGATTGGGCTGGTTGCTATGACACTCGTATGTCCACCAGTGGTTTTTGCTTCATGCTTGGTAGCTCATGTATATCTTGGTTGAGCAAGAAGCAGCCTACTGTGGCCACTTCCAGTTGTGAGGCTGAGTATAGGGCAGCTTTCACAGCGACTGTTGAGTGTGTGTGGCTCAGACGCCTTATGGCTGATTTGGGTGTTGGCCAGTCTTCTGCCACCACCATCTTCACTGACAGTCAGAGCGCATTGGCAGTTGCGAGGAACCCTGTGTTCCATGCTCACACTAAGCACATTGAGGTGCATTATCACTATGTCAGGGAGAGGTTCTCTGCTGGGGAGATCAGCTTGGCATATGTGCCCACGCAGGAGAACATTGCAGACCTTTTCACGAAGGCTCTGCCTAGGGAGAAGTTTGAAGCTTTCCGCAAAGCTTTGGGCTTACTTCCTTTTGTGGAGTGATTTCCACATAGCTTGGCACTTCCTTATACATGAGTGCCAGCTCCTTGTTCACCGCATCACTCCCAGGGGGGATTTGTTGATATATTTAGGTAGTGATGTGTGTGAACACTCTAGGACTGCCGGGGCACTTTTTTCCCTCTTTAGGAGGTTTTTTTCCCCCGGCTTGTATATACGCCTATTGCCCTAATGGGCTACTTATCTTTGTACATTCTCTAGTAATACATTCAGTCTTGTGTGTTGTGCTCCAAGCTTCTTCTTCTTCCTTGTGCTGTTCGCGTGCTTCCGCAGATGTCTAACTCCAACATCCTCATCTCGCCACCCCTTTTCATCGACATTAGAAGCAAGAACGTTTGCACAATCATCCATTAGCAACTGATGTATTAGATTTTGATTCTATTAAAAATTGTATAAACTTATACACAAGTCACTCTTTAAGCCTCTTCTTCGATTCAGATTCGAGGTATTTATATTTGGATTCTTTTTGCTTGCACATAATTAAATGAAAATGACATCTAATGTAGAGAATCTTCTGCATGATATGGAAGCACGATTAATTTCATCTATAGATTTAAAGCTTAATTCCAAGTTTGAGTCCTTAAACTCGTTTCTTTCAATCTTAACTACAGTAGTATCTGATTTTAATACAAATCTTAAGTCAATAGATAATCAATTTGATCATGAGTTTAGGAATTTAGAAGGAATTCTTCATTATGAACTATCAAATTTAAATGAACAGATGGAAACAATAGCAAATCATGTAAAAGAAATTTCATCATTCAAAACGATTGGTCATGAAATTGCAAGTTTAAAGGAAAACATTGAAAGGTTAAACAATCAAATACACGAAAGTGCTACATGTGAATGCAAAGATAGATATCAAGTACGAGTTCAAAGTAGATCTATGTATTCTATTGACCAAAATCCTTTACCCGATCATAGAAAAGTTGATCCTAAGGCTTTATATCAAAGACCGAAGAGAACTGTAAGATGCTTCTGGTGTGACCAACTAGGTCATACTTATGGGAATTGTATGGCCTATGAGAAAGCATGTAGCCAACAATTGGTATTAGAAAGTGAACAGAAAATATGTGATTATCAAACGCATCTACCATTGAGATTAAACTTAGGTAGAGGAGGAATGATAGACTATTTTGACCAAGAAAAATTTAGTCCTAAAACCAAACTTCAAAAACAATGGAAACCTAAGAGTCATAAGGAGAAAAGCAATGTATGTCAATTACATTCTATGAACACCAAGATTGTGCCTAAATGTGAATGTTTGGACAATGATCAAAACCTTATTAAACCTAAATCTATGAATAACATTGATCTTCAAATTAAATCTAAGGATCAAGATACATTGAAAAAGTTTAAGAAAGAAGAAGATGTAAAGATAAAAGATGATGAAAATGAACAATCAATTGATGGAAATATAGATATACAAGCGGTTAAAACAGAACCTAAAGTCATAGAAATTGACAATAAATGTGATCAAAATAAAAATGATGAAAGAATAGAACAAACATCTGAAGACGAAAATCTTCAACTTCAATCAGAACATGACAAGAATATGGGAAAATGGGTACAAGAAGCCATATGGAAGATTGAAAATAATATCAAAAACTCATCTAAAGGTAAGAAAAAGGAGAAGAATTTAAGTGAATAGTTTTATTGAGATGGAATTGTTTATTGAAGTTAAAACGTTTTAAATTTTGATATTGCTTGCTGCATATATGTGTGTTTCCCTAAAGATTGAGAAACATATACCTAAAATGTTTAGTTTTATGAAGTTTAATGCTTGAAAAGCTAGTTAAAAGCTTATGATTAAGTTTACATTACGATTTGTTTAATCAAAAGAATTCTAAAATATGAAAACACTAAGTTTGTTTCAAATTAAACAAAAACATGTTTGTAATTATGCTTGCAAATGATTTTGATCAATATGCTTGTCATTTCCTAAACCTATGATAAATTTATGATTTTTTTTCTTTCACAAATAAGAAGAAATCTATTATGAAGAACGATTATGAAGAACGATTATGAAGAATATTATTATGATGAATATTTTGCACAAAATGATCTTTGTTTACAACAATTATGATGATATACTTTTAAAAGAAAGAAATATATATGATATAAATATGATCATGATAAATATGAAGAACATGAAAAAAAAAATGTTACAATATGAGGATGATTTTATTGATATACCATATGATGAGTAAGAGGAACTTTTATAATCCAGATATGAATTTTTCATTGATAAAAAAAAATAAAAAAAAATGATGCTCATTCATAAAGATACAAGTTAAAAACTTTGAACATTTTGATTTTCCTGAATTTTATGAACTTTGTTTCATAGGTTGAAAAACCTATTTAAAAAAAAAATAAAAAATTAAAGAATGCATTATTTATGATAATTATAACCACTATGAATTTCTTATGATGAAATTTGTGACATGATGAAGATGAATCTGATAGAATATATGAATTTATATTTGCAAGATAAATGATAATGAAGATTACTTGTTTTGTAGCTTCTATTTTATAAGTGATTATAGGTTCTGAAGATGCATTGATCAAAGCAAGTGAAGATGTTATGCCAAAAGTTCTGATGAATTTAAAGAGAGCAGATTGAAGATGAAACAGATTGAAGATGAAGTTGATTTTAGGTCGTATTTTTCTTTGTCATACAATTTAGATTTATGTATTTTCTTTGCATTCATATAAACTAATTTATAAAGTCTGGAATGAAAAATATTATTTTATAAAGGACTCTATTTAACCATATTAGGGAAATAAACATAATTTATATTTCTACATTTATAGATTAAGTGAGATTTGTTAAAAATAGAAGGATTTGTAGTTCATTTAGATAACGAAAGTAGTTGTATATGTGTAGGAGCATATTGTTGCATGATACATGTCTGTGAAAACCTAGATTTTTCTTGTCCATGCAGTTAGATCCTTAGCTCGGATTAAGGGGTTAAGCCTTTCCCCTTTAAAACAAAAAAGTAGCCGAAAAAAAAAAAAAAGAATATTGACATGGAAGTTATACCTTCTTCCACCCCAAAAAGGTATTTACATTTATTATCGATATGAAGTTTACATCATATTTATATGAAGAAACTAGTTGTGAAAAAACACATCTAGTGATTAAAATTGGGCATACAAGGCGGCTGTCTGTCCAAGTAGATTTAGTAGATTTCTTTGGCATGCTTGATTGCTCATATGTGAATGCATATATATAACAAAACCTGCATTGGAATGAATGAAAATGAATTCTGTTTTATACTAATCTTTACATAGTTTATAAATGGATAAAATATAAACTAATGTTTGTTGACTGAAAAGGTTAATAGTTTACCTTTATACTTTAATATGTTTTCATTGCCAGATGTAATTGAAATAAACTTCATGTGCATGTTGAAAGGATTTAAAATTTGATAAGATTAAATATATTTAAAAAAAGAATTGATGTTGTTCTATGATTTAATTTCAGGATAATCATTGAAAATGCTGCTTCCCTTAATCTCCAAGTTGGCCCATCTTGACGATGTGCAGGTTTGGTGGCGGTGGATGTCGGGAAGATTTGCATCTTCCAGTTGATGACCAGAGAAAATGAAAACAACTTAATTGGTGAATTCTAAACCTCTTTTTCACTGTTGAACAATTGTTCTGGATTGAATTAACTACTTTTGAAGTGTTTGCAGGTACAAGAAATGATGAAGAATATATGTTCATATTAGGGTTTACCCTAAGTACTTAATTAATGAGTATTTATATTTATACATGCTAGAAACATGGGTATATAACTCTAGTTCATATGATTTATGACAATAGGGTTCATTTGAAGGGTCTCAAAAGGTTCTAATAGGTTCATGTTAGAGTCTATTTATGTTCCAAAGGGTTAATGATAGGGTTTATTTAAATGTTAATGAGCTAATGGTAGGATTCCAAAAGGGTTTTAAGGGGTTTAGTGTGCAAGAATGAAGATTAGCCTTAGTTTGAAGGGTTGAAACAATTAATGTTTAATGAAATTAATCTATAATTTAACATTGGTTAACCTACAAATTTAATTTATGGTTTAATTTGTTAATTCAATAGTGTGTATACTTTTAAATACTAAGGTTCTAATTAATTAAACCTTTAAACTAAGATTGAATTAAATGATTTATTTAAAATAAGAAATATAGGCTAATTAAATTAAAAATGGTAAATTAAATGGATATATAACTAGTGGTCTATATGAGTACTAGAAAAAAGAATGGTTTATAGAAGATGTGTAACTAAAGTGATTGAAAGAGTGGTTGGAATAAATGATGCAATTAAAGGAAGTTAAAGAGAAACTTTAAATGAATGGTGTATATGAAAAAGGTTAAAAGAATGGAGTAAGTGAGTTGTGTAAATAAAGTCAATTTAAAGTGTGGTGAAAGTAAGGAGGTTAAAGTGTGGTTGTAGATTAAAAGTTAAAACCAAAAGAGTGGATTAGGAAGGACTTGTGTATGTATTTAAATGTGTGTTGAGCTCAAGTTTCTCCTAATGTTTTTTGCAGATTACAATCAGTTAAAGCGAAGTACAAGCAGTTGAAGTGAACCGGCATATTGAAGATCCATTTATACCTTATATCTCCATTTAGCCATTTACCCGATTGCTTAGACATTTATCCAATTATCTAGACTTTACATTTGTATTAGCTTATTAATTCATTTATTCAAATCAGTTTAACATCATATTGTTTCTATTAGTTCTTTCATGTATTCCGATTTATACCATGAATCTGAAAACAGTAGTAATGATATCATTGAACATACAACCGAATCATTAGTGTCTTTATCTTATGAACAATGTTTAACTACATTCCTAGCCTTTTCTTCCATTACATCTTCTGAATCATAAAAGTGGTGAAGATTTATTTCCACCAACTTTAGTTAGACAAACTCATCCAAAACCATTAGAAGCTACAGTAGAAGAGATAGTTAAAGATCAGATAACCGAAGAGTCATTATTTTGTTTAACACTCAAACAGATAGCTATTGCCAGATATAAAGCAGCTTGTCCCTATGGTCATTAGTCTGAGTCCGCTACAGACACCCCGCGTGTGCCGAATGATTTAGACCTTCCATTTGTATTAGAATTATTGATTTGAACCATTAGCTTATCAATTAATTTATTCAAGCAGTTTTGCAACAATATTGTTTCCCATTACTTTCTTTGATGTCTTCTAAATTGATTCACAAGTCTGAGCACAATACTATTGAAAATATAGAAAATGTTCCGCCAACTCTAGAAAGACCAGAAACCTCTAGCTTACCTGATAGTTTAGTAGAAGAAACCATGATGGAACGCGTAACAGAAGAGTCACTAGTTTTAATCTCATATCAGGAAGCTGTTGCTAGGTACGAGGCTATCCGTCCTTACGATCCATAGCTATTTAAACTATTTAAAGACCTTTGTTTCAGTCATAGAAATAGGTAATTTAAATTGTTTTGTCATTAGAACCCTTACTTTCATAAGTCTGAGTTTGCTACAGACACCCCGCGTGTGCCGAACGATTTAGGCGGATGACTTGATCCACCATCCGAGCATCTCTCACGACCCGACAGCGGACCCTCCCAGTGGCCATACCATGCCCGTAGGAAAAACTTCCCACTGGTTTAGTGAAGTGGCAGGACCCTTGGGAGAGGGAACATACCTATGGGAATCAGAGTTGGACTTCAATGGGAAGCAAGGTAAATACCATTTCTTTACAAGAGAATTCGAGAAGTTACAAAATGCAGAAGGTCTACGTTCGGTATGGGAGAAGGCAGGATTGGATGCATATTTCAGTGCACGACTCCCAAAGCCTGACTTCATGCGATGCTACTATCTCATCAACACCTTGACTCCAAACAAGAACCCAAAAGGCGCAAGCTCATTTGTGCTTCCATCTCTGACAAAGGGAAATGAGCTCAAGAGGTTTAGGCTATCAAACAACTTGGTGAGAGAGGCCCTAGATATGCGCGGAATGCATATTCCAACAGAGAAGGAGACCCTAGTGCCTGATTACATGAAGAATCGAAGCCTCACCAAGCTCAAGGACATGGTGGCCATGACGCCTAATGTTGCAATCCACCTTCGCATGTGCATGCAACAGTTTGCTTTTCCTGCACAAGATAGATTCACCATGCCGCCCAAAAAGATTTGGTTTAGTTTGTATCTGGCAGAGATACAGAGCCTCACCATCAACTTACCCCACTGGATAATTGATCAGATACACCTAGCTCACAAATGATGGCCACCGAAACAGGTTTTATATGGATGCTGTGCTCTGACGAGAATAATTTATAGATGTTTGGCTTATGACATCCCTATTCAACGGGCCCTAATGTGGAATCGTGTAGAGCAGTTTAGAGGCAGGACATCCACTGGACCCCCTTCTAAGAAGATGAGAGGTATTGTCCAAGTCCCTTGTGCTCAACCACATGGAGCCACCCTAACACTAGATGTCACCCCTCCACCCCGAAGAGTCCGACCATTCACACTCCGACTTCCAAGACGTAGCACCGATGGTCCTAACTTGATATTCCCTCCCATCCCAACCGATCTTGAATTTCCCAGTGGTGCACCTTTGGAAGAACTCACGAATGAAGACTTTGAACAATTATTACAAGATGTAGAGCTAGAGGCAGAAGAGGCACAACAAGGGGAGAATGTGCAAACGCAGGCAACAACCTCCCAAGTACCTGTCACCCTAGTTGAAGTGGATGAAGAGGATGATGAAGATGAAGAACAGGAGGAAGATGAGGAGGATTATGATCAAGAGCATCATGATGAGCAACAAGAAGTGCCAGAACTTATAGGTGCACCTGCATATACAGCTCAACTACAAAGGTTATACGACACAATTAAAGCAGTACAAGAAAGGCATCAACTCTCTCTTGTATGAGGTCAAGCTTTGATGAAAGAAATGCTATCAGATGATGGGGTGGATCAACATTTCATTGACACCCTCAAATTAGTGTCAGAATCTTTAGGAGTTCCGGAGGCTGTCCACACAGCAGTCCGCCAGTCCGTGAGGTATGACAAACACAGAGTTGACACATTACCACGAGCAGGTAAGACTATCAGGATACCCGTCACAGAACAAGAAGTGCCCATTGAAACCACAGCGACCCCCACCACCACCATTGACCTCTCTGCTGAAACCTTCGTTCAGACATCACCCATCTCACCCCAGCATCCCCCATCACCACCTTCTCCACCCCCACCACCACCTCCCACCATGGAAGAAACGACAGTCATCACCTCTACCTTCACTTATAACCCATCCTCATTCACATCATTCTCATTTCGAGAACCCACCTCACAAGACACCCTCTTCTCTTTCGTCACCAATCCCTTGTACACTTCAACCCTTCTATCCTCCAAACCCATAACTGGCCATCCCATAATCCCAAGTGTGCTTGGAAACCCAGCACCCACAGAAGGCACCCTGTGTTTCCCAGCCTATCCCCCAATACGGGTACCTCCATTCCATGACCCTCACTTCCCATCTGGCCCCTACACCTCTTTCAACCTGACCTCACCACCCCAATACCCGTCCTTTGTGGAGCAGTTCATCCGCTCTCCAATGTTTCAAAGGCACATTTCCCCGATGTTTGCAACGGCATCAATTTACACGAACACCACACTCACTTCACCTACCATACCCACCTACATGGTAGCCCCTATACACACCACTTTGTCTGACCCAATGGACATTTCACCCACCACAGCACCTCTCCCCACAATTCCACCCTCTTCCCCTCCACTACGCCCCACCTCACCACTCACCACATCAATGGAACACACAACATTCACTACCTCCCTCCCCAATCCCACCTCCCCTGTATTTCAAACTTTTCGCCTTGCATCTCATAATGTAAATAGCACGTTCAATACATTACTTCAGTGTGCACATCAACTACAATAAGAATACCATCAATTGGAAGAACACACTTCTACCCTCCAGGCAGAATCTCAGCGTCTACAAGCTAGAGTCAACAATCTTGAAGCTAATTACCAAACGCTCCTAACCGAGCATACCACCTTACAGCAGCCTCACTCCGAATTGGAATCAAGGACATCGACAGTAGATGATCAAGCAGTCAAGGAACTAGAAATAGTGCTCCAAGCGCAAATGATATCTAATGCTACACTCAGACGCAACCTTGGGCTATTAAGGAAGCATATGGCAGCAGCACTAGAAGAGAACAAGAGGCTTCAGCAACAAAACCAAGATAACTTTGAAGCGGCTATGGAAGGAACTGCAGGAGCAACCATTAGCCTTACCAAGTATAGAGTAGTCCCATCGGAAGACATTCGCATCTTACTTGAGGAGCATGCAAATTTCTTGGAGTCATATGAAAAGTTAGAGACTCAATGTGCAGACGTAAAGAAACAGATAACCAGTGCCCCCACAGCTCAACAGGAGCCGATAATCTTGCAACACTCTACAGAAGAAGTAGAGACCCTCCAAAAATAGTTGGCAGAACTCCAAGCACGCCTCTTACCATATGAAAGGCCACCCTCACCCACTGAAGAACCAGAACCTGAAAAAGTAGTGGAAATCCCCGTCGATGACAGCTATGAAGAGCCGTACAAGCCAATGCCAACACCCGGTGGTCGGACTACAGAGGAAGGACAGGACACTTTCGAAATTCAAGTTCCAGATTGGGTCAAAAGGGTCGAGAAAGTGGGTAAGACACATGATGATCGCGTTGCCGTGCAAATGCAATCTCTCACAAATCTGGAAGAAACTGTCCTTCGGTCTTCTTACTTTCAAAACCTATCCCACCAACGGTTAATCACAACATCAGAGTGGCAATACATGCCTTATTTTGTCTTGCTACATGATTATAATGCAGAAGTTAAAAGACATACAGGGAAGGAGCCCACATTTTCCACTCAATTTGAGCCAGAGGACTTATCGACAGATGCGCGTGCTGGCTCGATCTTCCAACCTAATTGGCGTGCACGTCTACTAACCGATTACCTTGAGATGATGAGCACCTGGGCAACCATGCCACTGTATATCAAGTATAATCCATGTTATTGCCCAATGGTACGTTGCAGATCATGGCAAGCATTTGCGATCAAGGTACGCAACAATAAAGAATGCTCGGCTTGGGTTAACTATCCATATTTTGCTCCACCTCGAGGGACCCCACCCGTAGCCTACATGATATCAACAATTCGGCACTAGTCTACACGTCTAAATAATGTACCCGACATAGCAGCAAAAATGTGTATGAAAATATTCGAGCTCATGACCATTGTCTTCAAAACCTTTCGGAAGGTACAAGCTCCATACATCTCTGCCCCTCGATTCTCTCAAGGTAACATGGATTTAGTCTACGACATGAGCCAGACTCCCTCGGTCACTATAATCTTTGCCTGGCATGCACGAATAAAGTACTTACCCGCATGCTTCAAGCAGACATTTGAGAAAATGTTCTCTATGGGATTCTGGGAATATCACTCAGAAATTTTCATTCCCAGACCCACACATTTGCTACATCTATTCGTAGTAGAACAAGCGATCCATGCAAATCAGTTACGTCTGCCACATCCGGACATTACAGGACCAATTGATTGGGATCGTATGATGACAGACTTGGCCAAAGGACTACGCATACAAGAACATCAGCTTGCCACTCAGGTTGTGGAATATTACATCCAACACTCCCAGCAACAAGGGTGTGTCAAGGACGACAGACGCGAGAGAGGGGGGGGTGTTGAGAGCAGCATGGGCACCCCAGGACTGACTAGACAAGGAAGCTAGCGGAGAGAGTCAGAGCGAGGTGAAGGATTAAGTAGACAAAGCAGTCGACGCAAATCTGGCAGATAGGCCCTTCAAATTTTTCCAAATCAACATCTTTATAACAGTGATTCTTATCACTAACAATCATTGTAAATACCATTTCATATTTTTATAGCTCCATTTTGTGCAAGCCAAGGAGTCCTTGAGCTTGAGGAGCCTTAGAAGTACCTACATATCAATTTTCGTATTTTTTAGACTCTGTTTAAGCCCTCAAATTGGCCCTGAAACCTAATTTTTAACTAGGCCGAAAACTAGGTCTGGACAGGGCCAAAACCTAGTCAAAAACTCTAAATAGAGCTAGAGAGCTCATTTTTGAGGTTAGCTTGTAATTGATATGAACTTGTAAGAGCTTTTTGAAAGTACTCTAAGAACTCCATTGCTTCTCACTCTTTGTCTTGCCGTGTGTGCGCGTGTGTGTGTATGTGTGTGCATGTTGGTGTGCTTCTCACTCACGCACTTGTGCCTTCACTTGCTCGAGGTCATCATACCATCCTCACGTCTTCCCGGATTGACATTAAAGGAGGTGCTGCTCATCACTGAGCTACACTATGCTTCTTCTCTAACCGTTAACTCCTCTTCTTTTTGCTTCTTAGCAGTGTTGAGTCTCATAAGCATATCCTCTCTAAGAGGTTCTTGATAGAGCTTGACTCTACATCCACTAATATAATTTGGCAAGATGTCACCTTCTAGAGTGGCCAATTGAACCACACCACTAGTGGAACTTCTATTAATGATCATGGGTTCATATCCTCTTTTTTCCAATTTACGGGCATGTTGTTTTAGTGTATAAACTAGCACTAGGTCTCCCTCTTTCAATCCTTTATCCTTAATGTGTGCATCAAAGTACACCTTTTGCCTTTTCTTTGCAACATAGATGCTTGCTACCGCTCGTAGCCTCGTCTCACCAAAGCATTCTAGATCAAAGATCCTAGAGGACAACTCATGTCCATTCCACTCGTGTTCTTGTGCTACCTTTAAAGCTAGGATTTGGAAGTCCAATTGTAGCACAACATTCTATCTAAAGGCCATCTGAAATGGGGTGGCATTGAGTACTTTTTTATAGGCAACTTGATAAGCCCAAACATCATGATGAAGTTGTTTGTCTAGATCAGAGTGTTTATTATTTACCAATTTTATCAAAATGTTACATAGGATCTTATTTGTGCTCTCAGCTTGTCTCTTAGCTCGTGGATGATAGGGGGTAGACTTCTTATGTATCACCAAAAATTTTTGGAGAAGATTTTCAACGAATTCATTCAAGAAGTTTGTACCTCTATCACTTACTAACTCTATTGGTAACCCGTATCTCATGAACACGTTCTCGAATAAAAATTTAGTTCTTGTTTGAGCATCATTCTTCATCGTGGATTTTACTTCTACCCACTTTGTAAGGTAATATGTGGCTACAATGATGTACTAAGCATGGGAGTTTCTAGCTGGGCGGTTAATAGGACATACAAAGTCTATACCCCACTTCGAGAATGCACGTCCTCCCATCATTGGCCTCAAAGGCATATCATCTTTTCTAATCGGATATTATGCACGTTGGCATTTGTCACTTTTATTCACATAGGTATGGGCATCCATATGAAGAGTGGGCCACCAAAGTCCTGAGAATAGAATGGTCTTAATTACTCGATCAGGCCCCGTGTCCACCTACAACAACACTATGTGTAGTTTCTAAGACTTTCACATTGTCTGATTCATGAATGCATAATCTTAAGTAACCATCTTTCCCTCTTCGATATAGGTTTTCTCCTACCAAGGCATAGTCTTGAGCCTTTTGCTCCATGCTTCATCTTCTTGCTAGACCAGCCTCACTTGGTAGTGTTCCCGATCTCATGAATTCTACCAATGGAGCACTCTAATGTGGAATTAAGGATACATGGTAAAGGGTAGCGTGCTCCACTGGGGGTTTCTCTTTATAGATTAGACAATTATTAATCCACTCATGTATTTCTCTATCCATACTAGTCCAACAAACTCCTAAACATTTCAGATTTTGCAATGTTCGTTGTTTAGAGGAGTGATTTCCTAGCACTCCTTGATCGGCTTGTTGCAACCAACTACTATGTTCATCGTCCTCGACACAACAAGCTAGTACACCTTCTGTATCCTGTTTGTACATGCTTCCTACCAATATTTGATAGTTTTGTGATCTTACAATTTCTTCTTTGTTTGTTTTCACATTCTTATTTGCTAGTTCGAAGGTTAGGATTGGTACCAACTTATTTGTCAATTTAGGAACAACTTCTAAATTAAACAAATAAGCATCTGGCAATTCATCGGACACTCCTTGTGGTGAATCTCCTGAAGTGATACGAGAAAGGTGATCCGCCCTAAGTTGGGTCCTACCTTTCCTAACAACCACTTGAAAGTCGTATTCCATTAGTAAGAGGAACCATCTTATTAAATGTCTTGTATTGCAAGGCTTATTGACCAAATATAATAATGTGTGATAATTATTGAAAAACTTGAATTTATTTGCCAATAGGTAGTGTCTAAACTTCTTCACGGCATATACCATGCCTAAGCCTTCTCTTTCAGCTATTGTATAGTTTTGTTCAGCCGCATTTAGTTGTCTACTAGCATATGCTATAAGCAAATCTAGATTTCCTTCATCTGTGGGTTGTGCTAGCATGCATCCTATTGCATGATTGGATGCATCTACATGGACATGGAATGCTTTATTCCAATCACGAGTGGTCAATATTGATGTTGTGCACAAACATCTGTTCAGCTCATTGAAGGAATTTTCACATTCGTCTTTCCACTCAAAATTTTTCAACAAGGCATAAAGAGGTTTAGCTATGATTGCATACATGTGGATAAATCTATGGTAATATCCACAATGGACCAGAAAGGCTTGTACCTCTTTAACATTCCTTGGCCTGGGTAACTCTGCTATGCCTCATACTTTGTCTTCATCGGTTGATATTCCATTCTTAGAAACAATGTGACCTAAGATTTTACCTTGTTGTACCATAAATACACACTTTTCTACGTTCAGACACACTCGATATTCTCTACACTTGTTGAAGATCTATCTGAGGTGTGGGATGTGGTATCTTCCTTGTTGGGAATGGGCACATAAATCATCCACCTATGTATCTAAGTTGTTTCGCAAGAACGCCTTGAAGACATGACACATGAGCCTTTGGAAGGTTGCAGGTGCATTGGTGAGACCAAATGGCATCACACGAAATCCAAAGATTCCCCACTTGGTAGCAAAAGAAGTCTTATGTTGATCTTCTAGGGCAATGGCTACTTGGTTGTACCCTAAAACTCCACCAAGGAAGCTATAAACTTCCTTGTCTGCAATGTGCTCCAATAAATGTTCAATGATTGGAAGAGGGTAGCTAACCATCTCTGATTGTAGTGGCATTAACGTTTTTAAGGTTAATACACACTCGCCAATTTCCATTTTTTTTGGGCACCACTACAATGGGGGACACCCATTCAGTATGCTCAATCTCATAGATGAATCCAGCTTCAATCAACCTATCAATATCTTCTTTTATTTTAGCTGCATAAGTGTCATTATATGTGTAGGGCTTTTGTTTGGTGGACTTGGCATCTGCTATCATGGGGATCATATGAGAGGAAATTTTTGGGGCTACTCCCTTCAAGTATCTATAGTGCCATGCAAACATGTCCCTATATTCCCTTAATAGAGCTACAAGCTCTACTTCTTCTTCTGCACTTAGGTCTTCTCCTATGTATGTACATTGCTCTTCGTTCCCTTCAATGGTTACAAAAATTTTCTTGGTCTTTTCTTTATTATCATATGCTTCTTCTATGATGGTCTCTCTCTTAGGCATTCCTACCAAAATTCAGTTTTCAACTACATATTTCTTGAAATTCTGTGGTACTTCAAACAATGATTCCTCCTTTTCTTGTTTCACTGCTTTTCATTTCTTTTTCTTTTGATCACCTTCATTTCCATCCTTTGAATTTACAGTTTTGATGGTTGTGAGAGGTTCTTC
Organism: Ceratopteris richardii; assembly: GCA_020310875.1. Classification (NCBI taxonomy): domain Eukaryota; kingdom Viridiplantae; phylum Streptophyta; class Polypodiopsida; order Polypodiales; family Pteridaceae; genus Ceratopteris; species Ceratopteris richardii. Next base: position 21,164,563 of record CM035431.1, on the reverse strand, counting down.
TTATTTTTGGGTAAACACTCCTTTATCTTCTAGATAGTGATCCTGTGATTCAAAGAAATTATCCATCACAATGGACTCTAGAGCATCATCATTCTCTTCTTCTTCTATGAATTTAGTAGGGTCATACTCTTCTAACAGGGGTTGACACATGAACACAGAAATATCATAACCTCCTCATCACAATGAGGTGTCCATTGTTCTTCATTGACATCAATGTCCATGGTGGCTAAGTTTTTTGGCCAATCATGAGGCTTGAATTCCTCGTCTGGAAAGATCATCGAAGTGTAGGCTGGGTCTCTAACTAGTCTATCTCTTGGGGAAGTTCCTTCTTCTCTCTCTTTTAAGCATCTTTCCTCTTCCTCTATGACCTTGCATATCCACAAGTGAGTATCTTTCATGTATCCAGGATGGATCAGGTGAACTTTCAGAATGCAAAAAGATAGAATCTTCTTTTGCTTTGTGGATAGGATTCCACTATAGGGGTGGTACATCTCTAAAGGTATAATCCTTTAAGTTGACCTTGGTTGTGAACCCTAAATGCTGTAGGTACAAGGCGTTGGTTCCCCAATCTCGCACTATTTGTAGTTGTTGTACGAAGGGTCTTCCTAGGATAATCTCGTAGACATTATTTTTGCCAAAGTCACATATAACAAAGGTATGTTCGAACTCTACACCACAAGTGGTGAGAGTTACCCCTTCTTGCAATCCTAGAGGTCTTTCAACATGGCCGTCAGCCATCTCACGCTTCATTCTAGTTGGTCTTAATGTGGGTTTGCCCCATTGTTTCCACAAGGAGGTGGTCACAATAGCAACAGCAGCACCTGAATCTAAGATGGCTTTGGTTGTGTAACCTTGGTAGGTGATTGGAAGAATATAGATGTTATAATCTTGTAACAAAAGAATGTATCATGAGTAGAAATATTATATTTGATGAGAATGGCTCATGATATGTATGCAAAGACATGATTCTGATAGAGAACAATATGATTGATGCTATGCATAAAGTACATGATGAGCTAGAGACAAGTTGTAGAATTTTGATCGTGAGGAAAGCAAAGATTATGGTTCATATGAGTTCCTATGCATGAAATGTTATGGAGTGAAAATGTGAAAGATTATTAAAGGAGAAGGGAGAAAGTGAAAGAAAATATCAATGATTACATGCACAATTGAGAGGTTGAAGATGAGGTAGTTACACCTAAGAAGTTGAAAATGTTGGGGAATTCCTCCCCTATGCGCAACAGAAATTGTAGAATACCTTCTCAAGATCAAGACTTTTACATACAACTAAACCTTAGAATGAAATCTTGTATCACTTAAAGAACTCAATGAACTTTGGGCTTTGTTCACTCTAGCTAGACATTAATAGCTTTCAAATGAGCTATCAAACACTCAATTTGGAGTAGTTTTGGTTTGGAAACTCTTTGCCTCAAAAGAGGCTGTCTGTCCACTCAGTTAGGCTAAAAATTGGTCTTCACTAAAAACTTAATACTTCATAGAGCATGACTAATTTGATTTAGGAAGCTCTAGAATGGTAATGACAAAGCTTCCAATGGTAGGACAAACATTCTAAGTAAGTTTCTCTATGTACCCACTATCACTAAAGACCTAATACTTGTAGGCCAAATAGTTGAAAAAGGCTTGCAAGTTAGGTTCACCCAACATGGAGCTTTTGTGGAAGATCCATGTCAAGGCTTCAAGAAGATAGCTAGAGGTGAGAAGCATGGTAGGCTCTTTATTTTTGAAGTAGGAGAAACCAAGAACATAGCTCTATTCACTTTTGGGTCTCAAACCCTAAGTGAGCTTGAACTGTAGCATAAGCTACTTGCTCATGTGAATGAGAGAACCTTGAAGGATATATGCAGGGATCAAAGTGTTCTAGGACTACTGAACATATCAAAGCAATCAATGATCAACAAGTGTGATGCATGTCAGACTGGGAAGGCACAAATACAACCATTCAACCATAAAGGATACATCCACAACAACGTACTGGACTTAGTACATACAAATGTAGGGGGACCAAGTCAAGAACCTTCATTGGCAAGATCAAGGTATTATATCTCATTTATTGATGTCAATAGACTACCATCAAAATCACTTCAATTTATGACTCCTTATGAAGCATGGCATGGAAGAAAACCTAGTCTTGTACATTGCAAGGTGTTTGGTTCTTAAGCTTATTTTCATGTACCATCACAAATAAGAGGTAAGCTAGATGAAAGGGCAAAAAAGGCAGTGTTTATTGGATATGATTCAATTCAAAAGGGTCATAGGTTCTATAATCCTTCAACCAAGCAATTCACTACAAGTGGAGATGTTGTGTTTGAAGAAGAGAGGTCTTGGTATGATGAAGACAAACAAAAGGTAACTCTACCATATGATCTTGATTCGAATTCTCCTCAATTAGGAACCAAGCATGATATAGAGGTCCAGGATCGAAGAAATGATACAAACGATGACCAAGATGAAAGTGTTATCAAGTCCTTCAGCGCATGCACACACAAAGGCAGAAAGAAGACGAAACAAGAATCACAAAGAGAGAAATAATGGACATGATATTGGGTGCAATCTCCCCTCGTGTACTCTAATGGACGAGTCTCTTAGAGTACATGTATTTATAGGTTTATTTCTATTACATCCTGAAAATAGAAGTTACATGAGGGCCGTCGCTTTTAGAAGCGTCTTTTAGGAAAAACTACTTTATTTACAAAACGTGTCACTTTCTAAAGCGAACCACTATTTTTACAACAAGATAAACCTAAATATAACTATTCTAGAATTCTTCGATTTAGTCTTCAAATTTATTTATTTATGCGCATCCACTTGTATCCATGCCCTCATGCTTTTTCACCTGCTAGATCAAACACAACCACATTAAAACCTTCTGGACATTTAAAACATTAAAAATCCATTTAACCTTCCATGATTCCATAAAATACAACATGCCTCCTAGTTGACAAGCAACTGACCTCAGTTGATAAATATAAAAATAGACATGGATGATTAGTCGCATGTCCCATCACTGAACAATATTAAGCATGCACCATGTAAAACACATGCATGGAATCGAAAACCGGAAAGTTTAATGTAATTGGGAATGATATGCAGAAATTAAATGATCATAGTGAGGTGATAAGGAGGTCTTATGTATCCATTGTGATTCCTCAAGTGAGTGATTTTTATATTTGACTAAATACCTATGATATTGCTTACCAGTTCGTGTAGTGGTAACATCATAATCCCAGTTCGTGTAGTGGTAACGTCATAATCTATTACTTTCTCGGGAATCAATATTTCCACATCCTCTTCAAGTAAAGGAGGATCATCTAAAATAGGCATGAGTGGTAAAGTACCTTGAAAAGATTTCAACAAACTTATATGGAAAGAATTATGTATACCCCAATGAGAAGGTATATCTAATCCAAAAGAAGTTTCATTTATTTTCTCAATAATGTGGAAAGGTCCATAATACCGTGGGGCAACTTTCACCTTAGGATGTTGAGAAATATTTTTTAAATGCCTTTTAATGATTCGTAACCAAAATAAATCATTTTCATTAAATTGTTTGGATATGTGCTTCTTATTAATACTACGCATGTAATGTTCTTGACTCTTTCGAATATGCTCATGCACTTCAGTAAGTGTAGAAATATGATCTTGTGCAAAAGAATCAGCCATAGGAATATCTGTTTGAGTGAGACTCATGGGAGTGGGAAGCTTTCTTCCATAAACAATTTCATATGGTGCACGACCAGTAGTAGTGTGTGGGGTGTTATTATATGCAAACTGAAGTAAAGGGAGTTTTTCATCCCAATTACTTGGATTATCTAAAGAGTAACAACGTAATAAATCCAAAATAGTACTATTTGTAGCCTCAATTTGATTATTACTTTTAGGATGAAATGCAGAACTAAAGTATATTTTTTATCGTAGATGTTAAAATAATGCGACCCAAAAATGGTTAGAAAAATGAACATATCGATCTGAAATAATAACTTTAGGAAAACCATGATGTGGAAAAATACATTTAATAAATACCTTAGCAGCTTGAGGTGCAGTTAAAGTCTTTTTAGAGGGAATGAAGTATGCATGTTTACTAAACCTATCAACAATTGTCCAAATCATATCATTGTGAGATGTAGTTGTAGGAAGACCAGTAATGAAATCCATAGAAATCTGGTTCCATGGTCCATCAGGTATAGGAAGTGGCATTAATAATCCGAATGGTTTACCATGATGTCGTTTTATGTTGGAGCAAGTCTATGACAAGCCTAAGTATTGGCTTGAGTCCCACAAGGTCATAGAAAAAGCCTTAAAATGAAGACTATTAAAAGTTCACTTGTGAACTACCTCTTGTAACTTTTGAAGAGTTTACTTAATGTAAAAGTAAGAGAATCTTAAGTGGTTGAGTCCACTTGATCAAGAATGGAAAGAGGAGCCACGAATTCGTGATTTGTGGTAGGTAGAGAATCAAATCAATCATTGATTGATTGGAGAGTGATTGAGGGAAGTTAGCCTCCCAAACTCAACTATAAATAGATGGCAGTTTTAGTCGTGGTTAGAGAGACCTATGTGAAGACCTCCAAGAGCTGAGCTTTATGCCATATCAAGGTGTGATTACAAGGCACACATATGTATCAGTAAGTCATTGTATTGTACAAGCAATATACTTTCATTTTCATGATTATTTGAGTTCATCTTTCCATGTTCTTGTGATGTGTACTACTCACTGCCATTACTTCAGTTTTTCTCAGTCAGCTTGCAGAGATTGTTTCTCTGCACTTGGTTCATCATTTTCAGTGATTTAACTTGGTAAAGTTAGCTCTATAAGGCTACTATATGCTCACAAATTTTCATGTCATTTGGATGTTGGAATCTTCAGTTATGTTCATTTGAAGTCAACAGGGTATGTTCATCTTCACTTCTCTGTCAGGTACCCGACTTTTTCAGTCATCTTGTCAGAGTCATTTCTCAGTGTTTACTCATCCAAATTCAGTGATTTTAAGCTTGTTGGATTCAGCTTACTGTCTAGTATAAGCATACAAATTTTCATGATCATTGGATTCTTACATCTTGAGTTATGTTAATTTTTCTACTCACTGGTCTATTTCTGTAGCAGCCCGTGAAAATCGGGATGATGTCATCACTTGTTAAAAGTCATTCTCAGTGTGTGGTTTGTTATTTTTGATGATATTACTCTCTAAAGTTAGCTCTTTAAGCTACCTAGCCTTTCCCAAGAGGAATTAATCTAATTGCTGCTGTGCTCAGAGAATTATGTAAAACACTGGACAGGTGTATTAACCAAGAATAGCAAGTTTTCACCTCTGAGCTAACTCCAACTTATCTGTTTTGATCTATCTTTTTGAGAGTGATCTTCCAAGGTACATAGGGTGTCTAATACATCCATTGGCAAGCTAAAAGGGCCCACCATCTACTCCTGGAGTTCATTTGGCTAGTGTAGAGCAAAGATTTTGCAACACCTCTTCATCTTCAACACATACCTATCCATCTCTTCACAGTGGTATCAGAGCAAGGTTGGACAACATGGCAGATGGATTTCCTTCATCAATTGACAAATTGGACAGAGGTAACTACTCAGCTTGGTCATTAAGAATGGAAGCTTATCTCCAAGGTAGAAGTTTATATGGTTATGTGGCTGGAGATGAAGTTATGCCAAGTTTCAGGAACAAAAGTCAACCAACACAAGAAGAGCAAGAAAGATTGAGCACATGGTGCTCCAAGGATGCACTTGCAAGGTCTTATCTCCTCAACTCTATCTCAGATTTTTTGTTGCCTCACATTAGAAGTTGTAAGACATCTCAGGAAGTGTGGGATGCACTTGAAGCTTTCTTTGCTTCAAGTACTAAAGCTAGGAAGCATCAACTATGGCTGGATTTCACAACTCTCAAGAAGGCTCCCAAACAAAATGTGACTGATTTTGTCACAAAGCTCAAGGACATAGCAGATCAGTTGGGAAGCATTGGAGAGGTAATAGATGAAGAGCAAATTGTAAGGCAGGTCATCAATGGCTTGAAGGCAGATGACAAGTGGGAAGCATTCACCACAGCTATGGATTTGTACATGGACATGCATGTACCTGATTTCAACACACTCATTGGACAATTACTTACTCAAGAGGCAAAGCTTATCAAAAATGGAGAAAGCTCTAAAGGTAATCAATCTTCAGCTTTATACACGGATAAAAGCAAGTCTAAAGATAACAAAGGAAAGGCAAAGAAAGTGGATGATGAAGCAGGTACATATCAAGCTAACTATGCAGGTAGAGGAAGACATGGCAGAGGTAGAGGAAGAGGAGGTAGACAAGGCAGGGGGAGATCCCAAGACTCCAACTCATGTTCTATTTGTGGATTAACTAATCATACAACTGAAAATTGCTTTAGGAATTCCAGGAATCAAAGAGGCAGAGGATACAATAGAGGAAGTTATGGCTACTCAAGAGGAAGGTTCAACAACTACCATGGCAACTACAACAACTACAATCATTCAAACTATCAAGGAGGCTACAAAGGAAGGAGAGACTACAATAACTACACAGAAGACTCAAACAAAGAGGATTCATTATTGATCATGAACATGGCTATGCCACAAGGTAAATCTGATGAGCATGTTTTCTACATAGATTCAGGTTGTTCAAATCATGTGGCAGGAAATGTGGCACTCCTATCAGATTTAGAAGATCCAAGGAATAAGCATGAGGTACAAACAGGAGATGATACAAAACATCCTGTGGAGAAAATAGGCAATGTCAAAGCACCTGATGGAAACATCAACCTACTCAGTAAGGTACTCTATGTCCCTACCATTACAAAGAATTTGATAAGTGTTGGGCAGATAGTAGAGAAAGGGTTGCAAGTCAGGTTCACAAAAGCAGGAGCATTTGTTGAAGATCCAAGTCAAGGATTCAGAAGAATTGCAAAAGGTGAAAAGACAGGTAGATTGTTCACATTTGAATTACAGGACACTAGAAACATTGCTCTCTTTAATTATGGTAGTCAGACACTCACAGAATTGGAAGTATGGCACAAAAGGTTAGCACATATTGGTGAAAGGTCATTAAAGCAAATCTGCAGGGACCAAAGTGTACTTGGACTTCCTAATTTGTCAAAACAACATATGATTTATAAGTGCAGTGCATGTCAATTTGGAAAGTCTCACAGGTTACCATTCATGAAGAAAGGTTATATGCATGGAGATCTCTTGGAGTTGGTTCATACAGATGTATGGGGACCAAGCAAGGAAGCTTCAATATCAGGATCAAGGTATTATGTTTCCTTTATTGATGATTGCAGCAGATGGACTATCCTATTCTTTATGAAACACAAAGATGAAGTTTTTTCATGTTTCAAAAGATATTTGGCTCTTGTGGAGAATCAAACAGGTAAATCACTAAAAAGGCTAAGGTCAGATGGAGGGGGAGAATACTTCTCCCATGAGTTTGATTCTTTTCTTCAAGAAAGAGGAATCAAAAGAGAGGTAACTACAAGGTACACTCCTGAGCAAAATGGAGTGGCAGAAAGGAGGAATAGGACAATTGTTGAAGCTGCAAGGTCTATGCTAAATGAAAAGCATTTACCTAATTACTTATGGGCTGAGGCTGTATCTACAGCCACTTACTTGATTAACAGGTTGCCTTCAAAATCCCTTGATGGGATGACTCCATATGAGGCTTGGAATGGAAGAAGACCAAGTTTAGATCATTGTAAAATTTTTGGATGTATTGCTTTTGCTCATGTTCCTTCACAGGTTAGAGGCAAGATGGATCCAAAAGCAGAAAGGTGTGTATTTATTGGATATGACAACAATCAAAAGGGCTACAGGTTATACAACCCTACCAACAAAGGATTCTTGGTAAGCAGAGATGTAGTTTTTGATGAGAACAATTCATGGTATGAAGATTCATGCAGGAAGGTCAATTTACCATATGATCTTGAAGAAGATTTTCCAAAGCTTGGTAGAGAACAATCAAAGATTGAAGAACAAGACACCTCAGAGGATGATGAAGAATGTCAGATGGAAAAGATCAAAGCATGGAAGTCTAAAGGTAAAGCAAAATTGCAGGAACTTGGACATGAGGCAGAATCATCACATCATGGCCTAAGAAAATCTATGAGGGAAAAGAAAAAACCACAAAGGTATGGGTTTGACACCTCATTAGTAACTAAACATTCTATCTACATAGCACAGGACATAAACCAAGAGGAGCCATCATCATTTGAAGAGGCCAAAGCAAAAACAGAATGGAAGCATGCAATGAAGGAAGAGATTGAAGCACTTGAGGAAAACAACACTTGGGATTTGGTGCCCAAGACTTCATCCATGAAGGTAATAGGCTCAAGATGGGTCTATAAACTCAAGAAAAATTCTGATGGTTCAATTAACAGGTATAAGGCAAGGCTTGTGGCAAAAGGCTTTGCACAAACTCAGGGAATTGATTATGAGGAGACTTTCTCTCCTGTGGCAAAGATGCCTACTATTAGGTTTTTGCTTAGTATTGCCTCTTCCAAGAATTGGAAGATACTTCAACTAGATGTAAAGAATGCATTTTTGAATGGTTGGATAACAGAAGAGGTATATATGGCACAACCACCTGGTTTTGAGAATCAAGTTTATCCTGATTATGTGTGTAAACTTAACAAAGCATTGTATGGTCTCAAGCAAGCTCCAAGAGCTTGGAATTTCAGGCTTGTTTCATTCTTGCAGGACAAAGGCTTTCAACCAAGCAAAGCAGATCCTTCACTCTTTATTAAAAAGAGTAATTCCGAGGTCATCTACCTATGTGTATATGTAGATGATATTATATTGACAGGAAATGATGCAGATGGTATGAAGAAGATCAAAGATCAGATGAGAGAAGAGTTCAAGATAAGTGATTTGGGTTCACTTACCTACTTCCTAGGTTTGGAAGTTGTCTACAAAGATCATGGTTTGTTTCTCACTCAAAGAAAGTACATTAAGGACATGTTGGCAAAATTCAAGATGCAAGATTGTAAGATTGCAGGTACTCCAATGGAGGTTAATCACAAATTGAGCTCACATGAAGGTGAACTCATAGAGGACATCACATCATATCAAAGTCTAGTGGGTAGTCTCAACTATGCCACATTGACAAGAGTAGATATATGTTACAGTGTGAGTGTGCTAAGCCAATTTATGCACACACCAAGGAAACCACATATGGATGTTGCCAAAAGGATACTCAAATATCTCAAAGGAACCATAAATGAAGGACTTTACTATCCTTATGTATCTGATTTAGGTTTGAAGCTATTTTCTGATGCAGATTGGGCTGGCTCCAAGGAAGATAGAAGGAGCACTTCAGGTTATCTTACCTTTGCAGGTTCAAAGCTTATTTCATGGTCATCCAAGAAGCAACCCACAGTTGCTCTCTCTTCTACTGAAGCTGAATATAGAGGTCTTGCTATAGCTACACAAGAAGCTATGTGGATGAAGACATTATTCAAAGATCTTGGATTGGAGTTTGGAACTCCAACTATTTTTGGTGACAATATGAGTTCTATTCATTTGGCTGCTAATCCTATTTTTCATGCAAGGACTAAACATATTGAAGTTCATTATCACTATGTACGAGAGAAGGTTCTAAGCAAAGAGATTCAAATATCATATGTGTCCACTCATCAACAATGTGCAGATATTCTAACCAAAGCATTGGATGGTACAAAGCTTTGCAAATTCAAGGCTATGATTGGTTTGCAGGTAATCTTGGAAGATTGAAGACCTCAAGCATACTTGGCTTGAGGGGGAGCTGTTGGAGCAAGTCTATGACAAGCCTAAGTATTGGCTTGAGTCCCACAAGGTCATAGAAAAAGCCTTAAAATGAAGACTATTAAAAGTTCACTTGTGAACTACCTCTTGTAACTTTTGAAGAGTTTACTTAATGTAAAAGTAAGAGAATCTTAAGTGGTTGAGTCCACTTGATCAAGAATGGAAAGAGGAGCCACGAATTTGTGATTTGTGGTAGGTAGAGAATCAAATCAATCATTGATTGATTGGAGAGTGATTGAGGGAAGTTAGCCTCCCAAACTCAACTATAAATAGATGGCAGTTTTAGTCGTGGTTAGAGAGACCTATGTGAAGACCTCCAAGAGCTGAGCTTTATGCCATATCAAGGTGTGATTACAAGGCACACATATGTATCAGTAAGTCATTGTATTGTACAAGCAATATACTTTCATTTTCATGATTATTTGAGTTCATCTTTCCATGTTCTTGTGATGTGTACTACTCACTGCCATTACTTCAGTTTTTCTCAGTCAGCTTGCAGAGATTGTTTCTCTGCACTTGGTTCATCATTTTCAGTGATTTAACTTGGTAAAGTTAGCTCTATAAGGCTACTATATGCTCACAAATTTTCATGTCATTTGGATGTTGGAATCTTCAGTTATGTTCATTTGAAGTCAACAGGGTATGTTCATCTTCACTTCTCTGTCAGGTACCTGACTTTTTCAGTCATCTTGTCAGAGTCATTTCTCAGTGTTTACTCATCCATATTCAGTGATTTTAAGCTTGTTGGATTCAGCTTACTGTCTAGTATAAGCATACAAATTTTCATGATCATTGGATTCTTACATCTTGAGTTATGTTAATTTTTCTACTCACTGGTCTATTTCTGTAGCAGCCCGTGAAAATCGGGATGATGTCATCACTTGTTAAAAGTCATTCTCAGTGTGTGGTTTGTTATTTTTGATGATATTACTCTCTAAAGTTAGCTCTTTAAGCTACCTAGCCTTTCCCAAGAGGAATTAATCTAATTGCTGCTGTGCTCAGAGAATTATGTAAAACACTGGACAGGTGTATTAACCAAGAATAGCAAGTTTTCACCTCTGAGCTAACTCCAACTTATCTGTTTTGATCTATCTTTTTGAGAGTGATCTTCCAAGGTACATAGGGTGTCTAATACATCCATTGGCAAGCTAAAAGGGCCCACCATCTACTCCTGGAGTTCATTTGGCTAGTGAAGAGCAAAGATTTTGCAACACCTCTTCATCTTCAACACATACCTATCCATCTCTTCACATTTTACACGCTGACGAACAATGCAGTGAGAAACATACTGTGCAACATCTTCTTCCATGTTAGGCCAAAAGAAGAAATCTTTACATGCAAAAATAGTACTTTGTATGCCCCTATGACCCATATATGGTGGTTCATGCATATAGCTCAGTGATGAGTAGCACCTCCTTTAATGTCAATCCGCAAAGACGTGAGGATGGTATGATGACCTCAAGCAAGTGAAAGCACAAGTGCGTGAGTGAGAAGCACACCAACATGCACACACATACACACGTGTGCACACATAGCAAGACAAAGAGAAAGACAATGGAGTTCTTTTAGATTCTTTCCAAAATGCTCATACAAGTTCAAATCTATCACAAGCTAACCTCAAAAATGAGCTCTCTAGCTCTATTTATTGTTTTTGACTAGTTTTTGGCGCTATCCAGACCTAGTGTCTGGCCTAGTTAAAAATTAGGCTCTCTGGCCTATTTGGAGGTTCAAACGGAGTCTAAAAAATGTGAAAATTGATAGGTAGGTACTTCTAAAGCTCCTCAAGCTCAAGGACTCCTTGGCTTGCACAAAATGGAGCTACAAAAATATGAAATGATATTTACAATGGTTTTTAGTGATGAAAATCACTATTTTTGCAGGGATTACTTTTAACAATTTCACATACATTTCCTGGAGCTCCCTACTTGCTCCTTCTTCTTCTGTGCCCACCTCTTTGATGCATGAAAAATTTAGATGGCCTACTTGCCAGATCTTCTTTGACTACTCTGTCTGCTTGTGCCTTCTCTTTGCTCCGACTCCCTTCGTTGGCTTCCTTGTCTTGTGAGTCCTTTAGTTCCTTGACTGCTGCCAACACCCCCCCCCCTCTCTCGCGTCTCTCGTCTCTGACAAACCCTTGTTGAGTGGGTCATTGGATGTAGTACTCCACTACGTCTATGGCTAAATGATGTTCTGCTATTCTCAACCCTTTGGCCAAATCAGTGAGTAGGGCATCCCAGTCTATTGGCCCTGGAACTTCTGGATGTGGTATACGTAGCTTTTCTGAATGTAGCGCTTGTTCCACCGCAAATAATTGTAATAGATGAGATGGTCGGGGTATGAATATCTCTGAATGATATTCCCAAAACCCTGTGATAAACATTTCTTCAAACGTCTGTTTGAAGCAGGCATGTAGATACTTTATATGAGCATGCCACGCATATACGACGTTAATGGATGGTGTGGTGCTCATATCGTAGACAAGGTCCTGATTCCCTTCATTAAATCCAAGAGCTGAAAGATGATGTTCTTTGATATTCTTAAATGTCCTGAACGTAACCAACATGAGCTCAAAAATTTTGAGGCATATCTGTGCCATGACATCTGGGACATTCTTGAATCTGACTGCCCAGTGTTGGATGGTTCAAATCATGTAGTTGACTGTGGCTTGGCCATGAGGAGGTGCTAGGTACACATAATTTAGCCACTTTTCACATCCTTTAACCGTCAAAACTGTTTTGGTGTACTCCGGCCAAGACCTTCTTCGAAAGACAGAGCAGTAGCAGGGATTATACTTGATATATAAAGGCATGTTATTCCACGTGCGTACCATCTAAGGGTAGGTTTCAAGCAGACGGATCCTCCAAGTAGGTTGATGTATATTCCCCTGCTTGGCACTTGCAGGGATGTCATCCGGTGCAAACTGTGTCGCCGAGGTTGGTTCTTTTGATGTGTGTTGCTTGATTTCAACATTCTAATCGGCCATTAATACACAGAATGGAACATACAAATCATCGGATGTGCTAATCCACCTATGATGGGAAAGGTTTCTGAAGTAATCCGATTTTATGATGACTTCCTCCAATCGTGACATAGGCGCTATCTGAACTGCAACTCTCTCGTCATGGGTTGTAGCAACTTCTCTAACCTTTGCATCCATTCACGAGCTTCGATCTCAATTGTGTCCATTCCTTCTCCTGTTTGCTTACCTCCCGGTGCTGGCATGGGAACATATGGGTCTTCAAAGATCTCCTACACTTGAATTGGCACTAAGTCTTCAGGTTCCGTTTCCACCAGGGGGGAGGGTTGATTCTCGTATTGAAGAACTTTACTTCGTAGTTCTTCTAGTTCTGCTCTAAGTTCTGCGACTTCTTCAGATGTGTCGGCTGCTGTTGTGACTTTGTTTGGTGACTCCTGCTGAGTTGCCAGTTGCTTTAGTAGATCATCTCTTTCTCTTTCTAATGCTGCAAGGGCTTCCAGGAGGTCGGCATGGGTTTCCAACACTGTTTGCATATTCTCCGAGGGGATGGCCTTGAAATTCTCTGGGCCGATTTCATGCGGGTAACCTTCCATTGCTGCTTCCAGGTTTTCTTTGTTCTGTTTCTGCAGTCTTTTATTCTCTTCGAGTGCTGCAGACATGTGCTTTCGTAATAGGGCAAGATTGCGTCAAAACTTGAGATTGTCTGTGATCTGAGCATGTAACATGTCATCGAGTTGTTGTTTTTCTTGAGTATGTGACTGGGGTGGATTGGCAACTAATTGATCATGTTGTGCTTGCAATGTAGTATACTGCTGTTGTAATAGCCGCTTCTCCTTCTCTAAATCAATGAATCTTGCTTGGAGCCTTTCATGGTCTCTGAAGAGGCTCGTATGCTGTGCGTCTAGGTGCTTGTAATGCTATTGTAGCTGAGACATACACTGGTACCTATTATTAAATACATTATTAACGGGGGTGGATGCGGGAAAAGTGTTGAATGCAGAAGGGAAGGGAAAAGGGAATGGGAGCGTGTATGTTGTGCTTGAAAAGGGTGAAGTTGGTGGTGGGGGAATGGGAGATTGTGGACGTATGGGGGGGGGAGAGGTGCAGAGGTGGGTGATATGTCCATGAGATCAAAAGTGGATGCGGTCGTGGGAGTGATTGTGAACATGGGAATTGTGGGTGCAGTGATGGTGGTGAAGGTGTAAATTGGTGTGTGTAGTTGTGAATATGCACCGCCAGGAAGTGTAATCGGGGGAACGAGATTTTCCATGGCTAGAGTTAGAATTACAGTGTCAATGGTAGTGTATACAAGAGAGGTGGTGATCGGTTGTGTAGGTTGTGTGGGTTGACTAACGGTCTGTGCTTCGGTATGGGAAGTGGACCCTGGGGCGGTGACAATAGTGGTTACACTGGTAGTGGGAGGTGAAGGTGGTGGAGTTGGATGGAGAGGGGGTAAGGGGGATGACGGGGGTGCACTGGATGTATGGGCTTCCTCAGTGTCATGAATGGTATGAGCTGTGCGCGTGGTTGTGGATGTGGTGCCCTGTGGTTCTGATACTAATACATTCATTTGTTTTCCTGCTTGAGGGGGGCGTCTACCGTATCGTCACTCCGATCTTCTTGAGTGTGCAAGAGCTATATGCACCGTCTCAAGTACCCCCAATGCGTCAACAATCATATCAAGGGTTGCCCTGTATTGCTCATCTACGCCTTCATCTTCTAGAATTTGGTTCATCAGGGCCTTTCCTGCTGTCAAGGATAATTTGTGTTGTTCTTGAACTCGATTGATGGTATCATATAATCTCTTCAATTGCTTTGTATAAGCAGGGGCTCCTTCAAGTCCCTGTACAACTTCTTGCTCATATTCATACTCTTCTTCATCAGACAGTCCTTCTTGTTCCTCCTCTTGCTCCTCTTCTTCATCATCCTCCACTTCGACTACTATTGGTTGGATTGGATGGGGTTGGACGGTATCTATGTGCTGCCCGCTTGCTTGCTCTGTTTCCACTTCTAAATTGATAGCATTGATTATTCTGGCCACCTCCTCATCCGTTAGATCTTCCAATGTAAAGCCATGAGGGAACTCTGAGTCAGTTGGTACCGGTGGAAACACTAGGTTCGGGCCTTCTGTGCTGTGCCTTGGTAACCTTATAGTGAATGGTTGCACTTGCCTGGAAAGATGTGGGGTGGTTTCTGGTGTCAAGGTAGCACCTCGGGCCTGTGCACAAGGCATCTGAGCTGGACCTCTCATTTTCTTGGATGGAGGCCCTGCGGTTGATAGTCTGCGTTGAAATTCTTGCACCGTGGTCCAAACAAGCGCCCGTTGAATTGGCACATCATATGCCAAGCACCTGTAAATGATCCTCGTGAGAGCACAACATCCATACAGTACCGATTTTTGCTTCTTATACCACCGTTGATGTGCCTAGTGGATTTGGTCAATAATCCAGTGAGGCATGTTGATTGTTAGATCGATTAAGGCGTCTGCTAAATATAGACTGAACCATATCTTCTTGGGTGGCATTGTGAACCTCTCTTGAGCGAGGAATGCAAAATGCTGCATGACCATTCACAAATGAATGGAAATAGTTGGTGTCATTGCCATCATGTCTTTTAGTTTCGTCAGATTCATGTTCTTCATGTTATATGGGACCATTGTCTCTTTTTCGGTGGGGATATGCATACCTTTCATGTCGAGGGCTTCTCTTACCAAATTATTCGTCAATTTGAACCGCTTGAGCTCATTGCCCCTTGTGCGAGATGGGAGGACAAAGGTGCTGTATCCCTTTTTCTCTTTGCTCGGAGTGAGGGTGCTAATCAAATACGAGCACCTAAGAAAGTCGGGCTTTGGCAATTGGGCTTTGAAGTAATCGTATAGTCCCGCCTTCTTCCATATCGGTTTCAGCCCTTCATTATTTTGAAGTCTCTCAAATTCCCTGGTGAAGAAGTGATACCTGCCCCAGCACCCGTTGAACTCTATCTCTGCCTCCCACAGGTAAGTGCCTTCTCCCAGAGGTCCTGCCACATCACTGAACCAATGTGAGTTTTTGCTGGCCGGCATTGTGTGCCCCTGTGGAGGATTCTGAATCGGTATGGCATGTAATGCCCTCAATGCCATTGGGTGCTCCTTCAATTCCTCCTCAATGGGAAGACTTTCAATGTCCACAATCTGAGGGCTGGTGCCTGCTTAGGAGCTAGTTCTTGCATCCTCGGCCATATTGAAGGGACTGGTCACCGGTTCTATGAGAATATACAATTGAATGTGAACATTGCAAATGGACACCAAGTGGTCATGTGTCCCCATTACAACATTAACATGTGGTTTTAGTGATATGTTAGTTAGTCAGTGAGTGCTCGGTGATTGTGGGTGTGGTTAGTGGATGGATTGTCCTAAGAGCTAAATGGAAAGATGCAGTGTGAGAATGATGCAGTTAGTAGGTGGTGGTGAATTTACAAATGGGGTCGGGGGGTTTGTTACATGCTTTGGGCTGCCAAACAAACAGAATGGGTGTTGGTCTTGATTTTGTGGAGATTTTGGAGGGCTTTATAAGAGTGTCTGCTTGGAAATGAGGCTTTTTAGGGACCCATTTACAAGTGATTCTACTTGTGCCCATGGGAGAATATGTGTTTGTGTGTGATGTATAGGAATGGGTATCAGATGTTCGAGTGAGTGCACCATGGTGTGGTCTCGGTGTAGCTATTTGAGCCCGCAAGAAAGCCTTAGGCACCCAAATTTGTCGTGATTGTGGGCTAGCCTTCATCGACTTCTTGGGTACCCAGATAAACCTCACTTTCACAGAAGAATTTTTGGACGACTTCTTATTAGTGTCGTGTTGTCGATCACTAATAGGAAGTTGAGCCAGTTGTGGTGGCTTTGACCGCAATAATATGCTTGCCTTTCCGTACCCACACTTGTTTTGGTGGTTGAGACACCGTGCGTCGTATTTTCTTTGTGCCTCGAGCATAAGTCGGTTGCTTCTCCTGCATTTGATCCACCTTTGGTTGCTGCATCCCTATGGCTTTTGGAAAAGAAGGGAGTTCCGTTGTACCCTTAACTTCTTTGTTGAGACAATCATCCTTTTGCATCACATAGTTTTGGACAAGAATAGCATTGTCAGCTTCATGTGTACCCCTGGAAGGACTAGGAGTCTGTGCCTTTTCTAGTTCCTTGAGTGCTCCATTATCTAACTCAACTGTAATTCGACTCTGATTTACCCATACCTGAAGAAGTCCACTTCTTAGGTTTAGGTTGACTGCATGATCATAGATCCAGTCTTGACCCAAGACAAGAGGCTCAGTGAGGTCCTCATCTTGACACACTAGTAATTTAACTGTCATAAGAGCATCTTGATTGTAGAGGGGAAGATCCACCTCGCCCATGCAAGGGGTTTTCACACCTCCCAATCCTATGAGATATGCTTCTATAGGATTGACATTTAATTTCAACTTTTGACAATAAGAAATTTTAACAGCACTAGTGGCTGCACCTGAGTCAATCAAGGCCCTTACAGTCCTTGTACTCTTTCCTTGTCCTATCTCTAAAGTTACAAAAGGACGTCTATCAATTATTTGATGAGAACTATTACTTGAAACTTCGCACATGGCCATATGATACCCTGGATCTGCATACGCCTCTGTCCTAAGCTGATCTCGTCCTTTTCTTCTCAACTTCATCCTTCGGATGCGTTCCAATGCTTCTGCCTGTGCCTCTTCTCAAATTCGTTTTTCCTCTTCTTTATGTTTCTTGGCAGTGTTGAGTCTATTTAGCATCTCTTTAGTGAGGAGTTCTTGATATAACTTGACTCTGCATCGGCTTATGTAATTAGGGAGAATATCGCCTTCTAATGTGGCTAGTTGTACTGCTCCACTCATTGAGATCCTATTTATGATCATAGGTCCATAGCCATGCTTCTATAATTTTCTCGCATGTTGCTTGAGGGTGTAGAGTAAAACTAAATCTCCTGCCTTCACGCCTTTATCCTTAACATGGGCGTCAAAGTATGCCTTCTGTCGCTTCTTAGCTGCATATATCCCTACGGCAGCCCTCAGTCTTGTTTCTCCTAATCGCTCAAGGTCAAAGATCCTAGAAGATAGCTCATGGCCCGTGCACTCATGCTCCTATGCTACCTTTAGTGTAGGTATCAAGAAGTGTTGATATATTTAGGTAGTGATGTGTGTGAACACTCTAGGACCGCCGGGGCACTTTTTTCCCTCTTTAGGAGGTTTTTTTCCCCCGGCTTGTATATACACCTATTGCCCTAATGGGCTACTTATCTCTGTACATTCTCTAGTAATACATTCAGTCTTGTGTGTTGTGCTCCAAGCTTCTTCTTCTTCCTTGTGCTGTTCGCGTGCTTCCGCAGACGTCTAACTCCAACAATTGGTATCAGAGCAGGTCGTTGCTTCTTCTAGGGCGCCGTCGACACTCCTCCGTTTGCAGTCTCAGATTCGCACAAAATTTGGTGAGCATACTCAGGGTGTTTCCGAGATCAAAACATCTTCGCTTTGTGGTGCCGAAATCGCGATCTGAGCTCGTTTCGGCCTCCGAACGCACTATCGCAGTGCTTGTGCAGGCTATTTCGTCCTTTTGTGCCAAAGGTATATACCAGTTTCTGTTCGCCAGTTTAAGCGTCTCGAAGTCTGCTACAGGTCTAGCAAAACTTGTCTGGGCAGTTCTGTTCAACTTTTTGAGATACAGTCAATTTTCTGCATCAAGGTATTTTAGTCACTGGCCATGGCTGAAAGCAGTGATGTATTCTGTATGTTGGCTGTTGAGGATAAGTTGGATGGTACCAACTACCCATTATGGGCTTATATGATGCGACATGTACTGGTTGCAAAAGGATTGTGGAACATTGTGCAGGGTGTTGAAAGACGTCCTGTTACACCTGTAACGACAGGTACTACAAATACAGGTGTTGGAGCTGATGAAGATGGTGTCGAAGATGATATTCCGCAGATTCCTGTTCGTGCTGCTGTTTCTGTTGCACCTACTGTAGAGCAGATTCGTTGGGATGGCAGAGATGCCCAGGCACATGCATTGATAGCTTTGTCTGTCAAACGTGCCATTATTCCTCACATTCGCTCTTGCAGAACAGCAAAGGATGCTTGGGATACACTTACCACTTTGTACCAGGCTAGGAATGAGGCTCGTGTTGCTTACCTCCGAAAACAGTTGGAGAGTGAGCACATGAATGAAGGTGATTCGATGGACAATTTTCTTACAAAGATCAAAGACCTGAAGGAACAATTGATTTCTGCTGATGAGGTTATACCAGATAGCTCACTTGTGCAGACCGTTCTGAATGGCCTTCCTGATTCATATCAGAGTTTTGCCTCTACTCTTCGATTGATGATGAAAGGCAATCCGAATGCCTTGTCATTTGAGGAATTAGTCTCTGTTCTGTTGCAGGAAGATCAGTCCAGGCAGAACAGGTCCATTATGCGTGTTGCAGATCAAGCTTTCCTGGCTAGTCAGAAGGGCAAAGGAAAATGGAGCTCTTCTACTAGTAAGCAGAAATCTGCAAATGCTGCACAATCGAAGAACCAGGATAAAGATGAGAAGAAATCAGAAAAGCAGAAATTGTTCTGCAAGTACTGTAAAGGAAATGATCATATTATAAAGAACTGTCCAAAACTGGCTGCTAAAGAGGCAAAGAAGAAAGAGGCTGGAATGGTTGTTGCAGAGGCCTCTACACCAAAAACAGAGTCTGCAAATCTTGTGCAGGAAGAAGAATGGGCGTTTACTACTGTCTGCAGTTTTGACCCATCTTCTCATGATCAGTGCATGTCTGCAGTAGACTCAGATGTTTGGTACTTTGACAGTGGGGCGACCAAACATATTACCTCGCAGCGCAGTTTCTTCTCTTCACTCGAGCCTGCCCCTACAGGGAATACTGTCACATGCGCCAATAACTCCTCTTATCCTGTTATGGGAGTTGGTAAGATCATTCTGACTACTGCTGATGGTAGTTCTTTCACTTTGTCACATGCTTTATTTGTGCCAGGGATCAAAAAGAACCTGTTATCAGTTTCTGCATTAGCCAAGATTGGCTTGGTTGTGAAATTTGTTGATGATAGGTGTACAGTCCATGATCTCTCAAATGGCGATGTGATTATTGCTTCTGGCATTTTATGTCGTGGGCTGTATAAGCTCATAGACTATGAAAGATCTGTGAATGATTCGGCATGTGCAATTCATGATTCTCAGGCTATGTCAGATGCAAAGCTTTGGCATGCACGCTTTGGTCATCTGAATTTTGCTAGTTTGTTACGCCTGCAGAAATCTGAAATGGTGTCCTCTTTGCCCAAACTTGAGGCACCTGGAAAACATGTTTGTGAAGGCTGTATTTTGGGCAAAATGCAGCGTTCTTCCTTTCCAAAAGATGGTTCAGTTCGGGCTATGCAGAAATTGCAGCTTGTACATAGTGATGTCTGTGGTCCTATGCAGACACCCTCTTTTGGAAATTACCTTTACTTCGTGACTTTCATTGATGATTTTTCCAGGCATGCATGGGTATATCCACTCAAAGCAAAGTCCGAAGTGTTCATGTGCTTCAAACAGTTTTTGGTTTTGGCTGAAAATCTGTCAGCATGTAAAATGGGCACCCTCCGTTCTGATCGAGGGGGGGAATATATGTCTTCAGATTTTAATGCATTTCTGGCTGAACGTGGGATAAAACACCAGTGTACAGTGCCGTATACACCTCAACAGAATGGAGTTGCTGAACGAAAGAACAGGTCACTCATGGAGATGGCGAGGTGCATGGTCAAAAGTCAGGCTTTACCACATAGTTTCTGGCTTGAGGCTGTCATGTGTGCAGCATATGTACTGAACAGGTGTCCCACCAAAGCGTTGCAGTCTATCACTCCATATGAGGCTTGGCATGACCGCAAGCCATCTGTTGCTCATCTGCGTGTTTTTGGTTGTTTGGCATATGCATTAGTGCTTGAACAACATCGCAGAAAATTGGATGATAAGGCAGTAAAATGTATTTTTGTTGGGTACAGTTCTGAAAGTAAAGGATATCGTCTGTATCATCCACAGACTAAACGCATTCTGGTTAGCCGTGATGTTGTCTTTGTGGAAGATGCTATTCAGCCATTGCTTTCATGTACTAAGGAGACATCTGTTAGCTCCAAAGACATGTATGATACTTTGATGCCTCTTTTTACAGGTGGACAGGCTAACGCTGGTCCTAATGAGGCAACTTCTCAGCCTTTGCAGGTTTCATATGATGATGCAGATCATTCCATTTCTGATGCAGATTTACATGATGCACTTGTTGATGAGAGAGCTGATATTGAACAGGCAAAAACTATGCCAAAATGGCTGGTGCAGACTTTGCGTGACAGCAAATTAGATGCACCTTTGTCATATCGTACTCGTTCAGGCTCTCATAGTACCTCCTTTGCATCAGATTGCTATGCTATGGCTGCATCTAGTCTCTGTGATGAGAATGAGCCTGTTTCTTTTGATGAAGCACAAAATTCAGAAAATTGGATGGCTGCTATGCAATCTGAATATGATGCTATAATGAAGAATGGTACATGGTCTTTATGTGACTTGCCTCCTGGCAAGAAGGCCATTGGCACTAAGTGGGTATACAAGCTGAAGCGTAAACCTGATGGTACAGTTGACAGGTATAAGACTAGGCTTGTTGCAAAGGGTTATGCGCAGGAAAAAGGCATTGATTTTGATGAGACCTTTGCACCTACATGCCGTATGACTACTGTTCGGAGCATTTGTGCACTTGCAGCCCATCATGGTTGGAATGTACATCAGTTGGACATTAAAATAGCATTTCTGAATGGTGACTTGCATGAAGAAGTGTATGTTTTTCAGCCCCGTGGCTTTGTGCAGAAAGGGCATGAAAACCAGGTGTGCAGGTTAAAGAAGGCGTTATATGGTTTAAAGCAAGCACCACGTGCTTGGTATGAGAAAATACATGCCTATCTAATTGCACATGGTTTTGAGAACAGTCCAACTGAAAGCACCTTATATGTTAAGCGTGCTAATGATGTGCTTCTAATCATTGTTGTCTATGTAGACGACATGCTGCTCACTGGTCCTCTTGAGAAGCATATTGCTGATTTCAAGGCTGATTTGCATGCCTCATTTGAGATGTCTGATTTGGGGCATTTGCATCACTATTTGGGCATTCAGTTTATGCAAGTTGATGGTGGAATGGCTTTGTGTCAAACGAAATATATTGACACATTATTGCAGCGTTTTGGCCTTGAAGACTGTAAGCCTATTGCCACTCCTATGGAGACAGGTTTACGATTGAGTCTTCATGATGCTGGAGATGCATTTGATGCTGTTCTCTATTAGCAGGCTGTTGGATGCTTGATTTACTTATGCATTACTCGGCCAGATATTCAGTTTGCTGTCTCACAGATGAGCAGGTTTATGCATTGCCCAAGAGTCATGCATTGGAAAGCGGTTAAGCGCATCTTTCGCTACTTGAGTGGTACTCGGCTACTTGGGTTGTTTTATCCCAAGGGGGGATCACTACCGCCAGATTTGCATGCCTTTTCTGACTCAGATTGGGCTGGTTTCTATGACACTCGTGTGTCCACCAGTGGTTTTTGCTTCATGCTTGGTAGCTCATGTATATCTTGGTTGAGCAAGAAGCAGCCTACTGTGGCCACTTCCAGTTGTGAGGCTGAGTATAGGGCAGCTTTCACAGCGACTGTTGAGTGTGTGTGGCTCAGACGCCTTATGGCTGATTTGGGTGTTGGCCAGTCTTCTGCCACCACCATCTTCACTGACAGTCAGAGCGCATTGGCAGTTGCGAGGAACCCTGTGTTCCATGCTCGCACTAAGCACATTGAGGTGCATTATCACTATGTCAGGGAGAGGTTCTCTGCTGGGGAGATCAGCTTGGCATATGTGCCCACGCAGGAGAACATTGCAGACCTTTTCACGAAGGCTCTGCCTGGGGAGAAGTTTGAAGCTTTCCGCAAAGCTTTGGGCTTACTTCCTTTTGTGGAGTGATTTCCACATAGCTCGGCACTTCCTTATACATGAGTGCCAGCTCCTTGTTCACCGCATCACTCCCAGGGGGGATTTGTTGATATATTTAGGTAGTGATGTGTGTGAACACTCTAGGACCGCCGGGGCACTTTTTTCCCTCTTTAGGAGGTTTTTTTCCCCCGGCTTGTATATACGCCTATTGCCCTAATGGGCTACTTATCTTTGTACATTCTCTAGTAATACATTCAGTCTTGTGTGTTGTGCTCCAAGCTTCTTCTTCTTCCTTGTGCTGTTCGCGTGCTTCCGCAGACGTCTAACTCCAACAAGAAGTCCAATGGTAGCACTGCATTTTGTCCAAATACCATCTGAAAGGGTGTGGCTTGGAGTACCGTTTTATAGGCAACTCGGTATGCCCAAACAACATTGTGTAGTTGTTTGTCCCAATCAGAGCGTTTATTATTCACTAATTTGGTAAGCACTTTGCATAGAATCTTATTTGTGCTTTCGGCTTGCCCATTAGCTTGTGGGTGATAGGGGGCAGACTTCTTGTGTACTACCAAGAATTCTTGGAGCAGATTTTCAATAACTTCATTCAAGAAGTGGGTGCCTCTATCACTTACTAGCTCTATGGGTAGCCCGTATCTAGTGAACACATTCTCAAATAAGAACTTAGCGGTCGTTTGAGCATCATTCTTTGTCGTAGCTTTTACCTCTACCCACTTGGTTAGATAGTCTGTGGACACAATGATATATTCAGCATGTGAACCCTTAGCTGGGGGATTAATCGAACCAACAAAGTCTATTCCCCACTTAGAGAATGCACGTCCACCCATCATAGGCTTCAGTGGAATCTCATCTTTGCGTATAGGATACTGAGTTCACTGACAAACATCACACCTCTTCACATAGGTATGTGCATCCATGTGAAGGGTCGGCCACCATAATCCTACAAATAGGATTGCCTTGATCACCCGATCTGGTCCAAAGTGTCCTCCTGCTACACCTTGGTGAGCAGTTTCCAAGATCTTGAGATATTCACTCTCATGGACACATAGTCTCAGGTAACCATCTTTACCACGCTTGTATAGATTATCACCAATGAGTGAGTAATCTAGGGCTTCTTGTTCTAGAATTCTTTGTCTGGCCAGTGTCATATCTTGAGGGAATGTTCTCGTCCTCAGGAAGGCTACTAATGGTTCACTCCAATCTGGCACTAAAGACACTTGATAAAGAGTGGCATGCTCCACGGGTGGTTTAGTGCAACAGATTGGGCATTCTTTGCACAACTTATGGACATCAGCTTCCATAGTCGGCCAATGCACTCCGAGTCTCCTTAGTGTCTGTAGGATTCGTTGCTTTGAGTAGTGTTGCTCTAATGCACCTACATGTGCTAATTGCAACCATTTAGCGTACTCATCCTCTTCCACACAACAAGCTAGGATTCCTTGATCTGTGTGCTTGTACATACTTCCTGCCATGATCTGGTATTTTTGGGCTTTTACTATCTCCCTATCTTGAGTGTTTATGACTAGGTGGTTGGGCCCGTATGTCAATACTAGCACTAATGGCTTAGCCCATTGAGGTACAACTTCCAAATTAAACAAGTAAGCATTAGGAAGGTCATCTGATACTCCTTGTGGGGCTTCTCCAGATGTGAGCCTAGAGAGATGGTCTGCTCTCAAGTGATTCTTGCCTTTTCTCACCACAACCTCAAAGTCGTTTTCCATTAGCAAGAGAAACCATCTTACTAATCGGCCTGTATTGCATGGTTTGTTTACCAAGTACAATAATTCCTGATGATCGGTAAAAAATTTAAACTTATTTGCAAGCAAATAGTGTCTAAACTTTTTAACTGCATATACCATGCTTAATCCCTCTTGTTCAGTGGTGGTATAATTTTGTTCAACTGCATTCAACTGTCTACTAGTTTAGGCAATTGGAAGATCCATATTACCTTCGCCCGTAGGTTGTGCAAGCACACATCCGATAGCATAATTGGATGCATCCACATGAACATGGAAGGGCTTATTCCAATCTGGTGTGATCAAGATTGGTGCTGAACACAATCTCCTTTTGAGCTCATTGAAAGAGTCCTCACATTCATTAGTCCACTCAAAGTTGGTCAAAAGGCCGTACAGTGGCTTGGCAATGATGGCATACATGTGTATAAAGCGTCGGTAATAGCCACAATGCCCCATGAAAGCTTGTACTTCCTTGACATTCTTTGGCCTAGGTAACTCTGCTATGGCTCTTACTTTCTCTTCATCAGTGGATATGCCATTCTTTGACACTATGTGTCCTAGAATCTTGCCTTGCCTGACCATGAAAACACACCTTTCTGGGTTCAAGAAGACTTGATACTCTCTACATTTGTCAAAGATTTTCGTGAGCTCGGATATATGTGTTTGTCTAGTGTTGGAATGTGCACAAAGATCATCAACATAGACCTCTAAATTCTTCCTCAAGAATTCTTTAAATACATGGCACATCAATCTCTAGAAGGTTGCAGGAGCATTGGTAATCTCAAATGGCATTACCCTAAAGGCAAATATGCCCCATTCTATGGCAAAAGCAGTCTTATGTTGGTCTTCTGGTGCAATGGCTACTTGATTGTAGCCCAAAAATCCATCAAGGAAGTTGTACACTTCCTTGCCTGCTACTCTTTCTAGTAGATGCTCCGTGATAGGAAGTGGATAGTTATCTCGAATAGTGGCTGCATTAACCTTCTTCAAGTTAATGCACACACATAGCTTTCCATTCTTCTTGGGCACAACTACAATGGGGGATACCCACTCAGTGCGCTCAATTTCATAGATGAATCCAACTTCTACCAGTCTATCTATCTCCTCTTTGATCTTAGCAGCATAATTATCGTTATATGTATATGGCTTCTGTTTAGAGGGTTTCGCGTCGGAGGTCATGGGAATTGTGTGTGAGCATATGTCTGGGTCAACACCTTTCAAGTCTTTGTAGCTCCAAGCAAAGACATCTCGGTACTCTCTTAGCAAGGCTATCAACTCATACTCCTCTTCTTCCGTCAGGTCATGCCCTATGTAAGTGCACCGCTCTTCTCCTTCTTCCATGGCTACAACTATTTTCTTGGTGGTTTCTTTGTTATCGTAGGCCTCTCCTGATTGAGCCTCACATTTTGGCATCCTTACCATGACTCTTCTATCGTCTATCTCATACTTTAAAGTTTTCAGGGACCTCAAACAAAGATTCTTCCTCTTCTGGTGTGACTTCTCTCTTCTTTCTTTTCTTTCCTTCATCCTTAGGGGTCACTTGTGTGGCTAACCTTACATCATTTGTAAGCTCTCCGTGTCTCTGGGGTTGAAATTCTACTGCATATAAGTATTCTTCATCTGATGCAAAAGGTGGGTCCATAATGATTGACTCTAGGTCGGAGTCACTTGCATCCTCAAATGCATCAAGGCTAGGTTCACATTCTTCTAGAACTGCCTCTCCCATGATTGGCTCTATGGAGAAGACTGAAATGTCATAGCCATCCTCATCACAGTGGGGTGTCCATTGTTCTTCATTGATGGCTACATCCATTGTTGCTAGAATTTCTGCCCAGCCGTGAGGTTCAAATTCTTCATCCGAAAATACTAAAGGTGCATAGGTTGGGTCTTGAATTGATCTATGTGTTTCCTTCGCACCTACCTCTCTGGCTTTTTCTCTCTTCTCTTCTTCTACTGCTTCTTTGCACATCCATAAATGGGTGTCTTCATGCATCCATGAGGATCCTAATCCTGTGGAATGCACAGACTCAGTATCATCTTTGGCTCTATGGATGGGATTCCATTGGATAGGAGGGACATCTCTATGCGAGTAATCTTTGAGATTGACTTTGGTCGTAACACCTAAGTGTTGCAAGTACAATGAGTTGGTTCCCCAATCCTGTACCACTTGCAACTGTCTCATAAATGGTCTTCCCAAAATCATCTCATAGGCATGGTTCTTGCTAAAATCACAGATAGCAAATGTATGCTCAAACTCTACACCACATGTAGTGAGAGTTATTCCTTCTAGCAAGCGTAAGGGTCTTTCTATGTGACCATCGGCCATCTGCAATTTCATCCTCGTGGGCCTGAGTGCTGGCTTGCTCCAATGCTTCCATAAGGAGGTGGTAGCAATTGCAACTCTTGCACCTGAGTCGAGAATTGCCTTGGTTGTGTACCCCTGATGGGTAATGGGAAGATAGGTGTTTCCTTCTTCTCCTTCGCTCATGTCTCCTATCTTGTCTAGAGGAATTTCTGGCACTGTTCTATGGGAGCCTACCTGGGAACGGGGTTTAGCTATTTCAGGCACTTGTTTAGCTACATGTTTCCATAGCTCTGGCCTTACTTTGAGTAGCTCTTCTAAAGTGAGGTTACACTGCACTTTAGTGTTTTTCACTACCTCTGTGTTCCTAGGTATGATTGAGTCTTCGTTTCTTACCATGAGTGTGGGTGCTCTCATACACGTGGACTTTGCTTCCCATGGGCCTGTGAAATGGGGTAGTTCTTGTATGGAATTAGATTCGAAGTCTAATCTCTCCTGAGATTGAGTGCTCTCCTACTCTTCATAAATGGATGGGATGTCTTGTGGGAATTGGTCGTGTGCATCATCCACAAGTTCAATGGGAGGAGGGACTTCACTTTCTTTAGCCCATTTGTCTTATTGAATCTCTCGTAGGAATTCTGGTGTGAACCGATTCATAGAAGAAGATGTGTCTGGCTCCGTAGAGTTAGGCACATAAGCTTCCTGGGCAGGAAGGCTTAGCCTTTCACTTGGCTTGCCCTTATTTTGAGAGGCGGGTTTCTTTTGTGATTGTGCAATTAGCCTCTCCAATCTTTCTAGCAATCCATCAAAGTGCAACTACGTCTTAGTTGAACTAGAGATGTTAAAGAGGCGACTAGCTTCAAACATGGTTTGAGCCAATTCCACCATCTTAGCACAAATTTTGGTTCGTTCAAGCTCTAGTTCTGCTCTGGGGTAACACTTTTCATGATCGGTTACGTTTGGTACTTCTTGGATTCTGGCTTGATATGCTTTGATCATCATATTTAGGTCCTCAGGAGTGGGATCTGCTAGGAGTGATCCTACTCTAGGGGGTGGTGGAGTAGCATGAGGCGGGTTGGAAGGTGGTGGGTCGGATGGAGATGGGAATGGTGGAGGTGGGGTAGTGTCAGAGGGAGTTTGAGATGTAAGTTCAGCTATCCTGGCTTTTGTTTCTCTTAGGCTTTCCTCGAGTTCACTCATCTTCTTAGCCCATTGCCTCTTCATTCTTTCTCTACTATCTCTCCAGGCTCTAGTCCTCTTCTTGGTTATGCTCCCAGTTTCACTAGCCTCAACATTTTTTTCCTGGCCTAAACTTTGGTTTTGCTGCAAGGCCTGAGCTCTAGTGACTACCTGTACTGGTGTAGTGGAAGTCACACTTCCTGTAGAGTCTACTACTAACCCAATAACATTGATAGGAGTGATTTTTGGCATATTATTGGGATTCTTTGGGAAATCTCGTAAGAGATGCTCTTTCCCGCAATCTTAACAAAAGCCTTGAATGGTTATCGATTGGGGTTGTGTGGGTGCAGACATGGGGCAATCACGAATGAGATGATCCCCCTGACATCTGTAGCATGGTCCTCTACGGAATGGGGGTCTTACCTGCCTAGGTTGAGGTCTAGAGTTGGGGTTTGCGTACATGACATTTGTGTAATCTGGCTCCCAACTAGGTTTTCTCGGTTCTTCACTACAGTAGGACTCACCATGTTCAGGAGACTGCATGTAGTAAGCCTGTGGACTATCTATGTGAGTGGAATCAAGACTATGATCACTCGGGTCACTTTCTGAAAGCAATGGTTTTACTGGCACTATGGCTCTATTCAGGTTCTCTTCTGCAGCGGCATATTTTACTGGGATCACATTGGCTGGGGTTGGAGGTTGTTGAGCTAACACAGGTTGAGGCCTTTGTTGGTTTTGGTAGGGTTGTTGATAGAATTTTTGTGGTCTACCATATTGCTGTGGAGGGTACTGGTTCTGGTATCTGCCCTGTTGTGGATATGGTTGAGGGTAGGTTTGCCTAACTGCTTGCTTATTGTAGGGGCAACCTTGGGCAGTGTGATTTGTGTATCTCCGTTCTATGGTGCAGTACTGGCTACTAGGATTCACTTGGGGTTGAGCCATGATGGGACATACATTCGCCATATGGTCCCCTCCACAGGTATAGCATCGTTTAACTGGGGCAAATCTCGGGATTTGTTGGCTAGTGACACCTAGTTTTTGAGCTACTTTCTCCGCGAGTTCCTCAATTGATGTGGATTGCGAGGAAGAGAGACTAGAGGCACTATCAGAATCTTTGTAGATTTTGGAAAGCTCTAACTCCTCCCCTAGGTTATCCTCGATGTCAATGCACATGCGTACACATTCTTCTATGGTCCTAGGGTCCTTCAAGTACACATATGACCTCAATTTGGTACTTAGCAATCCATCCAAGAATAAAGACACTTGTTTGGCTGGTGTGGGTAACTCAGGAACATGGCATCTCTCAAGATATTGCCTAAACCTTCTTCCTACAAGTCTCACGGTCTCCTGGGGGGGTCTGCTTGAAGCTATGTATCAATGAGGAAGTATTATGCCTTATCCCACTCTTAGAGAATTAAGTGATGAAAGCCTCTAAGAGTTGGTCTATGCTCCTGAACTGTCTCTCATTCAATGGTTGAAACCACGTAAGGGCTGTGTTCCTAAGGGTTAGACCAAAGGCATTATACTGCGTGAATAGGTCCTCAACTTGTTCAACTCTCAAGACTTGCCTAAACTCGGCCACATGGTCATATGGGTCTCCTATGCCATCGAAATAGTTCTTCATGGACTTAACTAGCTGGGTTGGTCTCAAGGTTTTGGTGTGCTCTCTAGGTCGTGGTAGAGGGAATTCATCCGCATTCCTTTGGTTTCTTGGGGCTCTAGGTCTATCGGGCTCTGTCTCTGTTCTCATTCTTTCTCTTCCCACTGGGTTGGCCTCTATCTCTATGTCTGTCTCTTTGAGTTCCATGAGCTTGGGATGTTCCAGCTCCGGGGTGACCATAGGACACATTAGATTTTGGTTGGGGGAAAAAAAATTCACCCTTCCAAGTGTAAGCATGCCTATCATGTTCTGTAACCACAAAGATCCTCTCTGAAGTGTGATCTAAGTAGGTCACTCTGCCTGGGCTATCAGGATCTTTGAACTCATATATCATGATTGTTCCTACCTCATTTGGCTGACCAAATCTATACCTCCAAAAGGCTTCATCAGTCTCTCGGTTCAGGAGTAGATCTATGCTCTTATTGTCTTGGGGAATCCACTCTAGTGTGATAATCCTAGTGAGAACAGATTTGCCTCGGGGGGTTCTAGGTTCTACACCCATGTTTCCTTGCTCCAGGTCACCTAAATCCGTTTCCGAGATCACGTTTCCAAATTCATCTGTCCTATCTGGATGAGTGGTGACTACATATATTGTTCCTTCTTTGTCCAAGTATGCTCCATTTTCAAATTTGACAGCTTGGTGTTCTAGCCCAATGGATTGATCTGGGTTTTTGATCTAGCCCACAGATCTTCCTAGGCCATCCTCATAGATGCTAGCACCTAATCGGTTGGTCCTAAGGTATTCCAGCTGCGTCTTGTAGGGGCCTTCTACCCTATGTAAGTATGGCAGACCTGAACTTCCTGTAGGTCTCTCCATACCGTGGGACATCTCTGACTCACTAGTTTCAAAGCTAGGGTAGTGCGAATAATGGCTCAACTGCTGGGCCCAAGACCTAGCAGTATGATTGACACTAGCCTCTGAAGATCTAAGACTCTGTCTATCTCTTTCTAGGTGTCGTCCTGATCTAAGGTTCATATGCCTATTTGAGCAATCCCAATTTTTACCCAAGGTACAACCTCGTTGCTGAGTTCTTTTGTATTAGTCACTTGATTCTTTTTTTATGTTGATTATCGTGTTTATGATCTTGTCTGATATCACATCGTCAGGAATACTTGAGTTAATTTCTGCACTTGAATGTTGATCATCTCACGTTAGGTTCTTTTCCTTTAAAGTTGTCGGTCACACACAGGTTATCTCTTGACTTGAACTTGATTTCTTAGATAGTCTTCACTTCTCTCGTGTCTATCGTTGCCCTGACTTACTTAGCACTATTCACATGTAGCCTAAGCTAGGAATTGACAAAGAGAGTTGAGAGTATTCCAACCTCACTTGCAGATTCCTTGCTCTTTGGTGCTCAAGAACTCAGTTCTCAAGCTTGCACATTACCCTTGCTTTGGATGCCTTCTAGTGCTCTCAGTGGACCTGTAAAAGTCCCAAAGTTAGCTCAAGACTTAGATTCAAAGGACACAAAAAATCGCTTTCATTCATATAATTCAAAGATCATTGTTCTTTTGGCTTTAGGGTAACCAATCCTAAAGACCCCTTAGCTTTTCTTCCCCCTGGGTATAGTCCACTTAAAAATACTATGGCTAATAATCCTGATATTAATTTTACTGTCACCAGTGGAAGTTTTGGTTGTTCTCCCTGCGAGCTTTCCAACAAAACAAGAATCACAGCAATCGGATTTCGTATGAGGGAGATATGACAGTTCAGGGATCTAGGGTTAAAATAGGGTAAAACAGGTCATCAGGAAAACAAGATTTTCTCTCAAGTTACAAGTGTCGGAACCTCACAAATCACTATTTGCTTGATAAGTATGCCTAGAATTTTCCCCAAAATCAAGTAATATAAACCCTAGAAAATTGGCCGAAAAAGCCTGTCAATCGCGATCAATAGGTCTGTCAATCGCAATTGATAGAGGTGTCCATCGGGGCCTGTCGGTCGCGATCGACACGTCAGTCGCGATCGACAGTGTCAATCGCGATCGACAGAGTCGGTCGTGAGTCCTGTCTATCACGATCCATGGTGTCAATAGCGATCGACACTTTTTCCGAGATTTTCACCGTGATTTCAGTCGATCGGGGATGTGTCCATTGCGATGGACACGTTGCAACGTGAGTTTTGGTGTCAATCTTCAAATGTCAGTCGATCGCGTCAATCACGATTGACTGAATCCTACGTGGTAGTCAGTCGGTCGTGGGAGCTGTCAGTCGCGATCGACAGGTCTGTCGATCACGATTGACAGGGTCTGTCGGTCGCGATTGACAGAGGAACTCGGAATTTTTTTACTGTGTTTAGTGATTTAGGATGTGCTCCTCATGTGTATCATTATGGTGTACTTTGTTTTACCAAATAGGCAATTTTTTTGTCGATCGCGATCGACAAATGTCGGCGACACAGAGACAGTTTCGAGCTTGTCCGTACCTGCGTAGCCTGCTGGACAGGGTGATACAGCAACAACCTGCAAGAGTGCTCAAGAAACAAGCAAAAACCAAGCACACAAGTCGCTCTCTTGCTCTCTCTCACAAGTGGAATGAGGGAAATGGGAGGTAGAAGGTGATATGATAAAAAACTGAAATTTTTGTGATGATGGAGATGGAGATCGGATATGGTGAGGATGATGATGGTGATGATGATGGTGAGGTAAGAAAGAGAAAAATAAGAAAAAGTAAAGAGAGTACCTACAACACCAACGTCACAACTCTACGTCTTACCATCACACGCTCGTCCTCAAAGCTCGGTCCCCGGCAATGGCACCAAAATTTGGTGTAGCTCAGTGATGAGTAGCACCTCCTTTAATGTCAATCCCCGAAGACGTGAGGATGGTATGATGACCTTGAGCATGTGAAAGCACAAGTGCGTGAGTGAGAAGCACACCAACATGCACACACATACACACACACGCGCACACACAGCAAGACAAAGAGAAAGACAATGGAGTTCTTTTAGATTCCTTCCAAAATGCTCATACAACTTCAAATCTATCACAAGCTAACCTCAAAAATGAGCTCTCTAGCTCTATTTATAGTTTTTGACTAGTTTTTGGCCCTGTCCAGACCTAGTGTCCGGCCTAGTTAAAAATTAGGTTCTCTGGCCTATTTGGAGGTTCAAATGGAGTCTAAAAAATGTGAAAACTGATAGGTAGGTACTTCTAAAGCTCCTCAAGCTCAAGGACTCCTTGGCTTGCACAAAACGGAGCTACAAAAATATCAAATGATATTTACAATGGTTTTTAGTGATGAAAATCACTATTTTTGTAGGGTACTTCTAACAGTTTGACATACATTCCTGGAGCTCCCTACTTGCACCTTCTTCTTGTGTGCCCACCTCTTTGATGCATGAAAAATTTAGATGGCCTACTTGCCAGATCTTCTTTGACTACTTTGTTTGCTTGTGCCTTCTCTTTGCTCCGACTCCCTTCGTTGGCTTCCTTGTCTTGTGAGTCCTTCAGTTCCTTGACTGCTGCCAACAATTCATCTCTTTCATAACAAACTCTTTGAATACTTTTGTAATGCATAACTTGTGTTGGAAATACAAGAATCCATTATGAAATGTGTAATGATCCTCATGATGTGATGTGGAATTATTGAAACCAATCCATGCTTGTGAAAAATACAGGTCACATGCATAAGTGGAAATCATATCATGAAATGAATGGATTTGAATAGCAAAAATATTATTAATTGAAAGAGCAGTTGTTTGTGGGGATGGGAGACGACTTAAAGCATCAGCTACATCATTATCTTTTCTTGGGTGATATTGAATCAGAGGTTGGAAGTTTTGTAGAAATGAAGCCCATTTAATATGTCTATAAAAAATCAATGGTTGATGTAATAAATGCTTAATAGCTTGTTGGTCGGTTTTAATTAGAACTTTCAAAACCATAAGGTAATGTTTCCAAATTTTCAATGCATGCACAACAGGTAACAATTCCTTATCATATGTACTATAATTGCATTCAGAAGGTTTGAGTTTCCTACTTTCAAATGCAAGAGAATGATCATTTTGCATTAAAACAACACCTATACCAGAACCACTAGCATCTGTAACTACATAAAATGGTTGTGCAAAATCAAGTAATTGCAAAACAGGCGCATGGGAAAGTGCATACTTAAGTTTATCAAAAGATTGTTGTTGGGCTACTCTGTTAAAAGTCAAGCTTCAAGCTACAAATTCGTGGGGAATCTTTTATGGACATGTGGAGCAATCAAAGGAAGCCAAAAGCCACAAGATTCCATCAAGAAAAGTCACTCAACCACTCCCCAAGTCATCTCAACTAATTCCTCCAAGTTAGGAGGCTGATTTGGAAAGGTAGTTCCTAGATTTTAGGGGCACACTTCTCACTATAAAAGGAGCATGTATCCCGACTTCTTTTGGGCCATCTTCTTGGAGTTTTAGCTCATGTAAAGTGAGCACTAAGTGCTGGAGTTGTGATAAGCAAGCCCCTTGCTTAAGCTAGCCCCTTGCTTGCTTGTTTGTTTTCTTTTAGTAGGCATATCTATGTGTGTGTGCAGGCAGTGTTGCAACTCTCTACCCCTGAGTTGTTAGCATTGGTTCTCCCTCATATGGTATCCATTGGATGTAATTCTTGTCTCATTGGATAGCTAAAAGAGTCTATTTTATGCTTACTAATTCTCTGGAGCATTCTCTGAGTAAGCTAGGAGCAACATGCATTTTAGTGAAGTTGTGTGATTGATATCTCTCTCTTTGTGTAGGCTCTGTTGGAAATATTTTGCTCTCTCTTGTAAGGGCTGGTTCTCCTTCTCTATGTATCCATTTGCTATGATTTTTGTGTCATTGGGTAGCTATTAGAGTGCTCTAAAGTTGACTCAAGTTTGAGATTCATTCTCTGTATAATCTCTGAGAAAAGTTTGCTGGAGTGAAGTGAGGTCTCTGCTTGACTAGCAGTTGTGAGCATTCAACTAGCTCATGTTGTAGACATTGTTTCTCTTTGTGTAAGCATCCATTTCAAGTGAAATTTGTTTTGTTGGAAAGCCCTTGGTGTCTACTACAGGTCTACAAAAGCTCACTGGAGTTCTCTGCATAAGCTCTGAGTAAGAGCATTTTTGGTGTGCAGAGGTCAAAGAAGGATACCTGTGGAGGTCATTCGCGCTTCATCGTTGCTTAGGGGTTGAGATACTTCCCCCATCAGTGGTATCAGAGCATTTGGGCATCTTGGAGGTATCACATACAAGCAAGAAGACCTCTTGGAGTTGGTGGTTCAAGATTTGCATCAACAAAAGCTTCTTGGAGGTAGCTCACATCAAGGGGGAGCTATTCTACTCAAATTTGCAAGAGCACAAGGTGTCCATCTAAGGAAAGCTTTGGATTGAGGTAACCTCAGAGCCTCATTTTCATTTTACACACATTGGAGCATTAGCCAAGGGCTAGGTCAAGTATCAAAGACTAGATATGGGAGACTTCAACACTCAAATTGAAAAGCTAGACAAAGGTAACTATCAACCATGGAGATTTAGGGTCTCCAACTATCTTATGGGCAAGGGCCTTTGGGGGTTGATTAGTGGAAGTGAACCAAGACCTAGGTTGGATGAGAATCCAACCAATGACCAGAGAAGGGCCTTTAGGGAATGGAATGAAAGAGACAAGAGGGTTATCTTTATTCTTTCCCAACACATTAGCAATAGCATGATCGGCCATATCCAAGACCTGGATTCAAGCATGAAGGTATGGGAGACACTTGAAAGGCTTTATTCAACAAGCACCAAAGCAAGGAAGATCCAACTCAAGAATGAGCTCAACAACCTTAGGAAGAGCTCAGGGAGTAGCATAAATGACTACATACTTAAGGTCAAGGAGTTATCAGATGCATTGGGATCCATTGGAAGCCACGTAGACGATGACGATCTTGTGGCTTATACTCTCAATGGTTTGAGAGATGATGAGAAGTGGAAGCCCTTTACCACTTCAGTTTATGTAAGGGATAATCTTCCCGATTTTGAGCAATTGGTTGCTCTCATGGTCACCGAAGAAATGAACATAGGTGGAAGTTCAACTAAAAGCAAAGATGCACAAGTTTTCTATGCAGGTAATCAAAGGGGCAAAGGAAGACAAGGACAAGGAAGGGGCAAAGGAAGGTTTGGAGGAAGGCAAGGCCACTCAAGAAATCAAGGACATGACCAAGGCACCTCATCACAAAGAGGGAGAGGAAGATCAAGAGGAAGAGGAGGACGACATCAACAAAACAGGAATCAAGATGGCGAAGGATGTTACATATGTGGCAAGTTTGGCCACTATGCTAGAGATTGCTACCAAGGAGGAAACCAAAGGAACTATAATCAAGGTTCTTCATACAAAGGCCAAGGTAATTATGCTTCTACAAGTTCAGAAAATGACAATCTCTTGATGATGCACATGAATGGGAATTCAAGCAAAGTAGATAACACTTGGTATATTGATAGTGGATGTAGCAACCATATGAGTTGCAATGCTTCTTGGTTTACTAATCTACACGTTCCCAAAGGTAAAGGACATGTAGAAACAGGTGATGATACAGCCCATGAGATCTCCCATGTTGGAGATGTAGCTTTGGATGACAAGGAGGAAGGAAGATGTCTCAAGGATGTCTTGCATGTACCTACCATCACAAAGAACTTGGTGTCCGTTGGGCAAATGGTTGAAAGAGGCTATCAAGTAAGGTTCAACAAAGGTGGATGCTTTGTGGAGAACCCTAAGCAAGGTTACAAGGTCATAGCAAGAGGAAAGAAGCAAGGGAGACTCTTCACTTTGGAGGTAAATTCTCATTCTACTCAACATGTCTACTTCACATATGGAAACAAGAGGATTTCGGAGTTGGAATTGTGGCACAAGAGGATAGGACACATCAACATACAAAGAATGAAGGAAATGCAATTCAAGAGGCTGGTTGAAGGTCTTCCCAACTTCCAAGGACAAGGTATGAAGCATTTATGTGAATCTTGTCAACTAGGGAAGCAAGCGAGACTTCCATTCAAGAAGAGTGGCTACATAAGCCAACATCCATTGGAGTTGATACATACAGATGTGTGGGGGCCAACCAAAGAGCAATCCATTGGAGGTAACAAGTACTTTGTCACTTTTATAGATGATTGCACAAGGATGGTTTGGGTTTATTTCATCAAAAACAAATCAGATGTGTTTACATGTTTCAAAGCATTCAAGGCAATGGTAGAGAAGGAAACAGGTACATATATCAAGAAGCTAAGGTCCGATGGAGGGGGAGAATATTTCTCCAATGAGTTTTCTAATTTTTTAATGGATCAAGGCATCAAGAGGCAAGTAACATGCAGGTACACCCCCCAACAAAATGGAGTAGCAGAGAGAAAAAATAGATACATTGCCGAGATCGCTAGAGCAATGCTTAATGAGATGAATGTACCGAACATGTTTTGGAGTGATGCAGCAAATACCGCCGTGTATCTTATGAATAGGGCTCCTACCTCAGGGATCCATGGCTTGACACCATATCAAGCCTATTATGGTAAGAAACCTGATCTTTCCCACTTGAAGATATTTGGATGTACTTGTTATGTACATGTGCCAAGTGAATTGAGGCACAAGCTACAACCAAAGGCAGAAAAGTGTGTGTTTCTAGGATATTCAAATGATCATAAAGGTTACAGGTGCTTCAACCCAAACACAAAGGACTTGAGGATATCAAGGGATGTAGCATTTGATGAGCTACTCCCTTGGTATAAGAAGTATGATTGTATGCAGGACTATGAAGAAGAAAAGCATGGACATGATGAAGAACAAATCGACCTAGAGCTAAGCGGCCCAAGGTGTTCCATCAATGAAGATAGTTCAAGCATGAACTCACCATGGAGGGGGAGATCTTCATCAAGCTATGAAGCACAATCAATCAACAAAGGCAAAGCAACATTGGTGGAGTTGGATGAAGAAGGTAATGAAGTTGAAGATGATGAAGGACACATGATGGAGAAAGAAGCCACGTCAAAGAAAGAGATCAAGTTCCCAAGGCAAAGGAGGTTTATTCCTCCAAAAGGTGAAGAAAGGAAGTCTTCTAGAGTTAAGTATCCAACTCAAAGGTTTACTTATGATTCATACATGGCAACACATTATGCATATATGAACAAAGTAGTAGAAGATCATGAGCCCGATTGCTATGAAGATGCAAGCAGGTACACCGAATGGAAAGAGGCAATGCAAGAAGAGATCGACGCACTTGAGGAAAATCAAACATGGACTCTAGTGCCCAAGAAGGAGAACTTGAAGGTAATAGGTAATAAGTGGGTGTATAAAGTAAAGAGGAATTCAGATGGATCTATTTCTAGGTTCAAAGCAAGATTGGTGGCCAAGGGTTTTGCACAAACCTATGGAGTGGACTTTGAAGAGACATTTAGCCCCGTGGCAAAGATGAGCACCATTAGGACACTCATTGCAATGGCTGCTAGCAAAGGATGGAAGCTCTTCCAATTGGATATCAAGAATGCCTTTCTCAATGGAGACTTGGAAGAAGAGGTATACATGGAGCAACCACTAGGTTTTGTTCATAAAGAGTTTCCACATCATGTTTGTAGGTTGAAGAAGGCACTTTATGGCCTAAAGCAAGCTCCAAGGGCTTGGAACCAAAGATTGGTGGACTATTTGATCAAATGTGGTTACAATCAATGCAAGGCGGATCCATCTCTCTTCATCAAACAAAGAGGAGAACTTGTGGTCTACATGTGTGTGTATGTAGATGATCTTATCATTACAGGTAATGATACAAAGGGCATTGAGGAGATCAAGGCAAAGCTTGGAAAGGAGTTTAGGATCTCTGATCTTGGAGATCTTAGGTATTTTCTTGGCATTGAAGTTGTATACAAAGAAGAAGGTATTATGCTCATACAAAGGAAGTATATTCTAGACCTACTTGAGAGGTTTGGGATGCTACATTGCAAGCCTATTTCAAATCCCATGGAAGTTAATGTAAAGCTAAGCTCCATTGATGGAGAGCCATTAGAGGATGTAACTTTGTATCGATCTATTGTAGGCTCTTTCAATTATGCCACAATAACTAGGCCCGACATAGCATATGGAGTTGGAGTGTTATCACAATTTATGCATAGTCCAAGGACTACACACTTGCAAGCTGCAAGAAGAATGTTACGATATCTCAAGGCCACTATAAATGAAGGATTGTTCTATTCATTTGATGATGATATGCAGGTCAA
Organism: Ceratopteris richardii; assembly: GCA_020310875.1. Taxonomy (NCBI): domain Eukaryota; kingdom Viridiplantae; phylum Streptophyta; class Polypodiopsida; order Polypodiales; family Pteridaceae; genus Ceratopteris; species Ceratopteris richardii. The sequence continues at coordinate 21,125,743 of CM035431.1, read as the reverse complement.
AGCTTATTCTGATGCCGATTGGGCCGGTTCGAAGGAGGATAGAAGAAGTACAAGTGGTTACCTAGTCATGCTAGGTAGCAAGATCATCTCATGGATTTCAAAGAAGCAACCCACGGTGGCATTATCTTCCACTGAGGCTGAGTATAGAGCTTTGGCTCAAGTCACATGTGAGCTAATGTGGATTAAGAAGTTATTTATGGAGCTTAATTTGCAGGTTGACACATATCCAATTTTTTGTGACAATATGAGTAGCATTCATCTAGCATCGAATCCTGTCTATCATGCTAGAACCAAGCATATTGAAGTGCACTATCACTTCATAAGGGAAAAGGTGATATCGAAGGAAGTTTCAGTACATCATATTGGTACCAAGGACCAAGTTGCCGACATGTTTACAAAGGCTTTGGATGGGATGAAGATTTCAAAATTCAAGCAATGCATCAACATGAAGGAGCTTGGATGAGGACGAAGAATTGAAGCTTGAGGGGGAGTGTTAAAAGTCAAGCTTCAAGCTACAAATTCGTGGGGAATCTTTTATGGACATGTGGAGCAATCAAAGGAAGCCAAAAGCCACGAGATTCCATCAAGAAAAGTCACTCAACCACTCCCCAAGTCATCTCAACTAATTCCTCCAAGTTAGGAGGCTGATTTGGAAAGGTAGTTCCTAGATTTTAGGGGCACACTTCTCACTATAAAAGGAGCATGTATCCCGACTTCTTTTGGGCCATCTTCTTGGAGTTTTAGCTCATGTAAAGTGAGCACTAAGTGCTGGAGTTGTGATAAGCAAGCCCCTTGCTTAAGCTAGCCCCTTGCTTAAGCTAGCCCCTTGCTTGCTTGTTTGTTTTCTTTTAGTAGGCATATCTATGTGTGTGTGCAGGCAGTGTTGCAACTCTCTACCCCTGCGTTGTTAGCATTGGTTCTCCCTCATATGGTATCCATTTGATGTAATTCTTGTCTCATTGGATAGCTATAAGAGTCTATTTTATGCTTACCAATTCTGTGGAGCATTCTCTGAGTAAGCTGGGAGCAACATGCATTTTAGTGAAGTTGTGTGATTGATATCTCTCTCTTTGTGTAGGCTCTGTTGGAAATATTTTGCTCTCTCTTGTAAGGGCTGGTTCTCCTTCTCTATGTATCCATTTGCTATGATTTTGGTGTCATTGGGTAGCTATTAGAGTGCTCTAAAGTTGACTCAAGTTTGAGATTCATTCTCTGTATAATCTCTGAGAAAAGTTTGCTGGAGTGAAGTGAGGTCTCTGCTTGACTAGCAGTTGTGAGCATTCAACTAGCTCATGTTGTAGACATTGTTTCTCTTTGTGTAAGCATCCATTTCAAGTGAAATTTGTTTTGTTGGAAAGCCCTTGGTGTCTACTACAGGTCTACAAAAGCTCACTGGAGTTCTCTGCATAAGCTCTGAGTAAGAGCATTTTTGGTGTGCAGAGGTCAAAGAAGGATACCTGTGGAGGTCATTCGCGCTTCATCGTTGCTTAGGGGTTGAGATACTTCCCCCATCATACTCCCCATACAAATTTTAGATTTTTATTCAATAAAAAGTAAGGGGAAGGGCTATATAAGAAAAGCCCTTTACAAACTTTTGATAAAAGCTAGGTAATCCTAAAAACGAACGGACATCATTCCCTAATTGAGGTTTAGGCCATTCTTCAATTACTTTAATCTTTTTGGGATCTACATGAACGCCTTGACTAGAGACGATATGTCCAAGATACTCTATCTCGTTTTGGAAGAAACAACTCTTTTCAGAACTAGAATAAAGTTTATTTTTACATAACAAATCAAAGACTATTGCTAAATGTGTTTCATGTTCACTGTCATTCCTACTATAAATAAGTATATCATCAAAGAAGACAAGAACAAAGTCTTGGTATTCAAGGAAAATATTATTCATCATACGTGCAGAGGTGGTGGGTGCATTGGTAAGTCCCAAAAGGTATTAACATGAATTTGAAATGGCCATGTTGAGTTCTAAAAGCAGTTTTATAACTGACATTCGATGTCATTCGTATCTGATGATACCCAAATTTGAGGTCGATTTTACTGACGACACAAGCTCCACGAAGTTTATCTAGCAAGTCATCTATCCTAGGGATAGGATACCTATTCTTAATGGTAATTTTATTAAGTGCTCTATAATCAAGGCACATTCTATATGTCTTGTTCTTCTTTTCAACTAAAAGAACAGGGGCTCCAAAAGGAGAAGAGCTAGACCATATTAGTCCTTTTTTGAGTAAATCTTTAACTTTTCTAGTTATTTCATTTTGGTGTAAAGGTCCATGCCTATAAGGTGCTTTATGAGGAGCAGAGCTACCAGGAATTAAATTAATCCTATGGTCAAGAGATCCCCTAGAAGGTGCTATTCCAGAAGGAAAATCAACCATAAAACAATCCTTATACGAGTCCATAAATGACTTATGTGCACTTGGAAGTATATGTGTATAATCAGTTATATTATTCACAAAGATAATACATGAACCTTTCCTAAAAGCTCGGTTGACTTGCGTATGACTAATGAACGGGAAGGGTGGAAAATCATGCATCACAGACAGTAAAACATCTTTATTTTGAAATTTGAAAGTAATCATGTGTGTATCATAATCAATGCAGAGGTTGTAATTATGTCAAAATGGTATGCCAAGTATAACATCATACGACTTCAACGGAGCAATTAAAAATGAATGTTCATCTACATATGAGCCTATACAAATTTGAACATTATGCACCTCATTCGTAACATTATACCTTTTCCCTATAAACATAGCCTTAACCTTACACATAGAACGATGAGTAGTAAGGTTAAGATTTTTAAGTAGCCTATGAGAAATAAAATCATGCGAGCTACCATCGTCGTGTAAAACATTTACTACTACGCCATTAATGGTGCCATGCATGCAGAGTAGAGAATGGTTAGAAATTACGTTACCTAGGGTACTTAGTTCTTGCTCTAATACTTCCTCAGACCTGTTAGGTTCAGTGTCAACAGGAACAACCTCCATGTTGTGTACTTGAGCTTCAATGGGTTGCCTATTAGTAGTTCTCATCCTACAGGCAGCTTTGGTATGACCAATCTTTCCACAATTCCAAAAAGTTATACGGGATCGTTTTTGTTCAGCATTAATCGTCGTATTTTGAAGAGTGGTAGGTTTGTGAGGCTCGCCAAGGGTTGATTTGTTGGATGGTACTAAATGGGATTGAGGAGGGCATTGGAAAGTAGGTGAAGCAAACGTAGTAAAAGCACGCTTAAAAGGAAAATTGGCTTTGAAGGGTGGTTGATGTTGACGAATTTGTTGCAAGCAAAGTGTTTTGGTGATAGATTGGAACTCCTTTTCAGCATCATGCACAAAAGAGATAGCTTCATACAAGGTTGTAGGTCGGAGGGTATGGAGCTTTGCTTGGATTCCCATCTCCAAGCCATCTTCATATTTTCGTTGCAAACTTGCTTCAAGAACTTGCTCAAGTGAACAAAGTAATAAAAGACATTGCCAAAAACGTTCAGTATAAATGGATACATTATCTCCTTCTTTCCATCCAAAAGTTGTCCATGCACGACATGCATGTAGATGGAATTGGGAAGGAAGGAAAGACCCCTTAATTTTTGCCTGAAATGCATCCCATGTGGTAGGAAGGTTGGTACTATTCTGTAAAACATTCCACCATAGCTGAGCTCTTCCTGCCAAATAATTGGTAGCAAACTTGACTTTCTCACTTTCTAAATATGACTCATCAGAGTAGAAATCGTCGAATTGAGAGAGCCATGACAGGACAAATTGGCCATCCTTTCGTCCATGGAATGTGGAGAATTGGAAGTTCTTAGCACCTATCTTGGAACTTGCACCTTCTTCTTGTGCAGTGATAATCGCTTTCACCACTTTGGTTAAACTACGATCATTACTTTGTACTTGCTGGAGCATAGCATTGCATTCTTGTACAGTTTGTTGAGTTGCTTGAAGTTCTTGTTGCATAAGCTCTAATTGTTGCTCCAGAGAGACCCCAGGTAAAGGTGAATTGCCAAAATCCTCCATTGATATAGGGTCCATATCTAGATAACAAAACCCCTATTTCAAACTATGTTGGATCCTCCATCTAATAGGTTAGTTAAAAAGCTTGTTCTGAGAGCTTTCCAATGATATATTATATGCTAAAATCCGATTTATACATTGTAAATTATGCCCTATTCTTTGATGCACTCCTCTAGAAAATCGACGGGCGCTTCTACATGTGTGAGATCATCTTGGAAATTGTAAAAGGAAGAGGGAGGTGAAAGTTGATGTAAATATGACAAAAGGGGGATAGAGTGATAGCTCAAAGAGATGGAGTAGTGGTTAAAGTACTTCCTTTGTAAGTAGGAGGTTGTGGGTTCAAATCCTCCTACCTTAGGGAATCTAAAACTCTCTATTGCCACTCAAAATAAAATTGCCTTGCGCATAGCCAAGGGAGCCTTGGGTACCAGTGTATTGCCTAAGTTATTGCCTAAGTTCTTTGCCTTAGTCCACACATTAGTCGATGCGCGAAGGTGTAAACGTAGGTGTAATGTCACTACAAGGAATACGGGCGCATAGTGACGGTTAAGGGGACACAATTTCATTGCTATAAAATTGTAAAATGTGTCACAATGAGCATTGCACGTGAACCGTCGATTAAACGACGAGCCAAACAACGTTTTTTTTTACATATGGCGTGACAGGGTGTGTGATGCTTGCATAGAGCATCGCTAATGCGACGGTTTTAAAAAGCGTCGCATAAGCGACGCTTTTTGCATCACTTATGCGATGCATTTTCAAAAAAATGTCACTTATGTGACGCCAATTCCAGTGGTTTTTACGATGCCTTTCCATCGCTTACACGACGGTCTGTTGATGAAAAAAATTAAAATGTTGGAGGCTCTTCCATCGACATTTTCACGCATCTGATCGAAGAGCTCTCCAACGTTCGCAATTGCATTGCGCTTACAAGCTGAAACAAGTATATGCAAAAGTGTTGTTTTGCCTAAGCTCTATCTTATGTCTCTCTCTGTCTCTGTTTTTCTCTTTCTACGTCTTTCTCTCTTTGAATTTTCTCTCTCTCTCTCTCTCTCTTATTTCTCTCTTTATTGCAGGTTATTCAAGAAGCTAACCAAGCAAAAAGTAAGGCTAACTATTGTAAGTACAATTTATATTCTTTGTATATCCTTTGAATTGTGTTATTTTCATTAGATAGCATACTCACACTTATTGATATGCACATATATACTTATACATGATGAAGATGCACGTTCACACACATACACATATACACATGCACATACACACACATATATACACACAGATACATGTGCACATACAATGCATGCATTATTGCATATATATATACACATACACACATTAACATATACATAAATACATGTATATGCACATCCACATGCATGCACGTGGAGGCAAATGGAAATGCATCCACATACACATGCATGTTTCATACATATACACATGCATATACATACATTATACACATATATACACATATATATGCACATACGTACACACACATATACACATGCACATACATACATATTCACATATGCATGCACATACACACATATACACATAGAGTTACACATATGCATGCACATACATATACACACACATACACATGCACATGCACATACTCATGTACACACATATACACTTACACATGCACATGCACATACATACATATACACACACATACACATGCACATAAATACATATATACACACATACATATACACTTACGTACACACATATAAATGAATTATATAATTAAAGTATTAAAACACATGCTTAATATAAACAATATAACAATCAATAGAACAAAACTCTTCATTACTTAATACCATACACACAATTCAAAACATAACTGAAAGGAAAAATATATAGATAATATATATATATATATATATATATATATATATATATATATATATCAATGTAAATACATATAATCCAATGTCATAATAAACTAGAATCCTAATCATCATCGTCATTAGCAGCATCATGATCATCCTAATCATCCTCATCCTCATCCTCATCATCATGATCACCCTATGACGATCGAGATCATCCCTCCTATGTCTGTCTCTCCACCTCATCCATATCTTCCTCTCCATAATACTCCTGTATTACATATAACAAACATAAATAAGTAAAACAATTAAACCATTCATAGAAATAAAATAATTATATAGAATTTAATAAAACTCACAAAGGCATCCGGATGATCTTGCATATTCTCGCTCAAACACCGATATCCAAAATGTGTAGCATACTCGATCTCATGTTTCATAGGATATCGGCCATAATCCTTTCGCTGCATTCAAACAAATAAAAAAGATCAGTTGCTTCCATTTTAACTAAAATAAAAAATATACTCACAATATCACATATACTTACAAATGTGGATACAAAACCATGATGGCCCATTTGGCCTAGGTGCAATGTGTGGCCGGACTCCACTCTCTTCTTTGCAGCAGCCTATTTATTTAAGAAAAAAGAAATACATAAATTAAATGTAAAAAATTACTAAAATATATGAAAATTAAAAATATAAACTATTAATTTGTATACCTTCCGCTGAGGAAATGACTCCTAAAGACATAGCTATCTACGAAAAAAAATGCCACGTCTCAAGTGGTATGTTAGGTCATCTCTTATTTTTTTCCACCATACAATATCTGCTGTTAATTTCATCTCAAACAGAAAAAAAAATCAGAATACATACACATATATACACACACATACACATACACATACCCATATACACATATACATGCAAACATATACACATACATATATGCATACATATACACATATACATACATATAACATAAACACACATATACATATCCACATATATACATACACACACATGCATGCATATACACTCATTCATACAAAATACATGCATTTATCCCACGACAATGTGTATTTGTGTATATGTGAATATATGTGTATGTGTAAATGTGTATATGTGAATATGTGTGTATGTGTAAATATATATATGTGATTTTTTGTGTATGTAAATGATCAAATTATTGATATGAAATACCATTATTTGTAGATTCTAATCAATCAGATGGAACTCCACCACCGTCTCCTCATCGTGCAATGACTATATACTGTAAGTATATCAAAGATTTAATTTTAAATATATTTGATGGATACATAACTTATATATTTTTTGTTTCTTATTATAATGAGATTCTGATCAATCAGAGGGTACTCTACCACCTCCTATCCATGCAACGACTCCACATGTGTCCTCCGATACGAATTATGATGAATTTTACTATCAAGAGCATATTATATGTTGGTGTAACTCTTGTTATGGCACATATCGAAGACCATGATTGGAATGTATTGAACATGAGGCAGAGTATGGTACTTTTGAGCATGCACCATCACCTGGTCAACATGATAATGCTTGGGTATGTATTTTTTATATAAATTAATATCATTTTTTATTAAAAAACCATATACAAAATCAAATTACTATTGATATACATGAATACTTGCTCGATGATTATGATGATGATAATTTTTCTCATAATGTTAGTATACCTCGTACATGTCATGAACTTGCTATTCATCAATTACAAGTAGAGGTTTCTAGAAATTCTCTACCTCCTGGTTTAGAGACTGAAACGGCAGGAGATTATCCATTGACAGCTCGTGATCGTTCTCTAGTACAAACATATGATAAAAGAAGATATGGAGGATGGAATAGAGGACCACTTCCTTTAGATGGAGAGGTTTTCAACTTTTGGGGTAATCATTATATGATTGCTTCATCCACTATTACTAATGCTGGTCATGGCCTCTTTATTGTAGAGGATTTGTATGTGCCTTCGAACTCTGAAGTCACTCTTATGTCATTTTGTGGTCCTATATATGGATGGGGAGATTGGCATCAACTTTCACGTTATGTTCAAAGCATGAGTACTTATGGAATATGCTTGAACGTAGCATCCCTTACTAGTAGAAGGATTTTACATGCAGAAAATGAAATATTATATATTGATGGAAGACCTTACACACATGAAAATATAGCAGGTTTAATAAATAGTAGTCGAGGGTTACATAATAGTTCAAAGACTAATTGCACATTTGAGGAGCGTGAAAATAGTCATGAATCACCATACATGAGTAGAGATGTATCAAGATACATAGTCCTCAATGCTATTACTACATTACATGCAAGTGATGAACTATTAGTGAATTATGGATGGCATAGACCTCCAAGACCACCTTTTACCTAGAGAGAATAAAAATTTTCTATCCATATTTAATAACTTATATATTTAATTTTATGTTTAAAGTTTACTTTTTATTCATTTATGGAATACTAATGAATTTTATTTATATGTGTAGATTCCAACGTATGATGTTGATGATATTCCTCCACACCATTCACAATTGCCAGTAAGAACTCATTTATCAGAAGCTTCTATGAGGAGGCTACGCAAAAGTGATCCTGTGGAATATGAAAGGTTGAAAGATCTATATTCAAAAGAAGATAAAGTACAAGATTTGTGAGACAATGATGAAGATGATGGCATGGCAGATTTTATTGAGGATTGGTATCAAAATGATAGTGAGAGCATTGATATTTCTAAAAATGAGAAATATCTTCGAGAGGAATGTATAAAGCATGTATATGAAGGAAGTCGTTTGACACGACTAAGTGCGAGCTTACTTATTCTCAATCTTCAAAATTGTTTTGGATGGAGTAATGTATCTGTTTCAACACTATTAAGGTATAATTTTTAATTTTCTATCTATTTATATATATATGCATAAATATATATATATATATATATATATATATATATATATATATGCATATATAAACATACACATAATATACATGAATGTATACACACATATAACAATGCACACACATATACACACATACACATGTTATGAGAGTTAGGTCAAATTATACATACCTGTTTTGAATGAAGATGTTTTGTCCATCTAGCCTTTAGAATTGTCCACCCAACCTTTAGAATCTCCTTGACACATATGTTTCTCCTGTTTTACTCGACCTAATACTTGTGCTGCTAATTCTTTTTATGACAAATATTAAGTAGCAATTACCAAGGAAGGTATCAAGTCACATGTAAAATGGGAGGAGCAAATTTATCTTGAAGATTTTGAAGGATGGAAAAATAATTTTAAAGGATGGGCGAACAAAAAGTGTCCATTCAATGCAGGTTTTTATTCTTACTTTAGATAAGGTAAGAACAAGAACTTGAATTGAATGGACACTTTTTGTCCACCCATCTTTTAAAACTATTAATGCATCTTTCAAAATATTTGCAAAAAATTTGATCCTCCCATTTTACATATGACTTAATACCTTCCTTGGTAATGGTTATTTAATATCTCTAAACAACTTAGCAAGACAAGTAATAGATTGACTATAAAAATAGAAGCTGCTTGAGGACTCAATGGTCTAGATAGGAAAATCTACAAACCACAATATACAAAAAACAATTAAAAACAAAATCAAATATACATAGCTACACATGCATACATACATATATACACATTCATACATACACATACATACATACATACACATGTATACACACATACATATACATATAGCCATATCTTAGCATTAAAAAGGAAAATTTAATGCTTTCACTTTTAATCCCAAGCAAAAGACAAGTTAAAGATATGAATATGTATCTTGCTCCTCTCATTGACAATCTCCAAGAGTTATGGAGAGGTATTAATTTCATTGATGTATCGAAAAGCATCAATGAAAGACATATTACCATTCGTGGTATTGTGGCTTGGACTATTCACGACTTTCCAGGATATGGTGTTTGTTCAGGTATTGATGTAATTTTTTTATTCACTATGCATGTAAATAAATATGATTTAATCTAATTATATTTTTATCGTTTTCATGATGCAAGAATATCTACTAAGGGTTATAAAGCTTGTCCATATTGTGGTGATTGGTTGAGATCAATCTATAGTAAGAATCTCAACAAAAATATTTATCTTTGACATCAAGGATTCTTACCTGATGATCATCCATTAATATCTAAAAGAGAAGCGATACATTTTAATGGAAAGCTTGAAACAAATCAGAGTCCAAAACCTATGACACCTATGGATTGGTATAAAAAATGAACAGATGGACCTCTGATAGATCCATAATAAGAAATCTTCATTGATGATGAAGATAATGAGTATGTGAAGAGAGGTAAAGGAAAATTGGCACTCGCAGAGAACATATCAATATGGTATTATTTGGAGTATTGGAAAGAGTTAAAAGTATGTCATCTTCTTGAACCTATGCATATATTCAAGAATATTGGTTATTCACTATGGCAACATCTTCTTGGACTGAAAGATACCATAGCATCAAGGAATGATTTGAAAGATCAAAAATCAAAACCAAAGTTATGGATAGTTTTTGATAGACATCGATAGGAAATGACTTATGCACCTGCTCCTTGGGTACTTACAACAAAAGAGATACAGACTATCAACAATAGAATTCAATTGATTAAGACTCCTACAGGATATGGAGCATCTTTTCAAAACATGTTTACTATGGATGATAAGAGCTTATCTAGGTTAAAGACCCATGACTGGCATAACTTTTTGAAACATATTTTACCTTTGATTATCGATGGATGTACAACGAAAGGAGTACGAGATGTGATCTATCATCTTGGATCACTTATAAGGTAATTATGATACGTTTATATTTAATATGTATGAATATTGGATATCTTTTATTTTTGAATTAACTTCTTTATAATTATTTATATGAAATGTATAGATGGATTACATCCAAAGATATTGACAAAAACTCGATCCCACAAAAAAAACGTGAATGAAAAGAGCTACTATGTTTGATGGAGAAAGAACTTGCTACTTTATTTTTTGATATTCAGGTTCATTTATTAGTCCATCTTGTAGATGAAATAGAGATTGTAGGTGTTGCCAACACTCGATGGATGTTTTGGGTCGAGTGATTTATGGGAATATTAAAAGGTTATGTGTGACAAAGAGCAAAACTAGAAGGATACATGGCAAAGGGTTGGATGCTTGAAGAGTGCATGTATTACGTTAATGAGTACCTTGAAAGAGTTCCTGAAGAAGCTCCACGTGCATGGACCAACGAGTCTTCTTCAAAAATAACAGATGAGGTATTATCAGGTAAGAAAGTTCCATTCTTATTTACATTTCAAGAAAAAATGATGTTTCTACTTTTGTCGCATATATGCATGCAAGCATTCCTTAGTGAGTACGAACAGGAACTTCAAAATCTCCAAAGTAAAAGGTGAAAAAACAAAAGATATAGACGTAATCTCGATAATAATGAGATTACAGATATATCTTCTTTCACGGATTGGCTATATAGTCGTTTGCAAAGTGCCAACGCAAATAATGAAGAAATCTCAGATGAGCAGAGAGAGTTAATGATAGGTTGTGAACGAAAGGTAATTTTATTTTAATAAGATTTTATTTTTTTCATATATCTATATTAGTTTCTATTTACTAATTGAATTTCTTTTGCATGCTCGAATGTTCACTAATATGTGGGCTTTTGGACAGCATATTAGAATCAAATCCATTGATTCTTTATGTAAAATAGAGGATTCTAGTATTGCTTCTTTCAAGCAACTATCACATGCTAGCTCAAAAGACACGAACCTTATAGATGGAGAACTTGGTCACGTAGGAACTATTGTTGGTATCTACGAAATTTCATTTCGTACATTCAAACACGTAGAAAAAATTTTATATTTTTTATGATAGGGTTAGTTAGTTTTTTAAGCACCTAATAATGGTTTTTTGTTTTTATATATTTTGATAGGTCATTTTGAAGGTTGACTAGTTTCGAGCTCTGTATAAAGGTAGTAATTCCACATTAAGAAAGGAATTATCTGGGTTTTGGGCAATTGATTCTTCCAAGGTAATACGATCTGCTAAAGAACCATATATTCTTCCTAGGCATATTGAACAAGCATTTTTTTATTAAAACCCAGATGCTCAACCTTGGTGGCAAGTCATTCATGTTCAACCCAGAGGTAGGTCATTGTTTGAACAGTTTATTGTTAGAGAGATCGAAGAAAGTCCTCTTGATGATTCAGCATCAGATACTAATACATCAACATCTGAAAGAAAAATTAGAATCATTATACGTGATAATGATACTAATGTTTTTGATGAAGAGGATAATTCTCTACATGTTGATTCTATTGATGAGGAAGAGGATTACCAAAAATTGATATTACTCCATCAATAGATGATGTGACTCATGAGAACACAGATTTAACAATAGAAGAAATAAATGAAATCAATAAGGATAATGAAGATGAGACTATATTGATGTCTTACCAAAATGATGGCAATAATGAAAACATATGAGCAGATTAAATAGTAAATTCTACTCTAGTTATTGATCAATAACTTGAAGCTTCTGAATGGATATCAGATAATAGATTTTCTATTCAACTTGAATAACGATGAATCCTACTAGAGAGATGAAATCATGTTCTTTTAAGTTAGAACATGAAGCTCAGGGGTATTCGTAATTATTTTATACATAGCTTTATCTTCCAAGAGCAAATTTTTATCATGTATGTATGCATATGTGTGTGTATTCATGTGTAGTATATGTATATATATGTTAGTATGCATATACATGTATTTCATGTATATGTATGTGTGTGATATATGTAGACATGTTTTAGTATGCATATGTGTATATATGCATACGCATTTATGTAAAATATTCATGTATTCATGTAATATATGCAGGTGTTTATAATTGTGTACATCTACATGTATATATGTATATGTGTCTATGTGTAATTGTGTACATGTAAATATGTATGCATGTATATATATATTTATGTGTGCATGTAGGCATGTATATGTGATGTGTACATGTATATATGTATATGTGTCTATGTGTAAATGTGTACATGTAAATATGTATGCATGTATATATATATTTATGTGTGTATTTAGGCATGTATGTGTGATGCATAATATATCTACTCCATTTTATATTTATGTATGTGTATCTACATGATGTGTATATATCTTTATATATATTATGATCCTCGTTGATTCGAGTAGCTATATATAGAGGCATAAGGTTGGGAGGAGAGACATCTCTCTAGTAGGACGTCGGAGGAATAGATGCAATGTGTACACATACTTCAATCATATGCCTAAAAGGTTGAATTAGCGTTTTTAAATTAGGGGTTTTAAAACCCTAATATCAAAATTAGTGTTTTCAAATTAGGATTTTTGAAATAGGATTTATTTATTTATTTATTTATTTGTGTGTATGCATGTGTTGTGTATGTATGTGTATCTATATGTGCATATGCATGTGTTGTGTGTATATGCATGTGTATATGTATATATGCATGTAAATATGATTATATGAGTCTATATGTGTGTACATATGATCATGCATGTGTATGTGTATGTGAGTATGTGTGTGTATGTGAGTATGTGTATGTGTGTATGTGTATTCATTATATGTGTGTAACTACATGCATGTGTATGTGTGTGTAAAAATGTGCATGTATGTGTGTGTATGTATAAATGTGCATGTATGTGTATATGTGTGTAAATGTGCATGTATGATGTATATATATGTGTATGCATGTATTTGTACCTCTAGTCTCACTCTTTTCTCTCTCTCTCTCATATACATACATACATAAATAAACACACATACTCATATCCACACACACACACACATATATATATATATATATATATATATATATATATATATATATATATATATATATAAGCAATGCATACCGTGCATTATTTCGACAATGAGCCATAAGTGTCCGCATCTCTTTTAGACACCACTTATGCGACCATCCTGTCCCAAACTCTGTCTCAAGTGAACTAAGTACGTATTTTTTATTCCTCTCATCATGCTCACTACAAAAATAAAAAAAAAATCATGTAAATAAAACATAAGATATTTATTTCAATTTATATGTAATATTTATACTTACTTCCATGGTAAGTGGACAAGGCGCAAGTAAGAGTCGCATAATGCTCACATTCTTCTCTTGAACTCCAATCCATTCCCTATGTATGCAATGTTCCCCTCTGGCTCTATATTGCACTCTAGCCCTAAGGTGCCTATGCATGTCCTCATAGGCAAATCTGCTCCGCTATCATGATCTTGAGGTGATATAGGTGTCCTGAAAATAGATAGATAAAAATAAATAAAAATATGTGTTATAATATCATTAAAAAAGTTTATGAAAAAACAACATACCTATGAGCAGATAGCTATCTTCTTGCATGTGGAGCCGCAGAAGAGCCCTCCTCTAATCGCTAGGTAAGCATCTGGATCGTATAATCTAGCTCATCATCAGGCATCTCTGAGTACTCATGCGTGATGACCCCTAGAGTATCAGACGGGACTTTTGCTCTCATAAGACTTTTTATGAGAGTGAGTTTCACCTTTCTCTCTCTACTAGGATCCATAATACCTAACATATAAAACAAAATGGGTTAGAAACCAATATATATATGTGTACATATGTATGTGTGTATATGTGTATGGTGTATATGTGAGTGTGTGTATGCATGTAAACATGTATGTATGCATATGCATGTGCATTATGTATGCATATGCATGTGCATTATGTATGCAAATGTATGCATGTGTGTGTATGTGTGTGTGTATGCATGTAAGTATGTATGTATGCATATGCATTATGTATGCATATGTATGCATGCATGTGTATGTGTGTGTGTATGTGTCTCTATGTGTGTGTATGCATATATATGTGTGTATGTCTCTATGTGTCTCTCTATGCATATATATGTGTGTATGTGTCCGTGTGTGTCTGTCTATATATGTGTGTGTGTCTGTGTGTGTGTCTGTGTGTGTGTGTGTGTATACATGTGTATCTGTATATATGTGTATATGCATTTGTATGCATATGTATGAATGTGTGTGTATGTGTGTGTATATGTTTGTATGTCTGTGTATCCATGTAAGTATGTATGTATCCATATGTGTGTGTGTGTGTGTATATGTGTGTATGTCTATGTATGCATGTAAGTATGTATGTATGCATATGCATATGCATTATGTATGCATATGTATGAATTATGTATGCATATGTATGCATGTATGTGTATGTGTGTGTATGTCTCTTTACATGTGTGTATGTGTGCGTGCATGTGCATTATGTATGCATATGTGTGTGTATGTGTGTGTATGTGTATGCATGTATCTATGAATATGCATGTGCATTATGTATGCATATGTATGCATATGTGTGTGTGTATGCATGTAAGTATGTATGTATGCATATGTATATGCATTATGTATGCATGTATGTGTATGTGTGTGTATGTCTCTCTATGTGTGTGTATGCATATATGTGTGTGTATGTGTGTGTGTATGTGTGTGTGTATGTGTGTGTGTATGTGTGTGTGTATGTGTGTGTGTCTATGTGTGTATGTGTATGTGTATATGTGTGTATGCATGTGTATGTGTATGTATGCATGTAAGCATGTATGTATGCATATGCATGTGCATTATGTATGCATATGCATGTATGTTTGTATGTGTGTATGTGTGTGTATCTATATATATGTGTTTGTATGCATGTGTATGTGTGTGTAAATGTGTGTGGATGTGTGTGTGTAAGTGTGTGTGTCTATGTGTGTGTGTGTATATTTGTGTGTATGTGTATGTGTATGTGTGTCTATGTGTGTGTGTCTATGTGTGTTTTTCTATGTGTGTATGTGTGTGTGTCTATGTGTGTATCTATATATATGTGTTAGTGTGCATGTGTATGTGTGTGTGTAAATGTGTATGGATGTGTGTGTGTAAGTGTATATGTGTCTATGAGCATGTATGTGTTTATGTGTGTGTATGTGTGTATGTGTCTATGTGTATGCATGTATGTATGCATATGTGTGTGTATGTGTGTGTATTCATTATGTATGCATATGTGTGTGTATGCATTAAGTATGTGTATGTATGCATGTGCATTATTATTGCATATGTGTGTGTATGCATGTAAGTATGTATGTATGCATATGCATATGCATTATGTATGAAGTTGCATATGCATTATGTATGTATATGCATGCATGTATGTGTATGTGTGTGTATGTCTCTCTATGTGTGTGTATGCATATATGTGTGTGTATGTGTGTATGTGTGTGTATGTGTGTGTATGTGTGTGCGTGTATGAGTGTGTATATGTGTGTATGCATGTGTATGTATCATTATGTGTGTATGTGTCTATTTGTGTATGTGTGTGTGTGTATGTGTGTGTGTCTATGTGTATGTGTGTGCGTCTATGAGTGTGTATGTGTTTATGTGTGTGTATGTGTCTATGTGTGTGTATGTGTCTATGTGGGTATGTGTATGCATGTATGTATTCATATGTGTGTGTATGTGTGTGTATGCATTATGTATGCATATGTGTGTATGCATTAAGTATGTCTATGAATGCATGTGCATTATGTATGCATATGTGTGTGTATGCATGTAAGTATGTATGTATGCATATGCATATGCATTATGTATGCATATGTATGCATGTATGTGTATGTGTGTGTATATCGCTCTATGTGTGTGTATGCATATATGTGTGTGTATGTGTGTGCATGTATGTGTGTGTGTATGTGTGTATGCATGTGTATGTGTGTGTATGCATCATTATGTATGTATGTGTCTATGTGTGTATGTGTGTCTATATATGTGTGTGTGTATATGTGTGTGTGTGTGTGTGTCTATTTGTATGTGTGTGCATGATTCTATGAGTGTGTATGTGTTTATGTGTGTGTATGTGTCTATGTGTGTGTATGTGTCTATGTGTGTATGTGTATGCATGTATGTATGCATATGTGTGTGTATGTGTGTGTATGCATTATGTATGCATATGTGTGTGTATGCATTATGTATGTGTATGTATGCATGTGCATTATGTATGCATGTAAGTATGTATGTATGCATATGCATATGCATTATGTATGCATATGTATGCATGTATGTGTATGTGTCTGTATGTCTCTCTATGTGTGTGTGTATGCATATATGTGTGTGTATGTGTGTATGTGTGTGTATGTGTGTGTATGTGTGTATGCATGTGTATGTGTGTGTATGCATCATTATGTGTGTATGTGTCTATGTGTGTATGTGTGTGTATATGTGTGTGTGTCTATGTGTATGTGTGTGTGGGTCTATGAGTGTGTATGTGTTTATGTGTATGTGTCTATGTGTGTGTATGTGTCTATGTGTGTATGTGTATGCATGTATGTATGCATATGTGTGTGTATGTGTGTGTATGGATTATGTATGCATATGTGTGTACATGCATTATGTATGTGTATGTATGCATGTGCATTATGTCTGCATATGTGTGTGTATGCATTATGTATGTGTCTGTATGCATGTGCATTATGTATGCATATGTGTGTATATGCATGTAAGTATGTATGTATGCATATGCATATGCATTATGTATTCATATGTGTGCATGTATGTGTATGTGTGTGCATGTCTCTCTATGTGTGTGTGTATGTGTGTGTGTATGTGTGTATGCATGTGTATGTGTGTGTATCCATCATTATGTGTGTATGTGTGTGTGTATAGTGTGTTTGTATGTGTGTGTGTTTCTATGTGTATGTGTGTGTGTCTATGAGTGTGTATGTCTTTATGTGTGTGTATGTGTCTGTGTGTGTATGTGTCTATGTCTGTATGTGTATGCATGTATATATGCATATGTGTGTGTATGTGTTTGTATCCAGTATGTATGCATATGTGTGTGTATGCATTATGTATGTGTATGTATGCATTATGTATGCATATGTGTGTGTATGCATATATGTGTGTGTGTGTGCATGTATGTGTGTGTATGCATGTATATGTGTGTGTATGCATCATTATGTGTGTATGTGTGTATATGTGTGTGTATGTGTGTGTGTCTATGTGTATGTGTGTGTGTGTCAATGTGTGTATATGTGTGTGTGTGTCTATGCATATGTATGTGTGTGTATGTGTGTGTGTGCATGCCTAGCTGGCTTCAATGACAAATCCTTGCTCTCTCTCTCTCTCTCTTTGTCTCTCTCTCTCTCTCTCTCTCTCTCTCTCTCTCTCTCTCTCTTGCTCTCTCGCGTCCAAATCCTGGCACAAATGTGCCAAGAGAAATTGAATTTTTTTTTAACATTCCATAGCTTATGCGGCGCTTTGGAACATAGGACATCGCTTATGTGATGCTAAAATGTCTCAGCGAGTTTGCCAACGTCGCAAATAACGTCGCTAGCTAGTGACGCTATTTGCAACGCATACTTTTAGCATCGCATAAGTGATGCTACCGTCTCTTATGCGACGAAGGCTCCTAAAAAAAATCCAAAAATAGCATTGTTTCTCAATTCGGGGGCATCGCTGTGCCCCCCTATTTCTTGTAGTGTGAGTAAGCGAAGGTGTAAACATAGGTGTAAACGTAGGTGTAAACATATGTGTAAACGTAGGTGTAAACATAGGTGTAAACGTACGTTCTGGTTCTAAATATAACTATTCTAGAAGTCCTCGATTTAGTCGTCGAATTTATTTATTTATGCGCATCCACTTGTATTCATGCCCTCATGCTCCTTCACCTTCTAGATCAAACACAACCACATTAAAACCTTCTGGACATTTAAAACATTAAAAATCCATTTAACGTTCCATGATTCCATAAAATACAATAGAAAGAGAAAAGGATTACAAACTATGGAAGTCAAGAGGCAAAGCAAGGATGCAAGAGGTTGGAGAATGCTCCAAACAAGCACCTAGAAGATCAGCAAGAGACAAGAAACAACCAGAAAGGTATGGATATGATTCCACATTTGTTACGAAGCATTCAATCTACTTCCGAAAAGATTCAATTTCAGAAGAACCATCAACCTATCAAGAGGCAAAGGGAAACCCTAATTGGGAAAAGGCCATGATAGAAGAAATAAATGCATTGAAGGAGATGAACACTTGGGATTTGGTTCCAATGAAGCTGAATCAAAAGGTAATTGGTTGCAAATGGGTATATAAAGTTAAAAGAAACTCAGATGGATTAGTTTTCAAGTACAAGGCAAGATTAGTTTCCAAAGGATGCTCACAAACTCATGGTATAGACTATGAGGACACCTTCTCACCAGTTGCAACGATGACTACAATCAGAACATTGATAAGTGTAGCTACTGCTAGGAATTGGAGACTCCTCCAACTTTATGTGAAAGATGCATTCTTAAGTGGTTGGATAAGTGAAGAGGTATACATGTCAAAACCACGAGGCGTTGAAAACCCTAATCATGCATCTTATGTTTGTAGACTTAAGAAAGCATTGTATGGATTGAAACAAGCTCGTAGAGCTTGGAATTACAAGTTGGCTACATACCTTCAAGATCAAGGGTTCAAACCTAGCAACTTAGATACTTCTCTATTCATCAAAAGGGATGACAATGAGGCTATCTATCTATGTGTATATGTAGATGATATTATTGTGAAAAGTGATGATCTAAATGGCATTCAAAGGATCAAGAGACACATGCAAGAGGAGTTCAAAATTAGTGGCTTAGGTGTGCTCACATATTTCCTAGGTATGCAGGTGATATACACAGATGAAGGAGTGTATTTGACTCAGAGAAGATACATTCAACATCTACTTCTCGAGTTCAAAATGGAGAACACTCAACCTATAGGTACACCTTTGGAGATGAATCATAAACTTAGTATTTATGAAGATGAGAAAATTGAAGACCTGAAAGAATATCAAAGCTTGGTAGGTAGCTTGATATATGCTATTCATACAAGGGAAGGCATCCCATATAGTGTGGGAGTGCTTAGCCAATTCATGCACTCTCTAAGAAGACCACACATGGATGCAGATAAGAGAGTACATAAGTATCTCAAAGGTACAATCAATGAAGTTATATTCTATCCTTACTCTTCAGAGGTGGATATGAAAATCTATTTAGATGCAAATTGGGCTGGAGCGAACAATGATAGAAGAAGTACTTCTGGTTACCTAGCATTTGTAGGTTCAAAGCTTGTGTCATGGAGTTCAAAGAAGCAAGCTATAGTCGCTTTATCCTCAACTGAAGTAGAATACAGAGGTTTGACCATAGCAACTCAAGAAGCCATGTGGTTAAAGGAATTATATACACATTTGGGACTTGTGAGTTCCAAACCACACATATTTGGAGATCATGTAAGTTCCATGCATCTAGCAGTGAGCCTTGTTTTCCCTGTTTTCCCTGCATAAACGAAACACATAGAGGTGCATTACCACTTCATCAGAGAGAAGCTCATGGCAAAGGAGATTGACATTTCTTTTGTTCCAACTAAAAAATAGGTAGCAAATATGATGACAAAGGCACTTGATGGAATAAAGCTTTGTAGATTCAAGGCTATGGTAGGTATTACTAGATAATGAAGACTCAATCATACTTTAGCTTGAGGGGGAGCTCTTGGAACATCAAGCTTACACTATGCTTGAGGTGGATTTGATCTACATCATAAACTATGGCTTGGATTACATCAAAGGAATATCCACTAGAGAGTTCTTTTTCTTATGCTCACTTATTGTATTTTTAAAAAAGAATTTTCATGGATCTTTTACGATTGTAAAAGCCTTGAGCTTTACACATGGAAACTTAGAAAGAGAGAGCCCAAATTCCACGAGTTTTTGTGGTTGAGTTGCATTCAATCAAGCAAAAAATCACCTAAAAGTAGATGAAACTAGATCTTCACTTTTCCTAGATTGTAGGAAAGTGAATTGATTCCCTCCAAGAACCATTCCCACCTTCATTTGAATTCAAAATCAACTTGTAGAAGTCATGGATCACTTCTAGAATCCATATAAAGACTTGAAATCACTTGTACAATACATGGAAGCAATATACATACACTTGTGACCATCATTGTCTTGCTCCTTCATCTCTTTGCATCATCTTCTTCGCCAACAATAAGCTTGCAGAGGTTGCTGCTCTCTCTACAAAGCTCCAAATTGCATGAGAGATGGCTCATTAGAAAGGTATTAGTGTCTAATTTATTTTTTTCTTAGCATTTGGTTCAGTAGATTGGGAGAAATTGCAGTGTTTCAATCAGCGGGTCAATCTCTACATATTCATGAGAAATAGGAAGTACCATCATTGAGTGTTTGATCCATTCCTATAGCATATTTTGCTTAATCCTTATACTTTTGTGCATTATATACACTCAATCCTATGTCTATCACTCCCATAAAATGAATGTTTCTAACTATAATCACAATGGTTGCTATGAGCATTTGAAGTTCATTGTCTCTTCCATAGATAGTAAATTTTTGAGCTACTCGATGTGCGATCCTATCTGTTTTGTATCAACTCGTTCTCCTTGATTCTCCAAAGTATATACTGCATTATTTTGCACTTATCGTATGACTATAAGGTCTATTTGAGTCTCCATAAGCTGAAGGGCTGGTATTGTGCCGTTTGGCTAGACTAATCTTCGTCGCTTGGAAACTCACTTTTCTACCTCCTACAAGCTTCTTCCAGTTCCTTTAGAGATGTGTAAGGTCAGATTTGTTACTGGAATAAACCTTTGTTGGGAGTTAAATTATCCATTCCAGCTCTTGTGCACTTGTTTAAAAAATAAATAGCCGTACTAGGTGCTTTAGCCCAATAGTTTCGTGGAGCCTTCATCTCATTGAGCATGCATCTTGCGAATTCTCTGATATGTCTATTTTTCCTTTCAACAATTCCAATTTTTCGAGGCATGTACGTACATGTAAAGTGTTGTTTGATGCCATTTTCATAAAGAAAACACAAAAATCTTTGGAGAAATATTCTCCTTCTCCATCAGACCTCAAAGTGTTTATGTACCGTCATGTTTCCTTTTCTACTAGGTGCTTTAAATCTCTTGAACATAGACAACACATTTGATTTTTGTTTTATGCACAACATCCATACGTTTTTTGAATGATCATCAATAAAAGTGACAAAATATCTATTACCAGCCATCGATGGTTGTTGTGAGGGTCCACATACATCGTGTGTATCAATTCAAGGATGTTCCTTGCTGCATAGTTGCTCTTCTTGAATGGTTGTCGAGCTTTCTATCCTAGTTGGCATGCTTCACATAACTCATGTAGTCTAGCATCATTGAATGGAAGACCTCTTAGCACTTCATGGTAGATCATGTTCTTGAGCTTGGGAATGTTGATGTTGAATATCCAAAGTGAACATCCTACCTTCTTTCCTTCCTTGAGCAACGAGCTTGAATCCTCCTTTTGGATTTTTTATAAAGCAACCTTTTTCATTGAAGATAACATGATATCCTTTCTCTACCATTTGTCCTACTGAAATCAAATTCTTTGCAATAGTAAGAACATGAAAAACATCAGTTATTACCTTTTTGTCTCCAAGCTTGATTTCTCCAACATGCTCAACTGTGTGTTGAATTTCATCACCGGTCTCTACACATCCTTTTCCACTTGAAGCTTGTAGATTTGTAAATAAATCTCATGGGCACGTCATACGATTGCTGCAAGATGAATCTATAAACCATTTTTTATCATCACTTCTTGGGCTATTGTACCCATGCTTCATAGCAAGCATGGTTTGCTTGTCTCCTTCACTTGATGTACATGCTTAGTTATTTTGGCTCCTTTGGCTTCCTCCATTCAACCTTCCATTCTTTTGCTAACAATCATTTGCATAATTTCTTACTTATCACAATGATAACATGTTATAACTTTATGAGGATTGTACGAACCTTGACCACTTCCTCTATTTCTTCCTCGACCTCTTCCATGTGTGTTGTCATTTGAGTTGTCCTTGTTGTCCTTTGAGTTGTGTTGGCTGTAATTTGTGTTGTTATAGCTTCGTCCTCTTCCTCTCCAACCTCCTCTTGAGTTCCTCTATCGTGACTTGCATATAAGATTTGGCTATGGCTATCCTTACCTTTGTTGCCTTCTCCTTGTTGAGCAACCTCTTCAATCACAAGATTTGGTATAATCTCATCGACAGTTGGTAAAGGATCTCTATAAAGAATGTTTGTGATGAGGGGCTTCCATTTATCTTCACTTGTCAAGCTATTGAGGTTTGTTTGGATGCTTTCTTCCTCTTCTATCTTGCATCCAACTGATGCTAGCTGATCTCGAAGCTCCTTGATCTTCAATGTATACTCACTAATGCTTTGGTTTGAGCTTTTTCTCATGTTGTTGAGCTCGTTCTTGAGTTGCATCTTTCAAGACCTTCTTAAGGTAACATACACCTTCTCCAATGCTTCCCAAACTTCCTTGGCTTTCTCTTGGCTTTGCACATGACCAATCATAGTGTTAGAAATAACTTGTGAAGTGAGGAACATCACCCTTCCATTACTCTCTTCCCAATCTGCAAATTGTCTCCTTTGTGCTAGAGTAATGTTGGGATCGTGAAGGTCTACTGGTTGTGGATCATCTCCAGTAACTAGAATCCATAAACATTTACTTTAAGGTAGTTTTTCATTCTATACCTCCAAGACAAAGAATTATCTTTATCTAAATTCTCAAATCACTATCCTTTATTAGGCATTGAAAACTTCCAAGTTTGAAGTTTACTTCAATATGTTGTGATGCACTGTCTTGACTTTATGAAGCTCCCCATTGATTTGTAGCTTGTCATTTGCTTTACTTTAGCTCCAATTCTTTTGCATATTCAAGCTCCAATGCTCTATTATTGAGGTCTGACACCAACTTTTGGAGAATTCTTGTCCTATGCACAGCGAAAGGTGTAGAAGACCTTCTTAGGATCAAGACTTCTACCTAAAATTGAACCTTATAGTGACAATTAGTATCAATTGAAGAATACAATGGGCTTGATGATTTGGTTACTCAAACTACACACTAATAGCCTTCAAATGAGCTATCAAACACTCAATTTGGAGTAGTTTTGGTTTGGCAACTCTTTGCCTCAAAACAAGCTGCCTATAAACTTAGTTAGGCTGAAAATGGCTCTTCACTGAAAACTTAATAACTCATAGAGCATGATGCATTTTCTAAAACGGTTTGCGATAGATGTTCAAATGCAATACGCTCTCCAACGAATGTTTAAACTCTAAAAATGGGTACATAAATTGAGAGATATGACTCTCGCAATTAAGCTACCTAGAAATTGTGAGCGGTTGGACATAGTCTATGAGACTGTAGAAAACGAAATGACTGAAACCAAATGAGTTGCATACAAGGGGACTTCAGCACCTTTTTCCTCTATCGTTGAGTGTTCTTGCTTGCCTCTTTTGTAGCCAAGTGATCACGAGTGCTCATGATGACTTTGTGAGCTCTTCTCCATAACTCCTCCACAACTTTGAACAACCACTATTCACATTCGTTTTAGTTTTTGGATTGTTTCTATTTTGATTGATTCTCTTTTGGACTCCACTAATTGTTGAAGTTAAAGCTTCCTGTTTTCATTTTGTTATTTTCCTTCTATTTAAATAAAATCCTTTTTGCAAAATATATACAACCTTGCTTCTTTATTTTTTAACAAAAAGTAAGAATGAAAAATATGTTCCTCCACATGCAATAAGGGAAACACAACTATAAGAGTGAAACTTCTTATGGATAGATTGAATCT
Source organism: Ceratopteris richardii (assembly GCA_020310875.1). Lineage (NCBI taxonomy): Eukaryota > Viridiplantae > Streptophyta > Polypodiopsida > Polypodiales > Pteridaceae > Ceratopteris > Ceratopteris richardii. The sequence goes on along the minus strand of CM035431.1, from coordinate 21,101,096 downwards.
ATATAATATGTCTATGAAGCTTCATTATGTGTACATGATAGAGATAATCAAGCATGATGAACCAAAGAACTTTCATGAAGCAGCACAAAATGAAGATTGGTCCAAAGGAATGGATGATAAGATGAACACATTGAAGAAGAATGATACATGGGAATTAGTGAGATTACCACAAAATAAGAAAGCTATTGGATGTTAGTAGGCAAACAAAGTAAAGTGCAACAGTGATGGTTCAATGGAGAGATATAAGGGATGCCTAGTTGCAAGAGGATATGCACAAGTATATGGATTGGATTATGAATATGCAACATTTAGCCCATTGGTGTAAATGACCATGGTCAAAAGCATGATTACATGGGTTGCTATGAACAAATGGACGTGGTATCGAATGGAGCTTAAGAATGCATTCTCTAATGGTAAATAGCATTAGGAAATCTATATACAACAACCAAAAGGTTATGCACATCCAAAGTATTCCAACTATGAATGCAAATTAAGGAAAGTGCTTTATGGATTGAAACAAGCACCAAGAGCATGGTGTGAGTGATTCAGTAAAAGGGTATTCGATCTTGAACTTATGCAATGCAAAACTAATTATTTACTATTTGTATGGAATCATGGAAAAAAAAATGATTCTACTAGTGATTTAGGTCGATTACTTGATCATTACTAAAAATGGTTAAAAGAGGATTGGTGATTTGAAAAGGAAAACGAAATCTAAATTTTTATGTTGGATTTCAGAGATCTAAGATACTTTTTGGGAGTTGAAGTAATTTCAATGAAAGAGAGAATTTGGATGATGCAACCTATTTATATGTTGGAAATGTTTGAGAGATTTGGTATGAGTGCTTGCAAACCTATTGATATGCCACTTGATACTAATATTAAAATTATGGATGATGGAAAATACTTGCATGATGCAAACATATATAGGAAGATGGTTGGAAGTTTTATTTAGATAATATAGATGAGACCAGATTTGCATTTTGTATTTTGGCTTTGTGAGTATGTTATGCATAAACCATGGAAAGTGCACTTGGAGGCGGTGAGATGTATATTTAGATAAGTAAAACGAACATAGAACTTTGTCTTGTTTTATGAGAGAAAATTTCATCGAGGTATATATGCATACATAGACATAGATTAGGCAAGAAATTTCATGGATCCAAGGTCAACTAGTGGATTTTTGTTCTCACGTGGAAGCGCAACCATTTCGTGTATTAGAAAGAGGCAACCAATTATCATTTCTTCAAGTACTGAAACTGAATATAGAGGCATTACACAAGCTGTTTTTTAGGCAACATGGATTAAGTATCCATTTGAAGACAGGGGAGTCTAGATCAATGGAAACGTGATCATCTATTGTTAGAATGTGAGCACCATTATGCTATCATACGAGATAGAAGCGTATCAAAGTTCACTATCACTTTGTTCCTGAGGATTTCTTAGGAGGAGAGTAGTTGTGCTTCCCATAAACTCTAGAGAACAACTGGAAGATGTTTTCACTAGAGATCCTCTTAGAGATTAATTCATCTATTTTGGAAAAGCTTTAGGACTTAAGAGGCTTTAGTTTCTATCTAGATTTTAATTTCATGTTGATTTCATTTTGTATGGGCATATCTCTTTGTTCATTTTGTATTCAAGCTTATTTTGAGATTGATGGGGAGATTTGATGATGTGGCAAAAAAATGTAAAACGGAAGCGGCATTGTTGTTGGAGGAGATGGTGGATAGTCTTTAGAGATAAAGTGGTGTTTCTAAAACCTGCTTCACACCAGCTAACAACAACTGAAGGAGAGTGTCGTGGGCCTCTTTAGCTTGCTAATGATCATAAATAATCACCTATGTCCTTTGAAACATGATCCACTAATGAATAGATCAAAACAGATGAGTGGGAAATTAATCCAAGGTCATAGACCTGCTATTTTAGTCTCTACTTCTGCAGTATAATAAACAATGTTGTGAGGCTGCTAGCAATTAGCCTAATTCCTTTTGATGGTGTCTAACTAACTTTGAAAACTACCAATCATAAGTGATTTCAATAAAAAAGATGAAGTACACGCTGAGTATGATGTTTAGCAAATCATAAGACTTCCGTGCTATTTATGGGTTGCATCAGAGTACAAACCAAAGAGTAACGGTATGATGATGTCTCAAGATTGAGAGAACCGATGATAATGCGATTTTGTAGCTATAAACTAGAGAGTATACTGAATCTATGATTCTTTAAATCATGACAAACGATCAATCATACACTAAGAACAAGCTATGAGAAAATCAATGTACTAATGTAGTCATAGTAGAGAAGTGAAGTAGAGGTAATCAAAATGTTTATATTAGATCACATAGAAATACAATGTCATTGGCAATAATCTATTACCCAATGTGAGGGTAATGGTTAAGATATGGAGTGAGCTCTTAAATCACATAGGATCCCTCTCAATTTCTCTCCAAAAGTTGGGGCCTTCATGCCAGTCTTTTGATCCATCTTTATAGTTGCTTTTGGAGCCAATCTTGAGTTCAAATCCAAATGTTCACCTAAAAGTAAATCCTAAACTATAGTATATATTATCGCATCAATCATCTACCAAATAAATCAAGGTTTGATGCCTCCTAACTCCACATGGAAGTAAATTACCTTTACAAAGGTAAATGGTAATAGATTCTATGAGGGATTGATCATATATGACTCCATGAGATATATACTAATCATGCATGTATGTGGGCTTGGATTCTCTTGCACCAACAGATCCCCCTCAAGCCTAACATGCTCGGTCTTTTATTCCTTCTTTTGATTTCCTGCAAACCAATCATCAATTTGAACATGTTCATCTTAGTTCCATGTAAAGACTTTGTGAGTATATCTACACATTGGAATTGAGTTGTTGATACATATGACAATTGAATGTCCTTGCTAAGAAATTTCTCCCTTACATAATGATAGTGCACTTTAATGTGCTTAGTGCTTTCATGATACACAGGATTAGCAGCCAAATGAATTTAACTAGTGTTCTCTCCAAAAATCATTGGAGTGTAAGAATGTAACCCCAAATCTGTGCAGACTTGCTTTAGCCACATAGCCTCTTGTGTTGCATTTGCTAAACCTCTATATTCTACCTCTCTAGATGACAAAGCCATAGTTGTTTGTTTTTTAGATGACCATGATATGAGTTTTGAACTTACAAAAGATAAGTATCCTGAGTTGCTCCTCCTATCATCCTTGGGCGAGCCCAACCTGCATCAGAATTCATCGTTATGTCCAAGTCAAAAGTGAATGTGTAAAACAACCCTTAATTTATGGTACCCTTTAGATACTTTAATACCCTCTTCACAGCTTCCATGTGAGGTTTTCTTTGTGCATGCATAAATTGGCTTAATGTACTTACTCCGTAAGCAATGTCTACTCTTGTTAGGGTTGCATAGTTTAGAATCCCAACACGTTTTTGGTAACCTTTAACATCCTCAAGAAGGTCTCCTTCATGAGAACTAAGCTTTTGATTGAGTTCCATGGGTGTAGCTACAATTTTGGCATTTCATAGACACATAAGTAAATGACTTCTGAGTTTGTCTTCTTTATGAATAAAGAAGAGTCTGCTTTGCTAGCAACAAATTCTTGATCCTGCAAATAAGTAACAAGACTATGGTTCCAAGATCTAGGAGCTTGCTTTAGCCGTAGACTGCCTTCCTTAGCTTGAATAAAAAAACCTGGTTTATCCTTATCCTAATACCCTTGTGGTTGGGCCATATACACTTTCTCTGAGATCCATCCATTTAGGAATGCATTCTTAACATCTAACTGATATAAGTTCCAATTTTTTGAAGTAGCAACACTTACCAAAACTCTAATGGTTGGCATCTTCGCCACAAGTGAAAAACTTTCTTCATACTCCACTGCACGGGTTTGAGCAAACCCCTTTGCCACTAACCTTGCCTTGTACCTGTTTATAGAACCATCTAAATTTTTATTGATTTTATATATCCTGCTGGATCCTATTACCTTCATGCTTGGCTTCTTGGGAACCAAATCCCAAGTAATTTACCTGAAGTGCTTCAACTTCTTTGTGCATGGCTTCTCTCCATTCTTTTGCATATGCTTCTTCAAAAGAAGAAGTTTATTCTATCATAGAGTCTTTAGCGATGTACACAGAATGCTTAGTGACTAGAGATGTGTCATAGCCATCCCTTATTGGTTTTTTACTTTCCCTTTGATACCTTGTGAGTGCGTGGTTGGAGGACTCTCGAATGTCTTCCAATTGCTTGAACTTGGTCTTGCCCCTTGACTTCCAAGCCTTGAAGTCAATCTCCTCTTCATCCTCTGAGTTGACATCTTCTAGCACTTGTTGATCTTCTTGAGTGAGAGTTGGAAAGTCACTTTCCAAATCATAAGGTAACTTGATCTTCCTCCATCATCTTCAAACCATGAATTATTTTCATCAAATACTACATCCCTACTAACTATAAATCCTTACTTAGTGGGATTGTATAGCCTATATCCCTTCTAGTTTTGGTCGTAGCGAATAAATATACACTTTTTAGCTTTAGGATCAAGCTTCCCTCCAATTTGTGAGGGTATATGTGCATAAGCAATGCACCCAAAGATTTTGCAATGGTCCAATAAGGGTCTCCTTCCATTCCATGCCTAATAGGGTGTCATTCCATCTAAGGATTTGGATGGGAGCTTGTTAACCAAGTATGTGGCTATGGAAACAGCCTCCACCCATAGGTGATTGGGTAGTTTATTCTCACTCAACATTGATCTTACAGCCTCTAGTATCAATCTGTTCCTCCTCTCTACTACTCCATTTAGTTCAGGAGTATATCTTGTTGTGACTTTTCTCTTTATACCTTTGTCGTGTAGGAATGAATCAAATTCATGTGAAAATTAGTCAACACCTCCATCAGATATGATCCTCTTCAAGCTTCTTCCTGTTTGGTTCTCAACCAATGCCAAATACTTTTTGAAACATGTAAATACTTCATACTTATGGTTCATGAAGTAAATAATTGTTCATCTACTATAATCATCTATAAATGATACATAGTACCTTGATCTTGAGATTGATTGCTCTTTGCTACGACCCCACACATCATTCTCCACAAGCTCCAAGTAGTCTTAATACATGTAACCCTTTATATTGAATGTTTGCCTGTGAGCTTTGCCAACTAGGCATGCTCCACATTTGTATATCATGTGTTGCTTGGACACATTTGGAATTTCAAGCACACTTTGATCCCTGTATATTTGTTTTAGTGTTCTTTCTCCTATACCACCTAGCCTTTTATGCCATATCTCTAGTTCAGATAGGGTTTGATTTTTCTAATTGAAGAGTGCAATGTTTCTCGTGTCTTCAATCTCAAATGTAAAGTCTACGAGATTTCTCACCTTTTGAAATCTTCTTGAAGCCTTGTTGAGGGTCTTCCACATATGCTCCATATCTTGTGAATATGACCTATTAGCCTTTCTCAACAATCTATCCAACACTGATTAGGTTTATTGTTTTAGTTGGTACATACGAAACCTTACTTAAGAGGTTGATGTTACCATCATAAGCCTTGATACTTCCAATTTTCTTAACATAGTGTCTAATGTCATCACCTGTGTGCACTTCATGCTTCCCTTTAGGTTCTTCAAGGTCAGATAGCAATGCTACATTTCTAGCCACATGATTGGAACAACCAGAGTCAATATAGAAAAGATGCTAAATATCTTTACCTTGCTTGGATGTCATGTTCATGATGAGTAGAGAATTCTCTTGATCTTCTTTGTAGTTGTTAAAATCTCTTCTTACTCTGAAACCTCCTTGATAATTGTTGTTGTTATAGCCTTGGTTGTAATTCTGATTGTAATTGCTTCCTCCATTGTTGAACCTGCCCCTAGATTGTCCATAGCTCCCTTTACGGAAGTTTCTTCCCCTTTTATTCCTTGTGTTCTTGAAGCATTCTTCTATGGTGTGGTTGTTTAGGCCACATATGTTGCAAGTTGGAGTGTTGTGGGATCTTCCCGTGCCTTGCTTTCCTCCTCTGCCCCTTCCTCTAGTACCTCTTTCTCTACCTCTGAAGTTCACTTGAGAGGTACTAGCCTCTTTTTCATTCTTTTTGCTTTTACCTTTATCCTTACTTTTATTTCTATCTATATAAAGGGCAGAAGATTGGTTACCTCTATATTTGTCACCATTCTTGTTGAGCTTCGTCTCATGGGTGAAGAGTTGCCCTATCAAGGTGTTGAGGTGAGATATTTGCATATCCATATAAAGTTCCATTGTTGTGGTGAAGGATGCCCACTTATCATAAGCTTTGATGCTATTTATGATCTGCCTTACTATGTGTTCTTCTTCTATCTCCTCTCTAATGCTTTCAAGGTGATCAACCACATCCTTCATCTTGGTCACATAATCAGCTACACTTTGTTTTGGTTGCTTTTTTTTGGGTTGTAAAATCCATCCATAACCGGTTCTTCCTAGCTCTTGTATTTGATGAGACGTATGAAGAAAGTACTTCCTAAGTCTCTTGGGAGGTCTTGCAATTCCTATTGTGAGGTAATACGAAATCAGATATTGAGTTTAGTAGATAAGACCTAGCAAAAAAATCCTTTGCATACCATGTGGTTATCCTTTCTTCTTCTTCCCTTGTGGGTTGATGTTTGCTCCTAAATGTTGGCATCTCTTCATCTCTTAAGATGTATCCATATAGACGTGTTCCTTGGAGGTAGGCCTGCATCCTTAGTGACCATGTTGGGTAGTTGCTTCTGTTCAATTTGTCAATGAATGATGGAAATCAATCCCCCATCTTGCTTGTTGTTGCTCTAACATTAGGGGAAAAAAGGAACCCTACATGAGCCTTGTAAGTATTCCTTATTTTTAGGGATTAAAATGCTTAATCTAGTGGTGAGAGAGCATACAAGACCGCTAGTGGTATTCTCAAATAAAATAGTATTTGATTTCTTTCATATTTAAATGACCAAATCAAAATATTTTTAGCCCTTGGATATTTGAATTCAATGGCTTAGATTTATTTGAAGGTTCTCTAGAGAGAGAAGATAAAACAATTCATGGGAGTTTGTCCTATTTGCATAGGCTTTTATGGGCACTCTGTCCACAATCCTAGGCCATTGGATCATGGCAAATCTAAGGGACAAGCGGATTTGGGGCTGATCTTCAACCCGTGGGTAATTTGAGCCATCCGATCAGCTGTTGATCTAAGGGGGGAGGAGAAAGGCGCCCAAGATCATCGTGGGTACCCATCTCAACCATTGGATCAAGGCTCCATCTAAAGGCTAGAAATGAAGGTGCTCAATAATCATGGGATTCAAGGAGAGCCCTCAAATTGTAACCCCATCCAAGGGCTTATATTCGTTCGCACCCATTTCAAGGTTTTTTTTATCATAGCCACTAGATGTAAACCAAATCGAAGGGCCCTAAAGCAAAGGTGCCTTGAAGTTTTCCCTTTAACCTCTACCTTTGGGTTTTTTAGTCAATCCAATGGCTAAGAATCATTTTCAAGAATTGAAAAACCATTCAAATGGAAAAATCCAGGAGTTTTAAGTGGTTTTTGCTCTTTGACCACACAAAAACCAAGGAAGCCTATGCCTAGCCTATGTGTTTAAGGGACTAGACTATGTGCACCACCCTCTTCTCATTGGTCCATCACTAAACACTCCTTAATCTAAAAGGCCCATGTAGGGTTCATTTTTTTCCCTAATGATACCACTGTTGTAGGAGATGGTGGAGAGTCTTCAGAGATGGTGGAAGTGCTAAAACCTGCTTCACACCAGCCAAGAGCAAGTGATGGAGAGTGTAGTGGCCATCTTTAGCTTGATAATTATCATAAATAATCACCTATTCATTTAGAACATGATCCACTAATCAATGGATCAAGAGAGATGAGTAGGAAACTAATCCAAGGTCATAGACTTGCTATTTTACTCCTTACACCAGTTAAGTATTATGAACAAGTTGTGAGCCTGCTAGCATTTAGCCTAATTCCTTTTGATGGTGTCTTATGAACTTAGAGAGCTACCAATCATGAGTGATTTCAATAAAAAAGATGAACTACACATTGAGTATGACGCTTAGCAAATTATAGGACCTCCTTGACATTTAGGGGATGCATGAGAGTACAAACCAAAGAGTAAAGATATGATGATATCTCATGATTGAGACAACCAATGATAACAAGATTTTGTATCTATAAACTAGACAACATACTGAATCTATGATGCTTTAAATCATGACAAATTATCAATCATACATTGAGAAGAAGCTCTGAGAAAGTCACTGTACTAATGTACTCATAATAGAGAAGTGAAGTAGAGATATAATCAAAATGTATGTATTAGATCACATAGAAATACAATGTCATTGGCAGTAATCTATTGCATAATGTGAGGGTTGTGATTGAGCTATGGAGTGAGCTCTCAAATCACATAGCATGCTTCTCTATTGCTCTCCAAAAGTCGAGGCTTTCATGTGAGTCTCTTGATCCACCTTTATAGCTGAGTTTGGAGCCAATCTTGAATTCGAATTCAAATGTTCACCTAAGGGTAAACCCTAAACTATAGGATATATTCTCTCTTCAATCATCTACCAAATAAATCGAGGTTTGATGCTTCCTAACTCCACGTGGAAAGTAACGTACTTTTACAAAGGTAAAAGATAATAGATTTTACAAGGGATTGATCATATATGACTTCATGAGATATATGCTAATCATCCAAGTATGTGGACTTGGATTCTCTTGCACCGACAATTGTACCCACTATGGTGCACACACGTTTTCTTATCCATAGCTTCTATGTAGCCTCATCTCCACCTATCTTCTTAGATGAATGGATGTGTCATATCAAGGGCCTTCATGTGTACATCAATAGTTTACGATTTCTTTTCTGTGTACGATCATGCCACAATCACTTTCATTGACACCGAGTTGAAGAATATAAATCCAACTTTATGGTCCATATATGGATGAAGATTTTATATAGGTGATAGAATGGATCAAGATGCTCTCTTTGGATGGAAATCATCAACATTGACAATACGTTTTATTCCAGTAAAACATGCAGATAAAAGTGATGTCATGGAATATGTATGTTAACGCATGGAGTACTTAGAGCAAGGGACTCCACAATTAAAATTGACAATGTTGTAATATAGTATGCTACATCACAGAATAATCCACATCAGTAGCAAGGTAAAAACAAAAATAATTGGTCATTTTATGGTCTCATGTATTATTACAACTCTAAAAACAACTCTATAAGGAATAAAGCTCAGGCCATTTATATTAGCATGATACCAATGGAAAAAAGCATTTGAAAATGTCAGGAAATCGACTGAAAATTTAACTTTTTGAGAGTTCAAGATTTTTCACGTATGAGGAATTTCATGGTTGATGATACTTTTTCAGAGGATTGTAGGGATATTGGCTAGAGAATTTGGGGTCTAATCGCATGTTGTAAATGTGTTGTCAGCAAAGTGTTGGCTTAGGTATTATGCATAGAATCACGGCACCTCAGAAAGAAGGAACACATAGATGAGAAGAAAAAAGCATAATCAAAAGTTTGCATCATGTTAAAGCAATATGGATAGAAGTATTCACTTGCACATGAGTTTAAGTTGCTCATGCAATTTTTTCGGTGCAAGTGCTAAAGATCATTATTATGATATTTCGGGTGTCAGGGATATATTGGGATAAAGATTGTCCTTAATAGGAATCTAAAAACTCCCACATCTCAAGTAAGTCAGAATAAATGCCCAAAAAACCTTAAGTTATGACTACAGACAATAGAAATTGACTACATTTCTAACCTTGCAGACACAATGGGTTAGCATTATGTTTATTTCAAAGGGTTTGAAAAGAATTAACTGATTGTTGAAAAGTTGGAAATAAATGATGATTTATACATTATTCACACACAAAGCACAGTTTTTGTTTTGGGTAGATTATGTCTTCTGAGGCATTGCTTCAAAGAAATATACAAACACATAGTCTCTAAAAATGACATAAATGAAAATAAATTAGAAACTAAATTATAAATTAGCAGCGAAGATCAGTGAACGGCAAATGTTTTCTATTTCTAGATAATTGTCTCATGCTCCATATGAAACAAGAAGTCGGTGCAATGAAAATTTCTTGCTCTCATATGTGAACAATTCGTTGAATATGCTCGATTGGTGCTGATAGTCTAAATTCTGGCAAACGATCCTAAGATTTCACCTACAACAGATGTAGTGAACCTTATCTCATTTCTGTCAGCCAAAACTCATACCGATAGCAAATGAACACACAATTCTTCGAATTCTATGATATTTTCGAGATAGAAATATTTGGAATCTCTAATTACAACGTTGTAAATTGACGTCGAATGATGCAACTCCTTGTTATTGTTTTTAGCGTTCACATATGTTTACAAAGGTTTACAAAAATCGCACTCAAAATGAATTATTCCATTTCCATACAGCTACCATTACTCAAATAGTTCCTCTATAGCACCTGGATTAGACGCTTTCCATGGCACTTTGGACTAAACTTTGGGCCATTGAATAACATGCACCCATAATGTGGACACTTTGTGTTCCGAACATTTGTTTTATGTATGGTACAAGTTTCAAATTATGTAAATACCTTTGGGAAGTCTTTAAATACATCAAGAAGGCTCATATTATTCATAAAAGATAGCAAAAATACCACGTGAGTTCTAGAACATGGCGAGTCAATTTAGTGAGTCACAAGGGAGCTGCAGTGGTATCCTAGTGGAAGGTCGATGTGGCTAGTTCTCAAAGTTCATCAATACTTTGCTTATTTGAGCACTTGAGTCATGTAATACCTCCATCCAAGTGTCTACCACGAATTTAGATGTATTAGGAAGGTTTTAGATTAGTTCCCCATGCTATAAAAAGAGGAGAGAAGTCGTGATCTTGTGGGAAGTCCAAGAGAGGCATATGTGTATCTCTATGCTGCTGTAGTTTTTTATGCTGAGATTGCAGAGCTTGTATCTCCCTCATTATATATCCAAATTACATGTTTGATAGCTCATTTGAAAGCTCTTACTGTTTCATTTCTTCTTGTAAATTTTCATAATCATTGAATTTGTGAGCTAAGAGCCGTACTCTCTGCAAGTAGTGTGTGTTCTCTGGTTTTATCCCTGCTGAAGGTCTCCATTAAACCTCCAACTTGCAGAGGTCATATCTCCTTTTGTATTTATCCAAATCGAGTGTTCTTTGGCTCATTGGAAAGCTCTTGGTCTCTATTTTATGTGGTTAAAACAGTTTTAGAAAATTCCAATCCAGTAGAGAGGAGTAAGTTCTCAAAGCATGACTGGTTTTCTCCAATGAAGTTTGTGAGAAGGTCAACTTGTTCGTAGGGGGTTCCACCTACTTCTTGCTATATTTTGGAGGTCAACAAACTCCAAAATTGGTATCAGAGCAAGGAATTGAAGCTTGGAGAAGGTTATGATACCTTGATGAAGAATTTGAAGCTTTTGGAGTAGCGGTTCATCATCGACACTACACAAAGGTAGAAGGAGATAGCAAGGAAGCATCTCAAGCAACATCCAAGCAAAGAAAGGTGCACATACCTCATTTACAAGGTAAATAGTATATTTCTTCTCATCACACACATTGGAAAGAAGGCTTAAAGGAGGAAGCTTAGCATTTGTATTATGGGAGACCAACATGCACAAATAGAGAAGCTTGATAAGACCAATTATCAAGCATGGAAGTTTAGAATCATAGCATACTTGCAAGGTAGAGGCTTGTATGGTTTGATTGACGGCACAGATATCAAACCCACATTACCAAAGGACCCAAATCAGCAACAATTGAGGGAGTTTAGACTTTGGAATGAGAGAGACAAAAGGGTTATATTCATTTTATCACAAAATATTCAAGATTCAATGGTAGGAAACATACAAGATCTAGACACAAGTAGAGATGTTTGGCTTGCATTGGAAAGGTTGTATGCTACAGGTACAAGAGCAAGGAAGTTTCAACTCAAAAATGAGTTGAATAACATAAAGAAAGATACAAGGACATCGGTCAATGATTACATATTAAAGTTAAAGAGATTGCAGATCAACTAGGATCAATTTTCAAGCTCATGTGGAGGACGACGACTTGGTTGCACATACTCTCAATGGACTCAAAGATGATGAGAGATGGAAACCCTTCATTACTTCAGTTTATGTCAGAGGAGAATTACCAGATTTTGATCAACTTATTGCCCTCATGGTCACAGAGGAGATGAATCTAAATGGCTCTACTTCAAATAAAAAAGGATCTCAAGGACAAGCTCTTTATGTAGGATCATCAAGAGGTGGAAACAGAGGAAGAAGAGGTTCAAATAGAGGTCGAGGAAGAAGGAGCGATGATCAAGGGACTTCAAGTGGCTTCTTCAACACAAGAGGAAGAGGAAGATCAAGCGTGAGAGGTACGAGAGGCAACTACAACTACAATCAAAGACAAAGGAGTGAAAATAACAACAATTGCTATATATGTGGAAGGTATGGACACTATGCCAAAGATTGTTATCAAAATGAAAATAATCAAGGTGGTAATTGAAGAGGAGGCTATTCAAGAAGAGGTAAACAACAAGGAAATTATGCAGTTGAAGGTAAAAGTGATGATTATGATTCTCTTCTTATGATGAATGTAGAAACTAAGATGAATTGCAATAGTGATGTATGGTATGTAGATAGTGGTTGCTCTAATCATATGTCACATGATGCTTCATGGTTTTCTAATATGCATAATCCTTCATGTAAAGGTCATGTTGAAACAGGAGATGATACAACACATAAGATTATGCAAGCTGGAGATGTTGTTATGCAGGATAAGAGCAAGACAAATTGCTTGAAGGATGTACTTTATGTGCCAACGATCACTAAGAATTTGATGTCAGTTGGTCAAATGGTAGAAAAAGGTTTGCAAATAAGATTTAATCATGCAGGTTGCTTCATTGAGGATCCAAAGCAAAGGAGGTTAATTGCTAGAGGTCAAAAACAAGGTAGATTGTTTACATTCAAGGTAAACCCAAATCATACAAACTATTTCTCTTATGGTATGCATCGAATAGCAGAGCTTGATCTTTGACACAAAAGGATTGGACACATGAATGTACACAGGTTAAAAGAGCTATCAAAGAAGAGGATTGTTGAAGGATTACCTGATCTTACTAAGCAACATATGGTGCATCTTTGTGAAGCATGTCAAGTGGGTAAGCATAATAGACAACATTTCAAGCATTCAAGCTATGTAAGTGATGGTTTGCTAGATCTCATACACACAGATGTGTGGGGACCTACTAAAGAGGCATCCTTGGTTGGTAATAAGTACTATGTATCATTCATTGATGATCATAGTAGAATGACATTTGTGTATTTCATTAAACATAAGAGTGAGGTCTTTGATTGTTTCAAGAAGTTCAAATCATATGTCGAAAAGCAAACAGGAAGGTATACTAAGAAGCTAAGATCTGATGGAGGGGGAGAGTATTTCTCTCAAGCTTTTACTGATTTTTTGTATGATGAAGGTATCAAAAGAGAAGTTACATGCAGGTATACTCCACAACAAAATGGAGTCGTAGAAAGAAGAAACAGAATCATAGCAGAAGCATCTAGAAGCATGTTAAATGATATGTGTTTGCCTAATTCTTTTTGGGCTGAAGCTGTTAGCACAAGTGTGTACATTATGAATAGAGTACCTACTGCTGGAGTTCGTCATTTGACACCATATGAGGTATGGCATGGAAGGAAACCAAGTGTAAGTCATTTGAAAGTATTTGGTTGTGTATGCTATGTACATGTACCTAATGAAGTGAGATCAAAACTTGATGTGAAATCAGAAAAATGTATATTTATTGGTTATGCAGATACTCAAAGAGGATATAGATGCTATAATCCTCATACCAATAAGGTTGTTGTGTCAAGAGATGTAAACTTTGATGAATTGCTTTCATGGTATGCAGATAAGAATTGTTTGCAGGTCATGGATGAAAATGAAGAAGGTGTGGTTGAAGGAGATGAATGCATAGTTCAGCCATCAGGAAGTTTAAATGATGAAAGGAGTGGTTTGGATGAGGAAAGAGGATCACCTTTCAATGGAAGATTAAGGCAAGAGTCACCTCCAAGTGTTAAAAGTAAAGGTAAACTCAAACTTGTTGAAGTTAATGATGAAGGAGAGGAAATTAGTGATGTATGTGACTATGGAGAATCATCAAAGGTTCCTAATAAGAAAGGAAGAGCATCTACGTTGGAGGTAAGAAGAACTTCAAGAGTGAGTAAGCAACCTCAAAGGTATACGTATGAATCTTTCATGAATACTCATTATGCTTTTATGACAAAAGTTGAGCAGGAAAATGAACCCACATGTTATGATGAGGCAAAAGGAGATGAAAAGTGGGAGAAAGCAATGAGAGAAGAAATGGAAGCACTACATGATAACAAGACTTGGAATTTAGTTCCAAAGACACCAAAACAAAAGGTAATTGGCTGCAAGTGGGTTTTTAAGATTAAAAGAAATAGTGATGGTAGTGTGTCAAGATATAAGGCTAGACTTGTAGCAAAAGGATATAATCAAACTCAAGGATTGGACTATGAGGAGACATTTAGTCCAGTAGCAAACATGGCAATGGTGAGAACTTTGTTGGCTTTAGTTGCAAGTAAAAGGTGGAATATATATCAACTCGATATAAAGAATGCCTTTCTTAATGGTGAGTTAAATGAAGAAGTGTATATGTCACAACCAGATGGTTATGTGGATGCAAAATGTCCTAATCATGTATGCAGGTTAAAGAAGGCATTGTATGGTCTTAAGCAGGCACCAAGGGCATGGAATGCAAGGTTGGTAAAGTATCTTATGCTGCAAGGATACACATCGAGTCATGCTGATCCTTCACTTTATGTAAAACATGTAGATGACATGTGTGTCTATGTATGCATTTATGTGGCTGACTTGTTGATTATAGGGAATGATGCAAAAACAATTGAAGAGATAAAAGGTAATTTGGGAAAGGAATTTAAAATTTCAGATCTTGGTTTGCTTAGATACTTTCTTGGGATTGAAATTGTGTATGGCGATGAGGGTATGTGGTTGATACAGAGAGAGTATATATGTGATATGCTGAAAAGGTTTGGTATGCAGGAATGTAAACTTGTTTCTACTCCAATGGAATGTAATGTAAAGTTGAGTGCAAAGGAAGGTGATGAGTTGCATGATATGAATGCATATAGATCCATGGTAGGATCTTTGATTTATGCAACAAAAACTAGACCTGATATATGCTATGCAGTGGGAGTATTGTCACAGTTTACGCATGAACCTAGAGTACCTCATATGCATGCAACGAAAAGAGTGCTTAGATATTTGAAAGGTACCATGAACGAAGGATTATTTTATAGTCATGATACTGATCTAACTCTTAAAGTCTTTAGTGATGCAGATTGGGCTGGAAGCAAAGATGACAGAAGATCCACAAGTGGATATGTGGTAATAGCAGGAAACAAGACATTAACATGGAGTTCAAAGAAACAACCTACAATTGCTTTATCCTCTACAGAGGCTGAGTATAGAGGTTTAGCATTGGCTACTACTGAGGTTATGTGGTTTAAAAATTTGTTTCATGACTTGCAGGTTGATGTACCACAAATATATGGGGATAACTTGAGCAGCATTCATATGACCTCAAATCCAATTTTTCATGCGAGAACAAAGCATATAGAGGTTCACTATCATTATGTTCGAGAGAAGGCCATAAGTTCGAGAGAAGGCCATAAACAATGAAGTACAAGTTTCTTTTGTGGGAACAAAGGATCAAGTTGCAGATATCTTCACCAAATCCTTGGATGGACCAAAGCTTCAAATATTCAACTATATTCTTGGCATGAAGGAAATACCCTTTGAAACTTGAGGGGGAGAATGTTGCGAACATTTGTTTTATGTATGGTACAAGTTTCAAATTATGTAAATACCTTTGGGAAGTCTTTAAATACTTCAAAAAGGCTCATATTATTCATAAAAGATAGCAAAAATACCACGTGAGTTATAGAACATGGTGAGTCAATTTAGTGAGTCACAAGGGAGCTACAGTGGTATCCTAGTGGAAGGTCGATGTGGCTAGTTCTCAAAGTTCATCAATACTTTGTTTATTTGAGCACTTGAGTCATGTAATACCTCCATCCAAGTGTCTACCATGAATTTAGATGTATTAGGAAGGTTTTAAATTAGTTCTCCATGCTATAAAAAGAGGAGAGAAGTCGTGATCTTGTGGGAAGTCCAAGAGAGGCATATGTGTATCTCTATGCTGCTGTAGTTTTTTATACTGAGATTGCAGAGCTTGTATCTCCCTCATTATATATCCAAATTACATGTTTGATAGCACATTTGAAAGCTCGTAC
This sequence comes from Ceratopteris richardii, assembly GCA_020310875.1. Taxonomy (NCBI): domain Eukaryota; kingdom Viridiplantae; phylum Streptophyta; class Polypodiopsida; order Polypodiales; family Pteridaceae; genus Ceratopteris; species Ceratopteris richardii. The sequence goes on along the minus strand of CM035431.1, from coordinate 21,084,713 downwards.
TGTCTACTTTCTTCCTGTAAATTTTCATAATCATTGGATTTGTGAGCTAAGAGCAGTAGTCTCTGCAAGTAGTGTGTGTTCTTTGGTTTTATCCCTACTGAAGGTCTCCATTAAACCTCCAACTTGCAGAGGTCATATCTCCTTGTGTATTTATCGAAATTGAGTGTTCTTTAGCTCATTGGAAAGCTCTTGGTCTCTAGTTTATGTGGTTAAAAGAATTTTAGAAAATTCCAATCCAGTAGAGAGCAGTAAGCTCTGCAAGCATGACTGGCTTTCTGCAATGAAGTTTGTGAGAAGGTCAACTTGTTCGTAGGGGGTTCCACCTACTTCTTGCTATATTTTGGAGGTCAACAAACTCCAACACTTTGGACTAAAATTTGGGCTTTCAAGTAAGCATAAAAGTGCAAATATAATGAAAAAGGATACATCAACGTGCAGATTAAAACTTGTAAGAAAGAAGTAATGCAAGAGAGATGACTTATGCCATAAGAATGGAGGATCTATAGAACAGAAATTATAAAAAAACAAGCACAATATCAACAAATACGAGATGCCTATAGAAAAAGAGGAGAACATGTATAAGGGAAATTGAAATAAAAAATATAATTAATAGCCAATACAAGGATGGAATCCAGCGCACATGCAGTCTCAAGGTGTACTTTAAATGGAAATCTAGACAACCCCAACTGAGGGATCGCAAAATAGAGTAGAAATAATCTATAAAATAGGTCAATTGAGAGTTGTGGCATTCAACAATGAACTTGACGTGTGTGGTTCAGCATTGTCCATGTAGTGGACTATGATAGATATATGGGGTTTACACAAGGATGAACAACCCATAGTAAGCAAAACCCGACCATTGGCTTCATGATCTATACTATAAGACAAATAAAAGGCCTATCTATATGTGGATTCCAAACGGATTTTGGATTTATAATCCAAAATTGTCTTTGCCTCACAATGGGGGCCCATAAGTTAAATGATCACTAGATTTGGCTTGCATCAAACAAAATCCTAACCAAAGTCTCGCTCGGAAATGGCAAAGACAACCTAAGCCATCCACCAAACAGAAATGGTACGAAACGTTCTTCATCTAGCATGTAAGGATTTCCATCAATGGGGTAGTCCATGATTAGGTTCTCCTCATAATAGGGGCCTTACAAATGTGAAGTACAACATACAAGCACAAGAGATAGCTATTGATCGTATACCAAAACAAACTACCATGTTTTTATCATTGAACATATCTTCATTCACAAAAGATATTGTTAGAAATTATAGCAAGATACTAAAAGATGGAGAAGTCACTACATAAAGAGAAAAGTGGGAAATAATCAACAAGTTATGTAAATAGTTTTGTATGCCATCACTTTATCTCAGTAAACTATGCCATTGAAGGCCATTTAAATATCAAAGCAAACTATGTCATAGAAGAAAGATGACTTATTTGTAATGAATATCTGCATAAGTATGAAAAACAATGAAGGAAATAAGGAAATGAGAACTTAAGTCAGTGGCATCACATAATAATATGCTAAAATCACATAACCTTTTTTGGGTTATGTCAAGACTTGCGTTCTATGGAAATTCATATGCCATGTATATGTCGTGAAAATCTAGCAATTGTACCTTTGAAAGGCTATCCGATTCAGTGGTGGATTCAAATTTATCCTTGAAGCCAATATCCTGAATAATTGGATCAAATTCCTCCCATATTCTTATTAAGATTTTCTTATAACTGCCAATGAAGTGATTGGTCTCAAAATAGGAAAACAAAAAACCATTATGCGACAGAAATAATGTGAAGATTTATATATAACTTATTATGGTACACACCATGGATCCTATTTATTCATGGAACTAAAATGAAGGTACGACATATGCCCACACTTTGATTCCATATTTCCAAGGCTACGTTTAAGGATCCCATATGTCCTTGGATGCCAAAACCCAATGGAGTAAGTGAGGCCATGTATAACTAGTTCCCCACATTAGAGAAAAAAGATACCTCACATGGAGGAGGGAATCGAGATGTTCATGCTCTATCATTTTGTATGCGCATGCATCCAATTTATCCCACATGCAATGGCCTTCTCACAAGCTCTCATGCACTGGCATACAAGCTCTATGTATCCCATGTAGAATGCACTTTGACATTTAATGCATATAACGAGAGCCTCACTTCAACAATGCTAATTCATCATGCACTACCAAGAGGTTCTCTCCTTGACGTGTATGCTCCATGCTTTGTTTGTGAGTAAGTACTTTGTAACTTAGTCGATTTCTATCTCATTTCGACATCATTTTGTCTCTTGTGTATTTTGATGCACCGTGGTTCTTTCCATGTTATTAGTTGTAGACCATGTTCCTCAATAATTCTTACATAATTACCATAAGGCTACTTCCCTGGGAGAGAGGGAGAGGTTAGCAAGTCCATAGAGCCAAAACTATTACCTAAAGCAGGTACACCATTTGCGACAAAAATTTCACCATATCATATTCATTTGTGACCTCTTGAAAATACTCGGTTGGAGGACATGGTGACCTTTTCTATGAGAGGATGATTGAGCCGTGGTGATATTGTGAAGGAGATTTTATTTGCGCTGATTTGTTCTCAGGGTTTGGATTGCATTGGAGAAAAATGTAGGCATGGTACATATTCATTTAATTTATATTGAATGATCATGCATCAACAATGGGATTAATCAAAAGGTTTTCAGGGCTCTCAACTCTACTCTGGAATTGGGTTTAGATTTTAAGATGCAATTTTAAGCTTGTTGGCAGTAGTCAAGGCACCCAAGGACTCACAAGACAAGGAAGCCAAAGAAGGGAGCCAGAGCTTAGAGAAGGCACAAGCAGACAAAGTAGTCAACAAAGATCTGGCAAATAGGCCATTCAAATTTTTCCAAATCAACATCTTAATAATAGTGATTCTCATCACTAAAAATCATTGTAAATACCATTTCACCTTTTTGTAACTCCATTTTGTGCAAGCTGAGGAGTCCTCGAGCTTGAGGAGTATTAGAAGTATCATCCTATCAATTTTCATATTTTTTAGACTCCATTTGAGCCCTCAAATAGGCCCGGGAACCTAATTTTTAACTAGGCCGGACACTAGGTCTGGACAGGGCCAAAAACTAGTCAAAAACTATAAATAGAGCTAGAGAGCTCATTTTTTAGGTTGGCTTGTACTAGATTTGAACTTGTATGAGCACATTTGAAGCAATCTAAAATAATTCCATTGTCTCTCTCTTTGTTCTTGTCGAGTGCGCGTGTGTGTGTATGTGTGTGCATGTTAGTGTGCTTCTCACTCACACACTTGTGCCATCACTTGTTCGAGGTCTTCATAACATCCTCACGTCTTCCCAGATTGACATTAAAGGAGGTGCTACTCATCACTGAGCTACACCAAATTTTGGCACTGCCGGGGATCGAGCTTTGAGGACGAGCGTGTGATGGTAAAACGTAGAGTTGAGGCGTTGGAGTCATAGGTATTTTCTTCACTTTTACCTATTTTCTTTTGTTTTTCTCATCACCATCATCATCATCACCATCTCCCACCTCCATCTCCATCATCGCGAAAATTTCAGCTTTTGGTCATATTGTTGGTGCATTTTACCCAAGCCTACATGCTTGATATATTTGATATTATCCTCATTTGTAAGTCACATGAGTAGTCATGTGAACACCTCTTGTAAAAGAGTACATTTTATCTCTTGTAAATGGAAAAAGAAAAAAGGAAAAGGATGGCTTACCTCATCCATGATGTAAAAGCAAATTCGTGGCTCCAACTACCAAAATCACGAATTTTTGAGCTGAGGGAATCTCTCCTAACTTTGGGGATCACTTTTAGGTGGAGCCATTCGAATTCGAATTTAAAACTCCCTCCAAGAATAGCTATAAAAGGAGCAAGAAGGAAGAGGCGATTAGCAAGCCTTGTACGTGACCACTTGATGTCATTTTGTAGAGATTGAAGAGCTTACTCCATAGCTCTATCATTCTACTCCCATTGTGCAAAGATTCATTGCCAATGTGGTTGTAATCATATGTGAATCTATACATTTATTATCATCTACTTCTCTGTTTTGTTCTCTGCTATACTCACTCAGAGCAGTAACTTCAGAAGGTCATATCTCGCGTTCTACTAAACCTTTTTCCGTGATTTAACTTGCGTTGGATAGCTCAGAGCAGTAACTTCAGAAGGTCATATCTCGCGTTCTACTAAACCTTTTTCCGTGATTTAACTTGCGTTTTTGCATAGCAATTTTCAAGGCCATTAGATTTATAATTGTGGAGATATTTGCATTTTCCTGATCACTGGTCTATCTCTGCAGAGCCCCGAGAATGGTGGGCATGTTCCAGAAATTGATAAATCTTGTTCTCAGTGCTCAGTCCATCATTTGAAGCGTTTTAACTTGTATTGGGAAGCTTGCTAAGTCTATTTGCTATGCCCAAAAGGAATGTTTCTAATTCCTACCAGGTTGAGAGCACTGTTCATTTTTTGGAGCAGGTGTATGTCCAAAAATAGCAAGTTTTGGGAGCTAGTCATTTCGCAACTAGTCTGTCTTGACTTAAACTTTTGGAATACATGTTCCAAAGTACTTGGCTGATATTTTGGTGGATTTAGGAAGCTCAAAGGGTCTACTAATCAACTCTGAAGTCTCAGTTGGCTGGTGTGAAGCTGGTTGTAGCAGCACCTACTCATCTTTGGATTGCATCCACCATCTCTCTTCATAGTGGTATCAGAGCATAGTCAAGCAACATGGGAGATGGATTTCCATCAACAATTGACAAATTGGATCGAAACAACTACCCCGCATGGTCTCTAAGGATGGAGGCTTACCTTTAAGGGAGGAATCTATATGGATTCATATCCGGAGATGAAGCAATGCCAACCATGAGGAACAAAGGGCAACCATCTGTTAGAGGAGCCGGCAAACCAGGACGGATGAACCCAGACAGACGCCGTAAATGTGAAAGAGACTGGACGGCCGCCGAACAAGGACAAGAGTACGAGGACAGAGAACTTAAATGAAAAAGAGAATCTTTCAGGGAACGCGCAGGTAAATACAGAAGAGCGCACCCTTGTAAAAAACCCCCTATTTAAGGCAATGAAGAGAAAGAGCAAAGAAGCCCCTGTTTTTGGGAATGGTAGTGTGCTGTCTGATTGAGTTTCGCTAAGATTGTTATCACGTCTTGTGTGCGCGTATATGTTGTTAAGATAAGCTTCGCTTGAACAGTTCCGTCTGTTTCCCTCCTAGTCGAGTATACTCACCATAATACGGGAAGTTGAATCAGCTGTAGTGTGTGGTGAATCTGTTCGGTAATGGTTAATTAGGATTCTGAGTGCGACCAGTGTGGCATATTACCTGTTAGTCCTTCTGTGAAGTAAGTAGTTCGGATCGTAACCTCGAACTAATTGTCTGTAGATCCTTCGTAAGTCACTGAATTCGCTATCGTATTTTATACTTGTCGTTTACTCGAACTGCGGAAGATTAGTAACCGTGTGAGTAGAACAACGCTTATTTTTGGTTGATTACGAGGAGATTAACTGTTCGAATTCGCGTGACCTTAAGGTATAATGTCGAGTTGGCAAACCTACCTACCTTGAAGAAGTATGAATCAGGTGGTCTTGGAAGTACCTTTTGTGTGAGGAATACGTAATCGGTCAGCTGACCTCAGTCCTGAAGTTCGAATGCCAATACGCTGAACAGACTTCCATTGTTCAGGGACGGATACTGAGCTAAGGACGGAATGACCGTAAGATTGTATGTTAAATTGGGAAATTAGTACAGGGCCTCTGTTTAACAGACCCCTACCACTCCCAAGAACCCACGTGACTCAGAGATGACTTGCGGGTAAACATAATTGAAAATCAATTGAAGGGGAAGTATCTGAATCGAAAGTAGAGTAACGATTAAGCCCCTAAACGAGTGTCAGTTGAACAGTTGCCAATTAACATCTGGCACGGTCTGTGGGAATGTGGCAACTGATTACCAGTCTCTACGGTAAAGTAGCATTTGATTATGAAGTACTTGTGAGAAAGCGGCATTAAAATGCTAAGCGGTTTGTAAGAAGCAAACATCCAGTAACATTTGATTTACTGACAGTAGCAACAGACCCAGATTGTTGCAATTTGCTCAGATAGTATCACTGGGCAATGTTACATGCCCATTACTCGGTCTGGTGAAACGTATCCTAAGACCGAGACGACGGGAACAAGAAAAGTACAGAAAACAACTCTAGGAGAAGAAGGTATAACGCGACTTGACTCAGTAGTCGAACAAGTTAAGGACGCTAGAATTAATTCCGGTCATATTCCGGTAGAACGATCAGCGTCTTTGGTACATGCTGGTGTCACCTCGACCCATCCTAACCAAAATATAGTAAGTCCAGAATCGATCAAGACGCCGCTGGAGATTAGACGAACTCTAGGAAAAGGAATCAATACATGCGAAAAAACGCTATAGTCTGGTAGACTGTCAGCTCATTCCGGTGATATTCCGGCAATAGAAACACCAACTGGTGGTCAAGGATTAGCATTTTTTGCAGAATCCTCGGCCAGACCCGCGTGTCTAGAAGAAAGATTTCGGATATTAGACATCCAGAAAGAGGGAGACCTATTCGAAGCTGAGGTCCGAAGTATCCTGCGCAAAAACAATACACCGGAAGGCACGCCATCCGGCGATTCAGATTCTGATAGTTCAACTAATCAACCTCAAAATACAGAAGAAGGACCAGAGATACTTACAATGAACGGACAACAACAACAGTTAGGTCAACCAAGGCCGCCCCCAACAGGAGTAACCTACACGAAATTTGGTGGGTTCCCAGGAGATGACCCAGACGCTCATGTACGAACTTTTGAGATAAGTTATGAAGTACTTAACCACCCACCAGATCAGGCGTACAAGGCCATTGTTTTTCAATCTACTCTAGTCAATGAAGCGGCTAGATGGCTTACGGAATACGACATTAATCATTTTGGCACTTATGATGCAGTACGAGATGCCTTTCTACAACGATTCAGACTTAAGAAGAATCCTGCCGAAATCTTTGAGTATCTACAGAGCAACCGACAAAAGGCAAATCAGACTGTCCAAGAATACGCTACTCTCTTCAGAACACATCTGCGGCAGATACCACAGGCACATGCTAATTTACCTGACGATGTCATCTCTCAATGGTTTATCAATGGACTAACCCCACAACTGAAGCAGATTATGATCATCAGATGTGTTGGAGCAATGACACTGGATGCAGTCATTGCAATGGCCCTACAGTTGGAATCCAAGGTTGGTGGATTTTCCGAAGATTTGGAGTGGTTAAGGACAAACAAAAATATCACGGAGGATATAACTAGGCAAGTATACTGCACTACGTGCAAAAATTCAGGTCACACAAGTGCTAACTGTGCGCTAAATCAAACATTCTGCGCTATCTGCAACACTGCCGGACACTCCACCGGAAATTGTGTCTACAATGCCAGAATACAGGGAACAGCAACAGTCAATGCTGTTATTCAAGAACATGGACAGGCCGTGAATCACTATGTACCTCCGCAACTGAGAAACAACCAACCACAGGGATATCGGAACTACCGAGGACAAAGGAATAACAATTATAACGCCAACCGATGGCAGAACGGTCCACCCGCGGAAAACCCCAATTTACCACCACCACGCTGTCATTTTTGTGGTGAATTCGGACACATTAGAAGATACTGCAAGGACGCCGCTGAATATGATCAGAGGAAGAAGGAGCGGCAAAACCCAATGGCCAACATGGTACAAATTACGCCAGTAGAAACACAAGCTGCTACAGTTCAGACCAGATCAGGTAAACAGCTGCAGACAGCAGTAGAAGTGTTTGAACCAGGGATACAAGAACAACATAGGATGTATAATAAGGCTAGTCATTGGACCGCAACAGAACCACCAATGTTCCCAGAACCTGTTCCGGTGAATCAGGCTTCATCAAAGGAAGGAACGCAACAAAAGGAAACAACAGCAGAGTCATCACCAGCAGTAGACACAACAGCAGAGACTTCTACACCAGCGGAACCCTCAAGTCCAAAGGAGCAGAACAACCAATCTCAACAAGCTTGGGAGATGTTATCCAAGGCATCTATCACTTTACCTCTCGGTCAACTTCTGGCATTAGTACCTGGGATTCGACAACAGTTCCAGCAATAGTTTAGTCCGGTGCCTTCTTGTATTCCGGCGACAGCAGTAGTTCAACCGGAACCCAATTCTACGATCGATCATTCAGTCCCCTTGATTACAGTATGGTACAAGAATCACAAAATCACACAGGTCTTGATTGATGGAGGCTCTGGTGTCAACATTGCAACTACAGCCTTATGCAATAGGTTAGGATGGACCGAAATCGAACCAGTGCAATTTTTTGTCAGAATGGCAGACCAATCCAGAGTCCATCCTGTAGGACTTGTGCGAAATGTACCCATCACTTTACAAGGTACGACCTTCAAAATGAATTTTGTTATACTAGATCTGCCGGAATCCACTTTGGATTACAACCTTCTTTTCGGCCGACCTTGGCTGAAGCATGCGAAGGTCATACAAGACTGGTCTGCCCAAGAGCTTACGTTCAAAAATGCCAGCCGTAGATATGTAGTAAAATTAGATACCATACAACCTTGCGAACTGCACGCCAGACCATATTTTGCCGAACCTGTCCACATGTTAGATGGTTTATCAGATGATGAAGAAGAGGAATTTCTGAAGAGTAATGCTGATTTGATGACCATAGGAACTGTTGATTTACAGTTTGTTATAGACAATTGGAACACCACGGTATGTACAATCACACCTATTACTAATACACTTAAGCATGAAGATAGTATCCCCACACATGATGATGAATTACAATCACTGTTCAAGTCAACATATGATGTACAAAAACCGCAACAGTTTTATGTCCCAGAAGATCAGTTAACCACGTACGATCTAGGAGATGAAGAGCATCCACGACCTATAAAGATAAGGCAAAACTTACCGGAAATCTTTTAGGCCAGATTGATTCAGCTCCTTCGCGAATTCTCAGACGTCTTTGCATGGGATTACAAAGATATGAAAGGATTAGATCCGCGCATATATCAACACAGGGTCATGCTAAAACCTGAAGCTAAACCAAATAGGCAGCCCAGCTATCGGATGAATCCCAATTATGCATCACAGGTAAAAGCCGAACTGGATAGATTATTAAAAGTAGGATTCATCGTACCAGTAGAACATGCTGAATGGATTTCACCAATTGTGATTGTGCCAAAGAAAAATAAGCAACTACGAATCTGTGTAGACTACCGGAAATTGAATGCAGCAACAGTACCAGATCCTTTCCCGATCCCCTTTTTGGATACCATGCTTGATAGGGTAGCAGGCCATGAGATGTACTCATTCTTAGACGGATACAGCGGTTACAATCAGGTTAGAATGGCTGACGAAGATATACCAAAAACTGCCTTCATTACCAATTGGGGTGTCTTCGCCTGCACCGTAATGTGGTTCGGATTAAGAAATGCACCAAGTACATTTCAGCGATGTATGCAGGAGATATTTTCTCCTTATCTCACTTCATTTATGCAAGTATATCTTGACGACTTCTCAATCTTTGGAAAGATGATAACACATTTCAGTCATTTACGGTGCTGCTTTCAGAAATGCAGAGAATATAGACTCTGTCTTAACCCAAACAAATCCGTGTTTGCGGTTTCATGTGGCAAACTACTTGGGCATATTGTATCTGCTCAAGGTATCCGAGTAGATCCAGATAAGATTTCGGCAATTTTAGAAGCCCCGGTACCCGCAACTCCAAAAGAAGTAATGCGCTTTATGGGTCAAGTACGATGGCATGGCAGACACTTACGTTGGCTTGCTCACCTCGCAGTACCACTGAACAAGCTAATCACAAAAACCCCCCGACAGTTTGAATGGACTGAAGAATGTCAAACTACATTTGATCGGCTCAAATATCTCCTAACGCAAGCCCCAATTTTGCAACCACCTGACTGGGACAATCCATTCCATGTTTTTGTCGACGCCTCAGATATTGCAATTGGCAGTATTCTGATGCAGCAAACAGATAAGTGGTTCCGCCCTGTTTATTACGCCAGTAGAAGGCTTGCACCAGCAGAAAAGAATTACTCCACTACTGAAAGAGAATGTCTAGGATTGATTTACTCAATCAAAAAGTTCAGACATTATCTACTAGGCCGGAAGTTTACCTTCCATGTGGACCATGCTGCCCTCGTGTATCTAGTAAGACAACAACATCTAGGCGGACGATTAGCCCGATGGGTGCTACTTTTACAAGAATTCGACTATGACATCATTAACCGACCCGGAAAAGCACATGTCCTAGCAGATTTCTTATCTCGCCTGGATTCTGGTAATGCTCCGATAGGCATAGATGACACGACTCCTGCGATTTATAATACTGAACCACTATCCGATGAAACGGTCAACCCACCAGCCCCATCTACATACTACGATCAGATTCTAACTTTTCTCACTGAAGGATGCTTCCCATCTGAGACGACCAAGGCAGTTCGAAAGAAATTGACAGTCTTTAGCCGTCGATTCCGGCTAGTAGCAGGAGAACTATATTATGCAGATCATACCGGAATCTTACTTCGCTGTATTCCACCTCATGAGGTTAATTCGGTTATCACCTTGGCACACTCAATTCCTTCCAGTGGTCATTTTGCAGTAGATTTAACTCACCGGAAAATTCTGCAAGGAGGTCTCTGGTGGCCAACGATGTACAGAGATGTCGCACAGTTTGTTAAACAATGTGATACTTGTCAAAGAACGGGTCAGCCCTTGCAAAGGCATCTTTTTCCTTTGCAACCCATCTTACCACTCGAACCATTTCAGAAATGGGGACTAGATTTTATCGGTCCAATCACACCTCCAGCCGTCTTCACTAACAACAGATACATCCTAACCTGTACAGACTATGCAACAAGATGGGCAGAAGCCTGGGCTTTACGATCTGCTACAGCGGTTACGGTAGCAAAATGCCTACTCACGGAAGTCTTCCCACGATTCGGGTTACCCCTGGAAATAGTCTCAGATCAAGGCACTCATTTCGTAAACAATCTAATGAAGGCCCTTACACAATCATTCGAGGTCACACATAAAGTTAGCTCTCCTTATTATCCACGTGCCAATGGATTGGCCGAAAGTACAAACAAGTCACTGTTGAATATCCTCCGAAAATTGATCATAGAAGCACCGGAAAGATGGGATCAACTACTACCTGCCGCATTATGGGCATACCGGACTACATATAAGGTAACAACAGGCTTGACACCTTTCAAACTAGCTTATGGCTTAGAAGCAATAGCACCTATGGAAATAGTCATCCCAAGCCTGCGTGTAGCAATCACTCAGAAGATGCTACCGGAATATTCACTGACAGCACGAATGGACGCACTCAGAGAACTTGATGAGCACCGATGGCTCAGTTTCTTAACTATGCGCGAAGTACAACTAAGGCAAGCCAAGACACACGATCGACATTTGAAGACTCCAATCTTTTCGGTAGGCCAGCTTGTACTCTTCTATAACGCAAAATCGGATAGATCAGCAGGAAAATTCAAACTACGATAGTTCGGCCCTTTCAAAATCTCAGAACAAGTCGGTCCGGCAACTTTTCGGTTGACCACGTTGACCGGAAATCCACTTCCAAAGGTGATCAATGGGTCAAAGCTGCGGCCATATTATCCCACTACTAGTACGCCTTAAATTTTTCGGCGGTGGACCGCGTTTTGTTTTATCTTTCCCTTTTTCTTTTCTTTTTTTTTCCTTATATAAATAGCCGCGTTTTGTACGAAACTTTATGTTACCAGCCGCCCCTCCTTACCAGTCACTCAAGCACGCACAGCATGCAAACCGTATCATGCATACACTGCACAATGATACCCACCCCCACCGTGTTCTCCTTATTTAACCCTCTCGGTTGAGCCAACGACGCTATTGTATTCTCCAGAGTATACCTATTAGCCCTGTCTTCTGTGTTGCTTGTAAGTGTGCTCGTAAACACCATGGAAGCACTGGCCAACTACGCTGCTTTCCGTGATGGTATCCCAACAGACGTCGACGAATACCTGCGCTGCAGGGGATTGGCCAACTTCGCTGAATTGCCTTGGCACTCAGTCGAAGCCCATCCCTTCTCCGCGCAGATCATCCACGCCATCGCCCAATTCCCCATCACCGAACGACAGTGGGTCTTCCCTTCCCTCCCAGCTAGAACCGTCATCACCTTCCAAGCCTTCTCTACAGCCTACCGCCTTACCCCGCAAGGACGCGAAAGTGGCCCTAGCATCCTTGTAGCTCGCATGACCAAACTCTTCCCCCGCTCCTCCTCAAACGAATATGCCATCCTCTGCCGCCCCGAACCCGAACGATCCGCCTTACAGTTCCTAGTAGCAATCCTCAACCTACAAAAACGAACCTACGGCATCTCTCGCCCCTTCTATTCCGCCCTGGAATTAGCCACCCGCGAACCTGTCAACTTTGCCTCTTACTTCTTCCAACGCATTCATAAGGAATCTGTAGCGATAGTAAAACAACTCCAGAAAGGCACCTCTCCACGCTCTCGCCTTCCCCACATCATCTCATTCCTCTTGCCAACCATTCTTGCCGCACAACCACCACCCACAGGCCCAGCACTTAGGCACGAAGAATCAGCACAATCGCTCGATGAAACTGAAGAAGACGACGAAGAGATCAATCAACTCTTCCGCACTAAGCGAATCCGGATCAGCTCTTCAGAAAGCGAAGTCCAAGGATCCGGCGCAAAGAAACAAGCCACCGAAGAAGACAAACACGAAGAAACATACCACGACACCGCCACTTCAATACACAACGACACCCCGACGGAACAGCAAGACCAGCAAAACCAAGCAGAGACAGAGATAGTGTCCACCGAAAAGGAATCAGAGCATCAACAGGACGCACTGGAATCCGCCACAAAAGCACTGGATGAACTTATCGCGGCCATCAATCATACAGAAGATGAACAACAGACCGTTGCAAAGGTAATCACGACTGACTCTGTCTTGCCCACCCCACCTGTCGACCCCAACCTACCACCCGAATCATCCCGCCGACCCGGTCCTGAACCTACACCCTCCTTCTCTTCTTCCCCTAACTACTCTCCGCCAAACTCCCACAACCTACTCACCGATACGTCCTCTCAGCCTCGACAACCACCACCACCACACAACGTATTTTTGGAACTAGCCTCCATGGGGCAATTCCTCGTGCATTTATCACACCAGCTGCCAGTACAGTTTAAGGAAGCCACGGACAATCTGAAGACAGAATACCAATATAAGGTCGACGTCCTGGAAGCCGACATCACCCCCCTCCAGGAGGAAATAGAAGCCATAAAGACTGAGAATCATCAGCTACAGACACAGTTAGCAGAACTCCAAGCAAAATTTTCGGCAGAACAGAATCTAGTACAGCAAAGAGACGCAGCCCTCGAGCAAGTTGCAGCCAAAGAACGACTACTACAAGCCGCACATGAAGAAATCCGAGCCCTGAAGACCACCCTCCACGAAAACGAAGATATCAACGCCTCTCTCAAAGAATTGATCGCAGAGACAAAGACTCAATTGCAGGAGTCCATCCAGAAGAATCAGGACCAATAGAAAGAAACCGAACAAGTTCGAGAACAGTTACGGCGAGCCGAAGAATGCGCAAATGAGGTTAACGCTATCCTAAAACGCAAACTGCTATGGGAAGGCCAATACCTAAAAGATATCGACAGGGCGCGCAAAGAACGAGATGCGTTCAAGCAATCTCTCGAGTTCCAAACACAACGGTTTGAACGCCTAGACAACCAAGTGCGAAACCAGAAGGAGTGTATTACAAGACTGAAGACCCAACTGACCGAACTAAAGACTTCCAGGGATGTCGCCCTCTCCAATGATTTCTATCTACAGGAAGCTTTTGTGCAGACCCAGGCCGAAAACGTGCTCACCGAAGCAATCGCGCTCAGCTCTGTTAGAATAGATGCGCAGGTTTTAGAGCCCGACACGCTAAAACAACTATTAGAAACCCTTAAGAAAAAGATAGCTCGCACATTTAGATTGGCTAGGAGTATGTATCTCGAAGGTCTCATAGAAGAATAAGTATATTCACCCATCCTAATTCTTAATGAAAAGATGGATTTGCAATGAGTATGACAAACCACTTTGGTTCTCTGACATTGTCGCACATGCAAGGTCTTGTCCAGTTCCGCATCAATCTATGGAGTAACACGCGGAATAATGATTTTTACTCTAATACAAACATTATCAAATGAGGGAAGAGTCACGTCATACGGATATACAATCAGTTTAGCAAATGGCCATTCCAGCACCAGTATTTATAAAATGAGTATACAGAGCACAACATTCTTCATTAGTATTCTTCATAGATTCAGCGCCAATTAGAAACTTCCAACTTATTCTTCTCGGCAACCTTTACCAGCATGTCTGAATCCGACACACTCAGATGGCAACTCAGGAAGCGCGCCCACACACAGAAACATGTGGTAACGACAACAGATACTACCCTACAAGATGAAGCAGATGACGCAGTAACTTCTGCATCAGAAAAAACTCCGCATAAATTCTCCAACGAATTCAAAATCAACCTCGACATCAATTCGGAAAAGAATGAGGACTGGTTACGTAAAATAGGGCTCCTTCAGTTTGCCCAATTACCATGGGAGCAGTGGATTGCTAATGACAATGCCGAAGACCAGTTACATAGCATGAGACAAACAAATGGCTTCATTCTAAATCAGGTACGCTTTTCACCCCAGCTAGTCTCCGCCGTATTTAAACTACCACTCTACGATGACGCCCGCTATCTGAAATGTTCAAATGAGGATCTGAGGAAGGAATTTGGCGACTGTGAAGGCCCCCGACGGTATTTCCTGTTGAAACATGCCACCTACCCCCGACGAGAACAATTTCAATGGTATTTAGAAAAGCTCTGTTTACTAGTGAAATTCGACTTAATGTCGAAAGAAAATTTTTCCCCACTATTACATGCCGAAGATGGAGGTTTGGTTAGCTGGACACATTGGCTGTATAACCGCCTCTATGCACAAATCATTGACAGAGATAAGAGAAGATCCCACATCAACAGCAGACTAGCAGCCTATTTAGCTGCTATATTTAATTTTGTCCAATCAGTAAAGGATAAGCAGCTACACTGGTCCCCCCCTTTTTATTCCGGAGTACTTGATCGCATTGATACAGAACACCACACCGAGCCTGAGAAGGCAGCTCAACCCTCCACCTCGTCTGCACCCTTCTTCCACACAGGTAACAGCGCACAAAACCCGACCGTAGGGACGCCGTTTTGGCTGTCCATTAAACGACGAAGGGCAGACAACTTGCCAACTCCCAGTCCAGAGCAATTACCGGACGATCTCCAATCCGATTTTGTCATAAGGATGCAAAACAAACTCCAAGAGGTTTCTCAATATTTGCAGCAACAAGAACAGACGCTTCAGCACAAAAACGAATTACTATGCGCCACGATGACTAAGTCCAAGTCATTACTGACCCAGATGCAAAAAGAATTGGATGACAAAGAAGCTTTAATATCAGTGTTACAAAATGACAACCGGCAACTAATGACAGAATTGGTCACCGTAAAAAAGTGTGCTCAAGACTTTAATCAGTGGCAGCAAAAGATCCAAACACAAATTCAAGCCGAAATGTCAAGTTTTTCTACCATGAATGCTAACCTGCAAGCCGAAAATCAAATTTTGCAGTCGAGGATACAAGTTTTGCAGGAGTTCGAAAGGCAGCTATTAAAAGACGAAGGCGTAGAACTCAATGCCACGTTAATGACAAATATGGACATCAACGAAGTAAAGCAGCAAGTGGTTAGTCGTGTTCAAAATAGCTGGACACTTTTTCGCAGGCGATGGCTGGCCATATTTGTTCCGCCACTTGAACAAATACGGGCCGAAATAAGTGGAGAATCAAACCCTGGAATAGACATACAGGCAATACCAAAGGATGATAAAGATAGTAATGCACTTGCGGGTTCGAGTCCACCGTGCGTGCCAGTGTTAGAGGAGCCGGCAAACCAGGACGGATGAACCCAGACAGACGCCGTAAATGTGAAAGAGACTGGACGGCCGCCGAACAAGGACAAGAGTACGAGGACAGAGAACTTAAATGAAAAAGAGAATCTTTCAGGGAACGCGCAGGTAAATACAGAAGAGCGCACCCTTGTAAAAAACCCCCTATTTAAGGAAATGAAGAGAAAGAGCAAAGAAGCCCCTGTTTTTGGGAATGGTAGTGTGCTGTCTGATTGAGTTTCGCTAAGATTGTTATCACGTCTTGTGTGCACGTATATGTTGTTAAGATAAGCTTCGCTTGAACATTTCCGTCTGTTTCCCTCCTAGTCGAGTATACTCACCATAATACGGGAAGTTGAATCAGCTGTAGTGTGTGGTGAATCTGTTCGGTAATGGTTAATTAGGATTCTGAGTGCGACCAGTGTGGCATATTACCTGTTAGTCCTTCTGTGAAGTAAGTAGTTCGGATCGTAACCTCGAACTAATTGTCTGTAGATCCTTCGTAAGTCACTGAATTTGCTATCGTATTTTATACTTGTCGTTTACTCGAACTGCGGAAGATTAGTAACCGTGTGAGTAGAACAGCGCTTATTTTTGGTTGATTACGAGGAGATTAACTGTTCGAATTCGCGTGACCTTAAGGTATAATGTCGAGTTGGCAAACCTACCTACCTTGAAGAAGTATGAATCAGGTGGTCTTGGAAGTACCTTTTGTGTGAGGAATACATAATCGGTCAGCTGACCTCAGTCCTGAAGTTCGAATGCCAATACGCTGAACAGACTTCCATTGTTCAGGGACGGATACTGAGCTAAGGACGGAATGACCGTAAGATTGTATGTTAAATTGGGAAATTAGTACAGGGCCTCTGTTTAACAGACCCCTACCACTCCCAAGAACCCACGTGACTCAGAGATGACTTGCGGGTAAACATAATTGAAAATCAATTGAAGGGGAAGTATCTGAATCGAAAGTAGAGTAACGATTAAGCCCCTAAACGAGTGTCAGTTGAACAGTTGCCAATTAACACATCACATGAAGAAGTGGAAGGACTTTCAAATTGGTGTTCGAAGGATGCACTCGCAAGGTCCTATATTCTAAACTCAATCTCTGATTTTCTTTTACCTCATGTCAAGGGATGCAAGACATCAAGAGAAACCTCGAATGCACTTGCATCTTTCTTCTCTTCCAACACTCGAGCAAGGAAGAACCAATTGTGGATGGAGTTCACAACAATGAAGAAAAGCCCAAAGCAAAATGTGACTGATTATGTCACAAAGATGAAGGAGATTTCCGACCAACTTGGAAGCATTGAAGAGGTAATTGAAGAGGAGCAAATCATAAGACAAATCATGAATGGAATCAAAGCAGACGACAAGTGGGAGTCATTCACAACAGCCATGGATTTATACATGGATATGCATGTACCCGACCTCAACACACTCATGGGCCAACTCTTCACTCATGAAGCAAAGATTAGCAAAGATGGTGAGTCCTCAAGAGGTAATCAAACTTCTGCCTTATATTCTGATAAAGCTAAGGTCAAGGACAAGTCAAAGAATAGGAAGAATGAAGATGAAGGAAGCTCTTTCCAAGCAAACTTTGCAGGTAGAGGAAGAGCTAGAGGAAGAGGCAGAGGTGGAAAGCAAGGCAGGGGGAGATTCCAATCATCTCAACCTTGCAACATATGTGGCTTATCTAACCATACTACTGAAGAATGTTTCAGGAACCCGAGGAACTTAAGAGGAAGAGGATTCAATAGAGGTGGCTATGGATCAAATAGAGGTAGATACAATGGAGGCTACAACAACAACAACTACTACAACAACAATTACAACAACAACAACAACTATCAAAGTGGCCATAGAGGAAGAAGAGATTACAATAACTATGCAGAGGACCAAATTCAAGAAGATTCATTATTGATTATGAATCTATCACCGAAGAAGGGTAAGGATGATGATCACATATTTTACATTGATTCGGGATGCTCGAACCATGTAGCAGGAAATGTGGCTTTACTTTCTGATTTGGAAGATCCTCATAACAAGCATGAAGTGCAGACAGGAGATGACACAAAGCACTCAGTGGAGAAGATAGGTAATGTGAAGACATCAGATGGGAATATGAACCTCTTAAGCAAAGTCTTGTATGTCCCTACAATTACCAAAAATTTAATAAGTGTTGGACAGATTGTTGAAAAAGGATTGCAGGTTAGATTCAATCGATTTGGAGCATATGTTGAAGACCCAAGGCAAGGCTTTCGAAGGATTGCCAAAGGAGAAAAGACAGGAAGGCTTTTCACTTTTGAAGTGGAAGATACAAAGAACATAGCTTTGTTTAGCTATGGATCTCAAACTCTTACAGAGTTGGAGATATGGCACAAAAGGCTTGCTCACATTGGTGAGAGGACACTCAAACAGATTTGCAGGGACCAAAGTGTAGTTGGAGATATCGCACAAAAGGCTTGCTCACATTGGTGAGAGGACACTCAAACAGATTTGCAGGGACCAAAGTGTACTTGGTTTGCCTAATATCACAAGGAAACACATGATTTATAAGTGTGAAGCTTGTCAACTCGGCAAGGCTCATAGACAACCTTTCAATAAGAAAGGATATATGTATCAAAATCCTTTGGATCTAGTGCACACGGATGTGTGGGGTCCAAGTAAGGAGCCATCTATATCAGGCTCAAGATATTATGTGTCTTTCATAGATGATTGTAGCAGGTGGACCATTTTGTTTTTCATGAAGCACAAGGATGAAGTGTTTAATTGCTTTAAGAAGTATATTGCTCTTGTTGAAAACCAAACAGGTAGGACTTTGAAACGACTCAGATCAGATGGTGGAGGAGAATACTTATCTTCTGAATTTGATGCCTTCTTGCATGAAAGAGGCATTAAAAGGGAAGTCACTACAAGGTATACACCCGAACTCAATGGTGTAGCAGAGAGGAGGAACAGAGCTATTGTCGAAGCAGCAAGGTCCATGCTCAACGAAAAGGGATTGCCGAACTACCTATGGGGAGAGGTTGTGTCGACAGCCACATATCTCATAAATAGACTTCCATCTAAGTCACTAGATGGAACCACTCCATATGAAGTGTGGAATGGAAGAAGACCTAGTCTAGAGCATTGCAAAATCTTTGGATGCTTAGCCTATGCTCACATTCCTTCTCAAGTAAAAGGGAAATTGGATCCCAAGGCAGAGAAGTGCGTATTTATTGGTTATGACCAAAACAAAAAAGGATATAGATTGTACAATCCAACCAATAAAGGATTTTCTGTGAGTAGAGATGTAATTTTTGATGAAAACAAATCATGGTTTGATGATGACAGGAAAGTGAAGCTGCCATATGACTTGGATGAAGATTTTCCATCACTTCAACCAAAGGAGCCAAAGTAGATTGAAGAAAGTGATTCGGAGATTGACCTAGAAGACTTGGAAAGACTAAAGCTATGGAAGAACAAAGGTAAAGCAAAGATGCAGGATGCTACATATGGACCGCAGAGCTCACATCAACCACTTAGAAGGTCTTCAAGGGAGAAGAAGAAACCAGAAAGGTTTGGTTATGATACGTCTTTGGTCACCAAGCACTCAATCTACATTGCAAAGGATTCAACCAATGAAGAATCTACCACATTCGAAGAAGCACAAAGCAAGAAAGCTTGGAGAGATGCAATGGATGAAGAAATGGAAGCCTTGAAGGAGAATGACACTTGGGAGCTTGTACCTAACAAGCCATCTATGAAGATAATCGAATCTCGATGGATATACAAAATCAAGAGGAATCCAGATGGAAGTATAAATAGACACAAAGCAAGGTTAGTTGCTAAAGGCTTTGCTCAAACCCATGGTATTGATTATGAGGAGACTTTCTCTCCTGTTGCAAAAATGCCTACAATTAGGGTTCTCATTAGTCTTGCTGCATCTAGAAATTGGAATCTTTATCAACTTGATGTAAAGAATGCTTTCTTGAATGGATGGATTTCTGAGGAAGTGTATATGGAACAACCTCCTGGATATGAGGATGTACATCATCCTAACTATGTATGCAAACTAAAGAAAGCTTTGTATGGATTGAAGCAAGCTCCAAGAGCTTGGAATTTCAGATTGGTGACTTATTTGCAGGACCAAGGATTCAAAGCTAGCAAGGCGGATACCTCTTTGTTCATAAAGAGGAATGGATCTGAAGTGATCTATTTATGTGTGTATGTTGATGATATTATTATCACAGGCAATGATCTTGAAGGAATCAAACAAGTAAAGGCTCAAATGAAGGAGGAGTTCAAAATAAGTGACCTCGGACCACTCACTTATTTTCTTGGATTGGAGTCGATCTACACAGATTCAGGTATATACATCACACAAAGGAAGTATGTGCATGACATGCTCGTCAAGTTCAAGATGGAAAATACCAAGTGTGCAGGTACACCTATGGAGCAAAATCATAAGCTAAGTGCTTATGAAGGATAGCCGATTGAAGACATCACAAGCTATCAAAGCTTGGTTGGAAGTTTGAACTATGCAACACTCACAAGGGTGGATATATGCTATAGTGTTAGCATATTGAGTCAGTTTATGCATAAGCCGAGAAGACCACATATGGAAGCGGCCAAGAGAGTCCTCAAGTACCTAAAGGGGACCATGAACGAAGGTTTGTTCTATTCATATACTTCAGATATTGAGCTAAAGGTCTACTCAGATGCAGATTGGGTTGGATCTAAAGATGATAGAAGAAGCACATCAGGGTATATATCATTTGCAGGTTCAAAAATCATTTCTTGGTCATCGAAGAAGCAACCAACCGTGGCATTATCTTCTACCAAAGCCGAATATAGAGGTTTGGCTAATGCAACTCAAGAAATCATGTGGTTAAAGTCTTTCTACACAGATCTTGGACTTCATTTTTCAACACCTCATATTTTTTGTGACAACACAAGCTCACTACATCTAGCAGCTAATCCGGTATACCATGCTAGAACCAAGCATATTGAAGTCCACTACCATTACGTAAGGGAGAAGCTAATGAGCAAGGATATTCAACTATCCTATGTCTCTACAGATATGCAATGTGCCGACATGTTGACTAAATTCTTACAAGAGATTCAAGAAGAGAAATGGGCAAAAGAGAGTGAAGTCCCTCCTCCCATTGAACTTGTGGATGACGCGCATGATCAATTCCCACAAGATATTCCCTCCATTTATGGAGAGCAGGAGAGTGCACAATCTCAAGAGAGATTAGACTTTGAGTCTAATTCTTTACATGAACTACCCCATTTCACAGGCCCATGGGAAGCAAAGTCCACATGTATGAGAGCACCCACAGTCATGGTAAGAAACGAAGACTCAGTCATACCTAGGAACACAGAGGTAGTGAAAAACACTAAAGTGCAGTGCAACCTCACTTTAGAAGAGCTACTCAAAGTTAGGCCAGAGCTATGGAAACATGTAGCTAACCAAGTTCCAGAAGTAGTGAAACCTCGTTCCCAGATAGGATCCCATAGAACAGTGCCAGAAATACCCTTGGACAAAATAGGAGACATAAGTGAAGGAGAAGAGGGAAACACTTATCTTCCCATCACCCATCAAGGATACACAACCAAGGAAATTTTGGACTCAGGTGCAAGAGTTGCCATTGCTACCACTTCCCTATGGAAGCGTTGGGGCAAGACAGCACTCAGGCCAATGAGAATGAAATTGCAAATGGCCGATGGTCACATAGAGAGACCCTTAGGGCTGTTAGAAGGAATAACTCTCACTACTTGTGGTGTAGAGTTTGAGCACACATTTGCTCTCTGTGACTTTAGCAGGAACCAGGCCTATGAGATGATTTTGGGAAGACCCTTTATGCAGCAGTTGCAAGTGGTACAGGATTGGGGAACCAATTCCTTGTATTTGCAACACTTAGATGTCACGACCAAAGTTAATCTCAGGGATTACTCTCATCGAGACGTACCTCCCATCCAATGGAACCCCATCCATAGAGCCAGAGACAATACTGAGTCAGTGCATTCTATAGGATCAAGATCCTCATGGATGCATGAAGACACCCACTTACGGATGTGCAAAGTGGTAGTAGAAGAGCAGAAGAGAGAAAAAGCCAAAGAGGTAGGTGCAAAAGAGACAAATAGATCTATTCAAGACCCAGCCTATGCACCTGTAGTATTCCCTGATGAAGAATTTGAACCTCACGGTTGGGCAGAAATTTTAGCAACAATGGATGTAGCCATCAATGAAGAACAATGGACACCCCATTGTGACGAGGATGGCTATGACATTTCAGTCTTCTCAATAGAGCCAATTTTGGGAGACTCAATCCTAGAAGAATGCGAACCTAGCCCTGATGCATTTGAGGATGCAAGTGACTCCGATCTAGAGTCAATCATTATGGACCCACCATTTGCATGAGATGAAGAATAGTTCTATGAAGTGGAAGCTCATCCTCAGAGACACGAGGAGCTTATAAAAGAAGTGAGGTTAACCACACAAGTGACCGCTAAGAGCAAAGGCAAGAAAAGAAAGAAGAGAGAAGTCACACTAGAAGAGGAAGAATCTTTGTTTGAGGTCCCTGAAAACTTTAAGAAGTATGAAGTAGATGATAGGAGAGTCATGATAAGAATGCCTAAACGTGAGGCTCAATCAGGAGAGGCCTATGAAACAAAGAAATCACCAAGAAAATAGTTGTAGCCATAGAAGAAGGAGAGGAGAGATGCACTTACATAGGACATGACCTAACGGAAGAAGAAGAGCAAGAGTTGATTGCCTTGCTAAGAGAATACCGAGATGTATTGGCTTGGAGCTACAAGGACCTGAAAGGTTTAGACCCGGACATATGCTCACACACTATTCCCATGACCTCAGATGCCAAACCCTCTAAGGAGAAGCCATACACATATAATGATAACTATGCTGCTAAGATCAAGGAGGAGATAGATAGATTGGTAGAAGCCGGATTTATCTATGAAATTGAGCACACTGAGTGGGTATCCCCCATCGTAGTTGTGCCCAAGAAGAATGGAAAGCTACATGTGTGCATTAACTTGAAGAAGGTTAATGCAGCCACTATTTGAGAAAACTATCGGCTTCCTATCACTGAGCATCTACTAGAAAGAGTAGCAGGCAAGGAAGTATACAGTTTCCTTGATGGATTTTCTAGCTACAATCAGGTGGCCATTGCCCCAGAAGATCAGCATAAGACGGATTTTGCCACAGAGTGGGGCATATTTGCTTTTCGAGTAATGCCATTTGAGCTTACCAATGCTCCTGCAACATTTGAGAGACTGATGTGCCATGTATTTAATTAATTCCTGAGGAAGAATTTAGAGGTCTATGTTGATGATCTTTGTGCTCATTCGAACATTAGACAAACACATATACCTGAGTTCAGGCAAATCTTTGACAAATGTAGAGAATATCAAGTCTGCCTGAACCCAGAAAAGTGTGTTTTCATGGTCAGGCAAGGCAAGATTCTAGGAAACATAGTGTCAAAGAATGGCATATCCACGGATGAGGAAAACGTTAGAGCTATTGCAGAGTTACCTAGGCCAAGGAATGTCAAGGAAGTACAAGCTTTCATGGGGCATTGTGGTTATTACCGACGCTTTATACACATGTACGCCATCATTGCAAAGCCTCTGTACGGCCTTTTGACCAATTTTGAGTGGACTGATGAATGTGAGAACTCCTTCAATGAGCTTAAACGAAGATTATGTTCAACACCAATCTTGACTACACCAGATTGGAATAAACCCTTTCATGTTCACGTAGATGCATCCAATTATGCTATTGGATGTGTACTAGCACAACCTACTGGCGAAGGTAATATGGATCTTCCAATTGCCTATGCTAGTAGATAGTTAAATGCAGCTGAACGGAATTATACCACTACTGAAAGAGAAGGATTAGGCATGGTGTATGCGGTTAAAAAGTTTATACACTATTTGCTTGCAAATAAGTTTAAATTTCTTTTACTGATCATCAAGCATTGTTATATCTTGTGAACAAGCCATGCAATACAGGTAGATTGGTGAGATGGTTCCTCTTGCTAATGGAATATGACTTTGAGGTTGTGGTGAGGAAAGAGAAGACTCACCGGAGATCAGACCATCTCTCGAGGCTCAGATCAGGAGAGGCCCCACAAGGAGTATCCGATGACCTTCCTGATGCTTACTTGTTTAATTGGGAAGTTGTACCTCACTCGGCTAAGACATTAGCGCCAATATTGACATACGGACCTAAATACCCAGTAGTAAACACTCGAGATAGAGAGATTGTAAAAGCCCAAAAGTACCAAAACATGGCAGGAAGCATGTACAAGCATACTGGTCAGGGAATATTAGCTTGTTGGGTGGAAGAGGATGAGTTGCTAAATGGTTGAAATTAGCACATGTAGGTGCATTAGAGCAACACTACTCAAAGCATAGGACCCTACAAACACTAAGGAGACTCGGAGTGCACTGGCCTACTATGGAGGCTAATGTCCATAAATTGTGCAAGGAATGTCCAATCTGCTGCACTAAACCACATGTGGAACATGCCACTCTTTATCAAGTGTCCATAGTGCCAGATTGGAGTGAATCACTAGTAGCCTTCCTGAGGACGAAAACATTTCCTCAAGACATGACTTTGGCTAGGAAAAGAAGTTTAGAACAAGAAGTCCTAGACTAATCACTCATTGGAGATAGCTTGTACAAGCGTCGTAAGGATGGTTACCTAAGATTGTGTGTTCATGAGAGTGAATACCTTAAGATCCTGGAAGCTGCTCACCAAGGTGTAGCAGGAGGACACTTTGGACTGGATGGGGTGATCAACGCAATTCTGTTTGCAGGATTATGGTGGCCAACCCTTCACATGGATGCACATACCTATGTGAAACGGTGTGATGTTTGTCAGCGGACTCAGTATCCTATACGCAAAGATGAGATGCATGTGAAACCTATGATGGGTGGACGTGCATTTTCTAAGTGGGGAATAGACTTTGTTGGTCCTATTAATCCCGCAGCAAAGGGTTCACATGTTGAATATATCATTGTGGCCACAGACTATCTAACCAAGTGGGTAGAGGTAAAAGCCACCTCAAAAAATGATGCCCAGACGACAGCCAAGTTCTTATTTGAGAATGTGTTCACAAGGTACGAGCTACC
Organism: Ceratopteris richardii; assembly: GCA_020310875.1. Lineage (NCBI taxonomy): Eukaryota > Viridiplantae > Streptophyta > Polypodiopsida > Polypodiales > Pteridaceae > Ceratopteris > Ceratopteris richardii. The sequence goes on along the minus strand of CM035431.1, from coordinate 21,059,447 downwards.
TATCGAGCTAGTAAGTGATAGAGGGACTCACTTCTTGAATGAAGTTATTGAAAATCTGCTCCAAGAATTCTTGGTAGTACACAAGAAGTCTGCCCCCTATCACCCACAAGCTAATGGCCATGCTGAGAGCACAAATAAGATTCTATGCAATGTGTTGACAAAACTAGTGAATAATAAATGCTCTGATTGGGACAAACAGCTACACCATGCTGTTTGGGCATACCGAGTTGCCTATAAAACGGTACTCCAAGCCACACCCTTCCAGATGGTATTTGGTCAAAATGCAATGCTACCATTGGACTTCTTGATACCTACACTAAAAGTAGCACAAAAACATGATTGGACAGGCCATGAACTATCTTCGAGAATTTTCGACCTTGAACGATTAGGTGAAACAAGACTAAGAACTGCAGCAGGAATATATGCAGCTAAGAAAAGACAAAAGGCGTACTTTGATGCCCATGTGAAGGATAAAGGCTTGAAAGCAGGGGACCTAGTGTTAGTCTACATGTTGAAGCAACATGCGAGAAAATTAGAGAAGCGTGGTTATGGACCTATGATCATAAATAGGATCTCGACTAGTGGAGCAGTACAACTAGCCACTTTAGAAGGCAATATTCTCCCTAGCTACATAAGCGGATGCAGAGTCAAGTTATATCAGGAACCTCTGACTGAAGAGATGCTAAATCGACTCAACACTGCCAAGAAACGCAAGGAGGAAGAAAAGCGCATTCGAGAAGAAGCTCAAGGAGAAGCTTTAGAACGCATCCGAAGGATGAAGTTGAGAAGACAGGGTAGGGATCAGCCCAGGGCAGATGACTATGCGGACCCAGGATATCATATGGATATGTGTGAAGTCTCAAGTATAAGTCCCCATAGAATAATTGATCGACGTCCTTTTGTACCCTTAGAGATAGGACAAGGGAAAAGTGTAAGGACTGTACGGGCCCTGATTGACTCAGGCGCAACCACTAGTGCGGTTAAACTTTCTTACTGTCAGAAGTTGAAATTAAGTATCAATCCTATAGAAGCATATCTCATAGGATTGGGAGGTGTGGAAACCCCTTGCATGGGCGAGGTGGAACTTCCCCTCTACATTCAAGATGTTCTAATGACAGTTAAAGTACTAGTGTGTTAAGATGAGGATCTCACTGAACCTGTTGTCTTGGGTCAAGACTGGATCTATGATCATGCAGTCAACCTAAACCTAAGAAGTGGACTTCTTCAGGTATGGGTAAATCAGAGTTGAATTATAGTTGAGTTAGACAATGGAGCACTCAAGGAACTAGGAAAGGCACACACTCCTGGACCTTCCAGGAGTACACATGAAGATGACCATACTATTGTTGTCCACAACTATGTGATGCAGAGGGATGATTATCTCAACAAAGGATAGGATGGAACTCCCTTCTTTTTCAAAAGCCACGGGGATACAGCAACCAAAGGTGGATCAAATGCTGAAGAAGCAGACGACTTATGCTCGAAGCCCAAAGAAAATATGAAGCATGGTGTCTCAACTATCAAAACAAGTGTGGGTGCGGAAAGGCAAGCATTCTATTGAGGTCCAACCTCAACAACGGGCTCAACTTCCTATTAGTGATCAACGACTAGACACTAATAAGAAGTCCTCCAAAAATTCTTCTGTAAAAGTAAAGTCTATCTGGGTACCCAAGAAGTCGATGAAGGTTGACCCACAATCAAGACAAATTCGGGTGCCTAAGGCTTGCTTGCAGGCTCAAATAGCTACACATAGATCACACCATGTACAACATGATTCACTCACTCGAACAGCTGATACCCACTCTTATTCAACACGCACGAACACATATTCGCCCATAAGCACGAGCAAAATCACTTGTAAATGGGTCCCTAAAAAGCCTCATTTCCAAGCGGGCACCCTCATAAAGCCCTCCAAAATCTCCACAAAACCAAAACCTAAAGTCATTCACTATGTTTGGTGGCCCAAAGCTTGTAATAAACCCCCTGATCCCAATTGTACATTCATCTCCACCTACTAAGTGCATCATTCTCACGCTGCATCTTTTCACTTAGCTCATAGGACTACTTGTTCTCTAACAACACACACAATCATCGAGCACTCACTGACCGACTAACTCATCATTCACCTCATGTTAATGTTGTAATGGGGACAAAAATTGTTCTATCTTGTCCATTACCATGTTAACGAATGCTTCTATATTCTCACAGAACCAGCAAGCACGCAGTAACATGGTAGAAGCAGGAGGCACCAGTTCCCAGGTAGGGTCTAGCGCCCAGATTGTGGACATTGAAACCCTCCTTCTTGAACCACAACTCACCGAGAGGCCTCAAGAACTTAGAGCTGTGCATGTGCTTCCTATTCAGGCCCCTCCTCAGGGACACACTTCTCAAGTGGGGAAACACGCACATTGGTTCAGTGATGTCGTAGGACCATTGGGAGACAACACCTACTTTTGGGAGGCTGAAATTGAGTTTAATGGCGAATGGGGACGCTACCATTTCTTCACCCACGAGATTGAGCAGTATCAGAATGCAGAAGTAATGCGATCGGTATGGACCAAAGCGGGCTTGGATAGCTATCTCTGGGCACATTTACCTAAACCAGATTTCCTGTGTTGCTCCTACCTTATCAGAACCGTCACCCCTAGCAGAGCCAAGGGAGGTGATAGTACTTTCGTGCTACCCTCACTGACACCAGGCCACGAGCTCAAAAGATTCAAAGTGACCCTCAATCTAGTACGAGAAGCATTGAACATGCAAGGTATGCATATTCCCACTGAGAAAGAAACAATGATTCCAGGCAGGATGAAGCACAAAGATCTCAACAAATTAAAGGACATGGTAGCAATGACACCAACCATCGCTCTCCACCTACGAACAATCATGCAACACTTCGCTTTCCCCGCCCAAGAACGCTTCACTATTCCACCAAAAAAGATCTGGTTCAGCTTGTACTTGGCAGAGACAGAGGGTCTCATAATCAATCTACCACACTAGATCATAGATCAAATCCACCTAGCCCATCAGCGATGGAATAAGAAACAGAAGAACGTGCTTCATGGGTGTTGTGCACTAACAAAAATAATTTATAGATGCTTAGCTTATGACGTGCCCATTCAAAGAGCACTAGTGTGGTCCAGAGCTCAGGAGTTCTAGAGACGACTATCCACAATGGGCCCTCCATCGAAGAAAATAAGAGGTGCAGTCCAATTACCGTGTGCCCAAGCAAGGGGAGCCACCACCACACCAGAAGTGACCCCTCCACAAACGCGACGTGTCCATCCGTTTACAATTCGCTTACCTAGACAGAGTGCAGAAGGACCTAATCTAGTCTTCCCTCCTATCCCTTCTGACCTGGAGTTTCCATAGGGCTATACATTGAATGATCTCACTGATGAAGAAATTGCTAGGCTGATCAATGAATCTTACCTCGAGACGGAAGCAGATCAGACCCAAAGACCACAACCCACTACAACAACTTCAGCCCCGAACCAACCGGAAGTAGTAGAAGTAGAGGAAGATGAAGAAGAGACTGAGGACGAAGAAGCATACGAGGAGCATGATCAAGAATACGAAGAACCTTCAGAACTAGCGAGTGCCCCAACCTATTCGGCACAAATAAAAAGATTGTATGAAACCATGAAGCGAGTCCAGGAACAGCACAAACTATCACTCAAAACAGGAAAAATGTTAATAAGTCAGATGTTAGGAGAAGAGGGAGTGGATGAAATGTTTATTGAGTCCCTGAACCTACACGTGGAGGTGGTGGGCCTGGATGAAGCCATTTATTCGGCTGTGTCTTACATTCATCGCTTCGAAAAACGAGTGCCAACCCGTCCCATGCGATCCGACAAGAAAATTCACATCAATGTATCAACGTCAGGAGATACCACACAAACAGAAGAACATCAGGCGAACCACTCTCACCACACCCCTCACCTCTCACTATACAATTCACTTCACCACATGGCACTACCACCCCCACTTCCACCATTACCACATATGTCAGGGGAATTCCTCTCTCTCCCGACATCTAATTCGGAGGAGTTACCATGCCCAGTTTCACAACGCTATTCACGAACATCACATCCACCCCACCCACTATCCCCATTTACAGGGTCACACACACGTTTGACACCATGGGAACATCACTAGCCACATCACCACTCCCCCCCCCCACGCAGCCTCAATCTCCCATACCCCCTCCACTCACATCACCACTTGACTCCACCTCATTCACGACTCCCTTTACCTTTCCCATTCCCGCTGCATCCTCTCCTTTCCCTGCATTCTTTAATGTAAATAATGTGTTTTTGACGTTACATCAATGTGTGTATCAACTATAGAGTGAGTATCAGACTCTCGAAGACCATCATCATCAACTAACTACGAATCACCAACAACTACAGAGGCGGCTTACAACTATAGAAGACGAAAACGCTGACCTCAATCAACGCTACACCACAGTCAAGCAGGCCCATCAAACCCTCCTGGAGACACCCCAACCCTCACAGTTTCCAGGCGTCAAACAACTCGAAGCTTTACTTGAAGTCTACCAAACAGATAATCTAAGAGTCCGGCGTAATTTGACCCTACTTAGGAAACACATGGCTACCACCCTGGAAGAGAACAAGCGTTTGCAGAAGCAAAACGAAGAAAATCTAGAAGCTGCAGTGGAAGGCTCCCCCCACGAGATCGACCCAGAACAGTTTAAAGCAGTCCTCTCAAATACAATGAAGATAATCCTGGAAAGCTATGCTGATCTATTAGAAGCACATGATAATATGGAAAAGGAACGAGATGCACTACGCCGCCAACTCAGGGAACAAGAGGAACAACCCAAGGTCATAGTGACAACATCAACTTCAGAGGAGGTAAAGGCATTAAAGGATCAGGTGGAAGAATTGCAAAAGAAGCTACTGGAGCATGAAAGACAACCCTCTCCAATTATAGAACCAGAGCCAGATGAATTGGTGCCAGAGCCAGATGAATTGAGGTGGATGAATCGTACGAGGAACCATAGGTTCCTATGCCGATGCGAGGAGGTCAGAAAGCCTCTGAAGGAATGGACACCTTGGAAGTCGAAGCACCCGAATGGCTTCAGAAACTCGAAAAGACAACTAAAACCCACGAAGATGGAGTGGCAGTCCAAATCCAATCAATGGCTAAATTGGAAGACACTATCATAAACTCAGATATTTCCAAAGTATGTCTCATCACAGATGGATAGGCACCAATGATGATCAGTATGTGCCTTATTATGTACTCTTGGCAGATTACAACGCAGAGATTCAGCGACGATGTGGCAAGGCTCCAACCTTTGCCACACAATTTAGCCCCGATGATATCCCTGAGAGTGCTAAAAAAGGATCCATTCATCAACCCACCTGGAGGATCCGTCTTCTTGAGACCTATCCCGAGATGGTTCGTACCTGGAACAACATGCAGCTATTTATCAAATACAACCCCTGTTATGTTCCAGTCCTCCGAAGACGCACCTGGCCTGAGTTTACCATTGCTGTCAAGAACTTCAAAGGCTGTGCAAAGTGGTTAAATTATGTCTATCTAGCACCTCCACTAGGACCTCCCACTATTGCTTATATGATTTCTACAATCCGTCATTGGAGCCTTCGACTACGCAACACCCCTGATGTGATGGCACAGATGTGCATGAAGATCTTTGAATTAATGTTGATCACATTCAGGACATTCAAAAACATCAAAGACCCCCATTTCTCATGAGTTGGCTTCACTGCAGGCAACCTAGACCTGGTATAGGACATGAGCACCACCCCCTCAATAAAGGTAATATATGCATGGCATGCAAGAATAAAATACCTCCCCGCTTGCTTTAAGCAGACCTTTGAGGAGATGTTTATCACAGGGTTCTGGGAATATCACTCAGAAATATTCGTACCCAGGCCCTCACATCTCCTCCAACTATTCGCTGTGGAGAGAACCATCCACTCAGATCAATTGTGGGTGCCACATTCAGACGTCCCAGGTCCAGTGGATTGGGATGCATTGTTAACAGACCTGGCACGAGGGCTGCAACTAGAAGAACACCACCTTGCTTCAGATGTGGTTCATTACTATGTCCAACGCTCAGCCAAACAAGGGTCTGTCAGAGACGACAGATGCGAGAGAGGGGGGTGTTGGCAGTAGTCAAGGCACCCAAGGACTCACAAGACAAGGAAGCCAAAGAAGGGAGCCAGAGCGGAGAGAAGGCACAAGCAGACAAAGTCGTCAACGAAGATCTGGCGAATAGGCCATTCAATTTTTTCCAAATCATGAACTTGTATGAGCACATTTGAAGTAATCTAAAAGAATTCCATTGTCTCTCTCTTTGTTCTTGCCATGTGTGCACGTGTGTGTATGTGTGTGCATGTTAGTGTGCTTCTCACTCACGCACTTGTGCCATCACTTGTCCGAGGTCTTCATACCATCCTCATGTCTTCCCAGATTGACATTAAAGGAGGTGCTACTCATCACTCAGCTACAAAGCTGCTAACATATGCAAAAATTGAATTAAAAATGATGATATGCTTTCTTGTTAGACTGAATTCATGCCTTAAGAGTTTACAACTTCGTTTTGGGCATGATTACGTCCCTATCACTTTCATTGATACCGATTTGAAGAATATGAATCAAAATTTATGGGTCATACAGAGATGAAGATTTTATACAGGTGATGACATTGATCAACATACTCTCTTCGGATGTAAATCATCAACATCGGAAAGAAGTTTTCTTTCACTATGACCTAAAGTTAAAAGTGTTGTTAGCGAATATGTTTATTAAGACATATGGAGTAGTGAGAGTGAGGGACTCCACAATTAAAAAATGACAATTTTGTAATATACTATGCTGCGCCAGATGGTAATCCACGTCACTGGCAAGCTGAAACACATTATTGTTGATTTTATGGTTTCTTGTATCATTGCAACTTTAAAAAAAAAAAAAAAAACCTCTATAAAGAATAAAGTTTTGGCCACTTATATGAGCAGGAGAACGATCGAAAAATGCCATGGAGAATGTCTGCAAATCGATGTATACATTAATCATTTTAGAATTCGAGGGCCTGGATTTTTTTTCACGTACGAGTGATTTGATGGTTCATTATATTTCGTCACATGATAGCAGGGAGATTTTGTCTTCTAAATGTGCTAGATTTTAAGATCATCGGCAAAGTGTCGGTTTAGAAAGCATGCACAAAATCAGAGGACCTCAGAAAGAAGCATGCACAAACTCAAGAGAGATGACTTAAAGAATCTGCACAACAGAAGTTAAAACTTTTTACAGTATCCACAAGTTCGAGATCACTTTAGCAAAAGAGAAGAGAATATGTATAAGAGAAATTGAAATTAAAAGAAAATCGAAGTAATAGCCGATACAACAACAATGGAATCTAGCACCCATGCACTCTCAAGCTGGACTTTCAATGGAAATCCCGACAACTCTAGATGAGTCTGTTAGGTCGCCCGATTGGAATAATGTAATTTTATTTTTTATACTCGTACGCACCAAAAGGGCATAGCGAGTAGATGTAGCTCTTTATTCATTAATGAAAAGGCAAGTACATCGTTCGGCGAGAGACAGAGGATCGTCAGACTGTCTGTCTGGGCAATTATGCTGGGAAGCTATGTTGCAGAGTTACAGAAATCTTGAGTATTGGTATTCTGTTTGTTGCGTTACAGTAGTTAATCATTAACAGAGTATTGCTCTGGTTAATATTAATAATTCTGTGTGAAGTCATGGTTGTTAATTCATGTGATAAATGTATTGCGTCATGATAATCTTGAGTTGGAAGACAATTAACTGTTTAAGTTGAACGTTAAACTGGGAAAATTAATTAAAGAGCCTCTGCATTGTCAGACCCCTATCCATTCCCAAGAACCCAAAAAGAGATTAAAAGTCTCTTACGGTAGCACTTTTAACACTGGCGCTGTCTGTGGGAAGATGGAACATATTTGGAATAATTTGTAAGGGAAGAGCAGTACTCAAGGCAAGCAATGGTGAAGTAACCGCTAGTTGAAGAAGTGATATATGCCGATTACTCGCTCCGGTGAGTCATACCCAAAGTATAGGCGAGATCAACATCCCTGGGCCGTTCCAAATTTATTAGGAACACCCCCGGGTGGTAGAAGTACAAGCCAGTTAAGTCTAGTTGCAGAAGGATCAGAGCCAGTCAGTAGTGATTCCGGTGCTAGTTCGGTAATCCATGATGAGATTCCAGTGAATTCCGGTGTGAATCTGGCACTTTTTGGAGAAGGTACAGTGACATCTCAGTGTACAGAGACGCAGTGCGGAATCAGTTCTGCACTATCTGGTCCGAATTCGGCCAGTTTCGGTGACAGGTTCATGGTACTGGGTGAGAACCTGTTCGGTGATAGGGTTATCTGGTCCGGTGAGAGTTCGGTGAGTTCTAGTGGAAGTTTGGCATCACTCGGTGGCAATTTTAAGTTTTTCGGTGACACTGCCGTGCTGCCTGGTGGACACTTACTGAGTGCACCCCTTTTGGGTGCACGTTTACCTACTTTCGGCACCAAAGTTGAGGAAAGGTTACTAGATTTGGAGTTAAGCAAACGGTTCGACGACATTTTTGGACCAGAAGGTGAGCAGGCTGACCCTACAGAATCGGAAGGTCAAGGGACACCCCCTCAAAATTCAGGTAACAACAACACGATCAACAATAGCACCATGAGTGGCTCATAGCAACAGCAACCAACACCGCCACAGCCGCAACCACAATTTCAGCAGCAACAACAACAACAGCCACAACCAATCGTTCCACATCGACCCATCCCAACCGGAGTGATGTATACAAAATTCGGTGGATTTCCGACGGATGATCCCGACACACATGTTCGCACATTCGAAATTAGCTATGCAGTGTTGAACCATCCACTAGATCCGGCGTATAAGGCCATCGTGTTTCAAGCCACACTGGTTAATGAAGCAGCAAGGTGGCTAACAGAATATGATATTAATCATTTCGGTAATTATGATGATGTGAGGGATGCGTTCCTGCAGAGGTTTCGTTTGAAGAAGAACCCTGCAGAAATTTTTGACTATTTGCAAAACAATCAATAGAAACCACACCAGAGTGTTCAGGAGTATGTGACATTGTTTAGAACTCACTTGTGAAAGCTTCCTCCGGTGCATGCCAACCTACCAGATGATTTCATCACACAATGGTTTATTAACGGATTGAATCCACAGTTAAAACAGATTATGATCATTCCTTGTGTGGGCGGAATGGCATTGGATGTTGTTATTGCAATGGCCTTACAGTTGGAGCACAAGGTTGGAGGTTTTACAAAAGATCTGGAATGGTTGAACGCAAGCAAGAACGTGGCCGAAGATTCGTCCAAACAAGTGTATTGTACTAAGTGTAAGAATCCCGGTCACACCAGTTCCACATGTGCTCTCAACCAAATGTATTGATCCATCTGTAATACGACGAGTCACTCAATAGAAACTTATGCATACAATGCAAAGGTGCAAGGTAGAGTGGCAGTAAACGCCATAATACAGGAACTGGCTGAAACTTGTTAATCAAGTTTAAAATGAATGATTGTAGGGTAGCACCTACTCCAATGGAGGTGAATCACAAATTGAGCAAATATGGTGGAGAAGAATTCAAGGATATGAAGCTATATCAGAGTTTGGTTGGTAGCCTTATCTATGCTACATTAACTAGGCTTGATTTATCATATGCAGTTGGAGTTTTGTCTCAATTCATGCATTGTCCTAGGAAAGAACATTGGATTGCAGATCAAAGAGTGTTGAGGTACATTAAGGGTACACTGAAAGAGGGTTTGTGTTATGGTTTTACATCAGAAACAAACATCAAAATATATAGTGATGCAGATTGGGCAGGTAATGCTGATGATAGGAGATCAACATATGGTTACTTGTGTTATGTGGGAGATAAGTTAATCTCTTGGTGTTCAAAGAAGCAACACACAGTTGCTTTATCATCTACAGAAGCTGAGTACAAAGGTATGGTTGAAGCTGCAAAGGAAGTGATATGGTGTTGCTCTAGCACAATGGTAAGTACCACGTTAAGAAGCTTCACCTCCTTAATTGTCAATCCGCGGAAGAGATAGGAGTGATATGAAGATCGTGAACGTGAGATGAAGTGAGAGTGAAGGTGAGAAGCATAGAAATGCACACACACACTACGAAGAGACAAGCAAGACACAATGGAAGGTGAGAAATTAACTCTATTACTCAAGAACACTCTTACAAGCTCAAAAAAGCTCTAAGCTCTTCTCTACTCCAACAAGCTAAACTCTAAAATGAGCTCTCTAGCTCTTTTTATAGTTTCTAGACTAGTTTTGACCGGTTTCACATCTAGTGACCGGCATAGTTAAAAATTAGGTCCTAGATGCTATTTGAAAGGGTAAACGATGTCTAAAAATAACAAAAATTGGTATGCGCATTCTACCTAAGCTCCTCAAGCTCAAGGACTCCTCGGCTTGCACAAAATGGAGCTAGAAATTAAGAAAAGGGTTTTTCTATGTTACATATGTTACAATAGTGATAAAAATCACTGTTGGAGGTTTTTGAAAAGTACTTTTAAAACATGATTCTTTGAAAAAAAGATTCGAGTGTGTCCCTGCTCCATCTTTACATACTTCCGCGTCTTCTATGCCTCTGGCTGCTTCCAACACCCCCCTCCCTCTCGCTTCTGTCGTCCCTGACAGAACCTTGTTGTGAGGTCTGCCGGATATAGTTCTGTAGGAGGTCTTGAGCGAGGGTGTGCTCAGAGATACGAATGCCTCGGGCCAGTCAGCCTCGAGTTTCTCCTAGACTATTGGTTGCGGTTCTTCCGGTGGCGGGAGCTGATAGTGTGTGGAATAGACCATTCATTCAGAGGCAAATAAGTGTAATAAATGTGTAGGCCTGCTTATGAATACCTCTGAATGGTATTCCCAGAAGCCGGTTGTGAACATCTCTTCGAACGTCTGCTTGTAGCATGCCGGTAGGTACTTTATTCTGCAATGCCAGGCATAACACAACCGTAGCGATGGCGTTGTACTCATATCATATACCAGATTGAAATTGCCATGCTCAAAGCTCGGGGTGTTTACATGAGGTGCCTTGACGCGTCGGAAGACTTTAAAAACCATTTGCATCATGTCAAAGATTTTGACAGTCATGTGCACCGCTATATCGTCCATATGCTTTAGTCTAGGGAGCTAGTGGCGAATTGTAGCCATCATGTAGCCAACAGTTGGTAACTCGATGGGTGGCTTAAAATAGGGGTAATTCAACCAATCCTGGTACTGCTTATTGTTTTGTACCTTAATAGCAAAGGCTGTCCAGGAGCGGCATCGTGGTACTGGTCCCCAATATGGGTTGTACTTCAAATGCAAAGGTGCCTTTACCCATGTACTCATCATTTCTGGATACTTCTATAGTAAATCTTTGCGCCACTCTGGTTGATAGATCTCTCCTTGCTGTGCATCAAGTGGCAAATCTTCCTCTTCGAATTGAGTCGCATGCGATGGTTTCTTACCGGTTTCTTTCTCAATGGCTAACTGGTATTCGGCCATTAACATAAAATACGGTTTATATTGTAGCTCATGCCCAGCTATGTATCGTCGCGGGGCCAAATGAGCAAAGAATGGAGACTGTAAAATTCTTTCTTCTATCATCGCCATGGCATGTAATTGTGCCTCTACTCTAGCTGAGTGTGTTGTCCCAAGTTCTTCAATTGTCTTCATCCACGCGGGGGTCGGGAGTTCCTAAGTCATCTGGCCTTCGGCCGTGACGCGTCTGCCTGGGATGGGTTGTGGCTCGTACGCCTCTTCAAACGTTTCCTCCACCGGGATGGTGACAATTTCTTCCTCAGTTGGTAGCTCAGGTGGGGAATCTGGCCTTGGTGGTGCTTCATATACTGCAATCCTTGCTTCAAGGTTTGATACCTGGGCCCGTAATGCGTTGAGTTCCTCTAAGATGTCAGGAGAGGGGTCCACAGGTGCTGGTATGTCTGGGTATGCCGGTGCTCGTAACTAGAGTAATTTATGATCTTCTTTGAGTTTTTGTAACTCCTCGTTCATGCAGTCGTATTCATCTAGCAGTCTTACATGATCTTCTAGCAACATTTTCATTGATTCTGAGGGAATGGCTTTGAACCGACTAGGACTCAAAGGTTGGTCTGGGTGGTCGAGAGCTGCTTCTAAGTTTTCTCGGTTCTGATCCTGTAAGCATTGGTTTTCTTCCTTTGCTGCTGCTAGATGTCTTCTGAGTAAGCCCATGTTTCGTATTAGCGTTGCATTGCGGACTGTCTGGGCTCTTAATAAGTTATCCAGGTCAGCAGTGGCTTCCTTGGTCTTTTCTTCGCTTTCTAGTTCTAATTTATGATAGGCCTCTCGTAATTCTTGGTATCGGCTGTTCAGTGAGGCATTCTCAATAGATAATAAATTAAGCTGCGACTGTAAGTTAGTGGTTGTCCTCTACAGCTGCTGATAATTATCGCCAAGAGATGTGAACTCATCTCTTACTTGCGTCATACACATGAACATCTGTCGAAATGCATTATCTACAGTGGGTGATAGTATTCATGGGGTGCTAAATGAAGATGCAGTGGATGTAGATGCAAAGGGAACGGGGAATGGGGGTGGGAAGGTGGATGCTATGGTGATTGTGGAAAATTGTGAGGTTTCTAAATATGGTTGTGCCGTGAGTGAAGTGAGTGATGGTGCAGTGGGTGGTGAGATGTCCATGTCATTGGACGTGTCCAGTGCGGTGACTGTGAATATGGGTGTGACTGTGGGTGCTTGTGCTGGTGTAAATACGGGATTTACAAAGGTTGAGGAGTAATCTACAGGGGGACTAGCTGGTGCAGCTGGGTGGAAAGGGAAAAGAGGGGTTACAATGGGTCGGGGAGGTGAGACTGGGGAGAAGGTTAATGGCGGTGGGAATGGGAAAAGGGGTCTTGGAGTTGTGGGGAAGGATGGAAAAGTTGGATGGAGGAATGGGTTGAATGGAAAGGTGGATGTGTGAGGGGGTAGACTAGGTCTAGTGGGTGCGGAAAAAGTGGGGTTAGTGGTCGTAAGGAAGATTTCTGCTACGTCACCAGCGATAGAAGATGTTAGTCGGGGGGAAGGAGGGTGAATAGGGGAGGCTGGAGGGATGGGTGGTGATGGAGGAGCGATTGGGGTGGTCGGTACTTTAGTGACTACTGAGGTATGTACAGTTGTAGCGCGGGGTGGGGAATCTACAAGGATGATTTCATCTTCCAATAAACTTTCAGGGACGAGGCGTGCCTCCCTGGCTTGTTCTGAAGACTGTGCTCCTGTTGGTACACGAATGTATTCGCGGGGCTTGGAAAGTAGTCGTACTCTGCGGGGGTCAAACTGTGGTAGTGGCTTTCTTTGCAAGTACCTAAGTGCTTCGTTGGAGCCTACTGATTTGACCAACTCTCTAAATCCTTTGATGTATGCGTCTTCGAATCCGCCTGTGACAAGTTCTTGTTCTATTATCGCTTGACTCTCTTCCTCAGTGAGCTTTTTGCGTGCCCAAACTTTTTCCATAGTTCTATACAGCTTCTTAATAGCCAATGTGTAAGCTGCTGCTTCGCAAGTTTCATCTTCATGTGTACTAGTATCACCATGTGTGTCTGTTTGTTGTCCTTGGCCATCTGTCTGTTCATGCTCTTGGGATTCCTGAGTTCCCTGGCTGGCTTCGTCATCGCCTTCGTCGTCATCGGTTGTTGTTCTTTCGTCATCAGAGTTAGACACAATCTGTCCTTGTGGCTGATCCCAGGGTGTGGTGGGATAGCTGGGCCTTTCATATTCTTGAGAAAACAGTTGTCCTTCTGAAAATTGGAACTCATTGGAGAATGCATCGGGCATTTCAAAATCGAACGTTGTGTTCAGTGGCGCTGCTTGTTCTGCTTCTAAATGGGGTATTGGAAAAGAGAACGCTTTCGCACCAATAGTGGTGGGAAGTTCTGTTGCCGTGGTGATAGGTTCTGGGGTTGTGTCTGCTTGAGGTGCAACAGTACTGGTGGTGCCCTCCGTTACAACTAGTCTTGATAATCTAATGCGAATAGGTTGTACTGTGGGAGTGGCTACTGTCGGTGACTGCTCTAGAGATGGTTGTGGTGAGGGTGATTCTGGGACTTGTAGGCACGGGATAGTGCCTCTCATCCGCTTTCCGGCTCTGCCTTTGCTAGCCTTTCTAGCTTTCTTTGTGGTTCCTTTAAATGCCTTCAGCTCCTCACTGGTCATGGCGCGCTCTATGGGTAAATCATATGCCAAACACATATATATAATCCTTGTAAGTGCACAACACCCATTGATGACCTTCTTTTGCTCCCATCGATGTTGTGCTAAATAGAGCTGATCAATTATCCAACTAGCTAGATCAACTGTCTGCGGTCCAGTACATGCTAAGTATAAGCCAAACCAGATTCTTTTGTGGGGCATGGTAAAACGATCCTGAGCTGGGAAAGCAAAATGCTGCATGCATATCCGCAATGGCTTGGAGAGCTCAGGGGTTATAGCTGAAATATCCTCCCACTTAGCTACATCACCACGTTTCATTGGCTCTGGGACTAGCCGTTCTCGCTTCGTCGGAGTGTGCGTTCCATGTATTTTGAGAGCTGCGCGAATTAAACCTTTAGACAAATAAAACCTTCTGAATGGAGGGTCATTTACCAAGGATGGTAACATGAATGTGCCAGGTAGATCCTTATTTTCTGAAGCCGTCAAGGTGGTTACTAAGTAAAAGCATCTGTAAAAATCGGGTTTAGGCAGAGGGTCACTAAAATATTCTGTAAATCCCGCTCGTGCCCAAACGTGCGTTAAATCTTGTGTATTCTGTAGTCCTTCAAATTCTCTTGAAAAGAACTGGTACTTGGCCCATGTGCGAAGATGAAATGCCAAATTGGCCTCAAATATGAAATCAGCATCTGCTAATGGTCCTGCTAGGCCTTGAAACTAGTGAGAATTACGATGAATCTTCTCAGTATATCCTCTAGGAGGATCGTCTATTGGCATGGGTCCTGGAAAACCTTGAAACTCTGGTGGTTGCATTGTCGGATGAGATTCCGCGAGTAATTCTCCAATATTGGCCATTGGTGTGCTTGGGCCAGCTTCTGATGGTCCTTCTTTGGTTTGCATGATGACTGACGAGCTAATGGAAAAGATCTGCTACAAAAGATTAACACATTAGCATGGAAATTAATTATGATCCCATTAAAGTGAGACCGCAATCCCTTTCCATAACCGATGTGTAACCCGTGTAGCCAGGTGTTGTGAGGTGGTTAATGGAATGGTTATTTGCAAAACTAATGCAGGTCTCTAGACGCCTACATGGTCAGATTATGCATACATTTCTTGATGAGCTTTTATTATGCGTGATGTGGGGTTTTGGTGTATGAATTCATACAAGCTTTGGTTGAGGGTGAATTATTACAAGGGTGGAGTTTAAATGGGGTGGGAGAATTGTTAGATAAGGGGGTACAAGAAGACGTCTGGATACGTTTTGGTATCCATTTCCTAAGAGTCTTTGAGTGGGTGGTGTGTTTCTGCTGAGGGACAAAAAGTGGTAGCGGATTTGGTGGTATTGAAGGATGGAAAGATTTCTGAGGGGTATATATTACATGGCTAGAGGTTTGGGCTATAATACATTGTTTGGGTACCCAAATCTGCATGGGTGTGGGTCGATTGATAAGATACTTCTTGGAGATCCAAATCTGTCGAGTATTTGTACTTGTAGAAGAAGATCGAGGGGACTTTGAATACTGACTCTGCTTCTTTTGAAACTTTGTCCGGTTCTTCTCTGCAGTGTTGCCAATAGCCTGTGGTTGCTGTCCTTTTGACACCCATATTTGTTTCGTGCCACTTACTTTGTCGTCGTCTAGTGGTGTCGTCGGTCTGGGTTCCTCTGTTGTGGTTGACTCCTTCGTGGTTGGGTTTGAGAGGTCCATTGGACGCCCTGCTTTGGAAAAGAAGGGAGATCCAACACTTGCGTGACCTGCCCATTAGGGAGTGATTCGTTATTTATCTTTAATCTAGGCCAGTCCGCAGCAAGTTTGGAAGGAATAGCACCGCAGGGTATTGTGCTCATATGTCCGCTGATGCAACCCACCTGACTGCTGATTGTGTCCATCTGCCCTAGCAGTTGGGTAATTGCCCCTTCTAGTTTGCAGGAAGCCCCAGGGAAGATCTCCTGTCGTCCTTCTGATTGACAACTGTCTATAGCCAAGCCCAAGTGGGTTGGTGTAGATGTAACGTGACTGATCTGACCAAAGATCTTCCGGTCTTCCATCGCATGCATTTCACAGGGTCTAGGGTTACAAACCTCAGTCAGAATGCCATTAGGGAAGTCAAGCGGTATCACTCGCTTCTGCTAAGGTTCCAATCTGTAAGGAGCCTTGTCTAAGATTTAGGTCCACTGAGTGATCGTATAGCCAATCTTGGCCAAGGATTAGGGGTTCTATCAGGTCGTCATCATGGCACACTAGTAGCTTCGCTGTCATAGTCACATCCTTAATGAGGATAGGAAGGTCCACCTCACCCATGCAAGGGGTTTCCATGCCTCCTAGCCCTATGAGGTATGCCTCAATTGGCCGCATTTCTATTCCTGAATCCTTATAGTGGGACCATCTAATCGCACTAGTCGCAGCACCTGAGTCAATTAAAGCCCTGAGCTCTTGGCAAGGGTTGCCGTGCTCTAGCGTGACTGTAATGAATGGTCTCCTGTCCACTATGCTAGGATGAGTGGTTGACTTTACTTGACACATGGCCATGGGGTCTCTGGGTGATGTTGCCAGATGATTATAATGTTCTCTCCCTAGTCCTTGTCTTCTTAGCTTCATGCGTTTAATGCGTTCTATTGCTTCTGCTTGAGCTTCCGCTCGTATTCTATTTTCTTCCTCCTTACGCTTCTTTGCCAACGTGAGTCGTCTAAGCATATCCTCAGTAAGAGGTTCCTGATATAACTTGACTCTACAGCCACTAATGTAATTAGGCATTATGTCTCCTTCTAAGGTGGCTAACTGTACTGCTCCACTTGTTGAGAGTCTGTTAATGATCATAGGTCCATAACCTCGCTTTTCTAACTTACGTGCGTGTTGCTTTAGCGTATATACTAGAACTAAATCTCCTTCTTTTAGGCCTTTATCTTTCACATGTGCATCAAAATATGCTTTCTGTCGCTTCTTCGCTGCATATATTCCTGCTGCTGCCTTTAGCCTGGTTTCTCCTAATCGTTCCAAGTCCATTATTCTTGCTGATAATTCATGGCCAGTCCACTAATGTTCTTGTGCAACCTTAAGGGTCGGTATCAAGAAGTCCAAAGGAAGCACAGCATTCTGACCAAAAACCATCTGAAAGGGAGTTGCATTGAGTACGGTCTTGTAGGCCACTCGATATGCCCAAACAGCATGATGTAATTGTTTGTCCCAATCTGAACGTTTGTTGTTCACGAGTTTCGTCAGTACGTTACAAGGGATCTTACTAGTGCTTTCAGCCTGACCATTGGCCTGAGGATGATATGGTGCGGATTTCTTGTGAATCACCATAAAATCCTGTAACAAATATTCAATGACTTGGTTTAGAAAGTGAGTTTCGCGATCGCTCACTAACTCTAAAGGCAATCCATATCTTGTAAAGACATTTTCAAATAAGAATTTTGCAGTCGTGTGTGCATCATTCTTTTTTGTGGCTTTTGCCTCTACCCATTTCATAAGATAATCCGTCGTGACAATGATGTATTCAGCATGTTTACCTTTTGCAAGGGGGTTAATGGGTCCTACAAAGTCTATACCCCACTTAGAAAACGCACGTCCGCCCATCATGGGTTTCAATGGCATTTCATCTCTGCGAGTCGGAAACTGAGTTCTTTGGCACACATCACATCTCTTTACATAGGTATGCGCATCCATGTGAAGAGTGGGCCACCATAATCCTGCAAAGAGGATGGCTTTGATTATCCTATCTGGTCCAAAATGACCTCCTGCAACACCTTGGTGTGCAGTCTCTAGTATGCTCAAATAATCGCTTTCATGAACACATTGTCTTAGATATCCATCTCGTCCTCTTTTGTATAGATTCTCGCCAATAAGTGAATAGTCTTGAGCTTCCTGCTCCAGACTGCGTTGTCGTGCTAAGGTCATTCCTTGAGGGAATGTGTTCGTCCTCAAGTATGTCACTAAAGGTTCACTCCAGTCTGGTGTGAGAGACACGTGATATAATGTCGCATGTTCTACTGGTGGTCTTTCACAACAAACATGGCATTCTTTACACAATTTGTAGACATCTGCTTCCATCGTAGGCCAGTATACTCCTAGTCTATGCAGAGTCTGTAATGTTCGATGTTTTGAGTGATGTTGCTTTAATGCACCTATGTGTGCTAATTGCAACCAATTTGCATGTTCTGATTCGTCTACACAACAAGCAAGAATCTTTTGATTATCCTATTTATATATGCTTCCTGCTATGATTTGATATCTCTAAGACTTGGTAATCCCTCCTTTTTTGATCTTTATCCTAGGATTCTTGGGTCCGTATGTCAGAATAGGGACTATTGGTTTAGCCCATTCTGGTGCTATCTCCAGGTTAAACAAGTATGCGTCTGGTAGATCATCCACTACTCCTTGAGGAGCTTCTCCTGAGGTTAATCTCGAAAGATGTTCAGCTCTGAGATGTGTCTTTCCTTTCCTGACTACGACTTCAAAGTCATACTCCATGAGTAATAGAAACCAACGTATTAGTCGTCCTGTGTTACATGGCTTGTTGACGAGGTACAATAGGGCTTGATGATCTGTAAAGAACTTGAATTTGTTGGCCAACAAGTAGTGCCTAAACTTCTTTACCGTGTAGATCATTCCTAATCCCTCTCGTTCCGTAGTGGTGTAATTTGTTTCTGCTGCGTTCAACTGCCTGCTCGCGTAAGCTATGGGGAGATCTATATTACCTTCACTCGTGGGTTGTGCTAACACACATCCTATGGCGTAATTGGATGCATCCACATGTACATGGAATGGCTTACTCCAATCCGGAGTTGTCAATATAGGTGCTGAGCACAAGCATCGTTTAAGTTCATTGAATGAATTTTCACATTCATTTGTCCATTCAAAATTGGTTAAAAGAGAGTACAATGGCTTGGCTATGATTGCATACATGTGTATGAATCTCCTATAATAACCGCAATGGCCCATAAATGCCTGTACCTCTTTCACATTAGTTGGTCTAGGTAATTCTGCAATGACCTTCACTTTTTCCTCATCCGTAGAGATTCCATTTTTTGACACAATGTGTCTTAGAATTTTGCCTTGTCTGACCATGAAAACGCATTTTTCTGGGTTCAAACAAACCTGATATTCTCGACATTTGTCAAATATTTGCTTTAACTCTGGGATATGCGTCTGCCTGATATTAGAATGAGCACATATGTCATCGACATATACTTCCAAACTCTTGCGTAAGAATTCCTTAAAAACATGACACATGAGTCGCTGGAAAGTGGCGGGTGCATTTGTTAAGCCAAATGGCATTACACGAAATGCAAATATGCCCCATTCGGTGGCAAATGCCATCTTGTGTTGGTCCTCTGGAGCAATGGCTACTTGATTATAGCCTGAAAAACCATCAAGGAAGCTGTAAACTTCCTTGCCCGCAACTCTTTCCAATAAGTGTTCCGTGATAGGAAGAGGATAACTGTCTCTAATCCTGGCGGCATTAACTTTTTAAGGTTAATACATACACACAATTTTCCATTTTTCTTGGGCACTACCACAATGGGGGATACCCATTCGGTATGCTCAATTTCGTAAATAAAACCTGCTTCTATCAAATGATCTATCTCCTCTTTAATCTTAGCAGCGTAGTTATCATTGTACGTGTACGGTTTCTGTTTTGTTGGTTTTGCATCTGGAGTCATAGGGATTCTATGAGAACATATATCTGGATCTACTCCTTTCAAATCTTTGTAACTCCACGCGAACACATCTCTATATTCGCGCAATAGGGCAACTAATTCTTCTTCTTCCTTCGTCAAATCATGCCCTATGTATGTACATTTCGCTTCTTCTCCTTCTATGGCAAGTATTATTTTCTTGGTTTTCTCTCGGTTATCATATACTTGTCCGTCATTCGCCTTTCTATTAGGCATTCGTACCATGATTCTTCTATCTTCGATTTCATATTTCTTGAAGTTCTCGGGTACTTCAAACAAGGATTCTTCTTTTTCTGACATGATTTCTTTCTTCTTTCTTTTCTTGCCTTCACTCTTGTTAGTCACTTGAGTGGCTATTCTGACATCATTCATAACTTCTTCCTGTTTCTGAGGGATAGTTTCCACTTCGTAAAAATATTCTTCCTCTGATGCAAAGGGTGGGTCCGTGATAATAGATTCTAAACCGAAATCACTTGCATCCTCAAATGCATCAGTGTTAGGTTCACACTCTTCTAAAATTGAATCACTCATGATTGGCTCTATCGTACAAACTGAAATGTCATAGCCATCCTCGTCACAGTGGGGTGTCCATTGTTCTTCATTGATGGCTACATCCATGGTTGCTAGAATTTCTGCCCAGCCATGGGGTTCAAACTCTTCGTCTGGAAATACTACAGGTGCGTAAGCTGGGTCTTGAAGGGTTCGTGGATGTTGTTCTGCACCTAAGGTCCTTGCTTCTAACCGTTCTTCCTCTTGTTTGGCTACTTTACACATCCATAAATGAGTATCCTCATGCAACCAAGAAGGATCTGATTCTAATGAGTGCACTGATTCCGTCTCTACCTGAGTCTTATGGATGGTATTCCATTGTATTGGGGGTACATCTCTATGTGAATAGTCTTTAAGATTGACTTTAGTAGTCACTCCTAAATGTTGCAAATACAAAGAATTAGTTCCCCAATCTTGTACAATTTGCAACTGACGCATGAATGGTCATCCCACTATCATCTCATAAGCATGATTTTTTGCAAAGTCACAAATGGCAAAGGTATGCTCAAATTCTACACCACAAGTGGTGAGAGATATGCCTTTTAGTAAGCCTAATGGTTTTTCTATGTGCTCGTCTGCCATTTGTGGCTTCATCCTGGTAGGTCTCAATGCTGGCTTACCCCAACGTTTCCATAAAGTGGTGGTAACTATGGCTACTCCGGCTCCTGAATCTAAGATGGCTTTCGTGGTGTAGCCCTGATGGGTTATCGGAAGATAAGTGTTACCTTCCTCTCCTTCACTTACATCTCCAATCTTTTCTACTGGTATCTCTGGTACCTTCTTACATGATCCTATCTGTGAGGGAGTAGTAGCAAGCTCAGGGAATTGATTTGCTACATGCTTCCACAATTCTGGCTTTACCTTTAACAATTCCTCTAGAGTGAGGTTACATTGTACTTTGGTATTCTTGATCATTTCTGTGTTTCTAGGGATTACTGATTCTTCGTTCCTCACTATTATCGTGGGTGCTCTCATACTAATAGACTTTGATTCCCAAGGTCCTGTGAACTGAGGTAATTCTTGTAAAGAATTAGATCCAAATCTTGTGTTTTCACTCAGTTGTTCCTCCTCTACCTCATTGTAAATAGAGGGAATGTCTTGGGGAAATTGCTCTTGCAAGTCGTCTATTTCTTGAATAGGAGGATGAGTTCCTTGTTCTTTTCTCCATTTATCTTCTTGGATTTCTCTCAAAAATTCATGTGAGTACCTATGTATGGAAGACAAATTGTCTTGACTTTCTGTATTGGGTACTTGAAACAGAAATGGTGCATTCCTTTCCTTTGTCTCTGGGACACTAAGATTCCTGTGCTGATCCTTTTTCTCTTTGCTTTCTATCAAGTACTCTAGCCTCTCCATTAGTCCTTGAAAGTGTAGTTCCAGTTTTGCCATGTTATTCCAATTAAGATACCTAGAGGCTTCGAACAAAGCTTGTGCTAATTCTACCATCTTCACGCAAAGTTTGTTTCTCTCAATTTCTAGATCAGCTCGAGGGTAGTTTTTACTCATTTCAGCTACCTAAGGTCCCTCTTTTAATCTAGCCTGATATGCACGAAACATCATATCTAGATTTTCTGGTATGGGTTCCGCTAAAACTGATCCTAATTTCTGAGCTGGATTCTCTTGATTCAAGTCCTGTGAAGTCAATTCTAGGATTTTGGCTCTACATTCCTTCAAACTTCCTTCCAACTCAGTTATCT
Organism: Ceratopteris richardii; assembly: GCA_020310875.1. Classification (NCBI taxonomy): domain Eukaryota; kingdom Viridiplantae; phylum Streptophyta; class Polypodiopsida; order Polypodiales; family Pteridaceae; genus Ceratopteris; species Ceratopteris richardii. Next base: position 21,037,281 of record CM035431.1, on the reverse strand, counting down.
TTTTACTCCATTTTCTCTTAATTCTTTCTCTAGAATCTTTCCAAGATTTCGTCTTTTTACTGCTAGATTCTGCAACTTCACTACTTCCAGCTACTTTCTCTTGATTAAGTTGTTGGTTCTGTAAGAGCACCTGGGCTCTGGTGATAGCTTGGATAGGCACGAATGTAGGGTTGGATCCATCTGCTTTATTTACAATACCTATCACGTTGATCGGTGTCACATTCGAAGCATTAACAGGGTTCTTAGGACAATCTTTTATGATGTGCTCTTTGCCACAATCGGCACAAAAGCCTTGGATATTATAGTACTGTGATTGTCCTGATATCGGGGGATGTAGACAATCCTTTATGAAATGGTCTCCTTGGCACCTAAAGCATGGTCCTCTAGAGCCCTATGGTCTCTGTTGTCTTACTTGGGGCCGTGGATTTGGGTTTGTGTACATCACATTAGCATAGTCTGGCTCCCAACTAGGTTCCACTGGTGGACTATCGTAATGATATGTCTCCACATGTTCTGGTGACTCCTTGTAATAAGCGGGTGGACTATCTACATGCGTAGAGTCAAAACTGTTTGAGTTCGGGTCACTCTCTGTGATCAAAGGTGAAGAAGGCACTAAGGCCCTACTTAGATTCTCTTCTGCAGCAACGTATTTGACTGAGATGACATTCGCTGGTGGGGGTGGCTATTGAGCTAAGACAGGTTGAGGTCTCTGTTGAGCCTAGTATGGGTAGTTCTGAGGAGCCCTATAGTAATAAGGCTGAGCATTGTATTGGCCTTGATACCTACCTGGCTGTGCGTATGCTTGCGGGTAGTTGTGTCTCACGGTCTGTTTGTTGTATGGGCAGTCCTGAGCCGTATGATTCGTGTATCTTCTCTCAATTGTACAGTATTGGCCACTAGGGTTAGCTTGTGGTTGTGGTGCATTGGGGCACACATTTGCCATATGATCACCACCACAAGTGTAACAACGCCTGTTTGCTAGTACCCTAGGTTTACTAGAAACTCCTAGTTTCTGGGCCACTTTTTCTGCTAGGTCCTCTATCGAGTTAGACAATTTTGTGGATGCTAGAGATGAACAGTCTGAGTCCTTGTAGACCTTTGAGAGTTCCAACTCGTCTCCTAAGTTGTCCTCAATGTCTATACATATTCTTACGCATTGCTCTAGCGTTGTGGGTTCTTTTAGGTACACATAGGAGCGTAGTTTAGAGCTCAACAAGCCATCTAGAAACAATGACACTTGTTTAGCTTGTGAGGGTAGCTCTTGCATTGGACATCGTTCAACATATTGTCTAAACCTACATCCTGCGAGTCTAACTGTTTCTTGAGGGGTCTGTTTGAAGCTATGAATCAACGAAGACGTGTCATGTCTAATCCCACTTTTAGAGAATTCAGTGATGAATGACTCTAAAAAGTGATGGATGTCTCTAAATTGCCTTTGTTGCAATGGTTGGAACCAAGTTAGAGCAGTATTCTTTAACGTTAGTCCAAATGCATTGTATTGCGTGAACATGTCTTCAACTTGTTCGGCTCTTAGTACTTGCTTGAATTCTGCGACATGGTCATAGGGATCTCCTGTCCCATCAAAATAATTTTTCATGGATTTCACTAACTGAGTGGGTCTCAATATTCTTGCGTGTTCACGTGGTCTAGGTAGAGGAAAATAATCTCTACCACCTGGTATTCCATGATCTCTTTGTCTATCCGCTCTATTAGTGTCCGTGGTTGTTCTATCTCTCCCTATGGGATGAGTGAAGCTTACTTCGGGTCTTTCTTTATTTTTCTCTCTTTGATTTCCATGGGCTAATGATGTTCCTGCCCCTTGTTGGTTTGTATTCATGTTCGTTCTAGATGGAGGGAATACCAATTCACCTCTCCATGTGTATGTGTTTTTAGCGTGGTCAGGCACCACAAAGACTCCTTCTAAAGTCTCATCCAGGTATACAACCTTTCCAGGTGTATCCAGGTCCTTGAACTCGTATATCATGATGATACCTACCTCACTAAGTAGTTCTGTCTTGTATCTCCAAAAGGCTTCATCAGTTTCTTTATTTACAAACAACTCTATGCTTCTGTTGTCCCGAGGGATCCATTCTGGGATTAGTACTCGTGTCAGTACAGATTTCCCTCTAGGTGTTCTAGGCTCTTCTAATGGTTCTTTTCCTTGAGATTTAGTTTCCATCTCTAGCTGAATCACGCCAAACTCATTGGTATTGTTTGGCTGCGTACTTAAGATGTACCTTGTTCCTTCCTTGTCTATGTATGCGTCTCTCTCAAATTTCACCACTGGATGTTCCAATCCAATGGGTTGATCGGGGTTGTGCATTTGCACCACTTGCCTTCGCAAACCATCCTCATAGATGCGAGCACCTAATCGGTTGGTTCGGAGAAACTCTAGTTGAGTCCTATAGGGTCCTTTAGGTCTCTCTAAATACACTACATTTGACCCTACTTCTGGTCTTTCTATGCTAAATGCCATTTTTGAATCGCTAGTATCTGAGCTCTCGTAGGGATAACTAGTGTTCAATTGTTGAGCCCACGATCGTGCAGTAGTTCTTACACTTGCCTCTGATGATCTAAGGCTTCGTCGGTCTGACTTACCTATATGTTTGCCCGATCTAAGGTTCATTAATTTTCTTCCTTGCACACTCAGTACACGCTCAGATCGTCAATGATTCTTTGTTATTACTTTCTTGATTCTTTTTAAATTTCTCTAGATTCTTGTCTTAATGTATGCGTCAGGAATTTGACTTTCCGTGATACTTTGAGTTCTCGTTCCGTCAGACTTATGTTCTTTCCTTTAGGTTTTTGTGTCACACACCTTTATCTTTAGTCTTAGACTTGATAAATTTTATTCTCTTGAACTTGAGGCGTTCTTATTGTCTTTAATCCACAATGCTAACGTTTATCCTAAGCTAAGAATTGACTGAGGGGGTTGAGTAATCTTCCAACCTCGAGTCAGCTTTTCTGGTTGCTCTGATGCCCAAGAAGCCGCGCTTCCCAAGCTTTATGCCCTTCACAGCCTTGCCTTGGTTGCCTTTGATTGCCCTTGCTAGACCTGGAAAAATTCAATATTAGACCAATTCACAATTGGATGATCAAGCACTTGAGTATATACACCTTTTAAGTCCCTTCCCTTTTGCCCAACTTTTCAATGCTTGCCCCCTGGCTTTCTAGTCCCAAACTAGGTCAATCTCAAAATAGCTTATCTAAAAATAGACGTATCCTTTAAGAAAAAACGGACTTCGGATGAAAAAGTTATAAACGCTCAGGCCCTCAGGGGTAAAAACTGACAAACAGGTTTTTCTCCAAATATGAGCTAAGGGTCTCCTATGAGTCTAATCACCCAAAAATTTCCCAAAAATAGCCCCAAAATTGGCCAAAAAATCAAACCCTAAAATTTGCGATGGGGGTGCACAATCGCGATGGCGTGAGACAATCGCGATGGTCTGGGACCGTCGCGATGGCGTGAAGGTGAACAATCGCGATGGTCTGAAGTGCACGGTCGCGATGGTCCAAATGTGAGCAATCGTGATGGTCGGGGTGAGTGAACAATCGTGATGGCTCGATCAGGTGGACAATCACGATGGCGTCAGTCAACAGTCAACGTGAACAATCGCGATGGTCCAAAGTGAACCGTCGCGATGGTCACAGATGCGATGGCTTGAGCCATTCGCAATGGTCAGGGCGCGATGGCATGAGCCAATCACGATGGTCCAAAATTCAAGTTGTCGTGATGGTCTAGCTTGCCACGTGGCACCGTCGACGCGATGGCGTGAGCCAATCGCGATGGTGTGGGGTCTACCGAACAGTCGTGATGGTCCGCGAGCCGTCGCGATGGTCCAAATGAACCGTCGCGATGGCGTGAGACCGTCGCGATGGTCCGACGGAGCCGTCGCGATGGTGTGACACAATCGCGATGGTCTGAGACCGTCGCGATGGTCCACCAAAATGTGATTTTTGCAGATGCATCTGTGGATTCGTGTATGCGCGTGTGTCGCCTATCTCGTGGTGTGGTCGCTTACCAAAGCACTTGGCAGACCATCGTGATGGTCTGACACAGACGGAAATCTCTGACAGAAACTGAAAATTTTACCTTTTCCAAGCTTTTCTGATGCTCTGGAGCACTATACCTGCAAGAAAACTCAAGAAGACAAAAGCACATGCAAGCACAAAAGCTCTCTCTCACTCTTTCGCGTGCACAAATGAGGGGAAATGAGGAGAATGGGTGGATATGGTGAATTTTCTGATTTTTTTGGAGATGAAGATGATGATGCGGTGATGAAGATGGAGTGTGGGGGAGGTGAAAAACACTAAAAACTAAGTGAAAACAACAACAAAAACTGAAATTTTTACCTTCCAACGCCAGTTCTTGCTATACTCTTACCATCACACATTCGTCCTAGACTCGATCCCCGGCAACGGCGCCAAATTTGGTGTTGCTCTAGCACAATGGTAAGTACCACGTTAAGAAGCTTCACCTCCTTAATTGTCAATCCGCGGAAGAGATAGGAGTGATATGAAGATCGTGAACGTGAGATGAAGTGAGAGTGAAGGTGAGAAGCATAGAAATGCACACACACATACACACACACTACGAAGAGACAAGCAAGACACAATGGAAGGTGAGAAATTAACTCTATTACTCAAGAACACTCTTACTAGCTCAAAATAGCTCTAAGCTCTCCTCTAATCCAACAAACTAAACTCTAAAATGAGTTCTCTAGCTCTTTTTATAGTTTCTACACTAGTTTTGACCGGTTTCACATCTAGTGACCGACATAGTTAAAAATTAGGTCCTAGATCCTATTTGAAAGGGTAAACAGTGTCTAAAAATAATGAAAATTGGTATGCGCATTCTACCTAAGCTCCTCAAGCTCGAGGACTCCTCGGCTTGCACAAAATGGAGCTAGAAATTAAGAAAAGGGTTTTTCTATGTTACATATGTCACAATAGTGATAAAAATCATTGTTGGAGGTTTTTGAAAAGTACTTTTAAAACATGATTCTTTGAAAAAAAGATTCGATTGACTCCCTGCTCCGTCGTTACATGCTTCCGTGTCTTCTATGCCTCTGGCTGCTTCCAACATATGGCTTAAGACTCTCATGAAGAGTTCTGAAACCATACAGAGTACACCTATCATTTATGGAGATAACATGAGTTCATTGTATTTAGCTGCTAATCCTGTGTTTCATGCAAGGACTAAACACATTGAGATTCAATATCACTTTCTGGGAGAGAAGGTGATGGATAAAGAGATTGAAGTCATACATACTTCAACAAAAGATCAGATAGTTGATATGCTTACCAAAAGCTTGGATGGACCAAAGCTACAGAAATTCAAAGACATGGCAGGCATAAAGAAGATAGAGAAAACCTCAATTGATGATTGAAGGGGAGCTGTTGGTGCACGACAATCACTAATTGATGTTTTGACATGGAAAGGAAGTCAAGGATTTGAGAAGAGAACAAGTTGTGAAGCAAGAAAGAAGGACACATTCAGAATTTGGAAGATGTGTACACATATGTACATTATGTCAGAGATAGTTCACTTATATCTTTGAGTAGTCATAAGCTTGTAAATTTTTGTCTATATATATACTTAGAAAATGCCAAGACAAGTATGAGAGAAAATGTAGAGCATGAGAATTGAGTAAAGTTAGATGTCATTAGACACTTATGAAGAGATTAGAATAGCTCTCTCATCCAGATGTAATTTTTGTCAGAAATGAAGAGAAGTTGCACCCGATGTTTCTGTGCATTCTCCTTCTGTGCTTGATCATTTCAAGAATCCTTTTGTAGATGTCTAAGTCCATAGTTAATGCATCTATGGTTAAAGTTTGAGAGCCTAATTGTAAAGAAGCTGTGAGAAATATGAGTAGGAACATTCATATGTAAAAGAGTGTTCACAGTTTTCTAAAACAGGCGCATTTTTGATGGTCAATGATTTGATCATTTCTCACTATACAGATTAAAGTTTTGCATGAGTGAGGACTCAAAATCTAAGTTGAGAGGTAAGCCATCTATGGCTAAAAGCATTTGCTTAAACAGGTTCTAGGTTTAGAGAACCATGTCTTAGAAGTTGCAGGTGTCAAAAGTCGACTATACAGAGAGACAATTTGAGACATAGGTAGATTGTTTGAATCATTTCTCATAATCTACTCAAGCTTTTGAAGTGTTTTAACTTGGAGGAGGTGCGCAATCACTAGGCAAAACATTCTACAAAGTCTTCTCAAAAACTTTACACGAATGATTAGTCAACGAGTGATTAAGGTGCAGCAGACTTTTCTGAGAAATGACTTTCTTCACAGTTAGCTAATTTCTTGATAATTTGGTGCTTGTCTTCCAAATTGGTTGGAGTTTAAAGTTATTCTTGATATAGAGGTGGTCTAACATCAAGGATAGCTTGTTCTTTTGGAGATTAACACTCTCCATCAATGGTTGACCAACTCATTTTATTTTATAATGCTAAAGCTAATAGATCTGTTGGAAAATTTAAGTTACGGTGGTTCGATCCATACCGGATTGTGGAACAAGTGGGACCTGCCACTTTTTGGTTAACGACCTTAACAGGTGTTTTCCGTCCAAAAGTAATTAATGGCTCTAAGCTCCGCCCCTATCACCAACCGTCTGGTAACTCCTGAGGTGTATTCGGTCCTTTTTCTTTTTCTTTCACTTTTTTTGCTCCCTGTATTTTGGTTGACTATCTCACCGTAATCCTTCCGTTTTGCTGAATTAATCATGATTAATAGCTGCCGCTGTGTCATTGCTTCTGTTCATGCATGCATGCCGCACTTATGAGGGGTATCTCTCCAACACTGCGTTATGATTAGGGTTCTTGCCGCCTAATGTTCCGTGCTCTTACTTAACCTTGTTCTTTCCTCTGATAATCGCTATTGTGTTTATGTGTTTGTGCATTCTGTGAACTCTCTGTTTTCGTGTATCCTTGTGCGCGCCATGGAAGCTCTCGCTAATGTAGCTACCTTCCGTGCCGGTGTTAAATGCGGGTCTTGCCGTCAGAGACGCATTTAAACATCTATTCGGGTTCTTGGGAGTGGAAGGGGTCTATTTAACAGAGGCCCTATACTTGATTTTCCCAAATCAAATCACTCACATGACCGTAATCTAACATTAAAAATCTATGTCAATACAACTTACTTATCAAGACTCTGGTTATAATCTCACAGTCTTACTGTCTGTAATCAGACTCTTTCACAATCTACCGATTACACTCCAATTGATGCGTTCTAGTCATAGAGCGCAGAACTATTCAGTACCGTAATCTAGAATTACGTTGTCCAACTTAAAGAGCTAACCCAAGCACAAACTATTGTAAACAATAGAGACAAGAACAGTAACTTAATCTGTGTCGTATAAGTGCAGATAATTAAACAGAACAGAAGGACACAGAATAACTCAGAGTTCTCAAACACACCACGGAAACTACACAGACATCATCAACCAGACAAACAGCCTGGCGACTCCTCTGGTCGCCACCGAAGCGTCTTTTTCATTGATTTATAAAAAGGTTACAACATCTACGCAACGACCTTTCGGTTCATGCGGAATATAAAAAGAGTCAGACTTTACAATTGCCAATCCGGCGGCTTACACTGGCACGCACGGTGGACTTGAACCCGTAGGTATACAAAAATATTATGGCTCATCAACTATTCCTTCTAGATACATAGTTCGAGCTAACCTAAAAGTCCGGGCAATTTTCTTCTTCAATGACTCTAACATCTGCTTTAAAATTTTTGGTTCTACGAGTTGAGCATCTGTCCGTACAGAGCTTAAAGAAATGACTTGGCTCATTAAACTCTCTACCTGTGTCTGCAGAAAAGCTTCCTGTAAATAAAATTCATTTGACAGAGCTGCATCCCTGTTCACCTTCATGTCTGCAATTTGCTTATCAACTTTGGATAATCTTTCTTTTTGAGCATCCAGTTGATACTCCCTTCTTTCCAACTCTTGATTCTGAAACTGGATGGTCTTGTAATATGCATCACGCTCTCTTCTTATCCCTCGTATTGATTAACATCATCTGGCTTTTGAGAGCAGCATTAGATTCAACCAGGTTGGTATTTGCGAATTCTAGCTCTGTATTAGTTTGTTTCAGTAAAATGGACATTTCCTGTCCCTTCTGTACTGCTTCATCCAATTGTGTTCTGGTTTCTTTTAACAAATCACCCAGTGCAATGCGGGCATCTTCTTTATCTTGGGCTAATTGTTTCAAATGCATAATTTCAGCATCAACAACACACAAAAATTCATCCTTTGCTCTGACTTTGGCCAAGGCAGCATCTCTTTGATTTATGACTGTCTCCTGTTCGACAAGTCGGGCCAGTAACTCCTTAATCTGTTCGTTTAAAGCTTGATTTTGTGCTTTGACTGCAACTAGTTCTTCCTGAAGTGGGCTAATGTCTGCTTCCAGAACATCAACCTTGTGTTGAAATTCTTCTCAGATGTTATGAGTCACTTCCTTCATTTGTGTTGGTAATTGCTGCGATAGCTGGATCAGCATTTGACCCATGGATGCGAACTCAGAAAACATGGGAATTCATGGAAACAGAAGAGAAGGACGTGTTTGAGATGAAGAGGTTATCAGAAGTTGATGTGAAGAGGGGGGAGAGTACTTGGGTGAAGAGGATGAAGTGGTAGGTTCCTCAACGATAATGGGTGGAACAGCGATAATGGGGTTAATCGGAGGTTCAGGTGGAGAAGTGAGAATAACAGTGGTTGTTTCTAATACCTTTTCAGTGGATTGCTGTGTAGTGTCATCAGGGTTGGCAACTGCAGACTCCACTGCTTTAATCAGTTCTTCAAAAATTTCTTTAATAATAGGTTGCCTATCTTCTTGCTTTTCCTGTTCGGATTGTTGTTGAGATTCTTCTTTAGAGGAACTGTCTGCAGAATCGGCGGTATCATCATGCTCATGTTTCTGGTTTGGAGATGATGGAGCTGATGAATCCTGGTGCATGGAGGTGGCTGTGTCGTGAAAAGTCTCTTCGTCATTGTTATCGTCTTCATTTTTGGAGACCGAACCCTTTACTTGGCTATCGGAAGAGCTTATTCTGATGCGCTTCTGGCAGAGTAGCTGGAAGATTTCTTCGTCATCTTCTTCATCATCTTCCAGGACTTGCGCTAATTCTTCATGATAGAGAACTAGACCTCTGGGTGGTGGTTGTGCTGCTTGTATGGCCGGAAACAGGAAACTTAGTATGTGGGGGAGACGGGAACGCGGCATATCTCCTTTGTTGACCTGCTTAATAACCGAAACGCGTTCTCTGTGTGCGGCAGAAATAGTAAGAGGCAAAGTTAACAGGCTCTCTAGCAGCCATATCGATTGCTGAGTAGAATGGGCGAGATATGCCATATGTAGTTTTTGTATGTTTAAGATAGCTACTAAGAACTATAAGGCTGTTCTTTCAGGTTCAGGGCGACAAAGGATATCATATTCATTAGAAGAATATCGGGGAAACAATTGGATCATTGTGGCTATCGGAAAATTAGGGCCATTCTCTCGACCTCTCAAAGAGAGTCCGAAAGCATCAGCAAAGGTCTGTAGAGTTATTACTACCCGAGATGGTCATGAGGTTATTGGCCAATTCTGCTTTGTAGCAGGTGTGGGAGCGATGGCAACAATGATTTGGGCGTAGAACAGGTGTCAATCCACTGAATGCCAAGGCAATTCAGCGAAATTGGCCAACCCACGAACACGCCGGAACTCACCTACATTAGCAGGGAGTCCGTCACGAAACGCAGCAAAGTTTGCTAATGCTTCCATGGTGCGCACACGAATAACAAGCACAAGAACACAATTGCACAGGGTATACAGAGAGCACAAGCACACAAAACACACAGACACAATAGTGATTAACAGTGGAATGAAAAACGTTAAGTAGATACTTGGCAACGGGAAGCAATTGAAATTGTTAATCATCGTGCGATGTTGAGATGATAACCTCATAACTACGGTGTGCATGCATGAGCGGAATCGATAAGAAAAGGCGGCGATTATTCATGGTTATGTATCCAAACAAGGAGTTTATGATTATGTAGCAAAACGAGGCTTTTTAAGGATTTTATTCAATCAACACGCAAAACTAAAAGGAAAAGAAAAGAGAAAAAAGAAAAATATGCGGGCAACCGCAGAATATTCAGGACGAATTAGGTGCTTGTTGATACGGCCGCAACTTTGAACCATTTATCACTTTCGGAAGAGGAATTCCGGTCAAAGTAGTCAACAGAAAAGTAGCTCGGCCTACTTGTTCAGTAATTTGGTAGGGACCAAACCATCGTAACTTGAATTTTCCAGCAGAACGATTTGATTTTGCATTATAAAACAGCACAAGTTGTCCTACCGTAAAAACTGGAGTTTTTAGATACCGATCATGTGTACGAGCTTGCCGCAACTGCACTTCTTGAAGAGTCAGAAAAGTTTCCCAACGATGCTCATCTAGTTCTCTGAGTGTGTCCAACCAAAATGGTAAAGAATCTTCGGGTATCAACTTCTGAGTGATGGCCACACGTAAACTAGGCACTACGATTTCCATTGGAGCAATTGCTTACAATCCGTAAGCAAGTTTGAAAGGAGTCAGTCCAGTGGTAACTTTGTAAGTAGTCCGGTATGCCCATAATACTGCAGGTAGTAACTGATCCCATCTTTCTTGTGATTCGATAATCAATTTACGAAGCATACTCAGCAAGGTCTTGTTTGTACTTTCAGCCAAGCCATTAGCACGAGGATAGTATGGTGAACTGAATTTGTGCATAATCTGAAAAGAGTGTGTGAGAACTTTCATTAAATTGTTAACAAAATGTGTGCCTTGATCTATCACAAGTTCCAAAGGTAATCCAAATCGTGGGAATACGTCTTTCATTAAACATTTTGCTACCGAAATAGCTATAGCGGACCGTAAAGCCCAAGCTTCTGCCCATCTGGTAGCATAATCTGTACATGTCAGAATGTATCGATTATTACTGAGTATTGTTGGAGGTGTGATTGGTCCAATAAAATCAAGACCCCATTTTTGAAAAGGCTCCAAAGGTAATACAGGTTGGAGAGGGAAAAAATGTTGTTGTAAAGGCTGTCCAGACCGTTGACAATTGTCACACTGTTTGACAAACTGAGATACATCTATGTACATGGTAGGCCACCAAAGCCCACTTTGCATAATTTTTCGGTGCGTTAAATCTGCTGCAAAATGTCCACCGGAAGGTATGGAATGTGCCAGAGTGATAATTGAGTTTACTTCATGTGGAGGAATACAACGAAGTAATACTCTAGTGTGATCCATATAATACAATTCTCCAGCAATCAACCGGAATCTGCGACTATAAACTGCAATTTTCCTACGCATTGCAGGAGAATTATGAGCAGAAAGATATCCATCAGTAAGAAAGGCTAATAACTGATCATAGTAAGTAGTTGTCACAGGAGGTTCTGCAGATTCATCATTAGTTGGGTCAGTAACATAAATTGCAGGTGTGGTGTCATCAACACCGACCGGAGCTTCACCGGAATCTAACCGAGAAAGGAAATCTGCTAATGCATGTGCAGTTCTGTGTTGATGAATTACTTCATAATCAAATTCTTGTAATAGTAGAACCGAATGCGCTAAACGACCACCTAAATGCTACTGCCGAACCAGATATACTAGCGCAGCATGATCTACATGAAAGATAAATTTTCGGCGTAACAAATAATGCCAAAATTTCTTTACAGAATATACCAAACCAAGACATTCTCTTTCAGTTACAGAATAATTCTTTTCAGCAGGAGCAAGCCTTCGACTTGCATAATAAACAGGCCAAAACCACTTATCAGTTTGTTGCATTAAGACACTTCCAATAGCTATATCTGATGCATCTACAAAAACATGAAATGGGCGTTCTCAATCAAGAGGTTGTAGAATTGGAACCTGCATTAATAAAGCTTTTAGACGTTCAAATGCAATTTGACATTCCGGTGTCCAATCAAAGTGTCGAGGAGTACTAGTGATGAGCCGATTTAGGGGTATTTCCAAATGAGCAAGCCACCGTAAATGTCGACCATGCCATCTGACTTGACCCATGAATCTCATTACTTCTTTCGGTGTAGTAGGCACAGGTGCTTCTAACACAGCTGCAACTTTGTATGGGTCGACTTGTATGCCTTGTGCAGACACAATATGGCCAAGTAGCTTACCACATGAAACTGAAAACACAGATTTGTTTGGGTTCAGGCAGAGTCTGTATTCACGACACTTCTCAAAGCAACACCGTAAATGATACAGGTGTGCTACCATTTTACCAAGTAAAGAGAAATCATCTAGATATTCTTGCATGAAAGAAGTAAGATAGGGGGAGAAGATTTCCTGCATACATCGCTGAAAAGTGCTAGGAGCATTTCTTAATCCAAACCACATGACTGTACAAGCAAAAACACCCCAATTCGTAATAAACGCTATTTTTGGTATATCTTGCTCAGCCATTCGAACCTGGTTATAACCACTATAACCATCAAGAAATGAATACATTTTATGTCCAGCCACTCTATCCAGCATTGTATCAAGAAATGGAAGTGGAAATGGATCAGGTACGATGGCTGCATTCAATTTCCGGTAATCAACACATATTCCGTGCTGCTTGTTTTTCTTTGGTACAATTACAATCGGGGAGATCCATTCAGCGTGCTCAATGGGTACAAGGAATCCAACTTTTAATAACCTATCAAGCTCTGCCTTTACCTATGCTGCATAGTTAGGATTCATCCGCTAGCTGGGTTGTTTAATTGGTTTTGCCTCTGGTTTAAGTACGACCCGATGCTGATATATGCGAGGGTCCAGACCCTTCATGTCACGGTAATCCCATGCAAAAACATCAGAGAACTCACGAAGAAGCTGGATCGAATCTACTTGAAACACTTCAGACAACCCTTCCTTTATCTTGACAGGTCGCGGATTTACTTCATCTCCTAAATTATAAGTTATCAATTGATCTTCAGGAACATAGAGTTGACGAGGGTTTCCTGAATCATCAACTGATTGCAGAAGTTGCTATATAGTTGCTTCATCCTTAGCAGCAGTATCCTCTGTCTCTACTTCTTCGGTCACAGGCACCACCGTACAAACTGCCGGATTCCAGTTATCTACAATGGATTGTAAGTCAACAGTTCCCAAGGAAATCAAATCAATGTTATTCTTTAAAAATTCTTCTTCTTCATCATCGGATAAACCATCTAGCATATGGACCGGTTCTGCTACATATGGTCTAGCATGTAGTTCACAGGGCTGAATAGCATCTAATTTTACAACATATTTTCGGTTATTGTCTTTGAAAGTGAGTTCCTGTGCGGATCAATCCTGTATAACCTTAGCTTGTTTCAACCAAGGACGGCCGAAAAGAAGATTATAATCAAGACTAGACTCCAGTAGTTCTAGAACTACGAAAGTCATCTTAAAAGTTGTACCCTACAAACTGATTGGGACATTCCGTACAAGTCCTACTGGGTGGACTCTGGATTGGTCGGCCATTTTAACAAAAAAACTGAACAGGCTCAATTTCGGTCCATCCTAACTTCTTACAAAGTGCTGTAGTGGCTATGTTTACACTGGAACCACCGTCAGTTAATACTTGAGTAATCTTATGATTTTTGTACCATACCGTAATTAAAGGGACCGAATGATCAACTGTAGAGTCAGTTTCCGGTTGTACCGTCGCTGTTGCTGGAATGCAGGAAGACGCAGAACTGAATTGTTGTTGGAATTGTTGCCGAACTCCTGGTACTAATGCCAGTAGTTGTCCAAGAGGAAGATTTATGGACGCCTTAGATAAAATTTCCCATGCCTGATCTACTTGACTTGTACTTTTTATAGATTCTGAAGATGATGCATCTGTTACCGGGGTAGAATGTTTTTCCTGTGAACCTTTATTTGGCAGTGGAACTTGTGTCACCGAAATTGGATCTGGGAACACTGTAGGTTCTGTGGTGGTCCACTGACTAGCTTTGTCATACATTCTCTGTTGTTCACATATGCCTGGTTCAAACACTTCACCTGCTGGTTGTAGTGGCTTACTAGATCGGGTTTTGACTACTGCAGCTTGTGTTTCTAATGGTAAGATATAAACCATGTTCGTCATTGGGTTCTGGCGCTCTTTCTTCCTTTGATTATATTCAGCTGCATCTTTACAAAATCTGCGTATGTGCCTAACTCACCGCAAAAATGACAATGAGGAGATGGCAAAGAATTACCTTCCTGTCATGTTCCAGTCTACCAGCGGTTTGTATTGTAGTTATTATTCCTATGTCCTCGATAATTTCCGTATCCTTGTTGCTGGTTGTTTCTCATCTGAGGAGGTACATAGTGAGCGGCAGGCTACCCTGTTTCTTGTATAATAGCATTTACCGTTGTTGTTCCCTGCACTTTGGCATTATATGCACAATTTTCGATGGAATGTCCGGTCGTATTACAGATAGTGCAATACATCTGATTAAGTGCACATGTGGTACTGATATGCCCGGGATTCTTGCACTTAGTGCAATACATTTGTCTAGCCGAATCTTCTGCAACACTTTTACTGGCTTTTAACCACTCTAGGTCTTCGGTAAAACCTTCAACCTTATGCTCGAGCTGCAAAGCCATTGCAATAACCGCATCTAATGTCATAGCTCCCACACAATGGACGATCATAATCTCTTTGAGCTGCGGAGTCAAACCATTAATAAACCACTGAGTGATGACATCATCTGGTAAATTAGCATGTGCCGGAGGTAGTTGTCTCAAATGAGTTCTGAATAGGGTGGCATATTCCTGCACTGTTTGATTCAGCTTCTGTCTATTGTTTTGCAGGTAATCGAAAATTTCGGCAGGATTCTTCTTTAGCCGGAATCTCTGCAGAAACGCATCTCTTACTGCTTCATAGGTGCCAAAATGGTTGATATCATATTCTGTAAGCCACCTCGCTGCTTCATTAACTAAGGTTGACTGGAATACTATGGCCTTGTATGGCGGATCGGGTGGATGATTAAGTACTGCATAACTAATTTCAAAGGTTCGTGCATGAGCATCAGGATCATCACCTGGAAATCCACCGAATTTTGTGTAGGTGACTCCTGTTGGAACCGGACGAGGTGGAAGTAGCTGTTGCTACTGTTGTTGTTGTTGTTGTTGTTGTTGTTGTTGTTGCCCACTCATGTTGGTAATGTTACTATTTCCTGAGTTCTGAGGATGTGCTTCCAGTTCTTCAGAGTCTGTATGATTAGACTGCTCTTCTTCCGGTTCGAAAATAATGCTTAACCTCTTACGAATTTCTAATTCAAATAGCTTATCCTCTTCTACGGTATCAAATGTAGGCAAACTTGCTCCGAACAGTGGTGTCCGAAATGAAGATTCACCGGGAAGTATAATACTCTCACCGGAAAATTGTAAATTTTTCTGCAATTGGGACCGAACTACCACCAGAATTAGTGGAACTTTCCCCAATCCAGGGTAGTCTTTCACCTCTAATGACTTCTCCGGGTAAGACAACTCCATTTTCGGACTGATTCAAATCATGACCAGGCATTCTTGCAGACTCAGAAGTTACTGTAGCTTCTGCAGACTGCGATGAAATTACACCGGAATCTACCAGAATCGTAGAATTTTCCACCGGAATACTACCGGAATCGCTGCTGACGTGCTTTTCTTCTTCGACTACCAAGCCTAATCGGTCTCTGCTTCTTCCTCCTAGGGTTGTTTTTTGCAAATTTGTACCACCCAAGGCTGTCTGTACTTGGGATACGACTCACCGGATCGAGTAACCGGCATATATCACCTTTACAGTACTTTCGTACTACTTCTACCTTACTAATGCTTCACAATCTATGGATTCCTTCTCACAAACAATCTGCAACACTCTATTCCCACCTTTTGGTGCCACCTTCCCTCAACTATATTGCAACCCACCTTCCCACAGATGGCGCCAGTGTTAAACGCGGGTCTTGCCGTCAGAGACGCGTTTAAACATCTATTGGGGTTCTTGGGAGTGGAAGGGGTCTGTTTAAAAGAGGCCCTATACTTGATTTTCCCAAATCAACTCACTCACATGACCGTAATCTAACATTAAAAATCTCTGTGAATACAACTTACTTATCAAGACTCTGGTTATAATCTCACAGTCTTACTGTCTATAATCAGACTCTTTCACAATCTACCGATTACACTCCAATTGATGCGTTCTAGTCATACAGCACATAACTTTTCAGTACCGTAATCCAGAATTACGTTGTCCAACTTAAAGAGCTAACCCAAGCACAAACTATTATAAACAATAGAGACAAGAACAGTAACTTAATCTGTGCCGTACAAGTGCAGATAATCAAACAGAACAGAAGGACACAGAATAACTCAGAGTTCTCAAACACACCACGGAAGCTACACAGACATCATCAACCAGACAAACAGCCTGGCGACTCCTCTGGTCGTCACCGAAGCGTCTTTTTCATTGATTTATAAAAAGGTTACAACATCTACGCAATGACCTTTCGATTCGTGCGGAATATAAAAAGAGTCAGACTTTACAATTGCCAATCCGGCGGCTTACACCGGTCTCACTCAGGGCTTGCTGCCCTTCACTGATTGCCATGGCATTCAGTGGAGTGCCATCCATTCCATGCGTAGATTATTTCTGCCATCGCCGCCACACTTGCTACATAGTAGTGTTGGCCGATTACTTGTTTAAACCCTCGTGTAGTGATCACTTTAGCCAGGTTTGCTGAGGGTTTCCGGCTCCCTCAGGAGGGCTTGGAGAAAGGTCCACTCCTTCCTCTTGCCACCATGAAGGAACTGTTTCCCCGGAACTCATCTAATGAGTTTGCTATCCTTTGCTGACCTGAACCAGAGTGTACTGCTCTACAATTCCTTGTCGCCACTCTGCATATGCAAAAACGTACCTACAGTATATCCCGACCATTTTATTCCATGATAGATATGGCTTCCCTTGAACCTGTAAATTTTGTAGCCTTTTTCTTTCAGTGTATTCACCATGAATGTGTGACGGTTACAAAGCAAATCACAAAGCACGACATCCCTCGTACCCGCTTACCCCATATTCTAACTTTCCTCTTTCCGGTGATCCAAGCCGCACAAGCACCTCTGCCTACCATGTTGCGATATGAAGAAGCCTCCTAGATGATTGAAGATGATGACGATGAAGACTTACTTCAACTGTTTCGCCGCAAATGTAGATGCGTCAGCCCCTCCGAAAGTCAGGTGCAGGGCTCCAATGTAGGTCACAAAGCTGAAGTTTTCCATGACACCGCCACCTCTCTTCAGGTCGAATCCTTTGTCCCGTCGTCTCCTCTCAAGCAGCCGAATCAGGATGTCAACATGGAAGATGTCGATGAAGTTTCGTCGAGGCAAGAATCTCATTAGCAGGATGAGGACGTTGTGAATGAGATCACAACTTATATCATCAAGGAAGTGATTTCCACTACTGAGGCTGTGATCGAAGCTGCTGCGGAGAAAACTCAGAATGAAACTGGAATCATGCTGGTGCCGAATGTTCTCCTCCCTCTTCCTCCACCCACTACCACTTCGGAGCCTGTTGCAGTTTTTCCTGGTGCCATCTCCACTGCCACGTGTGAGGCCTCAACCCTTCCGTTATCCTCTCCGGATTACTCTCCACCATCCTCCCCTCATTTGTTGACGGCCTCATCATCACAACTTCCCCCTTCCCTTCCTCCCCCGACAGTAATGTTCACCGAATTGGAGTCTATGGGCCGTCTTCCTATTCAATTTACTCAGCAATTGCCCCTCCAAATGAAGTTAGCCACTCAGAATATTCATCAAGATTTGTAGAGTAAAGTGGATTTGCTTGAAGCAGACATTGCTCCCCTTCAAGAAGAAACCATTGCGGTCAAAGCAAAAAATCACGCGCTATAGATCCAGATACAACAACTCCAAGAGCAATTAACAGAAAGGGACAATCTGATTGTTCAAAGAGATGCCACCATTGCTGAGCTGAAGGAAAAGAATGTCGTGCTCGCCGCTTGTGATGAGGAAATCAGTCAATTGGAATAGTTGGTACAAGACAAAGAAGATGCTCGGGTTGCTCTCGGCAATCTATTCGAAGAAACACGTGCGGACTTGGAGCTGGTGACACAGAAAGGACAAGAAATGGCTGACTTGGCCATGCAAAACACTGAAGAGCTCAAGATAGTGTCTGCCGAACTCTTTCAGAAGAGTCGTGATTTGGACGCACAGACGGGTCTGACGATGCAACTCAAGAAAGAGTTAGCAGGTATAATGAAAGAGAGGGATGGTTACTACAAAACTATCCAATATCAAGGTTAGGAATTGGAACGTAGAGAAAAGCAGTTAGGATTTCAAGCCGAGAGATTGTCCAAAATTGATGCAGAAATCGCCGAAATAAAGTTGAGGAGAGATGCGGCCATCGCCAACGATTTTTATCTTCAAGAAGCATTTTTGCAGATGCAGATAGAACTACTGATGAGTCAAGTTATTGCGGCTAGTTCGGTTCGGACTGATGCACAATTGGTCGAGCCCGATATTTTGAAGACTATGTTGGATTCCTTAAAGCAAAAGATCACAAGAACTTTTAAACTAGCCCGCTCTCTGTATATACAAGGCATAATTGATGAGCCTTAGTTGTATTTTCCTTTTTGGGTTCGAGTCCACCGTGCATGCTAGTGTTAGGCTGCCGGATTGGAATAATGTAATTTTATTTTTTATACTCCTACGCACCGAAAGGGTGTAGCGAACAGATGTAGCTCTTTATTCATTAATGAAAAGGCAAGTAGAGCGTTCGACGAGAGACAGAGGATCGCTTGACTATCTATTTGGGCAATTACGCTGGGAAGCTGTGTTGCAGAGTTACATAAATCTTGAGTATTGGTATTCTGTTTGTTGCGTTACAATAGTTAATCATTAACACAGTATTGTTCCGGTTAATATTAATAATTCTGTGCGAAGTTAGGTTGTTAATTCGTGTGACAAACATATTGCGTCGTGATAATCTTGAGTTGGAAGACAATCAACTGTTTAAGTTGAACGTTAAACTAGGAAAATTAATTAAAGGGCCTCTGCACTGTTAGACCCCTATCCATTCCCAAGAACTCGAAAAGAGATTAAAAGTCGCTTACGGCAACGCTTTTAACAACTCATTGCAAAGTGGAGTAGAAATAATCTATAAAATAGGTCGATTGGAAGTTGTGACCTTCAATAATCAACTGGACATGTGATTTTTTGTGGTTGATCATTGGCCATGTAGTGGATTATGACACGTACATGGGCTATACTCAAGATTGAGCAACACATAGTATGCAGAACCCAACAATTGACTTCATCATCGACACTAGAAGACAAATAAAAGGCCTATGTAGCTTTGGAGTTCAAAATGAGTTTGGATTTCTGATCGAAAGTTGCCGGTGCCTCACAATGGGTCCCATACTTTAAACCATTACTACATTTGACTTGCATCACATAGCATCCTAACCAAAGTCTCACTCCATAGTGGGCAAAGACTACCTAGCCATCCGCCAACCAAAAATGTTCCAAATCGATCTTCATCTAGCATTTGAGGAATTCCCCCAATGGGGTAATCCATGATTAGGTTTTGCTCATAATATGGGCCTTACAAATGTCAAATACAACATTCAACCACAAGGGATAGCTATTGATCGTATACCAAAAGAAACTACCTTGTTTTAGTTCATTAAGCTTATCTTCATCCATAAACGATAATAATATGAATAGCAAGATACTAGAAGATGGAGAAGTCACTACATAAAGAGAAAAATGGTAAATAATCAACGGATTATGTAAATAGTTATGTATGCCATCACTTTAGCTCAGTAAACTATGCCATTGAAGACCATTGAAGGCCAATTAGATTGCGAGGCAAACTACGTCATAGAAAAAAAGGATGAATTATTTGTAGGGAATAGCTGCATACGTATGAAAACCATTGAAGGAAATAAGACAAAGAGAACGTAATTCAGTGGCATCACATAATAATATGCTAAAATCAAAGTCAAAAAAAGAGAAAAAAAAATCCATCTTTAAACATATATTGTGATGAAGAGTGGTGTGAAGAATCTTGTTAGGTTAAAGCTATTCTTCTTGCATGAGATTTCAGGCCTTGGAAGATGAATTACGACGTTCTTTTGGGGCCTTTGAAATTTTTGTTTCTTGTAGAATAAGAAGGAAAAGATTTTGTTGAGTAGACAGGTTTCATGCCATGTTGGAGGCTGATTCCTTTCTCCCTTAAATCCAAATGAGTACAAAAGATTGTAATATCGTTGCTTTCCATGCCTTTGCAGTCCCATCAAATCTTCTCTCTTCAGCTGCTGTTTAGTTTTTCTTCATAATGATGAGAAGCACGGTTTCTGTACTTTATTGATTTGGATATCACGTGGTATTGCCATGAAATCACACATATTATCATATCTTCTATGAAGACGATATCCATTGAGGAAGATTGCCTTTTCCCTTTCTTGGTTCTCTCAGCTATTCTTTTTTTGTAGGCCAGTTGATGTGATTGGATAATGCAGCACATGCTAGGGGGATGAAAGGTGCTTTTGGGGGGGGTGGGGGGGCGGGCGGGGGGGAGGGGCGTGAAAGAGTGGCTTAAACATCATGCATTGATTGATGTCACTTTTTTCACGTGAGTAAGAGCTAGTGGATAAGGCATGATGAAGAAAAGTAACATGAAAGAAGATGGATGAAAACAATGCTCATACATCAGACAAACTTCAAATTTGCATCAGAAAAAAGGTGTGTATCGTTCATGTCTGAGGGCATAACTTCTGTATATGTTTCATGCTAGAGGTCATTACTTATGTATCCCTTTCATTCCGGGGATTTCTACTTCTGTACCTGCAATACACCAATGCCTATCGTTTGGATTCTCATCCTTCACATGAATATCCACATTTTGGGTACCTCAATGAACCCCATACACATTTAGTAACCGAATTGGCTTGCATATATTCACGTATGTGTGAACGATCAATTCGCGCACACAGTCAAATGGTTGTGAAGTTGTGGTGTTTCCTATATCTTCAAATTAACAAACTAAGAGTTCAACAAGGTAGATATACATACTGCCAGTGAGATTAAAGGAACCATTGATAATTTGAAACCCTGCAAGACTCCTTGTTTGGATGGACTTCCTAATGAGTTTTTCATTGCTCTGAAAGATTTCATAGCTCCTTACATTCTGTTGATTTGGAAGGATTCTGTTAGCCGGGGCACTATCCCTATTGAAGTTCACACTAAAATTATAAAATTGATCCATAAAAAAGGACCTAAAGAGGATTTGAACAACTGCATACCTATTACCTGTTTGACGACCATCTACAAAATTTTTGGCTCTACCCTTGCTAGAAGATTGAGCCCCATCATGAAGGATATCATTCTCCTTGAGCAAAAAAGGTTCATTAAAGGTAGGTTTATCCTTGATGCTATTATCTCTCTATGGGAAGGGATGGATTATGCTAGAGAGTCTAATCAACACTATTTTTTCTTCAAGATTGATTTTGACAAGGCCTATGATAGGATTGAATGCAATTTCATTCTCCAATCCCTAAATGATATTGGTGCTCGTAAGAGGTTCATTGAAGCTGTCGGTACTCTATTTGGAAATGCCCATTCTAGAATTTTTATAAATGGTAGCCTCTCCCCTCACTTTAGAGTTAGAAGCTCTATTCGTGAGGGTTTTCCCTTAGCCCCCCTTTTGTTTGCCATTGCTAGTGATGCCTTTGGTTGGTTGATTAAGGATGCTATTGAAGAAAAAATGTTGAAGGTATCAATCTGCCTGGATCTGATAAAGAACTCTGTCCACAAGCCTTTGCTGATGACACTAATATCCTCACTAAAGTTGATGATAAATATGCTAAATGTATTTTAAACTGTCTCAATATGTTTTGTGTGGCTAGTGGTTCCCATATAATCACAAGAAAACTTCCTTCAAACCCTCTAATAATATGGTTCCTAATTGCATTAGTAATCTGGGTTGTGAAATAATAAGAGATGGAGAAATTTTTAGACTTTTGGGAATACCTAAGGGTTTTCAAGTCTCTTTATATCAAAGGTGGGAGTGGGTTATGGAAAGATTAAGAAGAAATCTTTTGACTTGGTTTGCCTATCAATCTTCCCTTTCTCACCATGCCTTTGTGCTTAACCATTACATTCTGCCTACTGTTGTTTATTTCCTTTCTTGTTGGATGCCTAATAAAGCTCATATCAATCAGCTTATTGGTCTTTCCAAAAGGTTCCTTCGGAGGGGGGGGGAGTCCTATACATAATAAAATCCCTAAAGTTGCTTGGAAAATCTGCTGCCTACCTAAAAAGGAAGGGGACCTTGGCATATTTTGTCCTTTGAAAATGTCCTCTGACTTGTCTAGCAAATGGGTAGTTAGGAATTTGGACTCTCAGGACTACTGGGCTCTATTAATTGAAAGGAATGTTCACAGATTTAGTTTGGATGATTACAAAGCTTGGAATAAGCACTCTATTTGGAATATTGTTGCTTCTGCCCACACTTTCCTTCCCCCTCGCTCCACCTTGAGCTGTAGGATGTGGAATGCCTGAATGGATGAGAAAAAGTATGTATGTCCAGATAACAGATTGTTTAACTTTTTTGACTTTTTCCTATAGGAAAGCTTGTGGACTGGCTCGTTGTCTCTCAGGAATAATGGTCATCTGGGGATTAGAGAACATAAATGTTATAAGCTTGGTTATACCACGTGGAAAGATCTCATTGGTAATGGTGAGATTCTATCTGAAGAGCAAGTTATGGATTCTAATGCTTCTTGTGGCTGTGTGCAGGTCCTCCTCAAGCATAGGAGAATGCTGGTGGACAAGGCTGACATTTCTCAAGCGAGGAGGAACATCTTGCTCTCTGATATTGCTCAGGATATGTTGCTGAAGTACAAGAAGAAAAGAGGGTCCATCTTAATGATCCTCCCTTAACTCAATAATAAATGGAAAGACAGTTGAAAGCCTAAAGAGTGGTGTCATAGATTCCTCTGTATTTGGAATCTCCCTACAACATCAAACACTTTGTTTTGCTTTGGCTTATTTTGCACAATGCAGTCTGGTGTGGTAGCAAAGAGAGGAAGCTCAATATTAATTTTGGTGTATGAATATTTTGTGATAATGTGGAGGATGTCCCCCATCTCTTTCTCAATTACAGGCATGCTCAAAATGTTTGGCAGATCCTTCACCCATTCTGTCTGAAGTACAAACTTAAGCTTAGCTACAAAGAGATTATTCTTGGATGTTGTAACAAATTTGACTTTGTACTATGGAATATATGAAGAGCTCGCATCCTCTAGAATATATGAAATAGTGTTTGGACTCTATGTCTTCTGCCCCTTCTATTGATTTCTTGCTGAGAAGGCAACTGCAAGATAATGCTCCCCAAAAATGGAGAAGTTCTCTGTTGATGCTATACTCTTCCTCTAGACTTGACATGGTTGTGATGTGTAACAATAGATGAGCATCTGTCCTATTGTACACCTTTTCTCTTATACATTGTAACACCATGTAAACCTCTCTAAGTTTGGCCTTCTGTTGGCTTGCTGTTGTTTCATTGAGGTGGGGGCATTTCATTGAGGTGGGGGCATCTCTGCCCTTTGTACATCTTTACATGCCATTTTTTTAATATACTTCTTGTCTCTTCAAAAAAAAAGGTAGATATACATAACCCTATACTGGAATAAAGATTATGCAAACTTCTCCTTACCAGGAATGTAACAACTCTCATATGTATAGCAATTCACCTTGAATGTCGAAAATCAAATTGTATCTGTAACCGTGCATAATAAATCGGTGATGTAAGCATGGAAAATAAATCGGTAATGAATTGATTGAAAAGATTTTATTGATTGTTGATGAATAAGAATAAAATGAAGATTTATATAGTCTTACATGTTAGCTTCTAGTTGTGAACTGAGTGGAAGAAAAGAAAGATGATATAGGCAATCACGTTAGCAAGGAATTTCTTCACAGACCTATACACAAATAGGAGATTTAAAAATCAGATAATTGCGAATAAAAAAGAAAGTTAAAGAAATCCAAAGTACAAAGTTCTTGGCTTGCCACTCTAAACATGTTCTTAAAAATACATTACAAAACATTTGTAAGAATAGGGTCGCTTTAAAAGGTCCACCTACTTTGTATTGACATAATGAAACGTCCATCTTCTTTGTATTGACATAATAGCTTTTTTACAATTAGAATATAGAGTTGTTGCATGTCTAAAAGAATCTTTTTAATGAACTACAAGATTGATGTTTTTTTAATTTGGAGCAAAATTATAATTGAAAAATCCTCCCTTATGTTCTCCTACGAGTGAGACCCATCAAATGCTTTATATATACTTTACATGATTCTCCACTTTTCTTTTTACCTTTTAAAGTTAATTCGTCTTTGTTTCTGCTTTCGTAACGTCCTCCCTTGGCCTTTGATTTTCTAACCTTTCCCTCAATCACTACCTTGAAGTTTTGTGAGGAGCATCATAACCCAAAAAAAGACATGCTTTCTATGGAGAACTAATAAGAAAGTGTAGGTCGTGCAATTTTAGCAAATGCACCTTTAAAAGGACATCCGATTCAGTGATGGATTTAAGTTTATCTTTGAAACCAATATCTTAAATTAATAGGTGCTTGTGTTTATTGTTAAAGGATCATATTCCTCCCGTATTGTTATTATCATTTTCCTATAACTTGCAATGAAGTGATTTTTCCGTTTTATTCATCTAGATAAAATAAGAAAAGAAAAGATAATTATGATACAAAAATAACGTGAAGGTATATTTAAAACTTATTATCATGTGGAAAAGGGATAAGAAAAAGAAATCAAGTAAGATGAGATATGTGTGTGCGTGCGCATGTATGTATGTACGTACGCATATATATATATATATATATATATATATAAAGATAAGAAAAAGAAATACAAGGAAGATGAGATATGTGTGTGCGTGTGCATGTATGTATGTACGTACATACGTAGTGTATAGGTACGTACATACATGCACACGCACACACATACCTCATCTTACTTGATTTCCTTTTTTTATGCTTTTTTCACATCTTAATAAGTCTCATATATTCACATCTTACTTGATTTCCTTTTTTTATGCTTTTTTCACATCTTAATAAGTCTCATATATTCATATATGAGACTTATTAAGATGTGAAAAAAGCATAAAAAAAGGAAATCAAGTAAGATGAGGTATGTGTGTGCGTGTGCATGTATGTGTGTATGTATGTGTGTGTGCACGTGTGTGTGATTTTGTGTCTGTCCCATCACACAATTTAGTCCAATAATGATTCTTTAAAGATTAAGATCATATTTGTTTCCTCTTCAAATTCCACATGATATTGATATTGAATATTTATTCAAAAGATAAAATATTTGAATTAACAATCACGACTATTATGTCATCATGATTTCTAGAATATGAATGTTTTTGTTTAAGCATATTTTGGATCAAGACGTAGAGATCTTTAACACATCCATTTGAGTTTTGTATAGAGTTTTTTCTCAAGAAGAGAAATCTTTAATACGTCCATTTGACTCGTTTATCTTGTTAGGGTCAATATTAATATTGTTGTGTAATTATATTTCGTCACACGTGTACTCAAAACACTGTAAATAGAGATGCGACCCCTTTAAAGTATGAACATTAATATAATGATTTCCATAGTGATGAGAGACAAAACAGAGCGGGTAGCCATCCATGGTGCTTTGGTCACAAAGAGTAGAGTTTCTGGTTATACTAGAAGTGTTGAATTTTGTTCCTATTAATAATTTGTTAAGTTTTTATATTCTTTGTTGAATCTATTGCAAAGTGAGCACTTGCAAGGGTTTGATATGATTGCAATCAGTGAATGTTTGAGGAATACGTAAGATATAATTCGCAGTGTGTACGGCACGGAATGCTTGCTTTGTAAGATAAAGTTCTTAGTGTGTAAGTCACAAAATGTTTGCTTTGTAACTAAACTTTGTGAATGATATAGGAAGTGTGAGGAAACGTTTAGGGCCCTATAAGAGGATTACCCTCTAGCCAAGAACCCTATGAACCTTCATGTCTGCAAATTGTGATGGTTGTCTAGTGATTGTGACTAATTAATTGTATTATAGCCAAGAACCCTATGAACCTTCATGTCTGCAAATTGTGATGGTTGTCTAGTGATTGTGACTAATTAATTGTATTATGTTAAGCAATATTGTGGGGGATATCAGAGTAGATGTCAACATTGGTGATCGTGCAAGTGATTGACATGAATTAAAGGTGCGGTTGAACATATGCATGTATTGCGATCAAGAGAACATTATCGCAAGTATATGGTAGATAAGAATCCATGACTAGTGAAAAGTGTCTTTGATACCTAGAAACGTGCACCCACATCCACCAAACAGACAACTCTGCTACAAATAAATCCCATACCAAAAGTTCTAATCAAATCGAAAGCAATTCACATACTCCAATCATATTATAGCTCAAGAAACTTCAATTGGAGAGCATTTCAACCTATTCTGAAAGTGGGTGGTTTCTAGTGAGCAACTATAACCTATGTCATCTATCCAACATTTAACAATTTCCATACCACCCATAGAGACTGATCTACTTGAGACTAGTAAAGCTACTAACCTCCAACCATGAGACTTCGAGGATGGCCTATTTTTTTTGTAGCTTTTGGGTTTTCAAGCAATCATCCAGTAATGTAGATGTGTAAGATATTAACCATCATCACATATTCCACCGATTCAATACGTACCTCTACACCATTTCCTAGAATCCAATAAGAAATCTTCGTGTCTATTTGAGAAAAACTCATGGATGATGTAGATTAGTTTATCCCCACAACTATGATAGAGAAGAATCACCCTTGAGAAGATTATTTCTAAGAAAAATGTTGTATGTGATGTTTGGTGGATTACTAGGAGATGATCCCAATGCTCATGTTTGGATATTTCAAATCAACTATGGAGTCTTAGAAAATGCTACCGATACACTTGTGAAATATAAGGCCAAGGTGTTTGAATTGATCTTAGTGATCAAAGCAGGCAAATGGTTAATAGAATTTGAACTTGATCATTTTCGGATCTACACTATAGTGAAAGATGCTTTCATACAAGGATTTAGATCAAGGAAAACACTACCTAAAGTTTTTGACTTCTTTCAGAATAACAAATAGAAGCCTTAGCAAATAATAGAGGAATATGACATTACATTTTGTACACGTCTTTCTCAAATGCGAACAAAAAATGCATTATCTATGGATGTGATTACTCAATGGTTTATAAATGGACTAAATGTGCAATTTTGGGAGAGAATGGTTATGAGATGAATTTGAGCTATGCACTTAGATGTCATTATAGATATGGCCTTGTAATTAGAGCACAAATTGGGTGGCTTTGCTAGATATTTAGAATGATCACCTTTTAAGACCGTCAAGTGTACTAATGAAAACTTAGTATACCATGCCATTTGTCAGAGCAGTGATGATTCGATCGAAGGGTGCTCTTACAATGGGACAACATAGAAAACGTTTTCAATAAATATAGTAGTGTGGGATGATAGGGAAACCTCGTCTAGTTATGTTCCATCTCATTTACATAATCAATAGTGCTATTACTACTCTTCCTTCCAACTTCAGAATCAAAGAAACTATATTAAACCACATTGGAATCAATGAAATCTAAACTCAAAGACTTGGGGTATACCCATGTGATGTCACTTCTGTGAAGGACTAGGGCATACATGTAGATTTTTCTTTTCACTACAAAAATGCTCAAGAATATGATAAATGAAACAAATAACAACAAAACGTGATGACTAATGTGGTCATTATCACACCTGCTAAAGTGCCTACAACTACTATACAGGATAGATCCCCAAAAAAAATCCCACAATGGTCTTTCTAACACCCAACCCTATCACTCATGCAATTCCAAATTCATACCTGAATGTAATATCTTTGTAAGCACTAAGTAAGGAACCTCAATCGGATGATCCAACCTTGGCTAGTGCATGGCACATTCTTACCAAAGCACCAATTTCCCTACCATTAGGTCAACTATTCACCGTGGTCTTAGGTGTACAACAATAATTCCAACAACACGTTTCTCGTGATGCCATTCATGCACCCTTAGCCATAAATATTCACTCGGAACTTGATTTGAAAATTCATTATGTTGTCCCCTTAAATCATCATTAAAATGTTCATATCTCTAAGCTTCTGATTGATAGTGTCTCTACAGTAAACATAGCAACCATGTAAGAAGTTAGAATGGAATACTATGGATTTGATTAAATTTTTTGTGAAAATGGCTTATGAATGATGAGTTTATCCAACAGAAGTGGTCTGAGATATTCCTATTATGCTTCACGGAGTTGTTTTGCATATGACCTATGTTTTCTTGAATTTATTGAAAATCAAACCTAGATTAAAATTTACTTTTTGGATGCCTGATGTTAAAATAAGCAAGAGTTTTGCAGGATTCATCCTCCCATCTGCTGGTTTTTAAATGTAATCATTGTACGTATATAGTGCCAATAGATGAGCTCACACTTTTGAGATGCAAGCATGGCCAAATGGTGCTGAGCTTGTGAATATGTAAGATGGCCTTTGTGATGATAAGGAGACTATGTTCTTCATAGCTAATCAAGATCTTTTGTCTCGATGTATTCTTAGATCCCTTTCCTTTGCCATTCCTCAGTAGCATGTTAGATGAAGTATCTCGTTATGAAACTTAGACCTTCCATGATGTTTATTGTGGGTATAATCAAGTTCATTTGGGTGAGAGGGATATCCCCAAAACCACTTTCATTACCAAGCAAGGCATCTGTGCTTATATGATTGTATTTTGGATTGAAAAATGCACCTAGTACTTTTCCACTGTGCATGCATGATATCTTCTCTCCTTACCTTACTACTTATATGTAAGTCTTCCTTGATGACGTTTTTGGTTTTTGGTGATAAAATTGAGCATTTGCATCATCTCCGACAATGTTTTCTTAAATGTCCCGAATATCGATTGTGCCTTTACCCAGCAAAGTCCATCTTTTCCATTTCCTATGGAAAATTTATGGTCATATTATTTCCCTCCAAGGCAATCAAGTTGACCCTCACAAGGTTAAGGTTGTTCTTGAAGCTCCTCGACCAAAATCCTTGAAAGACATTCTTCACTTCCAATGCAAAATATGTTGGCATGGTCCACACTTGCAATGGCTTCCATATCTTGCCATCCCTTTTATCTGCAGAAGTTGGATCTTCCCTTCCATGTTTTTCTAGATGCCTCTTACATCGCCATTGGCAGTGTTCTCATGCACATGTTTGATAAATGGTACAAGCTTGTCTATTATAATAGTCGTCGCCTGACCCCTGCTGAGATTAGCTATTTTGTTACTAAACAAGCATGTTTAGGTCTCATTTTAGAAAGAATTTCCATGACCATTTTGAGCTAGAAATTTACTTTTGATATGGATCATTTAGCCATTACCTATCTTTTATGCTAATAGAGTTTGGGGGGCCGATTCACACTTTGGGTCTTATACTACAAGAATTTGACTATGAGGTCATTCACCATCCCAGTTCTTCTCGTGTGACACCCGTGTTTCTATCTTGAGTAGATGCTGGTGAAGCTCCAAATAGAGTTGATGGCTCCTACTTGCTATTTGTAGGTATCAACATAGTCACTTGCCAATATTATGGGCTTTGTTTAGCTCTTACTATGATACTTTACTAAAAGTTTTAACGAAATCTTGTCCTCTAGACCATCTCACTACTCCTACGCATCACAAACGTAACTTGTGAAGTCGTTGGTTGTGCCTCATTGTTTGTTAGCTTTATTACTTTGACTCGTTTGAGACTTGGCTTTAGTGTGTGCCCAATCACAAAGTTCCTTTGATTTTGTACCTTGCTTATTCTCATCCCACTTGTGGGAGTTTTGGAAATGAGTTAACTTATAAAAAATTGGTGTAGAGTGGTGTCACTCTAGCACAATGGAAAGTACCAATGCGAGGAGCTACACCTTGTAATTGTCAATCCGCCGAAGAAAGACTCAAGAATCAATCATGAACACTCAAGAAAAGACAAGCATGTTTTTATAACTAAAGCTCTTCATTCACATGTCACATGAGTAAATGATAACAACCACTACAAAATACAAGATTTTGTCCTTTATACTTTTTCAAGTGTCCCTTTTCACACTTGAAATTTGGTACTCTCAATTTCTAATCTAAAAATATGTGCTTGAAGTACTTCAAAAAATTTTCTAAAAAATACATATGACGTCTTCTATCTATGAGGAAGAATATTCCTCATTTTTACAACATTATGATAAATATTTTATAGGATAATGGGGTTTTTACAACAAAAATCCTATCTTAACAAAGGAGAATGCCAACCTCCACATGAATAACACCCAAAGTGAAGAAGAGAAAGTATGCCTCTTGAATTGTAGTAAAATCCTAGAGATGCAAATAAATGGATACATGGAAGATGGAGACTCATTCAGGAGTTGAAATATAGAATTAATGATTTCTTTATTATTGAATCAATCAATAGAGGCATTGTTGATACTCAAGGTCAATCACAAGCATGGAAGCACATCAAGGAAGTGGACACACAAGAAGAAGGAGCATGTAGGGAGCTCCAAGAAGCACACCTCAAATTTTCACAAGAAATCTCTACAAAAATAGTGATTTTCATCACTAAAAACCCTTGTAAATACCATCTCACATTTTTTCAACTCCATTTTGTTCAAGTCAAGGAGTCCTCGAGCTTCAAGAGTATTAGAAGTATCATTCTACCAATTTTCATAGTTCTTAGACTCCGTTTGAGCCCCCGAATAAGCCCTGGAACCTAATTTTTAGC
The DNA here is from genome assembly GCA_020310875.1 of Ceratopteris richardii. Classification (NCBI taxonomy): domain Eukaryota; kingdom Viridiplantae; phylum Streptophyta; class Polypodiopsida; order Polypodiales; family Pteridaceae; genus Ceratopteris; species Ceratopteris richardii. The sequence goes on along the minus strand of CM035431.1, from coordinate 21,006,404 downwards.
TAAGTTGGACACTAGGTCTAGACAGGGCCAAAACCACTCAAAAAACTATAAAAAGGGCTAGAGAACTCATGGGGTTAGCTTCTTGTAGATTTGTGCTTTTGTAAGAGAATGCATTTGTAATCAAAGTCCTTCCAGTGTTCCACTCTTTGCTCCTACCTTGTGCGCATTTGTGTGTGTATGTGTATGCATGCTTGTGTGCTTTCACTCACGCACTTGTGCCTTCACTTTCTCATGGTCTTCATACCAGTCCTCACGTCTCCGCAGATTCACATTTATGAGTTTGATCTCGTCAGGTTGATACTTACCATTGTGCTAGAGTGACACCAAATTTAGTGCCGTTGCTGGGGAGAGAGCTTGGAGGATGAGCATGTGGTGGTAAGACGTAGAGAAGTGATGTTGGAAGGTAAAATATCACCATTTTCAATTAAGTTTCTGAGCTTTTCTTCTCCTTCATCATCATCATAGATGAATTATAAAAGGAGTCACTACAACATATGAGTGGCATACCAACATTGTCCATACCGATGGTCACTCCTCGGCGTCGGTATGACCGTTGAAAATGCTTGAAAAACCAGAGATGCAATACGGACGATCATTGTATTGTTGGTATACTCAGTGTCCATATGAGCATCAATATGCGTCAGTACTTTACTGGAAATTACCGACGCTCATACCGACGCTTATATCCACGCTCATACCGACGCTTATATCCACGCTCATACCGACGCTTATATCCACGCTCATACTGACGCTTATATCCATGCTCATACCGACGCTTATATCCACGCTCATACCGACGCTTATACCGATGCAATGTTTTAACCAGACTTGAGAGCATTTGACATTTGCTCGCATTTTGAACCAAATTCTACTATTGTCAAATTTGCGTGCGCGAACTACATTCTGAGCATATTATGTACACACATCTCTCTCTTTCTCTCTCTCTCTCTACACACACATATCTATTTCTCTAGATCTGAAATTTTGGTAAGTATCTAACATACTATAGCACCCTTTCTCTTTCTTTCTATTTTCCCTTTTCTAATTTCTCTTCTCTTTAGTTTTGCAAGAGCTTTTTGGGGTGAGTTCTTTGGAATTCAATGAAGGACAACATTATGTGGACTTTGATGGCAACACTCCAAACAATTACACCGATGTAAGTGATTTTTTGTTTTTGATTGATATAGAGTGAGATAGAGAGAGAAAGAGATGAAAGAAAGATAGAGATCTAGAGAAACATAAAGAGAGAGAGAGAGACAGAGAGAGACAGAGAGAGAGAGGGAGAGAGAGAGAGAGAGTGTAAAAGAGAGAGAGAGAGATGAAAGAGAGAGATAGAGAGAGAGTGAAGGAGAGAGAGATGAAAGAGAGAGAGACAGATATGAAATAGAAAGAGAATGAGATAGAGAGAGAGAGATGCATACATACATACACACACATACACATACACATACTCACATACATATTACATACACACATGCATATTACATACACACTCACGTATGTATTACATACACACGCATATACATACACATACATATTACATACTCACATGCATATGCATACACACATACATAAATGCATGCATATTACATACACACATGCATATTACATACACAGATGCATATACATACACACACACATATTCATAGTCATAGTCACATACATACATACATGTACACACACATACATACATACATGTACACACACATGTATACATACGTCACACATGCATATGCATACATACATACACACATATTTTCATGTACACACACACATACATACATACATACACACATGCATATTACATACACATGCACATATATATACACACTCACATATGTATACACACACATATGTGCATACACAGACATATGTGCATACACACACATATGTGCATACACATGCATATGCATACATACATACACACACATATGCATGTACACACACATACATACATACACATATGCATATTACATACACATGCACATATATATACACACACATGCATACATGCACATACACATACACACACATCACATATACATACACACATACACACAATACATGTTTTAGGGTTAGGGTTTTTTACTTTTACACATATACACACATATTACATACACAGATGTACCCATATACACATGCATACACACATCTCTTTCTCTCACTCTCTCTCTCTCTCTCTCCCCCCCTACACACACATCTCTTTCTCTCTCTCTCCCTCTGCCTCTCTGTCCCTACACACACATCTCTTTCTCTCTATCTCTCTCTCTTTCTCATCTTGGTAAGTGATGTGCATACTCTTTCACTCTCTCTCTTTCTCTATGTCTTCTCTTTTTGAATCTTTCTTTTCTTTTGTTTTGCAGGAGATTTTTGACATTGATTCTTTGGAATTTGATAAAAGACGATGTCAATTTGTCTTTAACGAGAGCTATCAAAAGAATTACAGTGATGTAAGTGATTGTTTTGTTCTTTATTATAAATAGAGATAGAGAGAAAGAGAGAAAGAGAGAGAGATGAAAGAGGGACAGAGAGATAAAGAGAGAGATGTAGATAGAGAGAAAAAGAGAAACATAGAGATACATACACACACATGCATACATATTACATACACATATGCATATGCATATGCATATGCATATGCATATGCATATGCATATGCATACATACATACATACACACACACATATACATGCACACACATGTGTACACACACATGCATACATGCACATACACATACATCACATATCACATATACATTCACACAAACACAGATATACAATTTTTAGGGTTAGGGTTTTAGGATTAGGGTTTTGGACTTTTACACATATACACAAATAATACATATACACATGCACACATATACACATGCATACACAAATACACATACACATACACATCCACATAGATCATATATACATACACACACACACCCATATGCATGTTTTAGGGTTAGCATTTTAGGATGAGAATTTTTGGATTTTACATACATACACACATGCATACACACATATACACACATATGTGTATATGTCTATATACATACACACATATGCATGTTTTAGGGTTGGGGTTTTAGGATTAGGGTTTTTGACTTTTACACATATACACACATGCACACATATACACATGCATACACACATCTCTTTCTCTCTCTCTCTCTCCCCCTACACACACATCTCTTTCTCTCTCTCTCTCTCTACACACACATCTCTTTCTCTCTCTCTCTCTTGCATCTTGGTAAGTGATGTGCATAATCTTTCACTCTCTCTCCTTCTCTATGTCTTCTCTTTTTAAATTTCTCTTTTCTTTTGTTTTGCAAGAGCTTTTTGGCATCGATTCTTTGGAATTTGACAAGAGACAATGTCGATTGGGCTTTGACAAGAACGGTCAAAAGAATTACAAATTACATCGATGTAACTGATTGTTTTATTCTTTATTATAAATAGAGATAGAGAGAGAGAGAGAGAGAAAGAGAGAGAGAGAGAAAGAGGGAGAGAGAGATATGAAAGCGAGAGAAATATATATATAGATAGAGAGAAAGAGAGAGACATAGAGATACATACACACACATGCATACATATTACATACACATATGCATATGCATATGCATACATACATACACAAACACACACACATGCATACACACATACACACATGTGACATATACATACACACATATGCATGTTTAGGGTTTTAGGATTAGGGTTTTTTGCTTTTACATATATACACACATGCATACACACATATACACATATAAACACATAATACATATACATATAGACATATATATACACATGCACACACATATACACACATATACATGTTTTAGGTCTAGGTCTGCAAGATTAGGGTTTTAGGGTTATGTTTTGCTTCACCAAATCATGTTTTTGTTTCCTGTACTAAATATCACATGTATTGTCTTTTTTTTTGGGGGATTCTTGGACAAGAAGAGATTTGAGTGTTTGTAGGAGAAAAGGGAAAAAGAAGAAGAAAGATACACACTGGAAGCCTCTGTCGATTGATTATAATAAGACAAATACAATTGTGATGCACAATACAATCCAATGCTTTTGTGCAAAATGCCACAGAGTGCTCAATTACAAGATACCAAATACCCAAGGTCGTGTTGCTGCCGGCCTCCTTCGTACCAGACCTCCACCTTTTCCAAGCCTGCACTTGTGCACACCTTGCACCAAGCTTCCAATCAGGGGAAGGGATGGACACCTTCTGTTGGCACGTGCACATTGCAATGAGACCTTGGGCTCCTTTGGGGACTAGCTTAGCACTTCTCTGCACACTTCTTAGTCACTCTTCATGCACACCTTGCACTTCACTTCTCTGTGTCGCACATTGTGTGTCTCTTGCACTTCTGTCTCTTGCCTCACTTAGACTATGCTCATACCTCTTGGTCTTAGAATAGTCCTTGCCTTGATTTGAGTGTCCATTCACGTACGCTCCTAATTGCCAAAGTGTCTTGGTTCTCCCTTGATGTCCCAAGATTGTCTTTTTAGGTGGAAGCCAACGAATCCCTCTTTTTTCCTGTAGTGACGTTAGACTTAAAAACAAAACGTTTTAATTGGGGGCCATATTTTCACTTCTGCGTACGATGCAGCTTCACATGCCTTGACCTTTTGGCTTTAATTCTTCACTTTTGAACCTTAGGGAAATTAGAGAAATACCCTTGCAACCTGCATCCAAATTTCTCCAATTTAACCTTTATGAACAATTAATTGTGCACTACCTATGCACTTTGACCCTTGAACTTCGACACTTTGACTTTGCGTATGCTTACTTTGACTTGACCCTATTGACTTTGAAAAGTTTGAATTTGAGGGGCTCAACAGATGCCCACCAGCTAATGAGCTCTCCGTCCCAGAGAGACCACAATTAATGGGAAACTACAAAAACAACAAAATAATGAAGCCACAAGAGACAGATAAAAGACAAAGGGAATTTATTTATTATAAGAGTAAATGACTTTATTGTATTCATTGAATGCTTTATTGTATTGATTCTTATTGAAGGAAGCCTGAAGATGGAGACTGCTAAGCTAAGGATTATTTGGACGAGGGTTGTTGTTTCTCGCATCTGAGGGAGGGGGAGAGGGAGGAATGGGAATGGAAGCTTGTTCAAGCATGAGTTGTAGGGAACTAATGCATTGCTGTAATTGATCTCGTTTGCACTTAATATGACGACACGAAGCATTATCCCATAATCCCATGGAAAAGGGATTTTGGAGATCGGATAAGGCTTTAGTGGCTGAATCAGCCATATCACAATATTTATCCATGTCTTCCTTGAGTAATCTTAGAGACTCTTGGAGAGAGTGCCATTGAGATGTGTCCATCCTATTGATTTTATTCATGGTTGCGATATACTGCTGATGAATGGAAGCCGCATCAGAAACTGAATCCAAGGATACCTTGGATGCGTTAGCACTGTCAATAACAATCGCACTGGCATCACGGACTAAATTTAAAAATGAGGCTGCATGAGGGATTTAAGCTGTGGGGGTAGGCGTAACGGGAATGTTTGCATGAAGAGCAGATGGACTGGGTTGGGTGTGGGCCACATTAGTGGGAGGGGGGGAGGAAATGGGAACGGGAGGATGAGGGGGAGTACTGGTTAGGTTGGTTGGATGTAGCTGCTGGGAAGAGACGGCGAGAGGAGAAAGGACGAGGGTAGGAGTGGTCAGATTATCCTGAGAGTTTCGGAGAGAATGATAGAAAGACTACGGAGGAATGGAAGGGATATCAGTGGGTTCGGAGATAGGAGTTGAAGCAGAGGCTGAGTCCATCGAGATGTGAGGGGATTGAGGGAGGTTGGATGTGGATGGGTTACAGACGGCAGTATGCTGACTCTAACTTATGGAGGTGGAATTGGAGGCAACGGAAGTATAGCGGGAGTATCGGACTGATGAAGGATGACGGAGGTGTGCGATGGTAATTGATATATCCAAACTAGGAACGGAGCAGAGTAGATGGAGAAGGATTTAGAGCTTCGAGTCAGAGCCTCACAAAGGCGACGTGACCACAATTGTAAGGATCCATAGATGAGTGCAGCGTAAGGGTATGGATGGCTTTTGAGGAAGCAAAAAAGAGGATCAACAATTTGAATATCAGACCATGGGATGGACGAGGACGGGCTACGAAGCAAAAAGAAAAAAATGAACGAATTAAGGATAGACATCATGCGCATGGAAAATCTCGCGTTGTAGTCAAAACGTTCTTGGCAAAAATCAATAGTGGCAGTGGGCAACAAGCCAGAATATAAGAAAGGTGGACTACAAAAGTTGATGAGTGAGGATCCTAGATCCTATGGAATAGCGGGAATGGAGAGAGTGCCCGAGTGGAAATGAGGAAATAGACGAAGAGCTTCATAAACATCGTGATTATTGGTAGGGTCATTCAAAAGAACATTGGCTAATCCCTAGAGACCCACATTATGAAGATTTTCTTCAAAAAAAAGACTAATCAGTTCAACAGAGGGTAAGGACAGATGAATGCGAATCTGTAGATCCAAATCAGCAGGGTGAAAGATGCGGACGTAATCAACTGAAGGGGAATTAGGTTGAGAAGTCTAAGAAGTGGAAGTAAGTGAAGCAATGGAAGGAGAAGCTGCTTGAGGGATGGAAGGTGGAGAATATAAAGTAGTGGAATCTGATGGTACTGAATAAGTGGGGATATTCAAAATTGGTGTATCAAGGGTGATGGACGACGGAGGAGGTTTGTTGTCAAGAGTGATGGAAGCAATCTGATGTGATGCATGGGGTAGGTGGTCTAGATTAATGGAAGCAATCTGATGTTGGCTCTCAACCGCTTGAAAATCAGGTGTTGTGGACGTAGGTTGGGGATAATGTGGAAGGGTTTTATGCAGTGCCGAAGGGGTGAGATCAGAAGGGTCCTCAAGGGCGATCGATTCATCCATGAAGCGAGCAAATTTGGAGTGAAAAATGATTGCAACTGGAGTATTCAAGGCCGTAGACATACTATTGGAACAATGTTGGACAGATCCCATTGGCGACCGGAGGATAATAAGCCGAAATCATGGGGCTGCTAGGATCTTGGTGTGGGTTGGATTGGGGGGAGGGGAGGAGGGAAGGTGGAGGTGTGGGGGTCGGATGGGTGCTACAAAGGAGGAGAGTTGGCAGCAGGGGTTGAGGGTAGTGCAGGGGAGGAGGGTGAAGGAGGGTAGGAGGTGGTGGGTGAGGGTATTGCGGGGGAGGAGGCGGGGGTGGTGTGGCGGGTTTGCACTGTAGGGGGAGAAGGATGGCGAAGAAGGATGGAATGCTTTGGTCTGCTAGTGTTACGGTAAAATTTTCAAGCCTTGAAGGTTGTAGGCCAATCTTCTTCATGGTATGTTCAGGCATCAAGTTGATGCCAAAACCACCATCCACAATAACGCCTTGTTAGAAGATGTATTTTTTGAAGCCTTTTGGATGAAAAATAATTGTAAAATGACAAAAACTTGTAAAACTACTTATGCAACTGATGTAAAAATAAGGAAGAGTCTTCCTTATGTAGGATAGAATCTTATGTAATTTTTCTAGAATTTTTGGAAACTCCTAGATAGCATATTTTTAGAATAATAGAGGAAAGGACCAAAATTCAAGTGTGAAAAGGGACACCTGAAAATGTATATAAGATAATTTCCTCTATTATGAGGGGGTTGATTAATCATTTGTTTACATGCTATCCAAGTGAATAGAGAAAGATTTTCCTGCTAAAAATCGTGTTTTCTCCTCTTTGTGTGGTTTCAATGATTTGTGAGTCCAATTCTTGTGTATCTATGGAGATTTGTGAACTTCTATTGTGTAATTCTGTTGAATGTGTATGAAGAGAGCTGAATACTAATGTGTTGAGTGATAAGTTGATGAACAATGGTGCTGGAGATGAAAATCGTCAGTTTTCACAGAATCGCGATTGTCTCGTCTGTATGGTACAGGTAATATTTTTTTGAGTTTTGACTTCATAATTATGTTGTGCTGATGAAATAGCATGTATTAGACACCAAGATTGTGGAAAATGGTAGAGATTTGCTCAAGATAATCCAAACCCTAGAAATTCCTCTTCATTTTCACTATTCTCAGAAATCTAGCCATTATTCTCTTATTTCTTGGATTCTATCATCTAGAAGGGGCTCTGGTCTCTTGAATACTTCCAGGATTGACAAAATAAAGATATACTGTTAATTCTTTATGCTAAATGATTGGAGAGGACAACTCCAAAGATCAATAACAAACATTTTTTGGCGCCGTTGCCGGGGAGTATTTCAAAAGCTTCATTGAAGTTGGACCTTGCTGGATCTTCTATTGTTGATGGTAACAAACACATGGAAAAGGTAACACTCTTTAATCAAGAAATGTGAACATGAAAAGGTAGATGTCTTTGTTTGTCTTTTGGGAAAAGAAAGTAATAGATCATCTTTTAGAATTGGAAGTGCTAAAATTTTTGTAAATTGATAGTTGCTCATCTCATTTTTGAAGTAAAAGTGCAGGTGTGTGAAAAATTTGAATCAAGAAAGTTGAAGATGAGGTAACATGTGTCTATTCTTGCATTTTTGGAGTGCTTTTTGACCAAGTACTAGGCAAAATTGTTGATCTTGGGAAGATAACATGGTTGCATTAAGGAAAAGTCAAGTAAATTAGCTAGATGCAAGTAGAAAAGATTCATTCGTTAACCAAGCCAAAGCATAAATCTTGAGAAACAAAGCTGATTTGCATTTTGAAAAAAAATGTTTGAGTTTATCTTTGCAAAAATTGATACTTGCATTTCATAGCACAATTTTTCTTTTAGGATTTTTTCTCATGAATTGTTTTGATAGCTAAGCCATAAGAGAGTATAACCAATCAAGGAACACAAGATCAATAGATCACCAAACAAGAAACCCTAAGTGAAGTGTTTACCTTAATTTAGGGCAAAATACTAAAAAAATGCATAAAATTCATTAAAAATAATCAAACAAATTTCTTTTCTTCTTAGGAAGTTGGACTAAAGCTTTGTTGATAAGAGTAATAGGGACCAAGTGAAAGAAAAGCAAAAATTTGTCAAAAAATTAGAAAATTGGAAAAACACGATTCTCTGCACAAGATCACGATTTTTTGAGTGATGTTGTGATTTTGATGCAAAAGTACAGGAGTCTGTTGAATTGCAATTGGTAGAGGGTATTGAAGGGGAACAAGAGAAAAGAATACTCAAATTTGCACAAAATAAGAAGTACAGAAGAAACACGATTTTCTACACAAAATCGCGATTTTCTGTAAGGGAAATTTTCTGGTACATTCAGCATATTTGGGTTTTTGAAGAAAGATAATTGCAAGAGATTTCATCAAGATTGGATAAGTGAAGTTAGACAAATGAAAGAGTGAAGAAAATTGGAAATCACACAAAATCGCGGTTTTCTGGACACTATAAAATCGTGGAATTGCAAGAAAAACTCATTTGAGTGAGTGTGAGATGTTGGGGCTTCACTCACTAATTAGGCATGGATATATGAAGACATATGAAGAAAGGAAGAAGGAAAGGAGAAGTGAAGAAAAAGTATACAGAAAATTAAGCCTAAGTGAAGGGACAATTTCACTATTGTAAATTAGTGCAAATTAGAGTCTAGTTTTTCCATAGATCTTCAGAACTTACGAGTTCGAGTCTAGGAGAATGTAAACCATAGGTATATAAGTTAATTTGAGATAAAAAACATGTAGAGAGAACTCAATTTTGTAATCTGAGTGAGTAGAGAAAAGTCGTGTCTTTTCTGAGAGAGATGTTCAGGAAAAACTTCTGAGTGTGAGAGAGTTTTCCATGGCTATGATCAAAATTAGGCTAAGCCAATTTGTACACATCCTCTCTGATATACAACATATGTTTGTGTAGAAGGATTAAGTCTAATTCCTCTTGTACATTGAGTTCTAAGTGATTTCACATGACTGTGTAAGTTAGTTGACAGTTACGACTTTTCTGGCGCACATTTACCTGAACTTCTTAAGGTCAGATCTTGAAGTATACTTTAAAGTTTTCAGTAAGTGATAGCTGATTTTAAAGGTACTATCTTCAACTACATTTGGTCAAAAGATCTTTAAGAAACGGGATGCATACTCAGAGAAATCATCTTAACAGTGAAGGTATGTCAAATCGATGAAGTCGGTTTTCAGTTTCCAGACATAGTGAAAAGTTTGGAGCAAATTCAGAAGATTTTGAAGTTAGTACTTGAAAGTTTTGCTTGTTATGTGTTACTTAACATTAGCAAGAACTTCTCTTAGTAAATGATCAAAGGAATTTGCAAAGATCAAGCTAATACAGGTCAGATTGAAGATTTGAAGAAAAGGCGCAAATTTCTGTGAAGTGAAATTTTGATTTTCACTAAGTTCAGAGATAAAGACTTACATTAAGAGTATTGCTAAGCTAATGATGGTTATGGAGGTCTTCTAATACCACATTAGTTTAGTTCTTGTGGTGTTTTATACACCAACAAGTGGTATCAGAGCAGATAAGGTCCTCGAGAGTAAAGGGAGAGCAGATACAAGAAGAATTGAAGAGTTCTTTATCAAAGAAGGTGGAAGCTGAGGTGTTCAACAAACAAAAGTCATCAAAATATTATTTCGAAGTTACTTCCAAAGGTAAAGGTCTACGAAAGATATCATTCTTTAACTTTATACTTATAGGTTGAAGCAGAAGCAAGAATACTATGGCAGATCATGTGTCCATTGACAAATTGGACAGAGATAATTACCCTGATTGGGTGATGAGGATGGAAGCCTTACTTATGAGTAAGGACCTAATGGTATATGTGACAGGTGAAGAAGAAAAGCCTAAATTTGAAGATGAGAGTCATCCAAGAAAGGAAGAGCTAGAAGCTTTGAAGCTATGGCAGAAGAGAGATGCAAGTGCAAGAGCTTATATATATAACACTATTATAGATCATTTCTTACCACATATCAGAGGTTTAGAAACAGCTGAAGACATTTGGAATGCTTTGGAGGATCACTTCCAAAACACTACCAAAGCTAGGAAGGCTAGCTTATGGTCAGAGTTCACCACATTCAAGAAAAAGCAAAATCAGAGCATTAGTGATTATGTCACTAAGATGAAGGACTTGGCAGATAGCCTTGGATCTATTGATGAGGATATTGAAGATCATAGGTTGATAGCACAATTACTTGCAGGGTTAAGAGGTGATCAAAGATGGAAGCCTTTTGTACTTTCAACAGAACTCTCATTAAATCATTATGTGCAAGAATTGAATCAATTACTTGGATTGATGCTCACATTTGAGCAAGACTTGAAGTCAGATGGAGACAAAGGACAAAGTTCTGCAATGTACATGAAGAACAAGAAGAAAGGAGATAAAGGTAAAGCAAAGGATGAAGAAGAGTCAACAACTCAAGCAAATTATGTAAGAGGAAGAGGTATTGGCAGAGGTAAAGGTCGAGGAAATGGAAGAGGTAGAGGTAATCAGAACAATAACAAGAAGACATGTTGGATTTGTGGATTGAGCAATCATCTAGCATATGATTGTTGGCATAATCAACAAGGATCAAGCCAAAATCAAAAAAACAATGGCAGAGGAAGAGGTGGAAGATTTCAGAATCAATTTCAAAGAGGAAGACAGAATTCAAGAGGAAGTTATGGTAGAGGTGGTGGAAGAAATTGGAATCAGAATCAGTCTTACAATACCACATATTACAATTATGCAAATGATACACAGAATGACATTCATACAACATTGATGATGAATTCAATAAGTCCATCAGAGAAAGAGGATCTCAAGGTATTTTATATTGTCTCTGGTTGTTCAAATCATTTGTCAGGTAATATAGAATTATTGTCAGAATTCGAAGAAGGCAATTCAAGTCATACAGTACAAACAGGTGATAATACAAAACATAATGTCCATTCAATTGGAAAAGTGAAGTGTAGGAGTGGAGCTGATTTGTTAACAAATGTTTTGTATGTTCCAACAATACCAAAGAATCTGATTAGTGTTGGACAAATAGTGGAAAAAGGTTTTCAAGTCAGATTTACAAATGAAGGGGTATTTGTTGAAGATCCAGAGGATGCATTCAATCCCATTGTTTGTGGTAAGAAGGAAGGTAGACGTTTTACTCTCAAAGTGCAAGGAAATGTTGGTCAAGCCTTAATCACACATGGTGATGAAGTAATTACAGAGTTAGATCTTTGGCATAAGAGATTGGGACACTTCAATGAAAGAGGAATCAAAACTATGGTGGAGAACCAATATGTAATGGGGCTACCAAATGTGAAAAGTCAACATATGATATACAAGTGTGAAGCTTGTCAGATGGGAAAAGCACACAGATTACCATTTCATAAGAAAGGTTTCAAGCATGATGGTTTGCTTGAACTCATACATACAGATGTATGGGGACCAACAAAAGAAGGATCAATAAATGGATCTAGGTATTATGTTTTGTTTATTGATGATGCTACAAGGTGGATAACCCTTTATGTTCTAAAAGAAAGATCAGAAGTATTTGGAGCCTTCAAACATTTTCATGCTTATGCAGAAAGAGTTACAGGTCAAAACTCAAGAGGTTAAGGTCTGATGGAGGGGGAGAATACTTCTCCCAAGAGTTTAATGACTATCTTTGGAATGCAGGTATCAAGAGAGAGATAACTTGCAGGTATACACCTCAACATAATGGGGTGGTAGAAAGGAGAAATAGAACATTGGTTGAATTTGCAAGAGCAATGTTAAAAGAAAAGAATTGCCCTAATTATCTTTGGGCTGAGGCTGTAAATACAGCTACATACCTTGTGAATAGACTACCATGTGGAGCTTTGAATGGTATGACCCCTTATGAAGCTTGGTGGGGTAAGAAACCAACACTTGACCATTGTAAAGTGTTTGGGTCAATTGCCTATGCTTATGTGCCATCACAACTTAGACATAAGCTTGAACCAAAGGCAGAAAAATATGTGTTTATTGGGTATGATGAAAAGCAAATGGGTTATAGGCTATGGAGTCCTTTAACTAAACATTTTATTGTTTCAAGAGATGTGACCTTTGATGAACAGAAGAGTTGGTATGCAGATAAAGATTGTGACCTTGAAACATTTGAAGAAGAGATAAGAAGAAGTGCAAGAGGTAAGTCACATATGCAAATAGATGGAGATGAAGAACATATGCAAACAAGCACATCAAGAGTTGGATCATATAGAAGAAATGAAGATGGACCAATATTCGATGAAGAAGTACATCCAGATATACATGAAGAGTGTGAACCAAGAAGATCAACCAGAATGAGGAAGCAACCTACAAGGTATTCCTATGATACTTCTTACTTGACTCAGAAAAATTATGCTTACATGGTTAAGGAAGATGAAGAACCTCAAAGCTATGATGAAGCAAAGGGTAAGAGACAATGGAAAGAAGCAATGAAGGAAGAGTTTGATGCACTTGAAGAAAACAAAACTTGGGAACTTGTTCCAAAGCCTAATGGTAAGAAAGTGATTGGAAATAAATGGTTTACAAAATTAAGAAGCATGCAGATGGAAGAATAGCCAGATACAAAGCTAGATTGGTGATTAAAGGCTATGCTCAAACTTTTGGCATAGATTATGATGAGACATTCAGTCCTGTGGCAAAGATGTCAACCATAAGGACAATCATTGCCATTGCAGCATCAAAAGGATGGACACTGAGTCAATTGGATATTAAGAATGCATTTTTGAATGGATCTATATCAGATCAGGTTTACATGGAGCAACCTCAAGGGTTTGCAGATCACAAGTTTCCAAATTATGTTTGCAGGCTGAGAAGAGCACTTTATGGTTTGAAGCAAGGTCCAAGAGCTTGGAATTATAGACTTGTAAAGTATCTTAATGATCTTGGATATCAAAGTTCAAAGGCAGATGCAAGTTTACTTATTAAAAGAACAGATGAAGGTATGATCTACATTTGTATTTATGTAGATGATATTATAATTACAGGTACCTCAAATGAAGGAATCAAGGAGGTGAAGAAGTTACTTGAGAGAGAATTTAAGATAAGTGATCTAGGAAAATTGTCATATTTTCTTGGAATGGAAATCACTTATGCAGAACATGGCATATATGTATCACAAGAAAGGTATCTCTTGAATCTTCTAAAGAAGTTTAACATGGAGAATTGCAGAGAGGCATCAACACCACTAGAGGTCAATCATAAACTCAGTAAATATGATGGCGCAGAGTTCAAAGACATGAGGAAGTATCAATCTTTAGTGGGAAGTTTAATTTATGCTACACTAACAAGGCCTGATCTTAGTTATGCAGTGGGTGTTCTTTCTCAGTTCATGCATTGTCCAAAGGATCCACATTGGATTGCAGGTCAAAGAGTTCTTAGATATATCAAAGGGACTTTGAAAGAAGGATTGTATTATCCTTTTACATCAAATATAAGATTGAGAGCCTATAGTGATTTAGATTGGGTAGGAAGTCAGGATGATAGAAGATCTACTCATGGTTACATGATATACATTGGAGATTAACTTGTGAGTTGGTGTTCAAAGAAACAACATACAGTGGGTTTATCATCAACAGAAGTTGAGTACAAAGGACTTGTGGAAGCAGCAAAAGAAGTAATATGGATGCACACATTATTCAAAAGCTTGGGAATTGATCAAGGTATACCTATCATTCATGGAGATAATATGAGCTCATTATATCTTGCAGCAAATCCTGTATTTCATGCAAGGAAAAAGCACATAGAAATACAGTACCATTTTCTCAGAGAAAAGGTAATGGAGAAGGAGATTGAAGTGGTGTACACTTCTACAAAAGATCAGATTGCAGATATTATGACAAAGAGCTTGGATGGAGTGAAGACAAGTAGGTTCAAGGAGATGGCAGGAATAAAAGAGAAGAAGACTATATGAAGAAGTCAAAGCATGCTAATTAGTGATTGAGGGGGAGCTGTTGGGGCTTCACTCACTAATTAGGCATGGATATATGAAGACATATGAAGAAAGGAAGAAGGAAAGGAGAAGTGAAGAAAAAGTATACAGAAAATTAAGCCTAAGTGAAGGGACAATTTCACTATTGTAAATTAGTGCAAATTAGAGTCTAGTTTTTCCATAGATCTTCAGAACTTACGAGTTCGAGTCTAGGAGAATGTAAACCATAGGTATATAAGTTAATTTGAGATAAAAAAACATGTAGAGAGAACTCAATTTTGTAATCTGAGTGAGTAGAGAAAAGTCGTGTCTTTTCTGAGAGAGATGTTCAGGAAAAACTTCTGAGTGTGAGAGATTTTTCCATGGCTATGAGCAAAATTAGGCTAAGCCAATTTGTACACATCCTCTCTGATATACAACATATGTTTGTGTAGAAGGATTAAGTCTAATTCCGCTTGTACATTGAGTTCTAAGTGATTTCACATGACTGTGTAAGTTAGTTGACAGTTACGACTTTTCTGGCGCACATTTACCTGAACTTCTTAAGGTCGGATCTTGAAGTATACTGTAAAGTTTTCAGTAAGTGATAGCTCATTTTAAAGCTACTATCTTCAACTACATTTGTTCAAAAGATCTTTAAGAAACGGGATGCATACTTAGAGAAATCAGCTTAACATTGAAGGTATGTCAAATCGATGAAGTCGGTTTTCAGTTTTCAGACATAGTGAAAAGTTTGGAGCAAATTCAGAAGATTTTGAAGTTAGTACTTGAAAGTTTTGCTTGTTATGTGTTACTTAACATTAGCAAGAACTTCTCTTAGTAAATGATCAAAGGAATTTGCAAAGATCAAGCTAATACAGGTCAGATTGAAGATTTGAAGAAAAGGCGCAGATTTCTGTGAAGTGAAATTTTGATTTTCACTAAGTTCAGAGATAAAGACTTACATTAAGAGTATTGCTAAGCTAATGATGGTTATGGAGGTCTTCTAATACCACATTAGTTTAGTTCTTGTGGTGCTTTATACACCAACATGAGAGAGAGAGAGAGCAAGGAAAAAATTGCGATCTTCTGCAGATACAGGTCTTGAAGAATTTTTGAATCAAGCAAGCAAGGTGAGGGGTTTCTATATCATTTTAATTACATTCCTCTAGATTTTCATGATCATTAAGCACAGAAAAGTAGGAAATAACCAAAATCACGAAATCGCGATTTTCTGAGTTTTTAATTTTTAGTGAAAAAATATTATTTTTTAGTTAATTTTTTTCATTGCATGTTAAAAACTAGATAGGGCGATTCTATAGAAGAAATAAAAACTTGAAAATCAATACCTTAAAATCTTCAAAAAATTTGTTCAGAATCGCGATTTTGTAGTCAAACACAAAATCGCGATTCTCTGATCAAAGGACAAAATCACGATCTCAGAACACGATTTTCATAAGAAAATCGTGTTATTTACGATTGTGAGCAATCACGATTGTCTGGGAACAAAATCGTGAAAAACACGATTTTGAGTACAGAATCCTGAAAATCACGATTTTGGACACAGAATCGTGAAAAACACGATTTTGAGTACAGAATCGTGAAAAACACGATTTTGAGTACAGAATCGTGAAAAACACGATTTTGGACACAGAATCTTGAAAAACACGATTTTGAACACAAAATCGTGAAAAACACGATTTTGAGTACAGAATCGTGAAAAACATGATTTTGGACACAGAATCGTGAAAAACACGATTTTGAACACAAAATAGTGAAAAACACGATTTTGAGTACAGAATCGTGAAAAACACGATTTTGGACACAGAATCGTGAAAAACACGATTTTGAGTACAGAATCGTGAAAAACACGATTTTGGACACAGAATCGTGAAAAACACGATTTTTGTCAGAAAATCGTGAAAGACACGATTTTGAGTAGAAAATCGTGAAAAACACGATTTTTGTCAGAAAATCGTGAAAGACACGATTTTGAGTAGAAAATCGTGAAAAACACGATTTTTGTCAGAAAATCGTGAAAGACATAATTTTGAGTAGAAAATTGTGAAAGACACGATTTTGAGTAGAAAATCATGAAAAACACGATTTTGAGTAGAAAATCGTGAAAAACACGATTTTTATCACAAAATCATGAAAGACACAATTTTGAGTAGAAAATCATGAAAGACACGATTTTGAGTAGAAAATCGTGAAAAACACGATTTTTGTCAGAAAATCGTGAAAGACACGATTTTGAGTAGAAAATCGTGAAAAACACGATTTTGAGTAGAAAATCGTGAAAAACACGATTTTGAGTAGAAAATCGTCAAAAACACGATTTTGAGCACAAAATTGTGAAAAACTCGATTTTGAACACAAAATCATGGAAAACACGATTCTCAATAGAAAATCGTGAAAAACACGATTTTAGTCTGAAAGTCGTGAAAAAGTAACTAAATGATCCTTAGGTCTGGGAACAAATTAAACACACATACTAAGCAAGACTTAGGAAGGAAGGAAACCGGGAAGTGCAAAAAAGAGATGTAGGGCAAATAAATACCATGGAAAATTTAAATGAAACAAATGAACCCATTGAAACTGGGGATTTTAGAAATATCCTCAAATACATGTATACAAATAGGTTTGGAACCTATGTATATCAGGATGGAATGCATAAGTCTCTCATTAGATTGAGAAACTTAGAAGTTCCCCTAAACATAACACCAGTAGCTCAGTCCAAATATGGTAGGTATGAGGATAGGCAAGGGTGTGTGTACATCTTCTCCCAAGACCTAGAAAATTCAAATGACTTAGGGAAATGTGCTGACAAAGGACCTTGGGAACATAACATAGGACAACCAGATTTACCTAGACCACATGAAAACTACACTAGTAATGAGCAACAAAAAGGGAGGAGAACACATGCTTCTCCAAATCCTTTTGAAAAAGAACCAGAAGGATTTAATGAATTTTCACTAAGAAGAAGACATCATTGGAAACCTCACGGTAGAATGCTTAGACCATATCAAGTAGCCAAATGCATGAAAAATCAATATGAAGGGTATTTTGATCCTCATGCTCATGCTCCAGAATTAGACAATTAATTAGAGCTGAGGAGGTGGAAGATTACAAAGTCCAATTTGAAGCATTTGGTCTAACCCTAACAGGACCTGCATTATCTTGGTTCATCCCTTTGAGAAAGGAAATGTACTTAGATATTGAATCCTTCCTAGAAGCCTTCATTGGTGAATTCTCAAAGACTGGAATAAAACATAGCACAGCCACTCTGATACACAGTTTTAAACAACAAAAAGATGAAAATGTCAGAGAGGAAGCCAGGAGATTTAAGCAATACATTGACAGATGTCCTAGAGAATATGTACCTTCCATGGCCAAACAAGTATCCCTATTCATAGAAGGATTAAGAAGTGCTCATTTAAGGACCCTAGTGTACTACAGAAGATGCCCTCATCTAGGAGCTTGTGTAAAAGAAGCAATAGATTTGGAAGATAACAGAGGCCAAGATCTATTAGCATTTGATCAACCCAGATCAAATGAAGATAAAATCCCTCCAGCAGAAGAATTGGCTCAGGCCATTGCTAAAGAGCACCAAAACCAATTTGATAAACTCCAGGATAAACACAAATAAAAAATGCTACAATTGTGGAGAAAGCCATTTGGTACAACAATGCCCATATCAAAAGCCTCCACATTTGCAAGATAGAAAAACACTCAAATATTGTACACTAGAGAGGAAATGGACAAATCATACCAGGGAGGAATCTTCTATAATAAACAACCCATAAAGGAAAGAGATTATGGGGGTCAAAGAGAATCAACATATATTGAGCAACCAAGACCTGTGATTGGGCAACAACCTCCTATACCAACAAATGTGGTACCTATCAAATACACACCAATAGAGGAGGGAAACTCAAGAACAAAGTCACCATACAAGGAAGATTATCAATGGAATGAAGGATATCAAGAAGAATGGGAAGGTTATGAATTAAGAGAACCACAATTATAAGCCCTAGACTTGGGAAATGGAAGAATTGAGATGGACACTGCCACTTTCATGTATATAACCAATAATTATATGTCCAACCAAAAACCTCAATTCAAAGGGGGACCAAAGATAACTTGTTATAGGTGTGGGGGAGAACATTTCATTAGAGACTGTCCACAACCTCCTACATTAAGAATAGAAGGATCTTATTGCAAGGATTGTGGCAGGGAGCATTTGATAAAGGATTGTCCAAAAAATCCTCAAAAACTACAAAACACACCTAATAACATACCACTAAAAGCAGTCAATATCATGGAACAAGAAGAATTGAGTAACATTGACCAAGTGAATGTAAATGCTATAACAAGGTCACAAACAAAACAACAAAGAACAACTAAGGAACAAAATGAAGGTTCAATCTCAAAGGTGAAGAAAAATAGACAAAAAGGGAAATGGGAAAGGAAACAAAGAATGGGTAAAAATTTGGAAGAAGAAAATAGGGAACAATCAAACAGTTTTCTCCTCAGAAGACACAAACCCATTTGGAGATAGGTAATTTACAAAGTCTAGACACTCTAATAAAAGCATACAAGGGAAGAATTCACGAGGGACCAAGCCCTGCTGATTATACAATGGCTTATCCTATGCCAGACTTAGAACATGAAAGGATGCAGAAGTGTAAACAAATCATACGAGAAGTGCAACTCAAAATGGGGGAGGAAGACAATTCTCAAAAGACAGTTGAGGAATCTGAGACAACAAAAACAAGAGGAAATAAAATCAAGGAAGAAAACCCACAAGTAACATTCTAGGTGAATATAGATAAACAATGCACAATTCTATATCATACCACATGGGAAGAGTTAATGAAACAAAATCCTCACCTACAGAACCAAATGAAAAAATGGGAAACAACACCAGAAAATCTTCACCCACAACTACAGGAAATGGAGGAGTTGTGGTATATTCCCATTGATAAGATAGGAGGATATTGTGAAGGAGAAGAGGTAAACTCAACCTTAAAAATACAATTCGGTAAAAACCAGGACAAAGCTATTCTGGATAGTGGATCAGGAGTGGCCATCATGACTAAACAAACTTGGGAGAAATGGGGAAAAAATGAATTATTACCCACCAAAATGAGATTGCAACTTGCAGATGGACACATAGATATGAAATTATCCTAGGAAGACCATTTATGAGACAAATGCAAATTGTGCAAGATTGGGGTAATGATTGCTTATACCTGCAGAGCAAAGGAAGAATAACCAAAGTAAATCTAAGAAATGGGCACTACTGTGACATATCTCCTCAAGAATGGTATAAAATTCATCAGAATCAAGAGTTGAGTGAGGAATCAGAAATGGAAGACCAGGATGAAGCTGAATCATCAGTATGGAAGTGCAATATGATAAGAAATCTTACCAATAGGAAAAGGAGATTAAGAAGAGAGGATTGTGTGGAAGGAAGGAAGTTACAAGATGAAAACTATGTACCACAACAATTCAAGGATGAGGAATTTGAGCCCTATGGGTGGAATCAAATTTTGGCTACCATGGATCTAGCCAGTGATGAATATGTGGGAGTGGAATTTCAAAATGAAGAAGGATATGATCAGTCTTTCACATTGGAATTCAAATGATAAAGGTATCCGGAACAGAAGAGGACAAAGAAGAAGAAATGATATTAGAAAAAGGGAAGACTCAATTTTTGGAAGAAGTAAAAGCTGAAGATGCTATTAAAGATAAAATTTCAGGCAAGTATAAGAGGAACATGCACAAGGAAATCAAAGAAAATCAGGGGGATGAGAAGAAGACAAGGGAAACAAACAAAAATCAACAGTTTGATATACCAGCAAATTTCAAGACTTATGAAGTAGAAAACAGACTAATTCTCAAGAGGAAACCAAAGAGGGAAAAAAAGAAAGGGGAGGCTTATGATAATGAGGAACAAACTAAAAAAATCATGATCAGTCAGGAAGAGGAGAAGAAAGACATATTGTAGTGGCTGATGACATGACATCTCAAGAAGAGGAGGCACTAAGAAACTTGGCAAGAAACTATAGGGATGTGTTTGCTTATAGCTATAAGGATTTGAAAGGAATTGATCCTAAAATCTGTGAGCATAAGATTCCTACTACACCTGAGGCAAAACCTAGCAAACAGAGACATTACACATTCAATGATAAATACTCTGCTAAAACAAAGGAAGAAATTGACAAGCTATTAGCTGCTAATTTCATCTATGAAATTGAGTATACAGAATGGATATCTCCTATAGTTGTGGTACCAAAAAAGAATGGGAAACTTAGGGTATGCATTAACTTGAAAAAGGTAAATGCAGCAACGATAAGAGATAATTATCCACTACCTATAACATATCATCTTCTAGAAAGAGTTGCAGGGAAGGAGGTTTATAGTTTTTTAGATGGTTTTTCAGGATACAACCAGGTTCCCATAGCATTGGAAGACCAGCATAACACTGCCTTCTCCACAGAATGGGGAATTTATGCTTTTAGGGTTATGCCCTTTGGGTTAACCAATGCTCCAGCAACTTTTCAGAGGTTGGTGTGTCATATCTTCAAAGAGTTCCTGAGGAATGTAATGGAAATCTATGTAGATGATCTTTGTACTTTTTCATTAAAAAGACAAGATCACTTGCAGGATTTAGAAAATATATTCAGGAAATGCAGAACCTACAGAGTATGTTTAAATCCAGAAAAATGTGTATTCTTTGTAACACAGGGAAGAATGTTAGGTCACATAGTCTCTAAAAATGGAATTTCAACTGATGAGAAGAAAATAAAGGCCATAATAGAGCTTCCAAGACCAACAAGTGTAAAGGAACTTCAAACTTTCATGGGACATTGTCGGTACTATAGGAAATTTGTACACAAATTTGCTGACATAGCCTAACCCTTATATGCCCTAATTACAAAGTTTGAGTGGACTAAGGAGTGTGACCAAGCCTTTGAAACTCTAAAAACTTGTTTGGTAACAGCCTTGTTAGCAGCAGACAAGGAACTGAAGGACTGACGAGGCATGGCAGTCTGAGAAGAGAGTCAGAAGGGAGAGAAGGCACAAGCAGACAAGGGAGTCAACGACGATCTGGCAAGTAGGCCAATAATTTTCTTCATGAAGAAGCAAGTACGAGCATTCACGCAGATCTAGCACTAAGGCAACCTTTAATTTTTCAACACCCTGACACCAATTAAAAGTGATTCTCATCACTAACAACCCCTGTAAATACCATTTCATATTTTTGTAGCTCCATTTTGTGCAAGCCAAGGAGTCCTTGAGCTTGAGGAGCCTTAGAAGTACCTACATATCAATTTTCGTATTTTTTAGACTCCGTTTAAGCCCTCAAATTGGCCCTGGAACCTAATTTTTAACTAGGCCGGACACTAGGTCTGGACAGGGCCAAAGCTAGTCAAAAACTATAAAAGGAGCTAGAGAGCTCATTTTTGAGTTAGATTGTAATTGAAACGAACTTGTAAGAGCTTCTTGAAAGTAATCTAAGAACTCCATTGCTTCTCACTCTTTGTCTTGCCGTGTGTGCGCGTGTGTGTGTATGTGTGTGCATGTTTGTGTGCTTCTCACTCACGCACTTGTGCCTCCACTTGCTCGAGGTCTTCATACCATCCTCACGTCTTCCCGGATTGACATTAAAGGAGGTGCTACTCATCACTGAGCTACACCAAATTTTGGCGCCGTTGCCGGGGATCGAACTTTGAGGACGAGCGTGTGATGGTAAGACGTAGAGTTGACACGTTGGAGTTGTAGGTATTTTCTTCACTTTCATCTATTTTCTTGTTTTTTCTTCACCATCTTCATCACCATCATCATCATCACCATCTCCCACCTCCATCTCCATCATCGCGAAAATCTTCAGTTTTGATCATATCACCATCTCCACCTCATTCCCTTCATTCTACTTGTGAGAGAGAGCGAGAGAGCGATATTGCTTGCACTGTTTTTGCATGTTTGTTGTGTTTCTTGCAGGTTCTTGCTGAATCATCATCCCCAGCTCTCTGCGCAGGTACGAAACTCGTCGAATCTGTCTCGCAGTCGCCAGCCTCTGTCGATCGCGATCGACAGAAAATTCAATCATTTGGTAAAACAAAGTTCACCACTAGCACAAGCATGATGAGCACATCCCAAATCACCTAAAACAGTAGAAAAATTCCGTGTTTTTCTGTCAATCGGGATCGACAGCCTCTGTCAATCGTGACCGACAGACCCTGTCAATCGTGACCGACAGACCCTATCAATCGCGACCGACAGACCCTGTCAATCGCGATCGACAGACTTCACGATCGACAGACTGCCACGTAGGACCCTGTCAATTGCGATTGACACCGTCGATCGCGATCGACAGCCACGACCGACACCCCTGTCAGTCGCGATTGACACCGTCGATCGCGACCGACTGAAATTCAACGATTGATTGACTTTTACGCATAGCCACGTGTCCATCGCGACTGATAGGCCCCCGATTGACTGAAATTTCGGCGAAAAACCCGGAAAACGTGTCGATCGCGATTGATACTATCGATCACGATTGACAGCCACGATCGACTCTGTCGATCGCGATTGACACTGTCGATCGCGACTGACAGGCCCGACGGACACCTCTGTCAATCGCGATTGACACACCTGTCGATCGCGATTGACAGGCTTTTCGGCCAAAAATTAGGGTTTGCTTTTGTTCAAAATTGGGATAATTTTGGGGCAAAATAGTCAATCTATTAGCATTTTTGGAGGTTCCTACACTTGTGAGTTGGGAGAAAATCCTAGGATCTGTCAGCCAGATTGAATCCTGTCTTAACCCTAGAACCCTGAACGGTCATAACTTTCTCATAAAAAATCCGTTTGCCGCGATTTTTGTTTTTGTGGAAAGCTCGCGGGAAGTACAACAAAAACCTCGACTAGTTACAGTTAAATTAAGATCAGGAATATTAAATAGGGTATTTTTAAGTTGACCATACCAAGGGGGAACAAAATTCAGGGATCTCTAGAGTTGTGTCCAAAAAGTCATAGTGCAAATTGGTGAAGTGTTACATGAATGAAAGTGATTGGTTCTGTCTTTTGAATTTAAGTCTTGAGCTAACAGTGGGCCTTTTACAGATCTATTGAGAGCATCGAAAGGCGCTCTAAGCAAGTGTAAGTGCAAGCTTGGGAACACACGTCCTGAGCATACTAGAGCATCAACACAAGGAAAGGAACTCAAGGTTGGAATACTCTCAACTCCCTCGGTCATTTTCTAGCTCAGGTTAAGTACGACTAGTGATAGGAGTAAGCCAGGGCGGCGATAGGCAGGTATCAAGTTGAAGACTACCTGAAAACTCAAGTTCAAGCTAAAAACCTAATCTCTGTACTGTCGATAACATAAAGGAAAAGAACCTAACGTGGAACGATCAATTTCAAGTACGAAAAATACTCAAGTATTCCTGACGACGCAATACCAGACAAGATCATAAACATAATAACTCACTAAAAATGAATTAAGTGACTGAGACCAATTGATCGGCAACGAGGTTGTACTCTGGGCAAAAATCGGGCTACTTAACTAGGCTTATGAACCTTAGATCAGGGTGACATCTAGTAAGGGATAGACAGAGCCTTAGGTCTTTAGAGGCTAGTGTCAACCACACTGCCAGGTCGTGGGCCCAGCAGTTGAGCCACCACTCATACTACCCAAGTTCTGAGACTAGTGAATCCGAGATGTCTCAACGTACGGAGAGACCTACAGGAAGTACAGGAGTGCCATACTTGCACAGGGTAGAAGGCACTTACAAAACACAGTTGGAATACCTTAGGACCAACCGATTAGGTGCTAGCATCTATGAGGACGGCCTAGGAAGATCTGTGGTACAGATTAGGAATCCTGATCAATCCATTGGATTAGAGCACCCAGCTGTCAAGTTTGAAAATGGAGCATACTTGGACAAAGAAGGAACCATATACATAGTCACCAGTCACCCAGATAGGACAGACGAATTTGGAAACGTGATCCTCGAAGCAGACTTAGGTGACCTGGAGCAAGGAAACATGGGTGCAAAACCTAGAACCCCTCGAGGTAAATCGGTTCTGACTAGGATTATCACACCAGAGTGGATTCCCCAAGATAATAAGAGCATAGATTTGCTCCTCAATCGAGAGACTGACGAAGCCTTTTGGAGGTACAAACCTGATCGGCCAATTGATATAGGAACAATCATGATATATGAGTTTAAGGACTTGATAGCCCAGGTAGAGTGACCTACTTAGATCACGCTTCGGAGAGGATCTTTGTAGTGATAGAAAATGATAGGCATGCTTACACTTGGAAGGGTGAATTCGTTTTCCCCCAACCAAGATCGAATGTATCCTATGGTCACCCTGGAGCTGGAACATCCCAAGCTCATGGAATGCAAAGAGACAGAAGTAGAGATAGACCAGAAGTAAGCTTTGCCAACCCAGTGGGCAGAGAAAGAACGAGAACAGAAACAAATAGAGTAGAACCTGAGATACTTAGAGCTCAGAGGAATCAAAGAAATGCGGATGAGTTCCCTCTACCACGACCTAGAGAGCACACAAGGACTTTGAGGCCGACTCAGCTAGTTAAGTCCATGAAGAACTACTTCGATGGCACTGGAGATCCATACGATCATGTGGCTGAGTTTAGGCAAGTCCTGAGAGCTGAACAAGTGGAGGATCTTTTCACGCAGTACAATGCCTTTGGTCTGACCCTTAGGAACACTGCCCTGACATGGTTTCAGCCACTAAACGAGAGACAGTTCAGAAGCATAGACCAACTCCTAGAGGCTTTCATCATTGAATTCTCTAAGAGTGGCATAAGACATAATACCTCCTCATTGATTCACAGCTTCAAGCAAACCCCTCAAGAGACCGTAAGACTTGCAGGAAGGAGATTTAGGCAATATCTTGAAAGATGCCCTGTCCTTGAGCTACCCACACCAGCTAAGCAAGTGGCTTTATTCTTGGATGGATTGCTAAGTACCAAATTAAGATCATATGTGTACTTGAAAGACCCTAGGACCATAGAAGAGTGTGTACGCATGTGCATTGACATTGAGGATAACCTAGGGGAGGAGTTAGAGCTCTCCAAAATCTACAAAGATCCTGATGGTGCCTCTAGCCTCTCTTCCACGCAATCCACATCAATTGAGGAACTTGCAGAGAAAGTGGCTCAGAAATTAGGTGTTTCTAGCAAACAAATTCCGAGATTTGCCCCTGTGAAGAGATGCTACACTTGTGGTGGCGACCACATGGCTAATGTATGTCCCATTATGGCTCAACCCCAAGTAAATCCTAGTAGCCAGTACTACACTATCGAACGAAGATACACAAATCACACAGCACAAGACTGCCCATACAACAAGCAAACAGTTAGGCAAACCTACCCTCAGACATACCCTCAACAAGGCAGATACCAGAACCAATACCAACCACAACAGTATGCTAGGCCTCAACAAACCTACCAACCACAATACCAAGCCCAGCAAAGGCCTCAGCCTGTGTTAGCCCAACAACCTCCAGCTCCATCC
The DNA here is from genome assembly GCA_020310875.1 of Ceratopteris richardii. Classification (NCBI taxonomy): domain Eukaryota; kingdom Viridiplantae; phylum Streptophyta; class Polypodiopsida; order Polypodiales; family Pteridaceae; genus Ceratopteris; species Ceratopteris richardii. The sequence continues at coordinate 20,979,977 of CM035431.1, read as the reverse complement.
AACTTAATCCCTGTAAAGTATGCAGCTACAGAAGAAAACCTGAATAGAGCTATAGTCCCCGTAACACCATTGCTTTCAGAAAGTGATCCCAGTGACCATAGCTTCGATTCTACACATGTTGAGAGTCCCCAGGCTTACTTCATGCAGTCTCCTGAACATGGTGAGTCTTACTATAGTGAAGAGCCAAATGAACCTAGTTGGGAATCAGATTACACAAATGTCATGTATGCAAACCCCAACCCTAGACCTCAATCTAGGCAGGTAAGACCCCCGTTCCCTAGAGGACCATGCTACAGATGTCAGGGAGATCACCTCATTCGTGATTGTCCCTTACCTCCACCTACACAATCCCAGTCAGTGATGATCCAAGGCTTTTGCCAAGAATGTGGAAAGGAGCATCTCTTACGAGATTGCCCAAAGAACCCCAATAATATGCCAAAAATCACTCCTATCAACGTTGTTGGGTTAGTGGTAGACTCCACAGGGAGCGTGATGTCCACTGCAATAGTACAGGTAGTCACTAGAGCTCAAGCATTGCAGCAAAACCAAGCTGTAGGTCAGGAAAAGAGCCCAGAAGCTAGTGAAACGGAGAGCATAACCAAGAAAAGGACTAGAGCCTGGAGAGATAGCCGTGAAAGAATGAAAAGACAATGGGCAAAGAAAATGAACGAATTAGAAGAAAGCATAAGAGAAACAAAAGCCAGAGTTGTGGAGCTCACCTCTCAACCGGACTCTCACAGGTCACCCCCGCCTCAATCCATATCACCTCCTCCGCCACCCTCCCTACCATCTCCATCCAACCCGCCTCACCTAAAACCACCACCCCCAAGAGTAGGATCAGTCCTAGCGGATCCCACTCCCGAGGACCTTAATATGATGCTTAAAGCCTATCAGGCCAGAATCCAAGAAGGGCCAAACGTAACGGATCATGAAAAGTGTTACCCTAGAGCAGAACTAGAGTTAGAACGAACCAAAATTTGTGCTAAGATGGTGGAATTGGCTCAGACCATGTTTGAAGCCAGTCGCCTCTTTAACATCTCTAGTTCAACGAAGACACAGTTGCACTTTGATGGACTGTTAGAGAGAATAGAGAAGCTGATTGCACAATCAGAAAAGAAACCCACCTCTCAACTAAAGGACAAGGCAAGTGAAAGAGCAAGTCTTCCTGCCCAGAAAGCCTATGTGCCTGAAGCCTATGTGCCTGAAGCCTACGTGCCTAACTCTACGGAGCCAGACACATCTTCTTCTATGAATCGATTCACTCCAGAATTTCTACGAGAGATTCGAGAAGATAAATGGGCTAAAGAGAGTGAAGTCCCTCCTCCTATTGAACTTGTGGATGATGCACACGATCAATTCCCACAAGACATCCCATCCATTTATGAGGAGCAGGAGAGCACCCACTCTCAGGAACGACTAGACTTCGAGTCTAATTCTTTACAGGAATTACCCCACTTCACGGCCCATGGGAAGCCAAGTCTACTTGTATGAGAACCCCCACAGTCATGGTAAGAAACGAAGATTCAGTCATACCTAGGAACACAGAGGTAGTGAAAAATACTAAAGTGCAGTGCAATCTCAAGTTGGAAGAGCTACTCAAGGTTAGACCTGAATTATGGAAACATGTAGCTAATCAAGGGCCCGAGATAGCAAAACCTCGTTCCCAGGAAGGATCACATAGAACGGTGCCCGAGATACCCTTGGATAAGATAGGAGATGTGTGTGAAGGTGAAGAAGGGAACACCTATCTTCCCATTACCTACCAAGAGTACACCACCAAGGCAATTTTGGACTCAGGTGCAGGAGTTGCAATTGCCACCACTTCCCTATGGAAGCGCTGGGGCAAGCCAGCACTCAGGCCCACGAGGATGAAATTGCAGATGGCCGATGGTCACATAGAGAGACCCTTAGGGTTGCTAGAAGGAATAACTCTCACCACCTGCGGTGTCGAGTTCGAGCATACCTTTGCCATATGTGATTTTAGCAAGAACCATGCCTATGAAATGATCTTGGGACGACCCTTTATGCGACAGTTGCAAGTGGTACAGGATTGGGGAACCAATTCTTTGTACCTGTAGCACTTAGGTGTTACGACCAAGGTCAATCTCAAGGATTATTCTCATAGAGATGTCCCTCCTATCCAATGGAACCCCATCCATAGAGCCAAAGATGATACGGAATCTGTGCATTCCATAGGATCAGGATCCTCTTGGATGCATGAAGACACCCACTTATGGATGTGCAAAGTAGCAGTAGACGAAGAGAAGAGAGAGAAAGCCAGAGAGGTAGGTGCAAAAGAAAACCAGAGATCAATCCAAGACCCAGCCTATGCACCTGTAGTTTTTCCAGACGAAGAATTTGAACCTCACGGCTGGGCAGAAATTTTAGCAACCATGGATGTAGCCATCAATGAGGAACAATGGACACCTCACTGTGATGAGGATGGCTATGACATTTCAGTCTTCTCCATAGAGCCAATCATGGGAGAGGCAGTCCTAGAAGAATGCAAACCTATCCCGGATGCATTTGAGGATGCAAGTGACTCCGATCTAGAGTCAATCATTATGGACCCCCCTTTTGCATCAGACGAAGAATACTTCCATGAGGTAGAATTTCAACCCAGAGGCATGGAGAGCTTACAAATGATGTAAGATTAGCAACACATGTGACCCCGAAGGAAGAAGGGAAGAAACGAAAGAAGAGAGAAGTCTCACTAGAAGAGGAAGAATCTTTGTTTGAGGTCCCAGGAAATTTTAAGAAGTATGTGATAGACGACAGGAGAGTCATGATCAGAATGCCGAAACGAGAAGCACAATCAGGAGAGGCCTATGATAATAAAGAAACCACCAAGAAAATAGTAGTGGCCCTAGAAGAAGGAGAGGAGAGATGCACATACATAGGCCATGACCTAACAGAGGAAGAAGAGCATGCGTTAATAGCCTTGCTAAGAGAATACAGAGATGTATTCGCTTGGAGTTACAAGGATTTGAAGGGTGTTGACCCAGACATATGCTCTCACACCATCCCCATGACCTCAGATGCTAAACCCTCTAAGCAGAAGCCCTACACATATAACGATAATTACGCTGCTAAGATCAAAGAGGAGATAGATAGACTCGTCGAAGCTGGATTTATCTATGAAATTGAGCACACTGAGTGGGTATCCCCCATCGTAGTGGTGCCCAAGAAGAATGGCAAGCTGCGTGTACGCATTAACTTGAAGAAGGTCAATGCAGCCACAATCCGAGATAACTATCCACTTCCCATCACATAACATCTCTTGGAAAGAGTAGCAGGCAAGGAAGTGTACAGCTTCCTTGATGGATTTTCGGGCTACAATCAAGTGGCCATTGCGCCAGAAGATCAACATAAAACGGCTTTTGCCACAGAGTGGGGCATATTTGCCTTTAGAGTAATGCCATTTGGGCTTACCAATGCCCCCGCAACCTTCCAAAGACTAATGTGCCATGTGTTTAAGGAGTTCGTGAGGAAGAATTTAGAAGTCTATGTTGATGATCTTTGTGCTCATTCCAACATTAGACAAACCCATATTCCTGAACTCAGACAAATCTTTGACAAATGTAGAGAATATCAAGTCTGCCTGAACCCAGAAAAGTGCGTTTTTATGGTCAGGCAAGGCAAGATTCTAGGACACATAGTGTCAAAAAATGGCATATCCACCGATGAAGAGAAAGTGAGAGCCATAGCAGAGCTACCTAGGCCAAGGAATGTCAAGGAAGTACAAGCTTTCATGGGACATTGTGGTTACTACCGTCGGTTCATTCACATGTATGCTGTCATTGCAAAGCCCATGTACGGACTTCTGGCTAACTTTGAGTGGACGGATGAATGTGAGAATGCCTTCCAGGAGCTTAAACGAAGATTATGTTCAGCACCAATCTTGACCACACCATATTGGAATAAGCCATTCCATGTTCATGTGGATGCATCCAATTATGCCATTGGGTGTGTGCTTGCACAACCTACGGGTGAAGGTAATATGGATCTTCCAATTGCCTACGCTAGTAGACAATTGAATGCAACTGAACGAAATTACACCACTACTGAGAGAGAAGGCTTAGGCATGGTGTATGCGGTTAAAAAGTTTAGACATTATTTTCTTGCAAATAAGTTTAAATTTTTTACTGATCATCAAGCTCTACTATACTTGGTAAACAAGCCATGCAACACAGGTAGATTAGTAAGATGGTTTCTCTTGCTAATGGAATATGATTTTGAGGTAGTGGTGAGAAAAGGGAGAACTCATTTGAGGGTGGATCATCTCTCTAGGCTCACATCCGGAGAAGCCCCACAAGGAGTATCAGATGATCTTCTTGATGCTTACTTGTTTAATTTGGAAGTGGTGCCGCAGTGGGCTAAGCCATTAGTGCCAGTATTGACATACAGGCCTAACCACCCAGTAATAACCACACAAGATCGAGAAGTTGTGAAAGCCAAAACGTACCACATCCTGGCGGGAAGTATGTACAAGCACACAGATCAAGGGATCTTGGCTTGTTGTGTAGAAGAGGATGAGTATGCGAAGTGGTTGCAATTAGCACATGTAGGTGCATTAGAGCAACACTACTCAAAACAACGAACCCTACAGACACTAAGGAGACTCGGAGTGCATTGGCCAACTATGGAAGCGGATGTCCAAAAGTTGTGCAAGGAATGCCCAATCTGTCGCACTAAACCACCGGTGGAACATGCCACTCTTTATCAAGTGTCCATAGTGCCGGATTGGAGTGAACCTCTAGTATCCTTCCTGAGGACGAAAACATTCCCTCCAGACATGACTCTGGCTAGGAAAAGGAGTTTAGAACAAGAAGCCCAGGATTACTCACTCATTGGTGATAATCTATACAAGCGTGGTAAAGATGGTTACCTAAGGCTATGTGTCCATGAAAGTGAATATCTCAAGATCTTGGAAACTGCTCACCAAGGTGTAGCAGGAGGACACTTTGGACCAGATCGGGTGATCAAAGCAATTCTATTTGCGGGCTTCTGGTGGCCGACCCTTCACATGGATGCACATACCTATGTGAAACGATGTGATGTCTGTCAGAGAACTCAGTATCCTATACGTAAAGATGAGATGCCACTGAAACCTATGATGGGTGGACGTGCATTCTCTAAGTGGGGAATAGACTTTGTGGGTCCTATTAATCCCCCAGCTAAGGGTTCCCATGCAGAATATATCATTGTTGCAATAGACTATCTAACAAAATGGGTAGAGGTAAAAGCCACAACGAATAACGATGCTCAAACAATAGCCAAGTTTTTATTTGAGAATGTGTTCACTAGATACGGACTACCTATAGAGCTAGTCAGTGATAGAGGCACTCATTTCTTAAATGAAATTATTGAAAATCTGCTCCAAGAATTCTTGGTAGTTCATAAGAAGTCTACCCCCTATCACCCTCAAGCTAATGGCCAGGCTGAGAGCACCAACAAGATCTTATGCAATGTACTGACGAAATTAGTAAACAATAAACGCTCTGATTGGGACAAACAGCTACACCATGCTGTTTGGGCATACCGAGTCGCCTACAAAATGGTACTCCAAGCCACCCCCTTTCAGATGGTATTTGGCCAAAACGCGGTGCTACCCTTGGACTTCTTGATACCTACATTGAAGGTAGCACAAGAGCACGAATGGACGGGTCATGAACTCTCCTCTAGACTTTTTGACCTTGAACGATTAGGAGAAACTAGACTGAGAGCAGCTGCAGGGATATATGCAGCTAAGAAGAGACAGAAGGCATACTTTGATGCCCATGTGAAGGATAAGGGCTTGAAAGCAAGAGACTTAGTTTTAGTCTACACACTGAAGCAACATGCGAGAAAATTAGAGAAGCGTGGCTATGGACCTATGATCATCAATAGGATCTCCACGAGTGGAGCAGTACAAGTAGCCACTTTAGAGGGTGATGTTCTCCCAAACTATATTAGCGGATGCAGAGTCAAGTTGTATCAGGAACCCCTCACGGAGGAAATGCTAAGTCGACTCAATACTGCTAAGCAACGTAAAGAAGAGGAAAAACGAATTCGAGAAGAAGCTCAAGCGGAAGCCCTAGAGCGCATAAGGAGAATGAAATTAAGAAGACAAGGTAGAGAGCACCCTAGGCAAGATGCATATGCAGATCAAGGATATGACGTAGCTATGTGTGAAGTTTCAGGTGTTAGCTCACATAGGATAACTGATCGACATCCTTTCATAACCTTAGATATAGGACAAGGAAAGAGTGAAGGACTGTAAGAGCCTTGATTGACTCAGGTGCAGCCACTAGTGCTGTTAAATTGTCTTACTGTCAAGAGTTGCAATTAACTGTCAATCCTGTGGAAGCATATCTCATAGGATTGGGAGGCGTGGAAACCCCTTGCATGGGCGAGGTGGAACTTCCCCTCTATATTCATGATGAGGCAATGACAGTTAAAGTGCTAGTATGTCAAGATGAAGACCTCATTGAGCCTCTTGTCTTGGGTCAGGACTGGATCTATGATCATGCAGTCAACCTAAACCTAAGAAGTGGACTTCTTCAGGTATGGGTCAATCATAGTCGAATTACCGTAGAGTTAGAGAATGGAGCACTCAAGGAGCTAGGAAAGGCACACACTCCTGGTCCTTCTAGGAGTACACATGAAGATGACCATGCTGTTCTTGTCCAAAACTATGTGTTGCAGAGGAATGATGTTCGCAAAAATGGAGTCAGGGATGCGACGGAACTCCCTTCTTTTCCAAAGGTCAGAGAGAAGCAGAAACCAAAGGTGAATCAACGGCAGAAGAAGCAGGGTACTACCTATGTCGGAGATCAAAAGCACCTGCGCAGCAAAGTGTCTCAGCTAGTGAAACAAGTATGGGTGCGGAAAGGCGAACACGCGGCTGCACTTAAGTCAACCACACGGGCAAAGCCTCTCATTAGTAACCAACAACACGACACCTATAAGAAGTCTTTCAGAAGTTCTTCTGCTAACATGAAGTCTATTTGGGTGCCCAAGAAGTCGATGAAGGCTAGCCCACAATCAAGAAAAATTTGGGTGCCTAAGGCTTGTTTGCGAGCTCAACTAGCTACACCAAGTCCACACCCTTTCCAGCGTGACCCATTCACTCACACCGCCGACATCCACTCGTTTTCAACACTTAGGAACACACCAAGGCCCATGAGCACGAACATAATCACTTGTAAATGAGTCCCTAAAAGGTCTCATTTTCAAGCCGACACACTCATAAAGCTCTCGAGAGTCTCTACGGAACCAAGAGCAAAACCCATCCACTGCATTTGGCAGCCTAAGATTTGTAACAAACCCCCGGACCCCGATTGTAAATCCATGATAACCTACTAACCCCATCACTATCACACTACATCATTCCACTTAGCTCTTAGGTGTACTGAACTCCTAACCACACACACACTCACACCGAGCACTTACTAACCCATTAATCTCTCCCAACCCTAGTGTTAATGTTGTAATGGGAGCAACAACGGTTCTCTCTTGTCCTGTACAATGTTAACACTAGTTTCTATATTCTCACAGAGACAGGAAGCAAGAAGTAACATGGCAGAGACGGTAGGAACTAGCTCCCAGGCAGGCACCAGCCCCCAAATTGTGGACATTGAAAGCCTTCCAGTTGAGGAGCAATTAAAGGAACGACCAGCGGCATTAAGGGCATTACATGCCATACCGATTCAGAATCGTCCACAAGGTCACACAATGCCGGTGGGCAAAACCTCACACTGGTTCAGTGATGTTGCGTGACCTCTGGGTGAAGGCACATACATGTGGGAGTCCGAGGTAGAATTCAATGGACGTTGGGGAAGATACCATTTCTTTACCAGAGAGTTTGAAAAGCTACAGAATAACGAAGGACTGAAACCGATATGGAAGAAGGCTGGGCTCTATGATTATTTCAAGTTCCAACTACCAAAGCCCGATTTTCTAAGGTGCTCATACTTGATTAGCACCCTCACTCCAAGCAAAGACAAAAAAGGATACAGCTCCTTTGTACTCCCATCACTCACAAGGGGCAATGAGCTGAAGCGTTTCCGCTTGACTATCAACTTGGTAAGAGAAGCTCTCGACATGAAAGGTATGCACATTCCTACGGAGAAAGAGACTATGGTCCCCGATAATATGAAGAACATGAATTTGACGAAATTAAAGGACATGGTCTCGATGACTCCTACGATCGCCATTCATTTACGGATGGTCATGCAACATTTCGCATTCCCTGCGCAAGAAAGGTTCACAATGCCTCCCAAAAAGATCTGGTTTAGCCTCTACTTAGCAGACGCCTTCGATTTGACAATCAATATGCCCCACTGGATTATAGACCAGATCCATCTAGCTCATCAAAGATGGTATAAGAAACAAAAATCTGTACTCTATGGATGTTGTGCGCTTACCAGAATTGTGTACAGATGTCTCGCCTATGATGTTACCGGTGCAAAGGGCTCTCATTTGGTCCAGAGCACAAGAGTTTCAACGCAGATTGTCAGCCGTAGGACCTCCCTCAAAGAAGATGAGAGGCACCATACAGATGCCTTGTGCACAAGCCCGCGGTGCAACCCTAACACCAGAAACAACTCCAAGGCTTCCTCGAAGAGTGCAACCATTTACTATCAGGTTACCCAGGCACAGCACAGATGGCCCTAACCTTGTGTTTCCACCAGTGCCTACTGATCTAGAATTTCCTCACGGATTTACTTTGGAAGATCTAACGGATGAAGAAGTGGCTAGAATTATTGAAGCTGTTAATGCGGAAGTTGAGGTAGAACAGGGTAGTGGACAACAAACGGCTACACAACAACCCCAGACAAGACAACTAGAAGTGGTAGAAGTGGAAGATGAAGAAGAAGAAGACCAAGAGGATGAACAGGAAGGATTTTCTGATGAAGGGGCGCATGAATATGAGCAAGAAGTTATACAGGAGCTAGAGGGTGCCCCAGCATATACAAAGGAGTTGAAAAAGCTCTAGGATACCATCAACAGAGTCCAACAACAACATAAGTTATCCCTTGCAGCAGGAAAGGCTATCATGCACCAAATCCTTGAGGAGGAAGGAGTTGACGAACAATATCGTGCCACCCTGGATATGATCTCTGATGCTTTAGGAGTACCCGAAACAGTGCACACTGCCCTGGCACAAGCACGTAGAATGGAAAGAAGAACGGAAGGCGTCCCCCACGAGCAGGGAAACAAATGAATGTCTTAGTATCAGAAACACAAGCAACAACCACGACCATGGGCACAGCACACGCTGTGCACGATACTGAAGCGACCCATGTGTCCAGTGCACCCCCATCACCCCCCTCGCCACCTCCGCCTCCCTCTCCACCACATTCACCTCCCCTTACCAATGTAACAACCACCGTTGCCTCCTCTGAGCCCACCGCCATGCCTGAAGCACAAACCGCCAATCAACCCACACACCCTCTCAACACCTTCCGTGTATACACCTCCACTAACACTGTAACCCTAACGGCAGCTACTGACATCCCCATTCCCCCACTCACACTTTCGAGCAGTTCACATTCACAACTGCACACACCACTGTACACCTTCACCACAATCACTGCACCCACAATTCCACTATTCACAATCACTCCCACTACTACTTCCACCATGGATTTTATGGACATATCACCCTCCACTGCACCTCTCCCTCCCCCCATACGGCCACAATCTCCCATTCCCCCACCACCCACTTCACCATTTTCCAGCACCGCATTCACACATCCCTTCCCCTTTCCCTTCCCCTCTGCACTTAACACCCTCCCTGCATCCACCCCCATTAATAATGTATTTAACAACATGTATCAGTGTATGTCTCAGTTACAACAACACTATCAGCACCTCGATGCTCAGCATACAAGTTTATTCAGGAGTCATGAAGCATTACAAGGAAGATTCATTGACTTAGAGCATGAGAAGAAACAATTACAACAGCAGTTTAGTGCATTGCAAGAACAACATGAGCAATTAGTGGCACATCCACCGCAGCCAGATGCCGAAGAAAGACAACAAATGGATGATCTGCTACACTCCCAAATCACAGAGAACCTCAAGCTCCACTGCAACATGGCTCTATTACGGAAGCATATGTCTGCAGCCCTAGAAGAAAATAGACGGCTTCAGACACAAAACGAAGAGAACTTGGAATTAGCCATGGACGGTTCCCCACAAGAAATTGACCCGGAGAGATTTAAGGCCATTCCCTCGGACAATATGCAAATCATATTGGAAACCCATGCTGATCTCCTCGAAGCCCATGCAACCTTAGAAAAGGAAAGAGACGAACTACGAAGGCAATTGGCAGCTCAACCAGCACCACCCAAAGAAGCCCCAACCACAGTTGACACGACGGACGAAGTAGCAGCGCTCAAAGCACAACTTGAAGAACTACAAAAGAAAGTGCTTGTGTATGAACGCCAACCCTCCCCCTTGGTAGAACCAGAACCTGAAGACCTAGTACCAATTGAAGTAGAGGAAACCTTTGAGGACCTGTACGTTCCGATGCCAGCACCTGGGGGCAAGCGAACAGATGAGGGCATGGACACCCTTGAAATAGAGGCTCCGGAATGGATGCACAAATTGGAAAAGGTGGCCACAACACATGATGATAGGGTGGCAGTCCAGATAGCATCGATGTCACGCTTGGAAGAGGTGGTCATAAAATCAGACTATTTTAGGAACCTCTCTCATCACAGGTGGATCGGCACCTCTAACGACTTGTATGTTCCTTTTTGTGTCTTAATGGCGGACTATAATGCTGAGATCAAGCACCACACTTCACGGGAACCAACCTCTGCCACACAGTTTGCACCAGACGACCTCCCAGAAAGTGCCAAGCAGGGAAATATTCGCCAACCAACTTGGAGAATTCGTCTGCTTGAAACCTACCCGGAAATGAACCGCACATGGAATAACATGCCCCTGTATATCAAGTACAATCCCTGCTACTGTCCTGTTTTCCGAAGAAGGTCGTGGCCGGAATACACAAAGATGGTGCTGACAACCAAAGGATGTGAGAAGTGGCTCAACTATGTCTACTTAGCACCACCTAAAGGTCAACCTACTGTAGGGTATATGATATCGACAATTCGGCATTGGGGTGTCCGGTTCAAAAACGTACCAGATGTCATGACACAGATGTGTCTTAAAATTTTTGAACTCATGATAGTCACCTTCCGGACCTTCAAGAATGTTAAGGAACCTCACCTCTCTGCGCTTGGATTTAATGACGGCAATCAGGATTTAGTTTATGACATGAGCACAACGCCCTCCATTAATGTGGTTTATGCATGGCATGCCCGCATAAAGTACCTACCGGCCTGCTTCAAACAAACATTTGAAGAGATGTTTGTCACCGGGTTCTGGGAATATCACTCAGAGATCTTCATTCCCAGGCCCTCATATTTATTACAATTGTTTGCAGTGGAACAAGCTCTCCATTCAGACAAGTTACGTATGCCACATCCAGAGGTTCTCGGGCCGGTAGATTGGGATGCTCTACTTACGGACTTGGCCAAAGGATTGAGGATTGCCAAACATCACTTAGCGCAGGATGTCGTTGAGTACTACATCCAAAAACCCACACAACAAGGGTCTGTCAGGGACGACAGACGCGAGAGAGGGGGGAGTGTTAGCAGCAGACAAGGAACTGAAGGACTAACGAGGCATGGCAGTCAGAGAAGAGAGTCAGAAGGGAGAGAAGGCACAAGCAGACAAGGGAGTCAACGACGATCTGGCAAGTAGGCCAATAATTTTCTTCATGAAGAAGCAAGTACGAGCATTCACGCAGATCTAGCACTAAGGCAACCTTTAATTTTTCAACACCCTTACACCAATTAAAAGTGATTCTCATCACTAACAACCCCTGTAAATACCATTTCATATTTTTGTAGCTCCATTTTGTGCAAGCCGAGGAGTCCGCGAGCTTGAGGAGCCTTAGAAGTAGTTGCTTACCAATTTTCGTATTTTTTAGATCTCGTTTGAGCCCTCAAATAAGCCCTGGAACCTAATTTTTAACTAGGCCGGACACTAGGTCTGAACAGGGCCAAAGCTAGTCAAAAACTATAAAAGGAGCTAGAGAGCTCATTTTTGAGGTTAGATTGTAATTGAAACGAACCTGTAAGAGCTTCTTGAAAGTAATCTAAGAACTCCATTGCTTCTCACTCTTTGTCTTGCCGTGTGTGCGCGTGTGTATGTATGTGTGTGCATGTTTGTGTGCTTCTCACTCACGCACTTGTGCCGCCACTTGCTCGAGGTCTTCATACCATCCTCACGTCTTCCCGGATTGACATTAAAGGAGGTGCTCCTCATCACTGAGCTACAAGCCCCAATTCTGAAGACACCTCAATGGGATAAAATTTTTCATGTCCATGTGGATGCTTCAAATTATGCTTTAGGATGTGTGTTAGCACAACCAATAATAGGAAGCAAGTTAGATTTTCCAGTGGCCTATGCTAGTAGGCAATTGAATCTAGCAGAAAAAAATTACACAACCACTAAAAGAGAGGGATTGGGCATGGTATTTGCTGTAAAAAAATACAGACATTACCTTCTGGCCAACAAGTTTAAGTTCTTTGTAGACCATCAAGCTTTATTATATTTGGTAAATAAACCTTGTCACACTGGGAGAATAGTCAGATGGTTTCTTTTGCTAATGGAATTTGAGTTTGAAGTGGTGGTCAGACAAGGGAAAACACACTTGAGAGCAGATCATTTATCTTGAATTGAGTCTAAAGAACCCAGTTCACCTTTAGATGACAACTTGTCATACACTTATTTGTTCAAAGTAGAGACTGTTCCTGAGTGGGCCATGACTTTAGTACCATTATTAACCATGGGACCTTGCAGAACAGTTGGGAACAATGCACACTTAGTGTTACAAAGAAGAAACTTTATATTACTAGCTGGGCATTTGTACCATCTCAACCACATAGGCATATTGGAATATTGCACTCCTGAGGAGGAGCAACAAGAATATCTGAGGAGAGCTCATCATTGGAACCCTTGCACTCATGCTTCTAGGGTAGTCACCCTAAGTAATCTCAATAGGATGGGGGTACATTGGCCTAATAAGATTCAAGATGTAACAAAATACATTGCTAATTGTGGGAAGTGCCAAATATTGCAAGATGCAAAATTCATAACTCTATATTGGTTCCAGAAAAATCCAGATTGGAGTGAAAATATCATTGAAGAATTGAAAAGGAAAAAGAAAGGAAAACAAGTGATAGCTGGTACAGATTCAAAAAATCTACAAGTAATCTCTGAAGAATATCAATTGTGGATGGATACGTAAGAATTTGTGTTCCTGAGAATAAATATCTAGAAATGTTGGAAATGGCACCTTCTGGAGTGGCAGGAGGACACTTCTCAAGTGACAGAACTGCTAAACTCATTTTATATTCTGGCTTTTGGTGGCCAATGCTATTTCCGGATGCAAGAACCTATGTAAAAAGGTGTGATGTTTGTCAGAGGGTGAGTCAACCAAATAAAAGAAATGGTATGCCATTAGTCCCATTAATTTTAGCTAGAGCCTTTAGGAAATGGGGGTTGGATTTCATTGGACCTATACATCCTCCATCAAAACAATCCCATGTTGAATACATCATAGTGGCTACAGACTACTTGACAAAGTGGGCTGAGGCCAAAGCCACAAGAAGGAATGATGCTCATACTACTACCAGATTCCTATATGAAAACATTATCACCAGATTTGGACTTCCAATTGAACTAGTAAGTGATAGGGGGACCCATTTTGTGAACCAAATCTTAGAAAACATAACTGAATATTTCTTGATCAGTCATAGAAAGTCAGCCCCATATCACCCACAAGCCAATGGGTTAGCAGAAAGTACTAATAAAGTACTTTGTACTGTACTATCAAAACTAGTAAACACAGATAGGAATGATTGGGATTTACAACTTAATCATGTCCTATGGGCTTATAGAGTGGCTTATAAAACTGCAATAGGAAACACACCATTCAATCTAGTATATGGACAAAATGTAGTTTTACCTATGGAATTCCTTATTCCAACATTAAAAGTAGGAAGTCACTACAATTGGACTCGACATGAACTATTAGAGAGAGTAATAGAATTGGAAAAATTGGGAGCATCTAGACTCCAAGCCATTATGAGTATATATGTGGACAAGAAAAGGCAAAAAGCTTATCATGATGTTCACATAAAAGAAAAAGATCTACAGGAAGGAGATCTAGTTTTGGCTTACACAGTCAAAGAACATCAGAAAAAGTTCCAGAAAAAAGGACATGGACCGTATATTATACATCAAATAAGCAATAGTGGAGCCATTGAATTAGCTAACATAGATGGAGAAATCATGCCAAACTTCATAAGCGGATGTGGAGTTAAGAGGTATGATTGCCCATTAACTGTTGATGAATGGAGAAGGTTGCAACAAGTTCAAAACAGGAAAAGAGAAGAGGAAGACATTAGAAAAGAGGCTCAACAGGAAGCTATGGAAAGAATAAGAAAAATCAAAGAGCTTAGGGAAGTCTGTCTGTGTGAATCTCCTCTAAAACCAAAAGAACATGTGCCTGTGATGACAATGGATTTTCAAAATGAAAGCATTAGGGTTTTGATAGATTCTGGAGCACAAGTAAATCTGATTAGTTCAGCTTTGGTAAGTAAATTTAACATTAAAAGAACTAAAAGTAGAACCTTAATCAAAACTTTGGAAGGTCAAATAGTACAGAGCATGTCTTCACTGTCTATTGAAGTTAAGTTCAATGAAGAATATATGAAAATAGACTGTGAAGAATGGCCAGATCATTTGATGTATGAAAAAGTGATTTTAGGTCAACCATGGCTCCAACAAGGTAAAGTGATTTTGGATTTTGAAAAAATGAAGCTTAAATTGAACATAAATGACAAAAGGTTGTTAATATTTTTATTGAGTAGTGAAGAACAGGAAATTCAATCAGATGTTCATGATATACACTTGGAAGGATTCACTTTTGCATTTGAAGATACACAGACATTACCAATACAAATGTTAAATGATCAAGATTCATATAACCAAAATCAGCAAAAGATTGGAAGAACAAAGAAGGGTGGAGAGATAGGAAGAAAGTGGCAATCATGGCATTGTCTAAAGCATCAAAACATCAGAACAAGAAGCACATGGAATCAAAGTCTACAGGAGGTCTGCTCATCAAAACAAAAATTGAGGACAAAATGGATATGGAGACCAAAAAATCCTACAAAATGCTTATCCAAAGGGAATGGTTGTTTGCCTGAAACCAGAACAATTAGAGTCAGGAAGTATTGGGTCAAAAAATCAGAGTTGTTCCAATGGAAAAAAGATCATCCATATTTGATCTGTATTTAGAAAATCATAACATGTTGAAAAATTATGACAAAAATATTTGACTTGATTCTCTTTTCTAAAAAAGAGAATTAGGAGGGGAAGAAAAGAAATAGAAAAAAATTATTATTAAAAAAAAAAGAGAAAAAGAAAAAGAGGAGAGAAAGAAAAGTTGAGAAAAATTGTTTATTTTCCTTTCTTTTTTACAAAAACTATATAGCACAAAGCAAGATCTAGGTAGAAGAATAGTAGAGTTCTATTTATTTTTTACTAATTAATTTTTTTTTCTCTATCATTGATAAATGTTTGGTTTTTCTCCAAAAGAGTTGTTAGGAAAAGGGACTGCACTAGACATCTTGCTACACCTGTACTGATCACTTTTTGAGTCTTTCTAAAGAAACAAAATTTATTTTGGATTTTATTTTCATTCTTATGTCATGACATCTCAAAACAAATATTACTCTTTGATTTCTTGTGACTTATGTGGATGGAGTTTTTCTTTGTGCATTTTATTTTTCTCAGAATGGTGAATGCATAGGAGTTAGCAATTCATGAATTCAAGGCAGAATCAGTCACTCTATCAAGAGGTGATTGGTTCCTAGATAGTGAAGCTGTGGAAGAACATGTGGACCTAGAGTCAGATAAGAGCCAGAAATTCCAGAAGCTGAGAAGGTGGTGAAGGAACTCAAGGAGATCTTAAGCATAATTAGTCAGCACATATTCACAGTGGGAGTAGGAGGATATAAAAATACAATGTTATGTCAGGAGTTCTACAGGTTCCAAAGAGTTGCTGTCAATATGAAAAGATGGAAGGCAGTAGGGTTGCACAAATTATTGGAAGAGCCCATCTTCTTCATTGATTTCGAGAGAGTGGCACAAGTAATGAGTAGTCTGATGGAAATAGGAAAAGGGAATGATGCTTATTTCAAGTGCAAAGTCAAGAACAAGGATAATCAGGAGGTGGGTATCACTATCAAAGCAGAACACATCAGAGCAGCTTTACAATTCTACCCTATGGGAACCAAGCTTGATCCCAGCTTTGTAAAGAAGAATAAGGAAACCTATACAGGGTACGCAAAGTTCACTGACTTTAAAGGAAGAGAGAATTAAGAATATGCCACAAGGATGTTCTTACAATATTTCTGCTTCCCAAAGCTACCAAGGTATACCATGCCACATAAGTCTGTTACACTGTTGATGTTCAACAACAAGGACAGAACCAAACCCTTTGGAGTAATGGATGTGATACCATACATCCATGAACAGTTGAAAGATGCAGCAAAACACTGGGAACAGAAGAAATTCATGAATGGAGCCGAGTTTTTAACCAAGATCATTTATCATGTCCTAGGAATGGAAGATCAATTGAAACTGGCTCCAGAGGCACAATATTTTAGAAATTTTATGTCAGGAATCAAGAGTCCTCCAAGGAAAATGGTTGTGAGGGAAATAGAAGGACAAACCCGTATGAGGGGAACAGGAATGAAAAGAAAGGTAATATCTGAGGAAGTGATTCCTGTAAAGAAAATGAGGTTGGACCCAAGAAAGGTTGAACTAGAGATGGATGAAGCTACAAAAGAAGAACATGAAGATGCACAGAAGCAGGTCCAATCCTCTAGTGATCCTCATCCACCCCAAACAAGAGGCTACAGATTGGGTTCAAGAGGAGGTAGAGCATTATGAAGCACTTCATGATCAGATGATGATAGCTGAAACAGAAGAGGTGTTTGTTAGAAAGGAAGTTGAGTTGCTAGCTTACTTCAAAGAATTGCAAGGACCTCCAGAAACCAGAACCACTATTGTTGTAAAAAAGAAGGTTCCAAAGAAACCAATGCAAAAGAAGAAGTTGACCAAGAAGGGAAAAGGAAAATCAGTAGTTGAAACTGTAATCACAAAAGAAATGGAGGAAGTGATAGTGGAAGAAACACAGAAGCAATCTACTGTGGTAGAAGCATCAAGACTCAAAGAACCAGAAAGAGGAGGACCTTCACATTTTTTCCTCTGATTCTAAAAGTGATATTGAGAGCTTTTTATTAAAGAGTCTGAATCTATCAATACCAAATACTCCTAATGTGATTACACAGGCCCCTGAGAAATAGAAAACACTCGAAGATTTGAAGAAGAAGTCTCAGGAGAAGCAGATGCAGGAACAGGAAGTGAAAACGCTCAGTTCTGAAGATGAAAGAAGGTTGATGAAAGGAAAAGCAGCTATGATAGAACAAGAAAGTGAAATAAGAGAAGAAGTCAGTTGTGGGCTGGTGCATATAGGAATAAGGAATAATAAAGAATTTACAACCAATGAAGATCAAGAAGAAGAGGGAGCAATGGATCTCATGGACATTGATGAGCAGGAAGAAGAACACAAAGAACAAAAAAGTAATGATCAGGTCAAAATTTTTGAGGAGACTGAATCAGTTCTAGTCCAGGAAAAGGAAGGACAGGAAGAGCAAACAGGTAAAGGTCAAGTAAACTCTGTTGAGGAAATTGAATATACTATGGTTCAGGAAACCCTAATCCAAGAAAAGGAGGTACAAATAAAGGAAGGACACCTCTCTGAAGATAAGCAACAGGTGATGGAGAACAAAAAGGTACAGGGAATAAAGCTGACTTCAGATGTTTTAGAGCAGAGGAATCTGGGTGCTCAGATTTTGGAACATGAAGAAGACATGGCAGATCCAAAAACATTGGAGACTCATCCAAGCAATGAGGAACACCAGGCCAATGATTTAGAATATGAAGAAGAAGAGGAAGAGGAGGATGAATGCAAAGAAGACAAACAAATAGAAGCTAAACAAATGGAAATGGAAGGGGGATTGGAAAGAATACCCAAGAATATAAGATCAGCTTGTCAGATTATTATGAATAACATTGAACATTTCAGACCTTCAAGCAGGAACATGATCATTTCAGGAATGGTAGCAAAGTCTGAATTTGAGAAAGGCAATATGATTATTAAAGAGCACAAAAGGGAGAAGGAACAAATGTCAGAACAATTGAGGAAGGTGCAAGAGAAAAATGAGGAATTTACAAACAGAATAATTGCTTTGGAAGAGTTAGAAGTGCAGAAACAAAATAAGATTCAATATCTAGAAGAAAAGAGTGTAAAACTAACAAAGCAGAATAATAAACTGGAAATGGAGCTGAGAAAAATTGAAGGAAGATATAGAACCTTGCAGACTTCTTATCAGATTTTGACCAAAGCAAATGAAGAAATCAACAAGTTATTATTGGAGGAAGGTCAGTTAAAGGAGGAAAGTCAGATAGCTCAGATGACAGAGGAAGAAAAGAAAGAATTACACAAGGAGATTAAGAGATTACAAATAGCATTGAAAGAAGCCAAGGAACTAGAGAAGCAGGCTAGTATACATGCTGCTACATCAATGAGAGGATATAATAAGTTGCACATGGATATGGAAAAAGAAAGAAGTGATTGGCAGACAAGGAGGGAAAAGGAAAAGAATGAATGGATAAAAGAAAGAGAGTTATGGGCAAAACAGAATGGAAGTCTGATGATGACAATAGAGGAATTACAGAAAAAGTTGGATAAGCCACAAGTTCAGGAAGAAACACCTGTAGAGACCACATATACAGAAGAATATGAGGTAGAAAATAATGATGGAATACAACATGGCAGTGAACCAGCAAATAAAAGACCAGAGGGAGAATATTCAGAAGAATTTGTAAAAAAATTGCTGACAAATAGAGATTCCAAAATGGATTTTATTAGGAAAATGCATGATGAATATGAAGATCAAATTGTCACATTTGCATTGAATAAGGGGATTAATCCAGACCAACATCATTGGGCCACAGATGGATTGGGTATACCATTGTGTATGATCATGGAGAGTATCAAGAACTATCAGTTGGCCAGAGTTGGGCTACCTCCAAATAAATATCTAGAGTATGAAGAGGATATCAATGTGACTAAAGAATTATTTGAAACAGCCAATCCAAAGTGGAGGAACAAATGGTTGGATGCAAATAAAGAATGTAGGAAAATTTGGAAGGGGGCACCTCTTCACTTAAAAATTAATCCAGCTTATTGCCCAGTGGCAAGAAGAAGAGAATGGACAATTTTTTGGGAAAGATGGAGAGAAGGTCAAATCCCACCTAAATGGTTGAATTTCCCAAAAATAGCCGGTCCAAAGGCAGGCACATGGCCTACAAAAAACTACATGGTGAATACAACTGAGTCTGCTATAGCTACATACAAAGATGTAAACGACCCTGCATGCATTCTACTTATCAGAATAATGAGATTAATTTTGGCCTGTATAGAAACATACACCGATACAGATATCAGAACATTAAATTACATTGGCTTCAATTCTCCAACAGATGCATTATTGTTTGATCTTAGCAAAACACCTGATAGAATTTGTTTAATGGCATATTACAGCAGAGTCATATTTTTGGGCACTCATTACTTACAAATTTTTTAAGATGCATTTGATTATGGGTTTTTTGAAAGAGATTCTGAGATTTTTGGAAATTTGTCAGTTGTTACTAAGTCCAGACTCACATGAGCCGCCTATACAGAGTACTTGAAAAAGGACGTCATTGACAAACCAGAAGCTGCAGTACAGTGGAGAAAGGCATTGTTTGAAATGGTCAATAACCTAAACATTACAGAAAGGAAAAGTCATGACTTGCTGTCACAAGTCTATCAAAGAAAGAAAAAGTGAAGAAAAGCAATCAGCACAGAAGAGCAGGAAAGTCTTTTGTCAGGAGCCAAAAGGTTTAGGAGGGGAAGGATGTTAGAAGATGTATTTTTTGAAGCCTTTTGGATGAAAAATAATTGTAAAATGACAAAAACTTGTAAAAATATTTATGCAACTGATGTAAAAATAAGGAAGAGTCTTCCTTATGTAGGATAGAATCTTATGTAATTTTTCTAGAATTTTTGGAAACTCCTAGATAGCATATTTTTAGAATAATAGAGGAAAGGACCAAAATTCAAGTGTGAAAAGGGACACTTGAAAATGTATATAAGATAATTTCCTCTATTATGAGGGGGTTGATTAATCATTTGTTTACATGCTATCCAAGTGAATAGAGAAAGATTTTCCTGCTGAAAATCGTGTTTTCTCCTCTTTGTGTGGTTTCATTGATTTGTGAGTCCAATTCTTGTGTATCTATGAAGATTTGTGAACTTCTATTGTGTAATTTTGTTGAATGTGTATGAAGAGAGATGAATACTGATGTGTTGAGTGATAAGTTGATGAAGAATGGTGCTGGAGATGAAAATCGTCTGTTTTCACAGAATCGCGATTGTCTCGTCTGTATGGTACAGGTAATATTTTTGAGTTTTGACTTCATAATTGTGTTGTGCTGATGAAATAGCATGTATTAGACACCAAGATTGTGGAAAATGGTAGAGATTTGCTCAAGATAATCCAAACCCTAGAAATTCCTCTTCATTTTCACTATTCTTAGAAATCCAGCCATTATTCTCTTATTTCTTAGATTCTATCATCTAGAAGGGGTTGTGGTCTCTTGAATACTTCCAGGATTGACAAAATAAAGATGTATTGTTAATTCTTTATGCTAAATGATTGGAGAGGACAACTCCAAAGATCAATAACAAACACTCCTTGAAATTCATGACATTTGATATAGATTGTCAGCCGAGGGCTCTTATAATCTATGAGGGGTGCTTCCCTTACAATTTTACCTTTATGTGTGACAACAGCTTGGGCCACTAAACTTGTTTTGGAAGCCTCATCAATTATTTGCAAAAGTTCTGACTTGAATTTTCCATCCATCTTTATTAATTAAAAAATTCTAACCTCCTTTTTCACGGACTTGAGTAGTCATGAAGCTTCTGATTCCTTAAGATTATGAGATCCCATGGACTTATCAAATTCCTTGCATCACTGATAGATATGAGATCTCCTTTTTTATTTGTGTCTGTACATGTAGTGGCCTTGTCTTCAGATGTCTCTTTGCCTTTGTGCAAGCCATTAACTCTTCATTCCAGGCCCATATCTATTTGAGCCTTTTCTTTGCTCCTTCTCTACACTGTAAAAGATTTAATTTCTTCCAACTGCACCACTTTGGTAGATGGAGATGGAACATTGCCATGATCTATTATTTCTTCTTTACATACAAAAATCATTTGAAGGTGGGGCCTAGATGAAGATGCTTGATTCTTAGGACAACAATTTGTGTAATGGTCTCTGACCTCTGGGCAGTTTTTGCAGGGAGGGGCATTTTCTGTAGAGTGCACCTATTTTGATAATGCCCACATTCTCCACATCTGAAACAAATAATTGGCCTTCTAGGCCCATTTCCAAAATTATTCCTTTGTCTAGGGTTATAATTATTACCTTGATTTGGTGCAGCCGCCATCAAATTTGCTGGGAGTAGGGGTCCTCCTTGTGCTCAATATGTTGTTGCCGGCATTCCTCTTGATTGGCATTCTTGGGCCTCATGACCCGTTTTCCTGCAGAGTTGGCAAGTCACATTTAACAGAGGACATTCACTTACTATGTGACCTTGCTTGCTGCACATTGTACACCAAAGTCTACTATTGATGCCGCCCCCTTTGAGTTCTTGTAACTCCTGTCGCAGCAGAGCCAATTCCTCTGCTTGGGCCTCTTCCTCCTTTTGGAGCTTTAATGCCTCAAACTCCCTCCTCAACTGAGTAACATCATTCTCCTCCTCCTTGAGGGGCTTATTCATTCTTAAACCCTCTAGCTCCTTCCTTAGTTGGATTACCGGATCCTCCATTTCCATAGAATAAGGTAGTTGAGAAGAATTTATTCCATACTGTTGCCTTATTTGCTCCAGACATGTAGCTGTGTTGATGAATTCCTCTATTGAGGCTGTAGGCAACACTAACTCCTTGATTTTACATTGGGTGATCACTCAAAGTGGTTTAGCTAACCATTTCTTAACAAAAAAATCATGTGGTGGATCTGGTAATTTAGCCATTAGTGCTTTGGCCCTAGTCACAAACTCTAGGAAATTTTCACCCGGACCCAATCTCAAATTTTCTAGTTCCTCTATGATGATTTCTGCAGTATTTCCATGCTAGAATTGATTTTTGAATGCATCTTTCATTAAGTCCCAAGTTGTAAAGTGGTTCTCAGCAAATTGGCTGACCATTTATCTGCTAATCCTTCTAATGTGGTAGGAAAGAATATCAAAAAGGCATCCTCCCTGCCCATTAGGCCTCTAGTGCCAAAAACCTTCTAATATGCTCGTCTCGATCTTCCTCAGCTAGGCCTTTGAAAGAAGGAAATTTTATATTTAATCTTCATAGTAAGGTTTCCAAGTCTACCTCACCAGCCATGCTCCTTACTGATGAAGTTGATGAAAGTGGACTAGATGATCTTCTAACAACCTTCCTCCTTGTTTGCTTGCAGGTGACCCTCAATGTTTGGGACCAAGTTGCGGTCATGAGCTGCTCATAATCCTCTTAGTATGAGATAATTGATAAGAATATTTATCTCTTACTCCAATGAAGCAGTACTGTCGTCACTTGAACTCTTCTATAATTTCCATTTGACTTCCCCTATGCTCAAATCTCCTTGGATGTCCCACCGTGCGTGCCAAATTTTGTTGGGGGATTCTTGGACAAGAAGGGATTTGAGTGTTTGTAGGAGAAAAGGGAAAGACAAGAAGAAAGATACACACTGGAAGCCTCTGTCGATTGATTATCATAAGACAAATACAATGGTGATGCACAATACAATCCAATGCTTCTGTGAAAAATCCCACAGAGTGCTCAATTATAAGATACCAAATACCCAAGGTCGTGTTGCTGCCGGCCTCCTTTGTACTTGACCTCCACCTTTTCCAAGCCTGCACTTGTGCACACCTTGCACCAAGCTTCCAATAAGGGGAAGGGATGAACACCTTCTCTCAGCACGTGCACACTGCAATGAGACCTTGGGCTCCTTTGGGGACTAGCTTAGCACTTCTCTGCACACTTCTTAGTCACTCTTCATGCACACCTTGCACTTCACTTCTCTATGTCGCACATTGTGTGTCTCTTGCACTTCTCTCTCTTGCCTCGCTTAGACTATGCTCATACCTCTTGGTCTTAGAATAGTCCTTGCATTGATTTGAGTGTCGATTCACGTGCGCTCCTAACTGCCAAAGTGTCTTGGTCCTCCCTTGATGTCCCAAGATTGTCTTTTTGGGTGGCAGCCAACGAATCCCGCTTTTGTCTTATAGTGACGTTAGACTTAAAAACAAAACGTTTTAATTGGGGGTCATATTTTCACTTCTGCGTACGATGCCGCTTCACATGCCTTGACCTTTTGCCTTTAATTCTTCACTTTTGAACCTTAGGGAGATTAGAGAAATACCCGTGCAACCTGCATCCAACTTTCTCCAATTTACCCTTCATGAACAATTAATTGTGCACTAACTGTGCACTTTGACCCTTGAACTTCGACTCTTTGACTTTGCCTATGCTTACTTTGACCTTGACCCTATTGACTTTGATGAGTTTGAATCTGAGGGGCTCAACACTTTTGCTACACACCAGCATGGGAATGTTGTTATAGCAAGAGACGACACACTCTGCCCAAAATTGTTTTTGTAGATATGGTCGTCAGTATAGGTGACAGTATAAGCATCGGTATCCCCACACACATACCGATGCTTATACCGACTATTTTACGTAGGGGCATACCACGGCTTATTGTTGCAGAGCAAAGAAGAGCAAAGATGCAAAGAAAAAGAAGGGCCCCAAAATTTTTTCGATTCGGACACTTTGTTTTTGTACCATAACCAGTTGTAATATATTTTCCAATGTAAATGCACTAGAGGAGTCCTCTAGATGCATACCTATAAATATTTGTCTCATTGCCCTTGTAAATTCGTAGTGAATTAGTCTTTTAGTCAATAAAGTGCCGGTCTCTTGTGTGAAAGGACCATTTTTAGGGCACATGTATTTGTGACTCTTTGTAAGGACTTTTTGCCATTGTGAGAATCAAGAGCACAGAATTTCGAATTTGTGTCTTCTCCTCTCTGTATCTTCTTCCTTGTGAATTTGCTTGCATTTGTAATGCTTAGAAAGAGTGCTTCGAAGTGTTGTCCATCCATGAAAGTGCTAGTTTTGTTGTGGATAAGGTGTGTGTGAAGTGTAGGACGTGTTGAAGTGTAGGAAGTGTTGAAGCATAGGAAGATCATTCCCACGGCTCAGTATTATGCTCATAACTTGAAGCAGTAGTGTTAGAATTGAGTAAAAAGACCACCATTGGATGCGTCTTCTTGCGAGCTTTGAAAGGAACCCGCTACTCACTATATTCGGAGTTTGGAGCTGAGAGAAAAGCTCGATTTAATGTTGACTACTAATCCAAGTGTTGCGACACCATGGCTGACCTTGAAAGCTTGAATGTGATGGATTTATACTTACTTGTACTTTGCTAGACTTCATTTGCATTGACCATTATTTGAATGCATGTCTCCATACACTCCGCTAGGTTTTGATACTCCTTGGATTGATAATTCAAGCGTGAGTCCCCACTATATGCACTTGAGGGGGATTGAGGTAGTCTCTTTCTCCTCAAGTCCCTAAGTCGATGTTGGTGCAGAACAATAAAAAATTGATGTTTTGATGAAGAGTTGAAGTCAAGGTTTGAAGGAAAGGTTCAAGTTGTGAAGCATGGAAGGAGAATACATTCAGAAGAGGAAGATGTGTACACATATGTATAGATAGTTCACTTATATCTTTAAGAAGTCATAAGGTTGTAAATCTTTTGTATATATATACTATGAAAATGTTGGGGCAAGAATGTGAGAGCATGAGAATAGAGTAATCAGAAGTCGTATGTGTCATTAGACATCTTAGAAGTGAGTAAAGACTCTCTCATCACTTAGTTGTAATTTTTCTCAAAAATGAAGAAAATGTTGCACCCGATATTTCTGAGTTTTCTCCATCTGTGTTAGATCTTTTGTGAAATGCTTTTGTACAAGTCTAAGTCTATAGGTAAGTGACCTCTGTACAAATTTTTAGCTTCCAATTGTGATCAGGCTGAGAGAATTAAGTGTAGGAACATTGGCATATGTGAATGAGAAGAAGTGAATTTACAGGAGGTGCAAAATTCGATAGGAATGTTTTCATCAATTCTCCTTCCACAGTGTAAATTTTTGAGCAAGAAAGCACTCAATCTTTAAGTTGGAAGGTAAGCTACTTGTGGCTAAAGGAATTTGCAGAGATGGGTTCTAGATTGAGAGAATCAAAAGTTTAAAGTCATAGGTGTCTAAATCGACTTCTCAGAAGAACAGTTTTAGACATAGGTGAGATGTTGAGATCATTTCTCAAGTTCTACTGAATTTTTTGGAGTGATTCAACTTGGAGAAGGTGCGCAATCTATAGGCGACACCTCATACAAAGTTTTATAAAAAACTTTACATATTTGATAAGGCAATGAGTGAATTATGTGCAGCAAACTTTATGTGTATTCTCCTTCTTCACAGTTTGTTCAGAAAATATGACAATTGAGTATTGATCTTCTAAAATTGGTGAAGATCTGAGTTATTCGTGTTATAGACGTGCTCTAAATACAAGAGTAACTTGTTCTTTTGGAGATTAACACTCTCCATCAGTGGTATCAGAGCAAGAAGCATCAGAATTGAAGGAAGGAGGACCTCGACTGCTGTAGGTGCAAAGAATTCAACATCTGAAGGTTCAAAAGGTGAAAGCTTGAGGATAAAGCTTGACAAGAAGGTCATACGACACCAAGGAAGACAAAAGGAGTATTATTTGAAGTAAAGGTACATCTATTATTCATAAAGTTTGAAGAATTCAATATACAAGTGAAGAAAGGATGGGAGATTCTCTTCAGATAGAGAAATTGGATAGAGAGAACTATCCAGCATGGTCAATGAGGATGGAAGCTCACCTAATGAGCAAAGACTTGATAGCTTACATTACAGGTGAAGAAGAAAAGCCTCAATTCAGAGATCCTAGTGTTCCAACTAGGGAGGAATTATCAGATTTGAAGAATTGGATTAAGAGAGATGCTCAAGCTAGGAGCATTATCTATATGGAAGTCAATGACTACTTGCTACCTCATATTAGAGGTCTTGAAAATGCAAGTGATATATGGAATGCTTTGGAGGAGCATTTCCAAAATACCACAAAGTTTAGGAAGGCATCCTTGTGGGCAGAATTTACCACATTTAAGAAGAAGGCCTCTCAATCCATCTCAGATTATGTAACCAGAATGAAGGATATTGTAGATGCATTAGGAGCAGTTGATGAAGACATTGAGGAGGATAAATTGTTAAGGTAAATCCTCACAAGTTTGAGAGGTGATGACAAATGGAAGCCATTTGTTTAGGTCTTAAGCCCAAGGAAAAGATGATTGTGAAAGACTTTATTTTGCTTAACCCCTCGCAAACGGTTTACTTGGATTACCTAGAGCACATAATTATCCCTCGAATATCACATATGTATATACCCGCTTCCACTCGCTTTTCCTTTGGTTCTTTTCTTTTCCTTTTTGCACGTATGCATGCACACTCGCAATTTTCTCCTTTTCTTCACTCAACCCCCTCCTTTCACGTCGGGTTCACCAGATGTGTCGTACTCTTTTCGGAAAGAAGGGAGATGATTAGATTAAGATCCGCATGGAAATGGTTGGAACATCTTCCTAAACACAAAGAGAAGAAGTTTCCAACACTTAAGATGTCGATTACTAAGTTTGAGCATGAAAATTGACATCAACATGAGGATTGAGCTAGGAATACGATCCTAGAGTATAGGGAGACATTCCTTTGTTCTTTTCATAAAACTCTTATGCTATGTTCCAACAGATCATGTGAGATCTACATAACCTCAAGGTGGGGAGGCATGACCGCAATGATTGAGGGAAAGGAGATTACGTGAGAGCCATGCTTTGTCAAGGTTAACCTTCAGCTATTTTCCTTATTGCAATGAAGCTAGAACGTAAATTTCCTTGGCTTTCCTGTCGTCTCACCTTATTATCAATCGTGCTGCTTTTATTGGCTACTTTCAACGAGAAATTGTATCAAGCGTTTCACACCCGAAGTCTTGTATTATCGAAGTTTCCATTTACATAATTCAAATCTTTGAGGTTTCGGAGAAGTTAATTTAACAAAGTCTTTGAGGTCGAGTATTCTGATGACTCTAGTCGAGAACGGTTTTAGGAAACTTTATTTTTCAACACTAGAAAGTCTATGACAATTTTTTCAAGATCAAAACTTTGAGTATATTCATTTGCTTGCGCTACACAACAGGTACAGAAGACAACTCAGGAAAATCCTAAGTCCAATTCAATTCGTCATGGATTCGCAATGTAAAATTATCTGACTTCGCTATGTTCACTCTTGAACACTAATTTAGTCAAAGATCGAGTATTTATCTTGGGAACCGAGTGTCTTGAAATCGTAAGAAATATTGAAAACTCACAACACAAAAAGGTTTGTGAATAAGGCTGAGAGTTCTTCCATACACACACTCAATTCTTTAGTGCAAGCTCAAAATAGGTGCAGAAATCGCATGGACATCCCATACAGGCGGCAGACGATGCAATGAACATAAATTTGTTTTTTAACTCATATAAATGCAATTCAACATGCATGCACGCGTCTGTCTTATGCATGGTAAGATCAGAGTCTTTAACTTTGGATTTCCACAAGTTTACATATCAATACTCAAAACACATGTCGCACAAAACAGTTCATTGCTTCCTGCTAACCATAACAATATATACAATTTAAAAGAAAGCAACGCCTAAGACTCTTTGTATGATATTGCAATTTTTTTTACACAGAAAATGAATTGATTGTCTATGAAATAAGGAAATAAGAAATATGCAGAGAAGCATTTAAACACGCAGTTCGCAACCAATTTTCTGAACATATTTACCAGAGCAGTTGCCAGGTTGACTTCAACCTCCCACCTATATTGCAATATACAGCAATGGACCCGAGAGCCATAGACTGCTATCGACATGAAGTAGAGAATAAAGGTGCACTTTCTGTTGTACACATACGAGCTGCATAAATCCTCCACATGTGCCAGCGCGCTGCAACTTTAGAGTCCACGCATCACCCTTTCCCCCCAAGATGTGCCTTTTGTTCCCTCTGCACCTGCCTCCTCTCTTAATAGCAGTGATTAGTGCTCCACTATTCCAAGCACCATCATCGTCAACAGCATCATCTTATCGGAAGAATTTTCCGCCCTCCCTTAAGCTCTGTGTGTCCTCTTTTGTTTTTCAGTAGCGATCGTACATTCTTGAGCATTCCCCCTTTTGCCTCCTTTCTTCCACCTCCTGCAGCGTCACCAAAAAACGAGGGAGCCCCCCCAAACAGATGCGCCGCGCGTTGTGGTTATTTCCCCCCCGAGAACAAGTATTCAAGAGTTCTCTTTCCTTTGAGCTCTCCTTGTGTGCCTCCGAGTAGCGCAGCCAATCATACTCACGAAGAAGGAGGACGCTACCCAGAGATAAGATAGAGAGATCGCTGATGTGTGTGCCCTCCCCTTTTTTTCCACCGCAATCCCTATCCTTCCCCCCAAGGGATCCTTATCCTCTTTTTCCAGCTGTGATGTGCCCGTCCTCCAGTGTACTCTTCGCATCATTATAAAGAAGTATAAAACTCACCATCAATGCTAAAGGCAATGAAATGGATAATACAATTTTGATCCCCATAAACAAGGGCCACGGACATTACAGGTTGTCAAGCCACCCACATTTTGAGACAAGCACATGTTTACTTTGCACAAGAACAGGCTCCATCTAGCATATGGTGCAAGCTCCCACATTCACTTATGATTATCTCCCTATTACATATCCTTGATATTGATGTAAAAAATGCATGGCCTTCGTGGCATGTTTGAGTTGCTTTAGCAATGAAAAGGGAATCCTTATACTCCACATTTAAGAACCCAAATGCCATAGCCAATCTTTCAGTATGGGAATAGACGGTATCTTTACCACAATCAACCTGGCGAATCAATCCCATCACCTGCCTTGGAACAAGCACCTGTCCTGCATGTGTTGGGACCTCAAAAGCATGGTGCACTACTGCTAATCTTTCCAGCCGCTGCAGCTCTACATAAACCTCTTCTTCCTTTGTCCTTTATCCTTGATAGAAGCATGTCCGCATCAGAGTCCGTAGAACTTTATCCACCTCCCCCGTCGCCTTTCCTTCTTCCTCGTACGATCATGGACTGGCTTGTGCGATGAGCGAACATAGGAACCATGTATGATTGCCATGGAGCAGCATGCGCCTCCACATGCCTCTCATCAATCATCAAATCCAATCTCCAAGTATCTGAAATCAAATGTATTTCCTGCCAAATAGAGCCACATTGGTGCATAAAAATCAACCATTTTCGGAGCTAACATACTTCCCTCTTCTTATTTGCGAAGTCGTCCTCGACGAGCCACTATTGCTGCAATCTAATCAAAACAGCCTTGAAAACATCAGTGCACAACTAGTTTGCATACCTTTCCATCGAGCCATCGTTCCAAGTGGACCTGCACTTATTGAAGTTGTTAGTGCTCAAAAACTCATGAATACATACAAATCAGCCACTTCCAAATGATCCAAGAACATGCACATATATGCAATTCCATTTCAGCCATGCATCAATTTGCTCATACATTCCATTATGAAAAATGGTCTCAACCAAAATAACACATGCACACCTTTCCATAAATTACACATGCAACTACCATTGCGGAAAAGAGAAAAGAAAATACCGAAATAAACAACAACAACTGAAATGAATCCAATCGGAGATGCAAAAATACCCAAAATGCATACCCCATTATTGCATCTACTATTCGCTATGTACGATCATTCCATGACTAGACACTTCCGAAGAATCCCCATCGTCGTCCTACAAAAGCCGTCGAGATTCGAGTACAAGTCGAAACCGGTATAAACACCTTGGAGTGTCACACATACTAGAAAAACCCTTAGATAGAGCACACAAGTTATAAAGCAAGACCGTTGCATTACCTCGCTAAAGCCTCATCCATAAGTACATATAGAGTCTCCGTGCCTTCAAGAATGTTGATTCAAAGTGAGCTGATCTGTCGCAAGCCAACACATACCAATCACACAAGCAAATAACATTCCCTTCCAGGCGATCATCGCCCTCTCCTCTCTCTCTCTCCCCCTCGGGAGTGGGGAATAACTTCATATGACAATTTTATTTTAATCACACGTTGGCCTACATTGACACTGGATGCGATTCGTGGACCTGACCACCCGATCAGGTTGATTCCACCCATCTACCAATGCAATGCAGCGCACAACACACAAACACACAATGATAACACATAACATATATCAGCTAGCCCATAACGAAGCTGGATGCGGCTCGTGGTCGTGACTACCCAGCCACAATAGCTCCACTTACCTACCAACCCGTTATGGCGCGTAGCTAAGACACAAACATATACCTCCCAAGCCTATGGCGAAACTAGCTGTGGCTCGTGGTCCTAACCACCCGGCGAGGATGAATCCACCCACCTACTAGCCCACCATAGCGCATTGGTACGATCACAACAACACAATATTTTTTCTTTTCTTTTTCCTCGTTTTTTCATAGTTTATTAGTTCACCCATGTCCTGAGAATTAGGGAGAGGAAGAAAGGGACTTTTTCCACTGTTCCCACACATACATGCAAACATATACACACTAGCCTTTGACAGATCAACCACCTCTTCACTCCATTCTCTCAATTACAGACACTACATATGTATTCATCGATTTGACTTTTCACTTGGTACTACAGCCGGCTATGCCTTAGTCCCTCGTATACCTATCCTTAGGTGTCCTAGAATGTGAGTCTCTGGGATGTCTCATGCAGTCTCACATTATACTCGCATCTCGACAACTTCCCTAGGGCGAGTCAGGCTCAACTTCAGGAGCTCCGTCATCACTTCCTAGCGTTAGCACATCTGCCCAAGCCCATGTGATATCGTTTTCCTCGTTAGGCATTTCCCTAGAAGGATCGAAATAGTAATATCGATCTCCCACCCATCCTACATGTCGAGTCAGGTATTCCTCAAAACACTCAATGTAAAATGCAACACCCCAACCCTGGTTTATAAAGCATACCAGCCAATGCGCTTCCTCGACATCGTATTCCGTCTCAAAGTGGTCGACATCTATCTCCATGCAGGCGAATGTTTGGTCCGAGAAATATACCCTTAGCTCGTACAAATAGAGTTGCGTTATTTGGTCTGCCATTTTGTTACTTAGCTTCTAACAGTCTCTGCATAACACAAAAATATTAGAAGTCCAAAATTCTTGAGCTAGCACAGGATAATATTTATGACACACAAAAATCATAACTAACATATGCGCATATATATATATATCTATACATGTATGTACAAGGAGTCTACTACGTCCTTCTGCTTGGATCTCGTCTGGCTTCTCCCGTCCTAATATCACTTGAAATATGGTTTAACTCTAAGCGCGTTAACCTTCACGGGAGCATATTCTTTTCCTAAATCTTGAATTTGCATGGAACCATTGGAATTGAGTTCCACCACCTTAAACGGTCCTGCCCATCTTGTCTGTAACTTCCCCGGGAATTTATAATATTTACTATCATAAACTAGCACCAAATCCCCTTCTTGAATCACATAGGTTTTGAGATTCTTATCATGCCTCTCCTTACGTCTCTTCTGAATAGCTTCCAAACTTTGTTGTGCGATAAGTCTCTTCTCTTCCAGCTTGATCAGTTGTATGTACCTCTCCTTTAATGACTCTTCCTCGCCCAACCTGGCTTCGATGGCCACTCTTAATGTCGGAACTTCTTTTTCAATGGGGAAGATGGCTTCCTCGCCATATACTAGAGAGAACGGAGTGCTCTTTGTCGTCACTCGGTAGGATGTTTGATATGCCCACAAGGCTTCCAAAAGTCTATCATCCCAATCTCTCCTATGCACAGCTACTGTCTTTGTTAGAATCTGTTCAAGAACTTTGTTGGTGACCTCCACTTGTCCATTTGCTCTCGGATAATATGGAGTGCTTTTTCTATGTTTGATCTTATGTAATTCCATTAATTCTTTGATCAGTTCGTTGACAAAATGTGTTCCTCTATCACTCACTATTTCCAACGGGCATCCAAATCGAGTGATAATTTGTTCATACAAAAATTTAGCTACATCAACAGCTCGGTCAGTCTTCAGAGCTTTGGCTTCCACCCACTTGGTAACATAATCAGTGCAGACCAAGATATACCTATTGGATCTTCGTCGTGAGGGAGGATCAATAGGCCCCACAAAATCATTTCCCCACTTCTCAAACGGCTTAAGAGCAAGCACCGGTGTGAGGGGAGCAGCATGTGCTAATGTGGGTTTGCCCATTCGTTGGCATCTGTCACATTTCTTACAGTATGTGTGCGAGTCTTTGAATAGCGTTGGCCACCAATACCCAGCCAATAAAATCTTTCTTGCCGTCAATTCACCAGCAAAATGCCCACCGCAAGGTTCATCATGCAAAGCTCTCAACACTAGGTTTGCTTCTTCTTCCTCGAGACACCTCCGATAAATGCTCTCATGAACAAAATATCGATAGAGTTGCCCCCCAATGATGCTATGGTGCTTTGCCAATGCTAACAGTTTTTGCTTCTCTCTCTTGCTTGCTCCTGGCGGATATTTAGTGGTGCATAAGAAATTCACCAAGTCGGCATACCAAGGTACTTTAGCTTCAACCTGGAATAGATGCCCATTAGGAGCATCATCGGGCACACCAGAGATTGGCTCCTCATTAACAATTCGAGATAAATGGTCAGCCAATATATGCGCTTTGCCTAGTTTGGTTACCACTGTGAACTGAAATTCTTGGAGAAGTAGCATCCACCTCATCAATCGCCCTGATAGCTCGGGTTTATTAATGATATACTTAAGGGCTTCATGATCCACATAAAAAGTGAAATGCTTTCCCATCAAGTAATGCCGATACTTGTTCACCGCAAAGATCATCGAGAGGCATTCCTTCTCCATAGTCGTATAGTTTCTCTCAGTGCTATTCAAGTTGCGACTTGCGTAATAAATAGGGTGGTCCAACTTCTTGTCATCGGCTTGGCATAGTACTGCTCCAACCGCAGTATGAGAAGCGTCGGTATGCACATGGAATTCCTTCTTCCAGTTGGGTGCTACCAAAATTGGTGCATTTATCAAGCTTTCTTTGATCGATTCGAATGCAACTTGACACTCTCCAGTCCATTGGTATTGTTGGTCTTTCCTCAAAAGATTCGTCAGTGGTGCCGCTATGGATGCAAAATTTAATATAAAACGTTGATAATAATTCGCATGGCCCAAGAATCCTCTGAGTTGCCGCAAGTTTTGTGGAGGTGGAAGTTGTCCAATTTTTTCCACTTTATCCTCGTCAACCGCGATTCCATTTTCGGAAATAACATGTCCCAAAAGCAATCCTCTTTGTACTCCAAATGTGCACTTTTCAGGATTCAATGCGATGCCTTTTTCAATGCTTCTTCTTAAAATAGCTTCGATCCTCTCCATCATGTTTTCATCGTCGCCTCTGATCGCAAAGTCATCAAGAAATATCTCCATCCAATCTTGCAAGTAGTCTTGATATGCGGCTATCATTGCTCTCTGGAATGTGGCCGGTGCATTGCATAATCCAAATGGCATCACACGATATGCGTACGTACCCCATTCTGTCGTGAAAGTAGTTTTTGATTGATCCTCTTCATGGATTTGGATCTGGTTGTACCCAATGAAACCATCCAAAAAGGAGTACAATTTATGGCGAGCCACTCTATCCAAGATTTGATCAGTGAACGGCAAGGGGAAATGATCCTTCTTTGTGCGCTCGTTCAACTTACGATAATCTATGCAAATACGGATTTTCTTATTTTTCTTCGGAACAACTACAATTGGTGATACCCACTCGCTGGATGCGATGGGATATATGAATCCTGCTTCCAATAATTTGGTCAATTCCAGCTTGATCAATTCCGAGTAGACTGGATTTGTTCGCCTGAGTCGTTGGCATATTGGTCGTGTGCCTTCTTCCAAGTCTATATAATGTTGGCAGATTCGGGGATCAATTCCTCTTAAATCACTGTATGACCATGCAAAGGCCTTGCCAAAATTTTTGAGTGTCATTTTAATACAATCTCGTACTCCATCTGGTAGCTCTGACCCCACGCTCAAGAACTTTTCTGGAAAAACTTCCCATTTTTCCAACTGAGCTTCTCGCGAATATTCCTTATTCCTTGATGACAATGTGATTGGAACATGCTCTCCGATCACGCGTGCATGGTTGGCCAGTAAATCATTGTTTTGTTCTCTTTCGATTGAACCTAATTTCTTTAGTTCAGCCTTTGCAATGGCTTCCGACACTTTAGTCTTACTCTTCGCTTCTTTTTCGGATTCTCGACTTCTCTTTAGAATCTCTGCTTCTAGCATTCTAACTCTTTCTCTCAACTGTTGCACTTCCATTGTCTGCACTAACTCTAGTTTCAACTCTTCTCTTGAAGTTCCCTTCTCCAGGGATTGAGTAGCTTTATTTTTACTTGCGTCTATACTCAACATGTAACACTCAAATTCTCTTGTATGTGTCAACCATCCTAGCAACTCCTGATCGGAATCGTCGTTATAGAGCAATGGATTTTGATACTCTCCCATCTTCGTGTCTTGATTCTTAAAGAGCTGCAAGTTGAACCCGTCTTGAAGCAAATTCTTGTAGGTGTCCGTGTTCAAAGAAAACCTAGCTTGTGCAATCCCTTGCCTTGCTTTCTCCTTTTCTTTCCTTTCCATCTCATCGACTATTATTGTTTTCTTCTTGTTGCTTGAGGGTGGGGATACTTGTATTTGAATCCGATCAGACTTTGGCCCTATTGAAATAAAACCCGTGCGCCAGTCATGCACACATTCGGCTTGTACCAACCATGGCCGTCCAAGTAGGATCGAGAAGGTAGCCTCCGAAGTCCTTGGTCTTACTATCAGATAATCAACTTTAAACTCTAAACCGCCCACAACTGTGCTTACATTCTTCAAAAGGCCCGCAGGCTTCACTTGTGTTTGATCCGCTATTCTCAAAGACATCGGCGTTTCTTCCATGTGGTTGAGACCAATGCTTTCATCATGAACTCAGTCATGAGGTTGACTGCGGCTCCACTATCTAACTGAGCGCCGGGGATTGCATATCCTTTAATTTCAACCGTCACAGCTGGAGCATTTGAATCAATTTGCGTCGTAATACTTTGAATGATTCCTTGGACATCTTTATCTTGTCTATTTTTGTCTCGACCTTTCCTTGGTTTCTTAATATATTCGTTGTAGAATTGTTTCCTATAAACAGGTGAACATCTCAGCAATGTACCAATGTCCAGCGTGACTTCCGTGTCAGCGAGCAACTTTACAATATCTACTTCTTCCGAACTTTGTCTTTCCTTTCTATTTTTAGGAGCTTTCAATCTTTCAAGGAATGGTGCTATGCCCGGCACAAACTCCTTGGTCACTGGTGGAAGAATCTCAATCTCTTCCCCATCCTCAAACTCTTGTTGCTCAGCAAATCCTCCAACTTGGTTTTCTACCTCTTCACGCTCAGCGATCTTCTCTTGACTCCCTTCTTCACCTTGACCTCCTTGGTTCGTCTTCGAATACTCTTGAGTTCTTGTGACTACTGCCACAATTGGATCTTTGTGTGGTTTCTTAGCCTCGTAAGCATCCACAAAGTGCATTGACGAGCTAGAGCCTTCTTGAGGGTTCGGTGCCTTGAACACTACTCCGATCGTAGGAACGTGCTCTTGAACTCTCGATGTGGAATGCATCTGAGTATCAACATAGTTCGAGGACCCTATTGGTCCTTTCTCCTTGCCGGCGGCAGCTCTTCGTTTTGGACAATCTTCATCAAAGTGGCCCTCTCCACTGCAGTACCTACATAGTGGGGTATAATCAATTGGCTTCTTTTCATTTGGACATCTAGACTGAGTATGGCCAAACCCATGGCATCTCCAGCATTGGATTGGACCATCTCTTCTTTGATCACGTGCGGCTCCTCTTGGATAGTCTCCTCCTTGACCTTGAGCACCATATCCATATGTCGGTCTATTTTCCCAACGAGATGTAGGTGGAACACTTTGAGCAGGCAATCCCGTGTAAGGTCTTTCTCTTGTATCTCCTGATTTCATGGTCCTCTCTTCATAGGCTCTCTTGTTGTAACATCGGTCCTCTGTGTGATTTGTTCTTCCACAAAAGGTACAACGCATCCTAGGTGGCGATCTATCTGTGAATACTCTCGAGACTGTAGGGCATTCTGAAGCCAAATGGCCGTAACCATGACACTTTCCACACCATGTATTTGATCCAAACACTTGATTCGGGTTTGTTGTGACCTCTGGTTTTACTGTGTATGTCTCCTGAGTTATTGTGGCAGCTTTTATAGCTTGCGTGACCAACTCCAATATTCGTTCTTCAGTTAGCGCAGGCTTTACCTCGCCTGGCGTGCTAGTGGCAGCTACAAAAGCTGGAGTCGTCAATGCGGGACTTCCGTGACCAGGATCTTTCATCGGTATGTTTCCTGGGCTTCCCATTGGCTCGTATAAGAGTTCCATCTTCCTTTGTTGGCATAATTGTACTTCCTCCCAAAGTCTCGCTTGTTCCTTAGCATCCATCAAAGTTGCAGGTCTTGTCAGACTGATATGCTGTTGTGCCGTAGGATCTCGCAATCCCGAAATGAACCTTCGTTTCAATGTCTCATCGTTCGGGGCATTCACGCCCATCTTTCTTACCAACGTTTCCATTCTTTGAATGTAGTTGTCGATGCTCTCGTTGACTCCTTGTCGCAATTAATCCATCTGTTGGGCCAATCTATCTTGGAAGCCTTGTCGTCGAAACTTTGCCAAGAAGGCTTCCTTGAGCATTTGATAAGTTCCACGCTCTTGTGGTGTCAAATTCCCATACCAATTGGCTGCCTCATCCCAGAGAATAGCCGGAAAAATTCTCAACCTTTGATCCTGGTCAACTACATCATTGGCCTCACAGGTAACCTCAAACAACTGGATAGAACTATCTGGATCTTCGTCCCAAGTACCTGAGAACTTGGTGAAGTCCCCCAAGTGAACTGAAATCCGCTGAGCCATTTCGAACAGAGGTGTGATGTCGATATCACTTCGATCCCAGAAATTTAATGCACGTGGCCTCAGGATCCCTCCTTCAAACTTTCGCACTTGATTCGCGACTCTCCTACGGGAATACACATTTTTGGCTGATTTCTTCAAACCAATCGAAGTCCACTCACCTGGCGGTTCCCACCTTCTCCTTTCTCTTTCAAGGGCTCTTCTCTGAGCGCGTTCCTCTCTTTGAGTTTGTGTTGCTCCTGACGATGAGCTCCCCTCGCTCATGTACTAGATCTTCGGGTCCGCAAGCTCGGCCAACGTGTGGCGCTAGGCGAACCTATGGCACCCTCTTATAGAGATGTGCCAAGCTTTTCCCGGCAAACGCACCAAAATGTTTAGGTCTTAAGCCCAAGGAAAAGATGATTGTGAAAGACTTTATTTTGCTTAACCCCTCGCAAACGGTTTACTTGGATTACCTAGAGCACATAATTATCCCTCGAATATCACATATGTATATACCCGCTTCCACTCGCTTTTCCTTTGGTTCTTTTCTTTTCCTTTTTGCACGTATGCACGCACACTCGCAATTTTCTCCTTTTCTTCACTCAACCCCCTCCTTTCACGTCGGGTTCACCAGATGTGTCGTACTCTTTTCGGAAAGAAGGGAGATGATTAGATTAAGATCCGCATGGAAATGGTTGGAACATCTTCCTAAACACAAAGAGAAGAAGTTTCCAACACTTAAGATGTCGATTACTAAGTTTGAGCATGAAAATTGACATCAACATGAGGATTGAGCTAGGAATACGATCCTAGAGTATAGGGAGACATTCCTTCATTCTTTTCATAAAACTCTTATGCTATGTTCCAACAGATCATGTGAGATCTACATAACCTCAAGGTGGGGAGGCATGACCGCAATGATTGAGGGAAAGGAGATTACGTGAGAGCCATGCTTTGTCAAGGTTAACCTTCAGCTATTTTCCTTATTGCAATGAAGCTAGAACGTAAATTTCCTTGGCTTTCCTGTCGTCTCACCTTATTATCAATCGTGCTGCTTTTATTGGCTACTTTCAACGAGAAATTGTATCAAGCGTTTCACACCCGAAGTCTTGTATTATCGAAGTTTCCATTTACATAATTCAAATCTTTGAGGTTTCGGAGAAGTTAATTTAACAAAGTCTTTGAGGTCGAGTACTCTGATGACTCTAGTCGAGAACGGTTTTAGGAAACTTTATTTTTCAACACTAGAAAGTCTATGACAATTTTTTCAAGATCAAAACTTTGAGTATATTCATCTGCTTGCGCTACACAACAGGTACAGAAGACAACTCAGGAAAATCCTAAGTCCAATTCAATTCGTCATGGATTCGCAATGTAAAATTGTCTGACTTCGCTATGTTCACTCTTGAACACTAATTTAGTCAAAGATCGAGTATTTATCTTGGGAACCGAGTGTCTTGAAATCGTAAGAAATATTGAAAACTCACAACACAAAAAGGTTTGTGAATAAGGCTGAGAGTTCTTCCATACACACACTCAATTCTTTAGTGCAAGCTCAAAATAGGTGCAGAAATCGCATGGACATCCCATACAGGCGGCAGACGATGCAATGAACATAAATTTGTTTTTTAACTCATATAAATGCAATTCAACATGCATGCACGCGTCTGTCTTATGCATGGTAAGATCAGAGTCTTTAACTTTGGATTTCCACAAGTTTACATATCAATACTCAAAACACATGTCGTACAAAACAGTTCATTGCTTCCTGCTAACCATAACAATATATACAATTTAAAAGAACGCAACGCCTAAGACTCTTTGTATGATATTGCAATTTTTTTTACACAGAAAATGAATTGATTGTCTATGAAATAAGGAAATAAGAAATATGTAGAGAAGCATTTAAACACGCAGTTTGCAACCAATTTTCTGAACATATTTACCAGAGCAGTTGCCAGGTTGACTTCAACCTCCCACCTATATTGCAATATACAGCAATGGACCCGAGAGCCATAGACTGCTATCGACATGAAGTAGAGAATAAAGGTGCACTTTCTGTTGTACACATACGAGCTGCATAAATCCTCCACATGTGCCAGCGCGCTGCAACTTTAGAGTCCACGCATCACCCTTTCCCCCCAAGATGTGCCTTTTGTTCCCTCTGCACCTGCCTCCTCTCTTAATAGCAGTGATTAGTGCTCCACTATTCCAAGCACCATCATCGTCAACAGCATCATCTTATCGGAAGAATTTTCCGCCCTCCCTTAAGCTCTGTGTGTCCTCTTTTGTTTTTCAGTAGCGATCGTACATTCTTGAGCATTCCCCCTTTTGCCTCCTTTCTTCCACCTCCTACAGCGTCACCAAAAAACGAGGGAGCCCCCCCAAACAGATGCGCCGCGCGTTGTGGTTATTTCCCCCTCGAGAACAAGTATTCAAGAGTTCTCTTTCCTTTCAGCTCTCCTTGTGTGCCTCCGAGTAGCGCAGCCAATCATACTCACGAAGAAGGAGGATGCTACCTAGAGATAAGATAGAGAGATCGCTGATGTGTGTGCCCTCCCCTTTTTTTCCACCGCAATCCCTATCCTTCCCCCCAAGGGATCCTTATCCTCTTTTTCCAGCTGTGATGTGCCCGTCCTCCAGTGTACTCTTCGCATCATTATAAAGAAGTATAAAACTCACCATCAATGCTAAAGGCAATGAAATGGATAATACAATTTTGATCCCCATAAACAAGGGCCACGGACATTACAGGTTGTCAAGCCACCCACATTTTGAGACAAGCACATGTTTACTTTGCACAAGAACAGGCTCCATCTAGCATATGGTGCAAGCTCCCACATTCACTTATGATTATCTCCCTATTACATATCCTTGATATTGATTTAAAAAATGCATGGCCTTCGTGGCATGTTTGATTTGCTTTAGCAATGAAAAGGGAATCCTTGTACTCCACATTTAAGAACCCAAATGCCATAGCCAATCTTTCAGTATGGGAACAGACGGTATCTTTACCACAATCAACCTGCCGAATCAATCCCATCACCTGCCTTGGAACAAGCACCTGTCTTGCATGTGTTGGGACCTCAAAAGCATGGTGCACTGCTGCTAATCTTTCCAGCCGCTGCAGCTTTGCATAAAACTCTTCTTCCTTTGTCCTTTATCCTTGATAGAAGCATGTCCGCATCAGAGTCTGTAGAACTTTATCCACCTCCCCCGTCGCCTTTCCTTCTTCCTCGTACGATCATGGATTGGCTTGTGCGATGAGCGAACATAGGAACCATGTATGATTGCCATGGAGCAGCATGCGCCTCCACATGCCTCTCATCAATCATCAAATCCAATCTCCAAGTATCTGAAATCAAATGTATTTTCCTGCCAAATAGAGCCACATTGGTGCATAAAAATCAACCATTTTCGGAGCTAACACCATTCATTTTGTCTACTAAATTATCACTTGATCATTTTACTTCTGACTTAAATCAGTTGCTAGGACATATGTTAACCTTTGAGCAGGATGTCAAAGGTGAAGGTGACAAGAGTACAAGTCATGCAATGTACTCAAAGGATAAGAAGAAAAATAGCAAATGAAGATGAAGGCACAACTAGTCAAGCCAACTTCCTAAGAGGAAGAGGAGGTGGCAAAGGTAGAGGAAGAGGCAAGAATACTAAAGATGGAGTCAAAGCTTGCTGGATTTGTGGTAAGACAAATCACTTTGCTAATGATTGTTGGCATAATAATCAGAGTAATGGTGGATATATCAGAATTTTAATTCAAGAGGAAGAGCTGGCAGAAATCAAAGAGGTAACTTTAGAGGAAGAGGTAGTAGGGGTTCCTTTGGAAGAAATGCAGGTAGAGGATTCCAAAGTCAACAATACAATAATACCTACTACAGTTATGCTTCAGATCAGAAGGAGGATTCAACATTGATAATGAATGCAACTTGTGAAAGAAAAAATGAAGACCAAAGAGTCTTCTACATTGACTCAGGGTGTAGCAATCACCTGAGTGGTAACATAGAATTGATGACTGATTTGGAAAATAAGGTATCTAATCATGTTGTTCAAACAGGTGACAATACAAAGCACAATGTGAAGTCAACTGGATCAGTGAAGGTGAAGGATGGAAGTACTCTCTTGAGTAAGGTCTTGTATGTTCCTACAATTCCTAAGAATCTGATAAGTGTAGGACAAATTTTTGAAAAAGGTTATGAAGTTAGATTCACTAATGAAGGAGTGTTTGTGGAAGACCCTAGCAATGGGTATAAACAAATTGTTTCAGAGAAGAAAGAAGGAAGGTTGCTCACATTGAAGATTCAAGGTAATTTTGGTCATGCCTTGTTCACTTATGGAGGACATAAGATCTCTGAGTTAGATCTTTGGCACAAGAGGCTTGGACACTTCAATGAAAGAGGTATCAAAGATATGATTAACAATGGTTCAGTGCTTGGATTGCCTAATGTTGCAGGTCAACATATGACATACACATGTGAGGCATGTCAATTACGTAAGGCTCATAAGAAATCTTATTCCAAGCATGGTTTTATGTATTCAGAGAAGCTTGAGTTGGTACACACAGATGTGTGGGGACCATCAAAGGATTTCACTATAAATGGTTCAAGGTACTATGTGATTTATGTTGATGATGCCACCAGATGGATCACTATCTATGTGATCAAAGATAAGTCAGAGTTATTCAATACATTCAAACATTATCATGTGTATGAGAAAGAATTACAGGCCATAAATTGAAGAGACTAAGGTCACATGGAGGGGGAGAGTATTTTTCTAATGAGCTCAGTGATTACTTGTGGAATGCAGGTATAAAAAGGGAAATCATTTGCAGGTACTCTCCTCAACAAAATGGTGTAGCAGAGAGAAGAAATAGAACTCTTGTTGAGTTTGCAAGGTCAATGATGAAGAAGAAAAATTTCCCAAATTATTTGTGGGTTGAGGCTGTAAATACAGCTACTTATTTGTTCAATAGGTTACCATGTAAAGCTTTGGAGGGTATGAAACCATATGAGGCATGGTAGGGTAAGAGACCTACCTTGGATCATTGCAAAGTATTTGGATGTTTGGCATATGCATATGTGCCATCACAATTAAGACACAAGTTAGAACCTAATGCTGAAAAGTATGTATTCATTGGTTATGATGACAAGCAGATGGGATATAGGTTGTGGAGTCCATCCACAAAACAATTTCTAGTGTCAAAAGATGTTACATTTGATGAGCAAGGTACTTGGTATGTAGGTACAAACAATATTTATGCAGGTGATGAAGAAGTTGTGGATCAAAACAAAGGTAAATCAAAAGTTCAGATATTAGATGAAGAGGAAAACAATGAAGTGCAGGTTGAAGTTGAAGAAATGCCAAGATTTGATCCTGAGTGTGATGAACCAGAAACTTCAAGAAGTGGAGAACTCAGAAGGTCTACAAGGCACAAATGGCAACATACAAGGTATAGCTATGACACTTCTTTTTTGGCTACCAAAGATTATGCTTACATGATAAAGGCAGATGAAGACCCTTCTACATATGAAGAGGCAAAAGGTAAGGAAAATTGGGAGAAAGCTATGCAGGAAGAGTATGATGCATTGATGGAGAACTAGACATGGGAGTTGGTTCCTAAACCAAATATCCATAAGATTATTGGATGCAAATGGGTCTACAAGACTAAGAGGTTTGCATATGGAAGTGTGTCTAGGTATAAAGCTAGACTTGTTGTGAAAGGGTTTGCTCAAACATATGGTATTGATTATGATGAGACCTATAGTCATGTGGCAAAGATGACAACCATCAGGACACTCATAGCCATTGCTGCATGTAAAGGTTGGAAATTATGTCAATTAGATGTGAAGAATGCTTTTTTAAATGGTTACATTTCAGATGATGTTTTCATGGAGCAACATCAAGGATTCAGAGATGGAAGGTATCCAAATCATGTATGTTTGCTCAAGAGAGCTTTGTATGGTTTCAAGCAGGCCCCAAGGGCATGGAATTATAGACTTGTGAAGTGCTTGAAAGAACTTGGATTTCAAGTATCTAAGGCAGATAATAGCTTGCTTGTTAAAGCAAGTGATGATGGGTTCATTTACATGTGCATATATGTTGATGATATAATTCTTACAAGTACAGATGAGAAAGTCATTCAAAGCTTAAAGAAGCAAATGGAGAAAGAGTTCAAAATCAGTGACTTGGGAGACTTGTCATATTTCTTGGGCATGGAGATTTCATACACTCAACCTGTAGTGTATATGACTCAAGAAAGGTATTTGAGAAACTTGTTAATCAAGTCTAAAATGAATGATTGAAGGGTAGCACCTACTCCAATGGAGGTGAATCACAAATTGAGAAGATATGGTGGAGAAGAATTCAAGGATATGAAGCTATATCAGAGTTTGGTTGGTAGTCTTATCTATGCTACATTAACTAGGCCTGACGTATCATATGCAGTTGGAGTTATGTCTCAATTCATGCATTGTCCTAGGAAAGAACATTGGATTGCAGGTCAAAGAGTGTTGAGGTACATTAAGGGTACACTCAAAGAGGGTTTGTATTATGGTTTTACATCAGATACAAACATCAAAATATATAGTGATGCAGATTGGGCAGGTAATCCTGATGATAGAAGATCAACATATGGATACTTGTGTTATGTGGGAGATAAGTTAATCTCTTGCTGTTCAAAGAAGCAACACACAGTTGCTTTATCATCTACAGAAGCTAAGTCCAAAGGTATGGTTGAAGCTGCAAAGGAAGTGATATGGATTAAGACTCTCATGAAGAGTTTTGACACCATACAGAGTACACCTATCATTTATGGAGATAACATGAGGTTCAAAGACATGGCACGCATAAAGAAGATAGAGAAAACCTCAATTGATGATTGAGGGGGAGCTGTTGGTGCACAACAATCAACAATTGATGTTTTGATGAGGAATTGAAGTCAAGGTTTTAAGGAAAGGTTCAAGTTGTGAAGCATGGAAGAAGAATACATTCAGAAGAGGAAGATG
This sequence comes from Ceratopteris richardii, assembly GCA_020310875.1. Lineage (NCBI taxonomy): Eukaryota > Viridiplantae > Streptophyta > Polypodiopsida > Polypodiales > Pteridaceae > Ceratopteris > Ceratopteris richardii. The sequence goes on along the minus strand of CM035431.1, from coordinate 20,935,561 downwards.
TGTACACATATGTACAGATAGTTCACTTATATCTTTAAGAAGTCATAAGGTTGTAAATTTTTTGTATAGATATACTATGAAAATGTCAGGGCAAGAATGTGAGAGCATGAGAATAGAGTAATCAGAAGTTGTATGTGTCATTAGACATCTTAGAAGTGATTAAAGACTCTCTCATCACTTACTTGTAATTTTTCTCAGAAATGAAGAAAATGTTGTGCCCGATATTTCTGAGTTTTCTCCTTCTGTGTTAGATCTTTTGTGAAATGCTTTTGTACAACTCTAATTCTATAGGTAATCGACCTCTGTACAAATTTTTAGCTTCCAATTGTGATCAGGCTGAGAGAATTAAGTGTAGGAACATTTGCATATGTGAATGAGAAGAAGTGAAGTTACAGGAGGTGCAAAATTTGATAGGAATGTTTTGATCAATTCTCCTTTCACAGTGTAAAGTTTTGAGCAAGAAAGCACTCAATCTTTAAGTTGGAAGGTAAGCTACTTGTGGCTAAAGGCATTTGCAGAAACGGGTTCTAGATTGAGAGAATCAAAGGTTTAAAGTCATAGGTGTCTAAATCGACTTCTCAGAAGAACAGTTTTAGACATAGGTGAGTTGTTGAGATCATTTCTCAAGTTCTACTGAACCTTTTGGAGTGATTCAACTTAGAAGAGGTGCACAATCTATAGGTGACAGCTCATACAAAGTTTTATAAAACACTTTACATATTTGATAAGGCAATGAGTGAATTATGTGTAGCAGACTTTCTGTGTATTCTCCTTTTTCACAGTTTGTTCAGAAAATTTGACAATTGAGTATTGATCTTTTAAAATTGGTGAAGATCTGAGTTATTCTTGTTATAGAGGTGCTCTAAATACAAGAGCAACTTGTTCTTTTGGAGATTAACACTCTCCATCAGTCGATACTTAAGTACACATGTTTTTGGCACCATTGCCGGGGAGTGTTGAATCAAACGGAGGCATTCGTGTGATGGTGAAAAGCTCTTAGCATTGAAGTGAGTAGAGGATTTGTGAATTTCTCTTCTTTGGTAAGTCACTGACATCTGCACTTACTACTTCTCACTTTTGGAGCGTGTGTAGTAAGTTGTTAGTTTAGGGAAGGGAGTAGAGAAAGACATTAGAGTAAGTAAGAGTAGGTAAGGCAGTAGGTTAGGGAGATAGGTTTATTTTGACACACCTTCACTCTAGCCTTTTCTTTTCAAGTACCTTTCAGAAGTATAAAAACAAAAAAAAAAAACAAATCTCTTCAATTCAGTTGTGCTATGGCAAGTGTCGTGAGCGCGGGACGTTAGAGATCGCGAGTTGGAGATCGGAGAGCTTGGGGTAGTACAGAGCAAGTGAGGGTGGATAAAAGCTTGAGCGTAGCTTGGAAGGTGAGCATATCAAGTCCCTGCTCTCAACATCAATTTAAGTTGAAGGAAAATAGCAAAACGACCTGCAAGAGGTGTCGTGAAGGGTTATCCAGGGACTGAGGAAGTTTTTTTGTATTTGGCTCAGGCACTTGCGAGGAGGGAGACAAGCACTAGGATCACCCACATTAAATTGAATGTCAAATTGATCTGCTTAAAGTTGAAAAAAATTTCAAGTGTCGTGATCTCCCACGGTTGAGTATCGGGACATTTAGGTGCCGTGACCTCCCGAGGTTGAGTGTCAAGATATTCACCCTTGTCGAGTATTATGATCTCACTGTGACATTTGACGAGTGTTGAGTATCCTGATCTCATCGTGATGTTTAACGAGTGTCAAGTATCGTGATCTCATCGCGACATTTAACGAGTGTTGAGTATCGTGACATTTGACGAGTGTCGAGTATCATGATCTCATCACGACATTTAACGAGTGTCGAGTATCGTGACCTTATCACGACATTTGACGAGTGTCGAGTATCATGATCTCATCGCGACATTTGACGAGTGTCGAGTATCATGATCTCATTGTGACATTTGACGAGTGTCGAGTATCGTGATCTCATTGAGACATTTGGCGAGTGTTGAGTATTGTTTATATAAGTATCGCAACATCTCGTAAGTATCGTGTGTTGTGATTTCGCAAGTGTCGCATATCACAGACTCAACTATCGTGACATTGAGTAGGCGTCGAGTGTCGTGGAGACCCAAGTCGCGATATTTATCCAGTGTCATGTATCGTGTGTTGAGCCAGTGTCAGGTGTCGTGCGGGGAGATCTTTAGTGATACCTCAGTAGGAGTTTCAAATTAAGAGAAATTCATACACCTCTGTGAATTTACAAAGAGCATTGGGAGCTAGGGGTTATCTCAACTCATTTAGAGCTCTTAAGTGAATGAACCTAAGATCGGGAAGAATCCTAGGAAGCCGAAGAAGTGTAATCTCATCTGTGGGAAGTGTAGCTAAACCGAGTATTCATTCACATTACTCTGAAACCTCGAGTGAGTCTGAGGAGGAAATCCTTATGGCCTCAGAAGACATGCAGAATTCTGTACCAATAGTTGGCATAATGGAAATTATAGAGGGACAGTATCGAACATCTTTAGAATATGTGAGCACCAATCAACATGGCTTACCCATCTACCTAGAGGACTAAACAAACCTAAGCTGAAGAAAGCTACAGATGCTTACATAGTGTCTAGGCCAGCCGTTAAGTATGTGGGACCATTCTACATGGATAAAAGAGAGATCATGTATGTAGTTACAGAGCATCCTGAAAACATCAACGAACAAAGGGAAGAAGGCAATACCCACAACCTTAATGAAGAAGGACATGAAGAGCAGGTGTCTACCCCTAGAGGGAAGTCCATTGTAATTAGGGTTTGGAGAGGGGATCTAATTCCCCAAGATGATTCCCTGATGGATGTCTATTTGGTCAATGGAATGGAGTATCTAATTAGATCTAGCTCTTCATTGTGGGAAGAAGCTACCAATCCAGCCACCATTTATGAGTTACAAGATCCTTGAAACCCCACTCATATTACGTACTTGGGCATGAATCAGAGAAGATACTGGCCCTTAACAGCATTAGAAAGAGCAGGATTGAAATATCAGAAGATTTCAGTGTTCCCACCTAGGGATCAAGCCACAACTTCGCAAAATCCCCAAGGAACTCATCAGGATACTTTGTATCAACATTCAAGGAAGACACAACAACCGAACATTCCAGTTAGACCCCACGTGTAGTTTACTACACCTGGTAATAATCCTAACTACCGGCGTCCTACCAATGTAGAACCAAGAAATAGAATCCCTGCTCATGAGAGACCACCTATAGGAAGAGAAGCAGGTATAACAATAGGACAACTAGTTTTCCTTGTAATACCAAGACCCCCTAAACCTAGAAGAAGATTGAGACCCATTCAAGTGGCCAAATGCATGAGAAGTCACTACGATGGCTCTAGTGAACCATACAACCATATAGTTGAATTCAAGCAAGTAATCACAGCTGAACAAGTGGAAGACTTCTTGATCCAATATGAGTCATTCGGTCTAACCCTTACAGACACAACCTTAGCTTGGTTCCAACCCTTAAACCTAATAATTTCCAAAGCATGGAACAAGTCTATAAAGAATTGATTGGAGAATTCACTAAGTCCGGAATAAAAAACAATTCGTCATCATTAATCCATCGTTTTAAACAGGCTCCTACAGAATAGGTAAGATTGGCAGCAAGACGATTCAAGCAATACGTTGATAGATGCCCTATTGAGGAGAGACCCACTCAAAATAAAATGGTTTCATTGTTTTAGGAAGGATTAGTGAATGGATCATTGAGATCATTAGTATATGTGAAGAGAGTCCAAAATTTGCAAGAGTGTATGAAAGAGTGTATCGACCTAGAGGAAAACCTGGCAGAAGACTTGAAGATATCTCAAGGTAGTGTGAAGAGTGAGGATAGTGTCAGTAGTACCTCAAATCCTAGGAACAATGTAGAAGAGATAGGCGATTTAGTAGCTAAGAAGCTGAATGTTCAAGGAAAAAGGAATTACCCAAGGAATCCTATGAGAGTGCCCATGCTCAAAAGATGTGTTCATTGTGGAGGTGGCCACCCTTCTCACATGTGCAATAGGGGAGTAATCCCACCACCTAGTTATGGTTACAATAGACCACCTGCCCAGGGCCCTACGCATTATTGTAGTATAGGACAAAGATACACAAATCATAGCACAGAGAACTGTCCTTACAATCGACAATCAAGACCGATACAACCACCCTTCTGACCTCATGGACACCCCTAGAGAGATCAAGGAGGAGATGCCTTTAGATACCCCTCATACCAGTAGCAAGCACCTGCACCACGACCTTATGCATATCAAGGATATAATCAACCCCAACCTGTGCTAGGACGACAACCACCACATCCCCAGAATGTTGTCCTAGTGAAAATGGCTCAACTTGAAGAGAACCCTGAAAGAGCGATAGTCCTAGCCACCCCATTGGCTAGTATGGAGGCTTATGACCCATCTTATGACCCTAGTCAAGGAAAGTATTCCACTTATGAGGGCACTATAGCTGAGTATGGACAATCTTACGAGCCATATACCTATGGTTTGGAAGGACCTGATAGCTCTTATGGATATGATCAGGACTATGTGTCATTGATGTACACAACTCCTAGAGCACCCATACCCCCTCGACCAATGAGTAGACCACCTGCACCTAGAGGACCATGTTATAGATGCGGAGGTGATCACTTTATCAAAGAATGTACATTACCTAACCCACCACCTCCTCAGAGAGTTTGGGAAGGATACTATAGTGATTCTGGGAAAGAACATCTTTTAAGAGATTGCCCCAAGAATCCCAAAAAAGTTAACTCCAATGTGCAGATCAATGTAATAGACGTGGTAGAGTCATTAGGGAGGTATAAGGAGTATACGGTGCCATTGAAAGAAATAACAAGGGCTAAAGTGAGAGAGACTTCACAAAAAACCAGAGAGAATGATTATTCCGACAAAGATTTGAACATGCCCACACCTCAAGTAATTGCAGATTCTAAAGAGTTTAGGAAAAGTACTAAAATAAATGGACCCAAAGATGGAAGAACTATAGAGAAAGGATGAAAGAAAAGAAACTACAACAAAAGTTGCGGAACGAGAATAATGAACAAGGCCAAGAAAAGAAGCAAGAACTTGAGGGAAACAATAAGATAGAAAAGCATAGAAAACAAGAGGCAAGATCAGTTGTGGCCGATCCAATGCCAGAAGAGTTAGCCATGTGGATTCATGCATATCATGCACGAATAAAAGCAGGACCAACTATTGAACAACACGAAAGGGAATACCCAAGAGGTGACATAGAGAAGGAAAGATTGGAGATATGTAAGAAATTAATTGAAGTAGCTCAAAAAACCTTAGAAAAACCTGTTCAACCACTACCCAACTCAAGAATTCCCATTTCAAGAGTATGTCGCACCTAGTAATCCTAGGGAAGAAAAGAAAGACGAGATCAGTGGTGAACATAAAAGAGAAGGATCCATTATCCCTGAAGTGGATGGGGAATGGCCTAGAGATTTGTGGGCAAGAGTCCAAGAACATAGATGGAAGAAAACAAAAGGAATTGAATCTCCCTTTGAGGAGTTAGAAGCGAAAGGTGAGTTTGAAGCGTCAATGCATGGGTTAAATTCAGAAGGATTATTGCAAATGGAACAGAACAAAAATGACAAAGAGAGTGCGAAGGCTTTGCCAAACTACATGGGAGAATACAAACATAACTCTGAATTATATCATGTTCCCTCAGTGAGGAAAAAGGAGCACAACCCATTGATTCAAACCTCAGACATCATACAACATCTTAAAAAAGTAAAAATACCTTGTACTCTGACATTGGAAGAACTCTTGAAGGTAAAACCGCAATTGAAGGAGAAGCTGACTAATCAATTAGAGGTAAAGTCAGACAAAAATGAGATGCTAGATGAAGTGGCCACAGTTAAAATCCCAGTCGATAAGGTTGGATATTTTAGTGAGGGAGATGGAAACACATGCCTCCCTATCACTTACAGAGGTTATACCACTAAAGCCATATTAGATTGGGGAGCTGGAGTAGGGATTGCCACCAAAGAAATTTGGGAAAAATGGGGAATACTAGCTTTACGACCAACCAGGATAAAGATTCAAATGGCAGATGGGCACACGGAATGGCCCTTAGGATTATTAGAAAAAGTAACCTTTACCACTTGCGGAGTTGAATTCGAGCACACCTTAGCAATCTATCGATTCGAAAAGGTTAGCAATTATGAGATGATACTTGGAAGGCCTTTCATGAGACAACTCAAGGTAGTGCAAGACTGGAATACAACTTATAAGAAAATATAGGGACATCTTTGCATGGACATATAAGGATTTAAAAGATGTAGATCCTTCTATTTGTGCCCATAGAATCCCTATGACAACAGAGGCCAAGAACTCCAAACAAAGGCTATACACTTATAATGATGTTTATTCTGCAAAAATTAAGGAAGAGATAGATAACTTATTGGATGCAGGCTTCATTTATGAGATCCAACACACGGAATGGGTATCACCCTTGGTAGTAGTGCCGAAAAAGAATGGCAAGTTAAGGGTATACATTAATCTGAAAAAAGTGAATGCCGCCACCATACAAGATAGTTACCCATTACCCATCATAGATCGTCTGTTGGAAAGGGTTTCAAGAAAGGAATTCTATAGCTTCCTTGATGGCTTCTCAGGATATAACCAGGTAGCAATTGCTTTTGAGGACCAACATAAGATAGCCTTTGCCATCGAATGGGGATTTTATGCATTTAGGGTTATGCCTTTTGATCTAACTAATGCCCCAACTACTTTCCAAAGGTTGATGTGCCATGTGTTAAAGGAATTCTTGAGGAAAATTATGGAGGTATTTATGCACCTATTCAGCTATATGATCAGAACATATCGCAGAACTAAGAAAAATATTTTCCAAATGTCGACAATATAGAGTCTGCCTTAATCCAAAAAAATGCATCTTCATGGTTCGACAAAGGAAGATATTAGGACACATTGTCTCTAAAAATGGAATCTCCACGGATGTAGACAAAATCAAAGTGATTTTGGATTTGCCAATACCAAAGACCACTAAGGAAGTGCAAGCATTTATGGGGCATTGTGGATACTATCGTAGATATTCACATGTATGCCATAATTGCGAGACCCCTTTATGGATTACTGACGTAGTTTATTGGGATGGAAGAATATGAAAAGGCTTTCAATGAATTGAAGAGTCGTTTGAGTTCAGCACCAATCCTCAGAGTGCCTGATTGGAATAGGCCATTTCATATTCATGTAGATGCTTCCAAGTTTGCCATTGGATGCATCTTGGCGCAGCCAGCAGATACAGGAAAGCTAGATCATCCTATAGCCTATGCCAATAGACAGTTAAACCAAGCAGAGCGTAATTATACCACTACGGAGCAAGAAGGCTTAGGAATGGTGTACGTGGTAAAGAAATTTTGACACTACTTATTGGCAAACAAATTCATGTTCTTCATCGACCATCAAGATCTATTGTACCTAGTCAATAAACCTTGTAATACCGGATGACTAGTGCGATGGTTTCTATTGTTAATAGAATTTGATTTTGAAGTAGTAGTCAAGAACATCCGAGCAACTCACCTCTCTAGAATGACTCATGGAGAACCCCCCACAGGAGTTCTAGATGATCTGCCGGATACTTATCTTTTCAATTTTGAAGTATGTCCACAATGGGTAAAAAAGTTGATCCCCATCCTCACATACGGACCTCAACATAGGATCACTAAAAACAAAAGCTAGGAGCTATGGAAGACTAAAAATCTCCACATCATAGCTAGAAGCTTATACCACCAAGATCCAAGTGGACTACTTATGAGATGTGTGGAAGAAGAGGAGCAAGAGATGTGGCTTCAAAAAGCACATGTAAATCAATGGAAAACTCATCGAAGTGTGAACGAAACATGGCAAACATTGAAGAGATTGGGCATATACTGGCCAACCATGCAGAGGGATACACATAACTATGTATCTACCTATACCACTTATCACGAAAGGACACTAGAAGAGAACTCTACTCTATGTTACTCTACCATAGCACCAAGGTGGAGTATGCCTCTGGTAAAATTCTTGAAAACTCAGGAGTACCGAGAAGGAGCTAATTTAGCAAGAAAACATGCCCTCGAAGAGCAAAGCAAGGATTATGTTCTTATAGGAAAAAAACTTTTCAAGAGAGGAAGAGACAATCATCTACGAATGTGCATTCATGCAGAAGAGTACGCTTCTGTCTTTGAGATGGCTCATACGAGAGCCGCGGGAGGACATTTTTCTGCAGATAAAACTGCAAAAATGATTCTCTTCGCTGTAATGTGGTGGCCAACTCTACACCAAGATGCAGCCACTTATGTCCAAAGGTGCGATACATGTCAACAAACAAAGTATCCAATTAGAAGGGATGAGATGCCATTGAGACCTATGATGAGTGCTAGAGCATTTACCAAATGGGGAATATATTTTGTAGGATCGATTAGCCCACCGGCTAAAGGGTCACATGCCGAGTACATAATTGTAGCAACAGATTATTCGACCAAATGGGTAGAAGCCAAGGCAACCAAGAAGAATGATTCAAGGACTACGACTAAGTTTCTCTTTGAGAACATAATCACTAGGTTTGGATTGCCAATCAAAATTGTAAGTGACAGAGGCACACACTTTGTCAATGAAGTAATAGAAGCTTTAATGAATGAATTCTTAGTGATTCATAAGATATCAGCTCCTTATCACCCACAAGCCAATGGACAAGCTGAAAGTTTGAACAAAATCTTATGTATAGTTCTCACTAAAATTGTTAACTGAAAATCTAATTGGGATAAGCAATTACATCATGCTTTATGGGCATTCCGAGTAGCATACAAAACAACCATAAGTACTACTCCATTTAACCTAGTGTACATCCAGAATGCCATCTTCCCAATTGATTTCCTAGTACCTACCCTTAGAGTAGCCTCAAATTATGAATGGACGGGACATGAGTTATCGACTCAATTGGACCAAATTCAAAAGTTACATGAACCAAGATTACAAGCAGTGGCAGGTATTTACACTGCAAAAAGGCAACAAAAGGCATATTTTGATGCCCATATTAAGGATAAAAATTTGAAGGAAGGAGATTTGGTCCTAGTATATACCTTGAAGCAACATGCAAAGAAACTACAAAAAAGAGGATATGGCCCCTTGGTGATTAATCGTATATCTACCAACAGAGCCATGAGCTTAGCAACCCTAGAAGTATTGCCAAACTATATAAGTGGTTGTCGAGTTAAAAAATATTTAGATCCATTGATAGAGGAAATACTATCACGACTTCTAACAACAAAAAATAGACGAGAAGAGGACCAAAAAATACGAGAAGAATTAAGATAGGAAGCCCTAGAACGAATAAGAAAATGGAAGTAATGGATGAGAGAGAGGGATGAAAGGTATTAGCTAGGAGAGGAACTCATCCCAATGGCTAATTTTAGAGCCTCTAGAAACCTAGGACATCAAATGACGCAACCATATTTGAACTTGGGCGCCAGAACAGAAGAGTACCACTTGGTGGATGCTCTCATTGACACAGGAGCAGCTGTCAGTTGCATCAAATCTTCTTTGACTCATAAACTCAAAGAACAATTACATTCAACCAAAGCACAACTGATTGGAATAGGGGGAAAGGTGACTAAATGTATGGGCGAGATTACATTGTCATTGCACATAGGAAATAACACAATGCAACAAAAACTCTTCGTGTGTCATGATCAAGATGTACTGGAAGACCTTGTGTTAGGCCAAGATTGGATATATGAATACGAGGTAACTGTGCAATTAGCCTTGGGCTACATATCAACCAAGATAGAGCACCGTGAAGTATTTAGTGTGTTAGAAGAACGACTTGTCAAAGTCGAATGTATAGACCCGAGAGACCAACTACTGATGCGTGATGATGATTGTACATTCACCTCTACTATGGAAACCCCACCTCCAAGTATTTCATGTGAGAGTTCACCAATTCTTAATCTTACGCAACCCCTAGTCTAGTGGCCTCCTCTATTAACATCATTTCCATGAAAAGCCCTAGGGAGGAATTGAGCACAGGAGTGACTAGTCAAAATCATCACCTTGAACTATCCTGTATCAGAATATATCACATTTCATGCACTAAACAAGCTTGGATTATAAAAGATCAGGTGACAGCATATGATAAAAAACAGAACCATTATCTACACAGAAAACAACAACAGTACAAGGACACACGTCAAGCTGGACCCCGAGGTCCACAAAAGATTGCCCAATTATGGATACCAAAGAAATTGATTACCGCGCAGCCTTCTCGAACACAAATATTTGTCCCCAAATCAAAGGTACCAACGGAGACCACCAAATGGAAAACATCAATACACAAGAAGGATCAGTACGACATGAAGACGAGGGATCAAGAAAGATGCGACGACTTGAAATTGAAGAAACAAAAATACTCAACGAGAGCAACTCAAGGATATGAAGGGCTAGAAAAGCGGAAGTACAAGGTGAGAATTGCACCAAGCACCAGACACGATGGAAATACAATCAACCACAACAAAATAAAACAGATCTAGATGCCTAAATGCAGATCAATCTGCATACATCGACTAGAGACTTCAGCTTGCACACATCTTGAGTTCCAGGAACCTCGAGCATGCATAATAGGGCCACATTACAAGGCCATGCATTTGGCACACAGTTATTCTACTACTTATTAGTGAAGCACATTTCCCTCTCAGGGAATAGGAGAGCACTTGTATAGTAATCCCAAGGAAAATAATTAAAAGTACAATAAAAGCTTCGGGTAGGTACTAATGCTTTTGTTTTCTTCAAGATAGAAATTAAAAAATATATATGTATATGAGAAAAAATCCCAGGTATTACCTTTCTTACACCCATGGGGAAGGGACGACATAAGTCACTTGGAGAGTTGCCAAATTCATGAAGGCTAGGTGGAGGATAACACATGCAACCACTTTTACATTGATTGTGGTATGTATTGAGTGTTGATGGCATCTCCAAATTTTGAGGCTACGCAAGAAGAAGAGGTCTTGCTTCTTCCCTTGGAATCGGTTACTAAGAGGAGAGGTCATTGGTTCCTTGAAGACCAACCTGTTTTAGATTTCATCTTCATGGCCACCATCAAGATCATGGATAGGGATCACTACTTCCCATTAATGTCGCAAGACTTCCAAACCATAATCCAGGGACTACCAAGCATCACAGAAGTTTGGTCAAGGGCTGGAATCAATGCATTTCTGTGACTCCCAATATATTTACCGGACTTTCAAAAGATGCACTCAAGTAATTGGTGTCCCGGTTTACAAAAAAATTTTAAAATGAGGTAGTCAGAGTCATCAAGGAAACCAAAATTAAAGGGAAAGACTTGGATAAGATTATAAAGCCCTTCAATATTCCTTATGGGCTACTCAAAGAGCAAACACGGCGATATATAAAGTAGATCACGCAAAAAGATCCTGATGAGCATTTGCACTTCAAAGAAAACACCTTCGATTACACAAAACAAGAATTTGAAGTTACCCGACCTTTGTGGAGAAGGAAAGCTTTGGAAAAGAATCCGACTTTGCGGGTGCACTGGCAAGCAACACCATATTTACTATAGGTAAATCCTTCTTTTGTCCCACCCCGCATTGCCGTGAAGCACGAGCATTTTTGGACATGCAAAAGATGGGTGCGCTCAAGAAGCAATGGTTGAATTATCCACTACTTCCGAGTCCACCTCACAATTATTTACCGACCGAAGATTACATGGTGAAATCCATTGAATTTTGGCTACATCGGTATGCAACAGTACCCGACCTAACTATCAAGATGACTAATAAAATCCTCAACATGATACTTACAGTATTAAAAGTTTCCAAACACGCAGAATATACATTTTTGAATTTCATTGGCATTAACCAAGGCACGGATATCCTTATTTTTTATCTATCGGTTATGCCTAGTCATCCTACAATCATGGCATATTATTCAAGACTGATGTTCTTGCCGAGTCAATACATGCAAACTTTTGAGGAAGCCTTTTTTACTAGATTTTTTGAAATTGAATCCGAGATTTTCTTGAAGATGTCAATGAATCTGAATGCCAGACTGGTTACATATGAATTGAGTTTCTTCGCAGACCATAGACAACCACCACATGATGGTGTAAAAGCTGAACAATGGAAGCAACTGATGATACATGAAACCAACCTGCTTAAAAATAGAGCAAAACGTCTACAGGATGTACTCCCGCCGCATTCCAAAGCCTATCTGGGACGACAGAGTTCAAGAGGGGGGTAGTGTTGAAGGAGAATCCAACAAAAAGAAAATAAGAAGAAAACCAAGAAAGAAGCTTCACTAAAGATAATATATCCGAAGACATATCTCTGCAGGAAGCCCCGTAGGGGCACGCAACACCCATCTCTGCACAAAGCCCCACAGGGGCATACAACAGGCGAAGGTACGCAAGCAACAAGGACGGATCAAGGCCAACAAGTATCCATGAAGAAGTGCAAGAAGATATCCGACAGATCCAGAGCCTGAGGAAGGTGCTTCAACCTCTTGATCTTCGGAAGGTCTAGATCGAAGGCTGAAGATCTAGACCTTCATACCTTCCACTGGTGGCATGCATGGCTGCCTAACTTTACATAGCATCCCAGATTTAAAGGGCGATTGGAAAATTAGACTACAAAATACTTGTAGTTCATCTCCACAGGTTGCGAGCAGTGAAAAGAAAAGAACAAGCAAAAAAAAAATGCATCAGGTCTAAGAGGATGTGAAAGAAGATTCAAGAACAGGGCCTTTAAAACGTAACGCCAGCTTGACAAGGAGGTAAGGCTGACCAAATGATGCATGCGGTGGAAAGAAATAAATGAGCTGTAGACAAGAAGTGAAGCTTGTCAAGGGACAACAGAGACAAAGAGGGGGAGAGTGTTGCAGAGCAAAGAAGAGCAAAGATGCAGAGAAAAAAAAGGGCCCCACAATTTTTGCGATTTGGACACTTTGTTTTTGTACCATAGTTAGTTGTAATATATTTTCTGATGCAAATGCACTAGAGGAGTCCTCTAGATGAATACCTATAAAGATTTGTCTCATTACCCTTGTAAATTATTAGTGAATTATTCTTTTAGTCAATAAATTTCCGGTCTCTTGTGTGAAAGGACCATTTTTAGGGCACATGTATATAAGTCATTTTGTGACTCTTTGTAAGGACTTTTTGCCATTGTGAGAATCAAGAGCACATAATTTCGAATTTGTGTCTTCTCCTTTTTGTATCTTCTTCCTTGTGAACTTGCTTGCATGTGTGATGCTTGTAAAGAGTGCTTCGAAGTGTTGTCTATCCATGAAAGTGCTAGTTTCGTTGTGGATAAGGTGTGTGAAGTGTAGGAAGTGCTAAAGCATAGGAAGATCATTCCCATGGCTCAGTATTTTGCTCATAACTTGAAGCAGGAGTGACCGAATTGAGTGAAAAGGCCACCATTGGATGCATTTTCTCAAGAGCTTTGAAACCAATCTGCTACTTGCTATATTCATAGTTTGAAGCTGAGAGAAAAGCTCGATTTACTATTGACTATTGTTCCAAGTGTCACGACACCATGGCTGACCTTGAAAGCTTGAATGTGATGGATTTATACTTACTTGTACTTTGCTAGACTTCATTTGCATTGAACATTATTTGAATGCATGTCTCCATACACTTGGCTAGGTCTTGATACTCCTTGGATTGATAATTAAAGCATGAGTCCCCACTATATGCACTTGAGGGGGATTGAGGTATAGTCTCTTTCCCCACAAGTCCCTAAGTCCATACTTAGGTACACACTTATACCGGCACTTATATCGATGCTTATACCGATGCTCATACTGATGCTTATACGGATGCTTATACTGACGCTTTGGTTTTGATGCCTACACAGACCCTTACACCGACGTGGGAGCAAAATTGCACCCATTCATTTTCCTTGGTAGAAGCCTCGGCATACGACCAATATGTTATAGGGAGTTGAGAGCTGAAATGCTAAGAAATAGTCTTGAAATCCTCTCAAAATGTCGCAAACTGAGTGAAGTATCATGTGGAATGATACTACTTGCATCTGGTATCGCAAGTGCAACATCGTGGAATAGGTGAGAGTCTTTGCATCCACAAGCACACAACAGTGGCAAGAAGGGCATAAGGTACACATATCCACAAAAAAATTTGAATTTGGGTGGCAAAAAATCCAAGTATCATGTCCGTTTGAGTTTTGGTATCACGATACTAGAACTCCCATGTATCGTGATACTTATCGAGTATCGTATCACCTCCTTGAGGTATCACGATACCATCAAGGTATTGTGTACCGCCAGTTCAAGGTATCGTGATCCCTCTTGGGATGGTACTATATCATGAGAGCAAGTGGTAGTGTATCATCTTGAAGGTATCGTATCATGTAGAACTTGGTATCATATCGCACCTTAGATCTTCTAGTATCATATCGTCTTGCCAGTAGTATCCTATCATGAGATAGATTGGTATCCTATCGTGAACCAAGAGGTATCGTATCCCAACCACTTCGAGTGTTGTATTGTTTGATAGCAGTATCGTATCGTGGAAGTTGGTATCACCTTGGCGGTATCCTATCGCCTAAGCTCGTATCGTCTGTATTGGTATCGTGTATCGTGGGAAAGCTATCGTATCGTGAGAATCTAGTATCCTGTATCATGGGGGTATCAAGTATTGTATCGTGGAATTTCAAATATCACCAACCACAAGTATCATATCGTTAGACCCAGTATCGTGTATCGTCTGTTCTGAAGTACTCCCAGAGAGGTCTTGTTTCCCTATTTTAACCTGTAAAACCCTGAACTGGCATAAATTTCTCATACAAAATCTGTTTGTTTTGATCTTGTTGTGATCTTGGCTTCCTTGTTGACCCTCAAGTGGTACTAGGAAACCAAGGGAACTCCAAGGATTTTGAGCAATAGAGAAGGGAAAATTGGGACTAGAAGACAAAGCTTATGAACGTGAGATGTGGTAGACACCTAGCCAAGGATAGACAAAGCATTAGATCATCTAAGTCTTGTTTCAACCATACAACAAATTCATGGGCTCAACAACTTAGTGGTTATCCATACGTGCTAAGTTCCAAAACAAGTGATTCACAAATGTCCTTTAACATGGAAAGACCCACACGTAGTTTAGGCATGCCCTATTTACAGACACCAAAAGGTCCCTATAAGACACAATTGGAATATATCAAGACCAACCAACTAGGTGCACGTATCTATGAGGATGGCTTGAGGCAATCAATGGTCCAACTCAAAAATCCAGATCAAACTTTTGGACTTGAACACCTCGTGGACAAGTTTGAAGATGGTTTGTACATTGACAAGGAAGGAACCATGTATGTGGTTACCAGCTGAAAAGATAGGAGAGATGAGTTTGGAAATATCATTCCTGAGAATGAGATAGGAGACCCAGAGCAAGGAGATGTAGGACGAGAACCCAAAACTCCTAGAGGTAAGTCATTCTTGAGTAGAGTAATCACTCGAGAGTGGATTCCTCAAGTCAACACAAACATAGAACTATTCTTGAATAGAGAAATGAAAGAAACCTTCTGGAGATTCAAGCTAGATCAACCCAGCCCAATATTCACCATCTATGAGTTCAAAGATCCGGAGACACCAGGAAAAGTTGTCGATCTAGATCACACAGCGTGGAAAATGTTCTTGGTAACAAAGCATGATAGACATGCATACACTTGGTAAGGTGAATTGATTTTCCCCCCAGCAAGGTCTAATTTTTTCCATGACCTCCAAGGAGTAGGATTATTCAAGGCTCATGAAACCCAGAGGGAAAGAACTAGGGAGAGACTTGAGGTAAGCTTTGCACACATGGCGGGCAGAGACAGATCAGGACTTGAAGGTGAAAGACCTAAAAGAGAGAGACATCGAGCACATAGGCATCAAAGAGATGAACATGATTTTCCATTGCCTAGACCCTCAGAGCATCCAAGAACCCTCAAACCCTCTCAAGTGGTCAAGGCAATGAAGAACTATTTTAATGGGTTCAGATATCCTTATGATCACGTGGCCGAGTTCAAACAAGTGTTAAGAGCTGAACAAGTTGAGGACTTCTTCAAACAGTTTGAGGCATTTGGTTTGACTCTCAAGGGTACTATCTTAGCTTGGTTTCAACCCCTAAACAGTTGCAACTATCGAGATATAGGTCAACTGCTAGAGGAATTCATTATAGAATTTTCCAAGAGCGGTATCAGACATAACACATAATCTTCATCCACAACTTCAAGCAGACACCTCAAGAAACAGTGCGACTTGTAGGAAGATGGTTCAGACAATACTTAGAAAGATGCCCTATTCCAAAGTTACCCACACCAGCCAAATAAGTGGCCTTGTTTTTAGATGGCTTACTAAGCACAAAGTTAAGATCACGTGTACTCGAAAGAGCCTAGATGCATAGAAGAGTGTGTGCAGATGTGCATTGACAATGAAGACAACCTGGGTGAGGTGTTAGGATTGTCCAAACTCTATAAGGATTCTGACATATCTACTAGTCATACCTCTAGAACCTCTACTTAGATAGAGGAGATAGCTCAACAAGTTGCCAAGAAGCTAGGACTCCAAAATAGACAAGCACCAAGGGCCACCTCATTGAAGTGATGTTACAACTTTGGAGGAGACCACATGGATAATGTTTGCCCGATGATGGCTCAACCCCAAGGAAACCCTAATGCTCCATACTACACTATTGAGAGAAAATACACAAGCCACACGGTTCAAGATTGCCCATACAATAGGCAGGCTATCAAACAAAATTATCAGCAACCTTACCAGTAAGGTAGGTATCACAATCCATACCAAAAGCCATATTATAGGCCACAACAACAATATCAGGCACCATATTGGCCACAACCACTCCTAGGAAACCAACCACCAGCTCTTGCCAATGTGATTCTAGTAAAGTATGTAGTGGTGGAGGAAAACCCTAACATAGCATTGGTGCCACTAACCCCATTGGTCTCAGAAAATGACTCGCATGCTCATAGTTTAGACTACTCCCATGAAGATAGTTCACAAGCTTATTACATAGAGTCACCTGAGCAAAGTGAGACTTCTCCATATCAATATGAGACACCACCTATGGAACAAAAGTTGGAGCCAGAATACTCCAGCATCATGTACACAAATCCTAACCCAAGCCCCAATTGAGACAAGTAAGACCGCATGCCCCTAGAGGACCATGTTTTAGATGTCAAGGTGATCATTTCATTCGTGAATGTCCCCACCCATCAACTGGGGGACTAGGACAGAACATCAAAATACAAGTCTTTTTTGTTGACTACAGTAAATAACGTCTTCCTAGAGATTGTCCTAGAAACCCCTCTAGTGCACCCAAGGTTACACCAATTAATGTGGTAGGCTTAGTTGTGGATTCAAGTGCTAGTAGTAGTAATGTGGCTCTTGTACAAGTATCTTGGATTGGAAATTGGAACCCCAAATATTTTTGGTGACAACATGAGTTCCATTCACTTGGCTGCCAATCCAATTTTTCATGCAAGGACTAAACATATTGAAGTACATTACCACTATGTAAGAGAGAAGATTGTGAGTAAGGAAATTCAGGTGTCATATGTGTCAACTCATCAACAATGTGCACACATTTTAACCAAGGCATTAGATGGAACAAAACTTAGTAAATTCAAAGGTATGATTGGTTTGTAGGAAATCAAGGAGGAATGTAGAGCAAGCATGTTAGGCTTGAGGGGGAGCTGTTGATGCTATTAAACCCAAGCCCACATACTTGTTTGATTAACTTATTCTTGATTTATTGGCATAACCTATGCAAGACTACATATGAATAGTCTCTTGTAAAAATCCTTCTTATTTATCCTTGTAAAAGTGGGTTACACCCACGTGGAGTTAGGAAGCTCTAAAATCATGAATCAATCATTTGTTGAGTGATGATGGAATCTATGTTAAACTTTAGATTCACCTTTTAGGTAGAAGTTTGAATTTGAATTCAAACCTTGGCTCCAAACATGATTATAGACCCGTGCATTATCTGGAGCCTATGAGATCACTTTGAGTGAGTTTTATTATGAAGTGAGAGCTTATCTCATAGCTCATTCACCTCTCACACATTGAGCAATGTATGGTTGCCAATGACATTGTACTTTTTACATGTTTTAATACATATATGATCATTATATTCTCATTTTACTTCTCTATTAGTACTCCATCAGAATAGTGATCTTCTTAGAGCTTGTTCTCAGTGGGTAGTTGATCATTTTCCATGATTTAAAGAATGATAAAATTCACATAATGTCTATTATAATCTTACAAAGTTTCATTAGCATTGCTTCTCAGGATCATCATATATTAGCATATCGTTGCTCACTGGTTTGATGATTGTTGCAGCCCGTGAATGTCAGGATGGAGCTGTGACTTGCTAAACTCCCTTCTTTGCATGTAGTCCATCATTTTTTATGAAATCACTCATGATAGTTTGATTACTAAGTTAATTAGAGTAGCCCAAAAGGAATAAATCCAATTGTTGTTGTGCTTAGAGAAGTGTTCAAAACATTGAATAGCTGTAGGAACAAAAATAGCAAGTTTTTTACTCTTGGATCAACTCTTACCTATCTGTTTAGATTCATCTTTTTGAAGTTAATCTTCCACGATACATAGGGTGTCTAATACATCCTTTGGCAAGCAAAAAGGCCCCACCACATATCTCTAGAATTCATTGGGCTGGTGTAGTGCAAAGTTTTTGCAACACCACTTCATCTTCATCAAGTACAAATCCATCCTCACAGTACTAACATGTTGTCATCATGTAGAATAGATGTTTGATTGCAAGTATTTTGAAGGGGATTATACACACTCTAAGTGGTTTATGGAGAAGAAGACACCTGGTGAAACTATATCAAAAGTTCATTGCCATTACGAATTGATGACAATATTGCAGCTTGGAGTCAGAAACTCAGTGGGGAAAGCTATGCCCGATCAAAAAAAAATGGTTAATGTAGATTTTGGCTCAAAAGCAAGGACTAAAGTTAGCTTTCCACGAGAATTCTCACATATACCCCCCCCCCATCAAGCTCTAGATTTTAAATGGAAGGATTACTATATCAAAGTTTTCAAACACTTGAGGGTGTTATTCCAAGTTGATGCAACTAACTATATGCTATCTACTTGTGGTAATAATGTGTTGTGAGAACTTTCATAACCTGGGAAAAGTGGAAGTGTTTTTATCTCAGGTTGAAAGGTTCATGATCAAATCTCTGAGAAAATAAGAAGTAAAGGTTCTCCTGAGAGTGCTACCAAGGTATTACAACCATGTAAAGATTTACAAACACACTCTTCTTACAAGGTCCTTTGGGCTACATAGATTTAAGTATTCATATGGATAATAGGTTTGCTTCATCATCATGGGAAATGTAGTTTCCACAGATTCATGGATTCATAGAAGATTTGACTTGAAGGGCTCTTCTCAAGGAAGATCTTCTGAAAAAGAGGATACAAATGAGTGCACAACTCTGAAGGACTTAGATTTGAAATTTGTTTTCTAGCTTAATAAATCATGGAGGCATGCAGTCTTGGACCAAATATCGAAGGACCACAAATTTTTTGGAGTCATAACACATCATGGACTATAGCCTCTTATTGGAGCTTCATTTTAAGGACCCTATGAAGTACACCTCTGACAATGATAGCTCTATTGCTGATCCACCATTGTATGATGTCCTACTTTTAAGAATCTTGGTTGAAAGTGGTGGCTTTGTGGAAGTCGAAGTAGTTCCTAATCACCTTGCTCAAAAGAAACAGGCACTTGGACCAAATAAAACCATGCTCAGAAGATAAGGAACTTTTAAACGCTTATCCAAAGGCTATGAATTGTGGTACCAAAACAAAGGGTTCTATTTGAGAGTTCATTCTCCATGTTGTTGAAGTTTCCAATGGAAACTATAAACTTGAAGGTGCTTCAACTCTTGACCAATGTTATTGGGACATAGACTAAATCCCATAGCGACTTGTTGTCTACTTTACAGGAGAAGATCCTTAGAATAGATAGCAAAGTCCTTTCTTCTTGGCTAGAATAAATGCTACTTGGCTCTTCATGTAGGACAGGTGGTAGCGGTTCTACATTTGGTTTATCCTCAAACTATCAATTCCTCAGACATTGGTGGAAGAAAAGGATATTTGAGGAAATATGGAGGGATTTTTCTTGAGATATACCTTTTACAACAAGAACATAGGATCCTTGATTGAACAACTTGTTGGCGCTGGATCGTCCAAGTTAAGTGATAGCTTGAGCGAGGATCATATGAAGATTTTGTATCAAGTTCCTATACTAGAAAAATATGTGAATAAACCTTACGTGGGTTTGTTTATGGGAATCCTTACTCATGATAGGATGCTACTTCTAGATCTATATCGTGGAAATAGAACTTTGAAGGTCCCAACACGATATGTGTATACAAGCCCAAAAAGGGATTGCATTGAAAAAGGTAGTGAGTCTTGTTTTTGTGATTAAGTAAACTATGGGAGCTGGCAAACCATATTTGGATTGCCTCCTAAGTGATCCTCGACTACCCTCTACAATTTTAGTACCATTGGTGGGGTCCATGAATACTCATGGGAGAGGGGTATGAGGGCCTGACCAGTACCTGAAGGTAGTTTTTTTTTGGGAATGAGCCATCTGAGGAAGGGGTGTCCAATCTGGGGGGGTAAGTCGATGTATAAAAATGGGGAGAAGGGAGTCATGGTAGGGAGATCTAGATCTTTTGGGGGTTTGTCCGAGAGTCCTAGAGGCGATGGGGGAGGGTCGTGCCTGCTTGGGGAAGGAATTTCGGGCTTCAAGTCTATTATGTGGGGGTTCTTTAGAAAAGTGTTGGCCATTAAGGTCAAGCAGTGTTGTCCATCAAGGTCAAGTAGAAGGTGCGAGAATGTGTCAAAGAAGTGCACACACAAGAAGGAGCATATAGGGAGCTCCAAGAGGCACATGTCAAATTTTTCGAAGAAACCCTATTAAAATAGTGATTTTCATCACTAAAAACCATTGTAAATACCATTTCACAATTATGCAACTCCATTTTGTTCAAGCTGAGGAGTCCTTGAGCTTGAGGATGTCATAAGTATCATCCTACCAATTTTCATAATTTTTAGACTTCGTTTGAGCCCTGAAATAAGCCCTAGAACCTAATTTTTAACTACGCCAGACTCTAAGTCTCGACAAGGCCAAAACCACTCAAAAAACTATAAAAAGAGCTAGAGAACTCATTTTTTAGGTTAGCTTGTTAGAGATTTGAGCTTTTGTAAGAGAGCTCTTTTGTAATCGAAGTCCTTCCATTGTTCCACTCTTTGCTCTTACCTTTTGTGCACGTGTGTGTATGTGTGTTTATGCTTGTGTGCTTTCACTCACGCACTTATGCCATCACTTGCTCACGGTCTTCATACCAGTCCTCACTTTTGTGCGAATTGACATTTATGAGGTGTTTCTCCTCACGTTGGTACTTGCCATTGTGCTAGAGTGACACCAAATTTGGCACCGTTTATGGGGAGAGAGCTTGGAGGACGAGTGTGTGACAATAAGACGTAGAGTAGTGACGTTGGAAGGTAAAAAAATCACCATTTTTAGTTCATTTTCTGAGTTTTTTTTCATCTTCATCTTCACCATCACCAACATTTACTCCCACCTTCATCTTCCCATATTTTCTCCATTTTTGGCTGTACATTCACTTCGTTTTCACTTCTGGTTGCAAGCAAGAAGCCTAGAGGGGATGCAAAACTGAAATGCTGACGAACACCCTCAAAATACCCCAAAAAACTGAGTGATTGTCATGCAACGTGAGAGGACCTGTGTCTGGTATCGCGAGTGCAATCTGGTGGAATAGGTGATAGCTTTCAGATCTACAGGCACATAGGAGTGACAAGAGGGGCATAAGGTACACATATCCACGAACATTTTTTAATTTGGGTGTCAAAGTATCATGTCCGATTGAGTTTTGGTATCGCGATACCAGAACTCCCGTCTATCATGATACTTCTCAAGTATCGTATCGCCTCCTTGAGGTATCGCGATACCATCAAGGTATCATGTATCATTAGGTCGAGGTATCATGATCACATTCAAGTGGTATCGTATTGTGCACCTTGTGGTACCATATCGTGCAGCAATAGGTATCGTCTCATGTCAGTTTAGTGGTATCGTCATATCGTGAGCTCGGTGGTATCGTATCACACAGCGGGAGGTATTCACTACAACACATCGAGGGTATACTGAGGCTGCTACCGAGGAAATTGAACGGGCATGATTTCTTCACGACGTCGATGTTGCAATCGGTATAGGCATCCAAAAGAAAGCACCAGTATGGCGCCGGTATAGTCATCGGTATAACCGTCGGTATAAGCGTCAGAATTTCCGACGCTTGTACCGACGGATATACTGACGTCCGCACTAGGCGTACCGGCACATATACCGATGGCCATGCTAGAGCTACCGGCGTGTATACCGACGACCATACCTGCACAAATTTTTTTGGGCAGAGTGTGTTGTCTTTTGCGACAGCATGATGTTGTTTAGCAAAAGACAATACACTCTGCCCAACTGAGTACCTGTGTTATGTACTCTAATGGAAACCAAAACATAAACTTATATGAGAAAAGATGAACAATGATTCATGTACAAAAAGTTGTATATTCCATAAATGAAAAATGTACAAAAGTGTGGCAAAGCACTTCCATATAGGAATCGAATACAAAATTATGGTACATCATTGCCACATAGGAGTGTAATACAAAATTGTGGCAATGTGACAAAACACTTCCATATAGGAATCGAATACAAAATTATGGTTCATCATTGTCGTATGCGAGTGTGATACAAAATTGTGGCATTGATCAAAATATTTACACCTACAATCCTACAACAAAACATATGTATAAAATAAGACCAATTAATATGACGTCTATAAACAACAACCAGAAACACGAAACCAAGATATAACTTTACCTAATCAAGAATATTCTCCCATGAGACGATTGCACGGCATCCCTCTAAGTCTTGTAACAGTGCAGTTAGTCGATGTCGATATCTATATGATTCTTTAGTTCGCGTTGGAGGACGACCCACTGCCAACTCCTATAGTAAATATGTAAAATGTTAGATGAATATACATAATATACTTAACACAAACAACTTCAATAATTAACATCATACTTACAAATTGGTAGCGCATACTGTCGTATCCGCCGCTACCTAAATGCGACGTTCCAACCGTATCTAAACGTGTGGCCGCCGCATCTCTCTGTTGATGATACCGATCAGGAGTATGTTGATGCTCATCCTGAATCGATTCCCATTCTTCGGCATCTAGCCATACAGGCTTCGGTAAGCCTGCTTTGAAAGCATCGCGAGCTTTCGATCGTCGATGCGACATCATCTTGCATGCTGTATGTTGAATCCAATCGGAACTCACAATAGGATTGCCAGGTGCTGGCCGGTACTCTTCATATATGCATTGTGTGATATGCTTTTTAGAGTCTCTATCTTGTTGGGTCCATTTTAACATTACTGAATGACCGAATTCGATAGAGCAGAATTGTCGTATATGCTGATGCATTGACTTCCCCACCGCATCCATAACTAGAGCTCCATTACGGATATGATATATCTTTGATTCGTCATGATCATGTGCACCCCAAGGTGTACGTGGAGATCCCATTCGATGCAATATGAAGATCTCATCTCATCCAATGTATATATGCGCATGCTTAAGCTTGTATACATATGCATTCATGTATACATATGCATATGCATTCATGTATACATATGCATATGCATTCATGTATACATATGCATATGCATTCAGTATGCATATGCTTGCTTGTATGCATATGCATGCATAAGCTTGTATACATATTCATATGCTTGCTTGTATATGTATACATGTATACATATACATATACATATGCTTGCTTGTATGCATATGCATTCACGTATGCATATGCATTCACGTATGCATATGCATTCATGTTTGCATATGCTTTATTGTATGCATATGCATGCTTAAGCTTGTATACATATGCATATGCTTGCTTGTATATGTATACATGTATACATATACATATACATATGCTTGCTTGTATGAATATGCATTCATGTATGCATATGCATGCATACATGAATATGCATGCATACATGAATATGCATTCGTGAATATGCATTCATGAATATGCATTCATGTATGCATATGCATGCATGCAGCATGCATATAAAAATTCATGTATGCATATGCATATGCATGCATGCATCCATATAAAAATTCATGTATGCATATGCATGCATGCATGCATGTATGTATGTATGTATGCATATGCATGCATGTATGTATGTATGTATGCATATGCATGCATGAATGTATGTATATATGCATATGCATGCATGCATATATATATGCATATGTATATATGCATGCATGTATATATGCATATGCCTGCATGCATGTATATATGCATATGCCTGCATGCATGTATATATGCATATGCATGCATGCATGTGTGCATATGCATGCATGCATGTATGCATATACATATACATATACATATGCATATTAGAAAACGAAAATATAAAGATTCATGTATGCATATCCCTCATGCATGCATGCATGCATGTATGCATATGCATGCATGCATGTATGCATATGCATGCATGCATGTATGCATATGCATGCATGCATGTATGCATATGCATGCATGCATGAATGCATATGCATGAATGAATGCATATGCATGAATGAATGCATATGCATGCATGTATGCATGCATTTGCATGCATGTATGCATGCATTTGCATGCATGTATGCATGCATTTGCATGCATATAAAAATTCATGTATGCATATGCAATATAAAAATTTATGTATGCATATGCATGCATGCATGTATGTATGTATGTATGTATGCATATGCATGCATGTATGTATGTATGCATATGCATGCATTCATGTATGTACATATGCATATGCATGCATGCATGTATGTATATATGCATATGTATATATGCATGCATGTATATATGCATATGCATGCATGCATGTATATATGCATATGCATGCATGCATGTATGCGTATGCATGCATGCATGTATGCGTATGCATGCATGCATGTGTGCGTATGCATGCATGCATGTATGCGTATAAGAAAATATAAAAATTCATGTATGCATATAAAAATATAAAAATTCATGTATGCATGTATGTATATATGCATATGCATGCATGTATGTATATATGCATATGCATGCTTGCATGTATGCATATGCATATCTCTCATGCATGCATGTATGCATATGCATATCCCTCATGCATGCATGTATGCATATGCATATCCCTCATGCATATAAAAATATAAAAATTCATGTATGCATGTATGTATATATGCATATGCATGCATGCATGTATGTATATATGCATATGTATATATGCATGCATGTATATATGCATATGCATGCATGCATGTATGTATGCATATGCATGCATGTATGCATATGCATGGATGTATGCATATGCACATCCCTCATGCATGTATGCATATGCATGCATGTATGCATATGCATGCATGCATCTATGTATATGCATGCATGCATTTATGCATATGCATGCATGCATGTATGCGTATGCATATGCATGCATGTATGCGTATGCATATGCATGCATGTATGCGTATGCATATGCATGCATGTATGCGTATGCATATGCATGCATGTATGCGTATGCATATGCATGCATGTATGCGTATGCATATGCATGTATGTATGCATATGCATGCATGTATGCATATGCATGCATGTATGTATGCATATGCATGCATGTATGCATATGCATATCCCTCATGCATGTATATCTTCTCTCTCTCTCTCAAACAAAAATGAAGAGAGAAGATATTAGAAAACAAAAATATAAAGAAAGATAAAAGAGTGATATATGTTTTACTTACATTGATGTAATTTTTGAATCAAAGCTGTCAAAATCCACTTGAAGTTCTCCTTCGTTGAATTTCCAAAGATTTGATCTACAAAAATCTCTTGCAAAACTAAAGAGAGAAGATATTAGAAAAGAAAAAACATAAAGAAAGAAAAGAGAGTGATACAATATGTGTGATCTACTTACCAAAGTGTCAGATCTATAAAAATAGAGGTGTGTTTAGAGAGAGAGAGAGAAGGAGAGGGAAAGAGAGAGAGAGAGAGAGAATTGTTTGAATCACGGTCGTCAAAATCCACTTGAAGTTCTTCTTCCTTGAATTTCCAAAGATTTGATCCCAAAATCTCTTGCAGAACCAAACAAAGAACATATTAGTAAAGAAAAAACCTAGAAAAATAAAAGAGTGCTACAATATGTGCGATCTACTCACCAAAACTTCAGATCTATAAAGATAGAGGTCTGTTTAAAGAGAGAGAGAGAGAGAGAGAGAGAGAGAGAGAGAGAGGGAGAGAGAAAGAGGGAGAGAGAGGGAGAGAGAGTGGATGTGTAAGTGTATATGTGTGTCTATGTGTGTCTATGTGTGTATGCATGTGTATGTGTGTGAATGCGACATTATGTGTGTCTATGAGTGTGTATGTATATGTGTATATGTGTGTGTCTATGTGTGTCTATGTGTGTGTATATGTGTGTATGCATGTGTATGTGTGTGAATGCATCATTATGTGTGTATGTGTCTACTTCTCATAGCCTGTTTACAATTAGGCTCTCAAACTTTAACCATAGACTCATTAACTATGGAATTAGATGTCTACAAACGAATTCTTGAAATGATCAAGCACACAAGGAGAATACACAGAAACATCGGGTGCAATTTTTCTTCATTGCTAGAAAACTTTACTTCTGGATGAGAGATCTAATCTTCACACCTCAAGTGTCTAATCACTTCTAATTCTTCTAAATTCTTGTACTCTACACTCTTTTCATATTTGCCCTAACATTTTCCCTTGTATATATAGTCAAATATTTACAAGCTCATAACTATTCAAAAATATAAGTGAGCTAACTCTAAATTAATGTACATATGTGTACACATCTTCATCTTCTGGATATGCACTTCCTTCATGTTTCATAAATTGATCTTTTCTTCAGCCTTGGACTTCAATTCTTCATAAAAAACTTCAATTGTTGATTGCCTTGCACCAAGAGCTCCCCCTCAATCATCAATTGAGGTTTTCTCTAACTTCTTTATTCCTGCCATGTCTTTGAATCTATGTAGCTTTGGTCCATCTAAGCTTTTGGTTAGCATATTAGCTATCTGGTCTTTTTTTGAAGTATGTATTACTTCAATTTCCTTATCCATCACCTTCTCTCTTAGGAAATGATACTGAATCTCAATATGTTTAGTCCTGGCATGAAAAAATAGGATTAGCAGCTAAGTACAATGAACTCATGTTATCTCCATGAATAGTGAGTATACTCTGATGATGTCAAAACTCTTCATAAGAGTCTTAAACCATATCACTTCCTTTGCAGCTTCAACCATACCTTTGTACTCAACCTCTATGGATGATAAAGCAACTATGTGTTGCTTCTTTGAACACCATGATATTAACGTATCTCCCACATAACACAAGTATCCATAAGTTGATCTCCTATCATCAGGATTACCTGCCCAATCTGTATCACTATATATTTTGATGTTTGTATCTGATGTAAAACCATAATACAAACCTTCTTTGAGTGTACCTTTGATGTACCTCAACACTCTTTGTCCTGCAACCCAATGTTCTTTCCTAGGACAATGCATGAATTGAGACAATACTCCAACTGCATATGACAAATTAGGCCTACTTAATGTAGCATAGATCAGACTACCAACCAAACTTTGATATAGCTTCATGTCCTTAAAATTTTCTCCTCCATATCTACTCAATTTGTGATTCACCTCCATTGGAGTAGGTGCTACCCTGCAATCATCCATTTTAAACTTGATGAACAAGTTTTTCAAATACCTTTCTTGAGTTACATACACTCCATGTCTAGTGTATGAGATCTCCATGCCCAAGAAATATGACAAGTCTCCCTAGTCACTAATCTTGAACTCTTTCTCCATTTGCTTCTTTAGACTTTGAATGCCTTTCTCATCTGTGCCTGTAAGAATTATATCATCAACATATATGCACATGTAAATGAACCCATCATCACTTGCTTTAACAAGCAAGCTACTTTATGCTTTAGATATTTAAAAACCAAGTTCCTTCAAGAACTTCACGAGTCTATAATTCCATGCCCTTGGGGCCTACTTCAAACCATACAAAGCTCTCTTGAGCTTACATACATGATCTGGATACCTTTCATTTCTGAATCCTTGTGGTTGCTCCATGACAACATCATATGAAATATAAGCATTTAGAAAAGCATTCTTCACATCTAATTGACATATTTTCCAACCTTTACATGCAGCAATAGCTATGAGTGTCCTAGTGGTTGTCATCTTTGCCACAGGACTATAGGTCTCATCATAATCTATTCCATATGTCTGAGCAAACCCTTTCACAAAACAAGTCTAGCTTTATACCTAGACACACTTCCATCTGCAAACCTCTTTGTCTTGTAGACCCATTTGCATCCAATGATCTTCTGACTATTTGGTTTAGGAACCAAATCCCATGTCTGATTCTCCATCAATGCATCATACCCTTCTTGCATAGCTTTCTCCCAATTTTCCTTACCTTTTGCCTCTTCATATGTAGAAGGATCTTCATCTGCCTTTATCATATAAGCATAATCCTTGGTAGCCAAAAAAGAAGTGTCATAGCTATACCTTGTAGGTTGCCATTTTTGTCTTGATGACCTTCTGAGTTCTCCACTTCTTGAGGTTTCTGGTTCATCACATTCTAGATCAAACCTTGGTACTTCTTCAACTTCAACATGTACTTCATTGTTCTCCTCTTCATCAGATATTTGAACCTTTGATTTACCTTTCTTTTGACTCACAGCTTCTTCATCACTTGCATAAATATTGATTGTACCTGCATACCAAGTACATTGCTCATCAAATGTAACATCCTTTCACACAAGGAATTGTTTTGTGGATAGACTCCACAACCTATATCCCATCTGCTTGTCATCATCTCCAATGAACACATACTTTTCAGCTTTAGGTTCCAATTTGTGCCTTAATTGAGATGGAACATATGCATATGCCAAACATCCAAATATTTTGCAATGATCTAGAGTAGGTTTCTTACCCCACCATGCCTCATATGGTGTCATAGCCTGCAAAGCTTTACATGATAACCTATTGAGCAAATATGTAGCTGTATTTACAGCCTCAGCCCACAAATAATTTGGGCAATTTTTCTCCTTCATCATGGATCTTGCAAACTGAACAAGAGTTCTATTCCTCCTTTCTTCTACACCATTTTGTTGAGGAGAGTACCTGTAAGTAATTTCTCTTTTTATACCTGCATTTCACAAGTAATCACTGAACTCATTAGAGAAATACTCTCCCCCTCCATCTGACCTTCGTCTCTTCAATTTTTGACTTGTAATTCTTTCTGCATACACATGATAATGCTTGAATGTATTCATGAATACCTCTGACTTATCTTTAATCACATAGATAGTGATCCATCTGGTAGCATCATCAACATAAATCACATAATACCTTGAACCATTGATATTGAAATCCTTTGATGGTCCCCACACATCTGTGTGTACCAATTCAAGTTTCTCTGAATACATAAAACCATGTTTGGAATAAGATTGCTTATGAGCCTTACCTAATTGACATGCCTCACATCTGTATGTCATATGTTGACCTGCAACATTAGGCAATCCAAGAACTGAACCATTGTTAACCATATCTTTAATACCTCTTTCATTGAAATGTCCAAGTCTTTTGTGCCAAAGATCTAACTCAAAGATCTTATGTCCTCCATAAGTGAACAAGGCATGACCAACATTACCTTAAATATTCAATGTGAAGAGTCTTCCTTCTTTCTTCCCTGAAACAATTTGTTTATACCCATTCCTAGGATCTTCCACAAACACTCCTTCATTAGTGAACCTAACTTCATAACCTTTTTCAATCATTTGTCCTACACTTATCAGATTCTTAGGAATTGTAGGAACATACAAAACCCAACTCAAGAGAGTACTTCCATCCTTGGCCTTCACTGATCCAATTGAATTCACATTGTGCTTTGTATTGTCACCTGTTTGAACTACATGATTAGTTACCTTATTTTCCAAATCAGTCATCAAAGCTATGCTGCCACTCAGGTGATTGCTACACCCTGAGTCAATGTAGAAGACTCTTTGATCTTCACTTTGCCTTTCACAAGTGCATTCATTATCAATGTTGAATCCTCCTTCTGTTCTGAAGCATAATTGTAGTAGGTATTGTTGTATTGTTGGCTTTGGAATCCTCTACGTGCATTTCTTCCAAAATAACCTCTACTACCTCTACCTCTAAAATTACCTCTTTGATTCCTGCCACCTCTTCCTCTTGAACTAAAATTTTGATTATATCTACCATTGTTTTGAGTATTATGCCAACAATCATTAGCTAAGTGATTTGTCTTACCACAAATCCAGCAAGCTTGGACTCCATCTTTATTGCTTCTGCCTCTTCCTCTACCTTTGCCACCTCCTCTTCCTCTTAGGAAGTTGGCTTGGCTAGTTGTACCTTCACCTTCATTTGCTTGTTGCTTTCCTTTGCTATTCTTCTTCTTATCCTTTGAATACATTGCTTGACCTGCACTCTTATCACTTTCACCTTTGACATCCTGCTCAAAGGTTAGCATATGTCCTAGCAACTGATTTAAATCAAGAGTGAAATGATCTAGTGATAATTCAGTAGACAAAATAAATGGCTTCCATTTGTCATCACCTCTCAAACCTGTGAGGATTTGTCTTACCAATTTATCCTCCTCAATGTCTTCATCAACTGCTCCTAATGCATCTGCAATGTCCTTCATTCTTGTTACATAATCTGAGATAGATTGAGAGGCCTTCTTCTTGAATGTGGTAAATTCTGCCCACAAGGATGCCTTTCTTGACTTTTGTGATGTTTTGGAAATGCTCCTCCAAAGCATTCCATATATCACTTGCACTTTCAAGACCTCTAATGTGAGGTAGCAAGTAGTCATTAACTCCCATATAGATTATGCTCCTAGCTTGAGCATCTCTCTTCATCTAAGTCTTCAATTCTGACAATCCATCCCTAGTTGGAACACTAGGATCTCTTAACTAAGGACTTTCTTCTTCACCTGTGATGTATCCTATCAGGTCTTTGCTCATGAGATGAGCTTCCATCCTCATAGACTATGTTGTATAGTTCTCTCTATCTAGTTTCTCGATCTAAAGAGAATCTCCCATTCTTTCTTCACCTATGTATTAAATCCTTCAAGCTTTATAAGGAATAAGGTTACCTTTGTTTTGAATAATACTCCTTTTGTCTTCCTTGATATCTTCTGGTCTCCTTTACAAGCTTTGCTTTCAACCTTTCACCTTTTGAACCTTCAAGTGTTGAATTCTTTACAACTGCAACAGTTGGGGTTCTCCTTTCTTCAATTTTGATGCTTCCTGCTCTGATACCACTAATGGAGAGTGTTAATCTCCAAAAGAACAAGCTGCTCTTGAAGTTAGAGCACCTCTATAATAAGAGTAACTCAAAACCTTTACCAATTTGGAGGATCAACGATCAATTATCAAACTTTTGAACAAACTATGAAGAAGATGACTTCACAGAAAGTCTGCTGCACCTAACTCTCTTATTGACTTATCAAATGTGTAACGCTTTTTACAAAACTTTGAACAAGGTGTTGCCTATAGTTTGAAAACCTTCTCCAAGTTAAATAGTTTCAAAAGACTCAATAGATTATGAGAAATGATCTCATCAAGTCACCTATGTCTAAAACTGTTCTTCTGAGAAGTCGATTCAGACACCTATAACTTCTAACACTTGGTTATCTCAAACTAGAACCCGTTTATGCAAATTCTTTTAGCGATAGATGGTTACCTTCCAACTTAGATTTTGACTCCTCATTTGTGCAAAACGTTAAACTGTGCACTGAGAAATGATCAAATCTTTGACCATCGAGTTTGCGCCTATTTCAGAAGACAGTCAACACTTCTTCACATATGGATGTTCCTACTCATAATTCTCACAACCTGTTTACAATTAGGCTCTCAAACTTTAACCATAGACTCATTAACTATGGAATTAGATGTCTACAAAAGGATTCTTGAAATGATCAAGCACAGAAGGAGAATACATAGAAGCATCGGGTGCAATTTTTCTTCATTACTAGAAAAATTTACATCTGGATGAGAGATCTAATCTTCACACTTCTCAACTTTCTAATCACTTCTAATTCTTCTAAATTCTTGTACTCTACACTCTTTTCATATTTTCCCTGACATTTTTCCTTGTATATATAGTCAAATATTTACAAGCTCATAACTATTCAAAAGTATAAGTGAGCTAACTCTAAATTAATGTACATATGTGTACACATCTTCATCTTCTGGATCTGCACTTCCTTCATGTTTCATAAATTGATCTTTCGTTCAGTCCTGGACTTCAATTCTTCATCAAAAACTTCAATTGTTTATTGCATGTCACCAACAGGAGTGGTATCATATCGTGAGCCTGGTGGGATCATATCATGATCACCTAGAAGGTATTGTATCGTAAGAACTGAGGTATTGTCCAGCTAGAGGTATCGTATCATGATCACTTCCAGTATCGTATCATCTTTATAGGAGTATTGTATCGCTTGACATGGTATCACTCGTAGTGGTATCTTGTATCATGGAAAACAGAGGTATCATATTGTGAAAATGTGGCATTGTATCACCTATTCTAGGGAAATCCTAGAGAGGTCTTCTTTCCATGTTTTAACCCCTAGAACCCTAAACTGACATAACTTTCTCATACGAAATGTGTTTGTTGTGATTCTGGGTTCGTTCGAAAACTAGTATGTGGATTTATAGATATAGTATTTCGAAGTTGACTTGGGATCTGGTAGACACTTAGGCAAGGATAGCCAAAGCATTAGATCATCTGAGGTGAATGCCAACCATACAGCTAAGTCTTGGGCACAACAACTTAGTGGTTATCCTACACTCTAAGTTCTGAGACAAGTGACTCAGAAATGTCTTTTAGTATGGAAAGACCCACATGTAGCTCAAGTACTGCCTATTTACAAACACCAAAAGGTCCCTATAAGACACAACTGGAATATATCAGGACCAACCAATTAGGTGCTCACATGTATGAGGATGGTCTGAGGTGATCAGTTATCCAACTTAAAAATCCTAATCAGCCCTTTGGACTTGAACACTTAGTGGTCGAATTTGAAGAGAGTTCATATATTGATAAGGAAGCAACCATGTATGTGGTTACCAAATTACCAAATAGGAGAAATGAGTTTGGAAATGTCATTCTAGACAACGAGATAGGAGACCTAGAGTAAGGAGATGGAGGACGAGAACCCAAGACTCCTAGATGCAAGTTAGTTTTACCAGAGTAATCACTCTAGATTGGATCCTTCAATATTAAAAAAGCATAGAGCTATTCTTGAATAGAGAAACAAAGCAAGCCTTTTGGAGATTTAGGCCAGATCGACCTGGCCCAATAGTCACCATCTATGAGTTCAAGGATCCGGGGACACCAAGCGAAGTTGTATATCTAGATCACACATCAAAGAAAATGTTCTTGGTATCAGAGCATGACAGACATGCATACACTTGGCAAGGTGAATTGATTTTCCTCCACCAAGATCTAATATGTCCCATGGCCTACAAGGAGCAAGATCATCCAAGGCTCATGAAACCTAGAGGGAAAGAACCAAAGAGAGACCTGAGGTAAGCTTTGCACACATGGAGGGTAGAGATAGATAGGACATGAGGGTGAAAGGGCTGAAAGAGAAAGACATAGAGCACCCAAGAAACCTTAGACCCTCTCAAGTGGTCAAGGCAATGAAGAACTATTTTGATGGGTCAAGAGATCCTTATGATCATGTGACCGAGTTCAAAAAAGTATTAAGAGTGGAACAGGTCAAGGACTTGTTTAGACAGCTCATGGCATTTGGTTTGACTCTCAAGGGTACTCCTTTGGCTTGGTTTCAACCTCTAAATAGTTTTGATTACCAAAATATAGGTCAACTTTTAGAAGAATTCATTGTAGAATCCATAGAGGAGTTTGTGCCAATGTGCACTGACATAGAAGACAATTTGGGTGAAGAGGTAGAACTGTCCAAACTCTTTAAGGATTCTAATGGTTCTACTAGTCATACCTCTAGAACCTCTATTGAGATAGATGAGATAGCTGAGCAGGTTGCCAAGAAGCTAGGAGTTCAAAATAGACAAACAACAAGGGTCATCCCATTGAAGAGGTGTTATACTTGCGGAGGTAATCACATGGCTAATGTATGCCCAATGCAAAACTAGAACATGAGAGAAATGAATACTCCATATTGCACTATTGAGAGGAAATACATAAACCACAAAGCTCAAGATTGTCCATACAATAGAAAGGCTGTTAGAGAAACTTATCAGCAACCTTATCAACAAGGTAGGTATTAGAATCATAGCAACAGCCATATTATCGGCCACAACAGTAGTATTAGGCACCATATAGGCCACAACTGGTCCTAGGAAACCAACTGCCAGCTCCTACCAATGTGATTCCTATTTAATATGCAATGGTAGAGGAAAACCCTAATAGAGCATTGGTGCCACTAACCCCATTGGTCTTAGAAAATGACTCTTATGCTCATAGTTCAGACTACTCCCATTAAGATAGTCCTCAAGCTTATTACACAGAGTCACCAGAGCATAGTGAGGCTTATTCCTATCAATACGAGATAGCAGGTATGGAACAAAATTGGGAGCTAGAATACGCCAATGTCATGTATACGAATCAAAACCCTAGAACCCAATTGAGACAAGTGAGACCACAAGCCCGTAGAGGACCATGCTTTAGATGTCAAGGTGACCATTTCATTCGTCAATGTCCCCACTCATGGACTCTAGGACAAGGACAAAACATCACAATACAGGGCTTTTGTCTTGAATGTGGCAAAGAACATCTTTTGAGAGAGTGTCCCAGGAACCCTCTAGTATGCCCAAGGTTATGCCCATTAATGTGGTAGGCTTAAAGGTGGATTCAATTTCAAGTAATAGTAATGTGGCTCCTATACATGTAGTTACTAGGGCACAAGCTGTTAAACAAGATAAGCCAGCTAAACAATCAAAGTCAAGTGAATCAGGAGAGCCTAGTAAGAGGAAAACATGGACATGGAAGGATACTAGGGAGAAGGCCAATCGTAAGTGGAATACGAAGATATCCAAACTAGAAGAAAGCCTAAAAGATGCAAAAACAAAAATAGAAGAAATAGCATCTCAAAACCCCTCGCATGCTCAAACTTCATCCACATCACCTCCTCCCATCCCACAAGTCACTGTAAATAGACCACAACTAAGGTATGTTCTTGCAGATCTAACCCCAGAAAACTTGGACAATATGTTCAAGGCCTACCAGGATCGACTTCAAGAAGGACCAACAACTACAAACCTAGACAAGAGCTACCCTAGAGTGGATTTAGAGATTCAACAAACAAAAATGTGCATGAAAATGGTGGAACTAGCTCAGGCTATGCTCGAGACCAGTCAATCGTTCAATCAGACAAACTCTATCAAATTGGATTTGCTTTTCCAGTTCTTCTACTCTAAATTTCTAACAATTGTAGTTAGCTTACATATGGTTTATGCTTGCATCATCTCTCATAAAGATTCAAAGCAAGAACCATTCTGTATGACATGCTTCTGTGTGAAATGTATATGATTGGTTCTTTTAATTTAACATGTCTCTTGTGTTAAAAGTCAAGCTTCAAGCTAAAAAATTCGTGGGGAATCTTTTATGGACATGTGGAGCAATCAAAGGAAGCCAAAAGCCACGAGATTCCATCAAGAAAAGTCACTCAACCATTCCCCAAGTCATCTCAACTAATTCCTCCAAGTTAGGAGGCTGATTTGGAAAGGTAGTTCCTAGATTTTAGGGGCACACCTCTCACTATAAAAGGAGCATGTATCCCGACTTCTTTTGGGGCCATCTTCTTGGAGTTTTAGCTCATGTAAAGTGAGCACTAAGTGCTGGAGTTGTGATAAGCAAGCCCCTTGCTTAAGCAACCCCCTTGCTCGCTTGTTTGTTTTCTTTTAGTAGGCATATCTATGTGTGTGCGCAGGCAGTGTTGCAACTCTCTACCCCTGAGTTGTTAGCATTGGTTCTCCCTCATATGGTATCCATTTGATGTAATTCTTGTCTCATTGGATAGCTATAAGAGTCTATTTTATTCTTATCAATTCTCTGGAGCATTCTCTGAGTAAGCTGGGAGCAACATTCATTTTAGTGAAGTTGTGTGATTGATATCTCTCTCTTTGTGTAGGCTCTGTTGGAAATATTTTGCTCTCTCTTGTAAGGGCTGGTTCTCCTTCTCTATGTATCCATTTGCTATGATTTTGGTGTCATTGGGTAGATATTAGAGTGCTCTAAAGTTGACTCAAGTTTGAGATTCATTCTCTGTATAATCTCTGAGAAAACTGTGCTGGAGTGAAGTGAGGTCTCTGCTTGACTAGCAGTTGTGAGCATTCAACTAGCTCATGTTGTAGACATTGTTTCTCTTTGTGTAAGCATCCATTTCAAGTGAAATTTGTTTTGTTGGAAAGCCCTTGGTGTCTACTACAGGTCTACAAAAGCTCACTGGAGTTCTCTGCATAAGCTCTGAGTAAGAGCATTTTTGGTGTGCAGAGGTCAAAGAAGGATACCTGTGGAGGTCATTCGCGCTTCATCGTTGCTTAGGGGTTGAGATACTTCCCCCATCAGTGGTATCAGAGAATTTGGGCATCTTGGAGGTATCACATACAAGCACGAAGACCTCTTGGAGTTGGTGGTTCAAGAGTTGCATCAACAAAAGCTTCTTGGAGGTAGCTCACATCAAGGGGGAGCTATTCTACTCAAATTTGCAAGAGCACAAGGTGTCCATCTAAGGAAAGCTTTGGATTGAGGTAACCTCAGAGCCTCATTTTCATTTTACACACATTGGAGCATTAGCCAAGGGCTAGGTCAAGTATCAAAGACTAGATATGGGAGACTTCAACACTCAAATTGAAAAGCTAGACAAAGGTAACTATCAACCATGGAGATTTAGGGTCTCCAACTATCTTATGGGCAAGGGCCTTTGGGGGTTGATTAGTGGAAGTGAACCAAGACCTAGGTTGGATGAGAATCCAACCAATGACCAGAGAAGGGCCTTTAGGGAATGGAATGAAAGAGACAAGAGGGTTATCTTTATTCTTTCCCAACACATTAGCAATAGCATGATCGGCCATATCCAAGACCTGGATTCAAGCATGAAGGTATGGGAGACACTTGAAAGGCTTTATTCAACAAGCACCAAAGCAAGGAAGATCCAACTCAAGAATGAGCTCAACAACCTTAGGAAGAGCTCAGGGAGTAGCATAAATGACTACATACTTAAGGTCAAGGAGTTATCAGATGCATTGGGATCCATTGGAAGCCACGTAGACGATGACGATCTTGTGGCTTATACTCTCAATGGTTTGAGAGATGATGAGAAGTGGAAGCCCTTTACCACTTCAGTTTATGTAAGGGATAATCTTCCCGATTTTGAGCAATTGGTTGCTCTCATGGTCACCGAAGAAATGAACATAGGTGGAAGTTCAACTAAAAGCAAAGATGCACAAGTTTTCTATGCAGGTAATCAAAGGGGCAAAGGAAGACAAGGACAAGGAAGGGGCAAAGGAAGGTTTGGAGGAAGGCAAGGCCACTCAAGAAATCAAGGACATGACCAAGGCACCTCATCACAAAGAGGGAGAGGAAGATCAAGAGGAAGAGGAGGACGACATCAATAAAACAGGAATCAAGATGGCGAAGGATGTTACATATGTGGCAAGTTTGGCCACTATGCTAGAGATTGCTACCAAGGAGGAAACCAAAGGAACTATAATCAAGGTTCTTCATACAAAGGCCAAGGTAATTATGCTTCTACAAGTTCAGAAAATGACAATCTCTTGATGATGCACATGAATGGGAATTCAAGCAAAGTAGATAACACTTGGTATATTGATAGTGGATGTAGCAACCATATGAGTTGCAATGCTTCTTGGTTTACTAATCTACACGTTCCCAAAGGTAAAGGACATGTAGAAACAGGTGATGATACAGCCCATGAGATCTCCCATGTTGGAGATGTGGCTTTGGATGACAAGGAGGAAGGAAGATGTCTCAAGGATGTCTTGCATGTACCTACCATCACAAAGAACTTGGTGTCCGTTGGGCAAATGGTTGAAAGAGGCTATCAAGTAAGGTTCAACAAAGGTGGATGCTTTGTGGAGAACCCTAAGCAAGGTTACAAGGTCATAGCAAGAGGAAAGAAGCAAGGGAGACTCTTCACTTTGGAGGTAAATTCTCATTCTACTCAACATGTCTACTTCACATATGGAAACAAGAGGATTTCGGAGTTGGACTTGTGGCACAAGAGGATAGGTCACATCAACATACAAAGAATGAAGGAAATGCAATTCAAGAGGCTGGTTGAAGGTCTTCCCAACTTTCAAGGACAAGGTATGAAGCATTTATGTGAATCTTGTCAACTAGGGAAGCAAGCGAGACTTCCATTCAAGAAGAGTGGCTACATAAGCCAACATCCATTGGAGTTGATACATACAGATGTGTGGGGGCCAACGAAAGAGCAATCCATTGGAGGTAACAAGTACTTTGTCACTTTTATAGATGATTGCACAAGGATGGTTTGGGTTTATTTCATCAAAAACAAATCAGATGTGTTTACATGTTTCAAAGCATTCAAGGCAATGGTAGAGAAGGAAACAAGTACATATATCAAGAAGCTAAGGTCCGATGGAGGGGGAGAATATTTCTCAAATGCGTTTTCTGATTTTTTAATGGATCAAGGCATCAAGAGGCAAGTAACATGCAGGTACACACCCCAACAAAATGGAGTAGCAGAGAGAAAGAATAGATACATTGCCGAGATCGCTAGAGCAATGCTTA
The DNA here is from genome assembly GCA_020310875.1 of Ceratopteris richardii. Taxonomy (NCBI): domain Eukaryota; kingdom Viridiplantae; phylum Streptophyta; class Polypodiopsida; order Polypodiales; family Pteridaceae; genus Ceratopteris; species Ceratopteris richardii. Next base: position 20,896,464 of record CM035431.1, on the reverse strand, counting down.
ATGAGATGAATGTACCTAACATGTTTTGGAGTGATGCAGCAAATACCGCCGTGTATCTAATGAATAGGGCTCCTACCTCAGGGATCCATGGCTTGACACCATATCAAGCCTATTATGGTAAGAAACCTGATCTTTCCCACTTGAAGATATTTGGATGTACTTGTTATGTACATGTGCCAAGTGAATTGAGGCACAAGCTACAACCAAAGGTAGAAAAGTGTGTGTTTCTAGGATATTCAAATGATCATAAAGGTTACAGGTGCTTCAACCCAAACACAAAGGACTTGAGGATATCAAGGGATGTAGCATTTGATGAGCTACTCCCTTGGTATAAGAAGTATGATTGTATGCAGGACTATGAAGAAGAAAAGCATGGACATGATGAAGAACAAATCGACCTAGAGCTAAGCGGCCCAAGGTGTTCCATCAATGAAGATAGTTCAAGCATGAACTCACCATGGAGGGGGAGATCTTCATCAAGCTATGAAGCACAATCAATCAACAAAGGCAAAGCAACATTGGTGGAGTTGGATGAAGAAGGTAATGAAGTTGAAGATGATGAAGGACACATGATGGAGAAAGAAGCCTCGTCAAAGAAAGAGATCAAGTTCCCAAGGCAAAGGAGGTTTATTCCTCCAAAAGGTGAAGAAAGGAAGTCTTCTAGAGTTAAGTATCCAACTCAAAGGTTTACTTATGATTCATACATGGCAACACATTATGCATATATGAACAAAGTAGTAGAAGATCATGAGCCCGATTGCTATGAAGATGCAAGCAGGTACACCGAATGGAAAGAGGCAATGCAAGAAGAGATCGACGCACTTGAGGAAAATCAAACATGGACTCTAGTGCCCAAGAAGGAGAACATGAAGGTAATAGGTAATAAGTGGGTGTATAAAGTAAAGAGGAATTCAGATGGATCTATTTCTAGGTTCAAAGCAAGATTGGTGGCCAAGGGTTTTGCACAAACCTATGGAGTGGACTTTGAAGAGACATTCAGCCCCGTGGCAAAGATGAGCACCATTAGGACACTCATTGCAATGGCTGCTAGCAAAGGATGGAAGCTCTTCCAATTGGATATCAAGAATGCCTTTCTCAATGGAGACTTGGAAGAAGAGGTATACATGGAGCAACCACTAGGTTTTGTTCATAAAGAGTTTCCACATCATGTTTGTAGGTTGAAGAAGGCACTTTATGGCCTAAAGCAAGCTCCAAGGGCTTGGAACCAAAGATTGGTGGACTATTTGATCAAATGTGGTTACAATCAATGCAAGGCGGATCCATCTCTCTTCATCAAACAAAGAGGAGAACTTGTGGTCTACATGTGTGTGTATGTAGATGATCTTATCATTACAGGTAATGATACAAAGGGCATTGAGGAGATCAAGGCAAAGCTTGGAAAGGAGTTTAGGATCTCTGATCTTGGAGATCTTAGGTATTTTCTTGGCATTGAAGTTGTATACAAAGAAGAAGGTATTATGCTCATACAAAGGAAGTATATTCTAGACCTACTTGAGAGGTTTGGGATGCTACATTGCAAGCCTATTTCAAATCCCATGGAAGTTAATGTAAAGCTAAGCTCCATTGATGGAGAGCCATTAGAGGATGTAACTTTGTATCGATCTATTGTAGGCTCTTTCAATTATGCCACAATAACGAGGCCCGACATAGCATATGGAGTTGGAGTGTTATCACAATTTATGCATAGTCCAAGGACTACACACTTGCAAGCTGCAAGAAGAATGTTGCGATATCTCAAAGCCACTATAAATGAAGGATTGTTCTACTCATTTGATGATGATATGCAGGTCAAAGCTTATTCCGATGCCGATTGGGCCGGTTCGAAGGAAGATAGAAGGAGTACAAGTGGTTACCTAGTCATGCTAGGTAGCAAGATCATCTCATGGATTTCAAAGAAGCAACCCACGGTGGCATTATCTTCCACCGAGGCTGAGTATAGAGCTTTGGCTCAAGTCACATGTGAGCTAATGTGGATTAAGAAGTTATTTATGGAGCTTAATTTGCAGGTTGACACATATCCAATTTTTTGTGACAACATGAGTAGCATTCATCGACAATCGAACCCTGTTTATCATGCTAGAACCAAGCATATTGAAGTGCACTATCACTTCATAAGGGAAAAGGTGATATCCAAGGAAGTTTCAGTACATCATATTGGTACCAAGGACCAAGTTGCGGACATGTTTACAAAGGCTTTGGATGGGATGAAGATTTCAAAATTCAAGCAATGCATCAACATGAAGGAGCTTGGATGAGGATGAAGAATTGAAGCTTGAGGGGGAGTGTTAAAAGTCAAGCTTCAAGCTAAAAAATTCGTGGGGAATCTTTTATGGACATGTGGAGCAATCAAAGGAAGCCAAAAGCCACGAGATTCCATCAAGAAAAGTCACTCAACCACTCCCCAAGTCATCTCAACTAATTCCTCCAAGTTAGGAGGCTAATTTGGAAAGGTAGTTCCTAGATTTTAGGGGCACACCTCTCACTATAAAAGGAGCATGTATCCCGACTTCTTTTGGGGCCATCTTCTTGGAGTTTTAGCTCATGTAAAGTGAGCACTAAGTGCTGGAGTTGTGATAAGCAAGCCCCTTGCTTAAGCAACCCCCTTGCTTAAGCAACCCCCTTGCTCGCTTGTTTGTTTTCTTTTAGTAGGCATATCTATGTGTGTGCGCAGGTAGTGTTGCAACTCTCTACCCCTGAGTTGTTAGCATTGGTTCTCCCTCATATGGTATCCATTTGATGTAATTCTTGTCTCATTGGATAGCTATAAGAGTCTATTTTATTCTTATCAATTCTCTGGAGCATTCTTTGAGTAAGCTGGGAGCAACATTCATTTTAGTGAAGTTGTGTGATTGATATCTCTCTCTTTGTGTAGGCTCTGTTGGAAATATTTTGCTCTCTCTTGTAAGGGCTGGTTCTCCTTCTCTATGTATCCATTTGCTATGATTTTGGTGTCATTGGGTAGATATTAGAGTGCTCTAAAGTTGACTCAAGTTTGAGATTCATTCTCTATATAATCTCTGAGAAAACTTTGCTGGAGTGAAGTGAGATCTCTGCTTGACTAGCAGTTGTGAGCATTCAACTAGCTCATGTTGTAGACATTGTTTCTCTTTGTGTAAGCATCCATTTCAAGTGAAATTTGTTTTGTTGGAAAGCCCTTGGTGTCTACTACAGGTCTACAAAAGCTCACTGGAGTTCTCTGCATAAGCTCTGAGTAAGAGCATTTTTGGTGTGCAGAGGTCAAAGAAGGATACCTGTGGAGGTCATTCGCGCTTCATCGTTGCTTAGGGGTTGAGATACTTCCCCCATCATCTTGCAGCTTCTTCAAAAGCACAGTTCTTGCATTCTGTAACACCATTTTGTTGTGGTGTATATCTGCAAGAAGCTTGCCTTTTAATTCCATGATCGCTAAGATATTCATCGAATTATTTTGAAATATAATCTCCCCCTATATTTGAATGCTAACATTTAACGTACATGGCCATGCTTCTCAAACATATTCTTGAATTTGAGAAAACATTTGATAAGTTGAATTTTATGCTTCATGAAATATATCCAAGTGTATTTGCTATTGTGATCAAAGAATATCAAGAAGTAAAGTGAGCCACCAACTGACTTGGTTCTAGTAGAACCAAATACATCACTATGAATCAACTCTAGATGTCTCTTTCTATGTATTTTACTTCTTGGGAATTTCATATGTTAACATTTTCCAAATACACGTGCGTTTGCCATATTCTCAACGTTTGAAATGAACAAAGTTTTGTAGACCATGCAGTAAGGTTTTCTTCTCCATAGACTTCAATTTCCTCAAATTTATTTGATCATTTCTCTTCTACCACAATTGATCTACATCAAAGCGCATGTTTCTCTCGGCATACATATTCTCAAACACGGTTTCTACATATCAAATGTAAATACGCTTCTCATTTTTGTTCCATGACCAAGAAATTTTCTTCCTTTGTCATATTTGAGGTCATGAATGAAGAACCCATGCTTATTGAAGATCACTTCCATATCCTGATCTACTAAGTAGCTAAAACTAAGTTCTTTCTAATATTAGGTACAAGTATAAAATCACTTAATGTATGTTGGACACCATTCCTTTGTACACGTGATAGATTTCTAATGTTGTTAATCAGGTGTAAACTATAATCACCATTTTCCACGTGCTCTTTAGTCTTCAAGGGCTCTTTAGATTCAAACCAATCTCCAATACTTGTCATATGATTTTTCACTACAAGAAAAAGGGGGCGTAGCGACGCCCCCAAATTGGAAAAGAAACGGGAAGCATCGCTTATGTGACGTGGTCGTCGCATAAGCGACGATCAGAATTTCGAAAATTTTTTTTCCCCGACCCTCGTCGCATAAGCGATGCTAGCGTTGCTTAGACGACATTAATTAAAGAGCGTCGCTAATTTCATCGCTGCCTAGCGATGGTGGGAGCAATGTTGGCAAACTGCAGAGCGCCGCATATGCGATGCTCTGGAATGTAAAAAAAAAAATTTGATTTATGGACACAAGCAAGAAGAGACCGAGAGAGAGAGAGTGAGAGAGAGAGAGCACGCAAGAAAGAGAGAGGGCCGCACAAACTAACAACAAGCAGGTATGCGCACACACACACACACTTACATACACATACATATATACACACACACATATACACACATAGACACACACACACATACACATACACACACACATACACACAAATACACACACATATACACACATACACAAATAAGGTTGCATACACACATGCGCACATAATGCATACACATGCACACACATATACACATACATATACACACAAATACATAGACACATACACACACACACATACACACACACATACACACACACACATACACACACACATACACACATACACACACATATATGCATACACACACACATAGAGAGAGAGACATGCACACACATACACATACATGCATACATAATGCATATGCATATGCGTACATCCATACATACTTACATGCATACACACACATATGCATACATAATGCATATGCATATGCATACATACATACATACTTACATGCATACACACACATATGCATGCATAATTCACATGCATACATACACATACATAATGCATATGCATACATACACATACATAATGCATACACACACATATGCGTACATAATGCATACACACACATACACACATATGCATACATACACACATAGACACATACACACATAGACACATACACACACATAGACACATACACACACATAAACACATACACACTCATAGACACACACACATACACATAGACGTGCACACACATACACACACATACACACATAGACACATACACACACATAGACACACATTCATACACACACATCCAAACATACACACTCATAGACACACATTCATACACACACACATCCAAACATACACACTCATAGACACACACACACATACACACACACATGCACACACATACACACACATATACACACACATACACGCATGGACACATACACACATGATGATGCATTCACACACATACACATGCATACACACATAGATACACATATACACACACACATACACACACATATATGCATACACACACACACACATAGAGAGACATACACACACATACACATACATGCATACATATGCATACATAATGCATATGCACATACACACACATAGACACATACACACACATAAACACATACACACTCATAGACGCGTAGCGACACATACACACAGACACACACACATATACACAAACACATACACACATACACACATAGACACATACACACATAATGATGCATACACACACATACACATGCATATGCATACATACATGCGTACACATACACACATAAACACATACACACACATAGACACATACACACATACACACACATAGACACATACACACATACACACTCATAGATACACACACATATACATAGACACACACACATACACACACATAGACACACACACACATGCACACATACACACATACACATGCATACACACACATACACATGCATACACACACATACACATGCATACACACACATACACATGCATACACATATATAGACACATATACACACACATACGTACATAGACACACATATATGCATACACACACACATAGAGAGAGACATACACACATAAACACATACATGCATACATAATGCATATGCATATGCATACAATGTACATACATACTTACATGCATACATAATGCACATGCATAGATACATACACACACACAGACACATACACACATACACATACACACACACAAACACATACATACTCATAGATACACACACATACACATACACACACACACATACACACACATATATACACACATACACACATAATGATGCATACACACACATACACATGCATACACACATACAGACACATGTACACACATATTCACACACATATATGCATACACACACATAGAGAGACACATACACACATACACATACGCACACACAAACACATACATACTCATAGATACACACACATACACATACACACACACACATACACACACATATACACACACATACACACATAATGATGCATACACACACATACACATACATACACACATACAGACACATGTACACACATATTCACACACATATATGCATACACACACATAGAGAGACATACACACACATACACATACATGCATACATATTTCATATGAATATGCATACATACATACTTACATGCATACATAATGCACATGCTTACATACACATACATAATGCATACACACACATACACACATATGCATACATAATGCATATGCATATGCATACATAATGCATATGCATATGCATACATAATGCATATGCATATGCATACTTACATACTTATATGCATACATAATGCACATGCTTACATACACGTACATAATGCATACACACACACATACACACATAGACACATAGACACATACACACATAGTGCTGCATACACACACATACATATGCATACACACACATATGCATACATACATGCATACACATACACACACATAGATACATACACATAAACACATACACACTCATAGACACACACACATACACATAGACACACACACATATACACACACATACACACATAGACACATACACACGTAATGATGCATACACACATACACATGCATACATAGACACACATAATGATGCATACACACACATATATATGCATACACACACATATGCATACATACATGCATACACATACACACATAGACACATACACACACATAGATACATACATACACATAAACACATACACACTCATAGACACACACACACACATACACACATAGACACATAGACACATACACACATAATGATGCATACACACACATATGCATACATACATGCATACACATACACACACATAGATACATACACATAAACACATACACACTCATAGACACACACACATACACATAGACACACACACATATACACACACACATACACACATAGACACATACACACGTAATGATGCATACACACATGCACATGCATACATAGACACACATAATAATGCATACACACACATACATATGCATACACACACATATGCATACATACATGCATACACATACACACATAGACACATACACACACATAGATACATACATACACATAAACACATACACACTCATAGACACACACACACACATACACACATAGACACATACACACATAATGATGCATACACACATACACATGCATACATAGACACACATAATGATGCATACACACACATACATATGCATACACACACATATGCATACATACATGCATACACATACACACATAGAGACATACATACACATAGATACATACATACACATAAACACATCAACACTCATAGACACACACACATACACATAGATACAGACACACATATATAGACACATACACACATAGACACATACACACATAATGATGCATACACACACATACACATGCATACACACACATATGCATACATACATTCATACACATAGACACATACACACACATAGATACATACATACACATAAACACATACACACTCATAGACACACACACATACACATAGACACACACACATGCAGACATATACACACACAAACACACATAGACACTTACACGCATAATGATGCATACACACACATACACATGCATACACACATACAAACACATATACACACAGACATACAGACATACACACATATATGCATACACACACATACACATGCATACACACACATACACATGCATACACGCACATACACATGCATACACAGATACAGACACATATACACACACATACACACATAGACACACATATATGCATACACACACACATAGAGAGACATACACACATAAACACATACATGCATACATATGCATACATAATGCATATGCATATGCATACAATGTACATACATACTTACATGCATACATAATGCACATGCATAGATACATACACACACAGACACATACACATATACACATACACACACACAAACACATACATACTCATAGATACACACACATACACATAGACACACACACACACACATATACACACACATACACACATAATGATGCATACACACACATACACATGCATACACACATAAAAACACATGTACACACACATTCACACACATATATGCATACACACACATAGAGAGACATACACACACATACACATACATGCATACATATTGCATATGCATATGCATACATACATACTTACATGCATACATAATGCACATGCTTACATACACATACATAATGCATACACACACATACACACATATGCATACATAATGCATATGCATATGCATACTTACATACTTATATGCATACATAATGCACATGCTTACATACACGTACAGAATGCATACACACACATACACACATAGACACATACACACATAATGATGCATACACACACATACATATGCATACACACACATATGCATACATACATGCATACACATACACACACATAGATACATACACATAAACACATACACACTCATAGACACACACACATACACATATACACACACATACACACATAGACACATACACACGTAATGATGCATACACACATACACATGCATACATAGACACACATAATGATGCATACACACACATACATATGCATACACACACATATGCATACATACATGCATACACATACACACATAGACACATACACACACATAGATACATACATACACATAAACACATACACACTCATAGACACACACACACACATACACATACACACATACACACATAATGATGCATACACACAGATACATATGGATACACACACATATGCATACATACATACATACAGATACACACACATAGATACATACACATAAACACATACACACTCATAGACACACACACATACACATAGACACACACACATATACACGCACACATACACACATAGACACATACACACCTAATGATGGATACACACATACACATGCATACATAGACACACATAATGATGCATACACACACATACATATGCATACACACACATATGCATACATACATGCATACACATACACACATAGACACATACACACATAGACACATACACACACATAGATACATACATACACATAAACACATACACACTCATAGACAAACACACACACATACACACATAGACACACACACACATAATGATGCATACATACATACACATGCATACATAGACACACATAATGATGCATACACACACATACATATGCATACACACACATATGCATACATACATGCATACACATACACACATAGACACATACATACACATAGATACATACATACACATAAACACATCAACACTCATAGACACACACACATACACATAGATACACACACACATATACACACACATACACACATAGACACATACACACATAATGATGCATACACACACATACACACATAGACACATACACACATAATGATGCATACACACACATACACATGCATACACACACATATGCATACATACATGCATACACATATACACATAGACATATACACACACATAGATACATACATACACATAAACATATACACACTCATAGACACACACACATACACAGACACACACACACGCACACATATACACACACAAACACACATAGACACTTACACGCATAATGATGCATACACACACATACACATGCATACACACATACAAACACATATACACACACACATACACACATACACACATATATTTTGTATGAATGAGTGTATATGCATGCATGTGTGTGTACGTATATATGTGGATATGTATATGTATGTTTATGTTATATGTATGTATATGTGTATATGTATACATATATGCATGCGTATATGTTTGCATGTATATGTGTATGTGGGTATGTGTATGTGTATGTGTATGTGTATGTGTGTGTATATATGTGTATGTATTCTAACTTTTTTTTCTGTTTGAGATTAAATTAACAGGAGATATTGTATGGTCGAAAAATATAAGAGGCGAGCTAGCATACCACGTGAGTCGTGGCAGTTTTTTCGTAGACAACTACATCTTCAAGAGTCATTTCCTCAGCAGAAGGTACACAAATTAATAGTTTATATTAATATTTTTTATATATTTTAGTAAATTTTTACATTTAATTTATGTATTTTTTTTCTTGAATAAACAGGCTGCTGCAAAGAAGAGAGTGGAGTCGGGCCACACATCGCACCTAGGCCAAATGGGCCATAATGGTTTTGTAGCTACGTTTGTAAGTATATGTGTTATTGTGAGTATATTTTTTATTTTAGTTAAAATGCAAGCAACTAATGTTTTTTATTTGTTTCATTGCAACGGAAGGATTATGGCCGATATCCTACGAAACAGGAGATCGAGTATGCTACACATTTTGGATATCGGCATTTGAGCGAGTATATGCAAGATCATCTTGATGCCTTTGTGAGTATTTTTAAATTTTATATAATTATTTTGTTTTTATGAGTGTTTTAATTATTTTATTTATTTATGTTTGTTATATGTAATACAGGAGTATTATGGAGAGACAAATATGGATGAGGTGGAGAGACAGACACAGGAGGGACGATCTCGATCGTCACAGGGTGATCATGACGTTGAGGATGAGGATGATCAGAATGATCATGATATTGCTGATGATCATGATGATGATGATCATGATGATGATGATTAGGATTTTAGTTGATTATGACATTGGATTGTATGTATTTACATTGATATATATATATATATATATATATATTTTATTTCAGTTATGTTTTGAATTGTGTGTATGGTATTAAGTAATGAAGAGTTTTGTTCTATTGATTGTTATTATTATTTATATTAGGCATGTGTTTTACTACTTTAAATATGTATGCGTGTGTATATGTATGTATGTGCATGTGCATGTGTATGTATATTTATGTATGTGCATGTGCATGTATAAGTGTATATGTGTGTATGAGTAGGTGCATATGCATGTGTATGTACGTATGTGTATATGTATATGCATGTATATGTATAACTCTACGTGTATATGTGTGTATGTGCATGTATATGTGTATATGTAGGTATGTGCATGTGTGTGCATGTGTATATGTGTTTTAATACTTTAATTATATAATTCATTCATATGTGTGTACCTAAGTGTATATATATGTGTGTGTATATGTATGTATGTGCATGTGTATGTGTATGTATATGTATGTATGTGCATGTGCATGTGCATGTATAAGTGTATATGTATGTATCAATATGTGCATGTTCTTGTGTATGTGTGTGTATATGTATATGCATGTATATGTATAACTCTATGTGTATGTGTGTGTATGTGCATGTATATGTGTATATGTAGGTATATGCATGTGTGTGTGCATGTGTATATGTGTTTTAATACTTTAATTATATAATTAATTCATATGTGTGTATCTAAGAGTATATGTATGTGTGTGTATATGTATGTATGTGCATGTGTATGTGTGTGTATAATATGTATGTATGTGCATGTACATGTACAAATGTATATGTGTGTATGAGTATGTGCATGTTCTTGTGTATGTGTGTGTATATGTATATGCATGTATATGTATGTGTGTGTACATGTATATGCATGTATATGTATATGTGTGTATATGTATATGTATATGTATATGTATATGTATATGTATATATGTATATGTATATGCATGTGTATATGTATGAAACATGCATGTGTATGTGGATGTGCATATACATGTATTTGCATATATGTTAATGTGTGTATATGTATACATACATATATATATATATATATATATATATATATATATATATATATATATATATATATATATATATATATATACAATAATGTATGCATGGACGTCTTTTTATGTGGTTGTAGGAATGTTTGTGCATATGCATGTGTATATGTGTGTATGTCTAAGTGTATGTGCACATGTATCTATGTGTATATATGTGTGTGTATGTGCATGTGTATATTTGTATATGTGTGAAAGTGCATCTTCATCATGTATAAGTGTATGAGTGCATATCAATAAGTGTTAGTATGCTATGTAATGAAAATAACACAATTCAAATGATCTACAAAGAATAGAAATTGTACTTACAATTGTTAGCCATACTTTTTGCTTGGTTAGCTTCTTGAATAACCTGCAATAAAGAGAGAAAGAAAAGAGAGAGAGAGAGAGAGAGAGAGAGAGAGAGAGATCTAGAGAGAGAGAGAGATCTAGAGAGAGAGAGATCTAGAGAGAGAGAGAGAGAGATCTAGAGAGAGAGAGAGAGATCTAGAGAGAGAGAGATAATTCAAAGAGAGAAAGATGTAGAAAGAGAGAAACAAAGACAGAGGGAGACAATAAGAGAGAGCTTATGCAAAACAACAATTCTGCATATACTTGCTTCAGCTCGTAAGCGCAGCGCAATTGCGAACGTTGGAGAGCTCTTGGATCGGATGCGTGAAAATGCCGATCGCAGAGCCTCCAATGTTTTAATTTTGTTTCGTCAATAGATCGTCGTGTAAGAGATGCTATTCATCGTCGAATAGGGGACAATTTTATCGTCGTTTATGCAATGGCAACTAACGTCCCCTACGCAACGCAAAAAAGCATCACTTATGCGACGCTTTTAAATTGCGTCGTTTTAGCGACATTTTATGGGAACATCGCAATCCCGTCGCATCACAAGTCGCAAATACTGTTGTTTTCTGCGTCGTTTAATCGACGGTCGGCGCGCGACGCTAATTATGACGCAAGTTGCAATTTTATCGCGACAAAATTCTATCGCCTTAATCGTCGCTATACGCCCGTATTTCTTGTAGTGTTTGCAACCTAAATCTATGTACTAATTCGCATCATTTCTTGGTTTAGAAATGTTATTTTGCACATGCTCCATTGCAAGCATATTGTCACTGCCATAATCTCTATACAAAATTTTAGTAAAGATGTTTCCATGTGATGCATAACAGTCTCTTCTTCTTCCTCTTTGGTTATTTTACTTATGATCATAATCCTTTTCATAATGGCCATGTTTCCCACAATGGTAAAAATTTCTATGTGCTTGGTATCTACCTCTACCTCTTGAATTTGATTTACATCTTCATTTTGGCATATCCAAGGTGTTTGAATTTCTAGAGCTTGATGCATCTCGACTACAACCTCCTCCTCTATTTTAAAAGAATGCATGATGTCTTCAATTTCCACTTCCTGATGCATTCAAGCCAAGTTTCACTTCTTCCATCATACAAAGTGGGACTAGCTCATCAAAATAAAAAATAGTGCCTCTTACCAAAATGGAAGTATATAAGCTCTTATATTGTGGTCCTAGAATATTTAACATAATAGATACCATGTTGTCATCTAATTCCACTTTGCAATATATGTATGCTACATCATCAATAATTGTTCTAATTTATGTCACATAAACAGTGAGAGACCTATTCTTGTGCCATACACTATGCAAGTGAGAGACCTATTCTTGTGCCATACACTATGCAAGTGAGAGACCTATTCTTGTGCCATACACTATGCAAATTGTACTTCGAATGAATATTCCTAGCCTCTATGGATGTACCAAAAAGTTTTGAATAAAATCCCAAGCTTCTTTTGGTGTACTAGCTTTCATGATGTGTGGGAAAAGACTTTACAAAATACATATGGATATCCAATGGATAAACTTTTTTGATTTCTCTATCCACTTCTTGTATTATTTTTTGTTATCTACATTTGGGTTATCTAGCATTTAAGAGCATTCATCTTCTTCATTTATTAGTCCGCAAAGTCCTTTACCCATTCGTAGGTTTCCATCGTATAAGATCATATATGCTAATTATCAATGTTAAGCTTATCTCCCACTATTTAAGCAATATTAGCAGCCAATATTGAGACTTGATCATTTCTCTATATAGAAGTACTTTTATGGTGAGATCTACAAACAATGAATGTGCTTTCCTTTTTGGTGACTTACACAAAAGGAGTCTAGTAGAGGCGGAGACTGAGGAGGCACTCATGACTCTGATACCATCTTGTTGATGTGCGCGCGAAGCCCTTGGCTATGGTGCATTCACTCCTCTCAGAAGATATGTGGAGATAAAGCTACAAAGAACCAATCGATAAGAAAACGTGTGCGCACCACGATGGGCACAACGCTACCTCATTTTTAGAGTATTTTTTCCATGTCATCATAAATTTTGCTTCAAGCATGAATTTAATCTAGCAAGTCATGCATATGTTAACATCTTAATTAACTCTTTTGATCCAAGCCAAATTCCATAGCAGATTTGAATGCCCCAAGAACCTTTTTGACGATGTCCATTGGTGATGCATGATTAATCAGCATATTTGAATGTACATATACCATCTGTACATATTTGAATCAACGTACTTAAATATATATATATATATATATATATATATATATATATATATATATATATATATATATATATATATATATATATATATATATGAATGATGTACCTATTATAGGTATCAATGATGTACCCATTGGTGAGATTATGGTAGATGTGTAAGCATATCCTTCGGTATATGTCCATTAGACTATGTTCGTAAACGTTTTCAGACCATCATTGTCCATCTTTTTCTTTCTCCACCCTAAAGAATCCAAAACCCCTCAATCATTTCCTCATGCTGCTTTAACTTTGGGTCCTGATCCTCCTTCTACCCCTCAACATCAGCTAAAATCAAACTCATAGACCCTAAAACTACCTCAATTCTTGTAGCCCATCCTTTTGGTATCCCTTATAGTTCCCCCACTTCTCGTCTTCCCTCCTTTGATTCCTTGAATCACCTTTATTCACCCACACCTTAGAGTCCAATTTCTCCTTCTTTCTCACCTACCTCTTCTTGACTCCTTGCCCTTCTTGTTTGGATTCCATCACCTCCTCCTATCGATCTTGCACCCTCTCTTTTATCCATGGATCCTCAAGAATCGGTCTGTATAGTTCAAATTTTATCGAGTGTTGAGTTTATGTTGTAGCATTCGGGAATGACTTGGTGAAATGAACTTCCACCCCAGTTCCTAGTTTACTTGTGGCTATTTTGATGTTGTTACTAGAGGATTATTTTTCATTCAGTAGATGGGGCCATTTTCAGCCTTGGAAGCAAATAGTATGAGAAGTATCAATCCATATAATTCTTGTATCTTATATGATGCATACGATAGTAGCATGCTCTTATGAATAGATAGTTGTCTTATGAATAGATAGTAGCATGGTGTATTGTGATGAAACTTTGATTAAAACAGTCATCCTAGTTCAAGATTGTCAACATAAACATTGTTGTCTTAGCTCCTGGATATTTGAATATTTATATGAATGGCAGAAACGTTGTTTTTTCACAGAAAAATCTAGCCTTCACGTTTTGTATTTTTAATTCAGTTTCTTAATGAACGTTTTTTCGCCCCCTATGCATTGAATATCTTCTTTTGTTTGAATTGTTTGATTTCTAGTATAGTCGAGTAAAAATCCATCAATTCTGCATAATATTTTACTTTTTGTATTTGCTTTCTTCATGAGTTTTACATTTCTTTCACATTCCGTGGTATTTATTGGAAACTTTGATACATCCAGATGATGTTATTCTCACCAGAAACAACCACTTCGGCTTAATTATAAATTACACATCTCCTTCTCCATCAATTTTTAAAAATTGAATCGAATGTGATTAACCTTCTTTGTAATGCCATCTAAACTTTGTAAAATCTACCTCTGCTCTGTAGGATTTGGATCCCGTGGACACTAGTCCCCTTCACTTGTACTTTTGTTTTCCTTTCATTAATACCAGTCCGAACTTGCCACCATACTGAACTCGGACTAAATCCACGAATGCGGACGTACAAATTGAATTGTTTCATAATCATCGTGATTATTACTTATGCATGATGAGAGGCGTAAAAAAAAATGCATTTTTACGATTTATGTTCGTTTTCTTTAATGTTTCCACTTGTTCTCTATTCGCGGCTCATAAAACTAAGTAAATGCTATCATCTGCCTTTTCCTAATAGCAGTTTTGCTTCTGTTCTTTTGATTAACGATGAACGGAAATCAAAATTCCTTCAAATTTGTAGAAAATATTTTGTTTTACTTCAAAAAGAATAACTTGGATTTGCAACAAAATCTTGATCCAGAAAGATTTTGTTGCAAATCCAAGTTATTCTTTGGTATGACTTGACCACCCATTGAAACTTATTTTGTTTTTTTCAATTTAAGGAAGTTAATTATCCACGTCTATGCTTTTTGGTTAAGCTTGAACTAATTGAAAAGTACAAGTGAAGACCGCCGTATTACCCCTCTGTATGCTAGAAAAAAAGGGTTAACCACCCAGCATTGTACGTTAGGATGACAAAGCCATAGGCCTGCTAAGGTAGAAGAGGCGAAGGGAGGACCTTAAGGCTAGATAAGAGAGTTGGTTAGATATGAGTAGGTCGAAGGCCATGATTAATCTAATTCCTGAAGGCCCACACTCCCTTGACGGGGCTAGATTAGACTTCTCATCACAGAAGCTGAGGGGTGTCCTATTCTACTCAACCGGCCTTGATCTCCACCCCCAACCTTGAGAGGCAGATTACCCAAATAGCTCAGCTAGCAAGCGCAGACAATTAAAGTTTTTCCAATACACTTTTCTAGAGTTTACCATATATTTCCCACTACAGAGTGGGATTCTTTTCAGGCATCAAGGATATATGTCCATCTCTTGGCCACATAATGAGATAGTCTAACTAGATGTAGATGCATTCTCTATGGCAACAAATAGTGAAAGATCATTATTCTTCTATTATTGTTCATCCTTCCATGCACATTTGAAAGTTCCAGTCATCTCAATAAGTTTCCTCTTTCATAAAGCGTTTATATATATACACACACACATATATATATATATATATATATATATATATATATATATATATATATATATATATATATATATATATATATATATGTGAATCGAATAAGACTCAACGTATAGGCATGCATGCTCATTAACTTCTTGACTTCACAACTCATCTACAAAATGTCAATCTATGATGATGAAGTGATAAAGTGCACTTCAAAATGCATTGATCATATTACGTACTTTTCGAGATCTCCCTTTTCACACATGAAAGTGGTAGATCTCCCTTCTTTGAATAATTCTTGTGGTTCTTATGAGATCATTGGATGACCTTTTGGGAAACTTTGTCTTAAAATATTTTCAGTTCGTTTTTCATAGATTCCACACTTCGTTTCCAGCTTGCGTTAATAAAAGCTTGGTCAATAAAAGATCTCAATTTTTTCTCTCTTATAATGGTTTATTTGTTTGAATACACTCCAAAATTTTGTGTTAAGAAGACAAACTTTTCTAATGTTGATATTTCCATAGAAGTTTTTTCCGTCTTTTATAAAGAGACTCTTAATCACTCTAACATCAAAGGATAATCCAGAGGATTGCAAGGTCCTCACCCTCATGCGAGGCCCACTTGGGTTTAAGCTTGTTGTTGATCAAAAGGAGCACTTGATGATGCCTAAAGGGTGGGGAGGGGGGGGGAGGGATTTCTTAGAGTTAGCAATTCTTTTGCTGAGGAGGAACAATGATTTCTCAATCGACCACTCTTTGGGGGAGACGCCAAAGTTATAAGCACATATTTCCCGCCATATCTTCCAAAGGACCTCCCCTCTGATGGCATTCCGAAGAGTAGCCGAGCGGCCGATCGCTTCTCCCACTAGCACTATTTCCAACTCATATGTTTATGAAGTCTAATTTTCTTTTGGACAATCTACCTGTCATTGTTGGAGTCGAGGCAATTAAAGAAGATGTGAGCAACATCTTCAATGGACCGGTAGCAGCGCTTGCACCAGGGAGGAACCCCACAAATTTTGTTAGCCTTTAGGTTGGACCAGATTCCCCAATGAAGAATTTTCCATAAGAGAACAGACTTTTGGATTTCTATGAGAGAGTGCCAGACAGCCATGAACTTCATATCCCACCGTAGCCGTGTCCATGATAGGCACCACTTCTTGTTGAGGTTGACTTGATAATCAATGTTTTCTTTGATGTTCGGGATTTTTGTTAGGTCATTACCATTGTGCCATCTGAGACCAAGTAGGCATGGTGGTTCATGCCGCATGAGAAGATGGACTTCAGAGTGGTCCCAGGAAAGACGTCTGCTTTGTAAAGTATTCCATTCTTCATAGGTAATGTTGACACTAGGGTCAATATCCACGAAGTTGATCCACTGGTTGGTGTCTTGTTTCTAGAGATCTTTCCATTTTTTGAAGCCTTTGTTCCAAAACCCCTTGACGTTTCGAATGTTCCAGGATTCCACTTTCCGGATGCCATAGATGGGAAACCAAATAGAGTCATTCTGTATGATACCGGCCACCCACTTCCAATCTTCACTGATTCTTATGAAGCTTTTGACTTTATTCCAACTATTCCATAGGGAGCACACAAGATTCGAGCCTTTCGAGAAAACTAGGATCTGGGAAAACGTTGCTTCAAGTAGATATACTGTAACCAATGTTGTTTTCGTAATCAATTCAGTGTAGACCTTGTCTCTATATCAACCTATCCTTTTCATTCAACGAATGGTACATGATTTGTTCTACGTGGGTAATAATATTAGAAAAGACACATGTTGAATTCCATTGATTGAATGCGATTCTTTTTATATCTCTGATGATGAGTGCTTCTACTTGATGATGCCTAATATGTAACTTTATATAGTAGAGTGTCTAGTACCATTTTCATAGGGTGGGCTGCACTGGGATATATCTCAAATCGCGGTGACCCTCATTCTCAACAAGGCCATGGATCACCATCTCTTCTTGAGAGACATATGGAACCAAGATAGATGCCCTTGCTAGAATTTGAATGGATAAATGCCAGTCATCTGCCTCTGACAAGTGCTTGTGCTTGTTCCAAATACTTCCTACTGCTGCTCCTCTTGAATGACGTAGATGTATAGGCTTTTAGTGCTTACCTCCATTTCAACACAGCCTGAATACCCACTACTTCTAAATCCCATAAAGAAACAAGAATGGTAGACGTATTTCACTCACAAGTTGATGAGGGATTCCTTCTCTTGTCATCAACTCGATGTTGTTCTTGTAGGCTCCACAATGCCCTTAACGGAATGTTACGTCACCATAACGATGTCTTAACGATGCCAAGAACAATGAATACTCAGATATAACATTATATATGCCAAGAACAATGAATAATCAGATATAGTTGAATTGTGGCGTAAAAGAATTGGTCAGAAAATTAAAGTCTATGGAGAAACAAACATTAGTATGTGCATTAGCAAGATTCATTCATTTAAATTTTGAGATATATGGGAAATATGTGTATTTGGCGAACATCAACGTATGAAGTTTCCAAGAAGAGAAATGCATAGAAAAAGACCTATAGAGTTGATCAATAATGATGTGGTGGGACCTGGTAGAACAAAAACAATTGGTAGCTCACTCTATTTTTTGATATTCATTGACGATTATAGCCGATTCACATGGATATATTTTTTAAAGAATAAGAAGGAAGTTTTCAAATGTTGTGTCAAAAATTTAGGAACATGGTTGAGAAGCAAGTGGGCATGTACATTAAATGCTTAGAATTAAATTCAGGGGGAGATTTGATGATGTAGCATTAGTTAAAATATAAAACAAAAGAAATCAATTGAGGTGCATGTGGCTCTCGGATGACCGCACGACTTGTATCCAAAAAAATGTGCTGCTCTCTCTCTCTCTCTCTCTCTCTCTCTCTCTCTCTCTCTCTCTCTCTCTTGCATATGGATGGGTAGCGCCATAGCTACGCAATACCAATAGTTAACCCTTTATCTTTTACATTCAAGACATCCCAAGGGTAATATGGCAGCCTTCACTTGTACTTAGAATTAATTCAAGGTTAAGTAAAAGAATACATGTGGACGATTGAGCTTGTTTAAATTTATTAAAAAAAATGTTTAAATGGGTCAAGTAATACTAAAGCATAAATTGGATTTGCAACAGAATATTGGTCTAGAAAATGCATAATGACCCGTTTTTCTTAGATTGAAGTAAAACAAACTATTTTTTTCAAATTCGAAGGAATTTTGATTTCCATTTATTGTTAATCAAAATAATAGAAGCAAAACTGCCATTAGGAAAAGCCAGATGTTACTATTTATTTACTTAGTTTATGGGCATGCCTAAAGCCGCGCATAGAAAACAATTGGAAAACAAACATAAATCGTAAAAATTTCTATTTTTTGACGCCCCGCATCATGCATAAATAATAATCACGATGATTATGAAACAATTCAATTTGTACGTCCGCATTCGTGGATTTAGTCCGAGTTCAGTATGGTCTTATTTGCTCATCCTGTTGTAGTATCAACGAAATTGGACGTTGCATTTCTACATCGTTACGCCATCCAAGTTCCTTCGGTGTTGAGAGATTCTTCACATGATGATGAGAGGTAGCCATGACCAGAATACTAACTGTGAGAGCATCAGCATAATTCTTTTCCTCCAATATATGGGAGAAAACGCGTACATTCAATTGATTGTTATGTAAGGCAGCCTTTTAATAATTGTGTGACTCTTTTCAAATCCAAGAATAGATTTTGCCGAGTTTTGGGTATGCAAACGTTGTTTCAAATAGATATAATGTAATCAATGTTGTCTTCGTAATCAATTCAATGTAGACCTTGTCTCTATATCAAGCTATCCTTTTCATTCAACGACTGATACATGATTTGTTCTACGTGGGTAATAACATTAGAAAAAGCACATGTTGAATTCCATTGATTAAATGCGATTCGATCTACTTCTGTTATGATGAGTGCTTCTTGTTGATGAGGCCTGATATGTAACTCTATATAGTAGAGTGTCTATTATTACCATTTTCATAGGGTGGGCTGCACTGGAATATATATCAAATCTTGACCCTAATTCTCAACACGGCTTTCGATCACCATCTCTGCTTGAGACACATATGGAACCAACATAGATGCCCTTGCTAAATTCTGAATGGATAAATGGCAATCATCTGCCTGTGACAAATGCTTGTGCTTGTTCCAAATACTTCCTACTGCTTCTCCTCTCGAAGGACGTAGATGTATGAGCTTTTAATGCTTACCTCCATTGCCTCCATTTCAACACAGGCTGAATACCCACTACTTCTGAATCCGATAAAGAAACAGGTATGGCAAACGGATTTCACTGACAAGTTGACGTCTTATACGCAGGCTTCTTTCTACGCATATCCTTTACGTCTCGACTCTCCATTTCTTCTACACAGGCATGTGGTCTGATTTGCTATATTAGGCTTTCTTTTCAGCTCCAAAAGATTACCTGCAATCGGTCACCTTTCTGCGCCTTGCTTCTACTTTGTGGAATCATGCACCTATATCCTCTCGACTTCAAAAGGGCAAAGGTGAAGCTATGCCTAAGATTCTCGGATATCCGCCAGACTGTATCAAGAAGGATTGCAGACCGCAATCTCCATGCCGGGTATATATGATAACTCGTAACATCTACGTTCACAATTTCTTAGGCTCTCCGTGACGAAAGGAATATTTTGCTGATCTTACCTGCCAACAGTGCGAAGGCTTGAGACCATATCTTCAAAATAATTACTGCTGGCATAGTCATCATCAACATAAACGGAAGGCAGGTAACTCCTCCTCCTGCCGGTTTCCGATGACAGGATTGGACATGTAAGCGGTGTATATGGACATCGCCTCCATATCCTTCTGAGTGATTCGATTTCTAGCGAAGGTCATCCTAAAAGCATCTACGGTTACCGAATGCCGTTTCAATGTGCTAGTGCCTTGCGTTAATGATGAAATGCGATACTCCATATTGTGTGTGTGTGTCTGTGTGATAGAGACAGACACAAACGCGCAGAGAGAGAGAGAGAGAGAGAGAGAGAGAGAGTTTTGAAGTAACAGACCATATGCTGATTTTGTAAAGCACTCCATTCACATCGCTCTCATCAGGTACGCTGATAGATTTGAAAGCGCCGCAACAAAAGTGTTTCCGGGATAATAGAAGCTGGTAGGCATTGCTGATGAAGCTCTTTGGTTGGGATTTTCCTTTGTTTTGTTTTTAGTTTCTTTCAAGTTTCAACTACACATGTACACACCGAAAAGCACAGCCGAGATAAGACACGGCCTCAGGCGTAAACCTAGGTCCCCAGCAAACCGTATGGAACTGACCGCAAACATTGAGGTATTTTATCTCTTTCATAGGGTGGTCCTGTACAGGATGGATGAAGATCTAGTTCGACAGGTATCAAGATGATTATATCACCGCCATGGCTATGTGTACCGCTCGGGGATAAAGAGCGGTTACTTTGATTTTCAAATAGGAGACCTGCGAGAGGAGCCATTAAGGAAGGCTCCACCATTCCGTCCAGTCCGTGCAGAAGAGAGTTTTGTATTCCGTGCGTACTGCTCTCAGGGTATCGAAGAAGTTCAATCGACCCGTCGACATCCATCATATCGGCAAAAGATTGTCAGTCCAGCAGCTTTGCCATAGTCGCACACACGTGGACCATAACCATGAGATTTTTGTGATTTCTTTGCCCCGCACATTGCGCAAAGGTTTTGATGATGCCCACTACCCAAATCACACAGATGCAAAGTAGACATTCTCTCAGATTGCTCTCGATCGACATCGTCCATCAGTATGTTCGATGGAGCAGAAGCTATGCCTCCAAAGTCAAAAAAGCAAACAGAAAATCCCTTTTCTCTCTATAGCTTGCCTTGCGCATAGAGAATAGACCAAGTATCTCTCGATATTATGGATAAGATGTACTGTGCAACGATGTTCCACCACCAGGTAGATAGTGATACCATTGCCTTTGTAGGCGTTCATATTGATATTACCTTGTTCCCTCTCCTATTTAGAGGCAAAACTCGAGCATATCGACATTCGTGATATCAAAGAAAAGTTAGGGTTGGAAGCTGGAGGGTATCCTCCTGCGTTCTCTGTATGAAAGTCTTTGATGGTGATCTATGCATAAAGAACCCATCTGCCGTAAAGGGCACATACTTTGCATTTCGGATCGATCTTGGATTTCCGTATTCAAAGCTGAAACTAACACATATCTCTCACACAGACACGTATACACACTGTTATGCTTCATGGAAGATCACTCGAGTGCTACAGACAAAACGGAAGGGGTGCCCAATCTTGAGTTCCTCAGACGTTTCGGAAATGAAACCGGTGTCTTATATTTCAATTGTGAGAATCCACTTCAATTGTGACAACACGGTAAGAAGCATATGTGTTGCCTCAATTCTTTTGCACTGAAACTTTATTGGGCATTTGACTTCAGCTTTTGAGTCGAGTAAATGCGTGCAAGCAGCCCAATCTTGAGTTCGTCCCATGCTTCCAACATGCAAGAGGTGTCCCATAACTCTTCTATGATGAGACGCTACAAAGCATACGTGTTGGGTTGATTTTCTCGAACAGGAGTTCGGAGTTTGACTTGCAGGTTTGACCCTTGAGTCAAGTAGCCACCCGACATCAAGATTGCTTCTCCAAGCCTCTTGATGCGTGTTTGGGTATGAATGATGGCCTATAACACACAAGGATTGAACCTACGACTTGAAAGAGTTGGCAATGTTTGATTTAGCTGTTAAACGTTGTGTTCTAACTATCAGAATGCGTTGAAACGTTATTTGGGTTCTTGGGAGTGGAAGGGGTCTGTAAAAACAGAGACCCTATACTTGGTTCCCAAAATAATCACTTCAAATACAGCAATATACTGATGCTGAGAACTCTATCAAGATTCTGTTGTACTTAGACATTTATAGTTCACGGTTTAGCTCGGCCAACGTGTACCGAATACACTAAGATGCTATATTGCTCTGCACCTAAACTTACTGAAAATACCAGAGACAAGAGTAATAGTTCAACCTTTACCGAATAGGTACCACAATTCGATCAACATCCGAAGACACATAGAATTCAATTGTTTCAGATACACCGTACTGAAGGTCCAGTATGCAAACCAAGAAATCCTTACTGTAGCTTAACCCTTACCGTATGATGACAGATCTCAATGCTGAAGACAACATGATCTCGCACAGTGTTAGAAACACTACCACAGTTACACAGACTTCACCAAATAAGTAGCATAACATTCCAAGAATGAGTACTAACGCAATACACGAACTTAACACAACAATCGCAATAAGGATTCGCAGACGATTCACTTCAAACAACAGACCGAATGATCTACTGGATGTAGATGAAACTCACAACCGCAATAGATACCAATAGACAACAGACAAGACGAGACACAGATACACATAGAATACTCAGAAATTAGGCAACAAACACCATAGTAATGCTCAGCTCTAATCACCCAGACAGACAGTCTGGTGATCTTTCCGAACGACTGAAGTGTCTTTTTTCATTGCTTTATATAAGATTACAAGGTATATGTGTAACAACTTTTCGTACCTGTGCAGGGATATAAAAAGATTCTTGATTTTACAACTGCCAATCCGGCGGCCGACTAACACTCTGGCACGCACGGTGGACTCGAACCCGCAGGTTTTTACAGAATTACTGTTCTTCTATAATGCCTTCTAAGTACATATTTCTGGCTAATCTAAAGGTGCGGGCGATCTTTTTCTTTAGAGTTTCTAACATTTGTTTGAGGGTATCCGGTTCTACTAAATGTGCATCTACTCTTACAGAACTTAATGCAATGGCTTCGGTGAGCAAAATCACTGCTTGCGTCTGCAGAAAAGCCTCTTGTAAGTAGAAGTCGTTGGACAAAGCCGCATCTCTGGATATCTTTATTTCTGCAACCTGCTTCTCCATACTGATTACTCTTTCTTTTTGATTGTTCAGTTGATTTTCCCGTCTCTCGATCTCTTGATTCTGGAACTGGATGGTTCTGGAGTATGCGTCCCTTTCTCTTCGGAGATCTGTTATTAGTTTCTGTAATTGTGCTTCTAATGTAAGTTTTCATCGTAGAATATCGTTTACCTCGTCGAATTCTATCTTACATCTCTGGAGTTCTTCAGTTGTTTTCATCGCCAGATTGTACTGTTCTTGGCCTCTTTGAACCACTTCATCGAGCTGCACTCTGGTCTCTTCTAATAAATTGCCTAAGGCTACTCTGGCATCTTCTTTATCCTGTAGATCTAGCTTTAACTGACTGATTTCGGCCTGTGCTTCACTTAATAACTTGTCCTTTTGGTTGAGATCTGCCAGTGCGGTATCTCTCTAATTGGCAATTGTCTGCTTTTCTGCAAGCTGGGCTTGGAGATGGGTAATTTGGGAGTGCAGTTGATGGTTTTCTGCTTTGACCGCATCTATCTCTTCCTGTAGAGGCGTGATATCTGCTTCTAGGACATCCACCTTGTGCTGTAACTCATTTCGGATGTTATCAGTGACTTCTCTCATTTGGATTGGCAATTGCTGTGATAAATTAATGAGCAGTTGCCCCATTGAAGCTAACTCAGATAATACAGGGATGGATGGGAGTAGAGGAGGGTGACGAGGTTGGGAAGAGGATGCGGTGAGGAGTTGCTGTGAGTTCGGTGGGGAGTAGTTTGGAGATGAGGAAGAAGAGGCTGTGGGTTCATCAGTGTGAATGGGTTGGATAGGGATAATGGGTTCGGCTGTGGTTGCGGGTGGATGAATAGGAAGAACAACAGTATTGTTGGTTACCTTTTCGGTTTGTTGTGTAGTGTCATCGTTTTTGGTAGATGTGACGTCGACTGCTTTAAGCAGCTCTTCGAAAACTTGTTTTATGATATGTTGTCCCTCCTCTTATCTTTTCTGCTCAGATTGCCGCTGGGAGGCTTCTTGTGATGAGCTTGTGTCAGACTCGCTGTGATCTTCCTGTTCTTGTTGCCCTTCTGACGAGGATTGTGCTGATGATTCGTGCTGCATAGATGTTGCGGTGTCACGGAAGGTTTCTTCATCCTGCGTTTCTGCTTCTTTGTCACCTTCTTTATCTCCTTCGGCTGAACCTGTGCTTCACTTTCAGATGAACTGATCCTCATTCTCTTCCGGCGGAAGAGTTGATTTAGCTACTCTTCATCTTCTTCTTCATCGTCCTCTAGAAGTTGTGCAGATTCCTCATGGCGCAGAACAGGACCTCGGGGTGGTGGTTGTGCTGCCAGTATTGTCGGAAAAAGGAAGGATAATATGTGCGGCAGCCAGGACCTGGGCATTCCTCCCTTGTTTACCTGTTTGATGATAGTAACGCATTCTTTGTGAATGCGGTGGAAGAAGTAGGATGCAAAATTTACAGGTTCTCGGGCGGCTAAGTCTATGGCGGAGTAGAAGGGACGAGATATTCCATAAGTACGTTTTTGTAGGTTCACGATAGCTACTAAGAACTGAAGGGCGGATCTTTCAGGTTCCGGTCGACATAGGATCGCGTATTCGTTTGATGAATATCTAGGAAATAATTGTATCATGGTTGCTACGGGGAGGTTCGGGCTATTTTCTCGACCTTGCGAAGGGAGTCGAAATGACTCAGCAAAAGTTTGGAAGGTGATTACGGTTCGGGAGGGTAGAGAAGTGAAAGCCCAGCTTTGCTCGTTGGTAGATGTTTTAGCGATAGCGGCGATGATCTGAGCAAAAAACGGGTGGGATTCCACTGAATACCATGGCAGTTCAGCAAAATTGGATAGCCCACGGTTATGCAGGAACTCTCCTATGTCGCCAGGGAGTCCATCACGGAAAGCGGCATAGTTAGCCAAAGCTTCCATGGCACAAACAATGACAGTAAGCACAAAACGCAAACGCACAGGGTATACACAGTCACACAAATCACGCAAGCACAATAGCAGTTTTTCGGCGAAACGGAGAAGGTTAAGTAGATGCGCTGTAGTGGAGAGCAATTAAAAATCACTAATCATCGCGTGGTATTGAGATGATAATTCTTAACTTTGGTGTGCATGCATGAGTAGCTCGAAAGGGCAGGGCGGCGGTGGACATAAGTAGGTATCAAAACGCGGGTATTTATTGATTTATTTTATTAAGCTCGCAAAAACAAAAGGAAAGATAAGAAAAGAAAAGAAAACGCCAAAAGACGCGACCAACCGTGAAACGTTTCAGTGTGGATTAGATGTTTGTTGATAGGGCCGTAACTTTGATCCATTTATCACTTTGGAAGAGGAATTCTGGTCAAAGTGGTCACCGAAAAGTTGTTGGGTCCATTTGTTCAGCAATCCGATAGGGACCAAACCATCGTAACTTGAATTTACCAGCAGAGCGATTCAACTTTGCATTGTAAAAGAGTACAAGTTGCCCCACCGTAAAAATTGGAGTCTTCAGATATCGATCATGTGTTCGAGCTTGTCTTAGCTATACTTCCTGAATAGTCATGAAACTGTGCCATCAATGCTCGTCTAATTCTCTGAGTGTATCCAACCGAAATGACAGAGATTCTTCCGGTAGTAGTTTTCGATTGATGGCTACTCGTAAACTTGGCAAAATGATCTCCATTCGTGCTATGGCTTCTAATCCATAAGCTAGTTTGAAAGGGGTTAATCATGTTGCTACCTTGTATGTAGTTTGGTATGCCCATAATACTGCACGTAACAGTTGATCCCATCTTTCCGGTGCTTCCAGAATCAGTTTTCGAAGTATATTTATCAAAGTTTTGTTTGTACTTTCAGCTAGACCATTAGCACGAGGATAATAAGCAGAACTAAATTTATGCGTAACCTGGAACGAATGTGTGAGTACTTTCATTAAATTGTTCACAAAATGAGTGCCTTGATCTGTAACAAGTTCCATCGGTAAACCAAAACGTGGAAAGACATCATTCGGTAGACACTTTGCTACCGCAACAGCTGTAGCAGACCATAAAGCCCTGGCTTCTGCCCATCTGGTAGCATAATCAGTACATGTCAAAATATAACGATTATTACTGAGTATTGCTGGTAGAGTAGTAGGTCCAATAAAATCTAGACCTCATTTCTGAAAAGGATCTAATGGCAGGACAGGTTGTAGAGGGAAAAAATGGTGTTGTAAAGGTTGTCTAGTCCTCTCACAATTATCATAATTTTTGACAAACTGCAATACATCCCTGTTCATAGTAGGCCACCAAAGACCACTCTGCAGAATTTTTCGCTGTGTTAAGTCTGCAGCAAAATGGCCACTGGAAGGAATTGAGTGAGCCAAAGTAATAACTGAATTAACTTCGTATGGAGGGATACAATGAAGTAAAATTCCAGTGTGATCCATATAGTATAATTATCCAGCAAACAACCGAAAATTACGATTGTATACTACAATTTTTCTACGCATGGCAAGGGGTGTTACAGAAGGAAGACATCCATCAGTTAAAAAAGTTAATAACTGATCATAGTAATTAGTTGTCACAGGAGGATCTGCATCTTCATTATTAGTTGGTTCAGAAATATAAATTGCTGGCGTTGTGTCATCCACACCGACCGGAGCTTCACCGGAATCTAAGCGAGAAAGGAAGTCTGCTAAGGCATGTGAACTGCCTGGCCGATGAATAACTTCGTAGTCAAACTCTTGTAAAAGCAGAACCCATCGTGCTAATCGACCACCTAGATATTGTTGCCGAACTAGATAGACAAGTGCAGCATGATCTACATGGAAAGTAAATTTACGACCCAGCAAATAATGCCTGAATTTCTTGACAGAATATACTAGACCTAGACATTCTCTTTCTGTTACAGAGTAATTTTTTTCAGCGGGGGCCAATCTTTGACCTGCATAGTACACTGGTCTGAACCACTTATCGGTTTGTTGCATTAGAACGTTGCCAATTGCTATATCTGAAGCATCAATAAATACATGAAAGGGGTGATCCCAGTCGGGAG
This sequence comes from Ceratopteris richardii, assembly GCA_020310875.1. NCBI lineage: Eukaryota > Viridiplantae > Streptophyta > Polypodiopsida > Polypodiales > Pteridaceae > Ceratopteris > Ceratopteris richardii. Next base: position 20,867,045 of record CM035431.1, on the reverse strand, counting down.
GCTGTAAGATGGGAACTTGCGTTAATAAACACTTTAAACGATCAAATGTTATCTGACTTTCCTGAGTCCACTCAAATGGTCGAGGAGTCTTGGTGATTAATCTGTTCACTGGTATTGCCAAATGAGCAAGCCACCGTAAGTGTCGTCCATGTTAGTATATGATCAATGTCTACCCCTCATGATTGTATGCACATTTTGTAAGGCCCCCTTTATGAGGAGAAGCCAAGCGTGCATTACCCAATTGATGGGAATCCCAACTTGAATGTTGGATGAAGGTCATATTGGACCATGTAAGATATTATAAGGAAAGGGAGTTACCAGGGTCCCCAATTGTGGGGTCCGAAATATTCCATGGAATATTCCCTCTCGGAGTCAGAAATCATTTATATTTGTTAGGTCGGTTCAACCAGTCTAAGCCGTGTATGGCAATTACGCGGGCGGTGGCCGCCCACGCTCTACCGCCCATGTATTGCCGTCCATGTCTGACCACCCATGATCCTATATATACATGACTTCTGCACTACCTAAGACACTTGAGTTGAGCCAGTATACCTCTACCTTGTATCTCCCTATCTAGAGTTGTCTAGATCACCATTTAAGCTCTACCTTGAGAGTGCACGGGTGGACAACGCCGTCATCTTTGTACTTGCTGCTAGTAGAAAATTGTTGAGATTCTCCTATATCTGTTATCTTCTCTGCTATTGCTCCTGTGTTATATTGCGTAACTATTGTCTTACATGGTATCAGAGCTGTAAGGTTCGAATAGCTTGAGAAGTATCATTATTTTAGCCTACTAGCAGACTATAATATCAGTAGATTATTCGAGTGATTACATGATGGCTTCATCGTCGAACAGTAGTCTTGGTGCTTCAGCTAATGTTAATGCTGCACCTATTTGAATTCGTCCACCTGCATTCACTGAAGGGAAGCTGGATGGAACCAACTATACACTCTGGAAGTTCAAAATTTCTGCAATTTTGGACTCCTACGAATTACTTGACACTGTCATGGGACCGATGGGATTGGATCCAGAGCCTATACCAGTTGAAGATCCAGCAAATTCAAGATTGATGATTCAGCCAGATCCTGATCTTCTACGAGCTTGGAAGAGGCGGAATGCTGATGCATTATGTGCGATTGTCACTAGTGTAAGTGATTCTGTGCTTACTTTAGTTCAACATACTACTAAAGCACATGAGGCTTGGGGCATATTGGCTCGACAATATGAGACCAAGAACCACACTAGGATACAGAATTTAGAAAATCAGTTGGCAAATGAAAAGCATTGTGATTCTGAAAAGGCTGAAGATTTTATCAAACGGATAAAGCATCTTCAAGATCAATTGGCTGCAGTTGGTGTTGTTATAACATCAGAAGAGCTGGCTCGAAGATCTATACGTGTTCTTTCAGCAAAGTATGATGGATTAGTAACAGCCCTTAACACTCAGGTAAGGCCAACTCCTCTTATATTTGAAGAGTTTTGTGCCATGCTTTGAGAAGAAGAGATGCGGCTGAAGAATCGGCAAAGTACAACTGATGCTGCATTCTCAGCAAATGCAAAAGGTAAAGGCTCTTCAGAGGGATCAAAGAAGAAGCCAAAGAAGAAAAAGTTCACAGGAAGTTGCTTCTATTGTGAAAAGAAAGGCCATGCCATCAAGGATTGCAGAAAGAAGCAAGCTGATGAACGGAATGGGACTGTAAAATCATCATGGAAGAACAAAGAGTCTGCAAACAACATAGAGCTGGAACTTTGGGTAGCTATTGAAGAGGTATGTTCATCTGCTCAAGCTCGTGTTGATGGGCCATGGATTTTAGATAATGGAGCTTCTCGCCATATGACTAGTAAAAAGGATTGGTATAGTTCCCTAGTGCCTCTGCGGGAATCCATCAATGTAGTGGTGGGAAATGACTCCAAGTGTCCAGCTGAAGGAACTCGAACCATCTCTTTTATCACTTCTCCAGGTGTTGAGAAAAAGTTATCCGATGTTCTCTATGTACCTACACTCAAAAGAAATTTGTTGTCAGTTTCTGCAATAACAGATCGTGGACTCGAAGTTCACTTCAATAAGAGTGGTGCGGAAATCATGGATTCATCAGGTAATGTTGTAGGTAAAGGCATACGACGGGATAACTTGTATGAGTTAAGTGCTTTAACTGCTACAGAAGATAAAGATGTAAGCAGGTTATGGCACCGACGATTTGGGCATCTCAGATTTGCAGTTTTGAAGGAGATGCAACGAACAGGGATGGTTGCTCATATGCCTGCATTTTCAGAGTTGTAGGAACCTTGTGAAGCTTGTATGATGGGCAAGCAACAACGAAAGGCATTTCCAAGAGAGACCAGCAATCGATCTCAAGCTCCTCTAGAGTTGGTACATGCTGATCTCTGCGGTAAAATGTCTACACCTGCTTTAGGAGGATCTTTCTACTTCTTGCTGTTAGTCGACTATTATAGTAGAAAGATGTGGGTTTATTTCATTCGAGAGAAGGCTAATGCTTTTGAAAAATTTAAAACGTGGCATAAGTATGTAGAAAATGAATCAGGAAGGAAACTAAAGAAATTTAGAACAGATAGAGGAGGTGAATTCTTGTCAACAGAATTCAACAATTACTGTAAGGAGCATGGTGTGAAAAGGCAACTTACCACAGCTCATACACCCCAACAAAATGGCGTTGTTGAGCGCAGGAACAGGACAGTAGTTGAAATGGCTCGTTGTATGTTGAAGGCTCAAGACATGCCTGATTCATTCTGGGCAGAAGCAGTCAATACAGCAGTCTACATCCTCAATCGAAGCTACACAAAAGCACTGAAGGGGATGACTCCTCAAGAAGCATATTCTGGTAAAAAGCCTTCAGTTTTGCATTTCAGAATTTTTGGTTGTTTCTGTTATGCACATATTCTTGATTCAACAAGATCAAAGTTGGATTCAAAAAGCAAAAAGTGTGTCTTCCTAGGATATAGTGAAGAGTCTAAAGCATACAGGTTATGGGATCCTGAGGCAAGGAAGATTTTTGTCAGCCGAGATGTGGTGTTTGATGAACGACCACACTTAGTAGAAGATAAAGGTAAATCTACTATCTCATCAAGCGGAGAAATATCTCACCTTGTGCCTATCAAAAGACAGGTTAAAGTTGAGGAGGAGGAAACATCTGATGGAGAAATTTCCTCAATAAAAAGCCAACCAGTTGTAGCTGCACTGCGTAAGCCACTACCAAACTGGGCACAACAGCTCTTTGATGATCACAATCCACATGTAGATGTACCAGAATCATCATCGGATGGATTACGAAGATCAAAGAGAATAGAGGAGCAAAGAAGAGCCTCAGAACACATTGTTAACATGGCTCTAATGGCAGATATCATGGGTTCGATAAAGGAACCTACCACCATTGAAGAAGCCATTGATGATCCAGATTGGAGAGCGGCAATGCAGTCTGAGTATGATAGTATACTCAAAAATGATACATGGGATCTAGTCGACTTGCCGCCAAAGAAGAACGTAATAGGTACTAAATGGATTTGGAAAGCTAAGTATAAAGCTGATGGAACATTAGAAAAGTATAAGGCACGATTAGTTGCACAGGGTTTTTCACAGATTGAAGGATTTGATGTTCAAGAAATTTTTGCACCAACAGCACGCATGACAACTATTCGGACGGTACTTGCAGTAGCTGCACAAAAGTCTTGGCCTATTTTCCAGATGGATGTCAAATCTGCATTTTTGAATGGTCACCTCAAGGAGGAGGTATATGTATCTCAACCACCAGGTTTTGAGGTGCCCAATTCAGAAAATAAAGTTTGTAGGTTGAAGAAAGCTTTGTATGGACTTAAGCAAGCTCCACGGGCTTGGTACCAACGAATAGATCATTTTTTCAAAAATATGGGTTTTGAAAGAAGTACTTCTGATGCTAACTTGTATGTAACGAAAAGGGACAGCAAGCTAGTTGTTGTCATTGTATATGTAGATGATTTGATCATTACAGGAGATCATCAGGAACTCATCAATCAAACTCGGATCAGCTTGGGAACTGAGTTTGAAATGACAGACTTAGGTCTACTCCATTTTTGTCTGGGAATTGAAGTATGGCAAAGGAAGGATGGCATTTTCATCTCACAACAAAAATATTCCAAAGAAATTCTCAAGGCATTTGGAATGATGGGACGCAAACCAACTAGCACACCTATGGAGGTAAATCATAAGCTATCTATGGATGATAACATGCCTGATGTAGATGCTAAGAAGTATAGGAAGCTCGTTGGAAGTCTTATTTTTCTGTGCAACACTAGACCAGACATTTGCTATGCTGTTGGAGTGTTAAGCAGGTTTTCCAACAAACCTAAGGAGAGTCACTGGAATGCTGGAATGCGAATTCTAAGGTACATTGCAGGAACCTTGGATTTTGGTATTTTGTATACCACAGGTGATACACTCCAAGGATATTGTGATTCAGATTGGGCTGGAGATTGTGATTCTAGAAAATCAGTTTCTGGATATTGTTTCTCACTTGGTTCAGGAATATTTTCTTGGGTAAGTAGGAAGCAACCAACTCTCGCACTCTCCTCCACTGAAGCAGAGTACAAAGCAGCTTGTTTTGCTTCTTGTGAGGCAGTCTGGTTAAGGAGAATTCTTGCAGATCTAGGCTTTCCATCAAATATGCCAACTGTACTCAAGTGTGATAATCAAAGTTGTATGGCTATTGCAAAGAACCCAGTATTTCATGCTCGCACCAAGCACATAGAAGTACAGTACCATTACATTCGTGAGCTAATTGAAGATGAAATTGTGGAGCTAGAATATTGCCCAACAGAGGTAAATTGTGCTGACATATTCACTAAAGCACTTGGAAGAGAGCAGCTCAACAAGCATCTTCAACAGATGGGCATAGGACCGAGACCTACTTGATTTATCATCGGTAAACATTGAGGGGGGGTGTTAGTATATGATCAATGTCTACCCCTCATGATTGTATGCACATTTTGTAAGGCCCCCTTTATGAGGAGAAGCCAAGCGTGCATTACCCAATTGATGGGAATCCCAACTTGAATGTTGGATGAAGGTCATATTGGACCATGTAAGATATTATAAGGAAAGGGAGTTACCAGGGTCCCCAATTGTGGGGTCCGAAATATTCCATGGAATATTCCCTGTCGGAGTCAGAAATCATTTATTTTTGTTAGGTCGGTTCAACCAGTCTAAGCCGTGTATGGCAATTACGCGGGCGGTGGCCGCCCACGCTCTACCGCCCATGTACTGCCGTCCATGGCAGGCCACCCATGATCCTATATATACATGACTTCTGCACTACCTAAGACACCTGAGTTGAGCCAGCATACCTCTACCTTGTATCTCCCTATCTAGAGTTGTCTAGATCACCATTTAAGCTCTACCTTGAGAGCGCACGGGTGGACAATGCCATCATCTTTGTACTTGCTGCTAGTAGCAAATTGTTGAGATTCTCCTATATGTGTTATCTTCTCTGCTATTGCTCCTGTGTTATATTGCGTAACTATTGTCTTACAGTCCATGCCATCTTACTTGGCCCATGAAGCGCATTACTTCCTTAGGTGTAGTAGGCACAGGTGCTTCTAACACCGCTGTAATTTTATCTGGATCCACCTGTATACCTTGTGCAAATACAATGTGGCCAAGTAGCCTTCCACATGAAACCGCAAACACAGATTTGTTTGGGTTCAAACAGAGTCTGTATTCTCTGCATTTTTCAAAGCAACACCGTAAATGGAACAAGTGTGCTACCATCTTGCCAAATAACGAAAAATCATCAAGATAAACTTGCATAAACGAGGTAAGGTAAGGGGAGAATATTTCTTGCATGCAACGCTGAAAAGTACTAGGTGCATTTCTTAATCTAAACCACATAACAGTACATGCGAAAACACCCCAGTTGGTAATGAAGGCGGTCTTTGGTATATCCTGTTCAGCCATTCTAACTTGATTATACCCACTGTATCCATCTAGGAATGAATACAGTTCATGTCCTGCTACTCTATCAAGCATGGTATCAAGAAAAGGTAGCGGAAATGGATCGAGCACCGTAGCTGCATTCAGTTTCCGGTAATCCACACATATTCATAACTGCTTATTCTTTTTAGGGACAATAACAATCGGTGAGATCCATTCAGCATGCTCTACTGGTACAATGAATCCAACCTTCAATAACCTATCCAGCTCTACCTTTACCTGTGATGCATAGTTCGGGTTCATCCGATAGCTGGGTTGTTTGATTGGCTTTGCTTCTGGCTTCAGCATGACCCTGTGTTGGTAGATGCGCGAGTCCAGACCTTTCATATCTTTGTAATCCCATGCAAATACATCAGAAAATTCTCAAAGTAGTTGGATTAAATCTGCTCGAAATAATTCAGGTAAGCTTTCCTTTATCTTAACAGGACGTGGATTTTCTTCATCCCCTAAATTGTAGGTGATCAACTGATCTTCTGGAACATAGAATTATCGAGGCTTCTCTGTATCCTCAGCTGGCTTAAAAAGTTGTTGTAGATCAGCGTCATCTATGGTAGCCTTATCTTCTTTCGTATCTTTTTTTGTTACAGACATCACCGTACAAACTGCAGGATTCCAATTATCTACAACAGATTGTAGATCAACAGTTCCTAGGGAGATCAAGTCAATGTTATTTTTCAGAAACTCTTCTTCTTCATCATCTGACAACCCATCTAGCATATGGACTGGTTCTGCAAAATACGGTCTAGCATGCAACTCGCAAGGTTGTATAGAATCTAATTTTACAACATATTTACGATTATTATCTTTGAAAGTGAGTTCCTGTGCAGACCAATCTTGTATCACCTTGGCTTGCTTCAGCCAAGGACGGCTGAAAAGGAAATTATAATCAAGGGTGGATTCCGGTAATTCTAGTAGGACAAAGGTCATTTTAAATGTTGTACCTTGCAAAGTTATTGGTACATTTCGCACAAGTCCTACTGGATGAACTCTTGATTGGTCGGCCATTCTGACAAAAAACTGAACTGGTTCGATTTCGGTCCACCCTAACTTTTTACACAGTGCAGCAGTAGCAATGTTGACACCAGATCCTCCATCAATTAGTACCTGTGTAATTTTATGATTTTTATACCATACCGTAATTAAAGGAACCGAATGATCGACCGTAGAACTAGGTTCCGGTTGCACTGTTGCTGTTGTTGGAATGCAAGAAGGCACAGGACTGAACTGTTGTTGGAATTGTTGTCAAACTCCCGGTACTAGTGCAAGTAATTGGCCCAGAGGAAGAGTAATGGATGCTTTAGATAAAATTTCGTAGGCCTTTTGTGATTGAATTGTATTTTCCACAGATTCTGAGGATGATGCGCCTGTTGAAGATGATGTGCCTACTGGTGAATTAGAATCCTGTTTTTGTGTTCCTTCCTCAGTTAATGGAGCCTGGGTCACTCGAATAGGATCTGGGAACACTAGAGGTTCTACGGTGGTCCATTGACTAGCCTTATCATACATCCTTTGTTGTTCACGTATGCCTGGTTCAAATATTTCTGCTGCAGGTTGCAGTTGTTTACCGGATCGGGTCTGAATTACTGCAGCATGCGTTTCTACTGGTATGATTTGTACCATATTAGTCATTGGGTTTTGACGTTCTTTCTTCCTCAGATCATACTCAGCTGCATCCTTACAAAATCTTCTAATGTAGCCAAATTCACCACAAAAATGGCAGCGAGGTGGTGGCAAATTGGTATTTTCTTGTGCTGGTCCGGCCTGCCAACGGTTTGCATTGTAGTTGTTATTTCTCTGTCCTCTGTAATTCCAATAGCCTTATTGCTGATTGTTTCTCATTTGAGGTGGTACATAATGATTGGCTGGCTGCCCTAGTTCCTGTATAATAGCATTGACAGTTGCTGGTCCCTGTACTTTGGCGTTGTATGCGCAGTTTTCAGTGGTATGTCCGGTAGTGTTGCAGATAGCACAAAACAACTGATTAAGTGCACAAGTGGCACTAGTATGGCCTGAATTCTTGCATGTAGTGCAGTACATCTGTCTGGTCGGGTCTTCGGCGACATTTCTATTTGCTTTTAACCACTCCAAATCTTCTGTAAATCATCCAACCTTGTTTTCAAGTTGCAAAGCCATTGCGATCACGGCATCTAGCGTCATAGCTCCTACACAGCATATGATCATAATCTATTTAAGTTGTGGAGTCAAACCATTGATAAACCATTGAGTAATAACGTCATCCGACAGGTTGGCATGTGCTGGTGGCAATTGCCACAAATGGTTTCTGAATAGAGTGGCATATTCCTGCATTGTTTGATTTATCTTTTGTCTATTGTTTTGCAAGTAGTCAAAAATTTCGGCTGGATTCTTCTTTAGCCTGAATCTTTGCAAAAATGCATCCCTTACTACTTCATAGGTACCGAAATGGTTAATATCATATTCTGTAAGCCATCTAGTTGCTTCATTAACCAATGTAGATTGGAAGACAATAGCTTTATACGCCGAATCAGGTGGATGATTGAGCACTGCATAACTTATCTCAAATGTGCGTACATGAGCATCTGGGTCATCACCTAGAAATCCACCAAATTTGGTGTACGTCACTCCTGTTGGAGTCGGCCTGCGAGGGCATAGTTGTTGTTGTTGCTGATATTGCTACTGCTACTGCTGTTGTTGTTGTTGTTGTTGTTGTTGTTGCTCGTTCATCGTGTTGATGGTTGTATTGTGACTATCTTTTGTATCCCGAGGTTGAGTATCTGGACCGTCGGAATCTGTATCGTCAGTCGGTGCACTTTTTGGGTCGATAATCTTGTTCAGTATGTTTCGAATCTCAGCTTTGAACAAGCTACCTTCCTTCTTGATGTCAAATGTAGGAAAGCTTACTCCCAATAGCGGTGACTGAGCTGAAGATTCACCAAAAAATGGTAAACCATCGCCGGAAAACTACAATCTTTCAGCAATTGTTACCGAAATATCACCGGAATGTGTCGATTTTTCACCAATACAGGGTGCTTTTTCTCCCTTACTGATTTCTTTGGATAAAGCATTTCTATTCGTAAACAAATTGGAATCCTTACCCAATGTTGTTAAACTAACTTCAGGCTTCGTCTTGGTAGATTCTGGAGTTACTATCTCTTCGATAGACTGGGCCGAAATCGTACCGGAATCTACTAGAGATGTAGTACGTTCCACCAGATTTTGACCGGAATCACTACTAACGTTCTTTACCTTCTTGTCAACTGGTTAGGACCTTCCTGCACTTCTACCTCCTGGAGGCATCCTTAGCAGGTTAGGTACCCAAGGCTGTCTGTTCTTTGGATACGTTTCACCGGATCGAGTAACCGGCATGTATCATCTTTTGGTACTAATCGCGTACTAGTAATGTCGATTTACAATCTGCAGTCACGTTTCCACAATTGGTTTGCAACAATCTGATCTGTTGCCACTTTCCCACAGACAGCGCCAGTGTTAAACATTGTGTTCTAACTGTTAGAACGCGTTTAAACGTTATTTGGGTTCTTGGGAGTGGAAGGGGTCTGTAAAAACAGAGACCCTATACTTGGTTCCCAAAATAACCACTTCAGATACAGCAAATATACTGATGCTGAGAACCCTATCAAGATTCTGTTGTACTTAGACATTTACAGTTCACAGTTTAGCTCGGCCAATGTGTACCGAATACCCTAAGATGCTATATTGCTCTGCACCTAAACTTACTGAAAATACCAGAGACAAGAGTAATAGTTCAACCTTTACCGAATAGGTACCACAATTCGATCAACATCCGAAGACACAGAGAATTCAATTGTTTCAGATACACCGTACTGAAGGTCCAGTACGCAAACCAAGAAATCCTTACTGTATCTTGACCCTTACCGTATGATGACAGATCTCAATGCTGAAGACAACACGATCCCGCACACTGTTAGAAACACTACCACAATTACACAAACTTCACCAAACAACTGGCAGAACATTCCAAGAACGCGTACTAACGCAATACGCGAACTTAACACAACAATCGCAATAAGGATTCGCAGACGATTCACTTCAGACAATAGACGGAATGATCTACTGGATGTAGATGATACTCACAACCGCAATAGATACCAATAGACAACAGACAAGACGAGACACAGATACACACAGAATACTCAGAAATTAGGCAACAAACACCATAGTAATGCTCAACTCTAATCACCCAGACAGACAATCTGGTGATCTTTCCGAACGATTGAAGTGTCTTTTTTCATTGCTTTATATAAGATTACAAGGTATATGTGTAACAACTTTTTGTACGTGTGCAGGGATATAAAAAGATTCTTGATTTTACAACTACCAATCCGGCGACCGACTAACATAGCCCCTCTTATAAGGGCTACTTTTCTGGCATGTTGGTTTATCAGTTCAGTTTGGACACCTTCAAGAAGAATCACGGACAGGTCCTAAAATCATAGACGCTTTTGCAAGTATACAAAAGAACACAATTATCAACAAACCACTTTTGCTCATGATTGGTTCCAACTTCTCTCATAACACTTAATATTACAGCCTTCTTCTTAAGGGCACTTTGTGATGGTGAGAGTGGACTATGGAACGTGCCAACTTCTGTGAAGCTATGTAAAATGGTGGCACCATGGGTATCACAAGTATGGGTCCAATGCATGTCTAGCTTGTTCTTTATGGACACAAATGGCTTCAATGCCTAACTTGTTCTTTGTGGACACAAATGGCTTCAGACTATCTCTTCAATGCACATGCCAAAAGGCTCGTTAGAGTTGGATATCACGGATCCTTCTCTACACCTTATTTATGCACAAAGGGACCATAATGGAACTCAATAAGTCAAATTTCATCTCCCAACAAGGGTGTACTCTTCCTCAAGGTGAACAAAGAAATGCGATGAATTTGCACTTTAGTTTGCTCTCTCGTATGCGATCGAGAAAGGCGAGTAGATCATGGATGCATTTCACTTTGGCCAATTCTTCCATCTTCTTGAAAAAGAAATTGAAGTGGTGGTGTTTTCATGCTTCACTCAACTTTTCCCTTTTAATGAAGAGAAATTAGCATGCCAGAAAAAAAGTTCCTTCTTTTGTTGGATCACAACCATTTTCAATGAAATATATGTAAATTAGGCTGTGTTCAAGCGTCAACTACCTTATGGCCTTAGAAAATGTAATGTCATAAGAATGTGAGCTTGTGCTTTAGCTAGCTTACACCCACCTTCTAGAAAATGGAATGTATTATTTTCTGTGAGTCCCCTTTAGCCATTGAAGACATTATAGTATGTGAGAAGAGTGC